>OX276417.1:6550000-7800000 GCA_946251805.1 Cybosia mesomella
TTAGACAAAAAAAAAAATTCGGTGATATTTTCTGACCGGGTGAAATCGAGGACACGGGTTAGGAGGGTTAGGATGATGATGGCTGTTCGTTGTGATTTTTTATACTTCATCATACTGCGTTTGTCCCGGTTGCACCAATGGCTACACTGGAGCTTTCGGGCCGCTTTTTCAATTCTCCTTTTCAGAATTTGCTTGGCTAAAGCCAAAGCGATTGCCATCTGACTCCTAATCATAGTTAAAAGTCAAAATTCATTTATTCTGTATAGACCATTATAACGGAATTACAATGTTTAGCAAATGTACCACTGGTTCGAAACGCGGCCCTGTCCTAAGAAGAATCCAGCAAGAAACTCAGCGGATTGTTTTTTTTTTATCTGTTTTCAAACATGTTTACTTATTGTAATTACAATATTTGTTTTGAGTAGCATATTGAGACAGCAAACGGCTTGTTTGTCGTCTAAATGTTTTTGTTTTTTAAAATAGCCTTTTGGCAACGTTTAGTTTTAATTTGACTTTTAAAAATTTATGAAGAGGTAGATCCTTCATTTCATTAGAGAGCTTTGTGTAGAAGCGTATGCAGTTACCCTGAACCCCGAGAGGACAGGCGTTATCGAGCCGCACTTAGAGGTATCGACTTAGTCCCATATCTCCTAAAAATACTTGTTAATACGAGTACAAATAAAATTGAGTGCCAACCCTAGTAGTAATTAACACAAGGATTGCCGAAAAAGGTGTGGTTTTTTTTCCTTTTTTCTTTCGATCATTTGTTTTGAACTTATGTTGTTAGTACCACAAGATCTATGGCTGCCTAATCTAAGTTTTTTTTTATTATGAACCGGGATAATAAAACATAATGAACACAGATAATCTCAATAGATGGCGTTAGTTTTTAATTTGTGATATTTAGAAGCTTGTTGAGTTTTTTAGGGTCAATAGTCACAAACGAACTCTACCTGTTTGATGTTAAGAGGGTCACAACAGTCAACTTTGGTCGTTGGCGATACCATGGGAATCTTTTCAGCCCTTTTCTTGACGTAATAGTGGTACAAAGGTAGAAGAGATGGGCAGAGACCACAAAGATACCTATCATACGCCCAATTTTTGCTAGTCATATTTTAGTAAGCACCTAAGGATTACAAGATAGAAAAAATGGGAATACTTATATTGTAAAGAAAATGGATATGATGGATAAAGGGGATATAACTTTTAGCTACTCTACGTGAAATTGCTAGGCTGTTACCGGTAAATCAGCGTCAAAAACGTCGTTAGTGTAATCATAGGTAATCTGTGGTGTAATGCAGGTGTTATTAGATACCTCTGTCTACCCTTCAAGAGTATAACACTGCGATTGCCTAAAAAGAGAGAGGCGTATCACATTACGAAATCTCACAATTTAAATAACGAAACGTTTTCTAAAAAAATATATATTTATAACCTTCAACCCGCCCACTCCCACAGGGTCAGCAGAGGTCACAAGCTGTGGGTTTTCTTTAAAACAATTTAGCCGACACACTTGATACGCTCAATTGAATCAATAAGTGGACATTGGACATCCATGGGGGGAGACAGATCGTTTAAATTTAACTTTAGTTTTTATATTCGTACAACTTTGATGGTTTGTCAACTGGTTCTCATGACCGTGGAGTGAAAAATCAAGCGGATATGTCCTGTAAACGTCGTTAGGATATGTCCTGTAAACTTCGTTAGGATATGTCCTGTAAACGTCGTTAGGATCAAAACTAGTATTGATAAACTCCTACATTTTATGACCACTAGCTGTTGCCCGCGGCTCTGCCGTGGGATTCGGATACCGTTCTCGCAAGCAATGGGAACGTATTCCAGGGATAAAATGTGGCCTATATCTAATTCTAGAGCATAATCTGTCCCTGTAACAAATTTCAGCCAGATCCATTCAGCCGTTTTTGAAAGGACGACGATTCTGAACAAGATGAGACGAAAAAACTGGAGCTCTTTAAAATAGACCTTTTGTATAAGACAAAGGTTTGTTCTTGTGAAATTTGAAATGGATTCGATTGACCAACAGAAAGCGGGCAAATGCATATATTATACAAGTTATATATTTCTCAATTTTTAAATAAATATAAAAACTTGCCAACTGCGAATCGGACTCGCGCAGGAAGGGTTCCGTACCAAACGAGTAAAAAAACACGTTTATTGAGTGGGTAAATATTTGTTTTATTTTCAATTAATTATTTAGTTTTTATGTGAATATGTAACTTAATATTCTGTAAATATTTCGACCGTCTACCTGTTGCCGTTATTGACCAAAAACGAGCAAAAAAAAATCATGTTTATTAGGGAGCCTACTAAAATATTAATTTCCCTCGGTTTTTTAGTATTTGTTGTTACAGTGGCAACAGAAATACATCATCTGTGAAAATTTCAACTGTCTAGCTATCATGATTCATGAAATACAGCCTGGCGGCAGGTGGACAGACAGACATACGGACGGACAGCAGAATCTTAATGATACGGTCCCATTTTACCCTTTGGGTATGGAACCCTAAAAACAAACAGTAAAATCGTATTAAAATCATAATCACACAATGCTAAAAGCAAAGAAAACCGTTACCTCTGACTGGCTAACTGCAAAGTGCGCAAGAGTCGAACATCTTATACTGATTGTATACACAACATGGCTGCGTTTGTTACTTTTTTTTTTCTTTGACAGCACACGAGTTTCCGTATTGTGGTTTATGATATGAGTTAGATTTGATTAAGATTTGTGCAAAAAGGAATGAATTACTTTTGAAATTGATTAAATAATTTATTATTAATAAAACATAGATTCGTGATTTTTGATGATGAAAAATTAATTGTTTGAGAAACAATACTGTGGACTTATGACCTATCATCTGACATGATGCGCTTTTTTTGGTCTATCAGGAAGATATGTATCTAGGTAGGACCTCATCCATATACTGAGTGAGACTAGGAAACTGTAATGGGTATATGGAGCTCTCACCACAATAAATATTCTACTGTGTGCCATACTACGCCTAATTTAAGTGCACCCTTGGTGCTGTTTTGACGCGACATAAAGGACGCACTCAGCGTGAAAGATTTTTTAAGAGAATTCTTTAGACTTACAGTTTACCATCAGGCGGGATGAGGTCATATTAATAAACCCTGTATAAAAGAACGGAGCAACCTAGGAGTCAAACCCGTATCTTCATGGATAGCTTGCCGCTGCACCAGAGCAAATATAATATCTTTGTTAATCTTTTTTTTAAATTAATTACCATCTAATCACTTAATTTTCCCATTGTTTCAGGCTTAATCAGCGGGGGACTACACTAGAAGACCATACAATCCCTCAAAATTACCCGAATTCAATCCCCCAACAACAAACCTTCCACCCTGAGTTTCACAGATCCATTTGGGCCTCCCCAGTCCTCGGACGGGGGGGGCCCTTCCACACCCCAACCGGCCCTCACCACCCAAGACTCGATAGACCACCAACATCACCATTTGGGGGGTTCGCAGACACCCCATGATATATCAAACTCGGCAAATTCCACTCCGACAAATATATCATCAAAGTCTGCGTTTATAGAACTACAACAACATGGTTATGGTCCTTTTAAGGGGGGTTATCAACACCCCCATCATTTTGGAAGTCCTGGGGGTCAGCAGAATCCTCATGAGGCTTCAGGGTTCCCGAGTCCTAGGTCCTTAGGGTATCCTTTTCCTCCGATGCACCAAAATACGTATGGTTATCATTTAGGGTCCTATGCGCCGCAGTGTGCCAGCCCGCCTAAAGATGGTAAGTCCTATTGAAATTTACTAGTACCTATTTTAATTTACTAGTACCTATTTTGATTTAATAGTACCTACTTTTTACTAGTACGTATTTTTTACTAGTACCAATTTTTACTAGACCTATTTTTTACTAGTACCAGTTTTTACTAGACCTATTTTTTACTAGTACCTATTTTTTACTAGTACATAATTATTTATTCGCGGCTCTGACATCACTAGAGGTTATATATTAATTATTAGCGCGTTGTTATCTAATATCTATATCGGAAGATGAGGTTAAACTAAAGAAAAGTTTAAAACGTTAATGTCAGACTAGTATAGTACGATACATATTATTTTTATATATTTATACTTCACTCTCGCTTATCATTTTTAACATAGGAGTCGGTAGGTAGACGTTGACAACAGAGCTCTGAAAAAATTTTGCATGCACGTCGAACTAAACTTAATACGTTCATCAAATTAATGTTAAATTATAACGAAAGGGAATAAGTGCTTTCGATTATCCCACAAACCGTAGGTATCATACTGCTACTTAAATTTAATATTAAATGAGCGAGTGGTACATGCCGGTCAAGTTATAAGTACTCAATGTTAGGTATTGTAACACTTTAATAAGATAATAAGCATTCCTTACTTTGTAAGTACTGCTCAGTATCGTCAAGAAAGTTTCCTTCGCCCAAAAAATTCACACGTATAATTTAAACCAATTTTCTTAACACCTTTTTTTCGTAAAATAAGTCATTTTTTTACCTATTTTACCTACTCAAGTATCCAAATAATAGATAATTTGGTTACAAAATGGCTTATAACCCGAAATTACCGCAGCCAAAGTGTTGTGATCACCGTATTATATCAAATTGTCATATTAGAGGTGTTAAACTACGACTTTGAAAAGTTCCGAGTCTGAAACTCCTTGGTTGGAATAAAAAAGAAAAAGAATTGTCTCTCGCTTTTAATATTTTATGAAGATATAGTGAACTTTTTTGTTCTTTACTGGTTACGAGACGACTACGATTTTAGTTGTTTTGTTCACGATTTTCGTATGGATAATTCTATGTTTAGACTGGGAGGTGTAGAAGGAAAATCCAAACTGCTTGAGTGCTCCACGGTGGGTCCTAAAACAGTTGCGAGTGTCACAGGATCCACTAGACCAATGGTGAATCATAGTGAACCCAAGAACGCTGTTGGCTCCACTGGTGGTCATAGCGATGGATCCTAGTGCACGGAGTGTCAGTTTCATATCTGTTAAACTGATGCGCCTGAATTACTTCGAGTATACCTTGAAATCTGTTGAATACTGTCCGTAATATCCTAGCTCTTTATAAAGAAACGCCTATCTAAGATCTATTCGGGAATAGATCATCAGAAAGTCGGCAATATTCGAGACAGTGCAAACTTTAGATGCGATCGGGATAGACCTTTGGATTAAGACTAGATTATAACGAGCTAAGTCTCAAATCAAAATGCCAAATCGATCAACTGTTTAGAGACATAAGACTTATAATGTAATAATGATATGATTTAGGCGTCCCACCAGATGGTGGCTACGTACATATCCTAATAAAGTCGTGTTGTGTAAAGAGGCACAAAATTTAGTACGTCAAAACATGGGTAATTGTAGTACAGAACTGAGGGTTAATATTTAATAGAGTCCCCTGTGCTGGCACAATTTAGTTGCTATTAGGGTTGTCAACACAAGGATTGGGAAAAAAATATTCCTATCATATATTTCTGTGTTTCCTTTCTATCACTTTAAATACAATGCGGATACGGTGGCATTTTGGTGGATTGTGAGGCATTTTCTATTACGCCCGGGGAGTATAAGAGATATGAAAGAAATACAAAAATCATTAAAGATAAGTAATTTTTAGTTACATTATTGGATTGGTTTGGTCTAGATGTTTCCGTATATAATTAAGGTGTACCTATGTATTTACAAAATAAAAGTGTCTAAGTATATTTATTTGCAATCTAGAACCCATATTACAAGCTAGTTAATATTTTTAAAATTTTGATTTAGATAACGCTGTATAGAATTTTCAAGAAAGAAGAAAAATGTTAATTCGACCATTTTTTCCTTGCGTAACTCGAATCACATAACATTAAAACATTAAAATCAGTATACAAAATATTAAACCAAAAATTTTAAAATTCTTATTTAGAAATATTATGGTTTCGTTCACCCCTGACATACGATGAATAGGTTTTTTTCTTTTCCTTACATATTTTTGACACATTAATTTTTTATACATCGCGTTTGGAAGGCAGTGTTTGAATTAAGAATCAATGACGTATATATTACATTTCGAATTTCTAATATGTATTTTAAAAGATATTATGACAATTGTTTGAAAAAGCTGTTATAGGAGATTAGGGTTGTCCAAAATATTTTTATATGTGACTAAAGTAGCAGTAATGTGTAATGAATCGCTGGACCAAACGCCGACCTCGACTCAAGAATATAGCTTAGTTTAATAGATTTCCCGGAGGATTTTTTTGGGTGTACCGCACAAAGATCTTCGGAGCCCAAGCTATCCTCACCTGCAATTATGACAGCTGATTAACAAACGAACCTCTGGCGTAGGCTTGCCTCTCGAAGTTGGGGGTCTGATGGCAGTAACTCCCATAAAAACCGTATAAGCCAAGTTTTTTTTTATATATATAGGACACGTCAATTTGACTTCACCTCGCCTGATGGTAAGCTGAAGGTAAAGTCTCAGGAAAGAGGGTCACTATTACATACACGTACCATGTTAACAATGGTGGCAGTCAGCTTGACGGGCTCATCAAAAGAGGATTGTCGTCGCAGCACCGCGTGACACCCACCGGTCCCACTATTGCTGCGACCACAATCCCCCTGCCCGGCTATGCACTTGCTGACCCCTGAACGCAATCAAACCGAAATTGGATTACTATGGAGGTGTTTTTGCAATAGTGCACGGTGGTACCCCGGCCTAATTTTGTGCCAAATTTGTGTCATCAAATTTCTACCACCAGTAATCAGGAGGGGAAGGAGTAAGCGGGCCCTGGGCTACAAAACGCAAGCTTTGGATGCAACTAGGACCAATGATGATAGTTAAAAAGTTAATGAAGAGTTTCGCCAACCCACTAAATAAAAATATACTAGACAAAACAATATTACCTCTATGTATTATTATTAACTAGTGTTGTTCGCGTGCGCTTAATAATTGAGATTCACTAAATAAGTGATTAAGCATGCATTTACGCTTCCATCATTCACGGGTTGAAGCCACGCACTAACGGCACTTCAAGATGGAAATTCGCTAATTCAATATTTAAATTTTATCTTTAACTAGCTATGCCCACAACTTCGTCCGTGTGGACTTAGAACTGGGTTTTAATTTTATTGCTTGCACGCCTAATAAATTTTCTAAGATAAAAATAGCCTAAGTAATACCTTATAATATCAGCTCCTTGCCGGTGAAATTTTTGTCAAATACGGCCCCAGCCACTTGGGAGATTACCCGTAATAAACAGACAGAAAGATATAGAAAAAAAAATTGCTTTTTGTTATAAGGTATATTCATTTTATTTCACATTTAAATACACATTTAAGTACAAGTTTTATGGCATAGCAGCATTCATTTAAACCACGAAGGTTTGTATTGTATGCTGTAGGTACTAAAATAAGTATCGTAACTGTAAAGTAAGTAAGTAAGTTTATTTTATGAATTTGTAAAAATTCGTGTAATTTTGTATGACCTTAATCTTCTGCGCCAAATGTAATTCATGTTTTCAAATAGTAGGTACCGAATTCGGGGTTCACGAAACCAGAGGAACCTAGGTTGAGGTTATTACCACGACAAAAATAATATATTATATGCTATTCCCGACTATAATTTATCTTTGTGCCAAAATTTCATCTAAATCTGTTCAGACGTACTGGTGTAATCGAGTAACATAGACCCCTCCATCCAAACTTTCGCATTTCTAACAGCAGTAAGATTAAAAAGACTCACAAACCTATGTATGTATCTAAATGTCAGTTTCGCTTTCGAGGATGCCATCAACAAAAAAAAAACGACACGCAACCACAGACAATGTGAAAAAAAACTTGATTACTTTTTTAGACGTCAAAAAATCATACAAAGGAAACTGTGAGGTTGTAATTGACGTGTTCCGGTATACGGTTTCCTTACTTACATACACCAACCATATACCTAAGGATGACACTCTTAGATATACTCGTATAATACCTTTTTTTTTTTTTTTTTTTTTTTATCGTGCGGAAATCCCTTCGGATACCCCCCCGCCGGCCAGCGGGGGCGGTTATGTCGGGCTTGCACCGACTAAAACCGCACGCCGTCTCGGGTCTTCAGACGCCGGGGTGTAAGGTTACCCATAGAGCATATCCCTCGCACCCCGACTGACCCTGGGCCATCTCACCACTAACAGCATCGCTCATCCTGTCTCCTCTGAAAGCAGAGGAGTACGGAGAGCGATGTGTTCCCGCCACGTTGGGTATTGGCCGACGATCAATGCCAACCCTATGAAGGGGTGAAGGGGTAGCCATTGACCGCCGCCCAGGGTGTACCGGCCGCTCCGATTCCGTTTCCCCCGGACTGCAGCGGGATCGGAATCGGAGCGACACTCGAGGAGGTTACCCAACACACACCCCACTCGTATAATACCTAATCCGACTGATATTATAAGTGTGAATATTTGTCAAGATGAATGGATGGCCAGGCAATCACGTAGAATGGGGGCAGAAATTTGGTACGGATAGATTATGGTCTGGATTGGTACTGAGGTCACTGTTTGTGTAGTAACAATTATAAATGTCCTTTCGAGTTCACTATTCCATGCGAGCGAAGCCACAGGTAGCAGTTAGTAAATAAAATATATTGAAATTAATGTTTGTTCGTATGTTCAATTGCAAGAAAGTGAGTTTAATACAATTATTTATATTTATTATTAGACCTGAAGGCCAATTCTCGTAATAAAAAGATGTTGAAAATATTGATTTTTTTTAATGAGAACATCTTTTTGGACATTTGGGAGATCGAGACTAGATTGAGGAATGAGGATCTTTCTCTGAACATCTTGAACATCTTTTTTTTTACGAGAATTTCCCCTCAGATAATGGTGGTTTTACATTCTTAAACGAAATTTTTCCTTTTATAGCTAGGACGGGTCAGCTAATTTAAATTTTTTATAATAGTAGTGGTTACCCCCGGCTCCACTTAAGCGAAATACTGATCCACTTTTCACTACACACTGGAACGTATTTTCATGACAAAAAACAGCCCATATGCTATTCCAGATTATAAAATTACATCCAGATTCGTTTTTACCCGAAAGATAACAATCATCTATCCAGCCTTCCGTCCGTCCTCACAAACTTGTACATTTATAACATTTTGTAGTAATAGGATCATCTCTAGTAGACCGCTTCACGTATAAAAAAACCATTTGTTTAACTATAATTACGAGTATTTTATTGTTTTTCTGTCTTGCAAACTTAATATTAAACTCACTAACAGAAACAATGATTATCGGGCTAGCCGACGTTAGGGCCACTAACCTCTAGGTCCACTTGTCCGTATTGACACGTTTTAATTTTATTATTTTTTCACTGATATTTCGAAAAAATGTTAAAGCTATTTTGTACAGTTAGCATAGTACAAAATAGCTTTAATATTTGTCTGGTGTCCGAAATGTACAGTAAAAAATAACGACCGTATACCATATAGAGTTATTTAATTAGGGTACTCATGAAAAGATTTTAATTATGTTTTAATCTATTGTAGTTGCACATACATACAGGGCCGGCCTTAGCCATCTAGGCGCCCCGGGCGAGTCATGCCTTTGGCGCCCTTTTATGTATAGGCCGTATAGGTATGTACTTATTTCATTACAATTAAAAAAACTTATTTAGGATTTGTACCATTTTTTTGTTATTAAGTAGGTAATTACTTCAGATAAATATTAATTGGGATTTCCCCGCAAATAAAATTGCACAATCGCTCAATGCGCTCTAGTTACGGGGACTTACCCGACCACAGAGTACATTTTTATATAGGTAGATAGTTAGATACCCGACTACAAAATGTAAACAGATTTTTAAACAAGACTAAATGGGCGTACTAATGGTACCTACCTATTTTCTGAATTTAGCTACCACGCAAATAATAATAAATAAATAATTCGTAGGTAAGTTATTTCTAACGTACAGGTTCTATTAAAAGGTTAAAAAATATTAAAAAGTATGTATAATGCGGGCCTAATAAGAGTTGCAATTTATAGGCCTTTTTTTTTTTTTTTCGTGCGGAAATCCCTTCGGATACCCCCCCGCGTGCCAGCGGGGGCGGTTATGTCGGGCTTGAACCGACTAAAACCGCACGCCGTCTTGGGTCTACAGACGCCGGGGTGTAAGGTTGCCCATAGAGCATATCCCTCGAACCCCGACTGACCCTGGGCCATCTCCGGTTTCGAGATGCCCCCCTCGGGTTTGGGAACCACGGTGTCCCCGACTTGCCCCGGTTTGGGGGAGGGGCGCTAGTCGCCCCACCGTCCCGGCCTGCTTCTGCTGGGGTGACAGGTGGCCTCACCCGCCACCCCCAGGCCTCTATATTTCGTTCTACACTATTTAGTGAGAGATACCACAAAGGACAAAATGACAGGTCGTATTTGTTAGACATAGAATACTGATACTCATTCCTACGAGATAATTCTATAAAAGTTAATATACGTTGAGTCTAGTTTTCCTTTATATCGATAAAAATAGGTATTCAAATTAAGTGGTACAGTTGAGCTGGCGCGAGCGGCGCCCTAAAGTACCTGGCGCCCCGGGCTGTCGCCTCGGTCGCCCCCCCCCTAAAGCCGGTACTGCATACATACAGTCATGTCTCTTTCCCAATGGGGTAGACAGAGACAGCATATTTCCACTTGCTACAATCCTGGTATACATCTTTCGCTTCTGCTACTTTCATAATTGTTTTCATACATGCACATCGGTTGCGGATACTCCTGAATTTATTTTTGTACGTGCGGAATCCACCACGTACCTACTTCAGCCCACCGGAGCTAACGGTAACATGGATATGTCGGACTTGAACCGAATAAAACCGCACGGTGTCTCTTGTGGTACGGGGAATCTGGTGTGTACTCCTGACCTGGCCTTTTCTTAAAATTACCTCTATCTTATAGACATACGCATACCTAAGTCGACCACTACCTCTCTCTCTTCTCTTCGTAAATTTGTTTCTTCAATGTATTTTATAGAAACAAAAATAGTATGTAGTTAAAACAAACTGAAAAACACGCTTTAATACAACCCAACAACTAAAAAGTCATAAAATAATTGTTAATGAGTTTGAAATTAGAAAATAGAGTGAATAACAAAATATTTGTTTTTTAACAATTATTTATAACTTTTAGTTTGGTTTACTAATAAAGCGTGTTATTTTTTTTTACTGTTATTGTATTTATATTTTTATTTGAAATAAAATTAAACACTTTTAAATATTGTATTTACATCGGTTCAAAAGTAAGTCCAAAGATTCCGTTATATACGAAAATACATACGAATTTAATAAAAGCGTGTTAATACCGGTACGAACAGGTGTTAACCCTATCGAAGGTGGATGTTAGTTTCCCAAACTTAAGAGATTTCTAAATCCCTTCCTGACCTCAAGGTTCTGTAAGGCCCAGGAAGGCCTTGTAAACAGGATACTGGTCTACAGGATGCCTAAAAAATCGGTGCTCTAGTATTATATGGAACTTTTTGTTAAACGAACATAGCTACTTACATTCACGCCTATATATCCTCGAAGGGGTACGTAGAGGTAGAGGTGTATTAACACCCACATATCACCAATTCGGTGTATGGGGTTCCACCAAGATCTTTCGAGTCTTAATCTCCCTGTAGTGCCTTTTTTTTTCGTGCGGAAATCCCCTCGGATACCCCCCCGCCGGCCAGCGGGGGCGGTTATGTCGGACTTGAACCGACTAAAACCGCACGCCGTCTCGGGTCTGCAGACGCTGGGGTGTAAGGTTGCCCATAGAGCATATCCCTCGCACCCCGACTGACCCTGGGCCATCTCCGGTTTCGAGATGGCCCCCTCGGGTTTGGGAACCACGGTGTCTCCGTCTTGCCCCGGTTTGGGGGAGGGGCGCTAGTCGCCCCACCGTCCCGGCCTGCTACTGCTGGGCTCCCTGTAGTGCCTATGTGCGAGTGCGAATACCGTGCAAAGGTACCGAGGAATTCTCTGACGCGTGACGAAACAAATCTACATCTGAGGCCTGTCGTGTGTGACCTTACACACGCCTGCCAACTCACTGAAGTGGGATCAAATCCGACCCCGTAGGCGACGTGGCACTTCGGGAGAACACCGTGTGGTTTCAATCGGTTTGATTCCGACTCACCCATCTGATCGTAGGCACTGATGGGTTGGAGACTGTGAGGGAACCTCAAGCAAAAAAAAAGGGCCCGCTTGATGACAATAAGTTTGCTCCCTATTTTTTATGTGGAACTGCAAACATCGTTGTTGGTGTCATTATCACGCTAATCCCGGTTGCAATTGAAGCTGGAGTCCACTCTACTACCTCTTCTGATTGGTTACCTTGGCTTCAACGGGAACGACTTCCATCTGACCCCTATCTCCTAGAGTAAAGCATGCCCCAGAGCGGTGCCCCTTACATCCATAGTATAAATATGTCTAGCTTTAGTTAGCCTTTGGTAACAAAAAAAATATAATCACCATACTCTGTTCAACCATTTAATTAATTTTTGACATCGACTTCAGAACGTAACTGTTAGGTACATTATTCGTGAAAGTAAACTTAAAAATGCGCGGCCATGAAATGTATAAACTATCCAATCATATGTATCTTCCCTATTTGTAACCCATTAGAAACATTAAAATGTCTCGGGTCAATTATAATATGCGATAATTTACTCGCAAAATAAAAACAGTTACATTTTATCGCATCTAGTGTTGGGATCTAATATATATATTCGCTGCAAATTAATGAATTGCAAGTAATCGTTTACATTTATTTGCATTAACATCGATATTTTTAGCCTTAATGTGCCCGGTAGATGGCAATAGGCTCGCTCCCTATTACATTGGGACCTAAACATAACCCTTTCGGGGATACAGGCGTGAAGTTATGTTTTTTTTTTAATATTTAGTACACGACAATTTGACTTCACCTCGCCTGATGGTAAGCTGAAGGTAAAGTAATGATATAATATAATAATCTTTATTTGTCTGAATATGGTGGTACAATACAGGTCTTATATTAAAGGGTAGGTTCAGCATATTCTACCATTACTGGTGTACAAATTTTTTAAGCACATGCAAGTCACTCAAAAACGCAAAATATAATAACAAAAGTCAATAATACCTATTAAATGATTATTACATTACTCAATTAATTCTTAAAAAAAAATAGTTTCTATAATTTACCATTAGACACTTTTCGAATTCATCTACCGTATAAAAACATTTCTGGATGAGCCATTCTTTCAACTTCCTCAGAAACAGAGGTTTGAAATTGCTTTAAGCTGTTTGGGACTGCATTATAAATACGACCACACATCGCAAAACAGTTTTTTTGGTAGAGAGTCGTTTTTGGTACTCGTGGTAGTACAATTCTATCCGGGTTTCTAGTGCTGCTCGGATAAACCTCACGTGCCTTCGAAAAGAAACTTACACTACATACACGTACCATGTTAACAAAAATTATGAAATTTGAAATGTAGATAGTTTAGGTTCTAGGGTACCAACAAATAGGGTAATCTAATTTTAGTGTGTCTCAAATCACACTACACTTAGCGGACTGTCGATACTGAATTAAAGACGTCGACGGCCCATCGTAGTCACTGCTTTATCAGTTTTTTTTTTTTTAATATTTAGGACACGTCAATTTGACTTCACCTCGCCTGATGGTAAGCTGAAGGTAAAGTCTCACCTTTTTTTTTTTTTTTTATCGTGCGGAAATCCCTTCGGATACCCCCCCCGCCGGCCAGCGGGGGCGGTTATGTCGGGTTGCACCGACTAAAACCGCACGCCGTCTCGGGTCTTCAGACGCCGGGGTGTAAGGTTACCCATAGAGCATATCCCTCGCACCTCGACTGACCCTGGGCCATCTCACCACTAACAGCATCGCTCATCCTGTCTCCTCTGAAAGCAGAGGAGTACGGAGAGCGATGTGTTCCCGCCACGTTGGGTATTGGCCGACGATCAATGCCAACCCTATGAAGGGGTGAAGGGGAAGCCATTGACCGCCGCCCAGGGTGTACCGGCCGCTCCGATTCCGTTCCCCCCGGACTGCAGCGGGATCGGAATCGGAGCGACACTCGAGGAGGTTACCCAACACACACCCCCGTCCACGGTGATACCTACCCGGCCGAATTTTGTGACAAATTTATGTCATCAAATTTCTACCACCATAATTACGTTTTTTAGCCTTGCGTTTGTAGTTATAGATTCATGTGCTTACTTTAATGAAAAATATCAAAATGTTTAAGTTCTGTGGTTTAAAGACTAAAAGTTGTCATTATATTATGTGAAAACAATTAAAATAGGTATATCAGTATTATTTTATTATATTTATATATAATAAAATAATATTCATCCTTCATTTTTAGTTTAGTCAATTGAACACCTGACAGTATAGAACTTTAAAAAAAATATAAAAAAGTCAATCAAAAAATCAAATATCAATGTTTAAAATCAATTGCAACTTCTTCATAAATGAAATCGATTGTTGTGTGAAATCGAATAGCTTACGCATTAGGACAAAACTATTTGATGAAAAATTTTGCTGTCAAAAGTTAGATGAATGGTTAGACAGAGTATAAACACATAATTAATATTCACACAAACAAACAAATGAAAACTGTCATTAAAAATTGTAACAAATTAAACATGGCCTATAAATCTTCATCTAATTCCAACCAGTTTTATTACACCGCTTATTATTGAATTAGTATTAAAAGGGTCACCAACTGTTACAATAAGTAATAGTTTATTAGTGCTGGTGGCAACGATATATGTGTCGGAATTAGTGTGTGGTGGAATTAGTAGCTGTGACGGAATTAGTATGTAGTGGAATTAGTTAGTATTGAAAGAGGGACCAAAATTTACAATAAGGATTAGTTTATCATTGTCGGCTATGTACTATGAATTATCAGTGTCGGAATTAGTTAGTGGTTATTGGTAGATATTGAATATTTTATTAAGTTAACATCATCATCACAGATTAATTCCGGTTACATCAGAAGCTAGCAATTAGCAGACCGGAGTTCATTCTATTCTTTCCAGATTTGGCTTATCTTGGCTTTTACGGAAGCGGCTGCCGTCTGACCTATTAACTCCAAGAGGAAAGCAAGCGCCAGAGCTTTATTCGTTCATCTGTATACCGGCTTGCAGGTGAGGTTAGTTTGGCCACGAAGATCTTGATCGCTATAAACCCAATTCATGGAATTAGATTAGATGATTTAATATTGAAAAGGACGTCGAGGTAATTATGTTAGGAATTTAAGAATTTGAAGATTTTCATATTATATCTAAACTAATTTCATATAGAATATAAAAACACCAACAAAAATAATAGCTCTGATGAATGAATGAATGAACGAATTGAAATCGGACAATAAATTAATGAACTTTTAATTAGTTTTTAATCATGTTTTTTTTGTGTGATAGAAGTCATCGTACTACTTTTAATGGCTAAATAAGAATAAAGATTTTACATTTGAATTTCTTCAAGAACTGAACAGAATTTATGTTTGCTATATATCGTATTATCTAAACTAAAACAGCTTGCCACAACAACACACAGATACTGTAATCCAACAATTAAGTTATCACAACTATAATAATAAAATTAACATATATATCAATTCCGTTTAAAATAATGACAACAAATTCACATTCCTGATAAAAATTCTAGTTAACCGACATGCTATTTGCTCTCAAATATCAACTTTATATTTAATGAATTTAAGTTGAAAATTAGTTATACTATAAAGCTAATAAATCTTGGAATGTTTAACAAGGGGTGACGGTATTAAAATAGAAAACAGTTTGTTTATAATAATTTAAATTGTGTAATAAATGTCATTAGTTTGTTAACAGATTAATTAAATTGTTGAATGAATGATACTGCACGATTATAACTGAACGAATGATATTGAATAAGATAAATAAAAGAGACAAGTGTATTGGCATGTTCGTCGGCGTCAAACGTGAAAAACAAACATATAGAATATTTAAATTTAAAGATTTAGATCGGGAAAAGATCGGAACATCTAGAACGGGACTTGAACCCGCGACCAGTCCCTTACAGGGGGAATGCTCTGACCAGCTGAGCTATCTAGACACGTCCCAGATATTCGAAATTCTCCGATATATTATATACGTCTTATGGCGATTTAAGGCGAAGTAATTTAGTTGAAAATGTCACTTAATCGAGATGTTTTTAATTTTTGATAATAATTTTTGACTTGAGATAACGGTGAATTTACTAAACTACTATATCTGCTGCCATTATCCCGCAACATATAGATGATACCATACAGGAGATTATGTTTGTCGTGGGTCTTTGATGTGTACAAACCTCACGGGTGTAGTATCTGGGGCTAACGGTGAAGTTGACAGTGAATTAATTTTAAAATAAAAAAAAACCTGACATAGATTTATGTATATTTAAGAACCATCTCGATCATATTGGCTTTTGAACAAAAAAATCCGCATCAAAATCGGTTCATCCGTTCGGGAGCTACGATGCCACAGACAAACACACATATAGACACGTCCAACTTATTACACCCCGTCGTTTTTGCGTCGGAGGTTAAAGTCAAAGTCTTTATTTTTCAAAATAGTGCAACGTACATCTGTTTGACGTCAAAAACTGCTTAATACTAAGTTTACCATTTTAAGTTAAAGTACTTGGGTTGTACAAAATAACATAACATAACTTCACGCACGCAAAAATTAGATTATAAATATGTTAGGATAGTAAATTTGGCAACGTAGTATTTCGGTTAACACTTATTAACACTGTTAACAGATTACACAATTGCAAGTGGTAACGATTAACAGATTCAATACCACATTTATAAGTGTTACACTTTCATTCTGTAACCTTTTCATAGTGTAACCCATATAATTATATATGTGTTTTAAGTCCCTGACGGGGCTAATATAACAGATTATCTGGATCACCAACAGAAACAGAAAAACAAATTTAATCACAGTAGCGGATCTTGAATGAAAATTTACGATGACAGTTGGGTGTTTAAGCTTAACAATGACGGGCAAACGTTCCATTATACTTACCTACTAATTTTAATTGTTTAATGTGTAGTTAAAATGCGTAAAATTACTGCATAGCTAGGTATTAGGTTTATTTAATTACTATTGTGGTGTTAAATGAGCTGGTTTAGATGTAACGTTAGATAAATCTATACGTTACTAATATTATAAAGAGACAGGATGAATTTTATGTGTTTGTTTTTAAGCTTGGGGTAATCTTTGAAACCACTGCACCAATTGGAAAAAGTCTTTCACCACTTGAAAAGTAAAACATATCCGATGGATATAGTCTATATGTTATGTGGAAATAACGATGACTTGAGTTTAATAATAACTGACATAAACTGAAGCGAAGCAAGGGCGGGTAGCTAGTCATCGTTATCTTCATAGCGATTTCTCACTTGCGTCCCTATTTCACACTTTAACTAGGGGTGCAATGTATTCTGCTGTTGCAATGTTGAGCTGAGAGTGCACCAAGTACATGATTTGATTTGAACTTTTTTTTTTTCAATTTAATACCATTGAATTGTTTTTTTGGTGATTATTCCTCCGTTGCTAGACCGTTCAATTTTCTTTCTCCGTCTTAAGCCAATAGTTAAGTTGCACATTTTGGCGCCAAAATCGTGGTCTCAACATTGATCATTTTGTAGAAATCAGATTTTGAAATTTTTGAAGGTTGATTATTCCTCCATGGTGTGTTCGATTTTCAATTTTATTTTTTTTAAACCTTCCGGGTATCAAGTTGTGTTTACATGCCTGCAAGTTTGGTCGAAATTGGTCGATTAGTTTAGGAAGAGTAGCGTCACAACCGAAATACACCCAGTGGAGTACAGAGAGCTTTTCGCTCGACTTCGTCTCACTCTCAGAGACAGAGCTCGAGGGTCCGCTTATGGGTTTTGATTGATATGTCGCTTTTTCCGGAGCGACTGTTATCTGACCTACCAACCCTGAAAGGAAAGCGAAAGAGCCTTGTCCGTTGTTTAGCTGGAGCACTAACTAGTAGGTGAGGTTGGATTGAGTCTTAAGGACTAGTAAGGCCTGTTACACCCAAATGAAGAAAACGTTTGACTGCCTTAGTGGTGTATGTATTCTAGGCAAAGCTTCATTCTTTTTTTTTTGTTTGTAAGGTAATGACTGCGACGGACGGTGGCTTTTCGTCCGTAAAGACTTTCACAGTAATAAAGGTTTCACGTGATTGTGTGTAGTTAGCAAAAATACACCTTAAAGTTATGTATAAAAGGTGTAAATTAAATTTGTTTGGCAGTCGTATTTAGTGCAAGACGCGTTATACGTTAATCCATTACATTTATTATTATAAATTTACTTTTCAAGTCACACAACCTCTATAATATATCTATCTGAAACTCATTATCATTATATGATCGCCAATCTAGGTTACATCCTTGCACTTTAGAGCCCGGGTTCCACTTAGCTTTTGCGGGAGCAACTGCCATCTGACCTTCTCAACCGTGTGAGAAAAGCCTGCATCTGAGCGTCGTCCATCAATCTGCAGGTGTACCGGCTTGCAGGTTAGGTTGCCTTGGACTCCAAAGGTCTTGGTGGGGGTCTACTAGTGCTTTATAAAAAAAACTAGCTGACCTGGCAAACTTTTTTCCGCCTTAGAATCAAGTTATGTTGGCTACCAGTTGAATTTATTTCGTGAATATCTATTTGCACCTCGGTATTAAAAACCCTGACGGCGTGAGGTTTTGGTCGGTGCGAGTCCGACCAAAACCTGAGGCCCCCGTTGACCGCCGGGGACCTAACTGCCGCCATTTCTGCAATAAAAAAGCGGCCAAGTGCGAGTCGGAATAGTCCATTAAGGGTTCCGTAGCAGCAAGTAACATAATAATGTTTTTTTTAATTTTTATATTTGAGTTGATTGAATGAAAGGTAAATTGCAGTTTACGATTTATGACGTATTAAAAAAAACTACTTACTAGATCTCGTTCAAACCAATTATCGTTGGAAGTTTACATGGTAATGTAGGTATATCATATATTTTTTTTAGTTTTATCATTCTCTTATTTTAGAAGTTACACACATTTTATCATTTTGGAAGTGTCTCTCGCGCAAACTATTCAGTTTAGAAAAAAATTATCTTAGAAACCTCAATATCATTTTTGAAGACCTATCCATAGATACCACACATGTATGGGTACCCCAAAATTTATTGTTTTTTTTTTCTATTTTTGTGTGAAAATCTTAATGCGGTTCACAGAATACATCTACTTACCAAGTTTCAACAGCATAGTCCTTATAGTTTCGGAAAAAAGTGGCTGTGACATACGGACGGACAGACAGACAGACATGACGAATCTATAAGGGTTCCGTTTTTTGCCATTTGTCAACGGAACCCTAAAAAGACAGTAAGACGCGGATGGGCGTCCGATCGAATAGAACCGAGTACAGCGATAAAACCACGGAGCACAACTAGTTCTAAAAACAAAATAAGAAAAAAAAACCGAAAATAAAAAGCGAATGTACAGTCATGTTAAAAAGCGCTTAACTTAACATTCGGTCGGACACGCCCCCTCGACGAATAATATGAATGATGCTCTGTTTAGTTTAATAATTATTATTATTACATTATACCAGCATAATTATTATAATATATGATGCACGTTCTTGTATCACTATAATGTGTTGATTTAACGCAATTTTAATTAATAAATCACATCAACATAATCATAAATAATAATTTCTTGGAGTATAATTAGATTCCATTACTTTTACTTGTTTATTTATGAGTTATAGTATATTTAACATATGGACCTATGTCCGAAATAAATAAATTATAACTCACGGAGGAAGCCAAGTTTTAAATTTAAAAAAAGACTAGGTAAAATTGTGCGTGTAATGAGTGTAATGACATTCATGTGCATAAAATGATATTAATATTCACGTGAAAAATTGGGTGTAGGAGTCCCACATCTCTGAAGTCTGGTCCCGAAACTGAGGGGGGCTGCGGCCGCGCTATCGCGGCTGATGCCCAACGTTAAGGGACCCAACGCCCCCACTAGGAGACTGTCGTGCGAAGCATGGCCCTGTACGGGGCCCCCGTATGGGCGGAGACTCTGGTGGCCCGCAACGTGGCTGTCCCAACAAAACGTTTGAAGCCAAGTCAACCTCACCTACAAACCAGTACACCTGCTGATTCACGGAGGAGCCTCTGGCGTAATCTTAACTGCTTACCTCTCGGGGTTGGAAGGAATGGGAGGTCAGAGGGCAGTATAAGCCAAACCAAAAGGACAAGAGGAGTAAGCGGTTCACGGGCTCTGATGGGAAAGTCTCAGATGCGGCCGGGGACAGTGCTAAGATGATGATTTTGATTCATGTGATAAATTAACAGGAGGTTGATTGAATCAAGGTACGAAGGGTTGACATATATTTACTGGCCTACCTTCTTATGCCCAGTAAACACCAAGTGAATGTAAGCAATCAATGCCTAACATACGATCGGTTATATGATATGCCTCACTATGTCCAAAATGTTTGTTTTTAATAGTATGGTGATATAAATACTTAGGGAATGGCGCTGTTTATCCGGTGCCGGTGCCTTAATGTTGTATTTTGGGAAGCAATGAATTAACCCTTTCATCTAAATGTCTTTCTACCACTTTTTACGTGGAAATATAAAATAAATAAATAAATGATGTAGTGTGAACGTGTGTGGCAATAACAAAAAAAGAGATTTGTCATAATCACAGCACGTTTCAAAGTATGCAGTAATTGTGCGCATTCATTTCACTAATTCTCTAGTTTGCCTCAGTGCAATACTGTTACTTCATTTAAGAATTATGTTGAAGTACCTAACATAGTATCTCTGTCATACTGTAACAAGTTGAAAATTATTGCATTATGAAAGGTATTTATTTTGAAATAAGATGGGTTACCAAATTATACCTAGTTTTTGTAGTAATTTATTTGATGTTTTAGAGTTAGATTTGGGAGCTGATTCGTGGACTCTATAAAGGAAAGAAAACATTTTGCAAGTTCTGTTGACGATGACAGGATATCTTTATTTGGATTTGCTTTTAATTCGGTAGATATCCTATTAGCTCTTTCATCTAATAGGCATACAAATGATATTGTTTTGATCGTATTTTATGTGCTGGCGTACCTTTCATCAGATTGCGATAATTTTTTTATTAACTTATTTTTTGCACTTATGCGAAGAATATAAGCATAATATGCGATCGGGTTATAAGATTTTTTCTTACCGAAATTTTCCCTTGCGAAGCCGTAACGTCAGCTAGTAATATTTTAGCTAGGTATATCTACTCCCAGAATAGTTTTAAAAGAACACACACATTTAACTCGAATCCTAAAATGTACCAAAATATCAACACAAAAGTACTCTACAAAACAAAAAACAAAAGCGACTCGTTCAAAGTACATTTTCGTTAAAAAGCGGCGTCACACCCACAGGCGGTACGAAGCGAAACATGCTCTATTTGAATGAATAATTCTAATTTTATATATCTGAGAAAATTTTTACTACCGCGTTGTATAAGACTATTTTCACTGTAAGATGCATTTGTATGACAGCAACAAAAAGTGGCGCCATTGTTGCATTTGTTGCTAGTCAAGTAGTGGTCATAAATCGATGCCATTTTTTTGTTCCATACACAGTCTATTAGAATACATATAGAAGCCTTTGTTAATATGATCATGATATCGGAATCCGCCTGACGTATGTAGTAGGTACATTCTTGTACCAGGAACGTGTAAATTCCGATATTTTTTTCTGCAGGTGCGTGTAATAATAACTTTAGTTCTGCACCGTTCATACTTCACTCAATTGCTTATCATTTGACAAGCTGTCAGTGTCAAGTGTCAAACAGATGTACAAACTGTAAACTTGGAATTAAAAAATGTACACTTACCTAGAGGAAGCACCCTCGAATCTCGTTAGTATGAAAATGGGAGTGTATACGAGTACCCTACCAATATCTTCGGGGCCCAAGTCAACCTCACCTGCAAGCCGGCCAGCTGATTGACGGATAAGGTTCTGGCATTGGCTTTCGTTTCGGGGTTGGGGTCTGACGGTAACCCCATCACGCACGAGGTAAAGCACATCAGGGAAGAAGGCAAGCGGACCCTGGGCTCCAAAATACAAGCTTTGGGTGCAACTGGGATGGTGCGGATCTTGGAAGGGCTGCCGCCTGACCTCATAACCCCGAGAGGAAAACTTGCGCCAGATACCGCTCCCGCTCATCCGTTGTTTAGCAAGAGCACCGTCCGCTGGTGAAATTGGATTGGACCCCATTATAACAGAACCAAAGGTAAACTTGATTTTTATAATTTACAAGGACGATCGTCAGCACTTAACAGAGAAATGTTAATTTATAACGCATGTAATACCTCACAGACCACGCGCACGCGTACCTATTATTATAACATTATTACTATTATTAAACTACAGATGCGTTTATTATTATTACTAAAGTACACTAGGGAGTCATTCGTACCCGGAACCTTCGATCAACCAACTGGCGATAGCCGCTAGCTTGACGTGTATAATAATACACTGAATAGTTTTTAATTATTACCTTGGCGGCCATTTTTATAAAGTTTTTGGAGAATTTTAACTTAGCTGTAGGCTAAGCACGTGTTGAGTACAGTCTCTAAGAAAAGTGTTTAAATGTTTCTCAGAAACTTATTATAATACTTAATTGAAATTTGTTTGACTTAATTTTTTGCTTATCAATATTCTTATATGGTTCTTAAGCTCCTGTCTCGGCTTCGCACGGGAAAATCCTGGATTTTACCGTCCCAGGGGTGAAATCGCCATAAATCCTTAGTGGATACTTATATAAGTAAAACACTCAAACTTATTTCATTTGTAACTAGTACCTAAATGAAGATTACAAATAACGAAATAGTTATTGCCGATATAGTTAGCATAATTACCTAATAGCGTAAATAACTTAATCCTATCCATAGTTATGTCGGTCTTGATAAGTGAATCATAAAGCACCGACCTAGATATTGAAGTTATGCTTATTATTAATTGTTGTAAGCTAGCTATAAAAAAAAGCGGCGATAGCCCAGGGGCGTACGTAACGGACTGCTGAGACGAGGTCTCGAATTCGATCCCCACACCTCTGACTTTTCGTAGTTATGTGTGCATTAATAAATGTTAATTATCGCTCGCTTAATAATGTGCCCGGTAGATGGCAATAGGCTCGCCCCCTATTACATTGGGACCTTAACATAACTGGCGAAACGTGGGTGTGTAATACACCTCTGCCTACCCCTTCGGGGATACAGGCGTGAAGTTATGTTATGTTATAAGCTAGCGTCATAGATACGTTAAAACTGTCTAAAAAGAAGATATAAATCTCGTTTTAGACCAAAAACTCGAGTTGTTGCACTATTCGTAAACACGGCAGTGCAGTCCACCGCCGTTTTGCTGCATTCACCATAGCGAGTATTCTGATGAGCTCTCTCAATACATCCTACCCTAAGTATATACATAGTAAAATACTTAGTTCAGGTCTAGATAGCGCTGTATAATATGTCCCAGAATATTTTATTTATTTCTTCAGCAAATTTGCTTCAGGCCATGCTTCTATATAGGTATGTCGAAGTTTCTCAAAGTTAAAAAAAAAAACTTAAAAAATATAAAGATGTACTTGCTGACATTCAATCAAACTAATTGGCAAACCGTGGTTACGAAACATCTTACATGCATTAACCATTTTATATCCAATCCTAACCATAAACGTCGAAATAAATAATGAAATAAATGAATGGCTGCTATTCAAAATGGCGTACTATGCACACGCTAATGAGGAATGACATTGCGATACCACTTGTCATATGAATATTCGCACTTCAATAAACTATGTTTACACACCATTTCCGTAGAATTATTGCATTACTGTTTACCAAGTATGAAGTAATATTTATGGAGGGGAATAAATACGAGCATCTTCTTTTTTACAAAACCACGTGCGTTTTTAATCTGTGGATCACCTGGACCTGTTACAATACAATATTTTTGGGGTTATGGAGCCTAAGCAAACCTCACCGGCAAGCTGATAGACCTACTGAAGACTTTTTCTTTCGATTGGGGGTCAGACAGATGTAGTTTAAAATCTGGAAAGGAGCAGGAGAACTGACTCCAGGCTCTAAGATGCGAGCTTTGAATGATATTGATAACTTATTTAACACTGCTATATTTTGTACTGAGTACAACACTGCTTCAAGTAAAAAAAAACACTCTTTGACAGTATTTCAATTAATTCCACCTCCTTTACTGTATAGAACAACATGTGCAGGGCTGAGGTGTCCTCGTCATACGGTGCATCAATTCCATCCGTCATTAAATTTGGCACCTCTTTTCTATGCTGTACCATAAAGATCTTCACCATTTGAGCATTGGTTACTGTTAGCATCTATAATAATAATAATAATAATAAATATTCTACAACATTCTACACAGCGCTCTCTAGACCCAAAGTAAGCATAGTTTAACTAGCTTGTGTTATGGGTTCCAGAATGCGGATAAACATACTTATATACCTTTTTTTTTGTAAATACATACATATTATACATAGAAACACCCAGACCAATGCAAATAGACATATTCATGCATAGAAATATTTGCACTGAGCGGGAATCGAACCCGCGCCCCCTGACGTAGCAGTCGAATGCACTACCGCTAAGCCTTAATTCTATAGGCTTCACTAACGTACCTACAGTATCTTACCAACTGGCGGAATTATGTCATATTGACGAGTCCTCTATATAAATAAATATATCTTGGTCTACCCGTAATCTTGAATTAAAAGTAAGAAATGCCAAAAGTAATAACAAAATAATATAGTAAATTCTAACTATTTTGTTTTTAACTGTGCTTGAAATCCTTAAATCTAAACAATCCTAAGTAGGGAAGGTCCTAAGGCTAAATCCTGGACACTCCCATGTCTAACGTTTTAAAATGTTACCAAAAAAAAGTGAAACGCCTCGCTCATCCCTATTTTGGGTATCTTTGCATCACAATGTATGCGTGTCTGACTTAATGTGAATCAAAATAGGGTTTTAAAACTTACGTATTTAACCTATATAATAATAAAATAAAAAGTCGACTAATATTTTGTTGATATTACAATCAGTGTCCAGTTTGTATTTCCTATGATACCGAATTACTTCCGTGTAGGTGTACTACTAGACTGGCTGTACGGAACTAAAAATTGGGTATCGCGAAAGACCACTAATAGACCAGAAACAAAGCGCAACTTTTTGGCCCTGTCATAGCGATGACATTACAAAAAGGCGCGCTATGACCGTGCGAATAGGTGTCAAAATTGAATAACTCATTTCTCAAGTGTCTACGTCCCGTTCCAAATTCGAAATTCATCGTCTGATATATGGCCGTGACGCCTGTGACTTATTTTTTTTTAATCAGTTTGATTTTTATCTTATTGTTCATAACCAACTACTTGGTTCTGACCTACTACTATGTACTAACTTAATTTTTTCATTGAAAATGTGACAATCTAAACCCAAGTTTATCGATACATTTTTTATATCACCCTTTATTTAATAAGTTAATTAAAGCTGTTCAGGTAATTAAAACTTAATAATTTGATTCCCATAGCCCGAACCATAAAAGAGCGCCGTTAACTTGTGGAGGGAAAGGAGTATGTTTTTTTTTACAGAGAACAAGGCGTTTTCGCTTTCTTGTCGAGGGAGGAACACGCGAGTGAATAATGTTAAATTTATCTATAGATACATAAGAAAGTTGAATGGTAATTGATAATAGCCTTAATTAATCTAATAGTTTAAGTTGTATAACTATAAACAGATTTCATCAATGTTAATTGAGTAAGAATGATAATTAATGGAAATGTAAGAATTTTCACGGGTGAAATCAAGCGTTGGCAAATTCAATTAAATGATATGATGAAAACGTAGTAAGTAAACCACTCTTATAAATTTAGTTTAGATATGACAACTATCATCGCAATTGTATTCTAGTGCTTATCTTTGCTTGTAGAAAAGAAATCCTATACCCGAGACGGCGTGCGGTTTTAGTCGGTTCAAGCCCGACATAACCGCCCCTGCTGGCACGCGGGGGGTATCCGAAGGGATTTCCGCACGATAAAAAAAAAAGCTTTTAGCTAGATATATTTTTTTTAATTTTCATAATTTTGGATTGCAAGAAAGATATATAGCATAATTAACCAAATATAATAATCTAAATCAAAAAACAAAAGCTCGCTTACGCTCGAGAAATATACCGAAAATATTTTCGTGAGTGCCAGATTAAAAAGTAATTAATTACTTAATCTAAACCACAAAAAAATATTTTAAACTACTCCTTATTAAATATGAACTACTTTTAGCAAGTTCTTTCATTCTAGAAAAAACTCGTAACTGTAAAATCGACTAAAACTCTACTTAAATAAAACCGCGCTTTACCGAAACGTTGACGTTTCGACCGTTATCGCCCGCTCGTCTGTTCATTTTTTTATTTTTTTCCTTGTAAAGCTAAGGGGTTTTATTGTTTTTTCTCTGGTACATTTTATGGTCGGTTTTTCGGTAGGCGGGTTGTGGGCGGAGTACCCAGTACAGAGCGTGTGTGGCTCCGTTTAGTATTTTAGAATAGTACTCGATATTAGACGCGACAATTTTTTCAATTTTTTCATTATGTGCCTTTGTTTGTGTGTTATTACTACTAAATGTAATTAGATGTGACGGCTGACGGACTATATTTTTTACTCATCATATTCATAATACTAGGGTAGTATATTACAATAACAGGTACAGCCAACGAAGTATCTACTTATATTGCTTATGCATACCTACTTATAGCAGGACTAGGATATCATATATATAATTTTGTTAACAAGCTATATTTGGATATCATTGTCACTGTTATAGCATGGACATAGTTTGTGATGACAGTAATGTTAGGAGCAGGGTTAGGCCCAAGAATAGAAGGATCGATTGCGCAAAAGAGGATATGGTAAGGGAAGAAGTAACTGAGGAGATGACATATAGTACAGATGTCACATCATCGGTCGTCATGACAGAAAAAATGTCAGTGAATTGAAAACAAAGTACTTTTAGCCGCAGGATGAAGAATTCTGTAGCTTCAAAATAAGTGCTTTTAGATTTGTATAACGACGTTTATTATAATAATTATAATATTTAGGATTAAAAGATGTGCCTAAATTGCAATATTACGATTATTCTAATAGTGGTTAGGCATGGCAAAATGAATAACTAATTATCATGACTATATATTTGGATTTGGTTTTCGTTTTGTTCAATACTAGCTGTTCCTGTTCCCGCTACCCATAGGAACCTATTTCAGGAATAACATCATACTCAAAAGGCTGTGTTGTTCCAGGCTATAATCTATCCCTGTACCAAATTTCATCCAGATCCGTTAAGCCATTAAAGCGTGATCGGGTACAAATATCCAAACAACCAAACTTACAAACATCTTCACAAACTTTCACATTTATAATGTTTATAGGGTAGGATCGTAGGATTAGGTACTTACGTACTTAAACAAACGTTATTGAAATATCGATGTTTTAGTATTCCATTACTGCCTATCGACACAGTGTGTACACATCACTAGTGGCTGGAGGGTGTGTCAGGGCCCGAGGCTCGGCATTGTTTTGTCTGTACGTATGACGGACGCCGACACATACATACATACAACTTGTATGGGACCACGGCATGGGAATCTTTCCGATGTGAAGAATGATAGACAATTAATATGTGTCTTTTAATCTCAGTACATGTTTTAAAAAGTAAAGAGTTTCAGATTATTGGTATTGCTATTCACAAAAAAATGACCTACCTTGACAGTGGTGATCATTTATGTGACTTGCAACATTGCATTTGAAACACAATAATGTATTTTGTAACATATTTGATTTGTTAGAGACTGAAAGTTAACCATTATTTTCAGTCTCTAACAAATCAAATATATTTGTGTTAGAAGGTTTTAAATCAAATGATATAAAAAATCTTACGAATTGGTACACAAACAAATGTAATACAAAAGTTAAGATGGATGGATGTTTGTTACTCAATCACGCCAAAACGACTAAACAGATCTGGATAAAATTAATTAAAATTTGGCACAGAAATATATTATCTATAATCTGGAATAGCACATGGACTAGATTTTATCCCGGTAATAAGTTCCTGTTGGCTTACTGAAACGGAATCTGTGTTTCGTGTCAGCGGAACCGCGGGCAACAATTTGTGAGTAGTTTGCTAACAGTTCCGTAACGCCATCCATTCATTGCCATCACCATATGGTGAAGAAATTCTATTACTGTTTCCGAAATCCACCCTAAAACTCCTAAAGCATATTTCATTTTCAAGACAGAGCATTGCACCCCTATAAGTAAACAAATAGTACTTTTACTTTATGGACGTATTAATATCAGGCGTCTGAAATACGGGGGCGGTTGTGCAAACATTTTGCATATCTATGATCTCACCGCGAGGGTTACCAACTAAAAAAATAGCATTGAAATATATGGGTGAACTTTAAGTCACTGGGACCTGCTGTTAAAATTGAAACACGGCACTTTGAAAATAGAACTAGAAAAAGTCATTACAGAAATAAAGAAAAATTAAAAAATATATATTCTGGCACATTTAACACAGTGAACACTTTACTGAGCATAAAATGTAATATGGGTTTCTAGAATGCAGATTAACATATTTAGATACCTTTTTTATAAGGGTTACCTACTAACTGAAAAATATAATTTCTATAAATAGGCAAACGTAAAATAACTAGAGCGTTTTTAAAAAAAATCACTGATTCCAAATTACAAAAGAAAAATCAGTGAAACTTTGTTTATCAGAAATAAACATAAATAAATGATACCTAATAGTATTCTAGAATATACTATACAGTGTTATCTAGCATAGCTAACACCCAGACCTATGCCAAATGTATCCTATAAATAAAAAGAAGTACATGGTCTAACTATTTTATGAAGTTTAAAATTTTATAAAATTCCATTACCGCCAAAATATTCATGGCCGCCGTTTTGAAATTAAATATGAAAAAAAAAATGATACTGAAGTCCGATTTTTTTGAAAAATGCACCAAAAGAGCCGCGGACAATTCCAAATTTAAAATTTTCCACGCCGGGCGTCCGTTCGTATACCGAATAAAAAAGTTAAAGTGCGTTCGATATTAATATGCAGCGCTGAGAATCGTGCGTTCCTTTAGTGTTGTGATTCACTTTGGTTAAAAATAGTCGGTTTTTCCAGATATTGAAAATTTTTTAAGTCAAAATCAAGTTAGTATGACTAAGATGAATTCTTAATAAATTCATTTCATGGATAATTTTGATAATTTTTGAAACGACTGTGTCTTTTTTGTACCTACTTAGGTACTGGATTGAATCGAATAAATGAGTCGTTTAAGGTTTTAGAACATGTTTCTTTTAGATAACTCAGAGTATACTTGGTAATATAATATTATTTTCATTTTCTATTTCTTTTTTAAATATTAGTAACCGAAATTACAAGTATTCTAGTTAATCTCTACAGTTTACGCATCGGCAATACAATGGCAAGGTTTAGAACCCGCTATCTCTTGATTGCAAGTCTGACGCCACTAGAGTTTTTTTAGGCTTGGTGTTGCTATACTTTATAAGGATCAATAAAATATAATAACTTTCTGTCGAGATACAGACAATACGATTCTGCATAAAAAGTGACGAAATTAGATTAAAAAAATATTTGAAATTCCCCAAGAATATGCAACACACCAGTAAATAAACCAATAAAAATAGGTTAGCAAAAATATTTACATAAAAGTTAAGGAAATCGACTATCCTCAACCTATCGATTTATTTCGCAGCACTAGCCCAGATACAGCACGCTTACCAAAAAGCAGGGTGTTGGTCCGATCCGATGTTGCGATACGAAACCAGTAATTACAACTTACCACTGACTATTATCAAGTAGCGCATGCCTTTCATATATATTTTACAAAATGGATGGCCATGCTTCAGCCAGTCTCGTGTTGAATATTTATATTGTAGATTTATGTGCGATGTTTATGTATGCTGATTTATAGATGGTTCATATTTCGAACGCATTTCGCGAGATTTTAAATTCGAATTAGAATTTGGTGTAGAGTAGTTTTTCTGTAGCATAGAGAGATTTAATATGCCTGCTTTAACGATGAATGTTTTATTATATTCATTTGCCAACCGCTACTATGTAGATAGAGTAGTTCTCCAAGAAGGGTTAGTATATAATTTGTCAAGTTTTTGAATATATTGGCTAAAATATCATGATATTTGTTGGAGGTGTCGGAAAAAAATAAGCCGTCTGGGAGCTTTCAACGAAATCGCTGCCTACATCCATCATTTTGTTACCTATATCTCAAAGATATAACAAAATGATGTATAGTGGAATTGTATAGAGTACTTACCCATGGGTAGCGGGAACGGGATCAGAATTGCACGCGGGTAAAGTCGCGGGTAATAGCTAGTGCATTATAACTATTATTATGCCGTTGACTGCCTGACTCCAAAACAAATTTCATGATCGATAATTTCCTCAAAAATAATTGCCAAATCAATATTTTGAGATAAATGAATTCAAAGCCTGCTTGCCATCACAAGGCAGCCTCATTTTTCACAATTTCTCTATGGACTTCACTATGAAGTTCTATTTTTTTATACCCCTTTTTTCTTAAATCAACTACATAGTTTCTTAGTTACCTATAATCTATAACAAGAGTGAACAAACTAGTCTTGTAGAAAACGAATGAATAATTAATTAAAGCCATTTCGGCGCCAGTGCCCCACCTGATTGATTTTTATTACTTCAATACTTTGAAGTGAAGGAATTAAATGACCGCTTTCCCGCGTTAAAAGTACCGACGGTATAATTACTAGGTTGGCGACGAGGTTGAATAAAAGTACAAGTCTTATTAGCTAATAGTTTCAAGTGAAAAATTTCGACATTGTATAATATTTTTCAACTATTTCAGTAAAGAATTTGAGGTGATTCTCTTGCGAAAAATTTACAAACAGACATTATACACTTTTACAATAAGAAGAATTCAAGATTTTCGGGTCCAAGCCAACCTCGCTAGAAAGTCGATACGTGAGTCTGCAAGTCGAGTCGAGGCTTTACCTCGGAGTTAGGAAATCAGTCAGCTAACACTCCCGTGGGCTAGCAAATGAAATTTACTAGGACCCCGAAGAACATGGTCGGAATCCCTACACCTTCAAACTAAGTATAGCTTGTAACATGGGCTACGACGCAGATAAACGTAATAAAATAACAAAAAAAATTGAAAATACGAAAATATTATACACAAAATCATCTTCTTCTTCCGTCGCCGTCTTGCGCCCTCCCTTCATATTTTTTGGAACGTACGGAAATCTATTTTTTATGTGTGGAAGCCTCCTCAGCCTTCCTCGCACCAGTACGTTCGGTGTTTCGACATAATTATAAGCCTTTCTTCTTCTTCTTCGTCGTGTTTCTGGCAATTGGTTAGGCATAAATAAATAATTGGAATTAAATAATATGTCCAGCCAATAACTCGGCCACATTGTCAGCTCTTGCATTTGCCTGTGTAGTCGGAGCTCATGGTGTGCCATGTTTCCTTACCCTCCAACATAGGCGACCACGATATGATGCTTATATTCTATTTTTTAAATTAATTCTTATTTACCTATACCTATATGAGATTTTGCTGCCTATATACTTTTTGTAAGCAGGTAAAGAGAATGATAAGTAGATTTCCAAGCTAATTGACATACATGAAATGTTTAGTTTCATGCGATCGGCGTGTGCCCCCTAAGGACATGCACCCGGGTGCTCCACACTCCTTGCACCCCCGAGCAAAGACGGACTTGCATAGAAACACGAAGACCATGCAAATATACTAAGAAAATATATAACTATATCACCGTTTAATCCAGTCATAAGACAAGTCAAGGCTGTCTGCAAGGATTACGGTCAGTTTAGACGGGCAACGGATGTTCTGTCAGGTTATGCAATGTCAAGATTTATTAAGTAGGGAAAATACGGTTTACGATTTGAGGTATTAAAAAAAACTACTCACTAGATCTCGTTCAAACCAATTTTCGGTGGAAGTTTACATGGTAATGTACATCATATATTTTTTTAGTTTTATCTTTCTCTTATTTTAGAAGTTCTCACATTTTACCACTTTAGAAGTGATAGATACGATATGGGTCTAATGAAAAAACTTTTTTTGAGTTTCTAAGTATGGGGAACACCCAAAATTTATTGCTTTTTTCTATTTTTGCGTGAAAATCTTACTGCGGTTCACAGAATATATCTACTTACCCAGTTTCAACAGCACAGTTTCGGAAAAAAGTGGCTGTGACATACAAACATGACGAATCTATAAGGGTTCCGTTTTTTGCCATTTAGCAACGGAACCCTAAAAATTGTGCCGCGGTTGCGGGGTGAGGCGGGAATGTATGTTGATACCTATCTGTATATGCATAGCGCACTTTTTTGTAAAATCATCTGTATCACAGCTACTAAAAGTCACGCAATGCTTAATATGTTTTATCTCTTTCAACAGAAAAATGTGGGCTGTCAGACGACCCTGGTCTTCGAGTCAACGGCAAAGGCAAGAAGATGAGGAAACCTCGGACGATATATTCCAGCCTTCAGCTACAGCAGCTAAACAGGAGGTTTCAGAGGACGCAATATCTAGCACTCCCTGAGAGGGCAGAGCTTGCAGCGAGTCTTGGACTGACGCAAACTCAGGTTAGTGGTTAAATTTGTACAGAATTACGGTTTTTTAACCAGTTTAATATGATATCGAAATGTTATTCCCCGTTACCTCTATCTACCCTCAAAAGCAATGCAGTTTTAATGCAATTGACACGAATTTTTATTTTATTTATATAAAAAACAGAAATTTCCCTACTTACCTACTTACCTACTTATTTAATTATTCAAATAAAAAATCTGAAACATATTTTCTTAAATACAGGTTTTGTGTAAATAGTTCTAGAACTATTTTTTTTGAATTAAGCTTTTTTGTTAAGAATTTTTTTTCAAAAAAATTTATGCCACAAAATCTTCTTTACATTCGCTTTTACGAGTATTCATGTTAAATAATTTTTGAGTTGAACTTCTGTTGCATTTTTACATAAGCATTGCGTTTTTACATACTTGCATACTGATTTTATAACTTCCTGTGATTTAAACACAGTGTTTGAACATCACTCGCCATTTCCAAGGAAATAATTTCATATTACTAATTATCCAAACATCATTTTTACCTGACTCTTCGGGAACAATTAAGTATTACTTAAACAAAACATTTAATTTTTACTAAAATTAGAAGTAAAAAAATCCCCACAATCCCTGAACAGTAATTATGTCACACACCTAATAATTAACCGCCAGTGTGTGTACATTCACTACATTTTTATCTTTAAATCACTACGCACTTAAATATAGACCTTAATGCTCTTAAAATAAGATTTGAAATAAGTGACTAGCGCAGCCACCTGATGTTAGTACCGTATAATTAAAAGACAAGAAGTTTTTTTAAATATCTGTCACAGATAACGCACTGCTGCTTCTAAGTAGTAATTTCTTTGTGAATAGTCTATGGATTTTTTTTACGAAACAAAATGTGTTTTATTTTTTAAGCGCGATTCTTTTAACTAGATATATGTATTAGGTATAAATAATCTGTGGTATAAACTAAAAAACTTATAGTTGTAAAATGCAGATATGGCTGAGTGGGACTGTGGTAGATTTTTCTGGTCTTGATATGATATAAACTCAGATTATACTTATACAGATTTTTTTTTGACGTTGACTTTGAAAGAGAATATTGGCTGAGTTGATACGTAAGCAGTATTTTTATTTTTTAATTGGGTATTAAATATTTTTTTATTTATGTTGCCATCAAAAATAGTTGTAGTCCTTTTGCAATATTTATAATTCATCTACTTGTCTTGTTGTGAAAAATGTAAAACGTCCAATCATTAGGTATTTTATAGTATGAAACTATAGATAGGCTTGTTTTGATTCTAAATCATTCACCCTTTACTTAAAACAGACCGCCAACAAAATATTATATTTTAATAGTACATAATCATTATCATTAACATCAAACCTCACCGGATCTCGCAATCAAAGCCCGCGCCTATCATTATAAAAAAACAGCTCTTCCATAGACAAACGCATACGTTCGGATACCATATTCCGATTGGCTTCGTTCGTAAATTGATTCGTCATGTGTCACCGTACGGAATGAATAATCGTAGTGAGGCGACGGTAACATGTAGACTGCATCATGCATAGATGCGGCTCTTTGACATCTTCCATAGTGACACATTTATGAGTATACCTATGCATTAACAATCCGTATTTTGATTTAAGTAAGTAGATACACATAACTAGCTTTTTACCTCTCGGTTTGCTACATCGGAGGTCGCGGGTTCGTTTACCGCTTAGTGTAAATATTTTTATATCCATGAATATGTTATCTACTTGCATTGGTCAGGGTGTTTCTATATATTAAAGCTAGAGTACTTATACTCCAAGTAAACAAACTCTAGCATTATAAATTCGTTTCGTTTCGTGACACCTGACCGAGTATAGCGCCATCTCTCTCCCTCAGCTGAAATGTAGGTATTACTTTTGAATTGCTATAAGTGCGTCGTGGTAAGGCCACTGTCATATTATGTACATATCAATTATAAACATCATTCGTGAAAGAATACTATCCATTGATAAATGAAAAGATTATGACATAATATACCTACATGTTGTCGAACTCGGCATATTTTTTTTAAAGAATATGAGTAACTGAAATTACTAACATTCCTCGTAACCCCTCCAGCTAAGCTTAATTGCTTGTGGCCAGGATTCGAACCCAGGACCTCTCGATCGTAGGGTCGACTCCTTAACCACTAAGCTACCGACGCTTAATTCTACGTTATTTATTTTTACATTTCGTGGTAATTTGTATTACAAAATCAACGCAACTGTTTTGTGTTATAAATAGGACAATATTCGACCGTGATTACATTTTGAAATGTGACAGTACCTTTTATTATAAGTATTATATTAGATAATAAAGGAATAATCCATATGATCAATGATGATACTGAAAATGAGACTATTAGACTTGAGCAATTAAAAGATGATGATGATGATGAGCAGTTATCAGACGACCAATTTTTTATATCATGAACATCACCAAACAAATGTCATACTATATACAGAACGCCATCGAACTAAACTGTTCAGCAATTTTTTTCTTTACTGCATCATATAGATTAATACCAACACGTTTTTCGGTCTTCATATAATCCCGGGTCTTCTCAAGCAGACGTGAAATAGCATCCATTAAGGCCGTCAAACTAAACGCCACCATTTTAACATTAATTACTATTGGCACTTATAACGTTAATCTTCATTCTTTATTTCACTTACAGGTTACCGCCAGGCGATGTAAAGACATAATATTAGCGTGCCCTATCTAAAAAATAAGGTTCCAATATAATACTAAACATTTTAATACTTTCATAGTATAATCTTTTTACATTAATACGTAATTAAAAAGCCTTTGACCTTTATTTTTTATAGCAACTTTTAATTTAAATATAGCCCCAGACCAGTCCAGTCTAGATGTTCTCAATACAAACTGTAACGGTATAAAAAGTAAGAGCCAAGTTGTTAATTTTATTATAATTTAATATTTCTTAGTTATTGTCTGTGGGCCTCACTTTGATGAACCCGCGTCGATATAGGGCTGGCAATAAACTAACTTAGTTTATCGATAGGTTATCATTATCATTTGATTTTATAAAGCTAATATTCAGTTAAGCTATGTTTACTTTGTGTCTAGATAGCGATGTTTAAAATGTCGTAGAATATTCTATTAAATATTCAGGTAGGTAGGTAATATATATCGTAATGTTTAAAAATATTAAAGCTAAAAAAACCTTTAAGTAGTTACCTTTCTTGAAAAAAATAAAAATAAACTTATTTTTAAATGCACGCCATCAAAAATTATCACCCATAATTTATTTACATCAAATACGTTTCATAAATCTAATTAACCAAAGCGTATGAACGTAGGTAATCCTCATACATTTAAGGTCTTGCAGAGACATCATTGAGAAGATGAGATATAATTAAAAATAAACTAAAGATAATTTGCGTATAATAGAAATATACACATTCGGATTATGTTATTTATTTTCACACATAAAACTTGGTATCACAAAACTCAAACAAAATCTATGAACAATCCGTCAAAACAATGATAATGCTAATTCGTAATGTAGGTATCCAAAAATCGATATGAGTTTAGTCGATTATTCGCATCCCTACCTCATAGCCTTTTACTATTCGATTTAACATTAAAACAAAAAAGGCGGAATTCAACTCTATACTATTCTGAACTTTTTAATAAAAACGAAACAAACTAATCTAAGATTGCGTTACTTAGAACATAATTAACTCTTTGTAATCACAATACAAGCGATTCCAAACCATAGAAATATGAGTTATAAAGACTATCAGAAAGGTAACATAGGATAGCGGGCTTAGTTTTTGTCCTTGATAATAAATCATACCATTTGTCTTGAGGTGCTTCTGATGTGCTATTGTATCGGCTTGGTGCTTTTCTTGTTAGGTTAGGGTAACTTTGCCTATTATGGACGGAACTAATTGAAGTCAGAAAAACAACTTTATTTGAATAACGATCTCTGTGGCGCAGGGGTAGAACATTCGACTGCTAAGGCTGAAGTCGCGGGTTCGATTCCCGCTCTGTGCAAATATTTATAAGCATGAATATGCATATTTGCATTGGTCTGGGAATTTCTACAAAAAAATCCATGTATGTTTATCGGCATTCTAGAACCCATTACACCAGCTAATTATGCTATACTTACTTTGGGTCTATGTACTATGTAGAATGTAGAATATTTATTTAAAAAAATAACAAATGCAATTAATCAAAATCAATTGAATCGATTAGCGAAAGAAAAGTCAATTTAAGAAAAGCTAGTTTCAATAGTTTTTAATTTTGATTTCCATGGGTGTCCATAATCGATATTAGTTTAGTCGATTAACCTCATCTCTACTCCATTTCACTGTTCGATTTTGCATCGGATTCAATCAAAAGTCAGTGAATATTTTTAATATATTACATTAAAATGTAAATTACAAATATACTTCATGAGCTGAAAGAACCATTACTTCATTATGGAATTTAATCGCTTTAATGCAATGGGATTAAATTTACAGGGTTTTTATTGATAGCATTGTGTAAATAACGAATGAGACAAAACGTAGAGAATGCAGTTTATGATTGACTGTAGTTGAGTAAAAACTGTTTTTAGCGAAAGTGAACCTAACTTAACCATAACCGCTTAATATCAATTCAATTGCAGACCTAAACTGACTAGATTCGTACTCATACCATGACGTCATATTAAGTTGTTCAGTTTCACGTTCCAAATGTCAACAAACGAACCAAACGCATAGTTTAATCATGTCATAGTACGGATCATAGATATTCAGTTTAAAAATTTGTATTGAATTGCACCGGAACTGAACTATTTATAAGTCATCATGGTAATGCCCCTGTGCTTCGAACATGATAGGAAATTGAACGCCTCTTGCACACATATCTAAGTATGTACTTTGATATTATTAGGATAATTTAGGGGCTAAGTGAGGGGCTCGTGGCTAAGTAGATACCGAATAGGTTAAGACATTGCAAAGTTAAGCAACACTAGCCAAGACAGTCTTATACTGGGTGACCATTCTTTTGACACATTGAAACCCCTCCGTGCCTTGGAGAGCACGTTAAGCCCTCAGTTCCGGTTGCCATACAAACATCTACGGCAGTCGTCGTCCAACTGGAGCCCAAAAAGTCCGACAAATATTCTGACTACAGAATTTCGATATCGTTAATGGGCTTTTTTTTTATACCTACTCCCGCTTTGGAGCGGGGCCTATTTTGACATTTTTAATTAAAGGCTTCCTAATTTAATCCTATGCTTTCCTCTTTCATTCCGAGTCTCTTAGGCATACTAGTTCTCGCTTGTATTCTTCTCGCACTTTCATTCGTCCTTTCATACTCTGCAGGGATATGGGGGCATCTGGGACATTGTGTACCTATTCTACACTATGCTAATTTTCTTTCTTTATTGTTTTTATTGACAAAAAATATTTTACATAATCTTCTTAAACTATTACTTAACTTCTAATACATATGTTTTTCTCTTAATCGGCTATTACATCTTTCTTTTATTTTTCTTATTCTATATTTCTTATATATAACAATTAATTTGGAGCTATAAATTGTTTAGCTTGTAAATTCCTAAGCTAGGCGACATTGCCCAGCATAAGGTGCTAACATACCTAAGTTTTTATACTCTGTTTCGAATCGAATCGTTAATGGGTTGGGGAGGCAAACACTTCATGGGAAATATCGAAGTTCAGCCGCTTCGTCTTTAGTCTGAAAAGTCGAGTCCAACTGAGTTGGGAGAAGGTTCGGGGGATGAGGATAATTATTGAGTTGTAATAATTAAATTGCACACCCATCTCAAGGAAAGATGTTCCATCACTTCTTTTCTAAAAGTATATCATCATTTTCATACCTATTTTCCAGCTGCGTCCAAAGTTTGTGCTTCGGAGCCTAAGGACCAGTAATTGTTTTTGATTGGTATGTTGGTTTTTCCGGTAGTGATTGCCGTCTGACCTCCCAACCCTGAGAGGAAAACCTGCGCCAAAGCGTCGTCCGTTGTTTAGCTGGTGCACCGACTAGCAGGTGAGGTTGGCTTGGGTTACAATAGTGTTTGTTGGTACACCTGTGAAGGTCAAATATAGTACAATAAAATTTACTAACCCAGTAGGTGGCACTGCAACCTGCTTTTTAGATTTTTTAAATTTATTTATTACCCGTACCATTAAATATTGTAAAAATAGTAAAAAAAAAAAAAAAAATAGTATGGTTTAGTAATGGTATTCACCATTACTAAACCATACTATGTAGGACACAAAAATATTACAAAATATTTTACCCAATGAACTATTGGATGCGTACAATTTCATAATCAGCGTATCATCGATTCTCACAATATCTGAACAGAATCGGTTACGGTTTTTTCTTTTTAATTGTAATTAAATTTACTAATCAACTATTTCGTTTAACGTTCGTTTCGCTGCACTATTGTTTGGTCTATGGTTTTCGAACGTATAGTGATAATTCAAATCTACGAAAAAGCTAAACAGAGGCTGGATAAATAAGTAGGTTCTATATAATATATTCTGTGCTTCAAGACACAAAAGGGGAGAAGGGGTAAGCAGACCCCAAACTCCGAGTTGAAAGCCTCGAATGGAACTGGGAATAATGCTTATATGATGATGAGGTACTTTGAGGTAACTCAAAGTACCTCATCATCATATAAGCCTACACTTCAAGATTATGTGACAACCACTATTTTAGTCTACCCAGTGACCATATTACTAAAAAACAACAGACTGAAACATCTGAGATAGTCTAAATATCACAGACTTATGATTATATGATAACAGACCGAAATTTCCGACTTCTTTTAACGCCAAATTTACAACATACGCAATGTAGCTCAGACGAAGCTCTACGAATAACTGCGTAACTGCATACTTTTTAGGGTTCCGTTGCCAAATGGCAAAAAACAGAACCCTTATAGATTCGTCATGTCTGTCTGTCTGTCCGTCCGTATGTCACAGCCACTTTTTTCCGAAACTATAAGAACTATACTGTTGAAACTTGGTAAGTAGATGTATTCTGTGAACCGCATTAAGATTTTTACACAAAAATTGAAAAAAAAAATGGGAGGTACTTAGAACTGAAACTCAAAAATATTTTTTTCATCAAATCTATACTTCAAAATATTAGGTACTGGAATTAGAATAGAAATGAGTAGAATTGTTTAGTTATTTATAAATTATAGTTATATATATTATGAAATAAAATATTAAACAATATTATTCTTTTCAAGTAACAAATTAAATTTAGCACAGAATCCGACCCTGTCTAACAACTGACAACTAATGCGTCAAAATTGTTATATTTCTTACTCGTTGCCAAGACGTCGAGTTATCACTGTGTTGAAAATTTGCTTCAACTACAAATGTATGCTTGTGTGAGTATTTGTATGTATAGGGCAAAGAAAAGGATAGCGCATATTACCAAGTGACTAGAAAGAAAGTGGTCGTGAGTCATAGATTTTTTTTAAATTTTGTATTCCGTCTGTTATCAAATAGTCATAAGTCTGTGGTAAAAGTTTATTTAGTCTTTTTAAAAGCACAGAGACTCAAACTAAGTAGTTTCTGTCTGTTCTGTACTGTCTGTGTAACACAAAATAAACCGCAATAGAGTTTTATTTCAATGCTTAATGATATTCTAGATTAAAATTCATATATTTGAAAGTTATAAAATTAAAAGTTATAATTTGAGAATACTTTCCATCATCTTCAAATGTGAAAGATACTCGTAGCGAACTGTTTTCAATTAAGTAAAATGTAATGTTAAATCAATTAAATGTTTAAGCAATTAGTATGCTTACTTTTCTTATGCATTTAGATCGGAAAAAGAGAACATCTAGGACGGAACTTGCACCCGCGACCACGCCCTTACAATCATACATATGTCTAGGTGTCTCAGTTGGTCAGAGCATTCCCCCTGTAAGGGACTGGTAGCGGGTTCAAGTCCCGTCCTAGATATTCTCTTTTTCCGATCTAATTCTATATGTAATGTTGAAGTTTATCAACATAACGTATACTACTAGACAATCTGTTTAGAACAAAAATTGTATCACGGTTCCTGGGTGAGGCGGCAATTAATTTTTAATTTCGAATTTGGAACGGGACGCAGAAACTAGATAAATGAATTAATGAATTTTGACACCTATCTGTATAGACTAAGCATCTCATTTGAAATTTGTTTAGCTGTTATTCTATAAAGGCGCAAAAATTATGTCTATTAATACAATTTTAAGAAACACCATAGACAATCCAGCATTCTATTCCCATAAACCACAACATTATAAAGTATGAAATAAACGCGGAAATTAAACGAAATAACGTTCAGAAACGCATTCGAAGTGACATGGCGGGAAAAAAAAATCTCATTTGATCACAGCGCGTCCAACAAAATGATGATTGATGGTATAAGTTAATTCGTTATAAGTCTGTGACGAATGTACAAACTATATTATGTTGCATTGCAGCTATGTCTGTTGTTCGTTTTCTTTTTATACTAATTATTTGAGTATCTATTGGTACATTACACATTGTTACGCTCGACTCATACTGAATAAAAAAAATGTTTGTTGCTACTGTTCTACCGTAGAGTAATAGAACTGGTGTCTTATTTAAATTTGAAGACTTTTTTTAAGAATAGTCATTATTCAAATGAGTTTATTTTTAAATGAATACCTCTCGGTCGCGTGGTGGTAGAGCATTCGACTGCTACGTCTTAGGTCACAGGTTTGATTTCCACTCAGTTAAAAATGTATTAAAGTATGTATAGTGAATTGTTAAACCTATACACTCCATACCTATTTTGTCCTAGAATGTTATTATTGAAAACATACAGTAATTTTTGAGCTCAAGGGAAAATTCTGATAAAAAGTAGCTTTTACTCACTGAAAAGATGGTTTCCTATATACCAAAGAATATTTTAATAGCGGTCTAGTAGTTTTGAATTTATTCTTTACAAACAAACAGAAACATACATACATAGATTCAATGAACGAGCAGCGCTTTTTTTTACGTGCGGCTACCTCCACGGGCTTGACTCCACCGGAGCTAACGGTAAGATGGGTATGTCGGACTTGAACCGACTAAAAGCACACGGTGTCTCTCTTGCGTCAGCCATGTGGTACGGGGAATCTGGTGTGCCCTAGGAAGGATGAACTAGCAGAGCTAACTTTTTTATTTGTTACTTACTGAAACCAGAATTAAGGCACATTCAACATACAAGTTTTCAAGTTCCTTCCTTTTTTTCGGCACAAGTATTCCTCGTGCAACCAGACAATTCTATTTACAAAAATACATAACGTTTCTAAGAACACGCCAAGTCACTATCTCAAACGTTAAGAATGATGACTTACGTATTTCGAACACGCCTCTGATTGGCTGTCAAAGTCGAACCGACGACCAATAGCAGCTCGTCAAATGTCATGACTGTGCGGTTTAAGAACAATTGTTCAAAAAAAGAACGTGCTTCCGTTAAAGTGGCAATGCTTCTGGTTTTTTTTTAATCTATTGAGGTCTTTGACGGCCGAGAGATAGTGCCTTTGTGTTTCGACATTCAAATATAGGTAGTAGAGTTGGAACATTTTTTATCGCGATTTGTTTTAATATCCTTTCTAGTAGATCGATTGTAACTGTTTTTTTTAGTAATGTAAAAAAGATATCTTGATTTGTTTATTGTGTTGTATTCTCATATTATTAAGATAACAGGCATAGTTACACTACAATATCCTTGTCTTTTGAGGGGCGAATGTGTCCACATCTCTATGAAAAGACGGATATACCTAGGTACTATGAAATTTTAAAGCATTTACTAAACCAATTTTGAGAACGTTGTGGTATAATAGGTGTAGTGACCAAGATAGAGAAAGGGAAACTTAGATGGCTCGGACACGTAGAGAAAAATAGATGGAGGAAAGAAAATAGATGAAACAGATTTATGGGGTGAATGTGAATATGTCTATTAGATCGGCCATCGAGGACATTTTAAGAAAAGGCCATATCAAGAGTGTCTGTAATCGCCAAGGTTGTATGTAAACAATTATGAAAGTAGAAAAAGCGAAAGGCGTATACCTGAATCGTAATGGATAGGTACGAACTTCAAGAATTCGCTATCTATTTAGAATATAGTACCTATCTCAAGTCTATAGGTACATTCGAAGTAGGATTGATCTAAATTCAAACTAAATTAAATTATTAAATCAACCATAGACATTATAATTTACTTTCAATTGACCAAGTACAGTTGTACTCTACTTGCTATGAGGTTTTATTCGATCTTGACAGCTCTAGTTTAAAAAAAATAGGCCAGTAATCGTAAAAAAGGATCAACCAATGAAATTAATTGGAAAATCGTCTAGTAATTGGCAGCAATTGATTGTCGCAATGGACCCAATGTGTTTTAATTGTTGTAAATAAACAGACGGTGGAGAAATACGGTTTTATTTCTATGACTAAGAGATGTGCCTGGGTACAATATGAAGGGTATGGTTGTCGCTTGCTACCAAACGGACAATAGCCAACTACTTTATCCTTCTTGGACTTGAGTCTAGAGCTGAATAGTATCGTGTTTAATTATTTTTTTTGGCGTGCTATCAATATTCCGAATTTTGCGGATTAGGCCGAATGAACCGTCATGTGCCGTCTTCAGGCCCGATACCGATTGCCCGAAATTTCAGTCCGCAAATGCGGATGTACGTTTGACGATGATGTTAGTTTGAACTCAAACTGCGCCTTAACATATGTGCATGCGCCGTAAAGTCTTTGCTAGTAATTATCGGTTAGTTTTATTCATAAACTTCGCGTGTCCGTTATCTCTTCAGATGGCTTACAGATAAGACGTTTAGTTTCTCTATACTCTCGATTTTGTTGAAGTACCCGTTTCTTGGTACAGACAGTTTGAACAATCATTTTATATATTAATACTAGCAACCCGTCCCGGCTTCGCACGGGTGCAATGGATGTTATTATACATATAAACCTTCCTCTTCAATCACTCTATCTATTAAAAAATCCACATCAAAATCCGTTGCGTAGTTTTAAAGATTTAAGCATACATAGGGATATAGGGACAGAGAAAGCGACTTTGTTTTATACTATGTAGTGATCGCATATTGAATATTGATCCCGTTGATGAGATGTATGTGTGATTCCTGGGATTAAAAGTAGCCTGCGGTAGCCTAAAAATTCGGTCAGACTACTGTATGCAAAATTTCACTCAAAGGAATCCAGCCATTCATGTTGAACAACAAACAAGCACACAAATAAATTCCCTTTCAATTTTTGTTACTGTTCTTCCATCTGCCATCCGTCATTTAGGTTATATCAGATAATTTGGTCCTTTAACTTGCCCATTTATAATATGTACCTACACGTACGTGACGGCCTCTGTGGCGTAGCGGTAGTGCATTCGACTGCTACTACAGGGGGTGTGGGTTCGATTCCCACTCAGTGCAAATATTTGTATGCATGAATATGTCTATTTGCATTGGTCTGTGTGTTTCTATGTATATATGTATGTATTTACAAAAAAAATGTACACAAAATGTTTATCCGCATTCTGTAACCCATAACACAAGCTAGTTAAACTGTGCTTATACTTTGGGTCTAGAAAGCGTTGTGTAGAATGTCGTAGAATATTTATTTATTTAGAATATTTTTAATATTAGTTACGAGCTTAGGAGCCCGGGGTCAGTTTACTATCTTTCCTCCTTTAAGTTTGGCTTATGTGGCTTTTACGGGAGCGATTGCCGTCTTACCTCCCAACTCTGAGAGGAAAACCTGCGCCAGAGCCTCGTTCGTCAATCAGCAGGTGCTATTGCAGGTGAGGTTGACTTGGCCCAATGGTCTTGGTGATAAACCCTAAATGCAAGCTATATAATTACAAGTTTAGTAATGAACTCTCTTTCACTGCCTGGCCACCAGGTTACGTGAGTAATTTGGTACTCTGTCTAGTTGAAGGTCATGCGACTGCGACAGGCCCAAAATAAGATGCCAAGAGTAGCGCAGAAGGATACAGAATGAATGTATGTAAAAGCTATAAAAAAAAGAATATTTTATCTGTGAAATCAAATGTCATCAGCCATCAGCGATGTATTTTTTTTTCTGTAACCTTTTAAAACCAGGTGACAAAATAGAACATACTAAGAAAGCGTAATAGTAATTTATGAGTTAATTTGCAGGTCTTATGTGGTCGCTTTAATAAGAAATTACTAGCTACAATATGCAAAAAAGTTCATACATTCTGCGCAAAAATATGAAAATTTCCTTTATATTGTTACTTTTTGTCAGGGACTTCTATATTAGCTACAAGACTGGTTGTACTGAAAAAAAAAAATGGTATCCAGCAAAAATGCGCTAGTTTTTGTAACTGTCATAGACATGACATTACAAAAAGGTGCGCTATGACTATACAGATAGGTATCAAAATTTATTCTGCGTCCCGTTCCAAATTCGAATTTCAAAATTCATTCCCGCAATTCCGTTTCACCCAGGAACGGGCCACAAATTTTTTTTTGAACAGCTTGTCTAGTATACATAGAAGACATTGCTTTTAAGGCTTGTTTTCTACTAACTTTTTTTACCAATCACGTCACTATTTTGTGTGACGTCATTGGTCATAGTGTATGAGAGTTTGGCGATACTAGTTTCCATATTAACGAGGTATTAGTGACACATCTTTTATTTACATTCTGTCTCTACAGAATGTAAATAAAAGATGTGAACTCTTTCACCGATTCAAGTTATAACTTACTTGAGCGGCTTTCACCGATCATACACATACATACATAACGTCACGCCTGTATCCCCGAAGGGGTAGGCAGAGGTGTATTACACACCCACGATTCGCCAGTTAAGTCTTAGGTCCCAATGTAATAGAGGGCGAGCCTATTGCCATCTACCGGGCACTACTAAGCGAGCGATAATTAACATTTTTAATTCACACATACCTACGAAAAGTCAGAGATGTGTGCCCGGGGCGACTGGGGATCGAACTCGAGACCTCGTCTCGGCAGTCCGTTACGTACGCCATTGGGATATCGCCGCTCAAATCTATATTAACCCTAATAGTGTAGTTAAACTTAAAAATAATAATTCGTACTGACGGTTAAGTGTTGGTAGTATTGAAATAAAACGAGTGACGCTACGGGCTATGCTTATGCAAACATGTTGTATAAGCGAGGCGAAAAGTGCTAGCGAGATTAGTATGTAATTTCTTTTTTATTTTTGTTACTAAAATAATTATAATGAACATCAGATACATACATGACTCATATAACTAACCGAATAATGACGCAATGACGTATTAATTCTATGTTCAATGGTAGCATTTGAAAGTTTTTTTTTTTGGATTGCAGTCACTGATGTTGTAATTTTTAGTTTCCACCGATATTTTACAAAAAACTATTCGATTTTTATTAACTGTCTGATTAGAAAATGCTAGATACATAGTACCTATTGAAATTTTTTATTGAAAGTATGCAATTTATGATTTTGATTTTCAAAAAATTTACGATTTTTGTGCAATTACGATATTGATTTATTAGATGAGCGGTCATACATACTTTTGTATATGAATAATAACGCATTGCTTTTTTAAATGTTGAAATCAAGGTTAAAATATATTGTTATTTTCACAAATATCAAATTTACTTTATAATTAAAAAAATACATTTACATAGATCGTGTAGTTGGCGACTGTACCCGATCCAGTCTGCTCAGTAGCCAAGTTAACGAGCCACTGGCAGGTGGCGCCGGTGTATATTAATATATCATGAAGAAATAACACTAGTTTGATATCCTGGTTTCAATCAAATGTTAAACTGACTTTGACGATGAAAATAAAATAACAGCCTAGAAAAAATATGCCTAGGTAGGTATTCTAAGGGGTGTGTGTTGGGTAACCTCCTCGAGTGTCGCTCCGATTCCGATCCCGCTGCAGTCCGGGGGGAACGGAATCGGAGCGGCCGGTACACCCTGGGCGGCGGTCAATGGCTTCCCCTTCACCCCTTCATAGGGTTGGCATTGATCGTCGGCCAATACCCAACGTGGCGGGAACACATCGCTCTCCGTACTCCTCTGCTTTCAGAGGAGACAGGATGAGCGATGCTGTTAGTGGTGAGATGGCCCAGGGTCAGCCGGGGTGCGAGGGATATGCTCTATGGGTAACCTTACACCCCGGCGTCTGAAGACCCGAGACGGCGTGCGGTTTTAGTCGGTGCAAGCCCGACATAACCGCCCCCGCTGGCCGGCGGGGGGGTGTCCGAAGGGATTTCCGCACGATAAAAAAAAAAAAAAAAAAAAAAAAAAAGGTATTCTAAGAACACTAAGGTTGGATTCCTGATTCGTGTTAATATTTGTGGTACACGAATCAATGACTTCTATGACTAACTACTACTAGGCTAGCTGAATGGAACCAAACGTTTGGTATCACGAAAGATCTGACCACCATCTTTTTATAGCTGTCATACAGACGATATTACAAAAAGATGCACTAAGCATATACAGATAGGTGACAAAATTCATTAGCTCATTTGTATAGTGTCTGCGTCCCGGTCCAAATTTAAAATTTATTTCCACCTCACCCAGGAACTGTGACACAATTGTTGTTCTGAACAGCTTTTTTTTATGTTTAGGACAATTTGACTTCACCTCGCCTGATGGTAAGCTTTAGGTAAAGTCTCAGGAAAGAGGGTCACCATTACATACACGTACCATGTTAACAATGGTGGCACTCAGCTTGACGGCCTCATCAGAAGAGGATTGTCGGCGCAGCACCGCGTGACACCCACTGGTCCCACTAGTGCTGCGACCACAATGCCCCTTGCCCGGCTATGCACTTGCTGACCCCTGAACGCAATCAAACCGAAATTGGATTACTATGGAGGGTTTTTCGCAATCGTGCACGGTGGTACCCACCCGGCCGAATTTTGTGACAAATTTGTGTCATCAAATTTCTACCACCAGCTTATTTAGTAAATAGAAGTCATTGAGTAAATATGTCTAACATATTTTAATTAAAAAACTAAATTGAAGTTCAAAAGTTATAAATCCAGCTAGGTAAATTATTACATTGACACAAACTCTTCACTCTCTTGAAATTTCTAAGGAACCCGACTAAACTTCGTAAAGTTTTAATTGGTCGCATTTAATTGTTTGAATTTCGAATTTATAACAACTTTTTAATTGTAGAGGGTACAAACTATCAATGAATAATATCCTATCGTTGGCAACACTGGTTGACATATTTTTTTCTAAATTCAAACTACTAGGCCTATTTTTGACTCACAGTATGAGGGTGTGTGTGTGGAGGGTAGGAGGCATCATTGAAACGTACCTACACCTAATCACGTAAAGCAAAATTAGCCCATTGAAATATTACCTAACTTTCGTTAAAAAAAAAAAGACTAAACGTGCAAGAGTCAGCGAATGCAATTTAGTTTTTTTGACGGTAATAGAGTAAACTTAAATCCAAGTTTGTGGGGTGGCAAGCCCTGTCCCGCGGTCACCATCTTATAAAAAGAGATGCACGCAATATTAGGCAAACTATTCGTAACAATCGTAACACAGAAAATTTGGAAAAAATTGAAAAGAAAATTAAGTAATTTGCAACAAAACTAGTTGCAAATTCTTATTATTTTCTACAACTTTTTGTTTTGTGATTTATAGCCGTAGAACCAACGATAGTAAAATTATTGACGAAATAAGAAAAAAAAAACGAACAAACCACATCCTCCTTTTTCGAATTTCGATTTTTTGCCCCTGGAAAAGGTGCCTCTGTATCGCAGGATCAGTATTTGGGGTAGAGCCGTAGACAGTTAGTATTTTAAAACTCTAGGCTCTATAGATAGAGTATATTACCGTTACACCTTCAATACAACGTAAGTAGTTAATGCAAAATAAATGTTGAAAATGAGTCACAAGAACGGGTTGGACAGGATGTCGGGTAGCGTTTGTTCATCTTTGCGCTAGCTCACTTACATGTATCTACTATGTTTTTCAAACATATAAGTTATGTTACCGTATTCCCTATGGACCACTAGTTGTGCTATGGGTGCATTAGTAAAAATATATATACCCGTAGTACAACTAGGAAGTGTTAGGCCCTTTTAGACGTTTGGACAATGTAAATAGTCTTCATCGGCCTGAAGATATTGATACACGCAATTTCTAACCAGAATGAAGCAATAAAATGTATTTTAACTAAAACAGAACTGTGCTTAAACACCAAAACGAGTCGTTCTCTGATTTCAAACTCACGAAACATGTTCACATAAACCATAGACCGTTGGTCTGTAGTAAAATTCTACAAAATAAGGAGGATTGATCATAAAATCGATTACTATGACCCATCAGCGTGAAAAGGTTTTAATTGTTCAATAGAACCTGTTTTTTTTTTAATATTTTTTACTTTTTGATATTTGAGGTCACTCGCGATTAGCGCCGGTATTTTTCCGTTATATTTTTTTGAAACATCGAACCAATCAACTTTTTTTATTATATTCAATTTTTAAACTCAGTTTGTTGAAAAATTTTCGCCCGTTATTACTATGTTTGGTTTTTGTTGATTTGTTATTTTAGCAATCAATTTTGCACGCCTCATATTTTTAAATGTGATTTTATGAATAGCACCGAGCCGGAGACGCATACTACTTACGTGTATGTTAGAACCATAGACATCTATCTCTAGAGATAATACTATAATTTAGATAATACTATATATTCAACTCCAAATGTTACAGAGTCGATTTTTAAAATAAAGCGTTTTGCACAATTTTTATTGCGAGTCAATTATCTTACATACGTGTTCGCTTAAGCGACAATGCAAACATGACGAGTAGTTTATTTGACCTGAACCTTGATAATGACAAATATTAAAACTGTTTAATAATTTGTGATTTTTGTTCAAAATACGTATTAGTTTAATACCTATTTGTGATAAGTAATAGAATGACATTTAAGAAAAACTTTTTTACACAACTACAGCACAAACCAAAATTTTAATATCTTGGACCAAGCAATTCTGTACCTCTTCTGTTTGCTGCATCATAAGATTTAGAATTATTCACCAACACCTGTGTTTCCTTCTTACTAAAATCCCGCGGGTCCTTTAAGCGTGGTGTGAACTGTGGTAAACTTATAGTCGGCTCACGCGGCATGGATACACTTTCATCTCTATGGTATATTAAGTCTATGGTTAAAACACTTTTATAACTCAAAGAAACCGACCCTTTTATATAAAATATGATATAATATTTTATTTCACTTCGCGAATATTTTAGTATCAACATTCTTCTTATTTTATTAATTAAGCTGGCAATAAAATCTTTAGAGTTTAATCAAGTGTTGCAACATTTAATTAAAACTTAATTTGAGTAATATTGTTTCTCAGAAATATGATTTACAATTATCAGAATTTTTATTTGTCTCATTTCATCACTTGCCTATCAAACGCATTATTGTCTGATTATATCATTAGGCTTTTCACGTTATTAATGTAAATATGTTTTCAAAAAAATTGTTGGTTTGTTTTTTTTTTAACCTGGTCCAGTTTTTAGGGATTTTCTTTAGGAAAGCCCTATTGCTAAGGAGTTGTCGTCGACGTCGTCGTCGTTGCCAATTTTCTGTCACGGTTTTGGGTATGAAGGAGATGAGCTATCGAGTTGCTGTTTTCGGTAATAGATTCGTGCTGGGGTGAAGCATTGCAAGATAAAAAAAAACGCTAAATCGAAAATCCCTTGTATTCGGCTGAGCTCGTCTCAGGAATTCAACTTGTTTTTTATAGCAGTAGAGTAGTCGATTTTTAATCATCCAAAAAAAAATCCCTAGAGCACAAATCACTAAGTTACAAGTGAAACACACCACAGATCAGAGAGCGGCGATAGACAAGCAATATCCCGTGTATAATCACCTCTATAAGTTATAACGGCCAGTTTTGGGCTATAAAAGCGATATTCAGAATAACACTATCCTGTATAACTTTAATATACAACATACATTTTACTGGTGGTAGAAATTTGATGACACAAATTTGTCACAAAATTCGGCCGGGTAGGTACCACCGTGCACGATTGCGAAAAACCCTCCATAGTAATCCAATTTTGGTTTGATTGCGTTCAGGGGCCAGCAAGTGCATAGCCGGGCAGGGGGATTGTGGTCGCAGCACTAGTGGGACCGGTGGGTGTCACGCGGTACTAGCGACGACAATCCTCTTCTGATGAGGCCGTCAAGCTGAGTGCCACCATTGTTAACATGATACGTGTATGTAATGGTGACCCTTTTTCCTGAGACTTTACCTTCAGCTTACCATAAGGCGAGGTGAAGTCAAATTGACGTGTCCTAAATATAAAAAAAAAAGAAAAATACATCGGTGACATACTGTTGTATACAGCAAATTGCCTCTCTGACTAAATTTTACCGTCTCGAACCAATCGTTCGGTACACAAAGTTTTTGCCGCACGATAAATATCTGGAATGCTCTACCAGCACACGTGTTACCTTCTACTTGCAATCCTGGATTTCTTTAACCGGGCGTTTAAAAGTATCTTTCGAGGCCGTCAATGTAGGTACCACCGTTTTAGGATCGACAGCAACTAGGATGGTGGCCGTATCTTTTAGACTTCAACCTAGCTTCTTAACATCCAGCGTCCATCAATTGTCGGACTAAATACAGAATTTAAAAACTTAAGGAAAAGATAGATCTTAAGTTAGACCGCCGCAATCGAAATCCAGCAAAAATACTAGGATAACAGAAATCTATTTAAGAAGTTTCCTTCAAAGACTCCCGCCCCCATTTAGGAACACAAGTTTGAGCAGTGATAGCTTATAAATAGGGGGTGACGTCTTGCGATCGAGAACCATAGCCATTACACTATTCGAAGTGGATGTACTCCTCACAAGTAATTTAACTTATCTGGAGGGGTTAACGGGCTTACTAGTGATATTGGCTACTAGTAGTATAAGTAAAAACAAGTTGAATTCCTGAGACGAGCTCAGCCGAATACAAGGGATTTTCGATTTTGTGTTTTTTTTTTTTGCGATTTTTTGCGATTTATTCTTTATCTTGCAATGGTTCACCCCAGCACGAATCTATTACCGAAAACAGCAACTCGATAGCTCATCTCCTTCATACCCAAAACCGTGACAGAAAATTGGCAACGACGACGTCGAAGACAACTCGATAGCAATAGGGCTTTTCTAAAGAAAATCCCTAAAAAAACAAGTTGAATTCCTGAGACGAGCTCAGCCGAATACAAGGGATTTTCGATTTTGCGATTATTATTTTTTTTGCGATTTTTTCTTTATCTTGCAATGGTTCACCCCAGCACGAATCTATTACCGAAAACAGCAATTCGATAGCTCATCTCCTTCATACCCAAAACCGTGACAGAAAATTGGCAACGACGACGTCGACGACGTCGACGACGACAACTCGATAGCAATAGGGCTTTTCTAAAGAAAATCCCTAAAAAAGTATTTGGCATCGATTCTGGATATAACAAATTTCCCAGTTGAGATGCTCGGTCAATAATAATGATGAAAATTACAGTATCCCCCGCTGGCCGGCGGGGTATCCGAGGGCACGAAAAAAAAAAAAGGTACTAGGGCAACATTAACGAGTGGAAGTATTCTTATTTCTTCTATCATATTTCAATGTTATATTGGCAGCTTTGGTAGTGGAAGTTCCCCAGACGGGATGCTTCTTTATCTGTCAACAATATTAATGATAATTCCTATGTAAACGTACAGTTCTCTATGTAAAACTGTACGTAGTTTACTGTAGTACTGTACGTAATTATTCTAAAACTGGAAAAAAAGGAGTACTAAGCATTTGCTGAAATGCTCTGTTTCAAGTATATATATATATATTCTGTGGTAAGTGGCTTCCACAAGATACAATTTTATGACCAATCTGACTAGAGTGACAACCAAATTGTGTCTTGTGGATAGAAGAACATTATTTGATCTACAATGTATGTGCTGATAGAAATTGACGAATCTGATTGAGCAATTAAATTGTATCTTGTAGAAGCCCCAGTAGACACATGTCAGATAGTTATTTTAACTACGGTAAGGATACAAGTTAACAGGAAAGGGTGAAGGTGTAGGGTGAAGGTTCCGCAGTCTTCTAATTGTTTAATTATTGAAAGTACGGAGTACGAAGACCTCTATGAACCCCATAGACCTCATCAAAGGCAATATATACATTTTGGAAAACTAATTTGGTCATATTCAGAGTATTCACCATCGTTACGAGTAGGGTGCAGATAGTCACCCAGTCCTATAACAATTCCCCATGCAATTATTCTGTATAACTACCAGGACAACAGAAATACCAAGGATCTTTTGCTTAACTTAACCCGCCAAATCAACCGTCTACCTAATTATGCTGACCTTAGGAGCTGAGTTTATAAAAAGGTGTGCTATTCATAATTACAAATAGGAAGGTAGAATGATAAACAGATAACATTGACCAAGGACGTGTGAGTGACTCCTATTGTATGTAAATATACGGACAGTGGAGGTAGATACACCATGAGTTTGTGATTTAACGGGATATTTAGATTTATTAGTACCCCACCAAGATGTTGCGGGCATAAGCCAACCTCACTTGCAAGCCGATACACCTGTTGATTGACGGACGAGACTCTTGCGCAGGCTTCCTTCTGGAGCTTTGGAGGCCACGCGGCATGCATTCACTCCCATAATGGACAAAATGGACCTCGGCCTCCGGCAAGCCTCGAATACGTCCGGGTTGCATCTTAAGCTTGCATTTTGGAGCCCGAGGTAGCTACTTCTTTTTTCCATAATTTGGTTTTATTTTAACTTTTATGGGAGTGACCCAGCCGCTGTCCCCACCCCACCCCTTTCGTCTGTCAACCCAGAGAGGAAAGTCTAAATAGAGATGAAATGGGTCCATATCGAGTATCGTATACGATGTAATTTTAATACTTCATTAAGTAATATTAATAGCAAAGGGTATATTATGCCTACCCTATTGGTAGGTGTGACTGAATGTAGGTGTGGTAATCTTCAGAAAATATCAAACTTTAATCTCATTCAAATTAAAACAAAACGAAGTAACATAACATAAATATCATAACTTCACGCCTGTATCCCCGAAGGCGTAGGTAGAGGTGTATTACATACCCACGATTCGCCAGTTATGTTAAGGTCCCAATGTAATAGGGGTCGAGTCTATTGCCATCTACCGGGCACATTATTAAGCGTGCGATAATTAACATTTATTAATGCACACATAATTACGAAAAGTCAGAGGTGTGTGTCCAGGGCGACTTGGGATCGAACTCGAGACCTCGTCTCAGCAGTCCGTTACGTATGCCACTGGACTATCGCCGCTTTGCGACAAAACGAAGTAGAAATTCATATTCGCATACATAGTGTTAAATCTCCGGTTTCCTTCACAAGAGTTGGTTATGATATCCTACGATTTCCAATCTCATGGGCGCTACATTCGTTTCGCCGCGTGGTTTAGTAGGTGGCTGTAGGAAAGAAGTACAAAAACTCGCTGCGCCTGCGCCGGTGCCAAGGGAAAACAATATGCTTGATGCTTTTACGATTATACTCAAATACTTATTGAGCAAGAGTACTTACTGGCGGCTTAGAAGTACTCAAAGTACCTACATAGTATTGTATGTGTCGACCTATGCATAGAATATATTCACATGTGATTACGAACTGTGTCACTTTTTTGAATTTTTGTTGCTAATAATTATTACCCATTTTATTATAAAGAGAAACTTCGGAATTTTGTGAGATTATTTATAAATAGGTGGATCGATTTTCATGATCTATAATTTAATAAGATTTGTACGTCCTCCACTATGCCTTTTTGATGTTTTTTTTGCGGAAATTGCAACGTTTAGGCCGTCCGCCAGCAGAGGGTTCTGTCAGACTCGAACCGATCAAAACCTCTCGCCGTCTCGGGTCTTTAATGCCGGGTGCAAGGAGAAACAAATTCAGCTGATAAAGTAGCCAACATAACTTGATTCATAGGCGGATCGAAGTTTGCCAGGTCAGCTAGTAATCTATATATAAAAATAAAATAAATAAAAATAAAATTTAATAGCCGAAATGCATGTACGCGCATAGCTTCTGAACGACTGCACCAATTTGGATATACGTTTTTTAGAATAAAGAATAAAGATATATAGATTCGTCATGTCTGTCTGTCTGTCCGTCACAGTCACTTTTCTCCGAAACTATAAGAAATGCTGTTGAAACTTGGTAAGTGGATATAATTTGTGAACCGCATTAAGATTTTCACACAAAAATAGAAAAAAAAAACAATAAATTTTGGGGGCTCCCTATACTTAGAACTGAAACTCGAAAATGTTTTTTTCATCAAACCCATACGTGTAGGGTATCTATGGATAGTTCTTCAAATATGATATTGAGGTTTCTAATATAATTTTTCTCTAAACTGAATAGTTTGTGCGAGAGACACTTCCAAAGTGGTAAAATGTGTGCGCCCCCCTTCTTCTAAAATAAGAGAATGATAAAACTAAACCATATAAACTTCCACCGAAAATTGGTTTGAACGAGATCTAGTAAGTAGTTTTTTTTTAATACATCAAAAATCGTAAACCGCAATTTACCTTTCATTCAATCAACTCAAATATAAAATTTTAAAAAAGCATTATTATGTTACTTGCTGCTACGGAACCCTTCATGGGAGAGTCCGTCTCGCACTTGGCTGCTTTTTTATTTTGGGTTCGTTATTGTCAGGACAAGGTTTGCATGATGCAAGGTTTATGTACGTAGCCAGGGCGCGCAGCTACTATAATATAAATTAATTACGATCAACAAACCTACTCTCACTTGTAAGAAGAATGCAAGTGATAAATTAAAAATTTTCAACCGATACAGTAAAGAACGCAGTACGCACAAAAAAACTCCTTGTTTATTTACATTTTCATTGGAAAACTTGTTTCGCTAACCGTACACGCATATCGGCACTAAAAACTTATCATTGAATGATATTACGTATTATTAAAATTGTACCTTATTTTTAGGGTGGTAAAGTTCAAAATGGATGGTAGTTAAAATTTTAATTTAATCGCTTTAATTTTATTATAGCCTCTGCAATTTAAACAAGCTCTTTATCCTGTCTTTTGCTACTGTATGTATTAAAATATAAGTTAGATTTTATTAAAGATAACCTTTTTATAGATGAGTGATGGGTACAATATAACGGAATTCTGTTTTTTTTTTAATACCGATATTCGCGACTGTTTATTATTGTCCGTGCCTCAGAGAGCACGTTAAGCCGTCGGTCCCGGTTGACATACATCATCTACAAACATCTATGGCAGTCGTTACGCGTAGTTGGAGCCCTTTTTTTTTTTTTTTTCGTGCGGAAATCCCTTCGGATACCCCCCCGCCGGCCAGCAGGGGCGGTTATGTCGGGCTTGAACCGACTAAAACCGCACGCCGTCTCGGGTCTTCAGACGCTGGGGTGTAAGGTTACCCATAGAGCATATCCCTCGCACCCCGACTGACCCTGGGCCATCTCACCACTAACAGCATCGCTCATCCTGTCTCCTCTGAAAGCAGAGGAGTACGGAGAGCGATGTGTTCCCGCCACTACGTAGTTGGAGCCCTAAAAAGTCCGACAAATGATCTAACTAAATAACTTCGATATCGCCAGTGGGTTGTGGAAGTCAGATGGCAGTCGCTTCACGAAACATATCGAAGTTCAGCCGCTTCGTAGTTAGACTGAAAAGCCTTCCCCCAACTGAGTTGGGGGAAGGCTTGGAGGATGATGATGATTCGTGACTGTTTACTTCCGAACGGGAAGGTAGATATACACTACCAATTTCGGTCCCGCGACCCACGTTTTTTTCGTGCGGAAATCCCCTCGGATACCCCCTCCCCCCGCCGGCCGGCAGGGGCGGTTATGTCGGACTTGAACCGACTAAAACCGCACGCCGTCTCGGGTCTTAATACGGGGTGTAAGGTTGCCCATAGAGCATATCGCTCGCACCCCGACTGACCCTGGGCCGTTTCCGGTTTCGAGATGATCCCCTTGGGTTTGGGAACCACGGTGTCCCTGTCTTGCCCCTTCCCTGTCGCCCCACCGACCCACAGAATAAACAGGAATAAAAAGTCTATGTGCTATTCCAGATTACGATTTGTCTCTGCGTCGGTACTTAGTGGTTAAGGAGAACGCCTTCCGATCGAGAGATCCCGGTTCCTTCGATTCCTGGCTATTTCACTACCGTACCACCGCTAAAAAAAATAAACATCCAGATCTATTCAGCCGTTTTGGCGTAATTGAGTAACAAACATACTTTCGCATTCATAATAGTAAGATACCTAACGTTTTTCTTCATCCGACACCAATCCCAATTGTAGCCAAGTACTGCACCAACTGCACCTACTCAACCTGGTTTATTTAGACTTTTACGGGCTCGACTGCCGTCTCAGATCAGAGAGATTAAAATCGCGCCAAAGTCTCATCCGTCATTCAGCAGGTGTAGTTGACTTGTGTCACAAAGATTACACCAGCCTTTCGGGGAGCGTCTTCCCGAGAGGAAAGCATGTACCAGAGCCTCATCCTGCAATCAGCAGGTGTCCCGGTTTGCAAGTGAGGTTGGCAAAGCTCCAAAGATCTCAATGGACCCCATATAGACACAATTAAAGATGTACTCATCATAAAGACAGGCATAATTGCGCTTCTGACGTCAAACCCCCATAATAAAACCATGCATCAGAAATGACATTCTGAAAGTTTTTTTTACAGTCGTTGTACAAAAGGAATGTGTTTTGAATACTGGTTATGAAAATATACATACATAAATTATAATGTATTTGTATGTAATCTCGGCATTTACATATTATAGGCCAGGTATCATTCATTTCATCATCTTAGCGTGGTTCCCGGTTGCATCTGAGGTGTTCACCTCGCCTCACCTCACCTCACCTCACCTCACCTCACATCACCTCACCTCACCTGTCTTTGGCTTTTACCTACCGTCTAACCCACATCCTCGAGAGGAATTCCTTTAATCAACAAATATGCCGCAAGCGGTTTCCTAGATACATAACATTTTGTATCTGTCGCAGCCATCTGAATAATGGCTAGGCGTCCATTTAATTGGACGCCTAGAAACAATCTTCAAAAGACTCTGGACTAAATTGGACTAAATTTATATCACTTGGCTGAGTCTTGGTCACCCATCTTCAACGGGCTGACTATCAAATAGATATAAGTGGTTAAACGTTAAATAACTCTTGTGTAATTAACTATTTGGCCTACCCATTTGATTGAATGCCGGCTGTAAAGAACGACCTAGGCGTCCAGTTAACTGGCTGATTTAACCATAGGCTGCGACATCTCCAAATATTTACACTGAGCAGGAATCGAACGAAGTATTGTAAGAGATAGTAGTATCTCCCACACTAAGTTATTGGAGCACACAGAAAGAAAAAGTAGTTAGATTAATATATATATACATACATACATATAGTCACGCCTCTTTCCCATTGGGGTAGGCAGTGACAACATCTTTCCACTTGCTACGATCTTGGCAGACGCCTTTCGCTTCTTCCACTTTCATAATTGTTTTCATACATGCACGTCAGTTACGGGTACTTCTGACCTGGCCCTTCTTCAAAACCTCCTCGATCTGATTGGCATACCACATTGACCTTTACCGGGTTGCCCAGTAGCCCTCGCCTCATAAATCTGTTTCGTTAATCTCCTTTCATCCATCCTCTCTACATGACCGAACCATCTAAGCATCCCTTTCTCTATCTTGGTCGCTACATCTTCTGCCATACCACAACGTTCCCTTATCACGCCGTTCTTCATTCGGTAGAAAAAATTATATCTGTTTCAGATATACAAGCTAGTAAATTGATAATATTCTTTCTCTTGGCAACAATTTATTGCACAGTTGGAAGTGTACTCGATGTAAAACGCTAATTACTTAACTGGCTTTGCCCCTGTGAAATTCTGCTCCCGTGCCCGTTATCCATGCGAACCTATTCCCATAGTATAATCTATTCCTGCAATAAATATCAGCCAGATCCATTCAACCGTTTTTGCGTGAAAGAGTAACTAACATCCATACATCCAAACTCTCACATTTATAATATTAGTAGGATTGAAATGATACGACGCGTGCGCCTTGTGTGTCAGCAAAATATGTATGGTGACAAAACCGTACATATATTATGAAATATTACATTGTGATTTAAATGGCTTTTGATATAAAATCTGCACAGCTGATACGAAGTTATTCACACCGATATAAGAACAAAGAGGGCAGATACCTTTAGGAGTTGTTTTGACTGCAACTTACCGATGTGGAACAGTTTTTGTTCCACACATCCGTTTAGTTATGAGTTATATTCCACGGAAATTACGAGCTCTGAATATGTCTTGCGAGATATAGAAACATTATATGACTAGTGATTAAGATAAATATTAATATTTATAAATATTTTTAAATTAAAGAATAGCTACAGTACCAATGACTTCTATCTGTACTATTAGCATAGAATATATATATAGTACTTGCTCGGTGTAGGACAGATTCGAGATTTGGCAGTTTCGGCACATTCGGGATTGGACAGATTCAGCAGGTTCGGCAGTTTCGGCATATACGGGATTGGACAGATTCGGCAGATTCGGTAGTTTAGTGATTGAACAGATTCGAGATTCGGCAGTTTTGTGATTGGACATATTCGAGATTCGGCAGATTCGGCCGTTTCGTGATTGGACAGATTAGAGATTCGGCAGTTTCGGCACATTCGGAATCGGACAGATTCGGCAGATTCGGGATTGGACAGATTCATGATTTGTCAGATTCGAGTGTTGGACAGATTCGTGGATCTGGCGTGGACTTGGATTCAAGAATCTGCTCAGATTCTTGGACCAGACGGATTCGGTACACGGCAGAAGTACAGTCGTTTATAAAATGGCAAGTGAAACCAAAAAACACTTAACCAAACTCAACTTCAACTTTTAGAAACACGAAAACAAATCAATTTGGATAAACTTTCACATTAGCAGTCAACTATATATTTAAAAAAAAGTACTTGGGTGATGTTAAATTAACTTTAACGTTATGTTAAATTAACGTTCTAAATATAAAATTTGGTTACGCTCATCTCGTTCTTTAATGCAAGCGGCTTCAAAGAACGAGATCAGCGTAGCCAAATTTTGAAATTTTGTATTTTGTACTAACTTTTAAAGCTCCTCACCCGTCACTTTACAAAAGAAAAATTTGATACAAAGCTTGTCCTGTCAATAACGAGCAGATTTCTTTTATAAGGATGATTCATTTTAAATTTATATAGATTTAGTGCACGGCGAGTCCAAGAATCTGACCAAACCACGAATCTGTCCAATCCCGAATATGTCCAACACCGGGCAGGCGGTATAGACTGGCAGTACGGAACAAAAAATTTGATATCACGAAAGATCGAGACTTGAACAATGCGCAACTTTTGAAAACATACAGATGACATTATAAAAAGGCGCGCTAAGTCTTTACAGATAGGTGTCAAAATTCATTAAATAATTTATAAGTTCCTGCGTCCCATTCCAAATTCGAAATTTAAAATTCATTCCTGCCTCACCCAGGAACCGTGACACAATTTTTGCTCTGAACAGCTTGTCTAGTATAATAGAAGTCATTGTACAGTACGTATGCGTATTTCAATTTGGCACATTGCATTGGGAAGAGGAGTGAAGTCATGGTGAAGCTTGTCCTAGATTTGTCTACGACAAAACGCACGCGTGGAAGATCACCCGCCACGTGGCAGACGAAGGTCCTGAAGGACCTGAAGGACGCTCATCTAACAACAGACAAAGCACAAGACCATACTAAATGGTGGTCAACCTCAAATAATGGGACAAGGTCTAGATGTAAGAAGAAGAAACATTGAGAAGAAGAATGTGATTCCGGTTAACTCCATCTTTCTTCTGTAGAGCGTACAGCGCACTGGCAGTTTCACATCTTTATAGAGTAGTTAAAACCCATTGAATCCCGAAGTTTGTAGAGGAACATGTGATCTGCTCTCCTACTTTTTCTCTTGAAATCTCTAACCTTGGCTTTTGCTAGAGCGACTGCTGTCTGACGGCACAACCCTGAAGGGAAAACCTGCTTCAGAACTTCATCCGTTAATTAGCAGGTGTACCAGCTAGCAGGTGAGATTTCACACCACAGCTGCTCCCGTAAAAAAAAACATATTTAAGAGTGGGAGAGCAGACCCCGAGCTCAAGAGAGATTGTTGCCCAGATAAAGAAGACGTTGTAAAACGGTCGGGAATCAAACCCGCGACCTCTCAATTGCAAGTCAAACACTTAAACCTTGCTAAAAATACACATAATATTGTAAAAGTCTTATAATAATAACTCAGTTGATTCAATGCCTTGTAATGTGTGATTAATAGTACTGAGTCACTCTGCATCTCAGGCTAAGGGATCTAGATGCATTCATTATAGCAGGAAAACCTTGTACCGATAGCAAAAACATGGAATAAATAAAGACGTACTTATTAAAATTTATTGCACAATACATACATACAAAATATAACCTCCTCATATAATAGAAGTCAAATGCTTTGTCGCTATGCCACGTTTTAAATTACGGTTAAAGTAAGGGGTAGAGTCAATGACTCTCCGCTACATATATATACACACATATTATAATCCCCCACTTTCCGATTGGTGCAGGCATAAACAATGTCTTTCTACTTGCTACGATCCTAACACCATGCTTTTCGCTTCTTCTACTTTCATAATTATTGTTATACATGCACACGGTTGTGGGTACTCTTGGCCTGGTTTTGGTCCCTGGGGTCAATTTTGAACTATAATTAGCAGAACATGGACTAAAAGGCAAATCAGAAGCATTCTAAACTGGTGGGCTTGCATGAAAGGTGTCATAGCAGTGGCGAACTGTTCTCTCTGCCTACCCTGGAGGGAGTAAGGCGTGAGTTATGTACGTATGAGTATTATGTGTGTATTAGTATGTATCTATGTACAACTTCTTCAGTGTCCTTTAAAGTGTATTGACAGTTGACTCTGCCTACCCAGGAAGGAGGTGTATATGTATGTATCAATGTTTGTACAATTTCTTCAGTGTCCCTCTGAATAAAAATGTTTATCTATTTTGCTATCTCTCCAATACTTACATACGTTGTCAATGTGTGCTATATTTATACAAATTGTCACTGTAGTAGTGTTTTCCTGTAATTAACCTGTCTCATAGCAGTTTATATAATAATATATAATATTATATTATATTCTCTGAGTAGATTTAGTGTCTAGAAAACTAGGTTTAGTTTCACAAAGTACTAGGGATTAGGATATCTATTTACAGCTTAAAATAAATAAATATTACCTATAGGAAATTCTACACAGCGCTATATAGCATAGCTTGTGTTATGGGTTCTAGGACGCGGATAAATATAGGTACTTAGATTTTTTGATGTAAATATATATATAATATACATAGAGACACCCAGACCAATGCAATGATACATATTCATGCATACAAATATTTGAACTGTGCGGGAATCGAAACCGTGAGCTCTGACTTAGCAATCGAAAGCTCTACTAAACCGAAGCAAGCCGATTTTAGACAAACTCTCACTTTTCTCCTAACATGATTTACACAAATATTATTCTCATATGGTATTTGCAGGACATTTTATTAAAAAAATAAAGAGAATTCTGTATAAAAAAAAACCTGTCCAGGAAATCGTATCCACTATCATTTCCGCTACTAGGAGTCTTGTAACTAGGAGAATCTAGAATTAGTACTTAAAAATCCAGGTTTTAGTTTTAAAAGTACCAGGACTTGAGAAGTATTGAAGAAGTCCATTTTCAAAAATGATTTACGAAACAGGATTTGGAAGATCGATGAGCCAAGGAGCCAATAATTAATTGTGAATCTGTTTTTTATACAATATGATGGCAATCTTATGAGCTAAATCACTTCTAAGCAACTTATTGGCATGCAAATCAGTGTTCTATCTTGACATATTCTAAACTAATGTCACAAAACGCGATAAGCGAGTTTATTTGCTTATTTGTTACACTAGCACGCCTTAACTATTCAACCGAGTTAAAATCTGACTCTCATACTCAAAAAGCCCATATCTAGATTGAGGTTATTTAAAAAAAAATATTCCATCAATGTTTTTTAAAAGGGTAGAGCGGGAAGAAATGAGTACGAAAATGACAAATGAGATTTCAAAATTTAACATTTAACAATCTTTAAATCTAACACACTTAAACTTAATTACGACATTCATTCATTAATTTTAAATTTAAGTAGGCAACTATAAAAATGTTAAATTTCCGATAAACATCTACATTTTTATACCGACATAGGAATATAAATAAGTTATACGCAATGAGCAGGCATTATGCGGGAAAAACCAAAGGCCATTGCGTTGGTAACTTGTAAACTATTCACCTATTTATCTAAATATATATCTTTAGGAGTATGATTGAGCGAATAGCTTTGGCGGGAAATCATTATTTGGCTTTGCGTAACTTTAAGAGGGGCTAAAACTTATCTAAAAAAGGAATACTGCCTCTCAACACAATTGCCTTAGTGGCTGTATTTTACCGCCTCACCCACCACGGTGAGTCTTCTGATGAGCTCTCTCAAATCCCACCGTCTCACTTTCTATCTTGAACAAGTCGTGCAGGACTGCGGTATCGTTAGTGATGGAAACAATGAAAGAAACATGGTATAAACAATACCGTCTCGAACCAAGCGGTTCGGTACTTCCTGTCTTTATCGCACGATTAAGAACTGGAATGTAGAGTATACCAGTTCCCGCACATGTGTTTTCTTCTTCTTAAAATCTTGGGTTCTTTGAGTGGGGTGTGAAAAAGCATCTGTTGAGGTTGTCAAGGTTGGGACCATCATTTGAGGATCAATAGTATCTGGAATGGTGGCCCATATCTTCTGAACTTCACCCTAGCTTCCGACGATGGGCTAAATATTAAAACAAAACAACTGGCTATAGGTACATACAGGAGGCAGCATGATTGCGGCAATGGTGCGGAGCGCGAGCGTGAGAGATTTAGAACTCTCCCGGCCCGCCGAGCCCGCAACATGCTCGCCGGGCGTCGCAGGCGACTCAGGCGCCGGAGGTCGCCTAACGACCTCCGTCCTCCATGAGCGCAGGCCTGGGGGTGGCAGGTAAGGCCGCCTGTCACCACAGCAGGAGCAGGCCGGGACGGTGGGGTGACTAGCGCCCCTCCCCCAAACCGGGGCAAGACGGGGACAACGTGGTTCGCAAACCCGAGAGGGCCATCTTGAAACCGGAGATGGCCCAGGGTCAGTCGGGGTGCGAGGGATATGCTCTATGGGCAATCTTACACCCCGGCGTCTGTAGACCCGAGACGGCGTGCGGATTTAGTCGGTTCAAGCCCGACATAACCGAGCCCGCTTTCCGGCGGGGGGGTATCCGAACGAATATCCGCACGAAAAAAAAGAAAAACAACATGTACCTACAGGACACATCATCATTACAGCATTGTGTACCGATTGCATGCGAGTTCTTCACCTCGGATCTAGGAGTCCACCTTATGGCTTTTCCTCGGTCTTGGGCATCCCTGGCAGGGAGACCATTGGCAGGCATCTCATCTTCTACGATGTCAAGTCAGTACTTTTGACATTTGTTACCCAAGTACCCTGGCGGTCGCTGCGAAGCGTGGCGGCATCAGAGTAGGTGACTCTCCTGCTTTTTATGGGCGATTTCACGGACATGAAGGCTGCCGTTGTATATTATAAAAGAATAAAAGGATTAAATAATAGCTTCCACACTAATCATCATCAGCATTATTAATCCCGGTTGCATCCGAGGCCTACGGAGCTCAAGGTCCTCTTGCCATTTCATGTAACAAGGCCGATTGATGTCTCACCTCCTAACGCCAAGAGGATAGGCTGCGCCACAGCATCGTCCATTGATAAGCAGGTGTACCAGCTAGCAGAAGGGGTTGAGCTAGGCCCTGAAGATCCTAGTCCTAGAGTTTATATGGCAATTAATGTTGGACTTGACAAAAGTAGTATGAAATTAATGATGCAATCTGTGGAAATGAGAGGTTTAGTGTAACAATGCACATTGTACTTTTAAGAATATTAGTGGAATATGTAGTCGATTCCTTAGTTGATATCGATTCATAGTCTACTAATATTATCTGTATTCTTTCATCGACTCGGTCTATGTTAGCTGTGGTCAACCCTATCGGCTGTGGTTCATTATCTATGAACTCCCACCAAGTCGCTGCTTTCAGCCGACGTTATAAATTACGGTGCAGCGGTTTTGCGAGCCCCTAATTTCTGCATAGCTACCACTAGTGCTGCTAGCTCTGGTACTGAGCCGTTGGTCCGCCGAGCGAGTCACGCAGCGGTCGGTGCCAGCGCGACACGCCGGGTGGATACTACCTGAGCTAAGTGCAGACTCCTGGCTGCCGCGGGCCGTCCTTCCGTCTTCACGTCTTAACATCTTTCTTTAATTCTCCAAATTCAAATTTTAATTGAACTATATGTACTCACCCTTGAGATTTAATATATGAAAGGTAAAACTAGTCTCATGTTTGATTTGCTATAACCTTATAAACCAACTACTAACTTCTATTAACTTGTAACTTATAATAAACTTTAAATTCAACTATCCCTGTTACAATTTTTTTTTTTTTTTTTTTTTTTTTTTTGAGTTATGGCGGATATCAAGTAAATGTCTTTGCATTTTATGACTGAGAGCTGTAACGTATCTGAAAAGGCACGACTCGTCCCTTTTTTTTTTTTTTTTTCGTGCGGAAATCCCTTCGGATACCCCCCGCTAATGGTAATGAATATTGAGATTCGTAGAAGAAGCATGAAAGTAAATTTAATAAGGTGGAAATTAGAGGTCTGAGAAGTATAGCAGTAGGTATTAAGTTTTTTAACTTTATACAAAGTAAAAACTCAATTAAATTTTTAAGCATTTTGTATGCCTACTTTTTCTTATAGATTTAGATCGGAAAAAGAGAACATCTAGGACGGGACTTGAACCCGCGACCAGTGCCTTACAGTCGCTGTAAGGGACTGATCGCGGAAAACTTTAAAGACAAAAAATTGTATGGGCATTTGTCCAGGTACTTTATTTTTTTGATATTTACAAAAAATGTATTCGCATTTTAGAACGTATATTACAAGCTTTGCCTTTTTCTCCTTTGTTTATTCACCGATTTTTCTTTTTTGTTTTATTAATATGTAGATAATAATTAAATAAATAAATATTCTACGACATTCTACACAGCACTGTCTAGACCCAAGGTAACCATAGTTTAACTAGCTTGTGTTATGGGTTCCAGAATGCGGATAAACATACTTATATACTTTTTTTGTTAATACAATACATATTATACATAGAAACACCCAGATCAATGCAAATAGACATATTCATGCATACAAATATTTGCACTGAGCATGAATCGAACCCGCGCCCCTGTCGTAGCTGTCGAATGCACTACCGCTACGCCACAGAGGCCGTCATTGAAATTAGTTTGTTTTCCCCACTTGGGTTTTCTTTAAGTTTTGTTTTGTATTAATGGGACCCTAGTTCTTGTGATCCCTTCAAACTAACCTAGCTTCTGATGTTAGGAGCATTGCATCGATAGAATATAGTTGCTTGGTTTATTTACAGACGCATAATCTGTCTAAAGTGGTTTTAAAGACGCGTCATAACAATTATAACAATTCTAGAAGGTTGGCAGCATTGGCCCGTTGAATGACAGAAGTGCATTTACATGAATATTCTGAATTCTAATTTCAAATTAGTGATTAGAAAATCAACCATCAATACACGTTCCAGCATTCTTTAAAATCGCCTTTTGCGTAACTTGTAGACAGAGACCGCGATATATAACATAATACGCGTGAAAGGGATAAACACAACCAGCGCTGCTTCAAGGCAATCAACGTTTACTTCCAATCCGCTTTCCAGCTAGCAAAAACTTAAGCACAGTGTTAAATTCGCTATTTGGCTGATAAAAGAGCCGTTACACAGTGTTTGTACACAGAAGTTCTGTGCAAAGTTTTATTTACTTGCCGTTTTCTTGATTTCTAAGTATTTGTGGTAACTTCTTTTCTTTTATGCGCTCCTGGTAGTCGATATGTAGAAATATCCTTTTGTTGAGGAAAATTCGATATCCTTTTTACTTAAATGGGGGTTAAATTAAACGGATACACATAAATGCATTATGTCACAATTTTATTATAATTTATTTATTCAACTACATATGTATGTACCTACATCAATAATAGTATATTATGCAACTAGTGAATAAAGGAAGGATTTAAAGCGAGGGCCGTAGATGAGTCACGAGCAAGTAAAGGATTCTAATGATTGAATCACGAGCGCAGCGAGTGATTCAACTGTTAGAATCCTGAACGACGCGAGTGATTCATGGCCCTCGATATAAATTCGTACTTTATTCAGGAGTTGCATACTATACTTTATACCATGACTACGAGAAAAGACATAATTTAAGCGAAAATAGAAATTTAATCAAGAAATAAGAATTGTAACATTAATTGAAATGGACATTAAAATTAGAGCAATGACTAAAATTAAGCGTAATTTTCTTATTATTATCATTAGAGTGGTCAACTTGTGAAACAATATTTATTAATCTAATGCCAAACTCCTTGTCGCAAATATCGACCAATCAAATCTCGAGAATTTATTTGCACCAAAGAGTTTTGAATTTCGAATCTTAGCGCAAGGAGTTTGTGTAAGCATTGAAATAGAGGCCGGATATATTTTTGTGTTCCAAATTCAAACACCAAAATAGTGAATAAAAACAAAACAGTGAATAAAAGGCCTTTTTATTCACTGTTTTGCGTGAATAAAATAAGCTTTTTAGAGTAGGTATGGTATAATAGTATATTATGCAACTAGTGAATAAAGGAAGGATTTAAAGCGAGGGCCGTAGATGAGTCACGAGCAAGTAAAGGATTCTAATGATTGAATCACGAGCGCAGCGAGTGATTCAACTGTTAGAATCCTGAACGACGCGAGTGATTCATGGCCCTCGATATAAATTCGTACTTTATTCAGGAGTTGCATACTATACTTTATACCATGACTACGAGAAAAGACATAATTTAAGCGAAAATAGAAATTTAATCAAGAAATAAGAATTGTAACATTAATTGAAATGGACATTAAAATTAGAGCAATGACTAAAATTAAGCGTAATTTTCTTATTATTATCATTAGAGTGGTCAACTTGTGAAACAATATTTATTAATCTAATGCCAAACTCCTTGTCGCAAATATCGACCAATCAAATCTCGAGAATTTATTTGCACCAAAGAGTTTTGAATTTCGAATCTTAGCGCAAGGAGTTTGTGTAAGCATTGAAATAGAGGCCGGATATATTTTTGTGTTCCAAATTCAAACACCAAAATAGTGAATAAAAACAAAACAGTGAATAAAAGGCCTTTTTATTCACTGTTTTGCGTGAATAAAATAAGCTTTTTAGAGTAGGTATGGTATAAATACTATTTTGTATTAATAAGGCAAAAAATCACTACATACTTTTTGTCATTCCCTAAATAATTCTTACCATTTTTTATAAAACATAGCCAATTTTTATACAATAGATCATAGAATATGTAATGTTTTTGCCATAAATGTTATTTTAATTTGGTTTTAAACTTTAAACTAAAATGCTGTAATAGATTTTGTACAATAGTTTTGACTTGACAGTCAGGTAGCCAAATGTAACAACATCTTTAAGGGCCAGGCCAACCTCACCTGCTAAACAACAGACGAGGTTCGGGCGCTGGTTTTCCTCTCGGGGTTCGGAGTTCAGACGGCAATCACCCCGGCCCAGGAAGGCCGACATACCCAATCGAAAACAATAAGCGGACCCCGGGCTCCAAAGTGCGGACTTTGGACGCACCTGGGAAATCACTGTGAGGGTGATGATATTTCAGCCATATTTGACATAATCAACATAAAATCGAATTTAAAATTTAGCTATGTGTGTTATGATAGTGTTGTCAATTCGGAAACATAAACTAACCAAATCCCGTATTCATTCAATTAGGTAGGTACTCATATCATATGTTAAATAATTTTAATTCAGACCATAAATCATGCTTACTACTAGACTATCTGTACAGAACAAAAAAAATTGGTATCGTGAAACCAACCAACAATGCGCAAGTTTTTGTATCTGTCATACAGATGACATTGACAAAAAGGCGTGCTATGTATAATAATGATAGGTGTCAAAGTTCATTAACTCATTTATCTAGTTACTGCGTCCCGTTACAAATTCGAAATTTAAAATTCATTCTCGCGGATCTCGCCTCACCCAGGAACCGTGACACAATTTTTATTCTACACAGATTTCTGGACCAGAAAATCTGTGTAGAATAAAAATAGTAGGTATGGAAGTCAGTAGGTATATGTAAAATGATTCAAATTTTGACTATAAATTATAACCAACAAATTTTGACATAGTTCGCAATTCACCGTTAACTACTAGATGTCCTTCTATACAGCCTCAGGATATTAATCTCGAATATTTCTCAGTGAATTCGAGTGGATTTTCCGCTAGAATTGATTGCAAACATTAATTCATTATAAACATTAATGTATTCAAGTATCTGAGGCTAGTTGTATGACCTAAATTATACGGAATATTTATTTAATATCTATTGTAAAATCAATATTATACAATGATGAGCATCGCCACACGGTTTCACCCGCCTAAGTTTGGATCCCGTGGGAATATCGGGTTAAAAAGTAGCCTTTGATACTTAGGACTAATGTAGCATTCTAATATATAGTGGAAGATTTTTTTAAATCGGTTCAGTAGTTTCTGAGTTTATTCGTAACAGACATTCAAATCTTTCTTCGTTATAATATCAGTACAGACTACAGATTGAGTAGTCAATCATCAACCTTTTCCCAATTATTTGGGGTCGGCAGAACACTTCTTTATTTTCTAAACTTCCCTTTATCTCCTCATGTCCAATGCCTTGGCATGGCCTCTTGCAGAAGTCTAATATCCATCCTATATCATCATAGATCTACATCTGCTGCTTCTGCTCCTAAAACTTAACTTACGCGTCGACAGCTTAGTGGTTGACGAGCCGGCCTAACAATCAAGAGGTCCCGGGTTCAAATCCTGGCCATTGCACTACTGACGTGAACCCACTCCTAACACAAAAACTTAGCTAAAACAGCTGGAGGGGTTAACAGCAATTATAGTTATATCGGATACTAGTACTCTTTAAAAAAAAACTTTCCAACTGAGGGTGTATGGGGAGACACTAAGATCCTAAGGGCCATTCCACCTTTGTGTGCTGGTTCACCTACTGATTGACAGACAAGACTCTGGCGCAGGCTCTCGTAGTCGGCAGGTCAGCTCATAAAAGTCACATAAACCAAATTATGGAGGAGTAGCAAATCAGTTACTCCAACTTGAAAGCCTCGGATGCTATAGAAATCAGAAGAACAAGGCTACGATGATGATGAGTCGCATCACTATCGTGTCATTTACCTAATTTAGGAAATACAAAAAAAGGGAAGTTTTTTTAAAGAATGATAGGCTCACGTTTGACCTCTATCTCACCTGTTCACATCAACACGTTTGCCTAGAAGGAACCTACGTGGCTGTGTCATGGACACGGCTGTCTGTTTTACGTGAATACGTCCTTCGGCAACGCGTGATGTGTCATAGTACTTACTTCGCGTAATAAATTTTTTGATCCTTTAGCTAGCCAGTGGTGTAATTGAATTTTGAATGAAGATGACAGATATGCAGCTGCCACACCAAAGTGCTCGGTGCCGGAGGTGGCTCACGGAAAATCCTCCGCCTCGAAATTATATCGAGCCCACCGAAAACTTACCTCCTGGGCATGGGCTGTAGTGGACGACCTTTAAGTCGCTTAATAGATTAAGGTCCCAGGTCGGCTGCTGCAGGGCAAACCGGGTAAAATGGGGCTACCTGGATCCGGGGGTGGTGGCTGTGACTGTGGTGCACACAATCGTAGACCTGAACGGAGCAAGTGAGGTGGCGGTCAATGTCGCCAAGTTCTGGGCTGGGCACATCTAAAGAAAAATATAGGAAAAAAAAATTGCCATCGACACGATGAAGAAGCCCAAAGTGTGTCCTCCTATTTTGTTCTCATGTGTTTTTCTTTTAATTGCATACCTATGGAAGCATATTTAAAGACGTATTCACGTCAAAAAAGTACAAAAACGTTTTTGTAATACGAAAAGAATAAAGTCTTAATATTATTATAGAATAAAGTCTGTATCCCATATCAGCATAACAGTGATTCGATTGTTCAATATTGCGATCGATACAAGATATTACATCTGCACATCGCCAAAGAGGCGGACGACATAAATTTATTAATTTTCTCATCCCGCGTTGTACTTACAGACACATTCACACCCATATCTGGACTCTGTTACACCGTCTTGAATTAATTTGTCCATAATTAAGTTTATTTTTTGTTCGATTATTTAATATTAGCTGTTGCACGTGGCTCTGTCAACATTCATTTATATTATTAGTTGGAATAGGAGGATGTATGAATGATTGTTTTTTGTTCGTATTTTATGCGCTGTCGTACCGTTCTTCCGATTGCAATAACACTTTGTCAACTTATTGCTTACATTTGCGCAAAGGTTATATATTCTACAATTATTGAACCTGGTAGACGGCGCTGCAACCTGGTTATAGGGTCTTTCGTACGAATTTTGATGTGTCTCATTTATTGGATCATGATTAATGATTTTATTGATTTCATTGATTGATAAACCGCTTTAATGATTTCACTAATTCTTCTACTTTATCCCAGCGCCAATTCCGATTGCATCCAAAGCTTGCACTTTGAAGCCCGGGTCCACTCTCCTTCCATCGTTTTCGTTTATTTTGGTTTTCACGGGAGCTACTGCCGTCTGATTTCCTAACCCCGAGAGGAAATGTTCGCCAGAGTCAGGTCTGGCAGCAGGTGTACCGGCTTGAAGGTAAGGTTAGCTTGGGGGCCCAGAAGATCTTAGTGGGGCCCCAAAAACACCTTCAAATATTCTAGCTAATTATTTAAGCTAATCGATCGATATTACGTTTTCGATTATTACGCACACTTCGGTGTAACATACAGCCTACAGTTACAAGCGCTGGGTGTGGCCATTATATTTATTAAAATCTCTTCATTGCAAAGTAAAAAAAAATACATATTTCGCGACCTACGAGACGAGCGGTTTGTTTTATTAATATTTTTGTTTAAATAAAACAAGACAAAGGCGAGACGGGACACGTCTCGTGGGAGACAATATTTCAACAGTTTTTCCAACTGCATCCCACAATAGTCTCTCATCATTCTGTTCTTAGTAATCATGTATGAACAGTACCACAAGTAAAATACGTGAAATAACATGGTTCGTAACAAATAAGCAAATTTATGAATACCTGGAGATGCCCACTATCAAGGAAGATCTCAATAACACTAGTAAAAAGTACAAGGACATATAAGATTGGAGAACCACGTCAACAAAATGGCAAAGACTTGCTAAACAGGCACGAAAATGTAACACACCTTATAAAAAGCAAACACTGAACTAAAACCAGATATGTGAAATTCTGCCACCCAGTATAGTGTCATTTAATGGAATAATACCTTCCAAACGTGTGTTACTAGAACACATCTGATTATGGCTAAACAGCCGATGACAGACAAGGAAATAGTAGATTGTTACACAAGGGTTGAAAGTCAGCCATTTCACCCGAGATATTTCTCACTACGTTCGAGCGCCAATAGTTCGAGGGTGAAATGGTGACATTCACCCGAGGTAAACACTCTACTTTTCATTTCGACTATGTGAGGAAATTAAAATACTACACACACATTTAATGAAACAGATATATTGATAATCAGTTGAAATTTAAAGTTAAATTGGAAAAAGATTAATAACAACAGCTTTTACCTGTTCTTTAATTTCATCGGGAGTTAAATTTATATCTATCCATGTCACTGGAATAACTTTGCGAAACCATTTTTAACCACAATTAACACAAGGTACCTATTTATTTATATTGAATCTCATTTTGCCGCTAATTATTTAGCAAACTTAAATTGTTTTTTTTAAATTCTGAAACAAAAGTTATAATTCACGTACATACTGCCAAACATTAGAAAAGTTTTGAAAATCGAATCTATTGGTTACATTTTAATCGAGTATCTAGGCGTCCATGTAAAAAAAGAGCGCCGTAATATCAAAGCATTATGACGTAACTTAATTATCATGGACTCCATGACAAACCCTAAAATTAAAAAAAAATACTTTCCACCCTAGGGATGAAATAAGCAACTTTGCACCCGGCTATCTACCCATGAAAATTAAACTTTCCGAACAGGAGAGATGAAAAAATATATCACTATCTACTTTTGTAGAATAACTGGATAGGTGGACCTGCAGCGTGCGTCATCAACGGTCAACGAAGTGCTAGTTTAGGTGGCGTCTACTCAGACTCAGTCTACAACTGGGCGATGTCCAGAAATAAGCAAAAGACCTGTGCCGTGCACCTTTTTAAACCTGGGTTAATACGACAAAAAAATTACCATCATCATTCTGTAGAACGTTATCTCCACGACAATAACTCAGAACTAAAGTAAAACCTGCATGCGAAATGTCATATTGTGGGTAAAAGCGAAAGTATGGCAATATGGCGACCTTTGCAACACGATTGCGGGGTTATTTCTGCGTCCGCGCACCTCGTGTAAATTGCCTGCGTTATACTGGGGAGATGCTTGTAGTGTTTTAGTTGCGTAATGGTTAAGTCAGCCTTACGATCGAGCGGCCCCAGGTTCGAATTCTGGTCATTACACTATCGACGTGAACCTATTCCACTCCTAACACAAGCTATTTAGCTTAGCTGGAAATGTTGGAGGGATATTAGAATTCGGTTACAAGTAAAAGAAGAATTTAAAAAAAATAGGTTCTGCTAGGACGATCCTACCAGAAGGAGGTCCAAGGTGGCGGCACGCCGTGTAGAAATGCGATAAGGGTACCTAGGTACCGATATTATATTTCTTGGACTGGACCTTAAACGAATACAAGTTTAAATAAAACTCACCGTTTTGACATTAAATAAAAAGACACTGATTTGACCATTTTGACCAATGACTTCCATCATACTACTAAACTGGCTGTATTGAACAAAGAAATTGGTATCGCAAAAGACTCTTTCTGTTGCTGTCATACAGATGAAATTAAAAAAGGCACGCTATGCTTATACAGATAGGTGTCAAAATTCATCAACTATTTTATCTATTTTCTGCGTCTGCGTAAATTCAAAGTTTATTCCCGCTTCACCCAGGAACTTTGACAGCGGATATGACGTAACATCAACTATCCTTTTTGCTATCAATGATGAAAAAGAGAAAAGTTAAACACATTAACTTTGTAATTAATGACTTCTTAAGTAAAATATACTTTTACGACAAACATACAAGCGTACCTAATATATTACCGGTACACGCTTTATTACATAGTACCGTTATGTTTTTTCATCATATCAGTCTGATCGCCTGTTTTTTGCGTAGCACTCGCAACTATATGCGCGCGTACCGTGGAGCGCATTTTTTTGTTACCCAGCGAAATTTTATTAATCACTTCATTTTCAATTAATTTTGTGCGCTAATTAACGGAATTTGAAAGGTCTGGACTTGAGGAAAAAATTGTATGGAAAGATTAATAGAAATGATACACGGTTTACGATTTTAGAATAGTAATAAAATGGCGATATGCTCAATGCTCATATATTATGCAGTTCTTAGGGATCCTTAGTCTACTCGAACTGGGTCCCCGGATCCAGTTGACTTAATGCAACTTTGAATAGGTCAGCTGGGTAAGTTCGTAAGACTGTAATGAAGTTCAATGTTTTTAAAATTTTATTTAAGTAAGATGGTCCAGCAGTGGACTGCAATAGGCTAATTGATTGATTGATTGAAGATGGTATGCACTAGATAGTCCGAATTTGTCCATAATCCATGAAAAAAATTTTTTAATGTTATTTATCAAAATTTTAGATGTTTTCACTTCTCGGAAAAAAAACGCGTAATGTCTATACAGATAGTTGCCAAAATTCATTAACTCATTTATATGGTTTTTGCGTTCCGTTCCAAATTCGAAATTCAAAATTCATTCCCGCCTCACCCAGGAACCGTGACAAAATTTTTATTCTACAGTTTTTTACCGGGGTGTAAGGTTGCCCATAAAGCATATACCTCACACCCCACCTAGTTCACATACCTTGAACTTATTGCTCTAGTCTTGAGGTATCCCAGGTTACAGCTTTCCAAAACCAGACTCAGGCAAGGAGTTCACTTCTTCACAGTATGAACAATGAATATTAGTTTAAAGGGACCTCCCCAGCCGGAACTGAAAGTACGTAATTTTTATATGTATATGGATATTGCTCACCCAAATATAAACTTCGTACCGAAGAACAAAGTTTTTGCCGTCAAGAATGATTGATGAGTTATTATGTCAGCGGATCGTATGGTAATGGTATTTCCGTTTTTTTTTTAACCTATGTGATTGGACAGTGACAGCCGTAGATGATCAACAGTGATGTACCGGCTTGCAGGTGAGTTTGTCTTGGCTCCAAAGGTCTTGGTAGCCCTTTGGCCATACGCCCTTTTAGTAGAAGTAAGTACTTCAACTACTTCTTTAAGCTTTGCTGGTAGCGTGGTGGTAGAGTATTCTACTGCTACCTACGAGGTCGCAGCTTAGATGGCCGCTTAGTGTAAATGGGCGAGTCGGACTCGCCCATTAAGGGTTCCGTAGCTGCATTTTTTTTTAAATTTTATATTTAAGTTGATTGAATGAAAGGTAAATTGCGGTCTACGATTTAAGAGGTTTTAAAAGAAACTACTTACTAGATGTCGTTCAAACCAATTTTCGTTGGAAGTTTATTTCGTAATGTACATCATATATTTTTTTTAGTTTTATCGTTCTCTTATTTTAGAAGTTACAGGGGGGGGGGGGGGGACACATTTTACCACTTTGGAAGTGTCTCTCGCGCAAACTATTCAGTTTAGAAAAAATATATATTAGAAACCTCAATATCCTTTTTGAAGACCCATCTATAGATACCACACACGTATGGGTTTGACGAAAAAAAAAATTTTTGAGTTTCAGTTCTATGTATGGGGACACGTATGGGTTTGACGAAAAAAAAAATTTTGAGTTTCAGTTCTATGTATGGGGACCCCCAATTTTTTTTTCTATTTTTGTGTGAAAATCTTAATGCAGTTTACAGAATACATCTACCTACTTACCATGTTTACCAACAGCATAGTTCTTATAGTTTCGGAAAAAAAGTGGCTGTGACATACGGACGGACAGACAGACAGACATGACGAATCTATAAGGGTTCCGTTTTTTGCCATTTGGCAACGGAACCCTAAAAACGAGATAGTTGTTAAAATTCATTAACTCATTTATTTAGTTTCAGCGTCCCGTTACAAATTCCAAATTCCAAATTCGAAATTCATTCCTGCGTCACCCAGGTACCGTGACACAATTTTGGTTTCGTACATTCCGTTCCATTTGTCTAGTATCTATTCATAAAAGTCATTGAGTTTAGGATAGCGTTGTATACCTACTATGTATAATATTTTGTAACGCATACAATAATTGTGATTTAAGGTTCATAAACACGTCGTTTTACATTGTGGCTTACGACAAGAGAAAGTAGTACATTTTCGTTCAATGTAGGGTAAACGAACCTGAACATGGCACTGACTTTTTAATCGACATTGATAAAAAGTTGGCAAATAAGTTAAAGGTAAAGGCTGTTTGAGCGGGCATTTTGTGAAGGTACATACGCAGAGAATAATGTGTAATATAAATTTTACTGTCTATAAGTAGTTTTATTAAAAAACTAGCTGTGCCCGCGACTTCGTCCGCGTGGATTTCGATTTTTATGGTTTTAGTTCTTTTGCGCGGAACCCGAATTTTTTGTGGACCAAATTGTGAATCTAAACCATCCTCGAATCCCCTTGAACTCACACAAAAAAAATCATCAAAATCTGTCCAGCCGTCTAGGAGGAGTTCAGTGACATACACACGCACACAAGAAATCTTTTTTTTATATATAAAAATGAATTGCTGTTCGTTAGTCTCGCTAAAACTCGAGACCGGCTGGACCGATTTGGCTAATTTTGGTCTTGAATTATTTGTGGAGGTCCAGAGAAGGTTTAAAAGGTGAATAAATATGGAAGTTGTTATCGATTGAGGCAGGACGAAGTCTGCCGGGTCAGCTAGTATAAATATAAAGATAACGATTTATTTGGCATATCGGCAGTGCGTTCGACTGCTAAGCAGAGGTCGCAGGTTTGATATTTGTATGCATGAATATCGATATTGTCATTAGTCTTGGTGTTCTTATGTATAATATGTATGTATGTACAAAAAAATGTAACTTGTAAAATGTACTTTAGGTTTAGATAGCGCTATGTAGAATGTCCTAGAATATTGTCTCTTACATAATTCAATGATTAATAAATCCCTCATTAACTATTCAAGTAAAAGACTCCGAGCGTTGTCTATCGGACTGTACACGTTGTATCGGGGCCACTGGGCCCGCCCTCTCCATTGATGCCGACGCGAGTAGCTAGTAGGTACCTTCGTAACGTAAGTACTTTTGCATTCAATGCTCCCTCGCGTTCACCATCTAGGACAGCTTATAGTAGATTATTACTTCAATTTGACCGAATCACTGTACCGCTCCCTAGGAACGCGGCGTACGATCGAGCGGTTAATGCTACCGGTCAAACTATAGCTGTTCCTGTCACTCCGCCTGTGACTTAAAGTCCTTGGATAAAAAGTAGCCTGTATACTTTTACAGACTAAAATAGCCCAGTAGTTTACGTAACGGACTGCCGAAACGAGGTCTCGAGTTCGATCCCCAGTCGCCCCGGACACACACTCCTGACTTTTCGTAGTTGTGTGTATTAAAAATGTTGATTATCTTTCGCTAAGTAATGTGCTCGGTAGATGGCAATAGGCCCGCCCCCTGGTACATTGGGACCTAAGCATAACTGGCGAATTATTGGTGTGTAATACACCTCTGCCAACCCCTTAGGGGATACAGGCGTGAAGTTATGTTACTAAAATCTATTATTTTCGTCATCAGACCGGATAAGCTAGCCTATTCCGCTATTCTATTCCTCATTTCCATAAATGGTTCATCATCACTTTTACGGGCTTCACTGCTGTCTTACCCCCTAAACCTGATAGGAAAATCTGCGCCAGAACCTCGTCGTTATTCAGCCTATCAACAACCAGCCAATTTATTTGGTACCCTCATTAAAGGCAAGCCTATTGCCATCTTATGATCATAACAATGGTCTCTACATTACTGCTAACAAAAAAAAACATATCCTTTTTTTTCATGCGGAAATCCCCTCGGATACCCCCCCCCCCCGACCAGATGCCAGACTTGGTACCCGGGTAAACAAAACCACAAAATCACACCACTGGCTTAATAAAGCAATCAAATATAAATCTAAAATTAAATTCGTATTAATAACTTCGCTTAATCATTCATTGCAAGAACGTATAAAAAGTAACCTTGTACATGCAAGTTAATAAGCAAGTGTATGGACATGCGCGGGCGCAAAAAAGTGAAAACATTACCTCACACCAGTCAAAAATCGATTAAAATATGGCGTCATAAGAACCTTGTTAGATTAATATGTGAGAGAGAGCTCAGTGGTGTAATTATTCGTCTACGATGGCACAAGTTCGATACCTCATCATCCTCATAGCGATTTCCCAGCTGCGTAAATGCATTGATTATATCGGCTTTTCCGGGAGCGACTACTGTCCGACCAGACCAGAACCTCGTCCGTTGTTTAGCAGGTGCACCGCCTTCCAGGTGAGATTGGTGTGTGCCTCAAGGATGTTGGTAGGGCCCTGTACATCCAGTTCCTAGTTTAGATACTTTTCATTTTTTTTTTCGCCGGTCAGCGGGGGCGGTTATGTCGGGCTTGAACCGACTAAAACCAGCAGAAGCAGGCCGGGGCGGTCGGGCGACTAGCGCCCCTCCCCCAAACCGGGGCAAGACGGGGACACCGTGGTTCCCAAACCCGAGTGGGCCTAGTCTAGATACCTATCCCATGCTTTTCTATACATGGGTCGGTTTGACAGAAGAAAACATAGAATATCAAATCAAGCGGTCCCCACTTGTTTGCCACAATGATACACAGATGTTCAACATAATTAGCAACGTGATTGCTTACTAAATTACATTTATTTTAGGCTTATTCTCTGTTGACGATTAAATTACTTTTATGTATACTAGACTGGCTGATCGGAACAAAAAAATTGTAATAGATTTTTGGACGCTACTGTACACAACTTTGGCGCCATTTTTTTGGTTGCTGTCATAGCCATCGAGAATATTAAATTTATTTTATACGATTTTATATGAGATCATCACCTGACATCTGTAAAGTAGTGTAAGGGCGCTAAAATTATGAATCTATGGTGAGGCGTCCCGTACCCCTCCCTGTTCTCGCCTCACCCCCGAAGTGTAGCACACGTTTTGTTCTAAAGTGCTACCCAATTATAAGAGACAAGCTCAAAAATTGTGTCACAGTTCCTGGGTGAGGCGGGAATGAATTTTGAATTTCGAATTTGGAACGGGACGCAGAACGGGACACCTATCTGTATAGGCATAGCGTGCCTTTATAATGTCATCTGTACGACACCAATCAAAAGTGTTGTAATGTTGCTTTTCAAATACTGATCTTAAATCAATACCAAAATTTTTACAGCCAGTCTAGTAGCATACATACCTCGAAGTCATTCCCATCATATTATTGCAAACAACAATACTTCTAAACTAAAATGCGGCTCCATTCCGCAGAGATATGACTAACGCAACAAAAATAATATTACTCCATTAGACCTTTATCGTATACATTAGAAAACAATAGTACCATCTACGTTATAAGCCGCAAGTTTTTCTGTTCGACATAAACAAGTAATGTATTAGAGAACGGGTTTTAATAGGAAAAAATATAGTCTACAAGGAAACCCGCATAGTATGCACGTGGATTGCTGTGTGAGGGTTCCATTGTAGCTAACGGCACGGTATTGTAACGAGTACCTACTCAAGCGTCGGTAGCTTAGTGGTTCAGTAGTCGATCCTACGATCGAGAGGTCCCGGGTTCGAATCCTGGCCATTACACTACCGACGTGAACCCCCTCCTAACACAAGCAATTTAGCTTAGCTGGAGGGGTTAGGGGGAATATTAGATCACTAGTGCTGCTATTACTGCTCGATGTAGCCGTCTGTCAATGTGCAATCGATCTTCCGATTCCCGCATCTAGTCTATCTCATACACTTAATGCCTTCTATGAGTATACTAGAGAAGAGTCTCTTCCTCAAAGTCTCTTCCCAACTCAGTAGTTGAGGTTGGAATTTCAGTCAAATTACGAAGCGGGGAAACTTCCATATTTCCTGTGAAGCGACTGTCATTTGACCTTCAAAACTTACTGGCAACATCAAAATTTGGAGTTATACCAGTTGTCAGACTTTGTAAGGCTCCAACTATCCAAACACAACGATATTCGTATGATGTTTTTATTTATAATATGTTTGTATTTATAAAAGATATTGTCGCGAAGTATGTTTATCCGCATTCTAGAATCGCATATGACATGTTGATTAAGCTAACTTTGGATCTAGACAGTGCTGTAGATTCTGACCGGAAAAAGAGAACATTTAGAACGGGACCCGAACCCCTATTGAATATATAACTAGGATTTCAGTGCAGGGTGCGACTGAAATAAATTGAGCTGAGCGAGCAGGACCCTTACTTGAAAAATAAGACATCTTACTACGGTCGCGCGCATAGCTAAGGCCGCGCGCTCGTGAAACTGATTTTCGATGATTATTCCTCAATGGTACATTGTATTTGAACAGTTGACCCCTCTAAACACTCAGCGGTGTCTACACTATCACCATGGCAAATTTGGTCAAGATCGGTATTGTGGTTCCGGAGGAGTACAGTCTCGACCAAACGGCTTAGCCACGTATAAGAGCTTCGCTTCGCTAAGCTCAAAAATATAGAATAATATATAAATCTATAAGAAAAGAAAGTATACTAAGTAGCTTAAAAATTCAATTAGATAGTGCTGATTTTAATGTTATTAAAAAATTGCAATATGCTGCTACATGAGGTATATCATATAGACGTGCCCTCACATAGTAAAACGTGGTATTTTACAATTCCATTTATCTCAGTATTTGATGGTTATTCATGAATAAAACCCAAAAAAACTGACATAAACATAATTTTTTCGTCCAATAGTATATAAACAACCAATTAAACATTAATTAATTAAACGTTGATCAATGGAAACAAGCCCAACGTACATTAGTAAGACATGCAACGTCCAACACAAAGTGATACCCCGTTCATATTAAAACCCTAAGTTTTATGTCGTTATTATACGAGACGTGGGAGGCACAGAAGATCATACTACAATGGCGATTAAAATTTCTTGGCAGTTTTTCTACGATGTTCTAATAACTAAGTTATGTTGTTATGTAATCGACATGTGTAGTCGATAGTAATTAATGGCAAAGGTCCTATAAGTAACGTATTTTAATCTATCTATCTATATGTACAATATGTAACAAAACTAGTGTCCGATCCGTGATGGGGTATATAGGTATCAATATTAGGTTCTATTTATGTCAGCCTTTTTTGAAAATATGTTTAAAAATTAGCCATACAAAAACTGCAATAAAGTACAGGAGGCCCACAACAAAACCACTTTAACTAAAATTTAAAAAAAAACAAGATTGTGCGGCGGTGCAGCCAACTTGGTTCGTTGTTTTGGGCCGCCGCTAAATAAATTTGGAAATCTACTATGTGGTTTTGTCACATTCTTAGATTTTGGTGAGATATTGCTTAATTATTATTTAGGAAATGGCATGAAAATTCCAATAGTACATTTATTTTCGTTAACATATTATTTCTAATTTCATTTAAGTATGGTTATGTTGATCGGACACTAGTTTTGTTACAGACTGTATGCTTGTCTCCTAACTGATTCATCAAAGTATTATAACCCAAACCGCTGGACTGGAATACAGGCTTGAAATTTTGTCAGTTAATGTATTTTATGCACCGACCTCTATGTTCGATATACATAGCAGTCGATTGATACGATATAATTCATTCATCACGACTAGGAATCAAATGTTAATTATCGTGCGTTTGCAGAGAAAAATATAACAAAAACAACCTATAAAAGTCAGTATTACACAGAAAATAATGTGGCTCTCACTGCATGACAAGGCCCTCACACAGAGTTGATTAAAAAGGAATAATGACATTACTTGTGGGTATAAAAACCCATTACGATGGTCACAAGACGGTAGTCTATAACCTAACAGCTATGGAGCCTTATAGATTATAACTTCTATCTTACACTATGACTGACTTTATGGTTTAGAATATTATCTGTGACGGATCTTGACGGATTTTATAATATATCTGTGCTGGGTCTTAAGCACGGAATTATCATATCATATTAGCGTTGTTCCCGGGTGCATCTGAGGCCTTCGGCATGGAGCCCAGGGTCCGCTTACTCCTTGTATTTTTGGTTTGACTTAAATGGCTTTTATGAAAGTGACTGCCTTCTGACCTCCCAACCCCGAGAGGAGAGCCTACACCAAAGATCTTGGTGGCGTTCTATTTACACCCATTTCTTCTATATTCTGTGGTAAAACCAATCAACACGTACCAATGACATCTATAGCCAGCAAGCTGTTCAGAACAAAATTTATATGAACTGAAATATAGGAACGGGACGCAAGGACTAGATAAGTGAGATAATGAATTTGAACACCTATTCATATATAGATAGCGCACCTTTTTGGATTGTCATTTTTATGATAACTACAAATAGTTGGTGGTCGGATTGTGGTCATTCCCGATAATAAAGGTTTTATTCCGTACAGCCAGTACCTGTACATACAAGTCATTGTTACGTATAATTTTGATTTTTTTCAAAAGTACCAGGCTCTCAGAATGCACAAAGAGATTGATGCAAACGTAACCCACTTAAAAGTGTATATATTTCTAAACTGGCAACAATACTACGTACGAAACATAGTACATGTACAACTAGATAAGCAACCGTCTTGAGCAAGCATCCGGTAAACCAATAAAGCCAATATAACAACCGACATAATCAGACCTTTGACCTATTTCCACCTTCCTCTTATGACGTCTATATTTGTTGGCGTCTCGAGCGGGGAGGGAGGTCTAGGTATGCTGGTGAATTTTAACAGAACGAACGTCACTTGAGCGAATTAGACAGTAATGGGGACTTCCTACTTATGTCCAGTTCTGTCAGTGATTTGTTACAGTTTTTGAATTGAACTTTTGATTTTGGATACCAGTGTTTTATCCTGGGTATCAGTAGCGATGGCTTCATCACCATAGCCTCCGAGGCTATCATTTCGGAACCCAGGGTCTGCTTACTCCTTCTCCTCCTTTACATATGGCTTATGTAGCTTTTATGAGATCGACTGTCGTCTGACCAACGCCGAGAGGAAAGCCGGCGCCAGAACTTCGTCCGTCAATCAGCACTTGACCGGCTTACAGATGAGATTGGCTTGGCCCTGAGGGTATAGTTGAAGCCCTATATACATCCGCCGTAGTTCTTTATCCTCCACTTACTCCTCCTAACGTGGCTTATCTTGACTTTAATGTCAGCGACTGCCGACTGAACCCCACCACCCCACCGTTAATTAGCAGGTATGTTTGTGTATGTATGTGTGATCATATGTATGTATTGACGGCCTCTGTGGCGTAGCGTGCATTCGACTGCTACGACAGGGGGCGCGGGTTCAATTCCTGCTCAGTGCAAATATTTGTATGCATGAATTTATGTCTATTTGCATTGGTCTGGGTGTTTCTATGTATAATATGTATGTATTTACACGAAAAAAGTATATAAGTATGTTTATCCGCATTCTGGAACCCATAACACAAGCCAGTTAAACTATGCTTACTTTAGGTCTAGAATGCGCTGTGTAGAGTGTCATAGAATATTTATTTATGATTTATTTGTGGTATACCGGCTCGCAGGTGACTTGCTCGGGCCCCGAAGATCTTCGTGGGGCCCTCTTTTACCCACATCATTAATTTATTAAGTAGGTACTTAATTTTGACTTTTATTACGCAAAGTCAAATAAAACTATTATAAACACTATGTTCCCTTTATTTATTTAATGAAACTGTGAAATGAATGCGTGCACACAACTCGTAAAGTGTGAAAATTGCAACAAATAAGAAAGTACCATTAACATATTATTTTTATTGAGGTCTATAAAATAAATGTCAAGCATTTAAATGTCAGTGTTTTTGACCTTATAATTGCCACACGTATCCTATGGTGAACTGAAATTTTAAAAAATAAGGAAATTTATGCAATGCTGCCAGTACCTGCGATTAAAACAGTAAAACAAAGACTTCTATGAGCATTTTTTATAGATTAATTTATGGTTATTGTCTATGCAATGAAAGAAAATTAGTTTTAAAAATAAATTGCGTGTAGCTTATCTTTAATCTTATCATAAGTGCATCCTTAATAATATTATAAACATGAAAGTATATTTCTTGGTTTAACCAACCACAGACAACAGATAATATATTATTTATAACCGACTTCAAAAAGGAGGTTCTATGTTCGTCTGTATAGAGTTTTTATTTGTCATACTTTCACAAAGTGTGTAAAGGTTTGTCAATTGGCAGACATCACAAAATATCACACATTAAGGAAATCTTTAAGGTAGTTAATCCTCCGAAGCCTGAGTCACCTCCGTATAATTTCAGCTGCCTATGACTTGTTTACACTAGTGAGTTTCTACCTACTAGGCAGGAAATTATAGTTATATATGTGTGGGTGTTTTTGGGGCCCACTAAGGTACTCGGGGCCCAAGCCAACTTAACCTGCAAACCGGTACACGTGCTGATTGACAGATGAGGCTCTAGTGCAGGTTCTCCTCTCGGGTTGGGAGATCAGACCCATCTCTGGGAGTCGCTCCCATAAAAATTGTATAAGCTAAAGCAAGAGGAGGATAGCGAGCAAGCGGACTCTGGGTTACGAAGTAATCGTATACGCTTAGATAGAACTAGGAACCACGCTAAGATTATGATGATTCGTTTTACTTGGGTACCCACACCTTGGAGATGGCCCAGGGTCAGTCGGGGTGCGAGGGATATGCTCTAAGGGCAACCTTACACCCCGGCGTCTGTAGACCCGAGACAGCGTGCGGTTTTAGTCGGTTCAAGCCCGACATAACCGCCCCCGCTGGCCGGCGTGGGGAATCCGAAGGGATTTGCGCACGAAAAAAAAAAGGGTACCCACACCTACACCCAAGTATAACGCATCATACTTTAATACCAAGACTTTTGGGCCGAAGCAAGCCTCTCCTGCAACCCGGTACACCTGCTGATTGACGTACGAGTAAAAGACAGGATCAGGACAGCGGACTGGCTCCATAGAGTTCGGATGTTAAAGAGAGATGTATGACTTGTTTAGACAGTAGGATTAAGTGAATAAGTTATTTTTAGAAGGCATGTTTACGTATTCGTAATTTATAATTACAGCTATACTTTCTTCCATTAGATTGGTACTAGATTCCCACATTAATCGACCAAGAAAGGCAGCTGATATAAAAATATTTCACTTAAAACATGCCGAACATAAAATATTATATTAAAACTTAATTATAACAAGCCGTCAAAGGGATACCGTATTTTTTTTTAAATGTCTTAATCAATTTTCGAACGTAATAAAACTTACAATTAGTAGTGTTGTGCAATACTCGACTAAAGTTAGTCGATCCAATTAGTGAGATCGATTTGTTTTGGTGTTGTCATAAATCAAAATATATACTAGGCACCTGCTTGGGCGCCGATGTATAGTTTTTGGATGTGGTATGTGTGGGTTTATTTCAAGGTTTTATTTTATTATTATTAGTAATAAGTGCACCAGTTTAATGAATCATAAATTCATAATAACTTTATTACAAAGTAGTAGGTACTGCTTTACGACACAATTTAATAATATCTTTAAGCATTTCACCGAAAGGGGCGAGCACTTAGTTTTTATTTCTCGAATACATTAGCATAATACTCTTTATAAATTGTTGCGTTATTACTTACTTAATGTAATGCCGGATGTACACAACGTCAACGTAAGCAAGCCCACAAACAAACATAAGATGAAATCAAAAATAAAAATAAAACTGTTGAATAAATAACTAAAAAAAACGCTAAATTCAAAAATTAAAAATCACGAATAAAAACTAATAGATGTCTGTTACCAGAAACAAAGATGCTATATACAGAGAAAAAAACATTGTATATAAAGTTCAATACACCTGTAAGAATCTTTATTGATGCGATATAGTATTAAAAATCCAAATTTGACGTAGTTATTAAGTATGTTTATTTATTCTTAATTAACACAATACGATCATTAAATTACAAAAATTATTTGCTATATTATGCAGATCAGTATTTCAACACTAGTACATCAACGACACGACAACACGAGTATACCAACGTTTGAAAAACAAAAGAATGTAAGCCACAAAGCTGCAAAGCTGACGGAGAGTGATAGAGCCATACACGGTGTATAGCCCCATTTCCTTCCCTTAACTGAATGGCCCGAAATTGAATTGTTTTCAGCGCGTTTTTGTTGTGCCCCAGATGATTTGCCCGCCAACTGTAATTTTCACTCCACCCTTTTGCATTACAACTAGTGTTGCCCAATGCAAGACCAAAGTCTCGTGAGCAACATAGTGTAAGCCAATGCAAGACCAAGACGACACTTTGGTCTTGCATTGGGCAACACTAATTACAATCGTCAATATAATAGTTGGATGTGAAAAAAAAACTGGTTTTTCACTTTTAAATATTTTTTGTTAAACGAAGCAATATCAATTATAACGAGGATTTCAAAAACAGTTTTTTACAATCATTAAAATAGAAATTCCATATTTCTTTTAGACATATAAGTAAATAAAATAATAAAATATAATTACTACATGAACCAAGATCAATTAAAATTATACTCAATGAATTACAATGAGTAAAACTCAGAATTCAGTTCCATTGAATAAGACGTGATAACGTAGTTTAGTTTGAATCGATTTTGGTTCATATCATTGATGACAGCAGCTTCAATTTTATTATACACTAAATTAAAACAAAATAAAAGTTGATTCAATATTGTGTAATTTCAAAGAATCGATTGCGGAAACGAATATCTAGGGAAGTGAGTTTGGTTTATAAAAAGTATAAAAGGTGAGGGCCATTGCCTTGATAGGGTCGGCGATTCTTTTAACTTTTTAATTAAAATCACTAAGATGAAATAATACTCGTTTTATTTTAATCAATCAGTTCAGATATCTCCAAATTGAAATTATGAGATCATGATTCTATATGAGTATGTATAGACTTGGTGGCATTTGAAATAAAAATCGAATTTAGCACGAAGTAATAGCAAACGTAACAGAATATGAAATTGGGTTAGATATTTTTTTAAACAGCTTCCATAATCAAGTTTGTCACTGACATTTTGGAAATAAGATTTCTAATTTTTAAAACATAATATTGTAATTATGCAATAAATATGCTAGTATTTATCTGAAAGTAAATCCATACTTATATTTATAGATGCGAAAGTGGCCCAGTGTGTCTGTATATTTTCAACCTAATACCACTGAATTGGCATAGAGATAGCTTAGAATTTGAAGAATAACATAGTGAATTTATTTCAGCAATTATCAATTTCCCATGATAAAGGGTTTCCACGTGGGCGGAGCCACAGGTAGCAGCAGGTATATAATTGCCTGTTCAAATTCACATATAATTATATTATCAACTTTAAGTGGAAACTCTCATGTTATATTTAACGACTTTTCTCATAAACACCTAGCTCAAAAATACCACATTCCTATTTTCATAGCTCCCTGTTAACAAAAGTACGCGCCAACAAATGAACAAGTTCACATCTAATTAACTCCTAATGACGAACGAACAAAAAAGACATCAAACGATCTATCAATCATTCGTCTATTTAGAAAAAAAAAGAGCGAATGAAACAAATGACAGTCCGTTGGGAGAGGGTTCCGTTCCAAATATTTTCAAATTTATCAATGTTCTCGTATCTATGTATTTTTATTTATTCAGTGTGCGAAAAATAAGAATATAAAAAAAAAATGTGATCAAAATTTTAGTCGACTTAGGGTAATTGCTACTAGCGGAAGGTATAGCAAAATAGCAATGACTTATTTTTTACTTTAAGTAATAACTTTTGATCTATACATACGAGTACCTACATTGATACGTTGAGCGTAAACTTAATTTTCTTTTAATTTTTGTTTCTTTTATGTATAGTTCCTAACATTATTAACAGGTTTTATTGTTGTCATTAAGAAAAAAGACAAAAGGTTTTTCTCCATCTTGACTCATGTTTTCCTCAAAATTCATTTCGACCAATGATCTTGTTTTAATAAACATGTTTTAACTCAACTCGAAAATACAGTTACTGTTTTTTTTACAGTTTTCAGTTATAACTCATTCTTTGGTTTTGCTAAAAAAGAAAGGGAATGAGTAGGGAATCTTTTCTAACAAGGTTTTAATCGTCCGAACCCTAATTGCATGAACTCAGGCGAAACCATTCATAATACCAAATTTGAATATTGTGGGGGTCAGCCTTTTGTTTCTTTTTCTCTTTAAGGCGAAAGTATTGTTTTACTGTGTTGCATCCAGTACCAATATTAAAGTTAAGTACCAGATCTAAATGATCTAAATCATATACAAGACTATAGAAAAATCTTGAAGGCATGGAATTAGAAGCTAAGTTATGGTTACACTTTTTCAATATTTTATTATTATTTAAAGACCTTTTTTAGTATCTATGTTTAACATTAACCCTTTCATCAAGCTATTGTTTAATGATATCGCAGCAACTGATGCCGATATCTTCTGAGATTCTAGTCTTAATATCTTCTTACGCTTACCTAAAGAAATATGTTAAAAACATAAAAGGTAGGTTGTTGCATAAAGGTTAAGTTGACTACATTTTTATGAAAATTTGTTTATCCAACTTTTGTTTATGTACTTTTTATTGCTTTTTGTAGTTTCTTTATTAATTAATTGCAAATAAAAAAGTTACAGATTTCTTTTTTAGAAAACACTGTTTCATTCTGTCACTATATTTTAAAGTCAATTTTGTAGCTTTCTTCGTAAGACTATATTTGTATCGTGTTAGTCTTTTTTTTTTAAACCGGATATGTCAAGAACTCAAGAATAGTCAAGACTCTTGGTTTGCGTGTTCCATAGTTTTGAATTTCCTGTTATAGGTTTTTGTTTCTGAACATAGGTTGATGTTGTAGTTGCATGTAGAATTCAGAGAATTATGTGAATTCTAATTTGAAACTCATAGAACAAACGGAAAAAAGAGTACCAATAGCATGGATTTGGGTGTTTTTCGAACCGTTTTATCCAATTCGGATATCATGAAAGCCAGGAAGGTATACAAATTCGTATGAAATTCTCTTAAGAGAGAAGGGAGATCATATTATCATAGCTTAAGATTCATTTTTTTTATGAGTTATGACGAAAACTAGGTAATTAATAACCAAAAGCTTCTAAAAAAATAAGATTTACAAAAAAATGTACATGTATGTGTATTCCCAAATCCCTCAAAAATTGTATTTACAATTTAAGTTCCCAACATTATCGTGTTCAGAACATTTTTTTTTTGAATTGTCAATAAAACATTTTATGTGTAAAAGCGAGGTAACAGTACAACCGATAATCTCACGATAGTGAAGTTATAACACTGTGCACTGAGCGTGGTTACCGAACGATGACGTCACGCTCGCGTGAGTAACCACGGGAAACAACCAGAATACCAGGGCCCATCATATCCCCTTCACAAAAACTAAAATAGAACAATATCAACTAACTTAAAGACCAAACTGAAGTGGTTAGTTCAAAATTTGAACGTATTTTAAATTGCTTTTTTATTGGACTAGAATTTATGGTGGCCAGCGTTTGTTTCGGCGCCAAAATTTATATTTTATCTGTGACGTGTGTTGTATTTTTTTTATTCTTGTTGCAGGTACGTTATGCCGTGAATATGCGGGAATTAAGACAGGTATTTTACGCATGTAAACATTTTATACTGTTAAGTTTTTATTGTTGCTTAATAGGAGTTGAATACAATATAATTAGTATTCACACACGACGTGACCGTTACAGGAGTTCAATAAAAATGGCAATTACAATTCATCTTGAGAAAAATATTACTTTTGGAGCAAAAGCGGATGCCAATGCAAATCTTTTTACTTTCAATGGATCAACTACTTGATATATGCAAAAAAAAATCTCGCGAATTTTATTTATATACTTCATTAATCTGAACAAATATCAATCTCTTAAATGTCGTTAACTAAACGAGTGTTGCCAAACTCTCACGTATTATGACGTCACACATAAATACAACAAGCCTTAAAGTAATTGTCAGCTAGTAAGCAATCAAGTTGCAAATTATGCTTATCAATCTGAACACCTTCACAAGGTACACAAGCAATAGGTAACAGCTTCTGACACTTTCTACATATTTTCACTCGCTTACTGCTCGGCTTTTAATGGTCGTAGCGTGATGTTAAATAACCAACAAACTTCTCCAATAATTGGACTTCCAAATGCAGAAAGATTTTTCAAATCGCACTGGTATCTATAGAGGATTAGCGCGTTATAGCGAACAAACAAACTCAGCCTCATTATTAGTATAGCGTCTTTGTCGTTCCAAAATCTTCTATATACACTTTTGATATCAATCTTTTTTCCTAAAAAATTTTGTTTATCAATCAATCTTTCGTATAACATAACTACTATGTGCTTCAAAAAATACTGCATATAGCAGATTTTGATTGGATAACGACGTTAGATAGATATATGGTTCTTGCATATAAGTACTTATAACTCAACGTTATAAAACCTCGCAACCAAAGGTATTAAAAAATAATAAAATAATTTTGAGGCCAGTACGGATGCGTCTAAGGCCGATGCGCAGATACCGTCATTACGGTGCGTGTCACCCGTGACGACGCCATCTTGAATGGGAAAATGAGAAACCGTTTATAATGGCTTTTTACTTTACTACCTAGAGACAGAACCACTCGAATAAGCCCGGCTGGAAAGGAGCACACCTTACCTATTTTTGATTTGACATCTGGACTAACGGTTGAGCCATCAACTGGTAAAGTTCGCGGGTTCGATTCCCGCTCAGAGCAAATATTTGTATGCATGAACATGTTTATGGTGGTACTGTGTATAATATGTAGGTAGATACGCATTTACAAACAAAAAGTTCATTTATTCATTTAGAAACTCAATGGCTTATTTACATTTGACACGGTACAAAGTATTTATGTATGTTTATCCGCATTCTAGCTCTGTGTATTATTCATTTATTATCTGTTCCTGTTTGGTGCTGCAAACTACAGTCATAATGACAGGTGACAGATGTCAAAAATGACAACCGGTTTTTTAATATTTAATATTTTTTAATGCAATTATTAACAAAGTATCTTTTGATACTTCATTAACTCTTAAAACTGCAACATGACAACTTTGTCCTACCTACCAGGATATTATTAACTACCTACTTATAAAAAGTAGAATATCAATTTCTACTCTCATTATACAACTGTTTAAGTTATTATTGATATGACAGTGAATTAAAAAAGTAATATCACAGGGCAAGTAAGAAAAGCCGAGCACAGGATACATTATAAAACTTGTACGTACCAGGTATTTTCATTGTTCGAGTCAACATACCTATTTAAAATGATGTTTAAATGCCACCTCCACTTTAGCTACAAAAAAGAAAAATATTCAAGAGAAGCCAAGAATGAAAAAGTAACAATTCTTACTAGACCATGACACTGGCACAAAAACGAGAAGTTCACCAAATATGTAGATTTAAAAAGTAAAGCACGTAACAATTTTTATGACTGGCAACATAAAAGGGAACGTTCTGATAAAGTGAACGAATTAAAATTTCGCATTTTCAAATTGAGGCTTTGTTTCTTTTTTCATTCTTTTTTCAAATACGATGTATTCTTTTATTTCCAACAAAGTCGCTTCACACCTTGCGGACTAATAACATTCACAATTAATACGTTCAGACCCCATAATGTATTAGACGCGTTATCTTTCAATATTATTTTTTTATAGATAAACGTTTGGTAACTAAAAGTACATTATAATATAACAATGACATTATGTAATATATAATATTAATAAAACAATAAATTATTTTATATAGGTTACTTGAGTCATGTCAACAAGATTTTTTTAAGTAAGCTATGCAACAACTGCTCGCCGCATAAAACCAACAATTTAATGTAGATAGTTTTTACTCACCGTTGACAATTCATAGAGAATTAATTATGTAAATATTGCTGCGTGACCATAGGCTATTAATCGTCACTTGTCTTTTGTAAAAATAAAAAAGAATGAAAAAAAAAAAAAAAAAGATGTGCACTAGACGTGGGACCAACACCTCTTTTTACGATTCCAGATGTATATTTATTGCAATTGTCTTTTATCAAAAACTTTGTATAATCAAACAAACATATAAGTACCTGACATTATAGGCTTACATAATATTATCTTAATGTCTAAATCATTATTTTTTTCGACTAAAATGCTATATAGGCGTGAGTTTATGTTATGTTATGGTATACATATATAATTAAACTAGCAGACCCGGCCACGCGTTGCTGTGGCAAAGGTTCTTGTTATAATTATATTGTCGTTTGGAGCTAACAGATAATTGTGACTGTCAAATAATAGACAAATAATTTGCAATAAAATAATATTGCGACTATAAATTGAGATGTAAGCTATCCTATCTTTCAAGTTGGATCAAATTGCACACGATGTGCAAATCAAATTTAAAATCGGTTCAGTAGTTTAGGAGTCCATCGCGAACAAACAACGTGACACGTATTTTTTATATATAAAGATTACTTGTCTCAACTGACTGACAGACTGACTGATTCATCAACGCAGAGCCTCAACTGCTGGACCTACAAACTTGAAATTTTGCCAGTACATGCTTTTAATGTTGTAGGCATACACTAAGAAAGGATTTTTGAAAATTTCTCTTCTAAGGTGGCAAAATAAGGGATGATGGTTTGTATGGAAGTTCGTAATTTTCAAAGTAAGAAGCTCACAATTGAACTGTTTGAATTGAATTGAATGAATAAACATGTGTATCAACGTCTTTGGAAATTTTACCCCTAAGAGGGTGAAATAGGGGTTGAAAGTTTATATGGGAAGTTGGTCGCCTTTGAAGATAGAAGCATGAAATTTCATACAACTTAGTCTTTTCAGAAATAAATGAACACGTGTATCAGCTCTTTTCAAAATATTACTACTAAGGGGGTAAAATAGGCGATGAACGGCTATATGGAAAGTTCGTCATTTAAGAAGTAAGAATCACGAAGCTGCTTCTCTATCAGCGTTTTTCAATATTTGTAAAATAAGTAATGAAAACATGTATGAAAGTCTGTCATTTTCAAAGTAAGAAGCACGAAATTCAAAATATCATGCTGATATAATATTATATATTTTTAAGTTTTTTGCGGTAGCCTAGTGGTATGGGTAATGGACTGCTGAGACGAGGTCTCGGGTTCGATCCCAGGTTTTACCATGGCACACACCAATGACTTTTCGATGCTTTTCGAAGTTATCTGTGTATTTATCGCAGGTTTATAAGTGCCCGGTTAATGGCAATAGGCTCGCCACCTATTACATTGGGACATAAACATAAACTGGCGAAATGTGGGTGCTAGCACCTCTGCCTACCCCTTCGGGGATATAGGCGTGAGTTTATGTTATGTTTTATTTTTAAGTTTCTTATGTTTTTTGTTATAGATTAAGTAATGCAGATTTCATATCAGTTTAAAGTTTTGCAATATCTTACAAAATACGAAATAATCGGCTGAACACATAACGTTTCCACCCTGTATAGTAATATTATTGTCTTAATAATCACGAGGACCAAAATTATTTGAAAGCACGTCTATGACTTTATGACGTTCAATTTTGAAAAAATGACACTGATGCAGAAAAGTTCGTCACCCCTGGCTTAGTGCGTCTAAGTTGTATTTTTACTATGCGTATTATAGTTAATATATTAACTATATGCCTTTGTTTGATGTGTTATGTATTCGGCTAGTCTGGAGGTATATAGGCAATGAGACAACGGCTTATCATCAAGACGTATATTCACAGACTGGCTCAACGTATTACATTGTCTTAACATAAATTATAGGTACCCACTTATTTCTATACATCACACCTCCACCACTGTTCTATAAACATATTTTATTTGTAATCTTAACAACTAAATATCCATGAAAGTACTAATTATTCTATCTGAAATCTATCAACAGGTTTCCGTATACGCCGGGGACATCGATGCACAGGTGATGCAGGTGTAGTAGTAACCGTAGGTGAATGTTCTGAAGGAACAACACCTACACTATCTTGTACTTCGATTTCTTTATTGGTGTCTACTATCACGTTTTCGCGCAGTACCCCTTCTACCCCCTTACTTAGCGGCTCGACAACACTCTCCTCAATACTCTGTTGATTATCATTTCCCTCTGGACAGGTAACATCCGAAAAGCGAGGTCGATGACGCATTTGGTCAATGTGCCTTTTATAAAATTGACCGCTATCCGCCTTTACCGAATACCTACGCATACTGTCTACCCCCTGAACAGTACCCTTCACCCATTTGTCTCGCGCACCGTACTCACGTGCCCCAAACTAAATCTCCCTCTCGAAAGTTACGCGGAGTACCGCCTGTATATTCGACCTGACGCCGCTGGGCGTCGTGAACTCGGTTTGCTACGATCCGATCAGTACGTAACAAATCTAGTCTCGACCTTAGCGAACGTTTTTGCAGTAACATGGCCGGAGTTTCACCGGTTGTACTATGAACAGTATTCCGGTATGCTAGTAGAAATGTTTGTAACGCCGTGTCAACATCTACCTTATCCCTATGTGCTTTCTTAATCGCACGTTTGCACAATTTAACGGCGTTCTCAGCAGCCCCGTTTGAGCATGGACGATAGGCTGGTGAAAAAAACTGTTGTATACCATTATTTTTCAAGAAATGTTTGAATTCTGAACTGGTGAACGGTGGCCCTTGATCAGAAACTACTTGTTCTGGCAAACCGTACCTAGCAAAAGTCGATCTTAACTTTTTTATAACATTTGACGCGTTAGTGCCTGTCATTTCAAAAACCTCTATCCACTTCGAAGTGGAATCAACTATTACGAAAAATGTCAAGCCTTTGTATGGACCTAGAAAGTCAATGTGAAGCCGGCTCCAAGGGCGAGTGTGATAAGGCCAAGGGTGTATGGGAACCCGCCGGGGCGCGTCGGCCTCTGCCGCACACGTCTCGCACTGCTTGCATATAGCTTCTACCGACGCGTCAATATTAGGCCACCACACATAGCTACGCGCTAAACTTTTGGTCTTCACTATTCCCATATGACTACTGTGAAGTTGCTTTAGAACTTTATTTTGCAAGGAAGAAGGTATAACCATGCGATATCCCCACATTACACACCCGTATTCCGTATATAATTCATTGCGTCTAATGAAGAAGGGTTGAATGTAATCGTCAGTACAAGTTACAGGCCAACCGGATTGTATATATTTCAAAATTCTACTTAGAACCTTGTCACTGACTGTTGCTTCCTTAATGTCGTTACTGGTAACGGGCAAAAAATTCTCGACGAAGTTAACGTACGTACTTTCCTTCTGTATTTCTCCACTATTCCTGTCTTTGCATGGTAGCCGCGACAAAGCATCAGCACAGTTCTTACTTGATGAAACATACTCTATATCATAGGTATAGCCTGCTAACAGTACCGCCCAACGTTGTAGCCTAGATGCGGCCATTACCGGAATGCCTACTTTATTACCTAAGATGTAAGTCAAAGGCTTATGATCCGTTTTAAGAATAAATTTACGCCCATAAAGGTACTGATGGAATTTACGAACTCCGAAAACGATAGCCAGTGCCTCCCGATCTATTTGCGAGTAAGCGCGCTCTGCCTGTGTCAACGAGCGTGACGCATATGCGACCGGCCGTTCGCCATTCGCGGTCGTATGCGATATCACTGCGCCTATACCTACACTACTCGCATCCGTTGTCAAAATAATAGGCAACTCTGGGTTATAGTGTATTAGAACTTCGCTACTAGTCAGTAAATGTTTAACGTCACTGAAAGAGTCTTGACATTTTTTGTTCCAAGTGTACCGAACACCTGCCTTAAGTAAGTAATATAAGGGAGCTAACACTGTACTAATATTCTTTATAAACTTGCCATAATACATGACCATTCCAATGAATGCTCGCAGCTCAGAAACATTTCTAGGGGCTGGTGTTTTAATTATGGATTTAACCTTGTCGGGACACGTGTGAACGCCGTCTTTACTAATAGTGTAACCCAAATAATTAACTGATTTTGCAAAGAATACACATTTATCCTTTTTTAACCTAAGACCGTATTTTTTTAAGCGATCAAATACTTCGCATAGGTTACGCCTATGGCTTTCCCTGTTGGACCCTGTAATAATTATATCGTCTAAAAATACTCCAACTTGAGGTAAATCAACAAATAATTGCTCCAGACGTTTTTGGAAAATACCTGGGCTTGATGAAAGTCCATATACTAGCCTATTATACATAAACAACCCTTTATGGGTATTTATCACCGTGTACTTCTTGGTGTCATCTAGTTCAAATTGCGCGTAGGCCTGAGACAAATCGATTTTACTAAAATGTTCGCCACCCCTCAACCGGAGCAACAGTTCTTCCACCCTCGGCAACGGATAGCGGTCAACTTCTATAACTTTATTGAGAGTTAACTTGTAATCTGCACATATTCTGATATTACCGTCCTTCTTGACGACCGGCACGATCGGTGTCGCCCAGTCCGACCGCTCAACAGGAGTGAGAATGCCGTCGAGCTGCAGCTGAGCCAGCGCACGCTCCACGGGCTCGCGCAGCGCGTAGGCGAGCGGCCGCGCGCGCATAAACACGGGCTGCGCCCCGTCCCGTACGTGTACGCTCACCTTGCCGCCCGTGAATCGACCCAGGCCGTCAGCAAATACCTCAGAGTATTTGGTGCTGAAAGAAGACATATCGAATAGAGAATCTTTGGACATAATCATATTGTTACATTCATACTTTACTATAGGTAACTGTATTTTTAATTCGGCCATCCATTGCCGACCTAAAAGAATAGTTTTACCGTTTTCTATAACAAACAACTCCAGTGTTTTACATCGGTTTTTGTATTTTACTACAGGCAGTATCACTCCTAAGGGTTTAACAGACTCCCCAGTATAATATCTGAGCGTTAATTTACAAGGATTGAGACTTAAATCTTTAAACATTCTAACATAACATTCTCTGCTTATACACGAAATAGCACTGCCTGTGTCACATTCCATTTGAATATCTTTTCCGTTAACGTTCAAATTTACATACACAGGTTTACATTCTACGGCCGCTAATCTACCGACATCAACATAAATTACCTCGTCACTCTCCGTACCATCGCTGTCGTTATTTATTTGCTCGACGTTGACGTTGAAATGCCCTGCCAAGTTCGGACACATGCGTCGCAGGTGCCCCAGCTGGTTACAGACTCGGCAAACATAGCGCACAAACTTGCAAGTGGCTGCGTCATGCCGCGCGCCGCACACCTGACACTGCTGCTGCGCACGCTCACCCAGCTTAGAGGGCGCGGGCGCTGCCGATGCGCGCGGGCCGCGCCCCCGCGTCGCGTGCGGAGTGGCCTCCCGCGCCGCTCCACCGACGTCACGCGCAGCGCCGTGCACCGCCGCACTATATTTTCCATAGTGTGCCGCCCCCTTCCCCCGTGGCAACCTGGTCGCTGCCATGGCTTGATACGACACTTGCACGGGCGTCGTCGAAGGTTCGCCTACCGATCCCCTGTGCCCAACCACCTCTGCCGCGTCTTTTTCCGCCGCCTCCATGCTCACTGCCAACCTATATGCCTTGCCAAAGTCTAACTTACTTTCGGCGAATAACCGTTCTTACGTAGGTAAGTTCGTATCCTCGTCGCCACTGTTATGTATTCGGCTAGTCTGGAGGTATATAGGCAATGAGACAACGGCTTATCATCAAGACGTATATTCACAGACTGGCTCAACGTATTACATTGTCTTAACATAAATTATAGGTACCCACTTATTTCTATACATCACATGATGTAATAGATATCTCTAGTATATTTAGTTGAACTTTTAAAATAGGGTGTTGTATGTTCAACCTTAGTGCTCGTATTGTACGGCAAGTCATAAATCAAAGAGCCAAGTAGTTTGGTCAAGTAAAGGTAGTTTTAAACAATTAACGTAATAATAATTATATACCTCAATACATAATTCACTTTCATTGTAGTCAATTATCATAATTATATTTATTAAGAATAATCACATATTAACATAATTTGCAACTTGTTCATGGTGAAGTGTGAATTTTATGTACAATTTTACTTCAAGTAACTACTTAAAAAATTGATCCATACTTCTTAACTTATTCATCTTCACTACATAGTATAAAACAAAGTCGCTTTCTCTGTCCCTATGTCCCTATGTATGCTTAAATCTTTAAAACTACGCAACGGATTTTGATGCGGTTTTTTTTAATATATAGATAGAGTGATTGAAGAGGAAGGTTTATATGTATAATAACATCCATTGCACCCGTGCGAAGCCGGGGCGGGTCGCTACTATATTATAAATATGAAATTTTGTGAGAATGGCTGGGTGTTGGATACTCATTCATGCAAAAACGGCTGAACGGATCGAAATGAAAATTGGCACAATTACAAAATAGTACAAAGGTAACTATTATCTCGGTTATAGGCTCTTGGCTCTTTGTGGGTCCCAGGAACGGGATCAGTATATCATGTGAGCGCAGCCACGAGTAACAGCTGCTACTATAATTGCGAAAGTAACCTGTCTGTGTGTCCACTGAACTAATTTTGTTCGACTTTTGCATAGAAATGGTTTACACCGAGAAAAAAGTACGAGTATAAAATAATATTAAGTTTTCCAAGCAGGTGAAGTCAGAGCAACTATTTTATAATCGGTAAATTAATTCAAAGACTAGAAAATATACTTTTCATGTTATTTTTATTATTTATTTTTACCTGCCACCTCTAAACTTTAACACTCTAGCTTATCGCATATTTATTTTTACAAGAGCAGACTGTCGATGGCCGACATATGTCGATTGGGAGTCGAACCGACTCTCCTTTAATTTATGGGTATTTAATGACCGCCCGGTCGACAGTAGCCCTATGTTGTCACGGAAGTACCGTTTGACCAATTGTTATTTTTTTAAGGGCCCGAGTTATTAGCGCACAGTTTTTTTTGCGGCATACACTTTTGAAAGTTGTTAATTCTGTTTAAAACACGTTACACGATCTAGACAATCGTTTTTTTAAAATTTTAATTGACGTTGCCCGCTGTTTCACTCGTAGAATACTACCGTACTACTACCGTACTACTACCGTACTACTACCTAGAATAATACGAACCTATTATGGGATAAGAAGCCTAGCTTAGGCATACTATTTTAAACTATAATCTATCTGTGTGCCAAAGTTCCTCCAGATCTGTTCAGGTGTTCTGGTGTGGTGAGGTATCACGATAAATAGTTTTGAATTGTAAAGTAAAAAAAGATATCGTGCTCAAAACACCTTTTAAAAATATAATATTTTTTAATCAATGACAACTGGCATTAAAACTTTAAATTAAAATAATTAAAATTAGATAAAAGATACCGAGTCATTTATTTATTTTAATTTTTAACTGGCAACAATTTGTTTCTGTCAAACCCCAACTACCGAGAATGCTGCATCTACTTTTAAACGTTCGAAAATTATAATGCGCCTAAAGGTTGGCACAAAAATATTCAACATTCGACTAATAAAAAATGGCAAGAGTTTGAAATCACGATAAGAGAATTTCCTGAGATTTTTGTCATTTCATACAACATCAATTAAAAACAAAAACTTCATTTTTTGATCTAAAATCTTAATTTAGTAGTTACAAGAACGAATGACGTAGGAATGAGTCAGTATTATGATTATTATCTGTGAACAAAAAAAGATGGCGTCCTTGACAAATGAGCTGATCTGTCGCTTTATTTCATGGTCATTAAACTTGCACTAATATTATGTAACACAGGATAAAGGAAAATATTAATATGCCTTCCAATATAAAGAAATACTTATAAACCAAAGCTGTTAACAAATAATCATTACAACAAAAACTAAAATCCCGGCTGGGGTAATTTTTTTAAAATATATATGTTGCCATTTTGATAGTGACACTCATACAACGAAGACAAATCTAACGATATAAACATTAATCAAAATCGATTTAGCTGTTATCTACGAGGAAACACAGGGACGGACATAGCTACACATATAGAAGATACAATTCAAACACATAATACTCCTTTTTTGGCTTCACCACAGCCGGATAATAGCATAGATACAGTAGCTATGCTGTAACAAAATAACGATTTATGCAACTATGGAGTTGTAATCCCACAATATAGAGACCTTGATGGTACCAGAAAGATCATTATAGTCCCTATATTTAGTGCTAGAAAAGATAATGACACCGTCACAAAAGAAAAAAATACATGTCCATTGACAATTGCTACGGACAATGTGAATGCACATCAATTATTATTTTAAAATAACAGTTTTGTCCGTACAAAATATATTTACGCGCCGGTGCGCACGCGTCGGTGTCCCAATGTGTGTGTGGACATGCCGTGGATGTGTGTGTGCAAATATAGGATGTTCGTGAACCCGTTGATGATTGATTAATTGCGTGTATTTGTGTGCTTTCTAAATGTATTTATTTATAGGTAGTTTGAATTGTGGTCTTAGGTTTTTTTTCATAAGTAATATACTATTATGTTTGAAAATGTGAAGGTAGTATAAATGTAGAGGACTTTAGGACTACTAGACCCAAGAAAAAACGGAAAGATTGAGGACATGGCAAGATGATCTCTGACAGGAAAGTATGGAAGAGAATGACATTATACCCCGATCCCAATTAATTAGGACTAGGGCAGGCAGATGAGTATGATATACTTGAAAGTAAAAAGTGTGTACACTGTACTTAATACTATATTAATACTTCAATTTATACATACATAATATTTATTCATATCTTTGATCCTCCGGACAACGACAGGCAACGACATCAGCTATTCATTTGATTCTGTTCTTAAACACGTCTGCTCTTTTAGAGCCTCTACAGTCCTGAAGGTTGACCGCTAGCTTCCTGTATTCCTTCTGATTAGCAGCCAACGGGAAAAGTTATTCAACGGCTATACCAGTCCCGGATGTTCTGTAACCATAACTTTCTATACTATCATTAAATCTTTAATGCAAACCTACAGGTTTAGAGTGCTTCTAACCTGCCTTTTAATCAAAATTTTATTGACTTGTTCAGTGTTGTGTGCGTGTGTTCTGCGAAGTCGATGTTTTATGTCGTCTTGTAAGTATGAATCGTTATTGAAGATTAATCAGACTCTTTTGAGAGTTCATGTTTTTGGAAAAGGACGACTAGGGAATTAGACTATCGACATGTTGAATGTAGACTAAAGTAGGAAACACTGCAAAGCGCAGAAAGCTGATTCGTTACACCATCCACCAACCAGCTTACTATAAAATCCACATTGTTGGAATAAATATTATTATTGGCTGTTCACGATATTATATTATTTACATGCTGCTAAAACGGCAAAACGTGACCATTTCAGTTACTCTAATAATAACAATTCATCCCCATACACTAGCCTATTAAATAAAACGATTCGATCAATTCAATGTCGCAAACAATTGCATCCTATTAATAAATAAAAAGAAAATAAAGTCATAAATAACAACACGCTGTATACGGTTGTGTTTATGTACATCAATTACAAAGGCACTGCGCGGAACGTCCGTCGGCGTTGGCCGGGGTACGCGTGCGTTTCGGAGGTCACTTCACGATTACGAGCCGATGAGGCACGTTGAGAAATACCGTCAAGTTATCATGAATAGTTTAACATCTATTTGCAAGTACTTGAATGAGAAATCTATAGAAAACAATTATGGTTCTTTAAACCTCAAAAACTTAAAATTTTTAAGTCACAACGCCTATGTATGTCACGATTGACTGCTATTGTTTGCAGTGCATCATTTAAATTTTGAATTAAAAATTCATTACAACTTTTTTCACGCCAGTTGATACCAGATAATAAAAAGAAGTATTGTTGCCTATAAAATTTAAGCATCTACTGTGGAACTGTGACGTGGCAGTAGATCGTTCGACTACTATGTCAGAGGTTGCAGGTTTGATTCCCACCGCATGGATATGTGTATTTACATTGGGTTTTCCTATGAATACTCCCTTTATCCCCATAAAGGGAGCGTCATAATCATGTCGATGTTGACGTTTATGGACGTACGTACGACTCAGATGTTAACGGCCGCGGCATACTTGCTATCAAATTCGTCGTCTGCTTGTTTGCTCCCTTAGTACTATAAATAAAAACCTAGGACTTACATAAACGTTAATGAACGTGTATCAAAATATAAATGAATTGACATGATCATGAATTAACTTATGTAATTAATATATTTAAAACAATTATAAAGATCATTAATGCAAATAACTGCAATTAAAATCTTGAATTTATTACCTAATAAATTAACTTTACAATGGTATGTTGCCATATTACTATTATTTAAATAAACTAGTCTCAATGGTGCAAGTTTAACTAGTACGGCTACTGTGTATCAGGTCATGGGTTCGATTTCATTTACCGCTTGATTAATTTTTAGGATTTTTTTTGTTTAAAAAAATCTTTGGCAAAACGGAGTCTGAAAAAGTTCCCGAATGTTTTTAATAGCCTCGTCTCTTATTATGGGAACCGAAAACACAGTTGTGAAATATGGGGATTAAAACACCTTTGCCTATTTCTCACATTACGTTTATTCAAAAAAGAAACGTTAAGCGACGTCGTTAAATAAAAAGAATAATATCTTTGAATATCAAAAGTCTTTCTTTAACTAATAAGGTGGCAAACAAGAATTTTATTCTTTTCATTTTGTTTGACGTTTTGTTAGGTTGTCAATTACAGTCTGTATAGAATACACGATATTTGACATTGACATTGATGACAGCGATCCTTGCAGACTATAAAAAGATTACTGTGATATGCAAGCGTAGCGGCGAGGTTAAGATTGTAAAACAATAAAATAAAACATGTTACGACATGTTTCTACGATTATAATTAATGGAATATAAACATTAATTTGAATAAAACTTTTATTGCACAATTTATATATGTTTTAAGTACTGGATTTTAATAAAATTGCATGCATGATATAAAGCTGGTTGTACACATTGGGCCATCATGCGACAATATTGTCCATAAATAGATAACTCTTTTTTTACACCAAACAGTGTAGACATAAAAAAGTAATAACAATGGCGGCCTTATCGCTACAAGCGAATTTCTTCTAGGCAACCTTAGGAATGAGGGGCAGGAAGAGACAAAAGTATGTAACATGACATAGTTATTCCATTTATATGATAAATTCCTTTATTAAATTAACACGAACATTTTTTACATTAAATACAATATCAAAACAATACAACTAGACACAAAACATATTCATGTCGTGTCGAATAACCCACCCCGTATCGTTCCGGCGCAAAGGTGCCCACGATGCTGGCCGCGTTGCCTCGTTGAATCGCAATGGTCATCCTTTGCCCCAGGATCGACCCAGAGCGGGAGTCACCGCCTTGGTCGTGGATACGGCGGCCAATTTCCGCGATCAACCTCTTTGCCTCCGAACCACAACTGCCCATAGTCTCCACCGCAATGGGATATGATAAATTAAGTGCAAAATAAGAATACTAAATAGATTATCTATATTACAACCACAGCAAAATATACTATAGAGATGAAAATGTTTCCACATTGCGAGAGTTGGCTATAAGGTTGAATATCTCAGATGTGTCCAGGTGTCCAGGTACCTCAGTTATTCAGAGCGTTCCCACTATAAGGGACTGCTCGCGGGTTCAAGTCCGTCCTGGATGTTCTCTTTTTCCAATCTGGATCTAAAGGTCAAAAGTAATAACTAGTCGGCAATAATTGGTACCTTTTTTTTTTTTTTTTTTTATCGTGCGGAAATCCCTTCGGGTACCCCCCCGCCGGCCAGCGGGGGCGGTTATGTCGGGCTTGCACCGACTAAAACCGCACGCCGTCTCGGGTCTTCAGACGCCGGGGTGTAAGGTTACCCATAGAGCATATCCCTCGCACCCCGGCTGACCCTGGGCCATCTCACTACTAACAGCATCGCTCATCCTGTCTCCTCTGAAAGCAGAGGAGTACGGAGAGCGATGTGTTCCCGCCACGTTGGGTATTGGCCGACGATCAATGCCAACCCTATGAAGGGGTGAAGGGGAAGCCATTGACCGCCGCCCAGGGTGTACCGGCCGCTCGATTCCGTTCCCCCCGGACTGCAGCGGGATCGGAATCGGAGCGACACTCGAGGAGGTTACCCAACACACACCCCCAATAATTGGTACCTACGTGTTTTAAAATATTATTTATATGACAACGATAAGTTTACGCAAATGACGGTAGTTCAATGTTCTAATAATAGTTTAAGTGTACTGTGGCGAGCATTGGCTGATGTTGAACGTAGACCCAACGTATTTATTGTGTACAATTCTTTTCTTCATCCGTGCGCCCGCGCCATTCCGGATTGCCTCCAACCCAACGTGTACAACCAGCATAAATAAAGTCAATTCTTTGAACATTTAAAAGGTTGTGCGTTGATATTTTTGTTACCGTTTACATTTAATTATTTTATACAATTTTATGAACTGAACTTATTCATTTTAAAATCAAGGTTCATAATGTTTATAATAATCACCAGGTGTTGTTTTCTACTAAAGGGTAGTAAGTATCAATTTTTTGATTAAAAATACATACTTTTTGAATTAAATATTAATACTTACTACTTCGTTTGTGGTCGTTGCCCGTTTACTGCAAATATTTATATTCATGAATATGTCTATTAACATTGGTCTGGTTCTTTTATGTAATTATAATTTGCATGTTTTTACAGAAAAAAAGTAAGTAAGTTGGTTGTTTACCCGCTGTTGAGTTAAATATCTATGTAACAGCGCTTTATAGTACCGTTTTTTTTCGTGCGGACATCCCCACGGATACCCTGCCCAGTCAGCCAGCGGGGGTGGTTATGTCGGACTCGAACCGGCTAACACCGCATGTCGTCTCGGGTCCCAAGTGCCAGGTGACCCAATAAGGCAATTCCCTCGGAATTTAGCTGACCCTGGGCCATCTACGGTGTCCCCATCTTGGCCCGGAAAGGAAGTGCCGCCGAGGCCTGCGGTCCCACCTGTCACCCTCAGGCCTGCGCTCATGGAGGACGGAAGTGGTTGAGCGACCTCCGGCGTCTGAGTTGCTTGCGCCGCGCGGTTCGCATTTTGCAGGTTTGGCGGCCCGGGAGAGTTTTAAATCACTCCCTTTCCTATGTAGCTAAAACTTCCACGGGCCCGGTGAAGGTGAATACAAAGGCTAACTCATCATCTTCAACAAACGAGGAACTGGCGCAACAGTATGGTGCCGTAATAGCTAAAATTAACCTAATAAGAAATGTATCGACAGGCTCTAGGATCTAATGCAACCGCAATTATCGATAAGATGATGATGATGAAATTGGATTTTTAGAGCACCTCCACATTATTTTATATTCCATGCTACTACTTAATATGTTATCACAAAAATATCCAACAATAGAAAATAAAATTACAAATTAAAATATTAAATTAATTGCATTTTTATTTAAATTTTAACTGATAAAAACTACTTAACACAGCATTATCAGCTGACCAAAAATAACAGAACAATTTAAAATATTAATAGAACAACTTATTATACTATTACATGCAAAGTGTTATTTAACTACATAATAATTAGTATTATTACGTTGTTGATGATAATCAGTGTTTAAATATAACTGCCTAATTGTTTAAGTGTTAGTTTGATATGGATTCAGTGCAAAACTTTTGCATAACCAACGGAGTGTGTGATAAATTAACTGTTTCGATTGTGGTCTGTTACGGTGTTTATGGGGTCGAATACATGCCTCAGTGACGCCGTACGCTTTGATTATATCTTACACTAGCTGTGCTCTGCGGTTTCACGTGTTAGATCTATTCGGGTGGCCGCCCGCCCAAGTCTTACTGATTTTTCTGTTATTACTCGGCTCCTAAGAGTCACAGCGTGATGTTACATAACCCATAACCCAGTGGATGCTACTATCCTACTATCTAGTACATCTAATGATGATAAAAGTTTGTGAACATATTTGGATGTTTCCTACTCAATCACGAATAAACGGTTAAACGGATCTGGCGATATTTGGTACGGGCTTGATTAAAGTCTGGAATAATATACACAGGCTCCTTCTTATCCCTGCAATGGATTCCTGTGGGTTGCCGGAACGGGATCAGCTACACGGTCCGAGCCGTGGGTAACTAGTCAATAATATCATCAAAATAATAAATAAAATTGATTTTACATCAAGTGTGGTCGACTCCGTACAATCACTCAAGTACTCGCTTAAGAAAACTAGTTCTCACACACAAACACATCACCCTTTGTTAGTGTGCGCTGGAACCTTGTATGCACACTGTAAAAGACACGCACACATGCAAATGTTGCTCGCACACTTAGACAAGCTGATATGCATCGACCTACCAGGTAATTATATGTTTACAAACACAGGTTGTATATGTATAGTTATGTATATTTTAGTGATGGGCTAAAACAAGTATCGATAACTAGTTTTTTTTTTCGGTGATAAAACAGGTATAGGTCAGTTAAATAGACTATGTTACACATGTGTAGAGTCACCATAACTTCTTAGAATAAAATAATGATCCGTGTGCCTATTTGTACTTGCCTTACATTGAAATGCTAAATTATATGATTCTAATTAATAACAGATAATAGACTATATTGTAAAAGATACCCAAAGCTTTTTATTGTACCATTTTATTTATATTGTACCGTTTATCGGATTACACTAGATTTTAATATGTTATCCAGAGATGAAATCGTTAAAAAATGGTTCCGTGTTCAACACAAATATGTGGAATAAGGTGTTAAATTGTACATTTAAAACGTAATTAAGCAAACTGAAATATTAAATAAGAATATTGTTTAGGACATTCGATTAGATATTAGATTAGATTTTAATTATAATAGTTCCCATCAATATAAACTACATCAATACAAAGAAGGTCAAATATGCAGTGCCAACACACAAACACTCAAATGCTGGATATAACAATAACTTTCTATGCTTTAAGAAAAAGGTTTGACGCGTGCAAATAACGACAGAATTTTTTCAAACTAGTGGTTTTGAAAAAAATGTCTCATGGGCTCGATATCGCTAACCACAAAATTCAAATTTGTCGCATCACTATCTCGACGGACAGTTCCCGCACGTAGACAGACAGTGTTATCAGAATAATGACAGATCTCAGCCCGAGACCATGGTACGTGAGGCAAAAATACCGCAAGTGGTACTTTTCAGTGACAATTATGTCACAACAAACGAAATAGGACCTTAAGAACAACAAAATAAGTATCATGCCAGATTGAAAGGCCGTTTTTAGGTTGTGACGTGACGAAATGACGGCGGGAAATCGATTTTTGATTTTGGAATTCGAAATAAAAATGATTGTCAGATGTGTTTGAAGTCTGATTGTTCGTTCGGAATCTGGATTCTTTTTTAATTTTGCTACCTATATGTTCAGCCGCCAGCCGCTTGCGATTTTCTTGTAAAAACTTTCTTGAATAAATGCAAATAGGAGAAAACCTTAGATATGTATCAGCTCCTTCCTGCGTACAAGTCAATCGGTGAAAACTGGTTGTAGTAATCTTTGCAGTGGAGGTAGAATATAATTATTTCGTTTAATTTTTAATAAAATATAGCTATAGTATAGATTCTATTACAGTTATACAGTCGGTAGCTAAGTGACGGGTCGGCCTTACTATCGAGAGGTTACGAATTCGAATCCCGGCCATGACCATAAAGCCACTCCTAACACAAGCAATTTACTCAGCTGCTTGAGCTGGAGGAGTTATTGGGAATGCGGTAATTTAAAAACACATCGTGGAGAAGATATATAATAATGTACAATGATATGTTGTTACTTTTATCTGAGTAGCATGACAAACTACTCTATTTTTTTTTAATTATCACATCTTTCATCTTCTTCTTTCTTCTTTGATTTCTAGGATGGCAATATAGTCAACCCAATTTAGGGGACATTCTTTCATCTTCATCCGAGTGCCAATAACGATTGCATCCGAACCTTGCAATCTGGAGCCCGGGTTCCTCTCACCTACTCCTCATTTCCACCATGATTTGGGTTGTTTGGCTTTGACGGGAGCAACTTCCTTCGCTCTTACCCCGGGAGGAAATAAATCCCAGGGCATCGTAGATCCATTGGATTGAGCCCCCAAGATCTTGGTGGGGCCCCATATACCATTTTATGGCATTGTTATTCTTAATCATTATAAATTTTTTGAGATGAGTGAGACGAAGTCGAGGCAAAGCTCCTCATACCAGACTTCAGGATTTTCTTTGTCACAGGTCTCCTCCTAAACTACTAATCCAATCAGAACCAAATTTGGCTTGATTAAAGAGGTCAATCAGAGGAAGGTTTATGGATATATTTTGAAAAAAATAATGCTACCACAGAGGAATGATCACCGTTAAAAAAATTCGAGGTGGAATTACATAATAACCGCTCGAGACACTGTGACCAAACTTTACACGCTCAGAAAGCATGTTCAGAGTTGTGACTTTCAAAAAGAATTTCCAAAATCGGACTTGCCACGGAGGAATGATCACTGTTAAAAATTTTCAAAATCTGATTCTGATTCACTCAGCTCAACATTGCAAGCAACGATTCGCCTTGCAGACGTAGTTTTTATGTAGACACCACCACCGGGTTTACCGTTTCAACATCATCTCAGCGTTGTATCCAGATTGCATCCGAGGCCTAAACCTTGCCCGGGACCTACTTTCCGGCTTTTCTTCCTTCGCACGATCTTGGGCAAATGAATGCCCAAGATCCTGTCTCACTACCATGGGGTAGTGAGACCATTGCCACGTATGTAATCCCTTACGATGTCAAACCAGCACTTTTTGAGTCTCCCCCTCCTACTCTAGATGTAATACAACATATAGTCAATGATTTAGATCGGAAAAAGAGAACATCTATGACGGGGTTTTGAACCCACGAGCAGTACCTTACAGGGGGAATGCTCTGACCAACTGAGCCACCTAGATACAGAATGTCTAAGTGGCTCAGTTGGCCCAGTTGGCTTCAGTCCCGTCCTAGATGTTCTCTTTTTCCGATCTAAATCTATTGGAAAAATAAGCATACTAATTGCTTAAAAATTTAATTGAATATACACAATGACTTCTATTTATGACCATAACGGGTCCAAAATTTTTTAGCTGTCAAAAAGATGCCATTACAGAAAGTTGCGCTCTATGTGTATACTGATAGATGTCAAAATTAATTAACTCATTTGTCTAGTTTCCGCGTCCCGTTCCAAATTCGAAATTGAAAATGTATTCCCGCCTCACCTTTTGCCAACCTTGACACTAATTTTATTCTACACTGTTTGTCTAGTATACAGAGAAGTCTATACTTATAGCATATATTTTATTATAATCTACGAGGTCATAATATGTCCACGATAGTATCTACTAGGTCGTTACCAACTGGATTATGATTGATGCAACAAGATTGTTGGAAAACTGGCTCTGTTATTATACAAAGAAAATGTATATTTATTTATACCAGTTCGCCCACAATAATAATAATTATTGAAAATTTGAGGAAAAAGCGTCAAGGTGGAGAAACAACTTAATGTTTTTTATGTTTTTATTGATCACATTCAAGCTTGTCTATTGACATAGCTAAAAAGCGGCCAAGTGCGAGTCGGACTTGCCCATGAAGGGTTCCGTAGCAGCAAGTAAGGCAGCAGCAACAGCATGTTTCTTTTAATTTTTTATATTTGAGTTGATTGAATGAAAGGTAAATTGCGGTTTACGATTTATGACGTAAAAAAAAACTACTTACTAGATCTCGTTCAAACCAATTTTCGGTGGCAGTTTACTTGGCAAATGTACCTTTTTTTTTTCGTGCAGAAATCCCTTCGGATACACCCCCGCCGGCCAGCGGGGGCGGTTATGTCGGGTTTGAACCGACTAAAACCGCACGCCGTCTCGGGTCTACAGACGCCGGAATGTAAGGTTGCCCATAGAGCATATCCCTCGCACCCCGACTGACCCTGGGCCATCTCCGGTTTCGAGATGGCCCCCTCGGGTTTGGGAACCACGGTGTCCCCGTTTTGCCTCGGTTTGGGGGAGGGGCGCTAGTCGCCCCACCGTCCCAGCCTGCTTCTGCTGGGGTGACAGGCGGCCTCACCTGCCACCCCCAGGCCTGCGCTCATGGAGGACGAAGGTCGTTGAGAGACCTCCGGCGCCTGAGTCGCCTGCGATGCGCGGCGAGCATGTTGCGGGCTCGGCGGGCCGGGAGAGTTCTGAACATCACATGCTCGCAGAAGGAGGTTGCGGCGGCCCACGCGCTCGCGCTCCGCTCCATTGCCGCAATCATGCTGCCGAGCGAGAGGACTCCCACCCCGATGGCTGCCACGAGCTCACGCCTCGGCGCCTCCCACGCCGGGCAGTCCGCCAGCGTGTGCAGCCCTGAGTCCTCGCTCGCGTCACAGTGATGACACTCAGGCGTTGGCTCCTTCCTGATCCGATGCAGGTGGTCCCCGAAGCTCCCCTTCCCGGAGATCACCTGCGTCAGTCGGTACGAGAGGCTTCCGTGTCGCCTCTCTAGCCAATCCTCCATGATGGACCTTACCGCCGCTATTGCGGCGTGCCCTGCATGTGCATGGCAATGTACCTCATATACTTATTTTTACTTTTATTATTCTCTTATTTTATTTTTAAAATAAGAGAACACACACACACACTTTTTACCACTTTGGAAGTGTCTCTCGCGCAAACTATTCAGTTTAGAAAAAAAAATTATATTAGAAACCTCAATGTTATTTTTGAAAACCTATCCATAGTTAGATGAAAAAATATTTTTGAGTTTCAGTTCAAGTATTACTCCCATAATAACCCAAAATTTATTGTTATTTTTTTTCTATTTTTGTGTGAAATGCTTAATGCGGTATGATGTAAATAAATAATACATATCAACATAACTAACCTCAAATTCTACAAACGTACTCAAAGTAAAATGTTGACTAGCTAACTTCAGGGTGTTGGTTTTGTAGCTAACTTAATCGTGCCGGTTTTTCGTGACGGTGTGCGCGCGCATCGTTAAAATTTACTGTCATAATTTTTCCCTTACGCGCCAAAAGAATTAAACTTCAAAAAGAAAATCGCTTGATAAACAGAGGAAACTAATGTTTTCCAAAGATTTCGCTTAGCGTATATATTATGAACCGAAAATAAATGTAGCAAAGAGTTCAAGCGTTTGACTGCTAAATCAGAGGTCACGGGTTAGATTCCCGCTTACTGCAATTATATGTATTTTTGCATTGGTCTGGGTATTTCTATGTATAATAATGTGTTTATTTACAAAAAAAAGTATCTTAGTATGTTTATCCGAATTCTAAAATTGTTAGAATAGGCCTAGATTGCGCAGTGTATGTACCTTTTTTTTGTGCAGAAATCACTTGGGGGCGGTTATGTCGGGCTTGAACCGACTAAAACCGCACGCCATTGTCCCTTTTTTTAGTGTTGAAACTCCCACGGGCTTCACCCCATCGGTGCCGACGATGGGGTGGGCGTGTCGGAATCGGACCCACTAAAACCACACGGTGTCCCTCCCAAGTGTCCATTGCCGGGCACCTAATATATTTATTTATTTAATTCCATAAATACCTAGCTTCTAAGTCAATACAAGATATAAACTTTAACATTATACAAGATCAAAATACAAAAGAAATTCTTGCCTATCAACACAAATATAACGTTTCTAACACAGTACAAATAAAAATATGTAATTTGGTCTTTTCAAGGGAAAGTCAATGCCACTTTCTCCGCGCACCCATCTATTTCTAAGACTAGAGTCCGCCTTCAACCGTTCAACAAATTAGCTCAGGCGTAAAGGGAGATTTACAGACAGAACGATTATACTATAAATCGTTGACTGCATTTGTTTATGAAATATTAATCTAATACTAAATATAGCAATTACGATTAGGACAATACTTAAAAAATGTATTTTTTATCTGAACAGTAAAGGGCACTCGTATCATATCATACAGTCGCCATTGGTAGTAGCACAGATTACATAATATTATTCCCAGTATTAGCTAAACACAACCCAAGTTACCGACCACTTTAGCTCTAAAACTTTACATCTTATATATATAAAACAAAGTCGTGTTTGGTTAGTGATGACCAAGATAAACTCAAGAACGCGTGGACCGATTTTCATGATCGTTGATTTTTTAGATTCATCTCCGCCTATACTGTGCCTTTTCGTTGCGGAAATCGCCATGGTTGCCCGCCGACGGGGGTGGTTATGTCGAACTGGAACCGACCAGAACTTCACGCCGTCTTTAATGCCGAGGTGCATCGAGACATTCACGAAATAAATTCAGCTGATAAAGTCAACTATAAAGTAATAAGCAAAAATTGAAAAACGTAAAATTTTCCTTCAGAGGATTACAAAAATAATTATACTTATAACTTTATATCACGTTAATGTATGTTAATGGTCACGCTGTCAGGGATGCCCAGGACTGTTTGAAGTGATCAAGGAAAAGTCGGAAAGCGGACCCCGGGCTCCGAAGTAAGGCATGCAATCGGGAAACAAAGCTGTGATGATAATGATGATAATCGGTTTATATCATCAGAATGTACATTTCTTGAAGCTCGTGAGAGCAGTGGCAGCCTCCCCGATTAGGAAATTTCCTCTATTTGGGTCAGAGATTAGCACAACCTTATCTTCCTCGCTGTGTCTAAGAAAAGTCTTTGCACAAGTCGTAACAACACAATCCCGACGGGTAATCTCGTTGATAGGCATAGAGTTTTAGTATTATAAAGCCTTGTACAGACTACGCGTTCTAATATACGCGGAGTCGGCTACGCGTACACAGGAACGGGCAATGGTCCCTACCGGACAGTACGCGTATACAATATAGGACATATATATAGGGATACGAGTGTCGACTCCCGTCTCGAGGCGAGTCGTCGCCTGCAGCAGCAGTCTTGGGATTAACAAGATAATCCTGCAATGCATTGTGCCCTGTACGCGTAGTCACCTAAACGTGTACCCAACATTTCGGGGTTAAGCGCATATTGAAGCGCTTAGTCTGTACAAAGCTTAAGAATAAGAACTCTATTATAACCGTTGCTTTAAAATCTGTAGATATCTTGGACTATAAACCACCGGACCATCCAGTTCCTTATGCTACAGTAGCAAAATTTTCTACTTTCTACTTACTAGTTTTCCAAATTGGCAACATCGAAGTTGCATTTTTTGTAGTCTCCCTCTCCTGCCGAGTGCCAATCCCATCGCGTTGCACTGTGGTCCCGTGCTCCAGTCTCTTACTTCTCCTTTTTAATCAACATTAAAAGGAGCTTCAATGTTTGACCTGTATGTTTATATGTAAGTATGTTACTCCGCGATTTTCTCGAGGGAGGCGTAAAATATTTGTTATATTCTGGAGAAGGATTTAGTATACTTAACTGTTCTATGATTTTTGACTAAATAATTATTTATTATTTGGTATATTTTGGATTTAGACTGCCGTCTGACACCCTGTGCCAGAGCCTCGGCCATCGATCAGCAAGTTTACCGGCTCGCTGGTCAGGTTGACTTGACCCCGAAGGTCTTGGGGGAATACATCCTTTTTTACGTGCAAAAATCCCCACGGATAACCCCGGCTGGACAGCGGGGGAGGTTAAGTCGGATTCGAACCGATTAAAGCCGCACGCCATCTCGAGTCTTCAGACGCCGGGGTGTAAGGTAGCCCATGAGGTATTTCCCATAAATGAAATACACCCAAGAGTTATATTGTTAGTTGTATTGTTTTGCGTGGTAATAAAAAATTAGCCCAAAAAACATTGACGGCAGAGTACTCTGATGTTACATAGGTAGACCTCTAAAATTGCAATTGTTGTCCACATTTCACACGATTTTTAAGTATATACTTAAAATCAAATCACATATTTGTTAGACATAACAAAAAAAAATGTCGCCGTGATTCTCACGGCACAGACATCCCAAAACTTACAATTGTGAATTGTGACTAATTTGAAAATAATTATATGGAGACTTCCGTCTTGAAGAAAAACTACAATTGCTGGCTTGCGTGTTTCATAGAAACAATGTTAAGAAAAATAAAAAAAATACTTCGAAGAGAACAAGATCACTTTTTTACCTGACAGTTAAACAAATGGATCTTATTTCAATGGACTAAAACTAAGAATAGCTTGACAAGTTCTTGCAGAGATGAGTCTGTAATTTGTACATTGAACGGTTTGTGGGTACCTAATAGTTAGGTGCGTCGGTTTTTCTCAAAAAGACCAATTGTATGCGTTTTCATTTTATGATTGATGTGAATTTCGTGGTTTTGAACTGTCAGTGCATTTAGATTACGTGCGTTCGTAGCGAGTAATGAGTACAAGAAATTCTCTGACTTATGGAAGCCGTTATACACGCACAATGACTCGGCAAATGTAAAAGACTGCAATTTTATTTACACAAGAATGATTTTTACAAGTGACTTGACGGTTGAGACCCATAATAAAGACTTTGAAATCTAAACTAACTTATTTAAGTAGATATGTGGCTCAGAAATATTTAGAAACTAGAATTTTACCATAAGGCACAACGCCACTTACGGTCTATAAGCTAATGGATTTTTTATGAATCGTTGACCCATATTAAATAACTATCGTATGATTGTTTAACAGAATCCATGATATTCATATATACATCCTGTTGGTTGTAAAACCTCAAATCTATTACAATTTAAAATGGACTGTATCTAAATTTTGATGAAATAGGTAAACGCACTTGTCTGAGACTCGACCGATTAATTTGTGGACAATAGGGAAAAAAGAAGGAAGGAGTGGGCATGCACACTTACTTGATCTGCTACGGGGTTTTGGTACAGCCCGGGCCCGGGCAAATATAGTGACACGTGGCTTTCACCGGATCCTCATCGTTATTTTACTTCACACCGCGATCATGATGATATGCACAGGAATCACAAAATTACATGAATTTTAAGCGAACGCGTTATACGGTCGCTGCCATATTTGATGGAGTAGAAGAAGCAACTGTTGGTTGGACAGACTGAAAGGACAGAATGACTGCAGGATTGATTGAATGAAACAAATGCATTCGTAACTTAAACCAGCAAAATGCCGAGAGGTTTAAAATCCAACAAATCCTTAATTTTACACACAATCAAAAGCACTATAAAAGTCCAATAAAAAAAGTATGTAAAAAATAGAAAAAACCAGATCATATACTAATATTCTTCGAAAAACTTTCCTCAAAGCCATGAATATTTGCTTACAAAATAGATCCTTATAATAAAACAGTCCATACAAAATAAACAACAACGTTATTGGCATCATATGACAAGAGTTGTCAGTTCATTATTTTGAAATAAGAGAAACAAAGGGTATGTGAATCTATTAGCTCAATATTTATCGTTAAATTTGTAGGGTTAAACCCTTACTGGCTACTAATTTGGTCTTCATAATGTTAGTCTTCTTGAACCCCATCGTAACGTAACCCTTTAAGTGACAATAGACCTACTAGCTTGTGCATTGGTAATTGGTTTAGTAGTGCTTCGAGTGCACACTGAAATATTTAGAATAAGAATGAAAATATCTAGCAAACAAGAAAGTTGTATTTATATGAATCATAGGTAGTAGTGCTCTGGGGTGTGTGTTGGGTAACCACCTCGAGTGTCGCTCCGATTCCGATCCCGCTGCAGTCCGGGGGGAACGGAATCGGAGCGGCCGGTACACCCTGGGCGGCGGTCAATGGCTTCCCCTTCACCCCTTCATAGGGTTGGCATTGATCGTCGGCCAATACCCAACGTGGCGGGAACACATCGCTCTCCGTACTCCTCTGCTTTCAGAGGAGACAGGATGAGCGATGCTGTTAGTGGTGAGATGGCCCAGGGTCAGCCGGGGTGCGAGGGATATGCTCTATGGGTAACCTTACACCCCGGCGTCTGAAGACCCGAGACGGCGTGCGGTTTTAGTCGGTGCAAGCCCGACATAACCGCCCCCGCTGGCCGGCGGGGGGGTATCCGAAGGGATTTCCGCACGATAAAAAAAAAAAAAAAAAAAGGTAGTAGTGCTCTACTTTTCTCAACATTAATGACTCGGCTTAGCCGGAGTATTGTAGCTTTCCTGACTTAAAATCACCTTTAAGCAGTAGTGTCGCAGGAATTATATTTGGCGGGTCATAACACTCTCTTCTTGACTTTTTCGCTTACAGTAAAGTTGTTTGAGCTATTTACAGAATTGGCATCACGACAATGATATCAATCTATAGGATAGATAACTGTACCATGCTACATTATATGATTCGTTATCCTCTAGCGGAATAGAATAGCGAAATTAAGCTAAAAACGATAATCCGGAATTTTATTGATATTATATGACAAGTATTTTCTTATCTGCCTTTCAGCCATCCCATACACATCAACAAGATTATAAACTATATAAAATCAGACATAATCGCAGACATGTGTTCCAAATTATTCCAGTCGCCAAGGCAACCCCCTCACAAGGGCTGTCGAAATCGCGGACAACAAGCCAATTACAATTAGCACTCGTATTATATTTGCGGCAACCCTTGTTATTAGCAAATTGGCCCCAGTTTTGGTTAATCAGCTCTTTATTGTGATGTCAAGTTTTATTTGATTTTGGTTGGTATCGTGGGGCGATTAATAATTTAAGATTGTACTTATTGAATACAGAAAATGTTTTTGGTGATTATAATTATCACTACTGCTGAGAAGCAATCGAAACATTGGGAACAGTAATAATAACAACATAATAAATACCCGCGGTAGCCTAGTGGTATGGGTAATGGACTGCTGAGACGAGGTCTCGGGTTCGATGCCAGGTTTTACCATGGCACACACCAATGACTTTTCGATGCTTTTCGAAGTTATGTGTGTATTTATCGCAGGTTTATAAGTGCCCGGTTAATGGCAATAGGCTCGCCACCTATTACATTGGGACCTAAACATAAACTGGCGAAATGTGGGTGCTAGCACCTCTGCCTACCCCTTCGGGGATATAGGCGTGAGTTTATGTTATGTTATAATAAATACCTATAGAATCAGCCAAAATTGTGTGATAGATACACTTTTAAGTATTATGTCTAATGATACACTTAATAGTAAAAATTAATGCAATGTCATGATTTCGTTTTGATCAGTACCTGAACTAATTTCCTATAAATATTGCACCATCTAGTGAAGCCCCCCAATCAGGGATATATCGACAAAACATCGATACAACGCTTCGCTTTACAATAAAACCGCGTCGGCGTCGATAAAGACATTTCGCGGGTTCTCGACAAGCTTTCACCGAGACAAAAAGTCGTTGTGACTTTTTTCGACAGGCGAGACCTTGCCAACGCATTCGGTTTTTTGGAGCAAGTTAATTTTTTAAATACTTAACGATGTTTCAAGAGGAATGGACGAGAAAATGTTTTGTCTTGTTTTGATGTCCGAACGCGATGATATGGCTACACAAGTACTTACTAAATAACTTTTGGAATGTTTGAAGAGTACGGCTGTCCAAAACGAGAACACAGTATGCAACATTTCGGCTCTGAAATATATGAATACTGACGAATACGAAATATCTACGCAATCAGAACTAAATAAGACGAACACGTACCATTTTGGACAATTTTGTTGTCATCTGTCTCTGTTCTGTCGTCTGCCAAAATATCCCATTTCATTCCATTCTGAAGATTACTAATTCTTTCATTGTCAGCTAGTTAAATAGATACCATCAGTAATTTCCTTAAAAAATGTAACAATAGATTTGATGATAATTTCAAACAATAGGGATGCTGACAGTTTCATCAGCGTTTTCCCAATACTGCTAAATATCTTATAGTGTATTATATTATTGTTGAATGTAAATCTTTTTTCTCAATGACAAAATTGTCAACATCCCCATTCACAGTGGGGCCCAAAAACCTGATCCAAAAGCCCGGTCTCCTTTGTTTAGTTTAGTTAATTAATTAATCTTGACGACTCCTTTTATCAATTAGTGAATTTAATAGCCAATAATAAAGAACAGGGTTACTCAAACCGAGCCGCGTAATTGTTATTAAGAAACGCAAATAAAAATATGAATGCATAATTACTTCATACGTTGATAAAATTACTTAAAATTATTAAACTACCGCGGTAGCCTAGTGGTATGGGTAATGGACTGCTGAGAAGAGGTCTCGGGTTCGATCCCAGGTTTTACCATGGCACACACCAATGACTTTTCGATGCTTTTCGAAGTTATGTGTGTATTTATCGCAGGTTTATAAGTGCCCGGTTAATGGCAATAGGCTCGCCACCTATTACATTGGGACCTAAACATAAACTGGCGAAATGTGGGTGCTAGCACCTCTGCCTACCCCTTCGGGGACATAGGCGTAAGTTTAAGTTTATTATGTTGATAAAATTTCATTTAGTTATCAATATCGATATAAATGGTTTAAATAGTTTATTTGTAAAATTCAAAAGAATAGGGTAATAGTAATCCAATAAAAATTTTATATTGTAATGCTAAACTTATAAGGCTAGATCGGAATATAAAAAATCACTTTATCATAATTAATTTTCTCTGTTACGTTTTCCGTCTAAGTATATTACAGATTCCATTCAGATACAATCCGAAACAACACGTTTAAAATAAATCTAGATCTCAAACCACCCGCGGCTTAGTCATAATTGTGCGAGAAACTTACAATTCAAACTATATGAGCCAAGCGTCATTTTTATTTCTAAGTAAAATGCGGCGTTTTTCTATAGTGCTTAAGACTGATGTGACCACGATGTATTGGAGTAACGATGAATTTTTGCTCAGAAGCCTTAAAGAGCTGTGGAGTCTTCAATCTTTTTTATCCTAAGCACTGAAATATTTTTAACCTTAAATTATTTTTATGGCTATTCTATCTATCAGTATATTTATGGCTTAAAATTTAATAATCAATTCACAACGATTCCGACAATATCATCAATTCACAAGTTCTAATTTTTTCACATTCAAGTCTATAACCCAATTGGTAGGTTTTGGTAAAGTGTATTTTTCGTCTTACGTAAACGAGCTTGGTTATCATCAACCGAGTACGTTTCTAGACCGTCCTGTTAAACAAAATTATGAAAAAAAATGCGGCGATAGCCCAGTGTCGTACGTAACGGACTGCCGAGACGAGGTCTCCGGTTCGATCCCCAGTCGCCCTACGCAGTCGACTTTTCGTAGTATTGTGTATTAAAAATGTTGATTATCGCTCACTTAGTAATGTGCCCGGTAGATGGCAATAGGCTCGTCCCCTATTACATTGGGTCCTAAAACATAACTGGCGAATCGTGGGTGTGTAATACACCTCTGCCTACCCCTTCTGGGATACAGGCCGTGAAGTTATGTTATGTTTAAATATGCTATCAAACTTTTCAGAAAACGTTTGATCCAGATTGAATCCTGTACCTTACGATATACAAACCTTACGAGTCAATGTGCAGTTTTTATTAGTAAAATATAATAATTCCGACGGGTTTTCAAATTTATACAAGAAATATCAACCTATAGATTTAGATCGGAAAAAGAGAACATCTAGGACTCAAACCCACGACCAATCCCTTACAGGGGAATACTCTAACCAAATGAGATACCTGGATAAGTCCTAGACGACACTGGAGATTCTATAGGAAAAATAAGTATGCTATCTGCTTAAATTTTTTATTGAAATATTAACCTTTTATACTTATATTTATCAGTCAATTTGTACGAAATCAATCAGTATGGGGGTAATAAAACAAAATTCAAGCACTTGCACCCGTGCGAAGCCGAGGCGGGTCGCTAGTAAGGTATATAATATAATACAGTATACAGTAGTCCTGCGTGTATATAAAAACAAAAACCATTTTAGTATACTTCACATTCGCCACATGCTGAGTTAAGACTGTTAAGAGTCCCATTGTAAAACTTCAATAACATTAAATGCAATGACATGCAATTACATCCCTATATTACCTTATAAAATGTAATTTTATGCAAAAAAAATACACACGTACAATAAAAACTGTGTCTTTAGTATTCAGTGTTTTTTTTTATCGACTGCCGATAGCGCGGCTGTCACAATACCGTCCGAACATCGATAATATACAATGAATTTGTGCATCACTAATTCATTGGATTACAAGGCCTATAAGAAGGGTGTCGAGTGTCGACATTAGCACCTGTGTGTATATATTAATCGAAGCTATGTTTTATTTTGTCCTAGTTATGGTTAGTTTTACATTGGCATGTTTTTATATTTGCATTAATTAATCTTACTTGATGTACAGGGATAGCTTGTTCATTATAGATACATAAAGATTATTTTATAGTTCAATGAAGACGTAATTACTGGTCAGCCCGCCTATAGTGCAAAAGGTTTTACCGTTATTTTTTTTACACATTGTGTAATATGACATCACGTGTCACTATTATCCTCTAAAATCTTTTATAATTTTTGAAAAAAGAAAATGCTTTGTAAGTAATGTCAGTTATTTTTATAACGGTCATAGCAATATGAGTTCACCTCGCCTGATGGTAAGCTAAAGGTAAAGTCTCAGGAATGAGAATCACATTTACAGATACCAATAATTCCACAATGGTATCCCTTGGGTTGGTGTCCTCATCAGATGCTTATTCTTGCTCCGCTTTTTTTTTTACGTGCGCAAATTTAGCAAAGAATTTCAAGTCTTTATGGTTAGACTTCCTGCCTGTGTACGATTATTTTATTTTACAGTAGCTGTTGCCCGTGGCTTCACAACTGGAATTCTGATCCGGTCCCCGCTACCCATGGGACTATTCCACCACTACAACCTATATGAGATACACAATTCCATCATACATCATTTTGTTATATCTCAAAAGGTTTAGGCAGCGTTTTCGTTGAAAGCTCCCAGACGGCTTAATTTATTTCGACATTTCCAACAAATATTATTATGTTTTAGCCAACAAAAACTTGACAAATTATATACTAAAACCTTCGGCGATAACCACTGTATACATTACTTATATAACCGCATGAAAATTGTATTGTAAGTAGTTTTTGAGTTAATCGCGAACAGACAGACAGACAAACGCGGTGGAGGACTTTGTTTTATAATATTTAGTGATTGCCAATATGTTTGGGGTTATATAATATCTAAGAGCCCACGTCAACCTCACCTGCTGGCTGCACAGCTACCGATCAACGGATGAGGCTCTGAAGCTGTCTGTCCTTTTGAGGTTTTGAGGTCCGATGGCAGTTCACTCTATAATAGCCAGTATAAGCCGAAATTCAAATCGGATTCCAAATTCAAAATTCATTCCATAGAAGCCGTGGGACGCAATCGGGAATTCTTTCTTTCTTCTTCATCCGAACACAAACCCCTGTTTTATTCAAAGTTAGCACTCTGAAACCCAGGGTACGCTCTTCTTTCAAAATCTGATTGACTTTGACTTCTAGGAGAGTGACTGCTATCTAACCCCCTGAGAGGAAAGCAGGAATAAATGAGCAGGTGTTCCAAAAGTCTCACTAACGTTGAATATAAATAGGAATTTAATATAGTGTATATCAAGTAAAATAGTATTTAAAATACTCAGAAACAGTAACCATGTATACAAAACCGCACCTTTTATTTTGTACAAAAACAATACAGCAATTGCAAATAAAAATAAAATAAAAGTAAAGCGTCTCCACATCACTCAGTGTCCGGCTGAAACTCGCAGCTACTGCTTTTTACGAACGGATGGCATCATGCAAGATCTGTCAATGTATTACCATTAATACATAGTCGATTAATTATTTATATTTCTCATTTAGTCAGTTGTGATTGAGTTGTTTGGACGTTCGTGATGGCTGTTTAAAGTGATGAATGTCCTGTTATTGAATTATGCTTAATACAAAAATATTTTATTGTTCTGTTTAGATTTATTTTGTACGATTTGTCATTCTTGCTCAGATAGAAATGTATGTTAGTACAGCTTGAATGTGATTGATTTGTGACGCGTCTATTAAAAATTCTACTTTGATCGATTTTCTTCAAGCGGATGGAAATGGTATCACAAGAATACATATAAATTACAGACCTCATGAGGGTGTTTGGGATCCCACCAAGATATCGGGAGTCAAAGGTGAGGTCAAGGTTGGGGAGTCAGACGACAGTCGCTCCGATAAACCGATCCAAGAAAGTAGGAGAGCAAACCCCGGGCTCCAAAATGCAAGCCTTGGATGCAACCAGTATTGGTGCTCGGATGATGATTATAGACTATCAGTGAAATTCTAGTTATGGTACCATTATTTTTATCTTTGGATGTAGGTAAAGGGATTTCATACATGTACAATAAACACATCTAAAACTAATTCGAAGGAGCATTTATTGCGGTTCCATGTCTCAGTTGTATGACTGCAAATCGTCCCTGTTCATCAAATATGTAGTAACTAGTTTCAGTATAACGCTAATTTTCAATGTATATTCACTATCGTGATATGATTTATGCCTATCTCACTATCTGCAACCGGTTTATTCTCATAAGGTCTTAATGAACTATAGTGCTCAAGTACGTGCCTGTAAACTTAAAACTTATACTAAAATGTAAACAGGTATACATGTTTACGATTCAAGCGTCGGTAGCTTAGTGGTTAAGGAGACAACCTTACGATCGAGAGGTCCCGGGTTCGAATCCTGGCCATTACACTACCGACGTGAACCCACTCCTAACACAAGCAATTTAGCTTAGCTGGAGGGGTTAGGGGGAATATTAGTAATTTCGGTTACTAATATTCTTTAAAAAAAAAACATTAAAATTGATAGATGACAGATGAAGCGTAGGAGATTGTGAAAAAAATTATTATACCCTGAGCTATCACACCCACCTTTTTTCTCTTAATTTGAAAGTTGCGTAAATATACGTGGAGCATTTGAAATTGTACCTTTAGTACTCGTTCTGTATATGACATTATCACACTGAAGTGACAATCTACTGCCCTCATCTGCCGGAGGACCGATAGCCTTTGGAGCAAGCTAGTGAAGCGAGTGTAGTGGAGACCGTGACGTCGTACATATGGCGTACATTGAAAGAGGCCTGTGTCCAACTGAACTCCAATATGCTAATTGATTGACATTTCCCTCTCTTCATTGATTGCCAATTCAGAACCATTGTCAAGTCAATTTACTTCAAGTATTTTAGTTTATATTGCTGGAAAATTATAGCAAAGAAGCCTCACGTGGTAAAGTTGACCGTGTGCAAATGTTAACATAGCAAAAAACACGTAGGTATAATTTGTCAGTTCTAAAAAGGAATCAGCTTTACATGTTGTTCTATAAATATTACATTAGACGCTGATTGAACCTTTCAAGCTCTAATTGCTAATATATAGATTTATGTAGGAATACACTTATTATACTTAATTTTGCCTTAACAGTAAAGTCATGTAAGATTTAATCGAATGCCTTTTTAGGATACTAGGGTATACCGTTATACATATTTGATTGTAACTTGGATGGGAGTGTATTTCTTGTGGGTGTGGGATATATTCATGTGGTGATAGCAGTGTAATGCTTAAGCATTATATTTGTAATATAGTTTCATTGGGACTTACCACATAATTATTATCACACTGAAATGTTTACCCGTATTGTTATTCCTTTACTTTTCGTTCCTGACGGATATGGTATTTTATATGAAGTTTAAGAATTATAATGATTCATGCACTTGGATGTGGAACGCATTGATATTTGATAAACGGCAGCATTAAAATTACGACGGACTGTAAGTCTGTAAATGAATTAGCGTATAATCACAACCAATATCTACTAAATATTTTTAATACTTTGATAGCAAGTACAATTGTTTTGACATTTGTATTGAACCAATAAAAATTTTTTAGATTTTTCAAGATCATATAAATATTTTAAACACTGATTAAATGCCAAAATAGCCGTGATCTGTGTTTTGCTACTCAGTCTGTGTGCTTCTAATTGCCTGCTACGGTCTGTTCCTAATAAATTTAGATATACCACTAATATTTAAGTCAGCTGTAACGTGGTCCCGAAGTTTTGATATTTCTAAAAGTAATATTCAAGCAATAAAAGTAATATAAAAATACATACATAATCACGCTTCTTTCCCACTGGGGTAGGCAGAGACAACATCTTTCCACGTGTTACGATCCTGGCATACGCCTTTCCCTTCCTCTACTTTCATAATTGTTTTCATACATGCTCGGTGGTTCCGGGTACTCCTGACCTGCCTTTTCTATAAAACGTCCTCGACCTGATTGGTATGCGTACGCCTAGGTCGACCTTTACCAGGCTGCCCGAATGGGTGACGGTGAATACCTTCGCCTCATAAATCATACAAAGTTAGTTTCTGTCTAAGCCGAGTGTAATAATTGCAGTTCTTGTTACTCCGTAATGTTACTATAACCATCCTTAAACCACATATATACCCATAAAATATTACACACATTGTAAAACGCACCACATCGGACATAAACCTGTCCATTGAAGTGGCGGAATAGTTGTATGCGAGAGGGAACCAAGGCTATGCTATGCGACGTATGTCGAAAACGTCTTTGTGGTCGCCGCGATGCGTACATGCCGGCGGTGTTGCATACCGCCGTCCCCGCTGACGAAACCGATGGGAAAGAGACGATTATTTGTTTTTTATTTTGCGCATGCGACTGAGGTCGGTAGTGTACTAGGTTTTGTATTGTTGTAATCATAGGAGTATTGTTTGGTTTGGCAATTTTTTACTTCACAAACATATTAAGAAATTTCACTGTTTAAGCACGGTGAGAGGGGTTCGTGGTTAAGTGTACAGCTTCGGCTACAACCGGGAATCGGGACATCGCAAATAAAATGCAGCAGAGTCGAGTCACCTTTAAGGTGCTTTTCCACCAGAGATGTGCTATGCAGCTATGCTGCGAAGATGTGAAATCTACGCTACGAAAATATGTGACCGTTTCCACCAATACTACACTAGGTAGCTGTGCGAGGAAGATGCACTACGAAGATGCGCCGCCTCCATGAGTGCTTCTTCGCACATTGCGAGATATAAAATAACTTTTTGCTTCCACGATGGCATGTCTACTGGCCTATAGCAGGCATCTATAGCACGCATCCATAGCGCGCATCCATAGCACGCATCCTTCCATATAAAAAACATATCTTAGTTGAATCCGTTTCCACCAGTGCTAAGCTATGTGCTCCAATGAATATGATTGGTGGATATCAAACCCATCTCTGGTGGAAAAGCACCCTTATTGGTGCGGCCCCGTTATGCAGTAACCGCGAGCGTATCAGATATAATGGCCATGGCACCCCCGCTGGGCCCCGGTAGGAGGGGTAGACCCAAGAAGTGGTGGCTTTACGTCGCAGAAGATGAAATGCGTGTACATAGTGTTACTATGGATGCCCAAGACCGTGCGAAGTGAAGAAGGAAAAGCCGGCAAGCGGACCCCTGGCTCCGAGGTGAAGGTCTGTGCAATCAGGACACAGCGCTGTGATGATGATGATGATGAATGATATTCGTGCGGTCCAGTTAATATAAATAATTACTCTTCGTGATGTCTATAGAACTTGTCTTTAATAATTGTTGTCATTAAAAATAATATAGATGTTAAAAAATTCTGAGGAAAAGATAAAAAAATATATAATATGTATTATTTGCGACTTCACGGAAATTTTTCTTTGCATACCTAATACTCACTTACTTATAATTATTTTATTTATTTATTTCTAGAAGGTGCGCTTACATGTTACTGCTAGACTGGCTGTATGGAACAAACAATTTGGTCACTTAGTTGATGGCAACTAACCCACAATTTTTTGTAGCTGTCATCTTTAAATTCAAAACCATGTCACAGTTATTCAATATTTTCAAAATAATCGTAAATTTAAGAGTCAGTTAGTAGCCAGACCTTGTGATAATGTTGCACCATCTTCAAAGTATTGTGGGCCACAATACTGTGAAGATGGTTACAAATGATAATTTCCGCAAATTTATTGTTGGCCGGGGTTAAAAAAGAATGTTTTTCTTATTACAAGGAACCGTTGTTTTAAGCCACCCATATGTTGTACCTAAGTTCAAATATAGTTAAACTCACATAGCAGTATTTTTAAAACACAATAAAGTAATATTTTACTCCAAAAACAGAAACTCTCAAAACCGCAATTTTCTGTTCCCTTCCCTCCTTCCCTCCTGATATAAGCAGTATACATTTTGCATTGTGGTCACATATGTCAGTCGCCATTTTTAAAAATTTTCGTTCTTTAACAGTGACAGATGACGCTTAGGGCGGTATAATCGAAGCATTTTAGTATCGATGAATTTTAAAATAAATTTTAAATACTTATCTACGAATAAATAATATTTTAAGGTTTATTGGCGCGTCTTAGCACTAAAATCGACTGTAGATATGAGGATCTGTCGCCATGCGCTTCTAACTCTGCGGCTTGGTTTAGCTAATTCCTCTCTTTCTCACCTAACTAAGCTTGTCTTTTGTTATTTTTTTTTCTTAACAGAAGAATAGCTACGCTGACAGAGACATGGCAAGGCAAGCAGGAACAGAGGTGATCACGTCTGACAGGATTGTGTGGCAGGGATTAAAACTTACGCCGATCCCAAATAGACATTGAAATAAAACTATTTTTAACGGATTCTATCGCGATTTATTTGATGTTATTTTATATTTTACATTGATTCCGACGTTTCGGTTGCTTTTCAGCAGCCATGGTCACGGGGAGACTGAAGATGGTTGTTGTCTTGTAGTTTGAAGTGAAAGTTATCTCAAAGTACCCGAACTATGTTGAATTGTTGGTGTTACTATTTACGCAGAATGAGCTCACAGTGTCCTGAAGTCTTGTTGTATTTTGTTTTTTTTTGGAATTAATTAAGTGAATGACTGGGTCCCAAGCTGGTGGTACATTCCATCTTCTCTTTTAAAATTAGGATGTTTTTTAATTTCAATCGCTTCGCGGAGCAGGTAGGAATCGATTTTCTTTTGCGAGTATCTGTGGTTTATCAAATCTTAAGTAATGTTTGGTCCCCTGTTGCACGTGTTCACATACAGCAGACTTTTTTGAGCGTTGGTGTTTTATGTCAGCTATGTGTTCTTTGATGCCAGTGCCAATGCTTCGCTTGGTTTGACCAATATAAGAGAGCCCACAGTCACAATCTATTTTATAGACCCCTGCATCTCGTAGAGGCAATTGGCACTTGACAGATGGTAAAAATTGACATATCTTCGTTGGCGACTTGTAGTATGTGTTCATTGAAGCTCGACCGTGGCTGGCTTTTTTTCGGGATCTGTGACTGATGCGCGGTTGCTTGAGCTTGTTGTCATATAGAACTTGTTTGACATGTTGTAGCTCAGCGTCCAGGTGTTTCTTGTCACAGATCCCACGGGCTCTCTGAAACAAAAGCATTCCCACGGTAGCTAACTGTTTAGGGTGGTGGTGAGATTCACCGTTTAAGTACCTTACTTGTATGGGTCTTTTTCCTATATACAGTGTGGCTCAAAGTATTATTAGAGTTTCTGATCACAAGAAAATCTAGGAAAGCTAATGAATTATTTGCCTCTAATTCCATAGTGAATTGTATGTTGTTATTAATGGAATTAAGGTGTGTTAAAAATGTATTTATACTATCAAATTACAAGACAACAACCATCTTTAGTCTCCCCGTGACCATGGATGCTGAAAAGCAACCGAAACGTCGGGATCAAAGTAAAATATAAAATAACATCAAATAAACCGCGATAGAATCCGTTAAAAATAATTTTATTTCAATGTATAACATTCGCGTAAACTTCTGAAAATACCAAATAGACAGTTTTGGATTTTATTAGTTTTTGTTACTGTATATTTCTTTATTAAATGCCAACAAAATAATATATACAGCAGTTTACAGTGAAACTGTACAAACTTCTCAAATGTAAAAGTAAATAAAAAAGTTGTCTGAACACATATATGTAGATATTTTGAAATTACCCTCCCATTGTCTGAATAGCAACGTCTAGCAATTAAACTTGTGTCCCAATGTCACATCCTCTTACATATACACATATACACGTATTTTTGTTTGTCAAATTTCATGCGAGAGTCTTTTGTTGTGCTCAATTATCCGCGCTCCGATGGCTTAAATAATTTGTTTCTACCTACGCTTGTGTTACTGTCAATAGTTTTTTCGTTGAACCTTGGATATTTCGAAATTTCATATTTGTTATTGAATGTTTTATGGTTTTGTAATTCTGTTGTATTCTATAAATTTTGGTTTTGGTTTGTAGTAATCGCAAAAAGAGAATATTGAATAATTTGCTTAGTTGTTCATTCAAATTTAAAATTCGTTTATTTATTATCACATGTATATGAGGTTTACGTAAATAAGAGCATTGTGATACTCAGTCCATTTGATACAATACAAGTTATAAATTATATTGCACTAGAAATTGCCTGCTAGTATTACTTTAACATGTTCAAACTATGTATTTTGTTTTGTTTTTTTTTTGTTTAATACTAGTCGTCACCCATTTATTGAAATTTTGTCTTAATCACTATTAAAAAGGTGAGGAACATAAGAGTCAAAAAGTTGAATGTTATTTTTTTTTTTTTAAACAACATATATTTCTGGCTTGCTAATAATACTATTGGTAGCGCATCTATTGACGCGGAGACTAGCGGAAAGAAGAGAAGACGTGCAGATTGACTAATATTATATAATACTATACTGCTATATATACCAACGCCTGTCTCCTTAGAGAGTAGGTAGAGACAACAGCCGGCCTTTTTCTTCTATACTTTCTAACTTCACTAGTTTCCTTGATATTAAACCTTTCATGCAATTCACCGTTTTCATCAAGCAATCATATTTGTTGAAATCCCCGTCTCATGTTGAATCCATGTAATTGGTTGATTACCACACGTTTCTTCTTCATTACCTCCTTTATGTTTCAGTGGATACATACCCTTACGCACAATGTTGCAACTTACATCATCAGTAATATTCCGTACTTGCCAACTCAGCCATACTTTTCCGTTAAATTGAATTCCGCATTGAAAGCCAAAAGTGTACAAGTGACATCGAGTGTTCAAAGAGAAATGATCCTAGCCACGAAATCATAAACACTTCACTGAAAAAATATTTTCTTGTAAATTTTCATTGTCACTTACACCTTTCAACCTTATCCTCGAAGAGGTAAGCAAAGGTATGGGGAACAGCTACATTTCATCAAGTTTGATTTTGGTTGCAATTAAGAGGGGATGACCCTTTTATCGTTAACCGGGCACTTTAAACTGATACCGAGCTTGTACGGAGAAATGTCTAACACAAACATTTTATAGCACTTTATCCGGGCATCGAACCTTATGTATAACAGATGCTTTGAGATAACTTTCTAGTTTAAAACATTCATAAAATGACCACAACCTTAGTGTCCCCGTGACTACCGCTGATAAGCAAACAAAACGTCGGAATCAGTATAATAATATATTGGTTATCCTTTTGCTAATAATATCTTTACAGGTCATAACCTCATGCAATAGTTGAAAATTTCCAACTCATATATTAACATAAAGAAATGAAATTATTAACTATCTGTACAATGAAAACAAAATTATAAGTAAACTAAAATATATATATCCTAAAAAAGAGTATGTACAAAGTAAAAAGTCAAAGAATTCCTCCCCATCGATGTCGACTGGTAACGTATATTAACATAGAATAATAAATACAATTAAACTATTTAATTAGAACGTAGTATTAGAAAATAACGTAAAATAAATCGCGGTTGAAAAACAGTTTTACTTCAATATAATGTAATTGTCACATTCTATTCCAAAAAAAAACAAACCAAATACAGCGCATGTGACCTCGTACAAGCGGGGTAAGTGATTCGAATGCCGAATACCAATACAATAAGCTAGACACGACGTCGGGGTTAAGTTATTTCGTGCACTGCGACCTAGCTAATCGAGGGTGGGTGGTTTAGAGATGGAAAAGAGTTATTTTATTGATGTCGATAAAAATTGGAACGTTTAAGATAAAATTACAATAAAAAAACACAACTCGATAAATATTTAGAAGAAGTATTATAAGTTAGGATTAGAGTTTTTGAGTGCAAAAAAAAACATACAATAATAAATAATATGTATGACTTCCAAACTCCCGGTGTCAAGGCTCCCTTATTACAAAACGTAGAGTTGGGTTAACTTATTAAAACCACCTCAAAACAATGAAAATAATTGTAGTTTATAGTTGTTTTTATGTTAGTCCATGTTTTTTTTTATATGGGAGCTAGTTCGCGTTTAACTAGGTAGCACATTATTTGAGACATTATTAAGATTCTGATGTAACCATCACTATTTGTTGTACATACATCTTATTCTTTTGTAACCATACATCAAAACTTCACACAACATGTAATAGCAATACCTAAATTTTGTTTACAAAAAAAATTCAGGATGCATTTACATACTCATATTTATGTTCCAAGTATCTATATTTACATGTGTTCTAATATACTTTGGAATTAAAAACAATGTTGAAATAAAATATCACCTTTGTTTCAATTCAACAGGCCTTGTACCAATTTCCAACAGGTGTCAATTTATTTTCAACAGTATTTATACCGAGTCATGTGATTACCTTTTACGTAACATATTCAAATTTTATTTCTACCCCTCTTCCTAAAATTTTAAACTACATACGAAACTGCCGATAGGTTTTTATCGACACGTCTCACCACTATCGCTAACGGTACAGTAACGGCTGACAACCCCACGAAGCCACGCCCTCGTTCACGCTATATAGAACTATATACCTATTTATATTACCTCGTTTTAGGTATTCCGGTGCGATAGCATTTTGACAAAATCTTTCAGAACGTTTTTGAAAAATATCTTTTTTTTGTCCATTATTTATTGGTCTGGGGTTTTCTATGTATAATATGTATGTATTTATAAAAAATATCTACGTATCATGTTTACCCGCATTCTAGAACCCATAACACAAGCTAGTTAAGCTATGCTTACTTCGGGTCTAAATACCGCTGTATAGATATCCTATAATATTTATTTATTTAAGGTAGAACAAAAATTTCGATTGTCCATTGAAAATTGCATTTATATATTTACATTCAAGCTTATTATGGAAATGTATACATACCCATTATCAATATTCAAATATAGAATATAAGATTATATATTTAAATTCATATATTATTTTAATTATTATAGGTTTAAAATGTTTATACAAATGGTCAATTAAGAAATTTACATTTATTTTATATTCGTGAACGCCTCAAATTAATTCGCAGTTATTAGTTCTTTTATTAATTTTAATTGTTTATGCGAAGAGAAAATGCAATACAAATAGACAATCCACTGTATAGATGACAGTGACTTGTATCTTTTTCTCATTGTTTTTTTTTATTGGATGTATGAGGCCCCACTGACATTTTCGGAGGCCAAGCTAACCTCACCTACTGACGGACTGACAGACGAAGCTCTGGTGTAGGTCCTCTTGGGTTTTCTTCTCTTCTCTTTCTCTGAGGTTTTCCTCAAACCGCAAGCTTTGGAAGCAACAGAGATCGGCGCTCAGATGAAGAAAAGGATAAATTAAAAAAAAAAATTCAAATAAAAAAAAAACACTGTGATGCTGTTGGAAGTTTACACGAATGTCAAACATTGAAATAAAACTATTTTTAACGGATTCTATTGCCATTTATTTGATGTTATTTTATTATTTACATTGACCCCGACGTTTTTTTTGCTTTTCAGTAGCCATAGTCACTGGGAGACATGTAAATAATAATATAACATCAAATTATTCGCGATAGAATCCGTTAAAAATAGTTTTATTTCAAAAAATAACAATTTCAGCAGCCTCGACAACTGCTTTTTTACGCCGCGCTTAAAGAACTCAGCATTATAGGAATAAGGAAACACGTGTGTGGGTAAACCATTGTTGTTCGTTATTGTGCGACAAAGTACGGAAGTACCAATAGTTCGAGACAGTATTGTTTGCATCGTATGTGTATAACACCTACTGATGCTCTCTTTTCCATTCGCAGGTGAAGATATGGTTCCAAAACCGGCGCAGTAAATACAAGAAAATGATGAAGGCAGCACAAGTAGGAGCACCTCCACCAAGCCTCGGGCTGGCGCCAAACAGCCCTCCTAACAACAACCAATTATTACATGGTGAGTGATCAGATATTTTAAAAACCCAAAATTCTGCTTGATTCATGATTATGAATTCTGATTGCCACAATTCGATAAGGCCGCCAATTGTTTACACCCATTTAATCTATTGTTTTTATTGAACTACACAATAAAGATATATACTACTACGTCCGTTTCCATTGCTTATCTCGCGTTTAAAGAGCCCTGCCAACATCGTTGAAGTCCAAACCAGCTCACCTGCAAGTAAGCTCACCTGCTAAACAACGGGTGAGGCTCTGGCGCAGGCTTTCGAAGTCGACGTACCGATCAAAAACAATAGGCGGACCTCAGGCTTCAAAGTACACACTTTGGACGGAACCGGGAAATGAGGACAATTATGAACACGCGTTTTAAAAATGTGTGTCAAAGACTGAATTTTACCAGTGAAAATGCGATTAACTAAATTTAGTTCTCACGTTTTACTCAATACATTATTGTTCTCGGTCCCTATCATTGCTGAAATTAGCTCCAAAAGTACAACGAAGATTTCCCTAATTTAATGATGAATGCGAACAATAAAATAAAAATAACTTTATTTAATCATAAAATATTTCTTTGAATTACATTTATTAGCATTTTTGGATCGTTAACTTGTCATTATTACGAAAATTGCTGTTTCCTTGTCGATTTAGAGTTTTAAATGTTATTTTTATGCTGATCTTGGAAAACAAAATAAAGAGCTTAATGTCTTTTATAGTTCCGTAGAATATTCTAAATTATACATTATCGAATTTGAGGAAATACTCGGCTGATCTGTGCCTATATTAACATGTATATCTACTAAAAAAAAAAGTTGCTTCTGAGTGGGAAGTAACTTCTGGTATGAAATGCAATATTCAGCCTATCTGTTCATTAGAATTTAGACGTGGTTTCGCCTTTCGGCCATGATACATAAAGAATTTAGAAAATGATTTTCAAGTATGCTTCTTCGAAGTTCTTCAATTACTATTGTTGTATACAACGTGATAAGATAACATTATGGTATGGTAGATGTAGTGGAAAAAATAGAGTTCGGACACATCGACGATGGACAAAACAGATTTATAAAGTGGCAACCCTCTACGATTTAGGACGTATGTCAATCAGATGGAGGACATTTTAAGGAAAGCTCAGGTTAGAAGTACGTCACCCAGCGAGCATTTATGAAAACAATTATGGAAGTTCTAGGCAGGGCAGGGCTTCGCCCACGTGAAATTCTGATCCCGTTCACGCTTCCCATGGGAACCTATTCCTGGAATAAAGCCTATATGTTATTCCAGACTATCCCTGTACTGAATTTCAACAAGATCCGTTCAGCCATTAGATTGATTAACAAACATACAAAGTTACAAACATCTTCACAAATTTTCACATTTGTAATATTAAGTAGGAAGTAGAATAGTGAGAAGCATGATATGAAGCGAAAGGTGCATTCCGGGATCATAATAAATAGAAACATATTGTCTCTGCCAACCTCAATGGAAAAGAGTAGTGACTATATATATTATCGTTGTTTACCAGGTGGTGGTGGAGGCAGTTCTAGCGGTTCTCAACATTCCCCTTCAGCATACCAGAGCGGTGGGCCAGCCCAGGCACACTCACCCACTCCTAGCTCCACGCCGGTGTCTGAGCTCAGCCCGGGACTCTCGCCTACGGGCACGACGTGGGATGTCAAGCAGCCCCCTCAGCCTTCCTGGGATGTAAAGGTTGGATATGTAAGAAACTATGTCTTGTCTTATTATTTTTTTTGTATTTTAAACTTCATCTATCTGGCAAAAACAATTTATTTATAATTTTTTACTGTAAAATATTCAACGGAGTTACAGAAAATGTTTAATTTATTTATATATTAAACTTGAATTATATTTATATATTAAAGTTAAAGAATTTTAATTTAAAATTTAGATTTATAATATTAGTAGGATTATTTCTCTTACAAATTGTCTTTTGTTAATTTAGCCGACGGCAGGCCGGTCACCCGACGGCAGTTCCTGTGATGTGAAGCCTCCGCACCAACAGTCATGGGACCCGAGGGTCGGATACGTAAGTCAATCCCTCAACTAAATAAAAATTTTCCAATTATTTATTGCTTTATTAAAATGAAATAATAAAAAAATATCAAATTTATTAATTAATAAAATAGAATAATTGGAAAATTTGTACTTTTTATTTGCTACTAGAAATTTTATTTATAAAATTTTATTCGTCCTCAATTTAAAATTATCAATTCACATAACGTCTTTACTACAGACAGTTTAAAATAATCTTCCCTTTTAATTTTTATTCTTATTTTGAATATTTTTTAAAGTAAGTAATTGCAATGTTTAATTAAGTTAGGTGCTTTAAGCTATACATATTTTTAAGGGGAGCTTATTTTTCTATAGGAGGGTTATTTCGCGCCTCAGTCCGATGACATAGAGGGCTCGCCGAGCGCGGAGGGCGTCAGGGGACGACCTATGCCTTGGATGTTCAAGGTAAGGGCGTTAGTTGGAGTCCGTAATGTATTTGAATATTTAAAAAAAAACTGTTTAATGGATAATTGTAATTGTTTCCTTATTTGATACTTAAATGTATTTATTGTTTAGTACTGATAAGTTATAAGAAAGAAAGAAAGAAGAAAGAAACCTTTATTAGTGCAAAGAGGCCACAGACTAAGTACATAAAATTAGATGACATCTGAAAATACTGATATTAAAATAACAGGAGCACATTAGTAATGTGGCACACAAATATAAAATTCGTTGAATTATTCTGTTTTTTATATATTTATTGGTAGATAATATACACACACTTGAATATTTATGTGCCCGTGAGAGATACATATCTAAATTTCACGAACTATATTTTCTCATATTCAGTGACGTGATTTTCGCCTGTACTAGAGTTCCAGTATAGTATGTATGGTCATCATCTTCATCATCTGAGCGTTGTGTCCTGATTGCTTGCGAGGCCTACACCTCGAGGTCCACTTTCCTGCAATTCCTTCCCCGCTTCGCACGATCTTGGACATCCATGGTAGTGAGACCGTTGGCAGGTTATCCCTTACGACATCAAACCAGTAATTCTTGGCGGCAATGCGTGCCTTGACATCGCAATCGATGTCACCAGTCGCGTGAAGATCAGATACAGATCTCAAATACTTAACTTGGTCCGTGCGCTCGAGCAAGTCATCGCCTATGCGGACGGACGGGTGTGAGATAAGTTGAGTTCAACTCCAAGTACTCAGTCTTCGCCACATTAAGCTTCAGGCCGCCATTCGCAAGCGCCTCCTTCTACATCTTCACAGGTCGTACCAATTTGCCCCTGACCGCGTCCGCTAGTGCGATACCAGATCATCGCGCGAGGAACATAGTCGAAGGCCTTCTGAATGTCCAGAAATAGGCAATGCAGAGGCATATTCTTCGTCCTGCATTTCTCCGCAACGATCCATAGTGCAAAAACAGGATCCAAAGAGCGTGGCCGGATCGAAACCCATGTTGATACTCCGAGAGTGCACACTCCTGTCGAATACGTGAGTCAATTAGCCTCTCGAAGAGCTTCATGGTGTGGGACATTACCTTTATACCACGCTAGTTGCCACACTCCTGCACCGACCCCTTGCCTTTGAAGACTGGAGTAATGATACTCAGCCTCCATTGGTTTGGGATCTTACCGGTAACGAGTACGCGGTTGAAGAGGTTTGTAAGGATAACCACACCACGGGGACTCATCGCCTTCCAGGCCTCGACGGGGACTCCATCGGATCGGACAGCTTTCCGATTCTTTATGCACATATCTAAATATCACAAACTATATTTTTCTCATTAACAGTGACGTAATTTTTCGCCTGTGCTAGAGTCCCAGTGTAGTACGTATTATAATTATTGGTAATGATATGGCCATGCCACGTTCTTCTATCAGCAGGTGTACCGTACCAGCTTGCAAGTGAAGTTGGCATGGGACCCCATTATGTACAAATTTTCTCGAATAAAAAACAACACAAACGTAGCAAAATTAAACGTCAATTATAAAAAAATAATGAAATCTTTTAGTTATTAGCATTTTTGGGACGAAACGTTTCGTAGAAAGTTGGTAAAAACGTGTTTACATCTTGCGTGTTGAAAAAATAGAAAAAACCTATATGGTTTTGGTATAAAAGTGATTAGATAATAGCCAAGTGGGTGTGGTGTGCCGCGCCTAACGTTTTAAATGATTAACTTTTCGACTAGCTTTTACGCGCCGGTTTGTTTGTACCTTTTTTTTTTTTTTTTTTTTCGTGCGGAAATCCCTTCGGATACCGCCCCCGCTGGAAAGCGGGGAGTCTCCAGCGGGGGCGGTTATGTCGGGCTTGCACTGACTAAAACCGCACGCCGTCTCGGGTCGTAAGACGCCGGGGTGTAAGGTTACCCATAGAGCATATCCCTCGCACCCCGACTGACCCTGGGCCATCTCCGGTTTCGAGATGGCCCCCTTACTTGCTCTCCACTGTGCCCTCTGCTAATCAGAGGGACACGTGGAAAGCTTCCGAACAGCCCTCAACAGGGCCGTCCTCGCCTCGGTCAGAGTTGGCCGTAGGCGGCAGCGTCTCTCCCACCCTAGGAGAGAGGCGCTGCCGTCTCCGTTGCCCAGGGTGCACCGCGTGGAGGTCCCCAACCAAGCACCCCCGGTTTGTTTGTACCTACGGTTAAATTTTACTTTGGTTAATTAATTTATTATATCTTTGATGAGTTGATAATGTAGGACAATTTTATTGGTTTTTCATATCTGGTATAGTAATTTTTAATAAGTCAGATATAATCTCGAAATTACTTAGCTACAATAAAAAAGTACGGTAGTTAGATAAAAAATATATAAGACTTATTACACCGCTCTATCTAGATCCAAATAATGTAATCTGTGCCCAAACTAAGCAGAGCTTGTCAGAAGGCTCCTAGATTGCAAATAAACATAAATACATTTTGTTTGTGTAAATACATATCTACATGTATATGAAACACTTACACCTAACACCTAGACCAATGCAAACAAACATTTTCATACATACAAATATTTGCATTGACCGGGCATCGAACCTGCGGCCTCAGACTTATCTGTCGAACGCTCTACCACTACGCCGCGCCGTAGAGGACGTCAATCGTAAAAAAAAAACATCCCAAAACAGTTTATGATATGTACAACATTAACATTAGGTGCAATTTAAATATTTGGAATATTTTTATAACACACATGAACTTATCATTCAATCAATTTTATGACTAGTTTTTTTTTTCAATTTTAAGTTAGGTGCCAATTGTAGCTCTATTCAAAGTGAGTAACATTCATTTTCCTTTGGCATAGGGCGCGCCACCCGGCCCGTGGGACATGAAAGGCGCGCACGCGCACGCGCTGCACCACCAGGGGGCACCACAGCCTCACCCGCCCTACGTGCCGCAGTACTCCTGGTACCAAACGGATACCAACCCTGGGCTACTTACGTAAGTATTTTTTTTATGTTCTGATTCATATATAATATTCATAATTTGCCTTCCACTTCAAAAAAGTCATCATCATCTTCGAAGCCTCTTGGTTTGGCTTATACGGATTTTGGGGTGACTGCCGTCTGCTCTCCCAACCCGAGAGGAAAACCTGCTCCAGGTGGGTGTACTGGTTTGCAGGTGAGGTTGACTTGGGCCCCGAAGAACTTGGTAGGGATCCAGTTTCATAAATGGTAATTATTGATAACGGTATGACTGATTTCCCATTTTGTACCACTTCTAAACATGATGAAAAATGGAACTGTAACAAATAGTTAAATATATTCACAAACATACAGTTCAAAAACACACTAAACTAAATAACAAACTGTCCATAAACACAGCAAAATGGAACGTCCCTAAGGGTCAGAACCCACTAGTCCCTAATATTCTTCCCCTGGAATAAAATTTGCAGATTCGACCCCTATACAAGTTCCCATTGGTCCTCCGATAGGAAATCAGTTAATCGAAAGTTTTAACCCGGGGTTTTAGTTTTATTGTTTGACATAAAAATTATAATACATTTCTTTGTCAACAGGGTATGGCCAGCGGTTTAACAGCCATCGCACACAATGCAAATGAAAAAACTAACTAAAATGTAAGTGTATATTCACTATAAAATATGGCAGGACAGGTAATGGCGGCCATCACAAAATGGCGCCGTATTCTGGCGCCAGAAGCAACGGCACAACCAACTTTAATTGTAAGCAGAATTATTTAATAGTAATAAAAAATCACTGTAAATTTTTATAATTAATAATTATAAATAGGGAATAAATGTTCATAAAGGTTACTGTATTTGTAATAATGTAAATGGAAGTAATTTGTTAAATGGGCCAAATAATTAAAATGATATTGGATACATAAAAGTTAATTGATTCTTAATATTAAACCAATCTGATTATCATATTATTGTTCATTTTTTACAAAACGATTGCGTAAATAAAGATCTCAATTACATAGGTACCTATCTCGATACTTTATGTGCCTTTTGTTAGAAACATACGCTTCGCAAGTCTTTCCAAAGAAAATTATTCGGTCCATCAATCAAACTGCATCTTTATAACTAAATATAACATCCGAAAAGAGACATACTTACTAACGAATCAGAAACCATCGGTCCTGAAATAAATAGTTCTGATTGGTTAGTAAACATGTTAGAATATGAGATGTTGAATCAAAGTCTAAATGATTTGAACATTTTACAGAAAACGAGTGTTGAGTCTTTGACAGAAACTTTGAGTTTCCCGTGCACAGAAAGATTATCATAACGTCAATAACTTCTATGTAGGTAAACTAGAGAAACTGTTTAGAACAAAAATTGTGTCACGGTTCCTGGGTGAGGTAGGAATGAATTTTGAATTCGGTACGGGACGCAGAAACTAAATAATTCTGTATACGCATAGAGTGTTTTTTGCTAATCTCATCTGTATGGCAGCAACAAATAGTTAAATATACTACCAAGTTTTTGTTTCGTGCAGCCAGTCCAGCAGTATAGGTACATATAAGTAATTGCATAACACCTACAACCTACAACTAGCCTACGTGACCTACTTACTACTAGATCTGCTGTACGGTACAGAACATTTGGTCATTTCCCCTCAATTTAGCTGTCATAGGTCAAGGCACGAAAACTACTATAGATGTATTTTATGTAGTTTGTGCAAAGCGAGTGATAAAAATGTGTTAAAAAATTATAACTTTTATTGAAAGTTTAATTCAGGTAAGTAAGTATGGTTTTTACGAGGTTTTCTATTTATCTACTTTTATCACTTCTACCCCTCTCCCCACCCCCGAACCGTGACATATTTTTGTTCCAAACGGCTCGCCTAGTAGTTACATAGAAGTCTTTGTTACACATGTAATAATATATTTCACAAGTTTTGAATATTATCTACTTTATTTGCTATGCTAGGAATGATTGTGTTTTACAATTTTGATTTATTGCCTACTCTTTAGTCAAAATTTCTTTCTTTCATTACACGCATCAAGTTGATTAGCGCCATTGTACCATAGTTGTACCTATGCTGTACCTATGCATTAAATTAAGGTGCGATTTAAATTTTTTGCGCCAAATGCCTTAAAATTTAAATTTTCCAATTCTGAAAAAAAAATCAATATTTTTATTAGAAAAATTAATAATGGATGCAATATTTACTGTACTTTTTATTTCTTTTCTCAGAAAAATGCTATTTAAAATTATCAAATTAATTGAACAAACTATAACTTATATAATTATTTGAAAATTGTATTCGTAAAGTAAGCTTTAATACATTTTTTTTTATTTATTTAGATTTAAAATAAAAAATAAAACAATCAAACGGGAACACAAACCAGTCTGTTGTGATAAATAATTTTAAGTTATTTTTGTGTAGAACAATAATATTGAATCTAAAAAAATTGTATTTATTACATTTTGTGCAAAATTTATGTGTTCTGAATGCAAGAATATTGTGTTTTAAGCTATAAAAATATTATTGTTTAATTTCAACTGCAATTTCTTTATTACCTGTAAAATAATACAATCTATTCGTTTATAACTTTTTATTCATTTATTTTATTTCTTATGTTCAGTTTAGTTTTATATTTTCATCGTGTATATGTAATAAAATTATGTACATTATTTTTATATAATAATAAAATGATATAAATGAATAAATTGTATTATAATCTTTATTCTAGAATGGGTCTTTACGGGATGATACAATTTTGTAAATATTTTTTGTAATATATAGACAAATAAACTATACATATAAATATAGGTAGCTTAATTACTTTATAACTACAATGTATAATAAGGAAACGGAAATAAGAAAAAAAGTGAATTAATTTCTTTTGTCAAATAAAAAGAGAAAAATATTATAAGCTTTTAGTTTTATTTATATTCCTAAATTTTTGGCCTGTGGAAATGCGAAACAGTAGGCCTACCATGAAACCTGCATCCGCAATCGCGGGCCCTCACGAAACACGAACGAAAGAAGTATCATTTAGGCACCATGAAGTTACTTCGGATTTCGTGCTTTCGGTCGGGACCATAAAGTTTGTTCGGTAGTATAAATCAAACATATCAAGAAGAAGAACATATCAAACATATCATATAAACCGCGATAGAATCCGTTAAAAATAGTTTTATTTCAATCGCGTAAACTACCGACAATATTATATCAAGAAGGTTTTCGTTTCTATTTTAAAAAAATAACTATATAAACCAAAATAATAAAAAATACATGCCTTTGTATTGGATTAAGATAACCTTTCGACCTTTTCAAGTAATTCGTATTGTATCGTTTTTAATTTTATTGTTTTATTGGCGGGCAGTCAAAATCTGAATTTTGCGGTTTTGGGTCGTTTTATGGTAGGGTGTAAACTGAATGAACAGTCAAGTGCCGTCTTCGGGACCGATTGCGGGATAAGTGCGTTTCATAGTGCCGATTGCCCGAAATTTCGGTCCAGAATTGCGGATGCACGTTTCATGGTGGGGCTACTGGAGTAAAAAGTGCACTATCATTTCGACTTTTACCTGCTACTAGGGCGAAAGACGTAATTAGGAGATTAGAGTATTTGACCTTAGTCTCTTTCTCCCTGCATTCAAAGCTTACACTTCGAGTCCGTCTACTCTCAAACTAATCTTTGCCATAATTTGGTTTGCTTTTCCGCAAGCGACTGCCGTCTGACTCCCTAGCCCCGAGAGGTAAGCTCGCGGCAGATCCTCGTCCGTCAATAAGCCGGTTAGGTTGGCTTGGGCCAAAAGATCTTTTGTGGGACCTCATGCATCCTACGTCATCACAGGTCACAGACAGTAGCCTCCAAGAAAGTCTACAATAGGCATTATGAAAATGGATGCCTATTCCCTCCGGGGAAGGCAAAGACAACAAACCGACATTTGCATCTGTCCTTATATACTTCACGAGCTTCTTCTACTATCATTAAACCTTTCATGCAAGTCCGCCGGTTTCGAGTACTTCTGACCTGCCGTTTTTTCAATACCTCATTAATTTGATCAGTGTATTGCAAAATATACACATAAATATGCATAACTACAATAATAGTGTAAAAGAAACCCCTACCAACATCCTTGAGGCTGAAGTCAACCTCACCTGCAAGTCGGTGAACCTACTCAACAACACACTACGCTCTGCCGCAGGCTTTCTTCTCAGGGTTTGGAAGTCAGACGGCAGTTGGTTCTAGAAAAAACCGACATATTAATCAAAAACAATAAGCGGACCTCGGGCTCCAAAGTGCGGACTTTGGACCCAATTGGAAAATCAGAGTGAGGTTTGAAAGGAACTTTCCTTCTGTGAGCAAGTAATGCTCGAGAAGGAGATGGCGGAACGGGTCCGGGAAAGACTCAGGTCTCTCCTGAGAGCCCGCGAGACGCGGAGGCGACTCAGGTGTCGCCGTTCTCCATGAGAGCAGGCCTAGGGTTGTCAGGTGGATCCACCTATCACCCTAGCAAAAGCAGGCCGTCCTATTTCCGGGGCAAGGCGGGGACACCATGGTTCTCAAGCCCGAGGGGGCCATCTCGAAACCGGAGATGGCAATGGGTCAGCCGAGTTGCGAGGGAAATACCTTATGGACCACATTTCACCCCGGCGTTCAAATCCGACATAACCACCCCCGTTGGCCGTCAGGGGAAGGGGTGATTGGCGGAATCCGGGGGGATTGCGGAAGATAAAATTAACAAATGGTATGAAAGAGTATAAAACTTCATCCCGCGCACTCTCAGGGTGTGGAATGATCTTCCGGCTGTGGTTTTTCCAAGCGACTACAATATGGAGTTATTTAAGAAGGGCATTGTGACGCCCCTAGTGTTGCACACGTCCATAGGCCGCGGTAACCGTTACCCATCAGGTATGCTATGCTTGTCTACCAGCTAAATGGTATAATAAAAGAGTGGCTGTGAATATTCATTTTCAGATTATTTTCTTACAGGTTCTACCATTCGTCTCGTGAATCTTCCAGCTAATGTAAATGTAGCACTGAAACATAGATATTCACTTACCTTGTAACCTAAATGAAAAGAGACAATTAAAAACAAGTTTTGAGTTTGTCACGCGATTTAAATATAACAAGTCAGCAGGTGCTAACAGCAGATGTCAGATATTTGCCAAAATGTAAAAAGAAGCGCCTGGATAACCAAAACTTACAAAGTAATAAAATATTATAAACGTAAACATAAAGATAAGTTAATATTGTAACGAAAACTGAAAAAGGTATACTTAGGTTACGCGTTAGTTCCCGGTGCATCCAAATTTTGTTATTAGTATGCCCGGGGTTTGCTCTCCTGCTCTTCCTTTTGATATGACGTATTTGGCTTTTATGGGAGCGATTGGCACCTGACCTCTCAACCCTGAGAGGAAAATCTGCGCTAGACCCTTGTCCGTTATTCAGCACGGGTACTGGCCTTCAGGTGAGGTTGGTTTGGGCCCGGAAGATGTATACAGAATATATTCAGTAGATATAATTCGAAAGCCTTGCTTGTGTACGAAGTTATCACTTACGTGAAGTAGATATAGCTCTATATTGTACGTAATTGAAGGTAAAGTAAGGTGAATACAGCCAAAATGTAACTATCTTCAAGTTTTAATGAAGGGAAAAGGGTAAAATTTTCTCAAAGAGTTTGAAATTTAAATGTCTCACGCTAAAACTTTACCTAACTTGTGTATTTATTAGACTAACAACAGAGTTTAATTCTCAGATTCCTTTTCGGAAATTATTTAAAATCTGTAGTAAAAGAAAGTTACCTATACAAAGTTCCTAAGGAATATGGTTTTTTAAATTAAGAATTGTGTTGGCCCCAGTTAACTACCCTGTGTAACTCCGGGTTACAATCCGACGATGTATATTCAATATACGCTTCAAACGATGCCAAGCTGGAGTAAACAGTATTAAAAGCATAAATCATGTCAATGGAAGTGATTTAATTTGGGTATGTTATTTATTAGCATTTATCATTTTATCAGAGTGGCGATAGCCCAGTGGTGTACGTAACGGACTGCTGAGACGATGTCTCGAGTTCGATCCCCAGTCGCCCCGGGCACACACCTCTGACTTTTCGTAGTTATGTGTGCATTAATAAATGTTAATTATCGCTCGCTTAATAATGTGCCCGGTAGATGGCAATAGGCTCGCCCCCTATTACATTGGGACCTTATCATAACTGGCGAATCGTGGGTGTGTAATACACCTCTGCCTACCCCTTCGGGGATAAAAGCGTGAAGTTATGTTAGGTTATCATTTTCTAAAGTCACCTATAGTCAACGAGGCTTTTAGAGATTCCGTCATAATCTTGGCGTTGTTCCCGGTTGGATCTGATGCTTCCATCTCGAAGCCCAGGGTCCGCTAGCTCCTTCTTCTTTTAATTTGGTTTGAAAAACAAACCATGAATTATTTTAATAATTTGGTTCTCTACCCAAGTGTATATTTCATGTAAATATCACTTGTAAATTCGATAGTGTTCAACAATTTCTATCGCAAACAGTACAACCAGTAGCCTGAATAAACTGGTATTTATGTTAAGCTTTAAGTACTCAATAAATACTAAAGATAATACTTAATAATAACTTAAATCATTAACTGAAATGTGCAAGCATGCACCTTAAACACTGTTATGTACGTAATTAAGGTGTCGTCTGCGCACTTGTCATGACAGGTTTTCAGTTTAATTTGAGTACTACTTACAATGACTTCTATGTATAGTCACTACTCGGCTTGGTATCGATTTAAGACCACTACTTGACCAGCAACAATACGCCACTTTTGGTTGCTTTCATACAGATGAAATTACAAAAAGGTGCGCTATGTCTGTACAAATAGGTGTCAAAATTAATTAGTTCATTTATCTAGTTTCTGCGTCACGTTTCACCCAGGAACCGTGACTAAATTTTTGTTCTCAACAGCTCGTCTAATAATATCCATAGAAGTCATTGGGTAGAGCGCATTTCCTTCGTTCAGTACAAGCTCAGAAGTGCACTTTCAAAACCTAGTATGAGACACGAGGCAAATTTGATCATTAATCATCTATTTAAATGTGTTTTACGATTTACAGCATTGCGGATGTGTACTTGCTAGGTCTTTCAGATACAAGAGTCTTATTTCTAGGCCTTTTAGCTATTTGGCCAGTGGGAATTGATTCTCTATGGTCTAGCAAAATGCTTAATGCAACAACCCGTTTTTTTTCTAGCAGGTTTCCCTTACTAGTTTTGGATACAACCTGGGTTAACTTCTTGATGATGATGAGGTTCCTGCAGGAGGCGGGATCAGTTTACCAAATGGGCGGGGCCGCAAGTATCTGCTAGTGATCAATATACGAGTATTGATATAGGGTGATCTTTTGACAGTAATGCGAATAAAATGGCTGCCATAATTAAAATAGCGATTGCCAGCCAATTATCCGTGCCTTTATTGAAACGTCGTGCAGATGGCCCCATAGTTGTGACTTTTTGTCTTCGCGGCGTCGCTCAAAGGATGCTTGAGTTTTTGTCGCGATGTGGCTGTACCACTAAGCATTTGTCGCCTGACCACGTAAAGTTTGGAGTTAGGAGCTTTTCTGTTGGAATTAGGAACATCATTATGCTATATTGTAATTTTATAGAATTATTTTGAGTTGGACTATACTATGCTATTGTGTTTAGATGTTATTATTTGTGATTTTCATAATTATCGTTGTTTTTTTTATATATAAATTTAACGTCAGAACTTTCTCGGTAATTGTGCACATAACTTACTGGTTGTAGCAACGCATTAGGAAAAACAAAGAAAATTCAGGCAAACTACACAGGGTCAATAAACGGTAGCTGTCCAGTCCACTCTTATTTTAAACAAACAAGTTTTTGAACGTGAACGAACTGACCATCGAATCAGTGCTGTAATTTGTAACATTGGATACGTCTAAAGTAAAGTCTAAGTAAGTGGGTCGACTGGGGACCTTCTCACTTATTGGAGACATTGAGTAACAATATAGGCACTGTCTATGTAATTCTTGTAAGTTTTAGGGTCGTATAAAGCCCACCAAGATCTTCTTAGCCCAAGTCAGCGTCACCTGCAAGCCGGTACACTTACTGATTGACGGATGAGGCTTTGGCGCAGGTTTTTCTTTCGGTGTTGGAGGTCAGACGGCAGCTGCTTACGTTTACTTACGAAAGGGGGAGTAGGAGAGCGCATTTCGGGCTTCAAGAGATAGAGAGAGATTCCACCATTCCCGTATTGATTTGATTCGGGTTCGATTCCCGCTCAGTGAAAATATTTGTATGCAAGAATATGTCTATTTGCATTGGTCTGGGTGTTTCTATGTATAATATGTAGGTATGTATTTACAAAAAAAAAGTATAAAAGTATGCTTGTCCGCATTTGAGAACCCATAACATAAGCCAGTTGGCCAGCCATTATTGGCATCTATAGCAAATCATCAGGTGAGCTGAAATCATATAGAAGTGCTCTATAAAAAAGAAATCATTCCTGTTCTCATTTTGGTAGCACCGATACGCTATTCTTGCCACTGCTATTCTAGTCATTGCATCGATTCAATAATAATTGTATCAAGTCCATGTTCATAGTAGTCGATATACAGATAAAATAAATAAGGCCAATTAATAACGGTTGGTACTAAAGGTCGACATTACCACTTAGTCAATTGTCAACACCGAAAAAATGACAGTTCAGCAATTGACATCCAAATTACAAAAACCAGTTTGAACTTGTTATGACAAATGATAACTGTTGATTCATGCATTGGTACTATCATGGCCCAGGGTCAGTCGGGGTGCGAGAGAATTATCTTATTGGGTCACCTTTCACCCGGCATAATAAGACCTGGACGACGTGCGGTTATAGTCGGTTCGAGTTCGACATAAACGACCGCTGGCTGGCGGGGGTTTGATAAGGGATTATCTGAACAAAAAAGGGTCAGCTGAGATGCGAAGGAATTGCCTTATAGAGCCACCTTCCCCTTACCTGTAAGACCCGAGACGAAATTCGGTTTTAGTCGATTCGAGTCCGATATAACCACCCCCGCTGGCCGACTGAGAGGTATCTATGGAGAATTCCGCTGAAAAAAAGATACTAACATGCCATAGGTATATACCGGATATTAGGGAACCGCTCCCGAAAACAAAGACAGGCGATAGTACTGAAGAAAAAGGAAATTTAGAGTGATTTTTTATTTCGATCGTTTTTTTTTTATTAACAAATATAGAAGAGTGTGAAAATAATCTTTGAAGTCGGTACCAAATGCTACTCAATTGTGCCTCCAGGCCCTTTAATAGGGTACATAAGTTTAATTACCTTGGCCATTGGGTCGCCGATGATTAATCAGATGATCTTGATATTGAAAGGGGACTTGTCTGCCGGTGTACTTAATATGTTGGCACGCAAGTTCACACGTTGTACTACACTAGTCAGGGTTACTGGTTAAGCAGCGGGCGTACAGCGCGCTACGGCTACAGTACAATAATGCCTTCAGGATGCTGTTGAATCAAGGCCTCAACTATGTTCGCGGAGGCACATTGCGATAACTTTTATGTGATAATAGGAAAGCGGAGCGCGTCAATGTCTACTTGACTACAACTGGGCAGCGCCAATTGCATCCTGAGGGTATTATCCAAGTGGTGGGACCTTCCAGTCCTATAAAGGTGGTGGCGACTGCATGCTAACGCATCCCCGCGATTTATTTATTAATTTGTTTGTAATGTAGAACTAATATAGTTGTAAGATCATTGTTACTAACACATATGGACCTATGTCTGAAATATATTATTATTATTCACGCTCCATCGTGTTAGTACAGCTAAATAAAACGATAATTTCATTAAAAAAACTAGTGGGACGGAAATCACACAGTGATTGTCAAACTTCGGGCCTAACTTAGATATTTTTGTTGCAGTATTTTTATTCAAAATTACAGACCTTAGGCTTTATGCATATTATTCGACGCGTATAAATTTCAGTTTCTTTCAGAGTCTGGTTGTTTTATGTAAATATACAATATACGTATTGTCATTGTCACTCAAATGTCAAAGTCAAATACGCGTTACTCTGATCTCTGAACTCGAAAGAAACTCACTTGTAAAAGATTTTTAGGCGCCTGGCGGAGGAAGTAGTCTCGCGGGGTGGGGTGGTGGTGGCGGTGTCTCTCGACATCGCCAACGCTTTCAACACCCTACCCTGGAGCTGCGTTAGGGAGGCGCTCGCGTATCACGGAGTGCCTCCGTACCTCCACCGCATTGTCGAGGCATATCTATCCGAGAGGGCCATAGTTTACCCGAGCTGGCTAGGGCCAGGGCGGCGAGAAGTGTCGTGCGGTGTTCCGCAGGGGTCGGTCCTAGGGCCACTCCTGTGGAACATCGGATACGACTGGGTGCTGCGCGGTTCGTTGCTCGAGGGTGTCAGCATAACGTGTTATGCTGACGACACCCTCGTTATGGCGCGGGGAGCAACGCACCGAAGAGCGGCACTAAAGGCCACGGCAGGGGTTGCTCAAGTCGTGGGTCGAATACGGCGGCTGGGACTCGAGGTGGCTCTCCACAAATCCGAAGCTATGTGTTTCCACGGGCCTCGGAGGGGGCCACCTGCGGGAACCAGCATAACCGTAGGGGGCGTAAGCATCGGCATCGAGCTCACGATGAAGTACCTTGGGCTCGTACTCGATAGCCGATGGGACTTCGGACCTCATCTCCGAAGTCTGGTCCCGAAACTGAGGGGGGCTGCGGCCGTGCTATCGCGGCTGATGCCCAACGTTAAGGGACCCAACGCCCCCACTAGGAGACTGTACCTGGGGATCGTGCGAAGCATGGCCCTGTACGGGGCCCCAGTATGGGCGGAGACTCTGGCGGCCCGCAACGTGGCTGTATTAAACAGCCCGTTAAAAGCGATGGCCGTCAGAGTCATCAGGGGGTATTGCACGATCTCCGTCGAGGCGTCATGTCTCCTAGCCGGGACCCCTCCATGGGACCTGGAAGCGAGAGCCCTTGCGCTGCTGTTCCAGTGGCGTAAGGAGGCGCTGGTGCGGGGCCATAGGCCGGAGCCCCGAGAAATCAGGGCTCAGCGGTCCCTGCTCCGCCAGGAACTCATGGAGACATGGAGGGTGCGACTTGAGCACCCAAGGTGGGGTGAATCCACCATTGCGGCGGTGAGACCGATCATGAAGGAGTGGCTGGAGAGGGACCATAGGGACCTCTCCTACCGGATGTGCCAGATGGTTACCGGACACGGGTGCTTCGGTAAGTATCTGTGGCGCATCCACCGGGAGACAACGCCGCAGTGCCAGAACTGCGAGGATCCTGGCGAAGACACGGCGCTCCACACGTTGGTGGAGTGCCCTGCGTGGGCGAGTCAACGCCGGGATCTCGTTGCGGTCCTGGGCGTGGACGTTCTCTCGTTGGAGACCATGGTGAGGGCCGTGGTCTCCGACGGGAGCAAGTGGCACGCCGCCGCCTCTTTCTGCGAGCAGGTAATGCGCGCGAAAGAGACGGCGGAGAGGGAGCGGGAGAGAACCCTGCTTCCCGAGTTTCGCAGTCTGCGGCGAGGGCGCCGCAGACTCATCTACGCCCGGGACTACCGACCTCCATGATCGGGGCCTGAGGACGGCAGTTGGCCGACTCGCCGTCCTTACAGAAGCAGGCCGTGGCGGAGGCGTGTCGTGTGTGCCCTACACACGCCTGCCAACTCACCGAAGCGGGATAAAACCCGACCCCACCAGGCGAGGCCGCGGTGGCGGCCAAAGTCCGCCGGCAACCCTGGGGTTATCCTTTCGAGGACTTACCCGGGGTGCCCGGCAACGGACACTTGGGAGGACACCGGGCGGTTTTAGTGGAGACACGACATAACCACCCCCGCTGGCCGGCGAAGGGATTTCCGCACGTTAAAAAAAAAAAAAAAAAAGGTACCCGAACGTACAAACCCCAAAATCTAATCAGTTCCTCCTATTAACCAAACAAGATGATTGGCGAAAGATTTTTTTAAATCGGAGGATAAGTGGTTCTTGAGTTATTGCGTAAACAGACATCCAGACATCTAGACCAACAGACAGACCGACACAAAAATTTTTTTTGCTTAATTAGACTTAGAATCATGTGAAACGTCGAGAAAAGTGATAAAAAGTGGGTGTAAGATTTTGATTTTTTTTGCGTGATTTTAAGACTTCGGTGTCCACCTGGTTGGTGGCCCGAAGTAATGCATAGTTTTGTCTAAAAATTGAGTGCCGCAATGAATATCACTGTGACGTCTGCAGTTCATTGATCGGTTTAATTTAGCCGTACCACAGAATAAATAACATGACGGAGGAAAACTAATTAAAAAATTAAAATATTAACAAAAAAAGTTAAACCGATCGAAAAGAAAATCGCTGTTTTGTATTTATCTCCTGTACTATCGCCTGTATGTACGGAAGAAGCAATTGATACCGAATTAAGACCACTACTTGACCAGCAATAACGTGCCATTTTTTGTTGCTTTCATACTTATGACATTATAAAAAGGTGCGCTATATCTATACGGATAGGTGTCAAAATTCATTAACTCATTTATCTAGTACCGTTTCATAAGCATCTGTCATAGCTGTTAAGGTATGGATCATCATTCTAGGCACCGCATCTTAATGGTGGCCACTACTTTTAAGACCTAACCTCACCTCAGCTTCCCATTAGACAGCTAAATGGACGGATCAAACTTTTTCAAGCTAAATATATCAATAATTTATCATAACGATAACGAGGTAAAGATCCCCGAACCCAAATAAATAAAAAAGAAATGAAACTCAACTTTAAATAAAATATATTATTTAAAATAAATCCCCCTTTATAAATCAAAACAAATAATAAACTTATAAATAAAATACTAGAGTATTCAGCAAAAAAATTAAAGCAAAAAGAAACAAGTTTCTAACCCTCGACCTTGCGATCGCCAGTCTTCGTCTAAACCGCTAAGTTATCGCCGCTCTAAAATGTTGGAAGATGGATGCAGTCAACATGAAATTGCAGGTACTGTTGTCACGCAACCAAGCGTGGTTTGATGATTATAGGCACGCTATAGGACTCCAAGAAATGTAGTCGAATGTCATCGAGGATGTAACAGAGATATTACTTTTTTTCGTTATGAAATCCCCACGGATAAGCCGGCCAGCGGGCTTGGTTACGGGTGTGGCAACCACGGTGTACACATTTTACCACGGGAAGGAGATGGAGGGCGCCACCCCGCCGGCCTGGCCTGCTTCTGTGTGACAGGCGACCTCACCTGCCACCCCCAGGCCTGCGCTCATGGAGTCGTTGAGCGTCATCGATCTGAGTCTCCTGCACCGCGTGGCGCGCTCCGCACCATAGCCACAACAGAGATATTACCCAGAGACAATACATTACTGCTGGTTGTGAGGAAAAATAATAATATTAAGGACATTCTACATAGCCAGCGCTATCTGTACCCAAAATATTGATGGTAATAGGTTTTAGATGTATTTTTGTCGTGGATGTATTACCACTAGGATCTTCGGTCCAAGCCAACCTCACCTGCTTGCAGTACATCTGCTGATTCGTATTCACTTCGACGAACGAGTCGAAGGTTGTAGGAGGGGGCCAGAGGGCAGTAACTCCCGTAAAAGTTAAATTTTACCAAATGACGAAACAGAGTAGTAAGAAAGCGGACCCCATGCTCCAAGGTTAGGATGCAATGGGAATTGGCGCTCGACTAATACTACTATTAATTTGACACTTCAGTAGCACTTTAATATCGATAGTAAGTAAGAAGGTGATGGAGACAGTCTACTCATTTAAAAAAAACTCAAAGCTACTATACTTAGACTTTAATATAAGGAGTACCTCAAGGCAGTATTTTGGGACCATTCGATTTTTAAGTACCATTTGATCTTAGGATCGTGGTAAATGGAGATCCGTGATTTCTGCCTACCCCTGTGGGAAACAGGCGTGATTTTATGTATGTATGTATGTATCCTTATTAGTTAAAAAAGATGAAGAACAATTGGCAGTAAATTATTTTATATACGTATCAATGACACGAGCCCATAACTTTGGCTCAAGTACAGTCACTGTGGAGGCTGTTTTCAATCTTCACACAGTGCAGAGATGTGCCGCGTGAAGCACGCTTTGATCCAGCCGCCTCACTGTTCATCTGTACTTTTTTATACAAAAATAACTCCTTTCTTGCTGACTACAGCCTCAGAGGGACAAATATGTCTTTAGTTTTTAGCTCGTAAATAGGGTTGGCACGCAATGTGGTTGCGTGAATGGGAGTGTGGACTGTTTTTGTATGCATTGTATATCAGTACAGGGGTTATAATTTTCATATGTTTTTATTTGGTAAAAAGCTGTGCCAATTAGTTTTAAGGGTTGGATTTTTACCCGACTTCGCCAGCGAGGGTAATGTGTTACGCGCATATGAATGTATGTAGTTTTCTATGTTCCCCTGTATAGGCCTAACGCCTGGACTGATTCCACTGAATAAGGTTTCAAATGAAAGGTATTTATTTACCGATTGACATAGGGCACATAAAATATGAACAAAAACCATACGCTAGATTTTTGGCGCTTAATTATATGTTGTCAAAATAATATTGTCACTTAAACTTATCGAGTAGGGTATCAAAATGAAGGAAATTAGGAAGAAATTACATAAATACATATAGGTATGTATCATAACTAAATATGTAGCATAAAATAAAATAAATGATTAATAAATCAAAGACCTGACTGCTGCTGAATAGACCGAAACAACTTTTGATAGCAGGCGGTACCCATTAATTTTCTTTCGGTTTATGATTTGCAAATGGGTACCGCCTGCTATCGAACTTGTTTCGGTCTTTTCAGCGACAGCCGTGTTATAGATTTTTTAAACTTTTATTTTACTTACCTGTAGGTACACCTCCATTTGGCCAGATATTTTCAGTCCACCATAACAGAATCGGAAATATTTGTTCCTTTGTCAATCAAACACTTTTTCTTATTCCGCTATTGCTTTTCAGACTTCACTTGCCAGCTGCACTTGCGTAGTTGCAGTTCTTTTATTAGCTTGTCTTGTCAATCTAACTAAACGGAATATTTTATTCCGTACTGTTCAATTAATGGTATTAGCAGCTTAATAAAACGGAATAGACGATTTTGTCGGTCTGCCTTTATATTTTACTAGCTGTATAGCAAATAAGCATAGAACAATCTATAATATAAAAATGAATTGACGAATGTGTTGATAAGCGCAAAACTCGAGAGCAGCTGAACCGATTTCGCTAATTCTTTTTTTATAATATTCCTTGAAGTACGAGGATGGTTCTTACAGACAGAAAAATTGCATGAAAAAAAAGTTTACAGGCATGTTAGGGATAAATATATGTGCGAAGTATGCCATGGGCGAAGCCGTGGGCGACAGCTAGTCCTGTATAAATAAAGCTGAATAAATAAATTATTATATTAATTATATATATATATATATATTATTTATATTAATAATCCTATGATTTTCTTTAAAAAACGTATGAAACTATTTTTAATTGAAACGAAAGTTAGGTATTTTATTTACAGTTCATAATTTTAGTGATATATTTCTGAGATTTGTGTGTGACAACCCTGTAAATAAGAATTCCTTTACTGCTATTGTTTTTGACGTACCAGAGCTTTGACGCGTGGTTCATTGGTAAGCCGCTCTTAAGGGTTCCCTGGTCACTCGAGAAAGGCATTGGGGTCTGTAGATTAAAGGTAATATACGTAGGGACATAACCTCCCACCGCCGGCCAGCTGGAGGTGATTATGTCGGACTCAAACCGACTACAACCGCACGCCGTCTGAGGTCTTCAGATCATCGGGGTGTAAGGAGGCCTTTCCCTCGCACCCCGAAGGTAACATTATACCTAAATGTCAAATTGGTCCGACTAACGCGTCGTAACTGAAATGATTATGTTTATGGTGAGTCTCTAAATGACACTTATCGGTTTTCATTTATTTTCTAATTTATCATTTCATTCGTTTTACTCAGTATCTAGCCTATTCTGAATCTGAGTGTGTGTGATCACACCAATATTCTAAACGCGAAAATTTGTATGGAAGTGTGAATGTACCGATGTTTCGTACTCTTTCACGCAACTATGGCTGAAACGGATCCGAATGAAATTTGGCACAGAGATAGATTATGGCCTAGGATAGCACGTAGGCTATGGGTCGCGGGAACGCTCCGAATTTCAGGCGGGTGGAGCCGTGGGCAATAGCTAGTAGGTAATAGGTAATTTCATAAGGAATTTGCATAAATAATGTCAAAATGAAATAAGATTGGTCGTACTCCTTAACACCAGCTGAAAGTCATTCCAAAACAGCTTTCATATTTTAACATTGCCTTATCAAAAAATGCGAAAACACCCCCTCCATAAAGTGTCATATTTAAACTTAAAAAAGAACAAAAAAGTGTGCTGCCGACCCCAAAAACTATTAGGAAACAGAACGGAAGCGTCCCGCCCACGGAACCCTTTTAAAAAATAATAAAACAGAACTCATTGTTGGGGTATAAAGCTTTTGATACATACAAAAGGTATTTTTTAAATGAAGCAGTTTTTTTAGAACACATCTGGCTATGAAACCCGGTGTATAAAAGACGTTATATGTTCAGTTGATTTTAAATGCAGATATTTTATTATTTTGACTGCCCCAGTGCCATAACTTTAGCAAAAGTGACTGCTGGGCATGAACTTTGAGTTCTTTGAGTTTCCAGGTTGAATTGACTGTTAAGAAATTTTTAATAGTTCTTTTTCTAGACCTCATCATCACCTCATCAACATCAACCTCAAAGCGATTTCTCAGTTGCGTCTAAAACTTGCACTTTATAACCCGCTCGTCTATACTCCTCCCTTCCACATTGGTATATCTTGGTTCTTAAGGGAGGGACTGCCTATTACCTCACAAATCCCGAGAGCAAATCCAGCGCTAGAGCCTCATTCGATAATCAACAGGTGTAACGACTAGCTGAAGACGTTGGGGAGTCTTGGTGGGGTCAATGTCATCCAAACATTCTCCAGTCTATCAATCAGCTCAACACCAGTGATCTCAATATCTGAAATTTATAAATTGAATTATAATTAATCTATTACTGAGGGGCCAGGGGTTGTGAAATTGTAGTAATTTTTTAATATTACTCTCAGCGTGCCCGCTGAGAAGCTCGTGTTTGGCTAAATGATTATTAGAGTTATTATTGACGAAACACCCCTTTTGTTTGCTTGTTTGGTAGTGTTTATCTGTCTAAATAGGGAATTTAGTTTTCATATGCTTATTATTTTACGGCAATGGAGTCTGTTTCTGAGAGAGATATTATGACAAGAAAATAATTTATAGTAGGCATGTTATATAGTATGGCGTGTAGGTTCTGGATCCTCCCAGGGTCAGTCGGGGTGCTAGGGAACTCTATGGGCAACCTTACACCCCGGCGTCTGTCGACCCGAGACGGCGTGCGGTTTTAGTCGGTTCAAGAACGACATAACCGCCCCCGATGGCCTGGCGGGGGGGTATCCGAAGGGATTTCCGCACGAAAAAAAAAGGTACAGGATTCTACCAACATCCTTGAGGCCCAAGCCAGCCTGACCTACAAATCGATGCACCTGTCAAGTAACAGACGATACTCTGGCGCAGGCTTTCCTCTGACATTTTCACAGGCAGTCATTCCCGGAAAAGCTAACATACTCACTGGTGGTAGAAATTTGATGACACAAATTAGTCACATAATTCGGCCGGGTGGGTACCACCGTGCACGATTGCGAAAAACCCTCCATAGTAATCCAATTTCAGTTTGATTGCGTTCAGGGGTCAGCAAGTGCATAGCCGGGCAGGGGGATTGTGGTCGCAGCACTAGTGGGACCGGTGGTTGTCACGCGGTGCTGCGACGACAATCGTCTTCTGATGAGGCCGTCAAGCTGAGTGCCACCATTGCTTACATGGGACGTGTATGTAATGGTGACCCTCTTTCCAGAGACTTTACCTTCAGCTTACCATCAGGCGAGGTGAAGTCAAATTGACGAGTCCTAAATATAAAAAAAGATATAAAAATAACATACCCATCAAAAACCATAATCAGACATCAGGCTCCAAAGTGCAGGACGCAACTGATACCTATTGCTAGTAGTATCTCTTTATTTGAACATCTATACTAATATTATAAAGAAGAAAGATTTGTATGTAAGTATGTTTGTAACGAATTGGCTCAAAAAGTACTGGAGCGATTTCAAAAATTCTTTCACTATTAGAATGCTACATTATCCCTGAGTAACATAGGCTACTTTTTATCCCGATATTCCTACGAGATCAAGACTTACGCGGGTGAAACCGCGTAAGTCTTGATCTCGTCTGGCGATGATAGTCAAGAATAAATCAAGTTAAAAAAAAACAATGAAGAAATGGCGGCCTTATCGCACTGTGGCAATCTCTTACAGGCAACCATTTAAACTAGTATGAAAAATGTAATTTAAAAAATTCTTGGTACTTTTAAAATATTTTTCCTACAAATCAGGCTCCATGCGAATACCATTGACTTGACAACGTCCCATTACATGTAACCATACACCATAGAATTCAGATTTATTTTTACGTCAGAAATCTTATCGTTATAATTATAAATTTATCTCACCAGACGAGGCCGCGGTGGCGGCCCAAGTCCGCCGGCAACCCTGGGGTTATCCTTTCGAGGGCTTACCCGGGGTGCCCGGCAACGGACACTTGGGGAGGACACCGTGCGGTTTTAGTCGAGACACGACATAACCACCCCGCTGGCCGGCGGGGGGGTATCCGAAGGGATTTCCGCACGTTAAAAAAAAAAAAAACCGGCCAACCTAGTAGGTTATAGTAGATTTTTACACAAGGATTGATAGTCAGCCATTTCACCCGAGATATTTCTGCGGCTCGAACGTAGTGAGAGCGCCAATAGTTCGAGGGTGAAATGGTGACATTCACCCGAGGTAAACACTCTACTTTTCATTTCGACTATGTGAGGAAATTAAAATACTACACACACATTTAACGAAACAAGTATATTGATAATCAGTTAAAATTTAAAGTAAAATTAGAACAATTTGAAAATAGATTATTAACAGCAGCTTTTGCCTGTTCTTAAATCTCATCGGGAGTTAAATTAATATCCATGTCACTGGAACCACTTTCCGAAACCATTTTTAACCACAATTAACGCAAGGTATTTATTTATACTGAATCTCGTTTTCCCGCTAATTCTTTAGCAAACTTAATTTATTTTTGTTTTTAATACTGAAAAAAAAAGTTATAATTTACGTATATACTGCCAACATTCAACAAGTTTTGAAAATCGAATCCATTGGTTACATTGTAATCGAGTTGGTCACGAGATGTGCATTTAGGCGGCCATGTTAAAAAGAAGCGTCATGATATCAAGGCATTATGACGTAATTAAATTATCAAGGACTCCATGGCGAAACCTAAAATTAAAAAAAAATTACTTTCCACCCTAGGGATGAAGTAAGCTACTTTCCACCCATGAAAATTAAACTTTCCGAACAGGAGAGATGAAAAAATAATTATTGGTACTTTTAAAATACTTTCCTACAAATCAGGCTCCATGCAAATACCATTGACTACACAACGTCCCATTACATGTAACCATACACCATGGAATTAAGTCGCACTGTTTTTTTACCATCACGCTATAGTAAAACGCATGGCACGCGCCGATAATATACGATACATAAATTATAGGTACTCACTGTATTGGGACGGTGGGGTGACTAGCCCCCCCCCCCATTCCGGGGTCCGACAATATCAGGGGTTCATGTGCCGATTTCTGCACTACCACATTACACTACACTAAAGTTTCCGGTGGAACATACACCTCACGAAAAAGTACCCGGTTAACAGCAAAAAGCATATTTGAATTCAGATCATATAACTCTTAATAGTTACATACATACATACATACACACATAAAATCACGCCTGTTTCCCACAGGGGTAGGCAGAGATCAGAGATTTCTGTCTTATTATTAAGAGTTCTAATGTCGAAATATGTAAGTGTTAATATATATACATCTGCATAACCCCTTTGGGGATATATGGACGAGAGTCTCCTTTTTCAGCCATAATTAGGTGTATGGGGCCCCACAAAGACCTACGGGGCTAAGCCAAACTCACCTGCAAGCCGGTTCACCTGCTGATTGACGAATGTGGCTCTGGGAGGGTTGGTAGATCAGACGGTAGTCACTAAGCTAAACCTACAGAAGGAGTAAGTGGATCCCAGAGTCCAAAGTGAAAGCCTTGTATGTAACTGGCAACAACGCTAAGAAGATGATGATGAGTCTTCTTCTTCATCCAAGAGCCAATACCGATTATGTATAGTCAACGACAAAAGTTGGTTCACAAACCGGTTATTTACGTAGGAATAAGTGAACCAACAGTGAATGATTAAGTAATTTTATAATGCCCAGAAGACCAAGTTATTCATGTTTTAATTACCTATTTATTTATGAAAGGGTTAGGAGCGACTTCTGTCGTTGACTGTACATACAAAAATCTGGTTTGGTTGACTATTATGGGAATGAAACCCTCCAACCCCGGGAGGAAAGCTTGCGCCAGAGCATCGTCAATCGGCAGGTGAACCAGCTTGCAGGTGAGATTGTCTTTTACTCCGAAGATCTTGGTAGAGCTCCATACAAGCGCAATGATACTAATTATTGTGTGATAACAGCTTACCGTCAAATCTGCTATCACTATATAGTATAAAATAAAGTCGCTTTCTCTGTCCCTGTGTATGCTTAAATCTTTAAAACTACGAAACGGATTTTGATGCGGTTTTTTTAATAGATAGAGTGATTGAAGAGGAAGGTTTATATGCATAATAACATCCATTGCACCCGTGCGAATCCGGGGCGAGTCGCTAATGTTAAATATGTTAAGTTTGGCAAAAAGAAAAAAATAAAATTATGTTGAATTAAAATGTCACTTGAGATATCTTCCTTTCTTATTTATAAAATACTTTAAAAAAGTAAAGTAACAAGAAGATAGCACCACAATCGCATCTTTTCAACCATTTTTTATCAAAACACGCCTATTTTATTCCGGTCTCAAAGTGCACTCAATAGTTTCGAGTAAGGGACCAAATGGCTCTTAACTCGGAAGCAAGGTGGTACATTACAATGTATTAAACAAAAACTGGGAACGCAAAAGCTTTGCACTTTTTAGGGAACCGTAGCCATATGGCAAAAAACGGAACCCTTATAGATTCGTCATGTCTGTCTGTCTGTCAGTCCGTATGTCACAGCCACTTTTTTCCGAAACTATAAGAACTATGCTGTTGAAACATGGTAAGTTCGAACAGCAGTTTGAAGTGAACCGCATTAAGATTTTCACACAAAAATGGAATAAAAAATTTGGCGGTTCCCCATACTTAGAATTGAAACTCAAAAATTTTTTTTCATCAATCCCGTACGTATCTATGGATAGGTCTTCAAAAATGATATTGAGGTTTCGAATATTTTTTTTTCTAAACTGAATAGTTTGCACGAGAGACACTTCCAAAGTGGTAAAATGTGATGTAACTCCTAAAATAAGAGAATGATAAAACTAAAAAAAATATGATGTACATTACCATGTAAACTTCCACCGAAAATTGGTTTGAACGTTATAAATCGTAAACCCCAATTTACCTTTCATTCAATCAACACATATATATATATTTTTTTAATATGTTATGCTACTTGCTGCTACGGTACCCTTCATGGGCGAGTCCGACTCGCACTTGGCCAGTTTTTTATACTTTGAGTGGGAACGTGGCAAACCAGTTCTATTAATTTTATAAATGTGAAAGTTTGTGAGCATGGATGTGTAATGTAATGTGTAATAATGTGAATGTTTGTTACTCTTTCACGCGAAAACGACTGAACGAATCTAGATTAAATTTGGCACAGAGATAGATTTTAGTCTGGAAGCGTAACCGAATATCGTCTCGTTCCTCAAGGACCTAGTGGCACAAAATGAATACCTATTTAGTGAATTACTTTCTGTTCATAAGCCCATAGAAGTGTCTTCGTCACTCCTATGAAACGGACGTCACATCATATTGACAAAGGTGGAGGGTTTGTAGAGAACTTATTGGACTAGAATTCACAAATAACGCTAATATATGCTAGGATGAGAGTTGCAAAATATTAGATTACCTCCATGATCGGGGCTTGAGGACGGCAGTTATACGACTCCCCGTCCTTACAGAAGCAAGCCGTGGCGGAGGCGTGTCGTGTGTGTCCTACACACGCCTGCCAACTCACCGACGCGGGATAAAACCTGACCCCACCAAGCGAGGCCGCGGTGGCGGCCTAGGTCCGCTGGTAACCCTGGGGTTATCCTTTCTAGAGCTTACCCGGGGTGCCCGGCAATGGACACTTGGGGAGGACACCGTGTGGTTTTAGTCGGTCCGATTCCGACACGCCCACCCCATCGTTGGCACCGATGGGGTGAAGCCCGCGGGGGATCCTACACGTAAAAATAAGTGCGTTTAGAATTAGAACCTTGGTTTTACATAAGATCCAATAACCTTATAACAGTGCAAAAAATATGTACCCGTCTTAGCGTTACTTTACATGAACATGTACAAAAATACATATATACCTAAATACATCTTCGCTTTTTACCTCCGGGGTAGCCAGAGAACAGTCCACCATCTGCTTCCGTACTTACATATTTCATGAGCTTACTCTATTGGCATTAAACATTTCATGCGCTTTTGGTGGGATTAATTATAATATGATAAAGATGGCGACACTTATTTTCATAGTAACAAAGTTTAAAGACACCTTTTCTTCTTTTCATATTCCGTAGAAAATATTCAAACATCAAAATCATGTTTTAATAAACAAATATATCACAAAAACATATTTTATCCCGAATTTCGAACCCCAATGCCTTCTGAATAGTGGTTAATAAAGCATTTTTTGCAACGCTGACCACTCCCTAAATATATCACAAAGAATGTAGTACAATATAGCTTCATACTACAATGGTTAAGGAAGAAGAGTGTAAGATTACCTTTAGAATATTGCCTTTTGAGTATCCACTTGTGTTATGAATAGATTCTAAAGTTTGAGGTCCATGGTCAAATATGTTTATAGATTTGACATAATATTGGAGTAATAGATTGCTGCCAAAATTAATGAAGTTCTGAATTCAAATTTGATAAGATCGAGTAGACGTTAGTTTTAAAAAGTATAAATTTAAAATTAGAATGTTATATCATTAGTCCATTGAAATGTTACATTTTTAGGCCTTACCTTGCGTTTTTTAGAGGACGCAATTTTATTTGTTTGATGTGTAGGGGGGGTCAGTGTAAAGCTAAAACCAAGTTTGTGGGGTCGCCACCCTTGTCCCACGGCCGCCATCTTGAAAATAGGGGTTAAAATGGTTTTTACGATATATCTCTTAAACTATTTATCTGATAAAAATAAATTGTTAACATTTTTTGTTGCAAATTAAATTCTCTACAACTTTGGTCCAGTAACTTTTGATTTTTTTTTTGTGTTTATAATTTTTTTTATTTTTGGTATCCTCAAAAGGCATAATACACGGTGATTTTCTAAATTTGAACTACTCCATCCTCAGTCTTTTCGATGGACCAGGCTGCGGCTCAGCATCTGATCGGCTTTCTGAATTAAATATCAATGGGAGAACTGGAGAAGGAAGGGGTGTTAATGTCGGCGGTTCATCATCAAAGTCATTTCATTTATTAATTCTGAGTGCCCCATTACGTTGCTGCAAGTCTCTCCAGAACAATGGAAGCACACTGCAGAACATTTCAGCTCTGCTTTTCGACATCCACACATCGCTCCACAGTTTCCTTTGCATTTGCAAAAAATCAATTTTAGAAGCTCAGGGGGTGCTGGAGGTTTCTCTGCACTGGCGTCAATAATTTTCCACATTTTTTTCCAGCCCCAGTCGTCAGGCTCATTATTATTACCAAGCCACGACTGGACCTGATGGTAGACTCGGAAAGTATGAAAGCGAGCTGTGTCTTGTGTTGGAGGAAGTGAAGATAAGTTAAATGTACTTTTTGTCACTGCCTTGGCGAATTGTTTGTATCTTAGGTTGTCAAGAGAATTATCATCGTTATTACCACCGTTTAAAGAGGTAAAAAAACGTTTCTGAACATTTTCGCTTATAACTCTAATATTTTTAGTTCTACGACAAAAAGTAACTGGACCAAAGTTGTAGAGAATTTAATTTGCAACAAATAATGTTAACAATTTTTTTTTATCAGATAAATAGTTTTAGAGATATATCGTAAAAACCATTTCAACCCCTATTTTCAAGATGGCGGCCGTGGGACAAGGGTGTCGACCCCACAAACTTGGTTTTAGCTTTATACTGACTCCCCCTATACATCAAAAAACTAAAATTGCGTCCTCTAAAAAACGCAACCCCAAATGTAACTTTTCAATGGACTACATGATTAATTTGGAAATGTGTAGATGTTAAAAAGATTGTTCTATTATCTAGACCTTTAAATAAAATTGTGAATCATATTTATTTTTCAAGCCCGACATAACCGCCCCCGCTGGCACGCGGGGGGGTATCCGAAGGGATTTACGCACGATAAAAAAAAAGGTATTTTTAAAATTTCAAACCTATTTAACTTATTGTTGTGATTTTTAAAAAGTGACAATATTTAGAACGTAAGGCCTACGGTAGTACGTGTTCTGTGGGTACTACGGACTTTTTTTTTTTTTTTTTAATATAATAGCGTAGTACTAGTACATAGTATAGTAATTCTTAAAGTAGTTTTTGCAACAGCTTCCTCAGTAGCTTAAGTGATAGGTCTTATTAGGGCAACATTTTAAAATAAATCTAAAAGATTTGTAATTAAAAATATTTCTTATCAATTTTACCAGTTGCTATAAAGATAAATAGTTTATATAAGTACATACTAATATAAAAACAAAGTGGTGTTAGTGATGACCACTCGAGAACGGGTGGACCGATTTTCATGATCTTTGATTGTCTATAAGTTTTGTGATATTTTTTTTGCAGAAATCGCCACGGTTGCCCCCCGCCGGCCAGCGGGGATAGTTATGTCGAACTCGAAGATACCAAAACCCCACGCCATCTCGGATATTTAACGCCGGGGTGCCAGGAGATATACACGAAATAAATTCAGCTGATAAGGTGACCAACATAACTTTATTCTAAGGCGGAACGAAGTTTGCCGGGTCAGCTAGTATTGATTCCAATCAGCAGGTATACAGGCTTGCAGGAGAGGTTGGTTTGGGCCCCTAAGATCTTGGTGGGACCCCAAAACACCCAATTACCTAATTATTGTTTCCGTCCAGCTCAATCTCTAACGAGAAATGTTATTTAAATATATACTATTATATATGTATATATATTTTTAGTTCCTTAGTCCTCCTTTTGATTTGGTTTAAATGACTTTTATGAGAGCGACTGCTATCTGAACTACCAACCCCGTGACGAAAGCCTGCGGCAGAACCTCGTCCATCAATCAGCAGGTGCACCAGATAGCAGGTGAGGTGAGGTGAGGACACCTCACTTGAATAACGAATATCACCGCATAAAAAGATTAAAAAGGAAACAATCTATAAGCCCTTTGTATCCAACAGTGGTACAAAAACAACACATTATAACAAAATTATAATATTTTACCACCAAGGAAAACGGACAATATTAATACAGAACAAAACATTGATGTTCCATTGTAGAACAAAAAAAAAAACAAATAAATACAAACAAAAACTCATATAATACAGCATCGAATCCGCGACCGGATTCACACATCGCGGCACATTACCGCGCTCATGCGACGCAAACAAAAGGTTTTATTTGCTCATTTTGCAACACGACAAGTTAAGAATTTATTAATATTGAATTTTGGATAAAAAAGTCGACCTTGGTTTGGTATGCTCATATTAGGTCTTTGTGATTAGGAGATATGGCTATCTCTATTCATCTCAGCGTTGAGTTTCAAACGCATCTGAGGCTTTTGCGAACCCGCGGTACACTTAATTCTTCCCCACCTTTTGGTTTAATTACACGGTTTTTTTGAAGTACTAGTCATTGAAATTACTAGTAATACCGCTAACCCATCTAACTAAGTTAAATGACTTGTGCTAGGGTTGAGTTCACGTCGGTAGTATAATGGCAAAGTTTTGAAACCGAGACCTCTTGTTCAAAAGACCGAATCCTCGACCGATACTGCAGCGAGCGTTTTATGGAAGCGATTGCCATATGTCTTGATAGGAGAGCCTCGTCCGTCAATCAACCGGTGTATCGGCTTCAAAGTAAGGCTGGCTAGGGTTCCGAATATTAGGAGACCTGGCTTTTTTTCTTGTATTGACGATATCCGTGACCACGGAATACACATTGCGGAATTGCCCCATGCCATCAATAGTGTGCCATGTTCAACATAAATCACAACTTTTTTTTTTAAAGGGGTTTCGTGGCTAAGTTGTAACCAGGTTGCCGGACTTTTCAAGCCTCAAGCTACCAGTAATTAATGCTACAGATATTTGTATGGCAACTCTCCGAGGCACGAAGAGGTCTGATGTGTTAAGAATGTTGATCCATTCTAAGACCGGGCTAGTACCTTTTTTTTTTTTTTTCGTGCGGAAATCCCTTCGGTTACCCCCCCGCCGGCCAGCGGGGGCGGTTATGTCGGGCTTGAACCGACTAAAACCGCACGCCGTCTCGGGTCTGCAGACGCCGGGGTGTAAGGTTACCCATAGAGCATATCCCTCGCACCCCGACTGACCTTTAACCTTGCAATGTAGTAAACTACTTTTACGTATTTAACTTATTATTTTCTGTAGAATACATTTTTTCTTTTATTACAACAAGTTTTTTTTTTAATTTCGATCATCTTGTAATAACGTATTGTATATTACAAGATGATCGAAATTAAAAAAAAAACTTTTATTAGAAATTTATGAAAAAATAAACCATCTATTTATTTTGAAAATATCACAAACAAATAAACTATTTTAAATTGATTTAAATTCAAATTTCAGTTGACCAAACACTGGTCCCAATCAAGAGTTCCAAGCTGCAATCAACAGGGACTTCTTTAGTTCCCGAAAAGCGATTCATTCCGGACACAAGCCGGTCGGGCGGTCAGAAAAAAGACATTTCTATACGTCGCGAGTTCATCAGGGGCAAATTGAAGATGCTAAAGCGGAAAGATTCGGCATTTTTTGTTTTGGAATCACTATTTTGGGTTCAGCAGGTAGGGAGGATGACCTTTTTGAACCAAGATTAGAAGACACTTAGATATTGAGTGGACTGCACAGGACACTACCAATGTCTTTGCAGCCCAATTGAACCTCACCCGCTAGTCGGTGCACCTGCTACAAAAAACACGAGGCTCTGCGCGGGCTTTCTTCTCGGAGTATGGGTCTCAGGTGGCAGTCGTTCCCATAAACGCCGTATAAACTGTGGTTGGAACCCTGAGCTTCGGTGCAAACCTCGGATGTAACTGAGAACAACGCCAAGATGTACAATAATGTTAACGGGCATTAATGCGATCATGTATAGGTTACACAGGCCGTGGTCAAAGGCTGTGACCACGGTCAGTGTAACCTAGTCGAAGCGACAGGCATATTCAAAGGTATAAACCTATACATGATCGCGTTAATTCCCGTTAACATTATTGTATATCATGGCACGCGAAAGTTCAAAAATTAGGAACGCCAAGATGATTGCACAATTTCATCGTGTCTGCCGTGGCGATGGGTTCCGATGAGTTCCGATGAGTTTTATTAATAAATCCTTTCCTTTCCTATGCAGAACAACACGTGCAGAGCTGAGGTATCACAATCATATGGTGCAAATAATATCATTCAAGGTCAAGCTGTTCAGCATCTCTTTTCTTTGTAACTCCATAAAAACTTGGAGGTCTTTACCGATAGGAACACGTGTTTCCGAGGTAGACGGGGTATGCGGCCCGAGTCAACTTCACCTTTAAACTGGCTGCTGATTTTCAGACGAGTCTCTGGCGCAGGCTGTCCTCCCAGGGTTGGAAGGTCAGACAAGACAATATAAACAAATATATAAGGAAATCCTGAAGTAATAAAAATAATAATAAATAAATATTCTACGATATCCTACACATTGCTTTCTAGACCTGTAAGCATAGTTTAACTAGCTTGTGTTGTTATGGGGATTTTCTTCTTGTTCTTTTTTTTTGTAAATACTTACATAATTATTATACATAGAAACATCCAAGCCAATGCAAATAGACATATTCATGCATACAAATATTTGCACTGAGCGGGAATGCAGTTGTAGCAGTCGAATGCACTACCGCTACGCCAGAGGCAAGTTTCGCCAAACACTCATGTATTACGACCACTTACGTCACACAGAACATGTAAGGCTTTAGTTATAATTTTCCATAGCGAACAAGCCTAAAAGAAAAAAGGTAAGATAGAAATAAAGACAGATACAAAGAAAGAGAAAAAAAAGAACTAAAAGAGTATTCATTCATTTACATAATAAGTAAAATTTGTTGGTAGTCAATTGCGCTATACGGCAATTACATTAAACACAAAAGCAAAAACTGCTAGCAGTTTCTGTTGATTTTATATTCGGTGATTATGCTGTTTATGACTGTCATCTAAAAACATATCCTCTTTAACACTACAGAACCACATCCCCTAAATATCGCGACACACGTTACCTGGTGCATTCGCGATTAGGCCAGTGGCACAAAGAGACGGCAGGGCGCCGGCTTATCGACGATGCTAATGCGCACAGCGGGCGATGTGTGAACGCCGCTTTATTGTGTGGTGCAAGTTAGGAGCGGTAACGGAAGTACCACTGTGACACAACTTTTTTTTTACGTGTGGTATCCCCCACAGGCTGCACCTCATCGGTGCCAACGATGGGGTGAGCGTGTCGGAATCGGACCGTCTAACATGTAAATTTTATCAAGTAGTGGTAATAAGTATAATTGCTGTGTATGAAGCCCCAATTTCGATTATCTATATCTAATCAGGCGATTTTTATTAGCGTTTACTTTGTGCAACTTACATAATAAAGACTGGCTGACAGTTATAAAGACCAATTATACCTTTAACTTTATAATTTATAATATTATATACACAATAGCACACCATTTTAGAAGATCCTTAGTTAGATTTCTAGGTTCCGTAAGGCTCAAGGCACACTGACTGACTGACTGTTCGAATCAGTCAGTCCATCAGTGAAGTGTCTATTCAAAAATGTATGGCACGCGACGATGGCAAGAGACCGGACGGTATGTCATTAATGCCATGGAAAATGGGTAGGACTCTGGTTTGGGACGCAACATGCGTCGACACCATTGCTCCTACCCATATAGCCAGAACGGCTGGCTGTGCCGGTGCTGCTGCTGCTTCTGCGGAGACTCTCAAACGGCGCAAATACTCAAACTTAATTGGAGATTATGAATTTGTGCCATTTGGAGTCGAAATTGCAACACGCATGATCGACGCTTCTCGTGACCAGAAGGCTGGCTTCTTTCTAGCGCAGAGAATAAGTATTGCCATACAACGTGGCAATGCTGCCAGTCTTCTGGGCACGTTACCACAGGAGGCATGCGATGCGGAGGAATTCCACGATGCATTTTAGGTTTAAGTTTCTTTTAATTATTTATTTTATTTTAGTTTTATTTAGTTTAGTAAGATATAAAATTTGTAACCACATTTGTACATTTACCTTCATATCTATATAAATAAAAATTCGTTAAGTCTACATTCAACAAAAGTGTTGGCATTAATCAATTAATTTTTTAATCAATTAATTAATTTGAATAATTTTAATCGGATTACATTAATCATGATTACAGTAATCATAATAAAAAAAGTAATCTTAATCATGATTATTTTCTGTAATCATTAATCACTAATCATTAATAGATTTTAAACCGTAACTTGATTATAAACCTAATATAGGATATTGACCTCTATTCCCACAAAGTAATGCACCAAGTTCTCTATCTACTTCTAATTTTACAAAGTTTGAGATTCCCCTTATTTTCTTACTGAAATACTGGTCCCATTCCCGTAACCCACAAGTACCAACTACCGGAATAAAAAGTTGCCTATGTATTATTCCAAATGACAATCTATCTCTGTATCAAATTTTTATTCAGTTCCGTTCAATCGTTCTGGTAGGATTGAGCTAGCAACGTCAAGCAATATTATAACAATTAATATTGCTACTTTTTTATTTATCAAAATTTAATTCAATTCATCAAAAGGACTAATATAATTTTATTTTAATTTTATATGACATAAATATAATTTTTATTTTATTTGACTTAAATCTAATAGTATAATGATCAGTTTATAATTTAGTAATTCACTTGACATAATATTGTTACTAACAATAGATTTAAGTCAAATTGTTACTAACAAATTGGGCCTAGGTGCCATCAATAAACGAATTTGAATTGAATAACTGTAGCAAATTAGATTTAAAATCCAAGGACCCGCTCTCGCTATCTCTCATAACTGACACCCAATCAAAAAAGGACGAGCGTTGATCTTTTTATGTTATAACACAGTGGCACTAATGTTGAGTAGTGTCCCACTGGGAGGCACAGCAACGAACACATTCAGCTATTGTGCCCATACCGGTAACAATAATATATGAAGATTAGTTTTTAATTCATTATTATATCATGGACTCCTGCGCATAATATGGATGGATTGATCAGATTGCGATGGGTTGTGAGTGTCAGTAGTTGGTGGAGGATTAAAGTCATCATAATTTCGACGTTGTTTCCGGTTGCATCTGATCTGAAGATTTCGCCTCAGGGTCCTCTTATTTTCGTGTTACAAGGAAAATTGCCTTATAGGGCCACCTTAAACTCTGGCAATTGAAGACCCGAGATGGCGTGTGGATTTAGTCGGTTCAAGCCCGATATAACTGCTCCCGCTGGCCAAAGATATCTCTTACTCCGTTTGCTCCTTTTGATTTGACTTATCTTGACTTTTGTGGAAGCGACTGCTGACTTCTCAACCCCGAGAGGAAAACCGGAACCAGAGTCCCTTACGTCAATCAGCAGATGTACCGGCTTACAAGTGAGGTTGGCTTGCACCCCGAAGACCTTGTAGAGACCCCATGTACTTGTATACTCAACAGAATAAGCCCACCATAACGCATTTCTATTGAAACTATAATCTATCCCTGTAACAAATTTCATCCAGATCTATTCAGCCTTTCTGGCGTGATTAAGTCACAAATCTCTAATCCATACATTTATAATATTAGTAAGATTAGTTCAAATAAAATAGAAATTCACGATATAAAGTATACCATCTGTATTATATTGTGATCTGTCAGTGAACACACTAAAGGGTTAATAAAATATAAAAGGTCCATCCTACCCCATTGTACACAATAGGGTTATACGCGTTACAAGTTCATTGTTAACCCGTCATAATCTGTACGAATTATGTTTATTATTGTGTACAAATATTCGGTATTATTGGCCCGTGGAGTTTGTGCCGCAGTGAGCCTTCGTAAATATTATTGGTTAACGTTCAATTATTATTTTTGTAAAATAAAATATTTTAATACTTTAGCTAGCAAACAAGTATGTGATACCACTGATGTTATGACGTGGTAGTGGCTCTTGAGGGCTTTCGAAGTTAGAAGTAGGTAAGTGTTAGGAAAGTGTCAGTTTTAAGTATACTCTCGTGCTAGCCCGTACAGCAGCTGAATGACAACCGATGCTCAGGCGCAGATTTTCTTACAGATCTGTTGATTGCGTTTACTCAGAAGTTTGATTTTTTCACAGCTTCAAAAAGTTGCAGAGACCTTAGTTTTTACCCGACTGCGCCAAAAGGAGGGTTATGTTTTTCGAGAGTATGTATGTATGTATGTATAATTGTTTGGCACGCTCTGCAGCCTGAGAGGTGTCTTTAGATTCGTATTTACTGTGAGAGTGACACTGGGTATATCAAAATAATAAAAAAACGAAATGGTGGATTTTTGGCGCTAAAATGTATGTTATTCAAAAAATATTTTCACTCATACTTATCGAGCAGGGTATCAAAATGAAGAACTTTAAAAGGGGATTTCAAAAATATATATGTCATAACTAAAAAGTATACAATAAAATTATTAATTAAAAAATCAAATAACCCGACTGCCCTAAGAAGACCGAAACAAGTTTGATAGCAGGCGGGACCCATTAATTTTCTTTCGGTTTATGATTTGCATCTGGGTCCCGCCTGCTTTCAAACTTGTTTCGGTCTTTTTAGGGCAGTCGGGTTATTTCATTTTTTAATTAATCATTTTATTGATATTCATTTCAACATGAAATCTCCACGTGATTTTGGATAGATAGACAGACGGACAATGAAGTGACCCTATTAGGGTTGCATTTTTTTTCATTTTGAGGTATGGAACCCTGGGGTGTGTGTTGGGTAACCTCCTCGAGTGTCGCTCCGATTCCGATCCCGCTGCAGTCCGGGGGGAACGGAATCGGAGCGGCCGGTACACCCTGGGCGGCGGTCAATGGCTTCCCCTTCACCCCTTCATAGGGTTGGCATTGATCGTCGGCCAATACCCAACGTGGCGGGAACACATCGCTCTCCGTACTCCTCTGCTTTCAGAGGAGACAGGATGAGCGATGCTGTTAGTGGTGAGATGGCCCAGGGTCAGTCGAGGTGCGAGGGATATGCTCTATGGGTAACCTTACACCCCGGCGTCTGAAGACCCGAGACGGCGTGCGGTTTTAGTCGGTGCAAGCCCGACATGACCGCCCCCGCTGACCGGCGGGTATCCGAAGGGATTTCCGCACGATAAAAAAAAAAAAAAAAAAGGTATGGAACCCTCAATATAATTAGATTTCGTGCGGAAATTCCTTTGGATCCCCGCCGGTCAGCGGGGGCAGTAATGTCGGGCTTGAACTGACTAAAACCGCACGCCATCTCGGGTCTTAAGACGCCGGGGTGTAAGGTTGCCCATAGAGCATATCCTTCGCACCCCGACTGACCCTGGACCATCTCCGGTTTCGAGATGGCCCCTTCGAGTTTGGTTTTTTTACGTGATTTGTGCCATGTACTGTATCCGAGTGGAATTAAATAATTTCTTACTCTCTTTCTTTCTTTCTTCTTTCTAAAAGCATGAATATGTGAGCATCATTTGACAATTTTATTTATACACTAGCTGTACACAGGGGCTTCGTCCGTGGCATACGTCACCCCCGTGGCACCCATTGGTCCCATACATGCCCGTTATTTATCAGGTCCACAATAATGTATAGTAATTTGCCCAATTTGTTGACAATTATGATTACTGCTTCGCTCTCCTGGGTAGTAGCGTAATAATATATAGCCTATAACCTTCCTCGATAAATGGACTATTCAACAAAATAACAACATTATATATTACTAGCTGTTGCCCGCCGCTTCGCCTGCGTGAAATTATAAACCCGTTGCCGCTTCCCATGAGAATATATTCCAGGGATAAAAAGCCTACGTATTATTCCAGAGTATACACTATCCTGTACCGAATTTCAGCCAGTTCCGTTCAGCCGTTTTTAAGTGAAAGAGTAACAAACATCCATACATCCAAACTTTCGCGTTTATAATATTAGAAGAATTTATATTTCTTATCGAGTGACCCATTCTGCCATACATACACCTCTATGCGTATCACTCGTGGGTTACAAAAGTGCAACAAAAGCGTAATATACAATGGCAACAATAGTTACTGCAAACATTTTGCAAATAATAGCCAGTGTGACACCGGCTTTACTTGCGGACGTTTACGCCCTGTACATGTTTAGGATGTGGATATTGTTGGAGTGTTGTTAAAACAAACAGACCAAATGCGATTTTTTCCGAAAAAGTTAAAAATTAAGGTACATTTTTGTACTAACATGACATAAACTGGCGACACGTGGGTGCTAGCACCTCTGCCTACCCCTTCGGGGATATAGGCGTGAGTTTATGTTATGTTATGTTATGTTATATTATTTTTGTACTAAAAAGTTTTTGCGAATATCCAAATTTGCCCATATCTTTATATGGCGTTGACTCAGGACCTTGATTTTTTTACACCTTATAGGGACTATAGATCCCAGTATCTGGTATTATTTTAACTTGCTAGGTCCACCCGTTCCTGAGAGAATCGGTGGTGACATATGGACAGACAGACAGGCAGACAGAGGGACAGGCAGACAGATAGAGGGACAGACGGCCAAGAGAGTGATCTTATAAGGGTTCCATTTTTACTTTTTGAGTTACGGAACCCTAAAAATTCATAATGCTCCATCAACTTTTGACTTTCTCTCTGCATCCGAACCTCAATCATCCAACGCCCATACTCTGGAGCCCGGGATCCACTTTTCTACTCCACATTTCCATACTCTACAATTAAGAGTACGACCAGCTCGCAGAACTCCTGTACATCATCCGTGATCAAGTGATCAAAAACACTGTGTGTACACACACAAATACATACTCATACACACACAAGCACACATACACACCCTCATACTGCATACATGCTCACACAAACACACCTATTTATGCATTACATTGGTATACATATGCTTCGTCGCAACAATTTTATTTATAGTTAGGTACTTTATTCGAGGGGTGTGTGTTGGGTAACCTCCTCGAGTGTCGCTCCGATTCCGATCCCGCTGCAGTCCGGGGGGAACGGAATCGGAGCGGCCGGTACACCCTGGGCGGCGGTCAATGGCTTCCCCTTCACCCCTTCATAGGGTTGGCATTGATCGTCGGCCAATACCCAACGTGGCGGGAACACATCGCTCTCCGTACTCCTCTGCTTTCAGAGGAGACAGGATGAGCGATGCTGTTAGTGGTGAGATGGCCCAGGGTCAGCCGGGGTGCGAGGGATATGCTCTATGGGTAACCTTACACCCCGGCGTCTGAAGACCCGAGACGGCGTGCGGTTTTAGTCGGTTCAAGCCCGACATAACCGCCTCCGCTGGCCGGCGGGGGGGGGTATCCGAAGGGATTTCCGCAAGAAAAAAAAAAGTACTTTATTCTGTATTTTTTTTTATATAACTTACCTGGAAAGAGACTGTACTCCAAGACACAGGGTATCCTAGTGTGGAGTTCAGAGAATCATTGGCTTGTACTAATTTTTTTTTTTCTATGTTTTCTGTATGCATCCAACGCCGTTATGTATAATGTTCATTTGAAACCAATAAATGAACAGTGCCGAAATATTGACAACTCGATATAACAAATGAATATGGTAACTAGCTAATGGCTGCGGCTCCGCCCGCGCGGAGGTCCGTTATCTTATTCTGGTTCTACTTAACCAATTGCACTCAAACATACGGCAGATTTAAAGTCTGATCTTTCTAATGGAAAAAACTGCGGTAAAATTTGTACAGGAGTTTAGGCGTCCATCGCGAACAAACAATTCAGAATCGTTCATTTAACATAACCCATTTTGTTTAATATCTTCAATGTACCGACACAACTAATTTACAACTTTAAAATATGTGGTAACAGATATTATCCCTTTAATGATTATAATAGTAATGGTTTATCTTGGCTTTCACGGGAATGACTGCTGCCCCTCCCCACTCCCCTTCTTTACTTTAGAGAAAATCAGCAAGTGTATCATCATCATCATCATCATCATCGACCTATTCTAGTCCACTGCTGGATATAGGTCTCCCCTAATGAACGCCATAGCGCCCTGTCTTCAGCTTGCCGCATCCAGCATCTGCCCGCAGTCGTTCGCAGATCGTCACCCCGCCTGGCCGGAGGACGTCCTACACTACGTTTGCCGAGTCGCGGTCTCCACTCAAGAACACGTTTACCCCAGCGGTTGTCGGTTCTTCGCGAGATATGGCCGGCCAACTGCCACTTCAGCTTGCTAATTGTTTGAGCTATGTCGATAAGTGTATAGGTTAGGCTTATAGGTGACGTTAGCTTGGGCCCCGAAAACCTTAGCGAGGTTCTATACACTTTAACTATCCAAATAATATCTCAGTAATTCAGTTAATAAAGTTTTCTGCCATAAAGAAGCTACCGCGAGTTCAAGGCTTGTATTCAATAAAATTTTGAAGCAGTTACGCTTACATACTTTTCCAATAGAATTAGTTCGGAAAAAGTGAAAATCTACGGCAGGACTTATGAAATAAATATTAAGCCATAATACTAATACATATTAATTAATACCCAAAGTAAGCATAGTTTAACTAGCTTGTGTTATGGATTCCAGAATAAATATTCTACGACATTCTACACAGCGCTTTCTAGACCCAAAGTAAGCATAGTTTAATTAGCTTGTGTTATGGGTTCCAGAATGCGGATAAACATACTTATATACTTTTTTTTTGTAAATACATACAGATTATACACAGAAACACCCAGACCAATGCAAATAGACATATTCATGCATTCAAATATTTGCACTGAGCGGGAAGCGAAACCGCGCCCCCTGTCATAGCAGTCGAATGCACTACCGCTACGCCACAGAGGCCGTTTCTAATATCTAAACTCAAATAACTGACTTACCTGGACATATCCTAAATATTTGAAAGTCTCTGATATGTTATACGTCTTGGGGCGCTGGGGTATTACGTCACGGGTTCAACTCCAGACCTGGATGGTCACTTTTCCGGTCTAAATCAAGTCTTGAATGTTTATCATCATCATCTTAGCGAAGCTGCATCTTTCAACCCCACAAGGAAAACCAGCGTCAGAGTCTCGTCCGTCAGTCAGTAGGTGTAGCGGCTTGGGGGTGGTAGGTGAGGCCGCCTGTCGCCCCAGCAGAAGCAGGCCGGGACGGTGGGACAACTAGCGCTGATCCCCCAAATCGGGGCAAGATGGGGACACCGTGGTTCCCAAACCCGAGGGGACCATCTCGAGACCAGAGATGGCCCAGGGGCAGTCGGGGTGCGAGGGATATGCTCTATGGGCAACACCCCGGCGTCTGAAGACCCGAGACGGCGTGCGGTTTTAGTCGGTTCAAGAACGACATAACCGCCCCCGCTGACAGGCGGGGGGGGGGGTATCCGAGGGGATATACGCACGTAAAAAAAAAGAGGTATAGCGGCTTGCAGATGAGATTGATTTGACCCTTTGGTGGGGCCCTATATACCCAAACTTAAATTTAATATGAACTACAACACAAGTGTACTCTAGATTTAGATCGGAAAAAGAGAACATCTAGGACGGGACCAACTGAGCCACCGAGACGTGTCTAGGTGGCTCAGTTGGTCCGAACATTCCTCCTGTAAGGGACTGGTCACGGGTTGAAGTCCCGTCCTAGATGTTCTCATTTTCCGATCTAAATCTATGGGAGAAGTAAGCATACGAATTGCTTAAAAATTTGATTGAAATAAGTGTACTCAATATTAGAAAGATACAAATCACTTATTTACCCCTATAATTGAGACCGCAGGTCCTCAAACTATCCATAAGTCCCACTCCTTACATAAAGAGCACACTTAACTTCCGATAAAAAAACCTTACCGCTTGATTAACGAAACTCAACCTTAATTTCAAAGTAGTAAAGAATCATAAAACGCAACCTTAACTTGCCAATAAAATTCTTTCACCAATTTTTATTACAGGAAAATCGACTTTATGGTTAAAGCCATAAAGTTGATTTTAGCTTAATATTTTAATGGTACTTTTAAAAGTACTTTGAAGTATAATTGACATTGATATAATGGTTATTATCACATCTGTTGCCAGTTAAACTATTTCAAGGGTTGTGGGTTCTATTCCTATTGAAATAATACCACAATAGTTTTGTGGAGTAGGTAGTGGAATAGGACAGAAGGCAAAATATAACGGGGTTTCCCGTTTCAGAAACTGAGTAAATCCTCTTTTTTTTTTTTTTAATATTTAGGACACGTCAATTTGACTTCACCTCGCCTGATGGTAAGCTGAAGGTAAAGTCTCAGGAAAGAGGGTCACCGTCACATACACGTACCATGTTAACAATGGTGGCACTCAGCTTGACGGCCTCATCAGAAGAGGACAGAAGCCGCAGTTAAACAAAATTTGAATCATGAAAACCTTTTTTTTGTTGGTTAAGCGAATTCCTTATTCAATACAATATACGGGGTGTATATGACCCCCATGGGGGGTGGGGGGGGCAATTTAACGTCACCAGCTAACCAGTACATTTGCTGATTAACGGATGAAGCTCTGGTGCAGGCTTTTCTTTCGTCGTTGGGGGATCAGATGGTAGTCAATCCCATAAAAGTCACATAAGTCAAACCAAAAGAAGGAGACAAACATCCAGCTCCAAGGTGAAACCCTCGGGTATCACGGGGACCAACGCTTAGATGATGATAATTAAACTATAATTCATGAAATATAAAATCGAAAGCATATGTCTCTTGCTATGTGTGTCCCAATACTGTCAAGATGTTCAGCATAGTTCGTTATGCGATTGGCTAAGAACTAACATTTACTTTTAGAAGTTCAATATTGAAAATTCTGACCAATCACGTCACGGTTCTATGTGATATGAATGGTCATAATTTGTGAGTTTAGTCACACTAGTTTTTATACTGACGAGGTTTAAGGGCACTCACTCTTGATTTTATTCTGTACTAGCGTTTGCCCGCGGCTCCATTCGCCTGGAATTCTGATCCTGGCCCCGCAACCTATGAGAACCTATGCCAGGGATAAAATATAGCCTATGTATTGACTATTATAATCTATCTCTGTACCAAATTTCAGTCAGATCCGTTCAGCCGTTCACACAAGAAACATTCATACATCTCTACAAACTTTTATATTTATTAAATATATTAATAAATGCTTGGTTGAGAAACCTCTCAACCAAGCAAATTAATTAATTAAATCCTGCTGTAACCCCAACGGTAATACCTAAATAATACAGCATCTTCAATCAGAACATCTTGCGATCAATTTGATTTTGTATTTACACCCCTTTTCCTGTATCTAAGGTCAAAAGACACACACACTCAAATATCAACCTTAAATTCCTTGAAACAGACTCCAAATTACACTCACAATAATTCCTAAACAGTCCATGAATAACGTCGTATGTGACTCACGATGATTGTGCTGGAATTGCAGACTTATTTGCAAGAAATTATAGTTGAAATTTGCGTGTACGTTTTCGTAAATTTCCAAGTGCACTTGAGCCGAAAGGAAGCACCAATTACATTCAATTCTCTTGGATTAGACAACGCTGTGGGATTTTCGGCGGTCATTGTGACAAGGATGGACAAAGCGAGCAGGATGGAGAGTCTTGTTATATTTAAGACCTGCTGTGGTCACGTCTTTACACGTAAGAGGTTGGCAGACTTGTTTTGACACCTATATTTCGCCAGACTTGTAATTGACTAAGTATGCGAATGAAGTATTATAGCAATATAGGCCTACGTTTAATCAGTATCTTACCTGTCGATAATATAAGTGGCTATCTGATACCTGCGGCTTCACACGCGTGGTTGTCGGTTATATGATTCTATTTTAGGTCATATCTCCGGTTCTACTCAACCAAACCGCATCAAAATCTGTTCAATAGTGTTTGCGTGCATCGCAGACAAGGATAAAAAAAAATTGTTGGCAGAATTAATAATTTAACATGTCCTGATATTTTTTTAGAAACTCCAATAATAGTAAATGTAATCTACAATGGAAAACGCTTGGCCAGAAGGATCCTGTTGCCTTCAATCGAGATTAAGTTCCAAGGAAATAGTAAAAACTGAACAACACATTAAAAGACACGAGTATCGAACCTAAGCCCTCAGGATCGTACGCCAACACACTTAGAACTAGCACAACACAATCGAAAAACAAGTAATATTGTTATCCTATTATTCCTTTTCAGGATGTATCTTCAGGTTGATCTTTTACTTTGGCGAAGTCACCAAACCTACCTTACCTCAACAGGGTGCACCTGCAAAATATTGGATGAGGCTCTGGCACTGGCTTTTCTTCTGGGGGGGGGGGGGACCTATTCCAAAGGATTAAAATTGGCTAATATTTCATTCTAGACTATAATCTATCCCTTTATCACATTTCAACCATATCCGTTCTGCCGTTTGAGCGTGATTCAGTAACAAATATCCAAACATCAAGAGATTTTCACAAACTTTCAATATTTTTTTTATTGATAATAGGCTCGCGTTTGACCACTATTTCACTTGTTGGTAAGTGATGATGTGGTCTAAGATGGAGCAAGCTTGCCAGAAGTTAGTTGTTCCTCTATACTTGAAGACTTCCAGGTTATCTTCTTAGTCGCTATCTTCATTGCTGAAGGTCGTGTCCAGTAGTAGCAGTCTCTTCGACAACCCGATGCACTAAATTTCTCCATCTGGTTCTATCCGCGGCGGTCTTGATAGCTTCTGGTATTGGCAGGCCAGTAAGTTTCTTGACTGCGTCCGACCAACGAGTAGGTGAGCGACCGCGTGGTCTTTTCCCGTCAACCTGTCCAACTACCATCAGCTTTTCCAAGCTATCAGGGTTTGCACGTTATAGCTGGTTTCCAGGTTATAGCTTTCCGGAAACACAGACTCAGGCAGGGCATTCCAATCTTTAGCAGTACGCATGATGAACTGTATTGTCAAAACGTTTTATGCGTATGACAATAATATCCACCACGTATCGGTGTCTAGTCGTTTGGTGTTGGAAGGGGCTTGTAGGAATTAGGTTATGCAACTCCAGTGCATACTCCCCGAAGTGCATCCGATAAAAAACCGAAAGGCTAGCAAATCTAAGCCGATGTTCCAAGCTCTGAAGCTTAGTCTCAACTAGCACATCGCTGTTCATGAGGGTCTTGGCCCATTTCTCTATCGACTCAAGCGCTTCACGTTGGTCGCTTAGCTTAGCCGTCACAGAGGTGCGAGCAGTACTCCATACACGATCGAACTTGCTGTTTATAGAGGTTGAGAAGCTGTTCCGATGTGAAGTACTGTTGCTTCGACCTTCGACAGAATGCCCAGCTTTTTGGCAGCTACTTAAGCTTTTGCCTCAATGTATGGGCCAAAGTTGAGAGTAGAAGTAAGAGTTATGCCTAAAAGCGTACGATCGGATAATAGGATTAGTACTATCCTATCTATTCGATCTGGAATTATTTACACGTCTTTTTTTTTCTCTCCGGAATTTATTTTGTTTCCATGCGTCCTTGGTTGCTTCCCGTTCCTTTCCCGCAACATATTACAAACAATGGTAGCCACACGACTGTTGCAGTTTAAGTGGTCGCCTTGCCAACTGTTCTATTGTCGACTTCTGTATTGAATGGAAATAAATAAATAAATAAAGAATACTTATTCAGTACAAGATCATACAGCGTCAGAGTCGAGGAAGGAGTTACAAATGAAAAAAATATATCAGAGAATAATATTGAAGTGTAAATAAAAGACTGAAAATAGTTTTAGGTGTAAAACAATAATGTTACTTGCTTTTTGACCGTCTTGTTGTTAGTACGATTCTTATTTTTTGTTTGGTTGCCAATCCCGGTAAAATCCAAAGGTTGCACTTTGGAGTCCGGGATCTTCAGGTTCAGTAATATCCTTCTGAGACTTAGCCCAACTCAGTAGGAGTCGGCTTTCAGACCAACTGCTTGCCAACGGCCTCTGTGGCGTAGCGTTAGTGCATTCGACTACTACGTCAGCGGGCGCGAGTTCGCGATTCCCGCTCAGTGCAAATATTTGTATGCATGAATATGTATATTTGCATTGTCTGGGTGTTTCTATGTATAATAAAAAAAGAATGTATCTAAGTATGTTTATCCGCATTCTAGAACCCAAAACACAAGCTAGTTAAGCTATGCTTACTTTGGGTCTAGATAGCGCTGTGTAAAATGTCGTATTATATTTATTGACTACGAAACGGCCGGACTTCGATGCTTTTCGTGAAGCGACTGCTCTGACATCCACAACCCACTAATGATAATGAAGTTCTATAGTTAGTATTAGGGCTCCAATTATCCGTAATGAATGATACAAATCTTTGTACTGCAACCAGGACCGACGGCTTAACGTGCTCTACAGGGCACGGTAGAGATCGAGAAAATACTACTTTTACCTCTAAAACCTTGGTCTGTTGCTTAAAGGTGAAGGAGGCAGTCATATGATCGAAAGGTCGCGAGTTCGATTCCTATCCATTACACTACCGACACGAAGCCACTCCTAACACAAGCAATTTAGCTTGGCTGGAGGGGTTAGGGGAAGAAAGATTTTAAAAAGTTTAAAAGTTCAGTTAGTATCATCAGTTCAGTTCAGTTTAGAAGAAAAGAAAGGATTCATATTCCACTCGGTAACAGCCACGGGCATATGCTAGTTCATTATATTAAGATTAATATATTTGAGTTTACAAGTCACTTAATCACAATAGCTCAAGAACTGAACCCGTGACCTTTTGAATTGACATTTATCATGTTCGCGGCTGCGCTATTAGTACTTAGTATGCCCACTACCTACCGTATGACGAAGCAAAACTGTTTAAATTAATCTCACTCAATTATGAGGGCAATTGCTGAATCTGATCTCAAAAATTTGTACTGACTTATAATGCTGTCAATGTTCTTTTTGAAAACAAAACTGAGTACCTTTGCTTATATAGATCAACTACAGTTACAAATTTTTATCCAAACTGTTCTAGCGGTTTCCGCGATAATAGTGTATAATATGTCGCATCCAACAGGTTAAATTTAGCCAGCTGATTTGGCGCCTAGGCCCTTCATTAAACGCTGGCATCCAATTCAATGGCTACAGAACAACTAGCCAAGTCGTTGAGCGGAACGTTTAACCAGATGGCTAAACGTCATGTAGTCATTTACTTAAATTTGACTGACGGATGGTTCATAACTTGGCTGAGGTTTGGGTAGCAATTTTTAAAAGGCTGACTAACTGAACTGAATTTAAATCGCTTGGCTGACGTGCAATACGTCAGCGTTGAGTTATTCTTTTTCAATTATTTATTGGTATATCATTTGATTAAATGCCGGGATGTAATGAATGACCTAGGCGTCCAATTATCTGGTTCATTTAATTAATTGATTGCGACAGATATAAATGAGTACATATACAAAAATTGTTCGTTAATAGTAAGTATTTACTGAAATTAAATTCAACGGATTCTATCGCGATTTATTTTATTATTTACTCCGGATTTAAAGGGCCCAAGGGACCAAGATTCGGAGCTCAAAACAACCCCACCTGTAAGCCTTATTAATAATACAAATATTAAGCCGGTTCACCTGCTGATGGACGGAGCAGCTGAGGATCAGACGACAGTCGCTCCAGTAAGAAGTCATACCGCTGGTTGTAGCAAACGGTTATTTGCCACGGTAACCGCTTACCATCAAGGATACCATATTCTGATTTTTCAAAATGTATGGACATGGCTGTATGAGAAACTTTTGCCCTTTAACGGGCTGAGTTACAAACAATATTGCATTTTTGTAACAAAAACATTCACTACCAGAATACATTAAAATAATCGGTATCATAACTTTTATTATAATGATTGGTCAATCATAGATAATCTAATACAATTAATTGAGAAAAACACTTTGTAACAAACAATCATACCGAAAATTTAACAAAAAAATAATTTGAGGACTACTAGCGCCATCTAGTTGGCAATAGCGGTAATAAAACTTGAAGTACGATCAGCAATAACTTTTTCGACGGTTAACATTACGGATAACAATTATAATCTATTTACTAATAATAAAATATATATAGCACTATATTATGCAGAATAAATAATAATTAAAAAGAGAAACTGTAAGCTTAGACATCGAAAAATTCCTCCCCACGGGCATCGATGTCTACTAGTATCGTGCCTATCGTAGGCTGGTAGCATTCGCGCGTTGAATGGCAATCCTTTGAGCGAAGTAATGGCCCTCCCTATGGTCAGGGGAAGTGTCGATCAGCTGTGATCTCGGTGAATAGAGAACGTGCGTTTTTAACCCATGGCTAAGTCCATTGCGACTCCAAACGGCTCAAAAATATAATTACCTACTAATTAAATGGGTATAAAATTTACGAATTATCACTTTACTTTTCTATCTATTTACATATAAATAAACTGAAAATCTCCTTTTTTGAAGCCAGTTAAAAACGGGCAACGACCCCGTTTTATTTTTGCCAAGGTTTATTATAAGGAGTTACAACTTAAGGAGTCCGTGCAAGCTCTGTTTTTGTGTTAATCAAATAATTAATTAAACAAATTTATTACTCATTTGCATCTCCTGCAAGGTAAAGATACTTGTATAAAAACTTTAATTGTTTTCACCTTGTGGAAGCTTGGGGATAAAATCCGGCTTCAGATATTATCTTAGCATTCATAACTTATGCTGAAAAAACATGTGACGCAGTAAGTAGATAGTAGATATAATAATATGTTCCAGTTACTTGTCTGTCTGTAAGTATACAGATAGCCAACATAGGAGGTACTACTTTAAAATTTTGTTTTTTTTAAAGAATATTAGTAATCGTAATTACTAATATTCCCCCTAACCCCTCCTGCTAAGCTAAATTGCTTGTGCTAGGAACACACGTTGTGTTAGGACACTACTGACGTGAACCCACGTTCACGTCGGTAGCGTAATGGCCAGGACTCCTTAACCGCTAAACTACCGACGCTTTTTTATTGTTTTTTTTTATTTGATTAACTGACCACCACCTGATTGACAGACGGGGCTCAGTCGCAGGTTTTCCTCTCAGATTTGGGGGGCAGCAGGAAGTTGCTTTCTTCTAAGCCAAAATAAACCAGATAATGGAGTTGTAGGAGAGCCAGGTCTCAAAGTAAAAGCTTTGGATGCACCGGGAATTGGCGCTCCAGTGATGAGAACAGTGAAAAAAGCCTCTTATCATCAACACAGTACTGTGTCCCTATTGCATCCGAGGCATTCACCTTGGATCCTGGAGTCCGCCCTGCTGTCCTCAAACTAAAAGCGGCTAAGTTAAAAAAAAAAAGTTAAAAAGCAAGTTTCGAGATAGAGCTGAAAAATGAGGGCATATTTTAAAACCTATGCTAGTATTTTATGTAAATCTGCAATTACGTTGTTTTTTAACAGAGTATGGATATATGTTTTTTGAGCATTAACGAGAATAAAGTTGCTATTGAAATATTTAAGCGTCGGTAGTTTAGAGGTTAAGGAGTCGAACTTACGATCGAAAGGTCCCGGATTCGAATCCTGGCCATTACACTACCGACGTGAACCCACTCCTAACACAAGCAATTTAGCTTAGCTGGAGGGGTTAGGGGGAATATTAGTAATTTCGGTTACTAATTTTTTTTTTTTTAAAGAAAAAAAAAATATTGATATGATATGAAAATTGATCAGAAGTCACTTAGTCATCTTTTAGCTTGAGGATGGCAGCGCCGAAATTTCTTACGCCACTTCGCATGTTCTTGGGCATTTCTGGCACTGAAACTATTGACTCGAATGTCAGAAAAAAGCCTTGTTATTAAGTGAAATATCAGCTGTTTGTCCTCGAAATAGATATATTAACCAAGTATTTCAAACATTCAGAGTATTACGACTGTACCCCCATACATGACAGTGCTATGTTCAGCTATGTGATAATCTTATCAATATTCTTATTTATGACTACAAATTGCAACAGCAATGACAATGTGACATAAAGACAAGGTTTTAGTTCGATTCTGAGTCATACACCTTTTTTAACCCCCGACCTAAAACAACGGGGTATCATAAGTTTGACCTGTCTGTGTGTGTGACTGTCTGTGGCATCGTAGCTCTCAAACGGATGAACCGATTTTGATTTTGTTTTTTTTTAAAGCTGAATTAGTGTATAGTATTCTTAGCTATGTTTGATGAAAATTGGTCGGGACTTTTTAAATTTTTATTTTATGTTTTGTACTACTGTCATAAGATTAACCGAATATATAGAGCCGTTTTTGCATGATTGAGTAATAGATAAACAAACTTTCACATTGATAATTATAAAAACTAAAAATCAGATCACGGTACTTTTTGAAAATAAACAATTTGGTGTCAATAATCTGACATTGATATTTTTAGAGTTCTCAGACCTCAAACACAAAAACGAATTCCTTATAGGATGACTTGGTTGCCCGTCTATCTGTCTGTCTATCTCAGTATGCAGGACGCAAAGAATTATAGCACAAGTGAAGTGAAAAATCCGGATACCTTAAATATGTACTTAGCTGCCTACATCTCCAAAAAAAAACAATTATTAAATTTTAACATATAGCAGTCTACTGCTGGTCATAAAGTAGGCCAGCACTACAGCACCCAATCCTCCATATTCAGCACCCAGTCTACCATTTTCAAGTCGGTGGTTTATCTGACTGGGGAGTGACCCCATCCGTTTACCGATACGCGGACTCCATTCTAGGAACCGTTTCTGGCTATCAAGCCGTCGGCAGACGTGGCTAGCCTATTGTCACTTCAGCTTACTACAAGTTATATTAGCAACTCCAGCTGTATATACGAGCCAATCATACTCATACACAAATAACTATGTATTTACACTTGGGCAGGACACCGTGCGGTTTTAGTCGATGCACGACATAACCCCCCGCACGTAAAAAAATAAAAAAAAAAACATAATAATTCAATAGTAAGTCACCAGTTTATATTAAGTATGACTATAAGTGTGACTCCTAAACTCAAACTTAGGTAAACTATTCTAACGACATAATAAGACTCCGGATTCGAATCCTGACTATGACACTATCGATGTGAACCCACTACTAATACAAACAATTTAGCTTAACTGGAGGGGTTAGGGGAATACAAGTAATTAAAGTATCGTGAATGTATGGTGCGTAAAAAGCCGCGACTGTGACCGAATCGATGCTTTCGAGATGTGGTATTGGAGAAAAATGCTCAGAATCCCGTGGACCGCCTTTAGAACCAATATCTCCATCCTAAATGAGCTCAAAATTACAAAGCGACTGTCAACAGTCTGTCGCCAGAGAGCTTTCAGCTCACAGTCTGCAAAAACTGATCATTGTGGGTCAACTGGAAGGCAGACGGGCGAGAGGCAGAACACCAATGCGCTGGTCTGATGCCCTAAAGGAAGCAGCAGGTGGATCCATCCAGCAAGCATCCCATCGCGCCCGCGACCGAGACGAATGGAGAACCTTTGTATATCGTCACGATCCTCAGAATTAAGGGACCGATTTATAAGAAGAATGTATTATGTTGGCAACACAAAGTATTATGAACATATATCATGTAAGTAAGACGAAAGTGATGATTTTAGAAAGAGAAGGAAACATGACAAATTGTAGAATTCTGATTGAAGAAGAAACAGTATGTCAAGTGAAAGATTTTATATACTTGGGTTCAAAGTTTACGAGAGATGGAAAGTATGGCTGTGATATTGAGCACAGAGTTTTGGCTGGAATTGAAGTGAATGGGGCCCTGCATAATTTTATAAGCAGCCAGAAAGTATTTAAAGAGGCACGACTGGCTGTACATAGAGGAGTACTCGTCCCCACACTTATCTATGGTAGTGAATGTTGAGTGTGGCAGAAGGAACATGAAAGTAAAGTGATTGCTGTTGAAATGAGAAGTCTGAGAAGTATAGATGGAGTGACCCTGATGGACAGAGGTAGGAACAGCGTGATAAGGGATCGTTATGATATGGTAGAAGATTTAGTGACCAAGATAGAGAAAGGGATGCTTAGATGGTTCGAACACGTAGAGAGGATGGATGAAAGGAAATTAACGAAACAGATTTATAAGGCGAGGGCTGCTGGGCAATCCGATAAAGGTCGACCTAGGCGTACCTACGTATGCAAATCAGATCGAGTACGTTTTGGAGAAAGGCCAGGTCGGAAGTACCCGTAACCAGCGTGCATGTATAAAAACAATTATGAAAGTGGAAGAAGCGAAAGGCGTATGCCAAGATCGTAGCAAGTGGAAAGATGTTGTCTCTGCCTACCCCAATGGGAAAGAGGCGTGACTATATGTATGTATGTATGAATATAAGAAACAATATTTCAGTTTTTACACAGCCAGATTGGCAAAACAAGACAATAAGTGAAGCCTATGTGAAAATAATCTGGCAATGAAAACTTACGGTCACTTTCTTGCGGTAAAACACATAATAACCAACACACGTATGAAACAAATAATAAAATTACTTAGTAACGGTATTATATACTTAGTTAAAGCAATAAGTTACCTACTCATTTTATTACTTATTAATTCGCTAACTTACCCATTTTAGTATTACAACGTAATAATTACTATTCCTATAGTGTAATAGACCATAATAAGTACCATTTAAACAAACATTACTTAAGTATAACGTAAATAAATCTGATTTAATAAGCAAATTATTCCAATTATGGTACAACCATTTTGTAAGTCGATTAGTACCAGAAACCACCACTGCGTGACGAGCGTTTGTAGTGACGCGTGCTACTCAACGATAGATGGCGATGTTTTGCCGATAATTATGGTTCTTATCTAAGTTGAATCTTTAAGTTGGAAAAATGTTAGTGAGTTATTATATTTGTTTAAACGATCTTTTATTTTTTTGCAACAAAATCTTCATAAAGATATCTAAACAGTTGCCACACGAAATTTTCTTCTTCCTACTAATATTTTTAAATGTGAAAGTATAGGAAGATATTTGGATGTTTGTTACTCAATCACGCTCAAACGGCTGAACGTATCTGGCTGAAATTTGGTACAAAAATAAATTATAGTCTGGAATAATAAGTAGGCTACTTTTTTCATCATTGGAGTAGATTCCGATGGGTTACGGAAACGGGAAGCTAGTATTTAATATTTCACAAGTCACAAATTAGTGGGTATGGATCCTTTAACTACTGGGGATGAAAGGTTCACGACGATGGACCATAAGACGGAATACAGTGTTTGACGATAACATAATCACATAGGTAGTATTTACGAAGAATTTATTTCTGATTCTATTGTGTTCTATGAAGTTGTTTAAGGCGGTTTTGCACGGTGCGTGATATTGCAGATCTTAACACACACAGCAGAGGGTCAATTCTCGTAATAAAACTATGTTCAAGATTCCGTCTCAATCAAGTCTCGATCTCCAAAATATTAAAAAAGGTTCTCATAACAACTTTTTCAATTTTTTCAACAAAATTTTGTTACCAGAATACCTTTTTGACATTTGTGACATCGAGATTAGATTAAGACTGAATTCTGAACATGTTTTAATACGGAATTGGCCCTCTGATGAAAACGAACAGCCACACAACGTGCATTAATAGTTCTTCAAGGTGCCTATTGGTCTTTGATTCAATTCAGTAACATCACATTTTCAAAACGTGTGACTTCAATTAGGTTAGAAAGAAAAACGATCTTTGGATTAAATATGACCCGTCAAAACAAAACCTATCTACGTTTTCGTGAGGTTATTAAACCTTCAAAATCAATCATAGTTTGATTCGTTTTCTATTAGATTTTGACTTTTAATTTCATAGGTTTTATTACCTACTTTTGAAATAATCTCCCTGCTGTGGTTTTCCCAAGTGACTACAATATGGGGTGCTTCAAGAAGGGCATTAGAAGGTTTTTACAGGGTTGGCAGCGCGAGTGCCCAGTGGTCTATGTACGGACGTGTGCAAGTTGCACACATCCGTACATAGACCGTGTGCTTGTCTTCCACCTAAGTGGTATAAAAAAAAACATATATTCGTTTTAAAAACGGAATTTTAGTGAATCGGCCCCCTGTTTCGATGTCACGGAGCCGATACACTATACCAGTCTTGTCTGCACTTAGTGCTCCTACACAGACGTCACTGTCCAAGGTGCATCAATAGGGGCTAATTTGCAGAGGTCCGCAAAATCACACACCGTGGGCAGCTACCTAAAAAAAAACTAATGTGTTTATAATGGGTGTAGAGACTCTTAATATAACATATATATTTATAATTCGAATTCTATTTATGTAATATATGTATGTAGTGGGCGTATGGACCCACATAGACCTACGGAGCCTAAAGCGACCTCACAAACTAACCGGTACACCGGCTGATTAACGAGCGATGGGGGGCCAGATAGCAGTCGCTTCCAAAAAAGTCAATATGTAGACCAAATCGATACTGAGAAAGAGCAAGGGGACCTCGGGCTCCGAGGCGACCAGGAATAACTTTAATATAATGGTGAGTTTTAGTAGGTATTCAAATTTCTTTGTTAGAATTCCAAAATGTGGTTTAGTAGTAAGTTTAGTAGTAGTAGTTAGTAAGTTAAGTTATGTACTTAAAATATTTATTGAATTAAAACTATTTTTATCGGATTCTATCGCGATTTATTTATTGTTGTTTTAATATTTACATTGAACCCGACGTTTCGGTTACTTTTCAGCAGACATGGTCACGGGGAGACTGAAGATGGTGGTTGTCTTATAGTTTGAAGTGTAAGTTATCTCAAAGTACCCGAACTATGGTGAATTGTTGGTGTTAATATTTACGGAGAATGAGCTCACAGTGTCATGAAGGCTTGTCCGATGATTTTTTTTCAATTCCAAGAAAAATAATAGAATAACATTATATAAATCCGTTAAAAATAGTTTTATTCCAATGTGTGACGTGACATTCGCGTAAACTTCCGACAATGTCATAAAATATTTAGATAGTTTAAACATGTAAGTATATTCTTAAAGCGAATTTTACCAATGATGAGAACCGAGAGACCGATATTCTTAGCAATCCATGGATTCTCCGTGCGGGTGACGGGTCCATCGCGTTGCTGAGTTGGGAACTCGGGACAGTGCCTGGGACTTGTGACCCAAGTGTAGGTTTAGAATGGGCCCCTTTTGTTGATGTACATCAACACTCACCTTCACTACCCAAGTTCCCCTCCCTGCCTAACCAAATTTGATACGAACCTACTAGTGCCGCTTTAGACATTCGTCCTAGTAATGAGCTTATTATAGCTCTCGATAGGCCTAGATCTTTAAGTAGGTTATAGAGAGATTTTGCTGGTATACCTCTCGCTCCCACTTCCATTGCATACAAATTAACCACCTAACCGTTTTTGATTAATTCGTTTGTGAAATCATAGTATTAATTTTTCTTTATTGTGTGGTCCTTCGGTATATTTGTTTCCCACGGTACAGTAAGTTCCACAAGAACCACATGTTTTAACCTCTTTGAATATAGGAATATGTCAGGTCTAGATGACGAAACCCCAACATCCTCCGGAATTTTATAGTGCTTTTCATACGTGTCGATTAGGAGAGTCCAATCTGGGACAGTATCTAAGATTGAATAAGGTTTGTTCCTGGATGTTATGGATGAACCTTCAGACACAAAGTTGATATGACGTCTGTTAGTAGTCAATCCTTTTTGGGCTCTAGCTTCTGCCAGACTCATTGCTTCACGTATGATGATAAGCACCTTATCGTGGCGGCGTGAGTAATGGCCTCTATCGAGAAGCACCCTACATCCTACTAATATGTGTCTAGCCGTCCCTATTGCCTCACCACAAGTATAACATTGTTTTTCTGTGGCCCTCCGGCACCTTACCAGATTACTCTGGTCTGGGAGGGTCATCTGAAAGGCGTTAAGATAGAATTTTAACAGGGCCGGCGACCAGTCATAGATCAAGGTGCGCCACTTTAAGGCCATCGGTATGCAAACTCTCCCATTGTCAACCATTCATTTTGGGTTTCCAAATTCATCGCGTGCACTCGATATTTATCATTTTCGTCTTGTTTTAGAAAGGACTTAAGTATGGTCCTGGTCCCTTTCTGGCTCTCGTACTCCCAACCCCACTCTGTTCGACTGGGCCCCTATCATAAATCGTTTATGGAATAGGAGTCTAGATTCAAGCTCGGACGCGTTATTATCTTTCGGGAGTGCCCTGATTGTGACATCTTGGGATTTACCTAAGATGTGGGCTTTGGTAACTCTAAGGTGTTTATAGAGCTCCGATGGTTTCTTAAGTTTCATCCCAAAATTATTTTGATCCCTAAATAGAGCAGAGGAATCAGCAGAGTGCGCTAGTCCAAGCCACGATTTTAGCAATTTTATGACAGTTGCATCTATTTTCGCCAGTAAGGTTTTACCGAATTCATACACCAGAAAAGGCCAAGTCAGACGTGATGTTAAGTAGTTGTCATTTATCCAAGCTTTTTTGATATTGTTTAGTGGTAGCTGATCTATCTTATTTAGGTCATTTACTAAGTCCAACTAATGTGCGTAAAAATTTTCACGGATTCAAGGATTTTCACATATAAAGCTAAACCAAAATTAAACGGTATTTTAAGCGTTATTTCATAGAATTCTAGCAACCCGCTCGCGTTTCGCTTCGTTTTATGAGTAACTACATCTTCTGACATGCATCCGTTTTACAATTCTTATATGCATACTTTATATGCATACCTATTACAGATATACACAACACTTGCCATTAAAAAAGAAGCTAATGAAATAATAGAAATGTTTGATTCTACTTACTAAATTTAAATAAACTACATTATCATTCAATTAATTTTATTAATTGAATGATCGTAAGGCTCAGACCGGATTCAGATGTACGTAGGCAAACCGCACATGGGCGAGTCGGGTCTGCACCCCGTCCTACCCAACGAAGTTGGGGTCGGCTTTTCAGTCTAACTACGAAGCGCCCGAACTTCAATATTTTTCGTGAACTGCCATCTGGCCTCCACATCCTACTGGCGATATCGAATTTTTGTAGTTAGACCAGTTGTCGGACTTTTTTACGGCTCCAACTAACCGTATCTGCCATAGATGTTCATATGGCAACCGGTACCGACAGCTTAACATGAATGGTGACTTATCCTCAAGCCAACCCGATTAGTATTGCTTAACTGCACAATGTGTGAATGAAAGATCATTAAACAAACGCTGCGTCCGCGATGTGTCCTAGTCTTACATCCGTGGTATGGCCTAGATAATCCTACGTAAGATATATCTTAATTGTTACATTTTAGAAACACCGTCCTATGATAAGATTCAAATATGCGCGATAAGGGAAAGAAAGAAAAGAAAGAAAGAAAGAAAAGTGTTTTATTGCGGATTAGGTACAAATACAAAATAGCAAAATAAAAATAAAAACAGAGCTACTCTGGCGGCGAATGCTCGTACAACCTTGACCAAGAGGCGCTATAAATATATTATTTATCTGTGGTAGCCGCCACCTGAGCATACGTATGACATTATTGTCAAGCATGGCAGCATTGACAACTCGACAACGTGTCTTATTACGTGGCAATTTATAACACGTGTTAAATGGATATTAAATCAATCAATATTAAAATAGAACAGAACAGTATTAACATTATGTAAGCCATGTCCGCAATAAGGGATTGACACTCAGCATACACTGAGGTGGGTATCTACCACCCAAGTACTGATTTTCAGCGTCACCCCATGTGTGCCACCTGACGTCGTCAGGCAATATCGCTCCGTATATAAGTCAAAAACAAACATAATTCCCTACAAGTAACCTAAGTATCAAGAAGAATACCGCACGCTAAAAGAGTAAGTAATTTTACAACATTCCAACAATAAAAAATTAAATAATTTTGGCAATATTTAACATTTCCTTTAGGTACATTTATACATATAACAATCACAACTCAGCCCGCCATACGTCCTATCAGAGGCTCCGCATGCCCAAACAGTGCAGTTAGAACCCAGAACAAAGACATGCATGCACAGACAATGCCGTCAATATTGGAACGTTGTTACAAGATGTTGTGACCAAGATAGAGAAATGTATACTTGAATGGTTTGGATACGTAGACATTTAATTTTTACGTTGTTTCGGACTTGGCACCGACTTCAACAGAAAAGTCTAACGCGTAGTTTTTTTTCTTTAGAATTGAATCTGTAATTCATTTATTTTTCGTTCTTCAGTACCTAGTTTTAGTAATTTTTTGATTTTTGAAGTCGGTTTTATTTTTATGTTTTTAATTTTACTTATTTGTCCCTTTTTAGTGAACGTTAGTGAAGCATCTTTTGAGACCGTCAAGGTAGAGTCTACCATTTTAGGATCGTCAGCATCTGGGATGGTGGCCCATATCTTCAGGACTTCACCCTAGCTTCTCACCATCCAGCGGGGGGCAGTCAATTAACGGAACGAATATAAAAAAAAAACCTAAGTTAATTCATTTAGGACCACCCGCACCCGAAAGCTAAACCAAACCCGATGTTAAAAGAATATTTACATGGCAGCTGCTCTAAAACTGAGGAGTTCCCTTGGCTGTTCTTCGTCTTCATCATCAGACCCGGGATAATTTAATTTAATGCCGGGGTGTAAGGCGGCCAAATAAGGCAATTCTGCTGACCCTGGGCCATCTATGGCTTTGAGATGACCCCCTCGGGATACTGTATCTATACCAGCAATTAGGCTAACTAAAAATATGAGACGGTCACGAAATAAATTCAGCTGATAAGGTAACCATCAGTACTTGATTCTAAGGCGGAACGAAGTTTGCCCGGTCAGCTATAGTTATAATTGACACAAGCTAATTTAACAATGGTTACTTTGGGTCTAGAAAGCGCTGTGTAGAATGTCGTAGAATATTTATTTATTTATTTATTTATTTATTTATTTAATTAAAATCGAAAAAATCAATATCCAGGACGGGACTTAAATCCAGTCCTTTTCTAGGGAAAGTACTTTGACCTCCGTAAGTGTGTCTTAGAATATCTTAATTTATCTATATAATTCTTCTGTACATGCGTTTTTCATTCTGTAAACAGACTGGAACCTTGAACCGATTTTAATGCAGATTTGTATGTATATTTCAATGAGTTCCTTTTGAAAATATAACTGGTTCCGAAGGTGGCACTGCTGTCGGTATTTTTTTTTATATTTAGGACACGTCAATTTGACTTCACCTCGCCTGATGGTAAGCTGAAGGTAAAGTCTCAGGAAAGAGGGTCACCATTACATACACGTACCATGTTAACAATGGTGGCACTCAGCTTGACGGCCTCATCAGAAGAGAATTGTCGTCGCAGCACCGCGTGACACCCACCGGTCCCACTAGGGCTGCGAGCAGGACGACGTCTACCAGGCCCGCTAATTTATTGTAAGTATAAAATACTCAGTATTTGCAGCTATTAATTCCTATATACTTAAATATTTTTCTTCAGACCCATATTGTCTTCTATTCTGAAATTATAGTGGAAATCCTAAACGGCGGTTAATTTAAATATTAAAGTAACCTATTCCTAATTCTGTGAAAAGTGACGAGCACTATAATAACATTCGAAATTTTCCCACATCGCCCTGTAAGATATAATTTACCAAATTATTGTTACACTAATTTAAAGGAATTACACCACTGATAGCGATGCTGGAGTTAATTTTGATACTCAAAACGAACAAAGGGTTCAAATGATAATACTTATAAAATACGTACGTATAAAAATACGTATAAAAATAATATAAAAATAATTATAAAATTATATATTCAAAAAACGGAAACTGGTAACAAACTAAACGTTATATATGATTTTAGATTGACATGGTCATTTACATTAAAATTAAAATTATAAACGGGATATTTAACATGTTTATTATCTTTTTCGAGTATCCGATATTTCGGCACTGTTACAAGTGCCATGATCACGGATGTACTAAAAAAACTAAATGTTTTTAAATCTTAAGGCTTTCACGGCCGGCTTTGCATGTAGAATATACTGCTTCCGGGCTGTTTGGCCGTGGTCCATTGGAAACTTGAATTCCATACGTTTCGTCGATTACTGCGCTCGACTTCTTCAGTGGTACAGCTCGAGACGCCGTCGAGTGCTGAGAACCTTCCTCGGCGGCGAACTCGCTGCGACCGATGCAGTGGCCCGAGTCACTGGCGCACTTATAGGCGCAGTTGGAGAGGGGAAACAACGTGATCGGTCGTGATTGGTTGAGAGCTGCGCAACCGATGCGCTCGATGACGCGCGGCTCTCAGTGCTGGTTACCAATCTTTTTGGAGATGAAAACCTTCGTTTTTTCTATTAAAATTGTTGGGATGCTTGAATATTTCGATGGCTTCTCAACATAGCCGTGGGAAGAAATGTGAAGTGGTAGCTAAAACCTTCGTGTTCAGAAATTGGATGGTATGATTACCATCCTCCTGGGTGTGTTTTGCAACCGCTGACTTGTCGAAGTGGCTGAGGCGGCAATTTCGTTCCGAAAGGCGGGTCTTGACGCTTCTTTGAGTAGTGCCCACGTATACCGAGCCACATGAGCAGGGGATTCGGTAAACTCCAGCTGAAGATAGTGGGTCACGAAGGTCCTTGACTGAACGGTGAAGATTACGTAACTGCGTCGTGGACTTGAAAATAGGCTTAATGATGTAAGCTTTTAACAGTCTCCCGATACGATCCGTTGTACCATGAATGTATGGCAAAAAGGCCTTCCCTAGAGGGGCAGGTTTCTCCTCATCCTGGTCTCCTGATAATGCAAGCAGCTCGCGAGTGTTAAATAAAAAATCGATCCGCCATCTTGGATTTTTCACCTTTTTTTTACAAAAATTCAAAATCAGAAGCCTCGATTTACTCAAAAATGACACCCATGTTGCCATGTTATCAAAGATGGCGTAGAAACGACCACCATGTTGGCCGCCATCTTGAATTTTTTGACATTCCAGATTTTTCCCATAGTCACCTCAGCTCTCTCTACATTTTTCCCATACATCATCCATATTCCCCATTACTCTTTCTAGGAGAACAATTGTGTCAGTGAGCTAGTGGTAATCGAGCTATATATAATATAACAAATCGCTCCAGATACCTCGAAATAATCGGTGTACATACATTGAAAATAAACGGGCCGTTTTGAGAACCACCTCTTTTTTGGAAGTCGGTTAAAAGTATATCAAAGTCTTGCACATTTGTCTCTTCAATATTCGCCTTATATTTTGTATGGAAAAATAAATTTCGTCATTTTGAATTTTTTTTCTATTCATCGAGTAGACCTCCAGGTCCTGATCATCTTTTGCCAAAACACCTCTCTTCTATCTTCTATTATAGTTTGTGAGATAGACGCTGTCGAAATTTGTATGGGCGCCATCTTGAATCTGCCATTTTGGTTATATTTTTAACCCACTGGCAATTGGAAGAGATTCCGAGTGGTTTTTATTTGAGCATCCCCTACCTCTCTTCAATATCTTAGCCGTGCTCTTCACCCGTCTTCCAAACCCTCGATCATCATCTATCTCCATATTTCTGACTGAGAGTTCTTCCATAAAAACATTCTCAAAAGGAACCATATCAAAGTCTTGCATAGTTCCCAACTTGCAGTCTCTTCAATATTCTCCATATATGTTGTATGGAAAAATAAATTCCGCCATCTTGAATTTTGTTTCTGTTCATTGAGTAGACCTTCAGGTCCTGATCATCTTTTGCTAAGAAACCACTCTTCTATCTTTTATACTCTCCGAGATAGACACCGACGAAATTTGTATGGCGGCCATCTTTTTTTTTCCATTTGGAATTTTTTTTCAGCTCACTGCCAATTGGATTAGGTTCCAAGTATTTTTTGTTTGAGCAGCCCTCACCTATGTTTAATATTCTGGCCGTGCTCCTCACCCATCTTCCAAACCCTCGATCATCATCTATCTCCATATTTCTGACTGAGAGTTCTTCCATAAAAACATTCTCAAAAGGAACCATATCAAAGTCTTGCATAGTTCCCAACTTGCAGTCTCTTCAATATTCTCCATATATTTTGTATGGAAAAATAAATTCCGCCATCTTGAATTTTGTTTCTGTTCATTGAGTAGACCTTCAGGTCCTGATCATCTTTTGCTAAGAAACTACTCTTCTATCTTTTATACTCTCCGAGATAGACACCGACGAAATTTATATGGCGGCCATCTTTTTTTCTCCATTTTGATTGCTTTTTCAGCTCACTGCCAATTGGATGAGGTTCCAAGTATTTTTTGTTTGAGCAGCCCCCACCTATGTTTAATACCCTGGCCGTGCTCCTCACCCATCTTCCAAACCCTCGATCATCATCTATCTACATACTTCTGACTAAGAGTTCTTCCACAAAAACATTTTAAAAAGAAACCATAAATCAAAGTCTTGCATAGTTCAAAACTTGTAGTCTATTCAATATTCGCCATACATTTTCTATAGAAAAATAAATTCCGCCATCTTGAATTTTTTTCTATTCATCGAGTAGACCTTTGGATCCTGATCATCTTTTGCGAAGAAACTACTCTTCCATCTTTTATACTCTCCGAGATGGACACCGACGAAATTTGTATGGCGGCCATTTTTTTTCGCCATTTTGAATTTTTTTTCAGGTCACTGGCAATTTAATGACGTTTCGAGTGACATTTGCTCAAGCACCCCCAACCTATCTTCAATACCTTAAGCGTGCTATTCACCCGTCTCCGAAATCCTCAATCGTCAGCTCTCTCCATATTTTTCCTCCGAATGAATTTTTATCATCTATACGAAACCATCAGTGAAAAAAAAATTTTTCATACAAAATTGTTCAGGAGATGTGATCAATGAGTGAGTCAGTGAATCAGCACGAGCAGCTATATATATATTAATTAATTAATATACTAAAATAAATAAGGCTCTAATATACTATCTGTTCGTGTTCGGCATCAACCGGGGGTGGCAGGTGAGACCGCCTGTCACCCCAGCAGAAGCAGGCCGGGATGACGGGGCGACTAGCGCCCCACCCCCAAACCGGGACAAGACGGGGACACCGTGGTTCACAAACCCGAGAGGGCCATCTCGAAACCGGCGATGGCCCAGGGTCAGTCAGGGTGCGAGGGATATGCTCTATGGGCAACCTTAAGACCCGAGACGGCGTTCGGTTTTAGTCGGTTTCAATCCGACATAACCACCCCCGCTTGCCTTTGGGGGGTATCCGAAGGGATTTCCGCACGAAACAAAAAACTAAAGGTTCTTACCAACTTTTACCGTGAAATTTACAAAATTCTCTTTCACATAAACCTTGTACGTACGGGGCCCTACCGAGACCCTCAGGACCTAACCGGGAGTTCAGATGGCAGTCGGTCCCATAACAGCCGTATATACGAGTTTAGAGCCTCGGGTGTAACCATGAACACCGTTAAAATGATGATGATGACGAAGCATCGCCTTAACTGGACGACACGCCGAAATAACCAAAATACTAAAACATAATGTGGTGCCATTAATGTTATTAAAATATGTTCAGGTTATACGAAATACCTTGTTTTTAATATTCATAATTTAAAATATAGGTACCATACTTATATGGTTAAGGAATATCATTAATTTTATGTCTTTTGTACACTCGTACTGTCCGACGGTTTTGTTTGTAGGAAGACTTATTAAAATCTATACCTACTATTATAAAAATGAAAATTAGTTGTGTCTGTACATTGGAGATATTTAAAAAAAACTTAGGTTATGTTAAATGAGCCATTCTGAACACAAAAATATATCTTTTCATTCTCATCGGTTTGTTGGCGATGGATGCAAAAACTACTAAAACTGATTTTGATGCAGTTTTTTTCATTAGAAAGGTCTTGGTCAGACTTAAAATCTGCCGTACCGGAACCGGAGCTATGTCCAAAAAACGAAAACCAACTTCCGCGCGGGCAGAGTTGGAGGCATCAGCTAGTTTATCAATATAATAGTGGTACAGGACTCGGCCATTACAATCCAAAGGTCCCCGGTTCGAATTCTGGCCATTACACTACCGAGTTGAAACCACTCCCAACACAGGCAATTCAGCTTAGCTGGACGGGTAAGAGGGAATACTAGTAATTTAGGTTATTAGCCAGTCATTTAAAAAAAAATTGATTGCGGAACTGAGAACCCACCAAAATATTCGGGGTCTAAGCCAAACTCGTTGTTACACCAGCAAGTATTTACGCCTGCTTATTGACGAACGAGGCTCTGGTGAAAGAAAGAAAGAAAGAAAGAAAAGAAAGAAACACGATTTTTACACTTGAAAGTATATGCTTGTCACCGCCATTTGAAATATTTTTCATTACAATGATAATTATGACAATAAATAAAGTTTTCCCGGCGTTTAACAATTTCATTACAAGTTACACACAGACAATAAAGATTTTATATTTTATTATTACATATAGGTGATCATATGCATGTAGGTGCATGTTGACATGCGTAAGAACACACGAATTATACAGAGTAATGAAGTAACAGAGACAATCTTTGTAATGATAGAATTATATTTTGTGACACAACACTAGCTAGACTCGAAATAAGCATAGTTTATATTATGGGCTCAATAATACGGGTTTCTTCCTCGACCTCACTACTCATGCAATAGTTTCCTTTATTAAATAGCCCAGTGGTGTACGTAACGGACTGCCGAGACGAGTTCTCAAGTTCGATCCTAGGTCACCCCGGGCACACACCTCTGACTTTTCGTAGTTATGTGTGTATTTATAATGTTTATTATCGCTCGCTTAGTAATGTGCACGGTAGATGGCAATAGGCTCACCCCCTATTACATTGGGACCTAAAACATAACTGGTGAATCGTGGGTGTGTAATACACGGTACCTTCGGGGATACCGGCGTGAAGTAATGTTATGTTATGTTATTAAATCAAATCAAACTCACACTCTCTTTTCGTTTCTATACTGTCATCCCCTTTGCACGTATCCCGTTTGCATCTGGGGCTTCCACTTTTGAGCCAAGATTACGCATTTCGGCTTTTTCTTATCCACTTCACGCGGTATTCAGCAACGCCGACTTGGCACGCATACCATCCCTTACCATGTCAAACCAGCATTCAGCCTTTTCTACACTGTACATTTGCCCTTAGAAGTTGCTAAACACTTGAATTTATAAATATAAATAAAAAATAAAAATGTACAAACGATCAATAAATAATAATCTTTATATAATTTATTTTTGTAATCTTCAGAGGACAATTATTTTTTAATTTTTGTCTTTTCTTTTTGTGGAGTTTTCGAGCTAACGATTATCCACTTGGTGGTAACTTGGAATTTGTTATGCTAATACCGAGATGGCGAGCTCATCAAAGAATTTTCGGAGATACACTAATCGAAAATCTTGATATTTTCCTGTCCACGCTACTCTTCAGAGTGGCCTAAGAAACTATCTTGGACCACTCTCAGCTTGGCAGGACATTTATTGGGTTCAACAACGCTTAACCTAACAAGCTGGTTACCATGTGTTTTACCCACGGTGTCCCATGAGGTAGTTTTCTAACCCAACACTTCTGCTAAAACGAAAGCCTGAGTTATTTACTCATAGAGTTGTATGGACTACGCACTAGAGAAATTTGCATGCTGTACCTATTTTGGTAAGCGGTAAAACTAAAGTTTTTATTGTTAAGTACTATATAGTTATATTCTGTGATATAACTGTGTAGGTACCTACTCTCTGACTTTACCAGCTACTCTACGCTAAGCTAACAACTTATCATTATGTTAATTCAAAGTTTTTCGTCTTAAATCTAGTCCTGTAGCCTAATGGCGGATTAGTGAAATAATAAGCCCGATACCCATCTGTCCAGGGCAGAAACAATTTGTTTTTGAATATAGGTTATGGTAAAACCGCGGGAATATGTAATGAGATGGTTCTTTTTTCGAATTGGCTGACGTCATAGCGCAGCCGCAAGTTTGAATATTTAAAAAAAATATAATGTTTCGTTCTGTTCCTTTGTTGCAAGCACAGGTTGCAAGCTCGTCGGCCAATATTGGCTAACCTTAACTCCTTATATAGGGTTTCTAAGTATTTCTTTGTTTTTTAAGGAAACCAGTAACCGAAATTGCTAATAGGTGTTTCTGTAAACCCCTCCAGCTACGCTAATTTGCTTGGTTCGTTAGGAGTGGGTACACGTCGGCAGTATAATGACTGGGATTCAAACTTCGAGCTGTCGTGCTCCCATCCATACGACTAAAACCAATCGGTGAGCGTCCAAGACAAAGGAAGAAAGATGTATTTTATTGTGGATCATAATAATACCTACATATTTTTGCAGTGTTGTTAAATAACTAAGTTAACCAGAACCTCCAAATAGGGATGACGAATCTCTCTCTGTTTCAGCCAAGGAGGTTTTAGCTGCCGTTAGTTCTTTCAAGAGCGGATCCGCTGGCGGCCTAGATGGTTTGACCCCGCAACACCTAAAAGACCTACTGGGTCCCGGGGAAGCTGGCGATGCACTTTTGAAGGAGCTAACGGCCTTAATAAACCTCATGCTATCAGGTAATGTGTGCGATGCCATCGTCGACTTACTTTATGGCGCCAATTTATGCGCCTTACGTAAGAAAGACGGTGGTATTCGTCCCATTGCCGTAGGGTGTACGTACAGGCGTATGGCAGCCAAACTATGTTGTAAAGCTTACAGCGAAGATTTGACCAACCAATTCCAGCCCCTGCAACTTGGCTTTGGCTCCAAAGGGGGCTGCGAGGCTGCCGTACATGCCCTGTCAACGTACCTTGGCTGCAATGGAGGAGAAGTCATTCTTAAAGTTGACTTGAAGAATGCCTTCAACTCAGTGAATAGGGACACATTGTTGACACAAGCAAAATTGGAAACCCCCAAAATTTTTAAATTTCTCTGGCAATGTTACAGGTACCCTTCAAAATTATTATACAAGGACAACGTTTTAGAATCATCAGTCGGGTGTCAACAAGGTGACCCTCTTGGGCCACTCATTTTCAGCCTTGCTATACATCCTGTAATTCGGCAGCTAAATTCTAAATTTAACATATGGTACCTAGATGATGGGACCCTAGGAGGAGACGTTAATACAGTTTTAAAAGATTTGGCTTTTTTAAAAGATGAATTCAGATCCATTGGTTTGCAATTAAATCCCACTAAATGTGAAAGTCTTCTGAGTGATAACATTGACATCATTTCCACATTATCAAAATTCAATATTTTGGCCCCAAATTTAAAAATTGTTCAAAAAGATTCACTCCGCCTCCTTGGGTCCCCAATCTTAGAGGAAGCATATGACTCTTTCGTAGAAGAAAATATTCAAAATTTCTGTGAAGTTTCGGACCGTTTGCAACAAATTAACATCCATTCTGCTTTCACTATAATTCGGTATTGTCTTTTCGTTCCTAAATTTACACATGTTTTCCGATCAACACAACTTTTTAAATATTTGGCTCTTTTAGGTAAAATGGATAGTGTGATTCAAAACACACTATGCAAAATTCTAAATGTGGATATGAACGATCGTGTCTGGCTTCAGGCATCCATGCCTGTGCGTCTAGGCGGGCTCGGCGTTCGCAAAATTACCGACGTAAGTCTACCAGCATTTCTATCTTCGGTGCATGGCACGGATGAATTAGTTAGAAGAATGCTAACCCCTAGCCTAACTAATTCGGAAGTGCCAGGCAAGGCCGAAGCTTTAAATGCTTGGAAAATGTTTTGCCCAAACGCTGATTTGCCAGGTAACCCATCTTCCCAGAGGCAATGGGACGTGCCGCTCTGCAACATGGTAAGAAAACATCTCATTTCTACTTCTACCAATGTTGCGGAGCGTGCTCGCCTTTTGGCGCTGGGGGAATGGGAATTGGTACCATGTTGGACGATAACACCTTCCGTATCGCTGCTTGCCTTCCTTTGGGTGCTCCTTGCGTTTCTCCGCATCGTTGTCGCTGTGGAGAAGAAGTGGGTAGCCTTGGACACCATGGCCTCTCATGCAGCAGGAGCGCAGGACGGCTTTCGCGGCACGCGTACATCAATGACATTATCCGTCGGGCTCTTGTCACCGCCGGCGTTCCAGCCGTACTAGAACCTACTGGTTTGGCGCGCGACGATGGCAAGAGGCCGGATGGGATGTCGTTGGTGCCTTGGAAGATGGGAAGGCATTTGGTGTGGGATGCGAAATGTGCTGACACCCTTGCGCCTTCACATCTTCCAGGGACTGCGGACTGCGCCTGCGCTGCCGCTGCTTCGGCAGAGACCCTTAAACGGCGCAAATATAGTAATTTAACATGTAATTACATATTTGAGCCGTTTGGGGTTGAGACGCTGGGATCTTGGGGTCCAAGTGCCCGTCTTTTATTTAAAGAAATTTCAAAACGGCTTATAGACGCTACCCGTGACCAGAGGGCTGGTTCATTCCTCGCACAAAGGATTGGCATTGCCATTCAACGTGGCAATGCCGCCAGCCTTCTGGCCACCCTCCCAGTTGACGTCGATGGGGAGGAATTTTTTGACGCCTAAACCTGTAGCTTTGTATATAGGTATACAGATATTGTTTTTATACTAATTAATAGTAATTAATTTATGTAAATAAAATATGACTTTCACTAAGTTATAATATAAAAAAATATTTTAAACTTAAATTTTAATTAACATAAATGAATAATAAATAAATATTCTACGACATTCTACACAGCGCTTTCTAGGCCCAAAGTAAGCATAACTGGCTTGTGTGCTAATGCGGATAAACAAATGCAAATAAACATATTCATGCATAAAACTATTTACACTGAGCGGGAATCGAACCCGCGCCCCCTGTCGTAGCAGTCGAATGCATTTCCGCTACGCCACAGAGGCCGTAAGAAAACAACGACGTCTCTGACGTTCGGAGTCTTGAAAGCGACTACAGGTTCATAATTGTCTTCTAGTATGAGTCTTCCTGCCTTAGGTTGATGAAGATATTCGGAGCCCAAGCCGACCTGCCCTACAAGCCGGTTCACCTGCTGATTAACGGGTGATGCTCTAGCGCAGACCTTCCCTACAGACCTTGGGGTTGGATAGTCAGACGGCTAAGAAAAGCTAAATCAAGCGTACTTAATAAAATACAAGAAAATATATGCTGCATCTATAACTGAGTATGGTTTAATATTTTTATTAGTAAAATAAGTAATGTTGAATGTATGATATTGTCGGAAGTTTACGCGAATGTTACACATTGAAATAAAACTATTTTTAACGGATTCTATCGCGGTTTATTTGATGTTATTTTATAATTTACATTGAACCCGACGTTTCGGTTGCTTTTCAGCAGCCATGGTCACGGGAAGACTAAAGATGGTTGTTGTCTTGAAGTTTGAAGTGAAAGTTATCTCAAAGTACCCGAACTATGTTGAATTATTGGTGTTACTATTTACGCAGAATGAGCTCACAGTGTCATGAAGTCTTGTTGTATTTTGTTTTTTCTTGGAATTAATTAAGTGAATGACTGGGTCCCAAGCTGGTGGTACATTCCAACCATCTTCTCTATTAAAATTAGGATGTTTTTTAATTTCAATAGCTTCGCGGAGCATCCTACACTCCACAATAGCTTCCCAGTCATTCACTTAATTAATTCCAAGAAAAAACAAAATACAACAAGACTTCATGACACTGTGAGCTCATTCTGCGTAAATAGTAACACCAACAATTCAACATAGTTCGGGTACTTTGAGATAACTTTCACTTCAAACTTCAAGACAACAACCATCTTTAGTCTTCCCGTGACCATGGCTGCTGAAAAGCAACCGAAACGTCGGGTTCAATGTAAATTATAAAATAACATCAAATAAACCGCGATAGAATCCGTTAAAAATAGTTTTATTTCAAAATGTTGAATGTATTTCAACTGAAAAACTCTTTCTTATTAAATTGAACAAAAACCAATATTAAAATTTGGAACCTTAAAGCATCGTAGGTGCCAAGGCTGCAGGGATACGCAATCAATTTTTATTTTGTCGTGCTAAGTACCGTAGGCGCTAACAAGTATATAAAGTTAGAACGTTACACTTAGATACTGAACGAAGAAAATAAATAAAATAGATTTTCTCCCATACATTTTTGTTGAAATTTTTTTTAGATGTAAGGGAGTAATTTTATAGAAAAGTTGAAGTTATAAATATTAATCGGCACCAAATTTTCTATCCAAAACAAATTTTTCCTAAGTGATATTGGCATATTCTATCCTATGTCCACTTTTTTTTAAAATACGCACCCCTGTGAGGCGTAGCATTCCAACTCGCAGCTCCTCATGTAGCATTTCAACGATGTATTACGTCTCGACGCTACAAAGGGCGACCATTGCCTAAGTTATTGCCTGCCCCGGCTGGCTAAAGGTTCTTAGTAATCCGGGCTGAATATGGATACTGTACTACCCTGTCAATGAATGAGGCAGAAGCGTTTTCTGTATAGCAGTGAACCGTGGTACTCTAAAAGCACTTACTACATTCAACTCATGCCTGAAGTGGTTTGACAGTGACAAAAAAACTCATCATCATCATCTTAACGTTATTCCTTCATCACAAACTTATATAGTATCATTTCAATATTCGTTTTCAAAAATATTTCCCCCCCATACAGAGTTAAAACTCCTTATATTCATTATGTTAAACAAAATTCAGCCTAATACACTCGCATTATATAAAATGAGCGTCACTAAATTGGTATTGACCTCAAATTGATGCTCTTTGCTCACACAAATTGTACACCATTATAATTAGGTAGAAAACCGCACATCGTATAGTGTCGTATCATTACGACACAAACCTGCGAAGGGGACAGACAAACTGATACAATTCTTATTTAAATAATGAGAAAAAAAAATTGTGAATAATATAAAAAAGTTACAGAAATTATAACGTTTTTACTCGTAGATGAAGTTTGAGTTTCGAACGTTTATTTTCTGTGCACAGTGTAAGTGAAATATTTTGTATCTGTGGATTACGTGTTACTATTTTGCCCGAAAAGTTAACGTTTCGTTTATGTTTTATTTTTAAAAAGTGTGGTGGCTACGAAATATTTTTACAGAATGAAGTGTTTTTACAGACTGGGTAAGCAATCTAGATTGAATTTTTTTATGTTATGGCTGCTGCAAAGCAATCGAAACGATGGGATCAGTGTAAATAATAAAATAACTCCAAATGAATCGCAATAGAAACTCTTAAAAATAGTTTTACTTCAATGTGTAACATTTACGTAGAGTTTTGGCGCCAACACGGTAAAAGACGCATCGAGGTAGTGTTTCATTTTCTAAAAATTGTGTAATTTCGAGTTTTTATGTGTAAAAATGGTGGGTTTTTAGACATAACGTCTTAGATAACACGCACAAGTATAGGAAAGTGGCATATTTACCGTGAATTATGATTTTCCATGTTGTTTCCAAAACTCCAAAGAAGCCTTTAGTAAAGATCCCACTACTTTACTAGGGCAAGACTAAGTGTACAAGTGTGTGACTAGTTATCTATGAGCATATAGCGATAAAAACTGAATAAAACAGGAAGATACTTGACATTGGCTAAATACGATGCAAGAAGCCAGAAAAAAAAACATTTACGTAAACTTCCCATAATATTATGTCATTCGTGTTCGGTATTTTTTGTTAGTGAAAAAAAAATTATCCTACTAATTCTAAGCACTTAGATAATTACTTAACTGAAATTAGAATTTCTATTTATATTATTAACTTTTTACGCTAAAATATTAATTTAATATTTTGTTACTTGACCAAGCGATAGCGACAGCTGAACTTTGAGGGTTCGATTCCGAATTCAGGCAAAGTTTTTTTAAGTTTATCTGTTAGGAATCTCACCCAAGGCAATAGGAAGTGCCGCCACCCTGGGTCCACTTCTGCTGGGGCGATGGCTAGCCCGAACCATAATCCGCCGATGCGCCTTCTGCGGCACTGAAAACATTACAATCCTTTTTTGGGCAGTCGTGCATTAATCATCAGATCAGTGGCTTTTGAAGGAATATTATTTCAATCCTACTCATGAATCAGGCTAGGAACGTCGCACCTTCATCGTCCGTTAGCATATTAGTGTTTTGGGTTTTGTAAATCTAACAAATTATACATAATTAAATTAAAAAGTTAAAAAAAACTCGACATAGCTAAGAACATTCCCGGCTAATACACCTTTCAGGCAAAAAAAAAACAATCAAAAACGGTCCATCCGTTCGGGAGCTACGATGCACAGACACACACAGAGACACGTGAAACTTATAACACCCCGTCTTTTTGCGTCGAGGGTTAAAAATAGACTTTGACGACCGACGATTTTCTGTCGACCTCTGTAATGAAGAAAATCGTCGGAAATAAAGCGTTCGACTGCCAGATCGGAGGTCGCGGGTTCGATTCCCGCTCGGTGCAAATATTTGTGGACATGAATATAAATATTTGTATTGGTGTATAATTGAACTGTGGATAATTGTATATGTATACAAAAGAAACCTATGTTTATATATGAGAAATCTAGAATATATCATATATCACATATGACATCATAACACAAGATGGTTAAGCTATGCTTACTTTGGGTCTCGATAGCGTTGTGATGGTCGTAGACAATTTTTTAAAAAAGGTACTGTTTGACTCAGTTTGACCACGTCATATCTCCTGACAGTCCTGACATTCATCGGACACTACGAAAAAGCCACAAAGCAAGATTGAAATAATATTGTTGGAGATAAGGTTGGAGATGGCAGTAACCACTCTGATAATAATACTGGATTGACTTCGATTTAAACCTAAATTCCTAAAACAATGTTTAAAAATGATTGTAAAGTCATTGATTGTTTCCATAGTTTGCAAGAAGTACGGTAGATGGCTCCAGCGTCGCCTTGAGGCGTATATAATATATTTCGAATAGGTATGTGGGACATGGGGGTGCGACTGGTTGGATCACCTCCAAGTTTGGTGCACCCTGGGCAACGTGGGCGATGACGCATCATTGATTGCTCCTCTGGAGTAGCTGGCGTCAACGTCAACGGCCAAGAGTCTGACCAACCGGCCCTTTTCAGGGCCAGCTGACCCCATTGCACGAGGGGGTCGGGGCATGGCGGGCCTGCAAGGCCCGCGGGGGTGGGGGCCGCTCCAGGTACCCCTCTGCTGTTATCAGAGGGGACACTGCGAATGGCCCAGGGTCAGTCGGAGTGCGAGGGATATGCTCTATGGGTAACCTTACCGAGGCGGCGTGCGGTTTTAGTCGGCTCAAGCCCGACATAACCACCCCCGCTGGCTGGCGGGGGGGTATCCGAAGGGATTTCCGCACAAAAAAAAAAAAAAGGTATGTGGGACATGACTAGGTGGCTTAGTTGGTCAGAGCATTCCCACTGTGGTCGCGGGTTCAAGTCCCGTCCTAGATGTTCTCTTTTTCCGATCTAAATCAATATTAAATTCCTGTGTTCTAAAGAGTAAACTAAGACAGACTAATACCCCACACCTTCCTGTTATTTCCCAAATTCATTATCATGGCGACTGGCGACACCTCAACAAAGACTTCCTTCAAACGTCACAAATTTATTTATTTTTTTACTTATAGCTCAAATAGCTACGTAATCGCAGGAAACAGTTCTCGGTTCATGAATATTAAAATCAAGATGAACGATTCTTAATGTTGCATGGCGCCTAATATAATTATGTTAATATGGTCAGTTTCGATAATGTAGACTTGATTTTGGAGGATCATGGGTGTACATACAGCTTTTAATTATAAGTATTAAGTTTTCTTCTGTGGAAGTACCATGGGAGTTTTGGTCGAGTGGTGGCAGGTTCGAATTTCAATACACTGCTTATGTGACGGGGTAGATGGGCCGAGCCAACCTCACCTGAAAACCAGTACACCTGCTGATTGACGGACGAGGCTCTGGCGCAAGCTTTCCTCTCGGGGTCGGCAGTTGCTACCGAAAAAGGCAAATCAAAAGTATGAACAGCGGAGCCAAAGCTCCGAGGTAAATGTCTCGGATGCATCCACTTTGATGATGATACTGTTAACGTAAACCTACTTCATGTTTTTAAGAGAATACCGTGTGGCTAAGTGAGCCAACCGCAGGGTCCAAATAGTGAGCTTTGGATGCAACCAGGATATCTGCTAGGGTAAAGATGATGACTGTATGTGACACAAAAACGCGCCGTTTCAAAAAAAAGCCTTCTTTTTGCATGCAGAAACTCCCTCGGAGTTCACCGCATGGTCTTTCGGGCCGGGTCTGGTCTGCCTTGAAAGGATAGTCTGGAGACATCGACCGACCTTGACTACCAACATAGATAGCCCCGACGCGTGGATGATGTGTGGGGAATCAAAATTCCCCCTCCCTTATAAAATAGAATAGTCTTGTAGAATATTGTTTCATAATATTCATTACAATTACCTTAAACCAGTCTCTATTGAGCTGTAGTTACATGAGTATTACGTTTTAATGCCATCGTTGCAAAATGTAACTACATTTTTCTTTTGATAAAATTCAGAAGGCTGAATAATGTGTCCAGTTGACTACAATAGGTCCGCTCGCTATTAAATTCTACAGAGATGAGCTTTTTTTTTTACGTGCGGAAATAAATAAATAAATAACGGGGGCGGTTATGTCGTGCATTGACTGAAACCGCACGGTGTCCTGCCCAAGTGTCCATTGCCGGGCACCCCGGGTAAGCCCTCGAAAGGATAACCCCAGGGTTACCGGCGGACCTTGGTCGCCAGCGCGGCCTCGTCTGTTGGATTCGGATTTTATCCCGCGTCGGTGAGTAGGCAGGCGTGTGTAGGACACACACGACACAACTCCGCCACGGCCTGCTTCTGTAAGGACGGCGAATCGGCCAACTGCCGTCCTCAGGCCCCGATCATGGAGGTCGGTAGTCCCGGGCGTAGACGACTCTGCGGCGTCCTCGCCGCAGACTGCGGTACTCGGGGGGCAGGGTTCTCTCCCGCTCCCTCTCCGCCGTCTCTTTCGCGCGCATGACCTGCTTACAGAGAACAGCTGGCATAATCATCATAATCTTGGAGTTAGTCCCAATAGCATCACCTCTCACTGGGGCCCGCTTTCCGGCCTCCTCCACTTCGCACGTTCTTGGGCATCCACGGTAGTGAGACTATTGGCACGCGTATCATCTTCCAAAACGCATAGCCAGCATTCCTTGGGTCTACTCCCTCTAAGAAAGCAGGCAAAATGGTTATGTAAATTCAATCCTGCCTACACCTTCGGTAATATACTAACAGGAGTTATTATGAGTATATTTTAAAAAACATTTACGGACTTTGCGTTCTCAACCCAGACACACTTGTAATAAAATACCTAATACTTATAAATCCACAAAAAACTTTAGAATTACAAAAAGATCAAGCATTAAACGATACAAAATTATACAAAATCATTTGATCCGTGTCTATGATCTATTTTTAATGATGGCCGCCAGGGACGCCATTACGTTCCAATTTCAAATTCAAATTTCGAAGCCGCCTGTGCAGGCGCCGCGCGTCTGTCGCGACTGCGGTTTTGTAAAAAAAAATATAGTCATTTCTGTTTCCGGGTCAGTAAATAAGGGGTGTGCTCTGTTTGGGGGTGGACACGACCCCAAGTTAGACTGTCAAGGTTGATGATTATTATGTACTCAATCGATTCCGTTCCGAATGATTTTGTGTGTATAATGATGTGTTTTTTAAATCGATTTTTGTTTAGTGGTTTACGTCGCAATATAATAAAATCTTTATCTATTATTTATTTAAAAGCAATATCGATTTGTGTGAGTGCATGGACTTTCAGGGTCCAAGCCAACTTCAGCTGAAAGCCCCGGTACACCAGCTGATTGTCGGACCAGAATTTAGCGCAGGTTTTCCTCTCGGGGTTAGGAGGGTCAGAGCCGTCTGAACCTCAGGTCAGAGTAGAACCCAAAAAAGTCAAAATAGTCCAAATCAAGAGAAGGAGTAGGAGATCGAATTCCGGACTTCATGATTCATCATCATCTTGACTTGGTTCAAAGTTGAACTCGAAGCTTTCACCTCCGAGCCCTGGGTTCACTTTCTGAATTTTCCTCCTCCACTTCATATGATCTTGGCCAATGAGACCATTGGCAGTATTTGCATGCATGTCAACCCTTATGACGTCAAACCAGCACTTCTTGGGTTTTCCGCTACTACCGGGGCCCGGTGGAAGTGACATGCAGGAAGCCAGACATTTGTCACCTATGCAGCAAGGCGGTTGCCACAAAACATGGCCATACCAGTGAAGGAGACTCTCCTGCATTTTATATGCGAAGTCACAGACATGCAGCGTACCGTGGACGCGGGAGTCCGGAGTCGGTATAGTGTATACATAACACATAATAAATCACGATAAAATCTATTGAAAATAGTTTCAAATTCATTGACGACCTCTATGGCGCGGCGTCGGTGGTCGTAGGAAGCGGAGCAGTAATCATAAATTTGAAGAAATCCGGCAGATTCCCTTTTCTTCAGGCAGATTTAAATATATTATATGAGTTAAAGTGGTGCAACGGGGGCTTGAAATACGCCACGGGTAAAGCCGGGAAGGTTTAGCAAGTGTGTAATATTCGCATAAACTTTCTTTGCTTTAATTATTATGGACTCGTAGTCACACCAGGGTGTCACACTAGTGTGTATAACAGCTTTTTTAACATAAGCTAGAGCTTATTTGGTTGTACCTTTTTTCTTTTTTTATCGTGCGGAAATCCCTTCGGATACCCCCCCCTCCGCGTGCCAGCGGGGGCGGTTATGTCGGGCTTGAACCGACTAAAACCGCACGCCGTCTCGGGTCTACAGACGCCGGGGTGTAAGGTTGCCCATAGAGCATATCCCTCGCACCCCGACTGACCCTGGGCCATCTCCGGTTTCGAGATGGCCCCCTCCTCCGTGTTTAGAAACACGTAAGTAAAATTAACAAAATTAATAATTGGGTAGTCTAGGGCTTGTAACTATATGGTTCCCGCCCACGCAGTATACCACCAATCCACCCTGACAACGAATACAACACGCAAATATTAATTAATATTATAAGTGGTACTACACATTAAGTAGGTACCTAACTTGTAGTACGGCCGTCACGAGGTTATAGTTTCAGGGAAGGTTTATAACAAATCTGATCAAATACGAAGACGTAAAAAAGTATCACAGAGAAGTTACGAGAAAATCGCTTATCCTGATTTTAATATGTATTGCTTAGGGATGAAAGTAATCTCGTAAGGAAGGTATTAAGTATGAAAGTGTTAAAGACAAACCGTTTCGGAGTATTTCAATAACAGACACTGTGTAACGAGATTTTATTACCACGTTTTTCTTAGTTTCACTTCGTGTCTGTGTTTCTGTGTTTCTTTCCCTCTGAAGCCAAAAATTGACACTTAATTTTTATATATATATATATATATATATAATTTATATATATAAAAATAAATTTATATTATATTATGTTATATTATCATATATATATTTAAAGCTCTGAATTTTTTTATGTACGCTAATGCCACCTTACATTTTCACATTTAATCATCAGAAACAGTCAGTAGTTTATAAAAAAATAAAAAATAAAAAAACTTTTTAAAAACCACGTTTTCAACACTAAAAAACGGGGGGCCACCGCCGCTTTAATCCTTTAATGTATCGTTTACCTTAGATATTCAATATTTTAAAAATTTCAAAGCGCCCGCCCCATGTTTATTAGTGTTGAAAACGTGGTTTTAAAAAGTTTCTTTTATGTATTTTTTAAATATTAGATTAACTTTATGCACTCTTCCGGATAAATTTTAACCAACTATCATCCGTGTTGTTTCCGTAATAAGATAAATAAATAAATATTCTACGACATTCTACACAGCGCTTCATAGACCCAAAGTAAGCATAGTTTAACTAGCTTGTGGTATGAGCTCCAGAATACGGATAAGCATACTTAAATATTATTTTTTGTGAAGACTGACATATTTACATAGAAACACCAATGCAAATAGACATAATGTACGCATGACATGTATGCATGATACAAATATTTGCACTGAGCGGGGAACCTGCGCCCCCCTGTCGTAGCAGTCGAATTAATACGCCACAGAGATGTAAATACCAAAGCTTTTGCTTAATGTCTTCCATCTATACTGATATAAAATTGTAAATCAGCTGCGTTTTTACATTGGAGATATTCAAAAAAAATTGGGTTATGTTAAGCGAGCGATTCTGAACACAAAATATATAATTTTTGTAATTCTTGTCTGTTTGTTCGCGATGAACGCAAAAACTGCTGAACGGATTTTGATGCGGTTTTTTCTATTACAAATGTCTTGATCAGACTTAAAATCTGCCGTATATTTGATTGCAATTGGTTCAGTAGAACCGGCGGTATAGTCAAAAAACTATAACCGACAGCTAGTAATTGATAAATGGATTTATTCTTTTAAGTTAAAAGGCGGTTCCCAGGGCGAGCGTGATATTGATGAATATAAGAAGTGAATAAAGGCAATAATTAATCTGTGACCCCCGGACCAACCACCGACAATTTTCAACAAAAGAAAAGCTGAAAGAACACATAAAGCTAGTTTAACCAACAAAAAAACTTAACAAGCAATGTTTCCACTAGTTTGAACTAGAAAATTATCTAGAATTTTCCACAAAAGAACCAATTTGCTTATTGTTGTCGGGTTAAATTGTACGAAAGAAGAGGGTAGACGTACATTGCGAAATCAAATTGTATTGTGCGTGATCACTCGCTCGTGAACCACGGCGGGGACAAGACGTAGAGGGTGGACCGTTTGGGAAATATGTTATATATTTTTAGATGCCTTAGAATAAATTTATAATTTCAAAAATGTTCATTCTAATGTAGTATGGATTTCTAGTGAAGTCTTAAAATTCGTCGTCCTAGTAGAGTCTGCAGTTTGAGTATTTACGTCAGCATTAATTAAATAATTTGTCAGTAGTAAGGAAGCAAATAAGGCGGTGACATTGTTGAATGATTTGTTGCTATCAAGAATCCAGTAGCCGATATATTGTTTGATGGTTTTAACCTTACGGCTTTTCTGACGGCCTCTGTGGCGTAGCGGTAGTGCATTCGGCTGCTACGACAGGGGGCGCGGGTTCGATTCCCGCTCAGTGCAAATATTTGTATGAATGAATATGTCTATTTGCATTGGTCTGGGTGTTTCTATGTATAATATGTATGTATTTACAAAAAAAAAGTATATAAGTATGTTTATACGCATTCTGGAACCCATAACACAAGCTAGTTAAACCATGCTTAATTTGGGTCTAGAAAGCGCTGTGTAAAATGTCGCAGAATATTTATTTATTTATTATTTATTTAAATGGCTAGCAAGGTTACAACCTATCTTAATGCACCCCTTTAGCCGGGGACCATAGTCGAAGTGTACCTTTTTTTTTTTTTTTTTTTTTTCGTGCGGAAATCCCTTCGGATACCCCCCCGCGTGCCAGCGGGGGCGGTTATGTCGGGCTTGAACCGACTAAAACCGCACGCCGTCTCGGGTCTACAGACGCCGGGGTGTAAGGTTGCCCATAGAGCATATCCCTCGCACCCCGACTGACCCTGGGCCATCTCCGGTTTCGAGATGGCCCCCTCGGGTTTGGGAACCACGGTGTCCCCGTCTTGCCCCGGTTTGGGGGAGGGGCGCTAGTCGCCGCACCGTCCCGGCCTGCTTCTGCTGGGGTGACAGGTGGCCACACCCGCCACCCCCAGGCCTGCGCTCATGGAGGACGGAGGTCGTTAAGCGACCTCCGGCGCCTGAGTTGCCTGCGACGCGCGGCGAGCAAGTTGCGGGCTCGGCGGACCGGGAGAGTTCTAAGTCTCTCCCGGGCGCGCTCCGCCACCTCCTTCGCGAGCATTACATGCTCGCAGAAGGAGGCGGCGGCGGCCCACGCGCTCGCGCTCCGCACCATTGCCGCAATCATGCTGCCGAGCGAGAGGACTCCCACCCCGATGGCTGCCACGAGGTCACGCCTCGGCGCCTCCCACGCCGGGCAGTCCGCCAGCGTGTGCAGCCCTGAGTCCTCGCTCGCGTCGCAGTGATGACACTCAGGCGTTGGCTCCTTTCTGATCCGATGCAGGTGGTCCCCGAAGCACCCCTTCCCTGAGATCACCTGCGTCAGTCGGTAGGAGAGGCTTCCGTGTCGCCTCTCCAGCCAATCCTCCATGATGGGCCTTACCGAGTCGAAGTGTACCTGTGTGTGCCTTGTTAATATAATATATAGTTGCATGTTAGAGTAATAAGTTAGTTGTTAGTAAAAAGTAGTACAAACGTATGAGCGCTTTGGTTCTTTCTGACTGTTAGCTTGTATTGTTTTTATTATATAAACTAGGAATTCAGTGCAGTGGCACTGAAATAAATTGAGCTGAGCGAGGAGGACTCTTACTTGATAATAAGACATCTTACTACGGTCGCGCGCTTATAGCTAGGCTTACCCGGGGTGCCCGGCAACTGACACCGTGCGGTTTTAGTCGAGACACGACATAACCACCCCCGCTAGCCAGCGGGGGGGTATCCGAAGGGATTTCCGCACGTAAAAAAAAAAGGCCGCCGGCTCGTGAAACGGTTTTTCGGTGATTATTGGTAAATTTGGTCAAGATCGCGCGAGTGGTTACGGAGGAGTTCAGCCACCAACAAACGGCTATGCCGCGTATAAGAGCTGAGCGAGCGAAGCGAAAAATGAATAAATAAGGATAGTAAGTGATTTTGGACCATTACATACGGTTTACCTACTAGCACCTTGAGGCGTTTGTATACCTACTGCTGAAATATCGGAAACTCGATTAAACAAATAGACAAATATTTCGTTATCTAGGTATCATTGTAGTAATTTAAATGAACATGTCAATCTAAAATCAGATATCCAATCAACAAGCCCTTTCAGCGACATCTCCCAGAGCGCTTGTTTGCTAGTCATAACTTATTTATGCTAAAATTGATAGTGAAAAGATAAATCGACATTCTGTTCACAAATTAGACTTGTTAATTGGCTCTGCCTACTCCAATGTGAAAGAGGCGTGATTGTATGTATGTAATTAGACCTAATTAGTCTACAAATTAATATTTTATAGTGAGCTATTATAATAGTTAGGCCAGGAGTTGACTAGCGTAAAATATTATAATAGAGTATTTGACTACTGCTGAAAAATAGTTGTGTATTACAACATAAAAATGCAGATGGCATCAATATTTTTTTGAGAACTGTTTTATTTACGATAAAAATCGATATTAAATTTTGATTTAAAAAAAGTACGCGCCATAACGGATCCTGTGACATGTGACGTCACACCAAAGTAAACGGTAAGCGACTTAAAGCACGTTTATATAACTATTGAAATTAGTTGCAAAAATAATGGTTTATTTTGAGATATATAAGATAAAAGTGAAACATTATTAGTAATTAATAATTGAACCAGTCGATTAACACTAGGAAATGCAGACAGCCTGTATTGAAAAACTGTTTACTTATGTGTGACGTCCCAAAGCGTTTATAAGCACGTGATCAAATCTCAAAAAAAGTAAATTTTAATCTTGATTTTTTAACAAAAAAGAAACTTATTTTATATTGAAAATTAATAAAATATGTTTTTTACGGTACATTTTATTAAGATGACAACAATTCCTACAATATTTTAAATATAGTCAAAATGCCTATTCTATTCAAAATATACTAGCAATATTTGCTTCGTTTTTAACTCAAGCCATTGTAATTTACATAACATAACATATACCTAGCTTATATCCATTGGCGATAATGTATCTTTCAAATGTTGAAAAGATTTTGCTAATAAGTACAGTGGTTCTGACGATTAGTCTCTCGAGAACTCTCAAAATTCGGAGTTCTCTTCATAATATAGTTAGTATAGTTTTGAAGAGTTATTGAATAGATCGCGATTTATGTTGTGTTATTTTTGTATCTTCTAAACTTATCATTATCCTCATATAGCGATTGTTCAGTTGCGTCCAAAGTATTAGGGAGGTCTGATTACTGTTTTTGATTGGTATATCGGCTTTTACAGGAGCTATTGCCGTCTGACCTCCCAACTAAGAGGAGTTCTCGGCCTATGTTCAGCAAGTGCACCGAACTGGGCCTCGAGGAAGTTGATAGGCCCTCTACTACATCCATTTTGTACCTTTATTTTTTTTTTTTTCGTGCGGAAATCCCCTCGGATACCCCCCCGCCGGCCAGCGGGGGCGGTTATGTCGGGCTTGAACCGACTAAAACCGCACGCCGTCTCGGGTCTGCAGACGCCGGGGTGTAAGGTTGCCCATAGAGCATATCCCTCGCACCCCGACTGACCCTGGGCCATCTCCGGTTTCGAGATGGCCCCTCGGGTTTGGGAACCACGGTGTCCCCGTCTTGCCCCGGTTTGGGGGAGGGGCGCTAGTCGCCCCACCGTCCCGGCCTGCTTCTGCTGGGGTTGACAGGCGGCCTCACCTGCCACCCCCAGGCCTGCGCTCATAGAGGACGGAGGTCGTTAAGCGACCTACATCCATTTTGTACCTATAGATAGATAGATAGATAGATATAAACTTTATTGTACACCAATCAGAATAAGCATATATCGTAAACTTAATTAACATATGTACAAATGGCGGCCTTATCGCTAAAAGCAATATCTTACAGGCAACCTTTGGATGGACATGAATCCTAAATAAGCTAAATCGTACATTGGGTAGTTATTGGTGTAACAGGAAATAAAAGAGAAATCTACACTATTCAGGATATTATGGTAACTTTTCAGAAGCCATGATCACGGGAACACTAAAATCTTATGTCTTGAAGTGTTTAGTCATCTAAAAGTACCCAAACTTTGTTTAATTGTTAGTGCAATTCTTTAAACTAACACTTTCTATCAAAGAAATTAAACTTACGTACTCCAGTGCGTTTTGTAATATATCTACGACTGACGATACATACCTTTTTTTTTTTTTTTTTTTTTTTTATCGTGCGGAAATCCCTTCGGATACCCCCCCCCCCCGCCGGCCAGCGGGGACGGTTATGTCGGGCTTGCACCGACTAAAACCGCACGCCGTCTCGGGTCTTCAGACGCCGGGGTGTAAGGTTACCCATAGAGCATATCCCTCGCACCCCGGCTGACCCTGGGCCATCTCACCACTAACAGCATCGCTCATCCTGTCTCCTCTGAAAGCAGAGGAGTACGGAGAGCGATGTGTTCCCGCCACGTTGGGTATTGGCCGACGATCAATGCCAACCCTATGAAGGGGTGAAGGGGAAGCCATTGACCACCGCCCGGGGTGTACCGGCCGCTCCGATTCCGTTCCCCCCGGACTGCAGCGGGATCGGAATCGGAGCGACACTCGAGGAGGTTACCCAACACACACCCCTGACGATACATACCTATTTCATTATTATATTATAAAATAGCCATCAGCTCCTCGCCTAGATTAAACATTAATAATGCATTTTACATGCCAACATTGTGGTCATAATAGTATACCGCGTTTATATAGACCATTTCCAACACCTCGAACCATTGTATTTGCTGTTTTTCCATATTATTAATTAATACTGTTGACTAGGAATACATTTAAAAAATCAAGTTTTTAACTAATTTTAATTAAAACGCAGAGTTGTTAGCCAATTGGTTCACTGACTTCACCTCGCCTGATGGTAAGCTGAAGGTAAAGTCTCAGGAAAGAGGGTCACCATTACATACACGTACCATGTTAACAATGGTGGCACTCAGCTCGACGGCCTCATCAGAAGAGAATTGTCGTCGCAGCACCGCGTGACTCCCACCGGTCCCACTAGTGCTTCGACCACAATCCCCTTGCCCGGCTATGCACTTGCTGACCCCTGAACGTGATCAAATCGAAATTGGATTACTATGGAGGGTTTTCGCAATCGTGCATGGTGGTACCCACCCGGCCGAATTTTGTGACAAATTTGTGTCATCAAATTTCTACCACCAGGTTAATAGGTGGTTTTATCGGATGCTTGCCGGTGTACAGGGCCCGACCAACATCCTTGAGGCCCAAGCCAACCTCGCCTACAAGTCGGTGCACTTGCTAAACAATCAGGCAGGTTCTAGCTTAGGCTTTTAGACTGCAGTCGCACCCGGAAAAGCCAACATACCAATCAAAAACAATAAGCGATCCAAAGTGCAAACTTTGCTCGCAAATGGGCAATTGCTATGAGGATCATTTCATCATTTCGGAGAGTATGTGCTGCAATTGCATAACTAGGCCTCCATGAGCATTTGTTAGGGTTGTGCTGCTACCCGTCATTCCAGCAGAAGTAGGCCCGAAACGGTCCATGACGGCCCGTTATGTTCCGCGAATCTTTAAGTAGACGCACTTGTTTAAAACAAAACTTAAAACATTTCTAATCAGTAATTGTTTTTATTCACTGGAAGAATTCATTAAATGACTTTCACATATTAGAAAAAAAAACTATAATTGAATTATTACAGGTTATATTATTTTATATCGTATTGAATTTATTTAAATGACTTGTTTTTTTATTTATATTGTATTTTACAAATTTTATGACATTGCACTGAGCTAATATAGTATTAATTTTATTGAATTCCTTGACTTTATTGATATCAATTACCTATAATCTAAAAAGGCACGCAGATTTGTGAATTTAAAAAACAAACATAACTTCACGCCTGTATCCCCGAAGAGGTAGGCAGGGGTGTATTACACACCCACGATTCGCCAGCTATGTTAAGGTCCCACTGTAATATGAGGCGAGCCTATTGCTATCTACCGGGCACATGATTAAGCGAGCGATAATTAACATTTATTAATGCACACATAATTACGAAAAGTCAGAGGTGTGTGCCCGGGGCGACTGGGGATCGAACTCGTGACCTCGTCTCAGCAGTCCGTTCATGTGAATTTGTTAATCTACAATAATTTACATTGTACTTCAGACACAATTCTAACAAATTGTTAATGAGTAAATGAAAATAAAATTAAAAAAGAAAATCTTTCTCAACGAAGTGGAGCAAGTATATTGCATTTCACGACGAGGCAGCCTACTGCATTACAGGTAGCTTAATGTCCGCTGTGGTTCCTGGGTGTTCCACACGAAACATAATGGGGTTCGGTCTCTTCAAAATTTAAAGTAGGTACTTAGGTAGATAGGGGTGTGTGTTGGGTAACCTCCTCGAGTGTCGCTCCGATTCCGATCCCGCTGCAGTCCGGGGGGAACGGAATCGGAGCGGCCGGTACACCCTGGGCGGCGGTCAATGGCTTCCCCTTCACCCCTTCATAGGGTTGGCATTGATCGTCGGCCAATACCCAACGTGGCGGGAACACATCGCTCTCCGTACTCCTCTGCTTTCAGAGGAGATAGGATGAGCGATGCTGTTAGTGGTGAGATGGCCCAGGGTCAGTCGGGGTGCGAGGGATATGCTCTATGGGTAACCTTACACCCCGGCGTCTGAAGACCCGAGACGGCGTGCGGTTTTAGTCGGTGCAAGCCCGACATAACCGCCCCCGCTGGCCGGCGGGGGGGTATCCGAAGGGATTTCCGCACGATAAAAAAAAAAAAAGGTAGATAGATAGCAATGTGGCAGTGTAATTCTAACAAGGCAAATAATAATAAATACTTAGGTAAATATATAATTAATTCAGTTAATCACTGACTACAGCTGCCATTTTATTGACTAATTACTGCAGTGACCTTTAGTTCACAGCTGAACAATAAGTACATGTTGTATTGTAGTTGATAGGAATCTTTATGTACAGTTTTATTTGAATTGGATAGTAATTATAAATCAAGTTTATTGTGCTGGGTATGTGGTTATACGGTAATTATATTTTACTAAGTAGAGGCAGTTTATACAGTCAGAATTATGCCAGGTTGTACCTTTTTTTTTTTTTTTTTATCGTGCGGAAATCCCTTCGGATACCCCCCCGCCGGGCAGCGGGGGCGGTTATGTCGGGCTTGCACCGACTAAAACCGCACGCCGTCTCGGGTCTTCAAACGCCGGGGTGTAAGGTTACCCATAGAGCATATCCCTCGCACCCCGGCTGACCCTGGGCCATCTCACCACTAACAGCATCGCTCATCCTGTCTCCTCTGAAAGCAGAGGAGTACGGAGAGCGATGTGTTCCCGCCACGTTGGGTATTGGCCGACGATCAATGCCAACCCTATGAAGGGGTGAAGGGGAAGCCATTGACCGCCGCCCAGGGTGTACCGGCCGCTCCGATTCCGTTCCCCCCGGACTGCAGCGAGATCGGAATCGGAGCGACACTCGAGGAGGTTACCCAACACACACCCCTGCCAGGTTGTACCTATGAACTTAGGTATCTTTATACAGCCCGTTTTTAACGAAAGCTAAATCGCGGGTATAAGCTAGTAGGTTTTCTAATATAAATTCCAACTAACTGTTGCCCGCGGTTTTACCCACGTGGAATTCTGATCCCGTTACTGCTACCTAAGGAACCCAATTCCACCACCACAACCTATATACGAGTATAAGATACACAATTAAACCATACATCATTTCTTTTTAATAATAATAAATAAATTTTCTACGACATTCCACACAGCGCTGTCTAGACCCAGAGTAAGCAAAGTTTAACTAGCTTTCCAGAATGCGGATAAACATACTTAGTTACATATTTTTTTTGTAAATACATACATAGAAACACCCAGACCAATGTAAATAGACATATTCATGCATACAAAAATTTGCACTGAGCGGAAATCGAACCCGTGCCCCTTTTTTTTTTTTTTTTTTTTTTTTATCGTGCGGAAATCCCTTCGGATACCCCCCCGCGTGCCAGCGGGGGCGGTTATGTCGGGCTTGAACCGACTAAAACCGCACGCCGTCTCGGGTCTACAGACGCCGGGGTGTAAGGTTGCCCATAGAGCATATCCCTCGCACCCCGACTGACCCTGGGCCAGAACCCGTGCCCCTGTCGTAGCAGTCGAATGCAATAATGCTACGCCACAGAGGCCGTTTGTTATGTCTCAAAGAGTTTAGGCAGCGTTTTCCTTGAAAGCTCCCAGACGGCTTATTTTTTCCGACACCCAACAAATATCATTATATTTTGGTACAAAAATGTATACAAAAGCTGGACAAAAAATATACTATTAAGTTGATAGTTGGTTAGCAACTCGCCCTCGCATCGCTGCGGTTTATATGATTCTTTTTGACTCAAGCTACATAATACTTAGCATATCTCCATACCTATATTCTCCATTATGTACCTTTCAAATGTGGACAGATTTTTTCCAATAAGTGCAGTGGTAAAAAATAACCACAAATTACTCCAAATATATTAACAAACTCACATAATTCAGCCTACGGCTGCGTGGCTATTCTAAACAGCCCGTTAAAGGCGATGGCCGTCAGAGTCATCAGGGGGTATCGCACGATCTCCGTCGAGGCGGCATGTCTCCTAGCCGGGACCCCTCCATGGGACCTGGAAGCGAGAGCCCTTGCGCTGCTGTACCAGTGGCGCAAGGAGGAGCTGGAGTGGGGCCACAGGCCGGAGCCCCGAGAAATCAGGGCTCAGCGGTCCCTGCTCCGCCAGGAACTCATGGAGACATGGAGGGTGCGACTTGATCATCCAAGGTGGGGGGAATCCACCATTACGGCGGTGAGACCGATTATGCAGGAGTGGTTGGAGAGGGACCACGGGGACCTCTCCTACCGGATGTGCCAGATATTTACCGGACACAGATGTTTCGGTAAGTATCTATGGCGCATCCACCGGGAGACAACGCTGCAGTGCCAGCACTGCGAGGATCCTGACGAAGACACGGCGCTCCACACGTTGGTGGAGTGCCCTGCGTGGGCGAGTCAACGCCAGGATCTCGTTGCGGTCCTGGGCGTTGACTTTCCCTCGAGTTTCGCAGTCTGCGGCTAGGATGCCGCAGACTCTTCTACGCCCGGGACTACTGACCTCCATGATCGGGGCCTGAGGACGGCAATTGGCCGACTCGCCGTCCTTACAGAAGCAGGCCGTGGCGGAGGCGTGTCGTGTGTGTGCCCTACACACGCCTGCCAACTCACCGAAGCGGGATAAAACCCGACCCCACCAGGCGAGGCCGCGGTGGCGGCCAAAGTCCGCCGGCAACCCTGGGGTTATCCTTTCGAGGGCTTACCCGGGGTGCCCGGTATCGGACACTTGGGGAGGACACCGTGCGGTTTTAGTCGATACACGACATAACCACCCCCGCTGGCCGGCGGGGGGGGGGTAACCGAAGGGATTTCCGCACGTTAAAAAAAAACATAATTCAGCCTCTGTCTTTATAATATTAGTATAGATAACATTTCTCATTAGAGATTGAGCTGGACAGTAACAATAATTAGGTAGGTGTGTTGGTATATTTGGAGTCCCATCAAGATCATCGGGACCTAAGCCAAACTCACCTGCAAGCCGGTACACCTGCAAGCCGGTACACCTGCAAGCCGGTACACACCTACAAGCCGTTACATTTGCTGATTGGGAACTAGGGCATGTTGATGTGGGTGTGGCGGTAGAACGTTCGATAGTTAGATTTCACGAGTTCGATTTCTGCTAAGAGTCAATATTCGTGTGCATATATATGTCTATTTACATTTGTCTGGGTGTTTCTATGTATAATATTTAAGTAGGTATTTGCACAAAACATCATCATCTTCATCACAGCGTTAATCACTATTGCATCCGAAGCTTTGGAGCCTGGACTCCGCTCTCGTACACCTTCTTTCCATGATCTGGTTTATTTTGAATTTTACGGGAGCGGCTGCTGTCTGACGCCCTAAACAAGCCCGCCAGAGCCTCATACGTCACGCAGGTATTTCAAGCTGACACACCTACGAACTGAAACTTTCAGCCAGATTCGTTCAGCCGTTTGATGGTTTGAGCTTATTGAGTAACAAACATCTTCACAAACTTATAATATTGGTTATATTTGTAAAATTAGTCTAACCTCTATGGGATTTATATTTTGGCCACACATAATAAGATCTGAACCAATTGCCGTCAACTGATCACAGAATTTGTCCAGAATCTATGCTACCCGAATCGAACCCTAAACCACTGCGGCAACAGCTTAATACGAAATTTTTATAGCCGCTTAAAAGTTACAGCCAGATAATAAAATACTCATTTACCTACCAACACGAAAAAAACCTAACCCTTAAAAGCTGAACTTACTAAATGTGTGAGTCCATTAGTACATTACTTTCCCCAAACCAAGTTTACCTATATAAATCACATAAATCTCTAATCTGACAGTAAACAAACACTGAGGCCATTAAAACTTCATTTACAAGTCACTGTCAACCGAAACTATAAATGAAATTTATTTCCTCACCATTTGTCACTTTAGAAGCCATGAAAAATAATCATACAAAAAACCAGTGTAAGAAAATCTCCCATCCCCCTTAAAAAATACTCGATTTTGAATAAAACAGTACCGTGTTGAAAGCTCCAAGCAAACTGGTTATCACTCACTACTTCGTAATATAATTTTGAATCTGAACACCAATATATATTTCTGTTCCTTTCACACTTCAAGCTAACATATAAGTTAGTGAAGATAGATGGTTTAAGAGGGTCGTATTGCATATCATTAAGAGATGAATCAAGTAGTAACAAGTAACTTGTTTCTATCTCTGTCTAACTTTTGATATCGTGGTGTGTATGAAAGGGAAACTTGAATGAAATATGATACTCGATTACACGAGCTTTTTTGTTATAAAAATATTACAACCATTGAAGGGTTAACGGAGTGGTCCATTTTTAAATATTGTTAGAGGTTTTTATCACAGTATAAAGTAGTTTTTTTTTAAATTTAATTTTTAATCATTAGTGGTCTGTGTTAATATGAAAATGGTTTGTTTTTAATTGGCATTATGTACAATACTTATTAAATTAGCCGCATGCAATGCCTCAATGCGAAGCACTGTTTAAAATGTAAATGTAAATTTAAAAAAATGAAAATGCAATATTGTAATAATAGTTTTAGTTTTGTTAGTTTCGTTTTAATAAATACTACAATTATTATTAGTATAGTTGAGTCAATCGAAATATTAGCCATTATCCATACTCTTTCAGCAATTTATAGATAGGTCAAAAATCCATTACCAAAAAAATATTGTGGGGGCGTGCAATGATATTTTTTTTGAAGTCAGTTTGGAATACCTCATTGAAATTGAATTGTATCTTCGCAATTTTTTTTTCCTAATTACTATAAAAGTGGTTATTGCAAGGTCCGGAGAGTATGGTGGGTTGAAGACATTCCAATCTCTATAATCTAAGGTCTAGCATTGTCCTGAAACAGTAGTGGGCTAGACTGCTAGAGCAATTTTTTTTTTTTTTTTTTTTTTTTTTTTTTTATTCCCCCTAACCCCTCCAGCTAAGCTAAATTGCTTGTGTTAGGAGTGGGTTCACGTCGGTAGTGTAATGGCCAGGATTCGAACCCGGGACCTCTCGATCGTAAGGTCGACTCCTTAACCACTAAGCTACCGACGCTTCCTTAACCACTAAGCTACCGACGCTTGACAAGTCTCTGTTACTTAACGGCTTGCTTTTCCATCATTGTTTGCAATTGTTGAACTTACAGATCTGCCGTAATCGTCTAGCCAGATATTAAAAAGCTATAATATACGACGTGGTATTGAACAGAAGGACAATTCTCGTAATAAGAATATGGTCAAGCGTCGGTAGCTTAGTGGTTAAGGAGTAGTGCCTACGATCGAGAGGTCCCGGGTTCGAATCGTGGCCATTATACTACCGACGTGAACCACCACTACCACTCCTAACATAAGCTATTTAGCTTAGGTTAGGGGAAATATCAGTAATTAAGGTTACAAATATTCTGAAAAAAAAAATCAGTTCCGATTGAGTCTCGATCTCAAAAATAATAGTAACTTTTATTAGTATTATTTGTGAGATTAATAAAGGCTTCAACATCCAGATATTGAGTGTAATGTGACAGATCGAAGTGTGTCCGAAAGTTCTTTAATTTTTTTAGAAGCAGAATACCTTTTTTTTTTTCGTGCGGAAATCCCTTCGGATACCCCCCGCCGGCCAGTGGGGGCGGTTATGTCGGGCTTGAACCGACTAAAACCGCACGCCGTCTCGGGTCTTCAGACACCGGGTTGTAAGGTTGGCCATAGTGCATATCCCTCGCACCCCGACAGAAGCAGAATACCTATGTTCAGTTAATTCACAATTCAATCTCAATTTAATCACTTTTCGGTCTATGATGGTTTTAAGATTACGAAAATTGGTTTATTATTTCACCGAAAATTACGTGTCAAAGATCCTCAAAATATGTAAATATTTGAGTCAAAGGCGATTTCTTGCTGCGCCAATCTCGTGACAACAGTTTGCGTGTTTGCGTGCGTGTGCTCCTAAGGTGGATTCTCTAGTTGAGTAAATTGTTATATAGTTTTTCGTTAAAATTTTTTGTTAAAAACGCTGTGTCTGAAATTGTACCGGAAATGCTATGGAATATTTTTAGGTTGTCACTGGAGGTAAGAAACTAGGTACTGTTTTGAACTAACAAAACATCTAAGTATCCATTCTCACAAACTTTCAAATCGTGTTAGTGATGACCGGGATAAACTCAAGAACGGGTGGACCGATTTTCATGAACTTTGATTTTTTGATTTGTCGCCGCCTATTTGTGCTTTTTGTGGTTTTTTTACCCCCCCCCCCCTCGTCTAACGGGAATGGTTATGTAAGACTCGAACCGACCAAAACCTCATGCCGTCTCGGGTCTTTAATGAGATATTCACGAAATAAATTCAGCTGATAAGGTAACCAGCATAACTTGATCCTATGGCGGAATAAAGTTTACCGGCTCGGCTAGTTTATAATACTAATAGGATTGGGTGTATGGGGCCCCATAACGACCACACCACACATCAGCTGATTGACTCTGGCTTTTTTCTTGGGGTTGTGAGGTCAGATGGCAATCGTTCTAGCAAAAGCCATATTATAATTCAAATGAAATGGATGAGACTGAGTTAGTGGACCCTGGGCTCCGAAGTGAGAGCCTCAGATGCAATAGGAAATAACCTGAATGATGATGAGAACTTTTTTAAAGCCCAGTGGCGTACGTAACGGACTGCGGAGACGAGGTCTCGAATTCGATCCCCAGTCACCCTGGGCACACACCTCTGACTTTTCTTGGTTATGTGTTCATTAATAAATGTTAATTATCGCTCGCTTAATAATGTGCCCGGTAGTTGGCAATAGGCTCGCCCCCTATTACATTGGGACCTTAACATAACTGGAGAATTGTGGGTGTGTAATACACCTCTGCCTACCCCTTCGGGGATACAGGCGTGAAGTTATGTATGTATGTATGATGAGAACCTTTTGAGCAGTGGCGGATTTACCAGCACGCTGAGTAGGCTGGAGCCTAGGGCAGCAGATTTTACTGGTGGCAAATTTGAGCGACCAGCAATATTTGGTCTAACAGACTCTTTTTTTCCCTGTCCCTCCCAAGCGTCCATTGCCGGGAACCCCGGCGCCCTCGAAAGGATAACCCCAGCTTCCTAAATGTTTTAAGGTCCACACATACAATTCAACTAGTAATATGTCCCGTCTCAAAAATAAGACATGTCCATATTTCTTGTGCAATCTTAATTAATTCGATGAGTATTAAAAATAACTTTGGAACTGACATATTGTAGATGTCGATAGGATAACAAAATTTTAAATGCTTACTTGCGGCAAATGTTTAAATCACCAGGCGAGGCTGCGGTGGCGGCCAAAGTCCGCCGGCAACCCTGGGGTTATCCTTTCGAGGGCTTACCCGGGGTGCCCGGCAACGGACACTTGGGGAGGACACCGTGCGGTTTTAGTCGAGACACGACATAACCACCCCCGCTAGCCAGCGGGGGGGTATCCGAAGGGATTTCCGCACGTAAAAAAAAAAAAAAAAGAAGCCATTGCTTTTGAAAAAGTATTTGTCAGCGTAATCTTTTTATAAAGTTACACAAATATCTCATCAATGTAAATGACATTCAATTCGCAGTCCACTGCTGAACATAGGCCTCTCCCAAACTACGACATAGCACCCGAACCTCCGCCTTCCACATCCAGTCTATCCGAGGTTCCTTTTCAGGTCGTCAGTCAATCTGTCTGGTACCTTTTTCAGGTCATTCCAACTGGCTGGGACGTCCTACCCTTCAGTCGCGACAACAAACGTATTGTAATAACATTATTTTGAACGTCGATATCGTGATTTATTTTATTATTATTCTATAATTTAAAAATGAAAATCTTTTTTTAAAACTAATAATTTATTAATTCTCCGATACATTAATACGTCTTAAGGCGACGTTGGAGCCATCTACCGTAATTCTTGCGAACTACGGAAACAATGAATAACTTTACAGTCATTTTTAAACATTGTTTTTGTTTTTTTGATGACTCCGCCTAATTAATTCAATTAAATTTTGAAGCATTCTGTATGCTTACTTTTTTCTAAAGATTTAGATCGGATTTTCCGATTAAGATTTAGATCGGATTTTCCGATCTAAATGTTTAGAAAAAACTAAGCATACAAAATGCTTAAAAATTGAATTGAACTAATAATTTATTTTTATGTGAATAAATAAATTCTCAGCCTTATTCTGATCCCGTAGCCTATGTGTTGTTGCAGCCTATAAATCTATCCCTGTACGAAAGTTTAAAAGATCCGATCAGACGTTTGAGCTTGATTCAGTAACGAACATCATAAACTTTATTATTTACACTAATCCCTCTATTTTGTTTCGCTCGGAAATTCCCCCGGATACCCCCCCGCCAGCCAGCGGGGGTGGTTATGTCGGATTCGAACCGACTAAAACCGCACGCCATCCTGGTTCTTCAGACGTAAGGGTAAGGGTGTAAGGTGGCCCGTAAGGGATTTCCTTCGCACCCCGGCTGACCCTGGGCCATCTCCGGTTTCGAGATGGCCCCCTCGGGTTTGGGAACCACGGTGTCCCCGTCTCGCCTCCAAGAGAGGGGCGGGGGAAGGGGGGGGGGCACGCAATATGCCAAATTACACCGCTTTTCAGCAGCCATGGCCACGGGCTTCCCGTTTTCTTGTGTAATGTTCGCGTAAACTAAAAACATTAACAACTATCGGAAATTATTTTTCACAGTAGGAAAGCATACAAGCCCCAATTTATACTAATCTAAACAATAATATTATAAGGCTAAGAGTTTGTCTGTTTGTTTGTTTGTTGACCGCGCTAATCTCAGGGTCTACTGGTTCGAATTTGAAAAAATCCTTTTGTGTTGGATACTCCATTTATTGAGGAAAGTTGGGCTATACATTACGGGCACGTGTGAAAGAATGGGAGCCAGGCAAAGTATGTCACGGGCGAAGCCGTGGGGCACAGCTAGTGGGAAATAAACGTGGCTTTATGTATGCACTAGCTGTTGCCCACGGCTCCGCCTGTATGAATTCTGATCCTGTAGCCTTTGTGTTATTTCAGCCTATCAATTTATCCCTGTAACAAATTTCAACAAGATCCATTCAGCCGTTTGAAAGTGATTGAGTAACAAACGTCTAAACATATTCACATTAATAATATTAGTAGGATGTATGTTAGGTATACCGTATACATACACCCCATGTGTATGTGTTGGGTAACCTCCTCGAGTGTCGCTCCGATTCCGATCCCGCTGCAGTCCGGGGGGAACGGAATCGGAGCGGCCGGTACACCCTGGGCGGCGGTCAATGGCTTCCCCTTCACCCCTTCATAGGGTTGGCATTGATCGTCGGCCAATACCCAACGTGGCGGGAACACATCGCTCTCCGTACTCCTCTGCTTTCAGAGGAGACAGGATGAGCGATGCTGTTAGTGGTGAGATGGCCCAGGGTCAGCCGGGGTGCGAGGGATATGCTCTATGGGTAACCTTACACCCCGGCGTCTGAAGACCCGAGACGGCGTGCGGTTTTAGTCGGTGCAAGCCCGACATAACCGCCCCCGCTGGCCGGCGGGCCTCTTCCGAAGAATCCGAAGGGATTTCCGCACGATAAAAAAAAAAAAAAAAGGTATACCGTATACATACCTACATAGATCAAGCGCGATAGCCCAGTGGCGTACGTAACGGACTGCTGAGAAGAGGTCACGAGTTCGATCCCCAGTTGCCCCGGGTACACACCTCTGACTTTTCGTAGTTATGTGTAGCATTAATAAATGTTAACTATCGCTCGCTTGTAATGTGCCCGGTTGATGGCAATAGGCTCGCCCCCTATTACATTGGGACCTTAACATAACTGGTGAATCGTGGGTGTCTGCCTACCCCTTCGGGGATACAGGCGTAAAGTTATGTTACATAGAAACACTAACATTTTACAACAAAACTATCTACTAACAAAAGCATTACGGAACGAAGAGCCGTTGGTAAAATGATGAAAAATGTCTTAAAATAGCAGGGCGTAAAAGCAAGTTTTATTTTATTTTGCTTGGCAACACAACGCTTCAAAATTTCTTGCAACACAAATTTAAATGTATGGTTATGATTAAAAACAGCGTAGCTGAAAAATTTTTAAACGATCATATCATCATAGATACGTAGGTATCATAAATACGGAGGTTTAGATGTATGGATGTAAGTTAGCTAGTTAATCCCGCCAGTACGGCTAAACGGATCTGGATGGAATTTGCACAGAGATAGACATTATAGTCTGGAATAGCACATAGGCGGTACAATTATTGAACGACAGACAAGATACATTTTTTTTTGGAATTCTTATCTTTTATTTATTTTATCAGTTATTATTTTGTAAATCTAACTAAACTAAACTAAACTAAATAAAACTAAAATAAAATAAATGATTAAAAGAAACTTAAACCTAAAATGCATCATGGAATTCCTCCGCATCGCATGCCTCCTGTGGTAACGTGCCCAGAAGACTGGCAGCATTGCCACGTTGTATGGCAATACTTATTATCTGTGCTAATTCTTATCTATTTATTCGTAATGGACGCAAAAACTACTGAACGGATTTTTGTATTAGAAAGTTCTTGGTCAGACTTATAATCTGCGTTATGTTTGATTGCAATTGGTTAAGTAAAACCGTAGATATGACCAAAAAACGATAACCGACCTCCATATCATCAAGCCATGACGTGTACCGTGAACCGTATTTGACTATAACGCAAAAAGACGCACGTGTCCTGAATCGAAACTATACTATATTACTTACTTGCTTACCATCAGGTGAGGTGAAGTCATATTGACGTGTGCCACATAAATAACCGGCCAAATGCGAGTCGGACTCGCCCATGAAGGGTTCTGTAGCATTTTTTATAATTGAGTTGATTGAAATGAAAGGTAAATTGCGGTTTACGATTTATGACGTACTAAAAAAACTGCTTACTAGATCTCGTTCAAACTAATTTTCGGTGGAAGTTTACATGGTAATGTACATCATATATTTTTTTTAGTTTTATCATTCTCTTATTTAAGTTACAGGGGGGGAGGGGCACATTTTACCAGTTTGGAAGTGTCTCTCGCGCAAACTATTCAGTTTAGAAAAAAGTGATATTAGAAACCTTAATATCATTTTTGATGACCTATCCACTATGGGTTCGATGACAAAAAAAAATTTGACTTGCAGTTGTAAGTATGGAGCTCCCAAAATGTATTTCTTTTTTTTTCTCTTTTTGTATGAAACCCTTAATGCGGTTCACAGAATACATGTACTTACCAAGTTTCAACAGCATAGTTCTTATACTTTCGGAAAAAAGTGGCTGTGTTATACAGACGGACAGACAGACAGACATGACGAATCTATAAGGGTTCCGTTTTTTGCCATTTGGCAACGGAACCCTCAAAAGCGTTGACTACAATGCATTGTGATCGTGACAGCCACGACACGAATGTGAGTATGTGATTTTTTGGTTATTGCCATAACAGTGTTTTCATAAGACCCGCTACAATTTTGCGATGTGTTTTTTTTTACAGTGACCACGATGCGTCGTGAGCTGCTGAATGTGCGGTTTCGGTCTTAGACCGTAACATATTCTATCTACCTCTCGAAACCTCGTGAAAGCATGAATATATTTCGAAATAATATTATGACACTTAAACTTCATCTAGCGTAATAAACATAAACCTCTTCATTTAACATCTTGAGCTTCCCGTGGTTTACTTCTTCGGGTGCTGAGCTAAAGGAACCCCGAAGAATTCCCGGAACAAAATAAAGTCTGTCCTTATCCCTCTAGTACTTCACCTGTGTTAAAAATTTGAACTAAATCGATTTAGCTGTTCTCACGTACTAAATTGATTAACACATAATTATACACACCCAAATTCACACTCACTACTAAAAAACCTAAAATCTATCTCCGTTCAATTAAATTTTTAAGCATTTTGTATGCGTACTGTTTCTAAAGATTTAGATCGCCTTAAGACGTATATAATATATCGGAGAATTTCGAATATCTGGGACGTGTCTAGATAGCTCAGCTGATCAGAGCATTCCCCCTGTAAGGGACAGGTCGCGGGTTCAAGTCCCGTTCTAGATGTTCTCTTTTTCCGATCTAAATCTATCTCCATTACAAATTTTATCCAAATCGGTCCAACTGTTTCAGCACACAACATTCAAATTCAACGATTCAAATTTTACATTACAACTTTGAACCTATAAAGGTAAACCTTCAGGAACTAAAAATACACCCGTCCCTGTCAATATATTTTCACTTACCCCGCTTTTCACTTCATTTACCTACGCCCGCCCCCGACTGTTGCCATGGCAACGCACCCTCCTACCTACAAGGGTAATATAATGACGAGGATATTTTTACTTTTTTGAAGTAGATAGTCAAAACTTGCTTAGGTAAAAATGTAGGGTATTTTTAACCGACGAAAAAACGGAGGAGGTTCTCAAATCGACGCGTATATTTTTTTTATAATTGACCACGCATAACTTTTTACACAGTAGTCCGATTTTGATAATTTTTTTATTGAAATGAAATGAAATATTTTATTTGCCAGAATGCAGGTAAACAGATCATTATGGTGTGCAAATATTTAGATGATCGAAGCACATCAAACGATCGAATTACATTTACAGCATGCATGTAACCAATAATTACTTATTTATTTAATGTCAGATTTAGGTTGATGTCAGAATTATATTGATGTCAGTTCTATATTAGTGTCAGAATAATTATTTTATAAACTCAACATTACATTAAATTATGTTATTTGACATCATAATTATTAATTATGATGTCAAATCGCCCATAATATCAATCATAACATTCCTTCTATGTGTATAAAGGTATATCTGTCCCACGGTATGACATAAATTCATCCAAATCGTAAAAACATTATTTCATCAACCATTGCGTCAGCTTTCTTTTAAACAAAGTAATGGGTAAATTATTAAAGTTATTCGGTAATTTGTTATATACCCTTATAGCGTTCATGTACGAGTTCCTTTTTAGGGTTCCGTTGCCAAATGGCAAAAAACGGAACCCTTATAGATTCGTCATGTCTGTCCGTATGTCACAGCCACTTTTTCCTAAACTATAAGATCTATGCTGTTGAAACTTGGTAAGTAGATGTATTCTGTGAACCGCATTAAGATTTTCATACAAAAATGGAAAAAAAAAAAACAATAAATTTTGGGGGTCCCCATACTTAGAACTGAAACTCAAAATTTTTTTTTCATCTCAGCCATACATGTGTGGTATCTATGGATAGGTCTTCAAAAATGATATTGAGGTTTCTAATATAATTTTTTTCTAAACTGAATAGTTTGCGCGAGAGATACTTCCAAAGTGGTAAAATGTATCCCCCCCCCCCCGTAACTTCTAAAATAAGAGAATGATAAAACTAAAAAAAATATATGATGTACATTACCATGTAAACTTCCAACGATAATTGGTTGAGCGATATCTAGTAAGTAGTTTTTTTTAATACGTCATAAATCGTAAACTGCAATTTACCTTTCATTCAATCAACTCAAATATAAAAATTAAAAAAAAAAACATTATTATGTCACTTGCTGCTACGGAACCCTTAATGGGCGAGTCCGACTCGCACTTGGCCGCTTTTATGTAATTCTAACCTGCACAGTGGTACATGTAGCCTATACTTTTACATTTCTAGGAACCACACTTCGTTTAATGGCATCGGCTTGTTTACAGAAGTGTGCTGGATGCTGTTGTACAAATAAACATAACTCCTTAATATACATGGATGGTAGTGGTAGAATATTGAGTTTTTTAATAGAGGCCTACAACTATCTATGGTATGCTCCAGGCACCACAGATTGCCCGTATGCATTTCTTTTGTACTCTAAACACCCTTATAGCCTCCACCGAATTACCCCACAACAGAAGGCCGAAGAGTACTGGCGAAACATACCCGTGAAATGCACTAAGAGCGGCTTCTATCGAAACTGTTATTCGTAATCGTTTTATTGCATATACGAACTTGTTAAGCCTGTCACAAACATAATCGATATGAGCCTTTCAAATACAATTCTCATCTAACCTTATACCTAGAAACATAGCACTTGGAACTTGTTCTATGACAGTATAATTATAATTAACATTTAAATCTATTACCTTGCTTTTTGCCTTTTTTTATTTATATTTTTGGTAGAGTCAAGCAACAGTCATTTTGGCTGTTGCATGAATGGGCCGACTCGACCGGGGAAGCACCACCCTCTCACAGAATATCGACGCCAAGTAACAGTATTTGAACTGTTGCATTCCGTTTGGTGAGTGAGAGTGCCCGAGCCCAAACCTCTTTCCCATCCCCTCCCAAACTCCTTTCCCATCCCTTCCCAAACTCCTTTCCCATCCCCTTTCCTTAACAGGGTCGGCAGCGCGAGTGTGACGCCACTGGTGTTGCACACGTCTATAGGCCGCTTGTCTGCCATATTAGTGGTATAAAAAATATATTTGCAAATTGTTATAAGACAACCACTGTACTATTTTGCTTATTGCTTCGTTTATTTCGAGTTCGTAAGTATCTACTAGTATTGGAAAGAGTATACCCCGAAGTTGGTTCCATATAAATTTGAAAATATATGGGATATATATATAAATTACTTAGCTTACTTACATTAGTTTAAGAACTTAGTTATTAACACTTTCACAGCGAATCACGAGTACCGCTCGGCATTCATACTTTTCTCCAACTCGCGAATCACGAGCAGTATGTATTTTTATTAATTATTCATAAACTACAATAGTATATCTTATATACACAAAAAGAATTATCTGTGTACTTATTTTAGTTACGTTTATATGACATTCACAAATATGCAGAAAATCGCCCGCGTTACCGTATTAAACGGCGCCTTAAATACTCCGCTGTGAAAGTGTTAAGGTTAATTACAAACTCAACTATTTACAAAAATATATACCTAGATATAGTTTCATTACTTTAAGGAGTTAGTTATTAAGGTCGGTCGGTAGGTAGTTAAGGAGTTAGTTATTAAGCGTCGGTAGCTTAGTGGTTAAGGAGTCGACCCTACGATCGAGAGGTCCCGGGTTCGAATCCTGGCCATTACACTACCGACGTGAACCCACTCCTAACACAAGCAATTTAGCTTAGCTGGAGGGGTTTGAGGGAATATTAGTAATTTCGGTTCCTAATATTCTTTAAAAAAACAAAAATAAAGGTTAAATAAAAGGTTTATTATTTTTTGCTATTCGGTTTTTACGGTGGTTTAATTTTTTTGTTAAAAAGTTTTTATTCATTCTATACTAATGTTTTAAAGAAATAAACCGAATTTTATATTTTCGTTTATGTGTCTACGGTCTTCGGAATCACTGCACTTATTGGAAAAAATCTTTATATTGGGCTATATCACATATTGGGCACAGTTCTTTCCTATAGATACATACATACACAGATAATATCATTCCTTCTAGTTTCATAACTGTTTTAAAGCGTCCTCAATCTTATTAGCATATGTATGCCTAATATAAATGTCAAAGAATATATAACATACATAACATAACATAACTTCACGCCTGTATCCCGGAAGGGGTAGGCAGAGGTGTATTACACACCCACGATTCGCCAGTTATGTTAAGGTCCCAATGTAATAGGGGGCGAGCCTATTGCCATCTACCGGGCACATTATTAAGCGAGCGATAATTAACATTTATTAATGCACACATAACTACGAAAAGTCAGAGGTGTGTGCCCGGGGCGACTGGGGATCGAACTCGAGACCTCGTCTCAGCAGTCCGTTACGTACGCCACAGGGCTATCGTCGCTTATATATATATATATATATAGTCTAGTAAATATATATATATAGTATATGTATATATATATAGTCACTTATATTTTTTTTTTTAAATCTTTATTTGTTTAGGAGCTTTTAGCCTAAAAGGCCATGCCAGCTCCATCCTACCCTGAGCTTACATATGACTTAAAATTATCTATCCTACATGTACACAACGCTTTAAAAATCTCATATCATTTTATAAATTAGAATAGCAGCTTCAGAGAGAGGTTGAGCCAGAATGCTATTGAACCTTCCAATATCCATCGATCGTATATCAGGAACTTCCAATAAAGCCACTCTTAATACCCGTGATCGGACTCACTCCACCAACAGATGGTGTACGAACATATCACTGGTGTTCTCACTGGTGGTAGAAATTTGATGACACAAATTTGTCACAAAATTCGGCCGGGTAGGTACCACCGTGCACGATTGCGAAAAACCCTCCATAGTAATCCAATTTCGGTTTGATTGCGTTCAGGGGCCAGCAAGTGCATAGCCGGGCAGGGGGATTGTGGTCGCAGCACTAGTGGGACCGGTGGGTGTCACGCGGTGCTGCGACGACAATCCTCTTCTGATGAGGCCGTCAAGCTGAGTGCCACCATTGTTAACATGGTACGTGTATGTAATGGTGACCCTCTTTCCTGAGACTTTACCTTCAGCTTACCATCAGGCGAGGTGAAGTCAAATTGACGTGTACTAAATATAAAAAAAAAACATTTAAATTAAATTAATAAATCATTACGTGTAAATTACGATGGCTCGAGTTAAAACATATTTGTATCTATATACGTAGGTATATCTATTGGTATTCTATTTCCTACTATATATATATATATATATATGTGAAAGTTTGTGAAAATGTTTGTTACTCGATCACGCTTTAGTGGCAAAATGGATCTAGCTGAAAATTGGTACAGTCAACGACATAAGGAAGTGGCTTAACACTTAAACATTTACAAACATTTTTTACATTGGAATATGAATAATAATGAATATACATGTATGATATTGTCGGAAGTTTACGCGAATGTCACGTCACACATTGAAATAAAAAAAATTTTTAACGGATTCTACCGCGATTTATTTGATGTTATTTTATAATTTACATTGAACCCGACGTTTCGGTTGCTTTTCAGCAGCCATGGTCACGGAGAGACTACAACGTCACTACAACGTCGGGTTCAATGTAAATTAAAAAATAACATCAAATAAAACGCGATAGAATCCGTTAAAAAATAGTTTTATTTCAATGAATATACATGTAGGACAATTTTTTATATTACATGTTTTTTTAAATTATTTTATGAAAGAAGTGATTAATAAATTGGAATTTATTAAACCACTTTTGTCGTAGAATGAACAGTTGAATAGATTATGGTCTGGAATTTTTATCCCTGGAATAGGTTCCCAGGTGTTGCGGGAACGGGACCAGAATTGCACGCGGGCAAAGCCGCGGGCAGCACTTATTGGAGAAGAAAGGAATGGATGTTTTGGTGATACATGAATTGTGGGTAGGTACTGTCAAGGAGCGGAACTTATTGAGTCTGTGTTTACTAAAAGCTATAATACCCTGGAAGTCTTCAACTCCAGAGTAAATAGGTTACTTCTAGGTAAACGTGTTCCCTCATCGACCACATCACTTACCAGCAAGGGCACATTTTAGTAGCGCCACGTTTTCGCCAAAACGCGTAATTTCAATTCAATTAGAAAAAAAAACGTAAAAGAAATTTGACATTCTGTAAAATCTGTCAAAATAAAAACTATACCTATGATTTTGTAAAGTTATTAAACCTTCACAATCATTCATTCGATTCGCTTTTAATTTGATTTTTGAATTATATCTTTTTATAAATATTCGTAAATCATACGTTTTGAAAATATAATTCGATCGTAACGGGTCGCAGGAACGTGATCAGTATTTCAAGTGGACAGAGCCGCGGGCAACAGCTATTGTGTGAAAGAATATATATATATTAAAGTAGAACTGTAAATAATGAGATAGAATTCCATTTTAGTTCCTACAAAGTTGTTCTATATTTTAAAAGCGTTCGTGTGGTATTCTGCTGATTTTTTCTAAAGGGTCTTTTTTAACATACGACACGGGTACTTGACGATTTGTTTATATTAAAGTATCAGAGGTCTTACGTGTTAGGTCTACAACCCGCTAAAAAAAATTAGTTTAGAGAGAGCTAGAGCTATATACGATGTTTTATTCGACAAATTATCAACAGTTATTTTCAGTACAGCAATAAGTGTGTAGGTATAGCTCCATCCCTCTTTGTCGTCCAGAAAACGAACGCTTATAGCGTCATGGTAGGCCCACAGGTAACCATGAAACAGACATACAACTCGTAGAACTTAACTTATTCCAATACAAAAGTACCTAGTAAGCTAGCAACCATAGGTTTTATGTAAAACTATTGTCATTCATACAAAATCAATAAAATTATGATATTGTCGGATGTTTACACGAATGTTACACAATGAAACATAACTATTTTTACGGACTCTATCGCGTTTTATTTGGTGTTAGTTTATTATTTATACTGATCCCAACTTTTCGGTTTCACCACGGCTTCTTCAAAATAACCGAACCGTCAGGATCAGTGTAAATAAAATAAGATCCAATAAATCGCGACAAAATCCGTTGAAAATAGTATTATTTCAACCAATAAAATCACCTAAAAATACTGTAAGAATAAAGGAAACAAGAGTTTGATTTCGTATCTTAGCCCTTGAATCTACTAAGGCCGTTACTCACCACTGGCAACGACACGATCACGATGAAAATATCGTGAAATCTAAAAGCCCCAATTGATACTACCGCGTCGTTCAGTAAAACGAAAGCTTTTAGAGACATTAGTGTGATCGAACTGTGGCTAAATCATTTTGTCATAGACATAGAATTAAGTGGACGCAAGCGTTCCTCATAATTTATGAGGAAAAAAGGCGTGTTTATTTGTATTGTATTGGCGTGTTTGACTAGTTGGTAACCGTGGATTTGTTTGTTTTGTTAATCTACTGTTATATTTATAATCAGTTGTAATAGTATAATGTTACCATCATCACATCGATTTTCCAGTTGCGTAAAAACATTGTATTTTGGAGCACGAGGTCCCGCTTATTGATTTTTATTGGTATGTATTTTTTTTAGAGAGTGGCTGCCATCTGCCCTTCCTACCCTTCCACGCTACATTAGATAGATTAAACAGGAATAGATTAAAGTCTGGAATAACACATAGGCTTTTTATCCCTGGAATAGGTTCCAATGGATTGCGGGAATGAATTTCGCGTGTTTACAAATACTTCTTTAAAGTGTTGGGGTTAAAGTAATGTGCAGCTCTCGGGCGGAAAATAATAATAATATTTTTTATTGATACAAGAACCTTATGAGATAGCTTAAGACTAGGTTACATCTATATTGGTGTTAAGGTTACATAGATAGGATAAACTCTAACCCCCAAACTAGGTGTTCCTGTGACTTGGGAGTTAGTGTTCTGCTGTCACTATGATACCAGGAATTCCATTTTAATTAATCTTTTAAAGATTGTCGGTTCGAATACAGTCATGGTTCCAAAGAATAAGAGGAATATTTTTTTACATGATATTGTCGGAAGTTTACGCGAATGTTACACATTGAAATAAAACTATTTTTAACGGATTCTATCGCGGTTTATTTGATGTTATTTTATTTTTCAGCAGCCATATATAAAATAACATCAAATAAACCGCGATAGAATCCGTTAAAAATAGTTTTATTTCAATGAATTTTTTATTTATTTTTTTATTTATACATATACATATCTTCTTTAGCTTGTTATATTGTCTTCTTTAGCCCAACACTTACCATCTTGGGCTGAAGAACCTTTTGCGGAGACAAATTGTCAATTCGAGCTTTGGACGGATTTCACGTAGACGATGCCGCGGGCTAAATTGGTTATTTAAATTCTTCCAACTTCTAATAACTATTTCCTCTATCATTACCTAAGTGATTCACCATGACAGCAGAGCCGTGACACAGTCAGAGGTTAAGACGTTAAAGGTGAAGTTAAGCATATAATGGCTTCATACCACGCAAGTTATTATCTTCGTAAGAAGACTTCGTAGAAGGTATTAGAAGGTTTTTACAGGGTCAGCAGCCCGCGTGTGACGCCCCTGGTGTTGCACACATCCATAGGCCGCGGTAACCGCTTCCCATCGAGTAGGCCGTGTGTTTGTCTGCCACCTAAGTGATATAAAAAAGGGATATACAAGTTTTGCAGTCACACGACCTACGACTAGCCATATACCCTATACCCATACCCATATACCCATATACCCTAAATATGAGAAGCTCGTGGCTTATTGGTAACCGGGTAGACCGTGAGTAGACCGTAAACACATTACAAAGTTAAGCAATATTAGTCAGGCCTGTCTTACACCTGAGGAACCACACGGCGTGCAGTTTTAGTCGGTTCGAATCTGACGTAACCACCTCCGTTGGCCGGCGGGGGAGTATCTGGGGGGATTGCCGCACGAAAAAAAGCGGCCAATTGCGAGTCGGACTCGCCCATGAAGGGTTCCGTAGCAGTAAGTAACATAATGCATTTTCTTAAATTTTACATTTGAGTTGATTGAATGAAAGGTAAATTGCGTTTTACGATTTATGACGTATTAAAAAAACTACTTAGTAGATCTTGTTCAAACCAATTTTCGGCGGAAGTTTACATGGTAATTACATCATAATATCTTTTTTTAGTTTTATCATTCTCTTATTTTAGAAGTTACAGGGGGGGGGCGACACATTTTACCACTTTGGAAGTATCTCTCGCGCAAACTATTCAGTTTAGAGAAAAAATATATTAGAAACCTCAGCATCATTTTTGAAGACCTATCCATAGATAACCCACACGTATGGGTTAGGTGAAAAAAAAAAGTGAGTTTCGGTTCTGAGTATGGGGAGCCCCCAAAATTTATTGTATTTTTTTCTATTTTTGTGTGAAAATCTTAATGCGGTTCACAGAATACATCTACTTACCAAGTTTCAACAGCATAGTTCTTATAGTTTCGGAAAAAAGTGGCTGTGACATACGGACGGACAGACAGACAGACATGACGTATCTATAAGGGTTCCGTTTTTTGCCATTTGGCAACGGGAGCTACTAACGTCTGACTCTCAACCCCGAAAGTCAAGCTTCCGCCAGAGCCTGGTCCGGTAATCAGCAGGTGTATCCGTTACGAGGCGAGATTGGTTTCGCCCATTCGAAGATATTGACAGACCCCATACACTCATTTATATAACAAGCACACCTACACTCATACACACACCCTCCCATACATATACACTCTTCCATACACACACCCTCCCTTACATATACACACTCCCATACACACACTTTTACAGACACACATTCACACACATGCATGCACGCATAGGTAAAAACAGTCTTAAGTTTTTAGATACCTTCTTTTTTAATTTACTGTATCTTCACTGACATCTAACTTGTAATTAACATTACATTCCTAATGTGAGAGGAAGACACTGTCTCCTGCAACATAGTTTTAACTAGCGCAGGAGTCAGGGAATTCTAATTAACTTGTACACCTGTTTAAATGCCAATAAAGATTATTATTATTATTTTCAACATCTAAAGCGGCGATAGCCCAGTGGCGTACGTAACGGACTGCTGAGACGAAGCCTCGAGTTCGATCCCCAGTCGCCCAGGGCACACACCTCTGACTTTTCCACAGTTATGTGTGCAATACACCTCTGCCTACCCCTTCGGGGATACAGGCGTGAAGTTATGTTATGTTATGTTATGTTAAATGTTAATTATCGCTCGCTTAATAATGTGCCCGGTAGATGGCAATAGGCTCGCCCCCTATTACATTCGGACCTAAACATAACTGGCGAATCGTGGGTGTGTAATACACCTCTGCCTACCCCTTCGGGGATACAGGCGTGAAGTGAAGTTATGTTTCAACATCTACTCCCAAATCAAATTGACATTTCCCATAACATAACCCAACAAAACTACTACTTCAATCACAGAACAGAACGAACAGGGAAAAACAACTCGAAAAATCAGTAAATCTTTCAATTCTCGGCGCATTCACATCACAAATCTACAAGTGCACTCTCCATATCGACACTTGTCACAAATTGCGCCAGTGCACTGCACTCAACAGCACTCGATTCTGTACTCACCCCACCCGGGGTCCTATTGTACCCCACGCGGGGTGCCATTGTACCCAAAGTGCATTGTCTCGACTTCGTTACTATTGCATTGTTTTTAATATTCTTTTATTTCACTTTTTTGTTTTGTGTTTTGCGGTTTTTGGGGTCGCTGTGTAAGCGGGAGCGGGTGTTTAAAAATATCTGTTTTTTTTATATTACGTCATTTTCTATTTTAAAGTGAAACTTTTATTACATCGTCTCAAACTTTTGCGTCTGTGTGTTGCATGTCACCTGACGGTCGGCCGCGGAGTAGGGATAAAGTGAAAGGCGCTCGTCATAGCAGCCAAAGCCAATATGGCGGCGCCTATAGTTCGCAGCAGCTGACCGTGTAGTGTGTCTATACACTATTACTCATTTGTGCCAGTGCTCCACGCTATTTTGTTTGTTTTTGTCGGTAGTTAATGTAAATGTTGTTTGTCAGTATTTAATGTAAATGTTCTTTTTTTTAGTTAAATGTCTATAATGTGAAAAAAAAGTTTCACTTTTACCGTGGTTTCGTAAAACCACACAATCCTTTTTTTTAATAGATTTTTTAATAAAATTGTAAACAGGTGAAAACTGTACATTGAATATTTTTCAATAAAATAAATGTTGTGTTCTAGGAACGATGCCGATGCCGCAAATGTGATTTTTAGAATATTTGTCTATTTATCTTGTCTGCTTTTTATTATCGATGTCCGAGCATCAATTGAAACCACTGAACAGTTTCAGCTGAAATTTCTCATCAACATTCTCCTAGGTTATATATTATATATAGTCATAAACTGCGCTATATATATTACCACACTATTTTAAGTGTGATAGAAGCAGCAGGGTATAATCGACCAAACAGAGCAAATCATCACGAAATTCTGCAGTTCAATAGAACTTGGACATGTTCAACGTTTCGACTATAAATCATCACGCTATAGCTAAAAGCTGATAAGCAGTAAAATATGAAATCTCGAAACTACAGTTACCTACGTATAAAAGATAATTGATCAGAAACTCAACCGATTTTATCACGCTATTGTATTAGGGAACGAGTGAAAATTAATTTCAATGTTACATGAAAACATCTATTTTCATATATGATTTTAGATTGACATGGTAATTTACATTAAAATTAGAATTATAAACGGGATATTTACCATGTTTAGTATCTTTTTCGAGAATCCGATATTTCGGCACTGTTACAAAAAAGAAAAAAATACTAAACATGGTAAATATCCCGTTTATAATTCTAATTTTAATCTATTTTCATGATATTTATTGAAAATATAACGATGAAATAGGTTACCTAATACATTTTAGGTTCAAAACTGCGGAAGTAAACATACCTTGATCTATTAGGAATTTAACGCGGACGAAGTTGCGGGCAACATCTAGTAACTAATATAAAAAAATACCGCGTGAGTCTCTTCCCGTATGAAAGTGAGCATACATTATCATCCTAGTATTGTTCTCAATTCATACTTTTATAACGTCTCGGGACCTATCGCGATTAATATAGAACTTACTTTTGACGACGTTTCGGATGCGTTGCAGCACCCGTGGTCACGGCTTGACTGGCCGGCGAGCGTCGAGAGGTGTGCGGGGAAACATTTTTGTGCGCCTACCCTCCATTACTTTTCTAATGAATGGTCCTTGAATTGTTCTCAATTGCTTTGGAGACTTTTACCTTGAAGCCCGAGTCCACTTACTCCTCCTCTTTTTGGTACTGAAAGCTGCTGGTTTGGTACAGGGATAGACTATAGTCCAGAATAATACATAGGCTACTTTTCATCCCATGAATAGGTTCCCATGGGTAGCAGGAACCGGATCAGATATCCACGCGGGTGGAGCTGCGGGTAACAGCTAGTTATTATATGTAAATTTGGTTTAAATTTAAAATGTTATCGAATCGTTATAAATAAATTCTAGGACATTCTAACTCTACCTAGACCCCAAAGTAAGCATAGCTTACCTAGCTTGTGTTATGTGTACATATATTTCTTATATAGAAGCACCCAGACCAATGCAAATACAAATATTTGCACTGAGCCGGGACCGACTCGCGACCACCGACATAGTAATCGAACGCTTTACTGCTACGCTACAGAGGTCGCCTGAATCATCTCAAACTTAATATAAGATAAAAAGCAATACCAAACTTCGATTGATGTGATTGAATTTTACTTTTAACATTTCTGTCTTCTAATCAATTGATTACTATAACAAAATCGCTAACCCTACACTGGCACCACACCCGACCACATTGTGTAGCGGCTAATTACACCAACTGTCGCCATTCAATTATATCCAGTAATGAATAGCTTTTATATGTACGGCTTTCTGATACACCAGGATTGGCAGGTTCAAGGCAAGTAAATAATATGGTGTAGGTACGATAGTAGTACGACCTCCGTCCTCCATGAGCGCAGGCCTGGGGGTGCCAGGTAAGGCCGCCTTTCACCCCAGCAGAACCAGGCCGGGACAGTGGGGCAACTAGCGCCCCTCCCCCAAACCGGGGCAAGACAAGGACACCGTGGTTCCCAAACCCGAGGGGGCCATCTCGAAACCGGAGATGGCCCAGCGTCAGTAAAGGTGCGAGGGATATGCTTTATGGGCAACCTTACACCCCAGCGTCTGAAGACCCTAGACGGCGTGCGGTTTAGTCGGTTCAAGCCCGACATAACCGCCCCCGCTAGCCGGCGGGGGGGGTATCCGAATGGATTTCCGCACGAAAAAAAAAGGTACGACAGTAGCCTCGAGCCCTCAGTATTATCATGCAACGTTTTCTTAGTGCTACTACGAGCGAATTTCACCAATGTAATATCTAGTAATCGCGATTAAATCGAACTAAACTGCGTGGATGGATATCGTTGTATTGTAGTGGCGTAGGATTAAAATTTAAAAATAATGAGTATTAGTAACCTAAATTACTAGTATTTAGCTTGCTAAATTACTTGTGTTAGGAGTGCATTCATGTCACTGTAATTGTCAGGACTCAAACCCGGGACCTCTCGATCATAAGGCCGACTCCATAGCCACTAAGCTACCAACGCTTCGTTTCCTCCTCCTGTTTCAAATAGCTGAGATAACGCCGAATAAACTCACGGGTTTGTGATGTGCAACTGCGTATACAGGACCGAAGCCCTGGTTGCAACGGACGCAACCACTTGATTTAGACCACTTTCAAAATCTTTAAACTAGTTTTAAGGACATCTGTATATTTGATTCCATATTATATACAAGTTATACTCCCTATCCTTCCTTCCTTTTTTTGTTAAAACTAATAAACTGAAAATATATACCAATGATTTTTAGAGCATTTAACTGCATTGCATACATTTGAATCGGAAGATGTCTTATAGATAAGAATTTCAATTGCACAGGACGAGAGAGTAGAGATCTATTATAAATGTAGAGAGTTGCCTAGTTACATAGAGTGGTTCTTCCGCGGTTTATTCTGTCTTTTTCCCTCCTTAGTCTTTAACTTTATGTTAGACCGATATAAGGTGTCACAAGGTCTCTGAATTTGGTGAGATGACTTGGTATCGACAAAATATGTATTTGAAACAAAAAAGAAAATATCGGTTAAAATAAAAAAAATAAAAAATAAAAAATATGAAAATGAAAAAAAAATACGTGTCACGTGTGCTCGTCGCGTCAGGTGCCGCTGGTCGCTGGTGGTGTTTTTCTTTCATTTTTTTAATATTTTTTTACATATTTTTTTTAATTTTACCCGATCTTTTTTTTTTTGTTTCAAATACATATTTTGTCGATACCAAGTCATCTCACCAAATTCAGGGACCTAATTTTGTGACACCTTATATATTACCTATACTCATCGCCTTTACTTTGTGCCCGGTTGCATCCGTGGCTGTCATCTAGGAGCCAAAGGGGGGACCGCCTTGGCTCCTAGATTAACTCCTCACTCGTATTCCTTGGTTTGGCTTAAGGTGCCATTACGAGACCAAACGCAGACTGCAACGACAGGCGGCATTGCCGCCTATGGTATCGACACATTCTGAGCACTTCGGCATTGCCGCTGCAGTCGCCTCTCTTGTGGCAAAATAACCCAACAGATCTTGCAAGTTTACGTGAGACAGAAGCTAATTATATGTTTCAAAAATTAATTCAAAAAATTTGTTATATCAAAATTATACCTTTAACTAGATTATTCCGAAACCTGAGATGGAATGTGCCGTAAATTACTACATATCCAGCAACAATGTTAATAAACTTTTCTTCATTTTCTTAATTCTTTATTGTACACACATAAAATAGTACAGTAACAGGCATAGTTATAATTAGATGTACAAAGGCGAGCTTAACTCAGTATTGAGTTTTCTCCCAGCAAACCTCTGGGGGATAAAGGAGAAACAGCAACAAAAGGGTAGTAAGTGCAAGTGTACAATTGCATAGAACATACTTAATAATAGAATACAAAAGTACTAAGAACATACATACCATACATATTAAATTACATACATACAGACAAATTTATATATATAAATATATGTATACATAAATACACTACATAAATTCCTAAATATACAATAAATTATGGAAATTACATAAATAAATAATACACAGTTATCTAGTTTGAGCAAGGAACAGTTCTTTTACTTTGATCTTGAATACGTTCAAAGAAGTGCTATCGCGTACAGAGTGAGGCAGCGCATTCCACAACCTTACCGCGCGAACAGTAAATGAGCCATCGTAACAGCTGGAGCAGTGAAGAGGAGTTCGAAGAAGAAGCGCAGAGGAGGTGCGACAGGGTTTACCCCTGGGGACAAGATACTCAAAGCGTTCTCTTAAGTAAGAAGGCGAATCAGGATTGAAAAGAATAGAGTATAGAAGAGAGAGAATATGAGAGTCTCTACACTGACGAATAGGTAACCACTTCAACTTTGCCCGAAATTCCGAAAAATGGTCATACTTCCGGAGACCAAAAATGAAGCGAATACCCAAGTTTTGCAGTCTTTCGAGTTTACTAAGAAGTTCCTCCTTTGCATCAAGATAACAGACATCAGCGTAGTCTAAAAGTGAAAGCAGAAGAGATTGCGCAAGAGTAACTTTAGTTTGAAATGGTAGAAATTTCTGGAGACGTTTGAGGGACTGAAACGAGCAGTACACCCTTTTGCTAACATCTGCAATATGGACGTCCCAGACCAGATTAGAGTCTATATAGACACCTAAATTTTTCACGTGTTTCGAAAAAGCAATAGGAGTCGCATCGTATAAAACTTTCGGAAGAGACTGGTGAACCAAAAGATTCAACATGTATCGGCTACCAACAATGATTGCTTGCGATTTCGTTGGATTAACCAGAAGCCCGAAAGATCTAGCCCATTGACTAATGTTAACAAGATCATTGTTGATAGCCGCCACAGCCTCAGTCACCTCCTCGGCCTTGAAGTGTCGATACAGCTGCAGGTCGTCTGCATAGAGGTGATAGTGTGAAGTAATGACTTTTGTGATAGCATTTATAAAAACGGAGAAGAGAAGAGGAGATAGTACGCCACCTTGTGGGACTCCCGCAGTCAAACTGCACCATTCAGAGGAAGCCTCTTCATAGCGCACAGACTGCGAGCGCCCCTGAAGATATGATTTAAACCACGCAGTTACAGAGGATGAGACATTTAGAGAAGCTAGGACTCCTAAAAGGACATCAAAATCAACAGAGTTAAAAGCACTGCTGAAATCCAACAGCACCTTCCGAAAAGCTTCCGAAAAGCTCATTTTTTAAGGCAACGTGATGTAACGTGTTGATGATTTGCTGTCAGCATTTGCAGTCTGCGGTCAGTCTTCGAATTGGTGCCTTTTTATACGGTTTTTAATAAAGTGACTGCCTTCTGACCCCCCAAACCTGAGAGAAAATCCTGCGGCAGAGCCTCATCCATTAATCAGCAGGTGTACCGGCTTGCAGGTGAGGTTGGTTTGACCCCGAAGGTATCGGTGAAGCCCTTTACACCCAAGACCTACATATAGTATCTTCTTTCAACGCCGCACCAAAGAAAATTACCTATAAAGTAAAACTCTGAGCCTTAACCTAAGGATAGACTACACTAACCACTACAAACCAATATTTAATTCGGAACGTGACTTAAAAAAAAATACAGCCCTTCTTTTGTACTTATCTTGCTATCTCTATTTTTATATAGCGTCGTCTCTTTCTCACTACCAAAGGTATATAAAAGGCTGTATGTAAATTCCCCTATATAATAACAAAGCATATAATTTTGTCCATCTGTCTAGTTCAGTGAACATTGTGGTCTAGTGGCAATTTGTGCTCAGTGACAACTCGGTACAGTCGTGAAAAAAATGGCTTTTATTTTATGTTTTTCGCATAAGTTTCACATAAGCAAAGAAAAACATTATTTTTTGTTCTGCATAAATAGGTGCAAAAAATATCCTAATAAACGAGCTAAAGGTGCTGATATTAACTTACTGCTGATAATAATTACTCGTTTATTATGTATGAATAACTTGATTACCTTGATAGCGCAGTGGACTACCACTGCGCTATCAAGGCACGACTCAAGACAAGACAAGACAAAAGCAAGGCTTCTCAAGGCAAGACTCATGCATAGCAGCCATATTCACTAGAATATGGCTGCCATGCATGAGTCACAGTCGTCACAGATCCAATTTTTGAGTCAAGCAAAGTGATAATGAGTTTCTTAGTTCGCCTAGTATTTTAAGGACAGGACCTCGTTGTGTATAAATTGATGGTCGGTATGTTTACATAAGTTAGTCTTATTCTTTTCATTTATTTAACGTTTTGACGGATCGTTTATATAGTCTGAACAGATGAAAATAATGATTTTTAGTTTTACTTTGATTGTTTAGGGCGTCGGACAAAAACACACATTGACCAAATGTGATGTTATTCTCTGTCTACCCCTTCAGGATATACACAGGTGTGTGTAAATATAAAATAATTATGAAAAATGTGTGTAAGACTATGTAGTTCAAATCGAGATGTGTATTAAAAGACGCTTACCTGCGCAAAATACTCTTTAAAAAATTGCAGGCAAAATTATCTACATAGTGTAATTTTACTTATTACATAACTCATATTTCTAGGGTTAATGACAAATAAATACCTGTTTGTAGTGAATTAATTACTAAACGACTTTTCAATGTTAGAACGAATTCTTACAAAATTAAAAGAAAACAAGAAAAATCGTTTACATATTTTCTCCTGTTGCAAATTTAATTTATAAATATTTATAACACACAAAAAGTAACATTCGCCCCCGGGTGGGCTCGAACCACCAACCTTTCGGTTAACAGCCGAACGCGCTAACCATTGCGCCACGGAGGCCTTGTGTATGAATCTGAAAATGTTTTTCTAATAGACCGTAACTCATAACCAATAGATAAGTTTCAGCAAAGATTATTTATTATTGCTCTATGGTTTCAATAAATGTTTTTAATTCAATTAAATTTTTAAGCATTTTGTATGCTGACTTTTTTCTAAAGATTTAGATCGGAAAAAGAGAACATCTAGGACGGGACTTGAACCCGCGACCAGTCCCTTACAGGGGGAATGCTCTGACCAACTGAGCCACCTTCAGGTTCAAGTCCCGTCCTAGATGTTCTCTTTTTCCGATCTAAATCTTTAGAAATGTTTTTAATGCAAATTATTATAATTATTTACTGATATAATGCTTGTTTGCATACTTGGAAATCTCGTATTGCTCTATCAATCGAAAAAGTTAGGTTAGTGCACCAAACTGGTGCAATGCATAAGCTTTCTACGCCTTTCCGCACTCCTACTTGCGCATGGTAGATATACAACATGAAAATACCGAATTGTGACGTGTTGAGTGAAACGATTCTGTTTATTTTGAGCATTATCATCCCAGTGACGTCATCGGTAGTAGAGAAAATTACACTCTCTGTTTTCAGACTATTTAATGCATTTGCGTAATCTAGCTTAATATAAATATGTGATCCGCCATTACTATTTCTTATCAAACTAAGATAAGTGCTTATCTATAGAGTTTACTCAATGACTATCAGGTCAAACCCCACATGGGCTTAACCTTACAAGCTAAATATCTCTTGTAGAACTTAAAAAGTTTTCACTGAAGCTAGACGTCACGCGAAGAGGCGCCATCTGAAAACCAGCGCTGCACATGCATATAGTATGTGCAGCATTGTGCTGTGATGGCGACCACAATAGTCCTAAGATTAGAATAAGTTTTAGGTCATTAGTTAATATGTTGTGCTGTGCGTAATAAAATACCACGCGCTGCACGAGCGAGAGGACTGACACCCCGATGGCTGCCACGAGGTCACGCCTCGGCACCTTCCACTCCAGGCAGTCCACCAGCGTGTGCAGCCTCGGTCGCGTCGCAGTGATGGCACTCAGGCGTTGGCTCCTTCCTGATCCGTTGCAGGTGGTCCCCGAAGCTCCCCTTACGGGAGATCACCTGCGTCAGTCGATACGAGATGCTCTCTAGTCAATCCTCCATGATGGGCCTTACCTCCGCTATTGCCGCGTAAAGTACCTACTTAATATGGACAATATCAAATCTTTTTTATATAAAAATCTAATAATTTACAAGCAGTTAGAATAACTATCATTAGGTATATAAATCTAATAAATTATGTTAGCTATAATAACTGATAAACTGGACATGTCTTAAATATATTTAAAAAAAAAACTATGAAATATCTTATCGCTTTGGACAGCACGGGTCAGATAGTGGTCGGCCAATATGCTTACAAAAATTAATACTATCACATTAATTTTTTTTTACACTAAGGCCCGTATTCTAGAACGATACACAGTCATGAATTCTAGAACGATACACAGTCATGAATTCTAGAACGATACACAGTCATGAATTTGGATAGTTATAGTTCTAAGTATTATAGTAATATATATCAGTATAGTGCGTTCTAGAAATAAACTTGAGTGGAAATACAGAACATCTAGGACGGGACTTGAAACAATCCCTTACAGGGGGAATGCTCTAACCTACTGAGCCATCTAGACACGTCCCACGATTCGAAATCTAGGTGGCTCAGTTGGTCAGAGCATTCCTCCTGTAAGGGACTAGTCGCGGGTTCAAGAACCATCCTAGATGTTCTCTTTTTCCGATATGAATCTATAGGAAAAATACGCATAATAATTGCTTAAAAAATTCATTGAATTGAGTGGAAATTTTATGAACGCTCAGGTGATTTACGTTCATTAAATCACCGCTCAAGTTTAATTCTAGAATAACTATACAATCTGTACTTAAAACTAGTTTAAAATCTAGACTCATCACTGAGTATAATTCTAGAATACGAGCCTAAGAGTCGCCATGACGCTTCTGCTGTGTCCCGGTTGGAGGCGTAGATCCAAGAAGTGCTGGATTAAAGTCGTAAGGAATTACATGCGTGGATACAGCCTCCCTATCAAGGATGCAATAGAACGGGTGGAATAGATAATTAGGGACTTAGATTAGATATTATAGAGGATTTTGGAATTCACTACTATTATTATTAGACTGAGCTAACAGAGCAGCGGTATATTTATGCTAATTTAATTTCATAATAATCATAGTAATATTCTTAACAAAATAAACCAAATACACTAAATTATCGCCTTAGTTCTAATATTTATGAAATACTAATCACAGCTTTATTTTCATTAAAATAAATTTGAACAATAATTTTTCAATGATAAACTTGACATTGTTGTCTCTTCATAGAAATGTATATTTTACTTAGCCTTGCCAAATTGCAGCGATTTTATTGCAGAAGCTTTATATAAAAAGACTAGCTGATGCCCGCGGCTCCACCCGCGCGGAGGTTGGTTATCGTTTTTTGGTACTTAACTTACCTTTTCTACTTAACCAATTGCAATCCAACATACGGCAGATTTAAAGTCTGACCATGACCTGTCTAATAGAAAAAACCCGCATCAAAATCCGTTCGGTAGTTTTTGAGTCCATCGCAACATACAAGCACTCCAAAAAAAAATTTTTGTTTTCAGAATCGTTCATTTGGCATACGCATAACCCAAGTTTTTTTTTATATATCTCCAATGTACAGAGACATTTAATTTACAATTTGACAATAGTAGGTATAGCTAGAAGAATGAATAATACATTGCGATAGAATCTATGAAAAATAGTCAAATTATAATATTATTAAACACTTTTGTTCTCGACTGTATGTCACGTATCAATGACAGTTGCAATGCGTTTCTTGCCTCACAATAAAATGGACGGCGAGTGTGCATTGAACGCTTTTTATACTTTCAATGTCAAGGTATTTTTATGAGGTACGGAAGAATTTGTATTAGGTTTAGTGGTCGTATAATAATTACTGTTGTTTCTTTGAGATTTTCGTACAATTCTTTGTACACATGCCGTCAGATGGCGAGCGGTTACCGTAAAGTATGAACGCTTACAGATAATAAAAATCGCATACTCGTCCTTTGAAAATTAAACTAATGAATTAAAACTTTCTTTCTAATTTATACGATTATTAAATTGAAAATTATTTGTATCTGTATATTGGAGATATTACAAAAAAAATGTTAGGAATGTTAAATGAACGATTCTGAACACAAAAATATATTTTTTAAATTCTTGTCTGTTTGTCGGCGATGGACGCAAAAACTATGAATAGATTTTGATGTGTTTTTTTTCTGTTCAGACTTAAATCTGCCGTATATATGACTGCAATTGGTTAAGTATAACCGGATATATGACCAAAAAACGATAATCACGACATTGTTTAATAATTAAGCGTAGCGAGGCGAAGGCGAGCGAAGCGTCTTTGGTTTCAAAGTTGCATTTCAAACAAATTATACTCCTCCGAGACCGTTTGACCGATCTCGACCAAATTTGCCACGGTGATCAAGTAGACATTACTGAGTGTCGTAAGGGGTCGAATGTCCAGATCGGTCTTACCATCGAGGAATAATCACTGAAAAACCAAATCAATGGAAAAAACCGACCGGTCACGTTGACCTATTGTTGGATAGGCAAATCTCGCTACGCTTAAGTTTGGGTTGATTGCGAAGCTGGTAACCGTCCTAGTTATTTTTATTTTTGACATCTGTAGTTTCGACATTGCATAGTTATTATAACATGTGGTAAATAAGAAAATAATGTATGTGACCTATAACTTATATGTATGGATTGCTGTCAGTATAAGTTGGTTAAATAAATAAATAAATAAAAATCAACCTCTAGTCACTTCTTTGTATAGTACTAAACTGGCTGTTCGGAATGAAATCCCGTCCTATTCCAAATTCGAAATTCTACATTCATTCCCGCCCCCACCCAAGAACCGTGACACCCTCAAAGGAGAGCCTGAATGAATGAATGAATGGAATACCTATTTATTTCTATGAATATGTTAAGTACATCGAGATCTTAAGGGATTTCCGCACGTAAAAAAAAAAAAAAAAAATGTTATGTGTTCATACATATACTGCGCCAGAGCCTGATCCGTTTATTAGCAGGGGCACCGACTAGCACGAGAAGTTATCGTTTATTTTATTTATTTATTCATTTTCAGGACAACAATTACAAACAAGTCTTAAATACAGAAATATAGTATATATGTACCTAACTAACAGCGCTACCCACAAATTAAACAACATAATTAAAATGCATTCAGGGGTGTGTGTTGGGTAACCTCCTCGAGTGTCATTCCGATTCCGATCCCGCTGCAGTCCGGGGGGAACGGAATCGGAGCGGCCGGTACACCCTGGGCGGCGGTCAATGGCTTCCCCTTCATGGGGTTGGCATTGATCGTCGGCTAATACCCAACGTGGCGGGAACACATCGCTCTCCGTACTCCTCTGCTTTCAGAGGAGACAGGATGAGCGATGGTGTTAGTGGCTGAGGCCACCATAGGGTCCTGAGGGATCCAGGGGCGGGTTGGCCCACTGCTAACGCAGGGGCCGATGGGCACTTGTGCCGCCGCCGGTGAGAGAGGACTAGCCATCCTCTCGCGTTCCGTAATCGGTAGGTGATCAGCAACGACCTGACTGGTGGCTCTAGAAGGGTACGCTGTGATCTTGCTGACCGGAGGGCTTGCCTTTATTGGCCGGCCCACGACAAGGAAAAGTCTATAACACCCGACAGCGAAGTCGTAAAAACCTATGGATACCAGCTGACCTCCATAGTATATGGGCTTATCCAGGTGCAGGGGGCTCCGCCTGGATGGACCAACTTTCCCCCATACTCGTGGGATATGTTATGGACACTGAAAAACATATTTACAAAAAAGGCATGGAACAAAAAACAACGAAATCGGCATGATATAGGACAATGAGAATGACGGAGTCTGCGCGGAGATCGCGCAGCAGTCATGCGTGGAGGTGACGCCAAACACCTCGGCGGTGTCGGAGAGTTTCGACACCGCCAACGAGCGAAGCCGGGCGAGCAGCCCGTCGGGTCTGGGCGTACAGCGGACCCGTAAGCGCAGACGGCGCGCAAAGGCCCGCCTGGGGGAGGAAGTGTCGGATGAGGACTGCACCCTCACCGGGACGACCTCCTCCAGCAGTGAAGAGGCGTCAAAGCCTGCGTCAAAGGTGGCAGCAGGCCGCCGAGGGGCGTGAGGTGGAACGAGGGCTGGGCAATCCACCCGAGTCCCCTCGGCCCCTGAGAGGGCCGCGGGCAAGTCACCGCCGAGGCTTTCCACCTCGGCGGTGTCGGAACCAGGTGGGAAGACGCGGTCTCTGATGGAGAAACTCCAGCAAGTGACCGCGTCTTTCCAGGGGTCTCCGAACCCCGATCAGGAGGCGATGCTGCACATTGTGCTCGGTATCGCCTCCGAAAATGAGGCCCTAGCGGCGCAGCTGGCCGAGTCTATTCGGGAGACGGCTCGACTAGCTGTAGCCGTCAAGTAGCTGAGGAGAGGGATGGCGAGCCCGACTCAACTGGCGCAACCGGTGCAGCGAGCGCAACCGGCGGAGCCGGCGCGCGTGACTCACTCGTCTGCGAGGCAGTTGGCGCAGCAGGCGCTGTCGGCGCAGCTGGAGCGGCCGGTGCAACCGGTGCAGCAGCCGGCTCAGCCGGCTCGGCCAGCACCGCAGAGAGTGCCACCGGCGGAGCCTTGGTTCGCGTACTTGGAGGCAGTAGAGGAGCAAATGATGAGTCGGATGGAGGCCCTAATGGACTCCATCCGCCGTCCGCCTCTGGCGCCACCGGTGGCCGGCTACGCGGTGGCAGCCCGGAAGGGTAATACCCGCCCGGCTGCAGTAGAGGCTCTGCTGGAGCCGGCTCGTCGCCCCGCTCCCGCTCAGGGCCCCGCTCCCACTCAAGGGCAAGGGGAAGACGTCCCGAGCCCTGGCCCCAGCCCCAGCCCCAGTCACGGCTCCCGTTACCCCCACCAGAACCCCCTTGGAAGAGGGTTGGGAGGTGGCTGGAGCCAACAAAAGCAGGCGGAAGGCCGCGAAGAAGGCCGCCAAGAAGGCCAGGAGGGCCGCGGCCGCCGCGAAAGCAGCGCCGGGGAAGCTCCGTGCCCCTCGCACTACGGCCGTCGTCGTCACCCTGACGGCGGAGGCAGCGGGAAGAGGCATGGGGTATGCCAAGGTGTTGGCCAGAGTAAAGGCCAACGTGGACCTCAAGGCCCTCGAGATCCCGGGCGTCCGGTGCAAGAGCACACGGACGGGAGCCCGGCTTCTCGAGGTCCCCGGCGCCGCCAGTGGCCCCAAAGCCGACGCCCTAGCGGCTCGGCTTAGGCCTTCGGCGGCATCCAGCGACTGGATGCAGCCGAAGTTCGGGTGTCCAGGCCCATTGAATGCGCAGAAGTGCGCATCACGGACCTGGACGACTCCGTCACGGCAGAAGAGCTCAGGCTCGCCGTTGCGGAGGGCGATACGCTTCGGCCGTGGTGGACAGGGGGAAGCAGTTGTCGGCTGCCCTATCGCGGCGGCCCAAAAGATTGCAGACGGGCGGAGCCTCCTGGTAGGAGGCTTCCTGAGGGCGCAGGCAAGGCTCCTGTAGGCCCGACCGGCCAGGTGCTTCAGGTGCCTGTCGGTGGGCCATGTGGGGGTGCACTGCACGGCGGAAGTAACGGCGGGTGACCGTTGCTTCCGCTGTGGCCAGCCGGGTCATAAGGCCGGCACGTGTAGCGCCCCGTTGCACTGTTTCAGATGTGCAGCGGGGGGCAAGCCGGCTGACCATTGGGTTGGCAGCAAGGCCTGCGCCGGAAGGGAGCCGAAGCCGGGAGGCGGGCCTTCCGCCCCTAGTTCGCAGCAGGATGCGGAGATGGGGATCCCATAATGGATCCTCAACTCCGCATCCTGCAGGTGAACGTTGGCCACGGTGCCCGTGCTCAGGACCTTCTGCTCCAGAGCATGGCACAATGGGCCATAAATGTCGCCGCTGTCGCCGACCCATACACCCACCGGTTCCTCGGGCCTGCCTGGGAAACCGCGCTGGATGGGTCGGCGGCACTGGTGCACAACTCTGCCGCCGGCAGCTCCCCTCTTGCCGTCGTTGCAAGAGGTAGAGCGATATAGCGGTCGTGGCTGCTTATATCACGCCGAGCCGAGACCAAGCGGCATTTAAGCAATGGCTCCGTCAGCTGGCCGTCGTTGTCAATGCCTGCCAGCCCCATCCGGTCCTTGTGCTCGGGGACTTCAACGCCTGGGGAACCCCAGGCCAACGCCTGGGGTTCCCGAGACGATAGGGGCGCGACGGTGCATAGAGGCAGGGCACTGGTGGACTGGGCCGAACGACTCGGCCTAGTCCTCTTAAATCGGGGAGCCGTGGACACGTTCGTGACCTCGAGGGCTAGCTCCATCGTGGACCTATCGTTCGCGAGCCCCTCGTTGGCGCGACGTGTTCAGGGCTGGCGCGTCGTTTTGGGGGAGGACACAAGTTCGGATCACCGATACATTCGCGGACGACACGCTCGTGACGGCGTGCGGGGCGACGTACCGCGAAGTGACCCTGAAGGCCACGACCGCGGTTGCCCAAGTCGTGGAGCGGATCCGGTGGCTGGGCCTCGAGGTGGCTCTGCATAAAACGGAGGCCCTGTTCTTTCATGGGCCTCGAAGCAAGCCACCTGAGGGATCCAGTCTCATCGTGGGAGGTAATCGCATCGGCATCAAGCCCCAAATGAAATATTTGGGGCTCGTGCTCGACGGCCGATGGGACTTCGGAGAGCACATCCGAAGTCTGGCCCCCAAACTGAAGGGCACAGCTCTCGCTCTGGCGCGGCTGCTGCCCAACATGAAGGGGCCCGATGACTCCTGCAGGAGACTCTACGCGGGGATCGTGCGGTCCATGGCCCTGTTTGGGTGCCCAATATGGGCGGAAGCCCGGAAGGCCGGAAGTGTGCGGATGCTGCGCGCTCCGCAGCGAGTGATGGCCATCAGGGTACCGCAAATAGAAATAATGGAAATAGCTATTAAATTACAGGAATAACGAACTCATGAATTTGTAACAAAATATCGGCAATTTCAAAGGTAAAGACCTATTAGTATCAGTTTATACAAGTTTTTGCCTTGAGCTCATTCTACTAAATGTCAATGCTTTTTGTTGAAGAGAAGCGAGCCGCTGGTGCACAAATATTCATGAGAAGAAATGAGAGTAAAAAAAAACTAAATCTGAATGTGGAGGGCTTTAGAAGCAGAGCCAAGCCCGAGAAAAGATGGATGATTGCGTGAAATAGGATTTAGTATGGAAAGAAGTCAATAAGGAAATGACATCACACAGGAATGTAGATATGTATAGTAGATTATTAACCAAGGGGATAAAGCAGTGTCTTCTGTCGCGGGTGACGATTTAAATCGCGAGCGTAACGAAGGACTCGCGGTTTACTCCCGAGCGTAGCGAGGGTGTTAAAACTTAAATCACGAGCGAAGCGAGGGATTTAAGACGAGTCCTGAGTGTAGCGAGGGATTTAAGTTCACCCAAGACTAAGACAGCTTTATCACCGAGGAAAACACTCTACTTTTTGTACCATTTGCGAAAAAATTAACACAATAATAATATGAGATAAGCATTTATTAAAAATAATAACAATTAAAAGTAAAAGTTAACATTCGAAACATTGGTCCAATTATTGATAGAGAGAGTTACATTTTTGTTTGGTACATTTATTGTTCATGAGAAGTTTGATAATAAATATAGTTTTGATAAAGGAATACGCATTTATTATTATGATTATTAAATAAAATTACGAAAACCGACGAGGCCGTATGAGCTTGATGCCTTTGCTTTTCCGAAGAAAAAATATTAGTTTAGGACACAGATGTAGTTGAGCATAAATTTCGGTAAGTATTTCAAATTTAAATCACATTCCCCTAGAAGATGAATGAAATTCAGTACAATTTTCTTTCCCTGTTTTTAACAGATTAAAAATGACTATAGTTCTGTTCGCTTTTTGTGGTATAGAATGTCACTTTATTGAGCAAATGGTACGAAAATTTAATTTATTACTTAATTTTATTAAAAGCAGTGCTATAATTGTTAAGGATGGGCTAGGACAACTTTATCATTAATAGGTACCTAACACAGGTGGGGTGTGTGTTGGGTAAGGGGTGTGTGTTGGGTAACCTCCTCGAGTGTCGCTCCGATTCCGATCCCGCTGCAGTCCGGGGGGAACGGAATCGGAGCGGCCGGTACACCCTGGGCGGCGGTCAATGGCTTCCCCTTCACCCCTTCATAGGGTTGGCATTGATCGTCGGCCAATACCCAACGTGGCGGGAACACATCGCTCTCCGTACTCCTCTGCTTTCAGAGGAGACAGGATGAGCGATGCTGTTAGTGGTGAGATGGCCCAGGGTCAGCCAGGGTGCGAGGGATATGCTCTATGGGTAACCTTACACCCCGGCGTCTGAAGACCCGAGACGGCGTGCGGTTTTAGTCGGTGCAAGCCCGACATAACCGCCCCCGCTGGCCGGCGGGGGGGTATCCGAAGGGATTTCCGCACGATAAAAAAAAAAAAAAAAGGTACCTAACACAGGTAATAGGTACATGTTCTCAGTGCGAGGGATATGCTCTATGGGCAACCTTACACCCCGGCGTCTGTAGACCCGAGACGGCGTGCGGTTTTAGTCGGTTCAAGCCTGACATTACCGTCCCCGCTGGCACGCGGGGGGGGGGGGTATCCGAAGGGATTTCCGCACGATAATGTTCTCAGCACTACATGATATAAACATTATAATAAAACAAAACATTTACAACTAAGCAATTATGGTATTGCTTTTTCTACACTATGGTATTACTGAACAATTTAAATTGAAAAAAAAATGGCGCCGTCCCGCCATTTTTTGTTACGTTCAAAAATGACAAAAGTCGCCGAGAGGTCGTCGGGAAACGCGCAAAGACCGAAAATTATAATGCCTGTGATACACTGGTATATAATTTAGACCTATAATTCGGCGGGACATAGTTTTTTTAATGTTTGTACCGTAATTACGATTCGGGTCTTGTTTGTGAATCTTTCCGGTTTTTTACGAGTGATGTTCCGATTTTTTTATTGTCGGTTTTGAATGATCATCTTTTGGTAAGCACGCGATGCCAGCAAGTTTGATGACTTGGTTGGGTAAAATTTATGTTTATATTTATCTTAAATTGATTTTCTATTGGTTTGTGGTTTGGGGTCTCTATTTCAATTTAAAATAGGACAACCAAAAACCAATATACTGACATATTTAGTTTATATTTACCAAAAAGTTATTGGGCGGAGTAGAGCCGGCTAATTGGTAAACTTAAAGTTGGACTTCCCTCAGATAGACTGACGATCTGAAAAAGGTAGCTGGGATAGACTGGATGCGGAAGGTAGAGCAGATAAGTTGGGCTCTCCCAATGTACGCCATAGCGCCGAACCGCCACTTTTCAGATGATGGTGATGATGTACTGGTAGACATAGGTAATCAGAGGGACACGTGGAAAGCTTCCGAACAGCCCTCAACAGGGTCGTCCTCGCCTCGGTCGGAGTTGGCCGTAGGCGGCAGCGTCTCTCCCGCCCTAGGAGAGAGGCGCTGCCGTCTCCGTTGCCCAGGGTGCACCGCGTGGAGGTCCCCAACCAGCACCCCAGTTGTTAATCTCTAATATTTGTTTTTCTCGTTTTGGAAATAGCATTTTGATTTGTTAGAAGACAGAAAAGCAGCAAAGTAGGTAAAATAGGTACCTACTTGATACTGCAGACTCACCAACGAGCCAGATATACCCACTTATATCGCAACAGAACTGATGACAGTGATGACTGATTAATGTTTAAATTATATGCCTATAAAATATTCTACGACATTCTACACAGTGCTATTTAAACCCACAGTAAACATAGCTTAACTAGCTTGTGTTATGGACTCTAGAATAATAAATAATAATAAATAAATATTCTACGACATTCTACACAGCGCTCTCTATACCCAAAGTAAGCATCGCTTATAACTAGCTTGTGTTATGGGTTCTAAAATGCGGATGAACTTACTTAGATGGTAAATAGAACCACCCAGACCGATGCAAATAGACATATTCATGCACACAAAAAATCTGCACTGTGTTGTCCCGCGATCTCGGATGTAACAGTGGAGCGCTCTACCGCTACGCCATAGAGATCGTCGTTTGAAACAATCTTTTTGATAATGAAATATGATTATTTTGTATTTTACCTGTGGAGATTTTGATTACATTTTTCACGTATGCATTTTATGAAGAGTCCGCCACACCTGCTAGCTGGCGCACCTGCTGACCGATCGAAGAGGTTCTGACAAAGATGTCCTTTTTTTCAGGGTTGGGAGGCCAGGTGCTGCGGTGTTAGGTCAAAATACCAGAATCAAGCGGACCTCGGGCTTCGAGGTGGCAAAAACAGTGGCACTCCGGGAGTACCGACAGAAGTGAAAACTTGAATAATTACGTGTGTATTTTTTGAATCGTAGTCATCATTCCATCCATCCATCCATCCATCCATCCATCCATCCATCCATCCATCCATCCATCCATCCATCCATCCATCCATCCATCCATCCATCCATCCATCCATCCATCCATCCATCCATCCATCCGTCCATCCATCCATCCATCCATCCATCCATCCATTTTAGAAAGGAAAGCGAAATCATGACTTGGTCATAACGGTCACGATGGCGTATCGTAGAAATCGTAATTTCTACGATTTTATTCACCCAAAAAGTGCTCAACGCGCCTAAAGAAGTTTTCACTTCAAAAAGCGTGACGTGACAATGATGCGAGTTTCATGATATTTTCACCAAAAAGTTTTCTCTTTAATAAATAATAAAAAATATTCTAGGATATTCTACACTGCGGTGTCTAGACCCAAAGTTAACGTAGCTTAACTGACTTCTATTATGGGTTCTAGAATGCGGATAACCATACTCATATAGTTATTTTTATAAATCTATACATATTATACATACACATATCATACACCCAAACCAATGCAAATATACATATTCATGCATAAAAATATTGCACTGAGCAGGAAGCGTACCCACTTCCTCTGACTTAGCAGTCGAACGCTCTACCGCTAAGCCACAGAGTCACAGCTAGAGGTCGTCACCAGTGAACTAAGTGCGAAATGAAATCATTCCATGCATGTTTATTTTAGTCATCATTACCTGCGCTGACGACTCTGTGCAACAATATATACAGCATGTTTCAAAAATAAATATTGACTACCAAACTTTTATTAAACAACTTAACAAAACTGAATGGAACCAAACTAATAAAATGACTTCTCCAGATGATAAATATAACTTCATATACAAATCGTTTACCCAAGCGCGTAATGAGGCAAGCAAAGAGAGTAATTATAATATGAAACGTCGCAAAATATTTCGAGTACCATGGATGAACAATAATATAATACAACTATGCGATAAACGTGATAAGCTCTTTCGTCTATGGAAAAAAAATCCAACAAACCTACAACTAAAATTAGATTATAATAAAATTAGGAATAAAGTGCACAGTCTATTAGAAAAAAGTAGAAACCTATATTACATTAAACACATTGAAAATAATTTTAATAACACAAAAAAAGTGTACCAAATAATTAATCAAATGCTAGGGCGTGTGACATTAACAGTTGACGAAGTAATTATGAAGGCCTTTGATAATCAGGGATATAGTATTAAGACACTAGCCAACAACTTTGCAGATAATTTTAACAATACAGTAAAAATAATTCCTAACTGTAGTCGAAAATTACTAGATTCAGTAAGCAACAGGAAACCTTTGAACTCTTCAATACTATTCCAACAAGCTACTGCAGAAAACATTGAAAACGTTATTAAATACCTATATCCCAATAAAGCCCCTGGTGACGACGCCATTAAAAATTCCCACGTTAAAATAATAAAAAAAGAAATATCAATAGCTATAGCAAATCTCATCAATACTAGTGTTAGATCAGGAATATATCCGGACGCATTGAAAAGAGGCTGTGTGAGACCTGTTTTTAAAAAAGGGAAGCGCAATGACGTTGACAACTATAGACCGATAACTCTTCTATCTACAGTAGATAAAATCGTTGAAAAGTACGTGTGTGAACAAATGCATAAGTTTTACAGGAAACATAAAATTCTATATCCCAATCAATTTGGTTTTCAACGTGGTAAAGGTACAACAGAACTTATGTCAAATTTTACGGACGAAGTTAATGCCCATCTAAATGACAAAAGACACGTATTGGCCCTATTTATCGACTTCTCACGTGCGTTTGATACCCTACAGCATAGGCAGCTTGTAAATAAGCCTGAAACGTGCGGTATACGGGGCCCCCTACTTGGCTGGTGCAAAACTTACCGAAACAACCGAACTCTCCTAGTCAAAATCAATGACACACGTAGCAAAACGGTAACCACTACTGAGGGAACGGCACAGGATCGGTAATCGGCCCATTGCATTTTTTGACATACGTCAATGATATGAGTAACCACCTAGAATACTCCAAATGCTACCAATTTGCTGATGATACGTGCCTAATTGTCGCCGATAGAGACCCAAATGAGGCCTGCAAGCTACTGAAAGCAGACTTCAATGTGTTAAATAGGTGGTGTCATGACAACGGTCTAGTACTCAATGTAAACAAGACCAAACTCATGCACATTAAGTCACCCTACCTTAAGCACCCGCTAACCAATACAATAACGGTACATAACCACATATGCCTTCACCGTGGTCTAGCCAACGTCTCTTCCTGCTGGTGCCCGGTTATCCAACTTACTGACTCTCATACATACTTGGGTCTCAAAATTGACACCAATTTAAACTGGACACATCATATAGAACACGTTTGTAACAAATTGAGACAGTTCCTGGCCAATATTACTATGTTGAGAGACCGTATACCATATAAGGTAAGGATAATGTTGTACAATTCATTAGCTGAATCCCATGTCCAGTACTGCCTCAGTAGCTATGGTCGCACCTATAAAACATACCTGAAGAGAGTTTACAACTTACAGTTGCGAATATTGAAGAAATTAGTATCACCGAAAACCAAACTACAGTACGAAAACGATGAATTAGGCCTTTTTAAACACTGTAATACATTACCCGTCCAGCTCCAATTTAAATTAAATTTAATAAAAGAACAATTTTTTAATCCATGTTTACTCACCAAAGTGGAGCACTCTGTATATACGAGAAGTATTGCACAAAACAAGTTTTGTACTATGCGCGCTGATAATACATTCGGTGAAAGAACTACTCGATACTTGGTGCCTCGCTTAGTGAATAAACTACCCTCAGATCTACGAAATAACATGACCGAAAAAAGTATTAAATCAGTATTAAAAAAATTCCTTATAGACAATATTGACATCTTTGAATAATAGGTACTATTAAATTTTTTAATGTTTCTAAGGGTCGGGTTCGGGGGTTCTGGATGTGTGTTGCCTATTTAGTTTGACTTATATTCGATACCTACCTACGATTTCGATTCCTGTGTTATTATGGGTGTCTATGTATGTGAAATCGTTTGTATATAATATATACATAAATACCTACCTCGACTAAAATTAGTTGTTATTGAGTTGTTCTGTCAACTAATAAACCCTGTAATGTTTGGTTTTTGTTGTTAGCATAAGGACAAACCTCTGTGGTTTAATTTGTGCTATCCTGTACAATTTGTAATGTATTTTAAAACACATTAATAAAATAAAAAAAAAAAAATGTGTACAATTAAATATATATTTCAATTTGTTTGATTTCATCAGATACAAAGTTTATATATTATTTTATAAAATCGTAGATACTTATTCCACGTTGCCTTTTGATTTTTTATCCCTCATACAAATTCATTGTCACCGAGTAGGCATTGTCGCTTAATATCGATTTACATAATATATTAAGACATAGATTAGTAGAAAATTACCGATAATGCACCTCGTCAAGTCTTAGTATCTGCAATATTTATCTAGGCGCTGTTTCCATTGTTTGAATAATACTCAGCATCGTCGACAAACTGTATGCAAAAATCTTGATGAAAAGAGTGATGAATGAAACTGATGAAAAGTTGTGGGATGTACAAGGGGGATTTAGGAAACGAAGGGGATGCAAGGATCAGGTCTTTTCTCTACGAAGCGTATCCGAGGCGTTTTGGGCTTTCTTAGATTTGGAAAAGGCCTATGATAGAGTGCTGAGGAATTAATTGTGGTCAATATTTTGAACAAACAAAACAAGTTTCGAGGAAAGGCCAGGTCAGAAGTAACCGGCGTGCATGTATGAATACAATTATGAAAATGGAAGAAGCGAAAGGCGTATGCCAAGATTGTAGCAAGTGGAAAGATGTATCTGCCTACCCCAGTCGGAGTCGTGACTATATGTATGCATGTATGTATGAATCCTACTATCATATCATACTTCCTACTTTTTTTATCTAACTATTCTACTAATATTATAAATGTGAAAGTTTGTTAAAATATTTGTTACCTAATCATCTAACTGCTGAACGAATTTGGCTGCGCGCTCCGCCCCCATGAATTTCTCATTTTAATAAGTTTTGGGTCTGTAGTATGTTCAAAAATATATTGCACACTTACTACAGTAGAAGTATGCCATGTACATGTAACTAGGGACCCAAACTGTAACCGTAATAAAGTGTTTTAACACTGTTTTTTGAAACTGTTTTAGAAGAAAACCAATTATAAATGTAACAGATACGAAAGTGTATATTCAAAGTGGTACGTTTTATATGTATTAATAAGTGTTAATAAGTGTAACAGAAATAACGTAGTAAAGTACTTGGGGGTGTACAAAATACCTTTATTTATAAATGTAAATTATAAATATAGTAAATTTGGCAACGTAGCATTTCGGTTAACACTTATTAACACTATTAACAGATTAATATCTGTTACATATATATAACTGTTACACAATTGAATGTGGTAACGATTAACAGATTCTATTGAACTTGAACACTTATAAATGTGGTATTCCACATTTATAAGTGTAACACTTTCATTGTGTAACCTTTTCATAGTGTAACCCATATAATTTTTAAGTCCCTGAAGCCAACCTTAGCTGCAAGCTAATACACCTGCCGATTGACAGACGAGGTTCTAGCGCAGGCTTTCCTCACAAAATGGAAGGATCAGACGACATTTGCTCCCGTACAAACCAAGTAAACCAAGTTATGGAGGACTAGAACAGCGGATCGCGAGCTTCAAAGTGCCAGCTTTGGTTGCAACCGGTATTGGCACTCAGATAATGATGATAATTGTTTCTCACGGGTGCAAGACTCACGACCGGACGTGGTATATCCCACATCCGGTCGTGAGTCACGTATGACATTTTGCTTTTTGCTTCATGTCTTGAATGAAAGGGGTGTACAGGCCTCAAAACACATCCTTGAGGTCCAAGTCAACCTCACTGGTAAGTCGGTGCACCTGCTATACTATGGATGAGGCTTTGACGCAGGCTTTCCGCTCATAGTTCTTCGCACGCAACTGAGAAATCGCTATGAGGATGAAAAATGCGGCCCAGTGCGAGTCGGACTCGCCCATAAAGGGTTCCGTAGCAGCAAGTAACTTGATAGTGTTTTTTTTTTAAATTTTATATTTGAGTCGAGAATTTTATATATGATTGCAGTTTACGATTTATGACGTAAAACTACTTAATAGATCTCGTTCAAAACAATTTTCGGTGGAAGTTTACATGGTAATGTACCTACATCATATGTTTTTTTGTTTTATCATTCTCTTATTTTAAAAGTTACGGGGGGGGGGGGGGGACATTTCACCACTTTGGAAGTGTATCTTCAGTTATGAAAAAAAAGATATTGGAAACCTCAATATCATTTTTGAAAACCTATCCATACAGGGTTTGATGAAAAAAATATTTTTGAGTTTCAGTTCAAAGTATAGGTAACCCCCAAAATTTGGTGTTTTTTTCCTCTTTTTGTGTGAAAATCTTAATGCGGTTCACAGAATACATCTACTTACCATGTTTCAACAGCATAGTTCTTATAGTTTCGGAGAAAAGTGGCTGTGACATACGGACGGACAGACAGACAGACATGACGAATCTATAAAGGTTCCGTTTTTTGCCACTTGAGTCACACTGAAATTCATCATCTTATATTCAGTTTTTAACCAACATTAACTTCCCTAAGTAACAATGAAAACAAACCCCCCTAGATAGCATTACGACTGCGAATTTTATTCCAAGAAAAACCTCGACGTTTTTTAATGAAAAGTTAACTTACAATGTCTTTTCTAACTTCGTTTCAACTGATTACGTATAATTTGTGTGAAAGGAAATAAGTCTGTATGCATGCATACTATATTCTGAATGGCGCACTGTAGTCTAGTCTAGAAGGTAGTTAGAATATTTAAAAATTATTGAGACGACCTACCCTCGGACTAGGGTGGTAAAAAAAGTAAATGACATGTAATTTGTCGTTAAAACGAATTATCTAATGAAACTTCAATGCGAATAAGGGCATTTTCACCCTCATTAGTGTTATTTTCACCCTTATTTTTTTAAATTAACCGTCGATAATGTCTGTAGCAAAATGGTACATTATTGTGTAATGTTGTAGATCTTTTTTTTAAAAAATAGGTCGTTTGTATTTAAATGAAAAATTTCAAATTAACGTATTATCTTGGAATTTTTGCTATTTCACCACTTGGTGAAAAGAAAGTGGAAGTCTTGGTAAGTATAGTGAAGTGCAGTATTACATTTAATTTTTATGGATAATATTGCTGCAATAACTTTTTTGTATAAAAAATAAATTGCGGCCATAGCCTAGTGGCGTACGTAACGAACTGCTGAGACAAGGTCTCGAGTTCGATCCCCAGTTGCCCCGGGCACACACCTTTGACTTTTCGTAGTTATGTGTGCATTAATAAATGTTATTAATAATATACCCGGTAGATGGCAATAGGCTCGCCCCCTATTACATTGGGACCTTAACATAACTGACGAATCGTGGGTGTGTAATACACCTCTGCCTACCCCTTCGGGCGTGTAGTTATGTATGTATGTAACTTTTTTAAATTTGGCATATTTTATGTAACTAAGATCTTCGGGACCCGAGTCAACCCACAGGCTTCAATATGAATAATAATGTCATCGTAAACAACCTCCCCCCCTGCCTTTCCTTCCCTTCGATACCAATCCCATGGTCAGTAGTAATTTTGGTTATTACTCTGTAGGTATATACTCTAAACAAAATTAAATAAATATATATTATGTAACATTTATTTATTTATTTATTTATTTTATTACAACATGCAACTATCTTTACAGGTGACACCTAATACGATAGTGCAGTCACTATAATAACACTTACATTGAATATGTAGGTATAGTAGTGTGTCACACTACCCAGTAAATTCACAATTTCACTACAATACACAATACGCATACATAATTATAATACCTATATATCTATAAATTCCGCTAATACACTACACAGTTAATACATAATAAGCTGCCTTTGTGAATTCATTCAAATTACAATTAAATAGGTCTACCCGTTCTGACACCGCATTGAGCGCACACAGTGCGCGCGTCAGGGGCGCGTGTTTAAGCAGGTTGGTGCGCGCGGGCGGCACATACAGCAGCGGCGGCCGCCGCCGCCGCCCCACGTACTCATCAGGAACACACAACCATACTGCCTCCAGTACACCTGGGTTGTGTATTTTACCACGAATAATCTTAAATAAGTAGGTGGCAACAGCCACTTCCCTTCTTACTTCCAGCCTATAAAATCCTACCATGCCAAGCAAAAACAGTGTGGGATACAGCAGAGGATAACCAGGATACACGCCATACTGCTTCAAATATATAAATCTAATAAATTTGTTTTGGATTCGCTCCAGCAGTAGTTTATATTTGACTTCATGAGGTGACCACAACACCGAATTGCATTCTAGGTGGCTTTTAACAAGCGCCTCGTATAATGATCTCAGAGCTCCAATATTCGTGAATTGGTTATACATAATTCAAAATAAATTCCACATACCCATGTATTTGAATACGAAATCAACGACTATTACTCACAACGACTAACGACAATCCACATCGATACATAAAATGACGGCGTATTAAATTCAACACAACTATACAATTAAGACTCTTAACTAGACAACAGCTAAAATGCCCAATTATTATAAGTAACTGTCAGTTTAACAGTTAATAAAACTTAAAGCGCAGGCCACACTGCCAGCAGTGAGCGAGCAAGCGAGTCGGAGGACGGCGGAAACTATGCAAACTAAGCTAAACTACGGTTATTTAAACTATGTGTACACCGAAAACTAGACGGGCGAGCTAGCGCCGACTAGTTCTAGGAAGATCGCCAAGCATCGTTGGCATCGTCAGATATATCGTTTGTGGTCTGGACCGTAGTATGAAGAGAGGTGAAACAATGCTCACCCGGCTTGCTCGCTAACTGGTATCGTTGGATATTGAGTTCGCAACGTTTGTATCCTACTATCTACTATCCTAGTATCCTATTATCCTACTATCCTACTACCCTGCTATCCTGCTAACCTGCTATCATTCTATCCTGCTATCCTACTATTCTACTAGCCTACTATCCTACTATTCTACTATCCTACTATTCTACTATCCTACTATCCTACTATTCTACTACCCTACTATCCTACTATCCCACTATCCTACTATCCTACTATCCTACTATCCTGCTATCAAATCAAGCCAAATCATTTATTGGCTCACAAATGAATATGGTTACATATTGGTGGTAGGTGACATTAAATCGCATCCTCATATTCTCCATTGCTGGCATGTGAGACTACATGCAGACATATTACACTTTTAAAATGAATAAACAAATTGACAGAACTCTTCATACAAAATAAATAGAAAAGAATAAAAATGACAATTAATAGATAATGTCAATAATAAATGTAAATATCGGTAAATGTATCAATGTTAATAATTAATTATCAACTGTATATTCATCAAGTCTGAATTATTTGCATTATTTGCCATCATAATAAAGGGTGTCTCAGTAAGAGTGCACTTTTTCATTTTAAAATAAAAACAAGTATTTTATGACAGAGTTGTGATATTTATATTGTATTGTAAAGAAGACATGTTCCGATTAAGTATGGAATAAAATATTAAATATTACATAATAAAATATTTTCTTTGGGGTTTTGTGAAATCTCGGGTTTATGCGAATATACCCGAAACAATTCGATTGTAATTCACGGTGTTAACCGAAGTATAAAAGAGGTGAAACAATGCTCGCCCAGCTCGTTCGCTCGCTCGCTCGCTAGCTGGCGGAGTGGCCTGCGCTTAATACGTTAACAACCAACCAAGTTGAACTACACATTCATAATAACACATATAATAGCAAAGGTCTTGAAAAATAAGTCTGTTAATAGTTAATAAGTACATAGAAAATTATCGGTCATTGTAGAAGAGACTTGCCACGCGTCACCAATCAGGAGACACGACGTGGAATTCTAAATTTGAATAAGCCAATTAGATTTCGTAATTATTACTCGAGCGGAAGGTTCTACAATGACATAATTAGACGCTATTTGTGAAATTTTAGGTAATTGGGAAGATGGCACGTAGGTAGTTATTTTGTGAATAATACCTTATGAATTATTTGTTGTACGGATAAGTGGTGTATTGGAATTAAGGGTAGCATATTGTAGATAATTATTTTTAATTATTTTTATCCTATGATATTTTTGTTAGTTTACGCAAATTTACCACCATTGCAATAAAACTATTTTTCCATGTCTACTGTAAAGCAACTGAAACGTCGGGATCATTGAAAATAATAAAATAACACCAATTGAATCGCAATAGATTCCGCTAAAAGTAGTTATATTTCAATTAACTCCTTGTTAAAAAGATATCGTAAAAATACTATGTTAAAACAACATAATTCACTGTGATTGTTACCCTTGTGCAAATTGTTGGCAGTTTCGAGCCCCCCGTCACACGCTGATCACTGATATGTATCAAATAAGATTATTACAACACAGTTGATGGGTAGCAGTCGGCTTTTGATTACCCGTAATTGTTGATTATGTCAATTCACGTAAAAAGAAAATAAATTATTCTCCTAGCAGAATACATCATATAACTTTAAAATTTAGCTTTGTTAAAGGAAAATCGACTAATAGCAGCGCCAGCGCTATGTCCTCGAAGTAGGCGTCTTCGGAGCGGGAAGCCTCACGCTGCAGACCCTGGTGCTAGCCATGGTCGACAGCGAGAGTGTGTGTTAAAAGGAACAGGAGAGGTCTAGTACTCTCACGTGCCGTACAAGGCGTACCAGACAGCGAAGATTACAGAACGAGTCCCGTCCTCCATGAGACTCATTACAAATGAGGGGTATTATTCTGTTTGACAAATAGTATTAGTCACAGTTGAAACGTAAGTTAAGTAGTCAGTGGATTTCAATTGGTTAACATAGGAGAAAAACTATACTTGGTGACTGTAACACGTAAATTAATATTATATAAAAAACCTTTGAGAATGCCGTGAGGCGAAACCGGTCAGGTGTAATTACATAATATAACTTCACGCCTGTATCCCCGAAGGGGTAGGCAGAGGTGTATTACACACCCACGATTCGCCAGTTATGATAAGGTCCCAATGTAATAGGGGGCGAGCCTATTGCCATCTACCGGGCACAATATTAAGCGAGCTATAATTACCGTCAGGTGTAATTATTAAATAAATTTGTGGAAAAGTACAAGTGATACATTTGTTTCAATATGAGAAAAAACTCATAAAACTACACAAACGTAAATGTGTCTATTACGTATTTCCAACAAAAAGTACAAATTATGCAAAAGTTTCAACATTTCTCATTACCAAGGTAAGTCAAATGAACAGCTCGACATGTTGCCATTACCGTTTAATTGTACGCGCGTGTCTGTGATTGTATTTTCATGCATGCAAAGATCATTTTATTCAGACTAGACCTTTAAAACTCCTAATATGTAGCAAATGGCAAACTTTACCCTGACGTCCACCCTCAATTTTGGGTCTTAAATTGAGGCTAAAGCTCAAGTGGTGCTAAAAAGCTGGGTATTCTGTCGAAGGTGCGACAGTACTTCACACCGGAACAGTTGCTCAACTTGTACCAAGCGCAGGTTCGATCCTGTATGGAGTACTGCTCGTACCTGTGTGATGGCTCAGCTAAATACCACCTGGAAGCACTTGAGACAATAGAGAGACGGGCCAAGAGGCTCATCAATAACGATGCACTCGTCGAGAAAAGGCTTCAGAGCCTTGAACATCGACGCAAAGTTGCAGAGTAGAGTGTGCGCTGGAATTGCACAACTTGATACCTCCAAGCCCCACCACCAACGAATGACCAGACGCACAGCGACGCGCCACCGCTATATGGTGGATATTCCACTCATACGCACGAAACGTTTCGGCGACACATTTATTATGCGTACAGCTAAGCAGTGGAATTGCCTGCCTGAGTCTGTGTTTCTGGAAAGCTATAACCTTGGAATCTTCAAGTCTCGAGTGATTAGGTTCTAGGCAAACTTGATCCATCGTAGACCACATCGTCACTTACGATCAGGTGAGATAGAGGTCAAACGTGAGCCTACCATCCAAAAAAAAAAAAAATGGATCGCGGCCCCGTCCTGCGAAGACTCCGGTAGAAAATTCAACGGGATTTTCTTTGGTCAACTTACAAACATGTTAATTTAATCTAACTTCAATGTTTTAATGGCTTTTTTGGCAAAGTTTAGTTTTGATTTGAATTTTGAATTTATTAAGAGGTAGATTCCTGATTTCAGTAAGGAACTTGTTGTAGAAGCGTATACGGTGGGACACTGGAACTCAAAGATCTCTGGTACTATACATCTTACAATATAGCTTGATCTGTTTGTAGTTATCACTAGTGCTGTGACACTCACGATGTAGTTCGTATTTTTTCTCGACAAAACTCTTTATTTTTTAAATAGTGATTTTAGATTGTAATTGACTGTCTTATGAACAAACATGTTTATTTTATTAACAATAATGAGTCTATAGTCTGAGTCTAATTATTTACTCTGAGAAAATAAATATTGTAAGTGTTTTTAATACTAAATTACCTCAAAGTATGTATTTCCTAATATTATTTCTTTAATAATTTAATAAAGATTGATTATCGATTTACGTTTAACGATTGTCACATCTCTATCTTACTCTCAGTCGCGTATGACCTTGTACGTAAGTAAGCGACGTATTTCTATAAAATGATTACTAGGTATTGTGAAAATTTATTTTATTATGTATTGCACTTCAGTTGCGTTGCGATAAAACTGGCACATAAAGAATTAAAATATAGGTGCTACAAAATATAATTGTAATCGTGACGCTTATTCAAAGTTACGTCGTCGGTTTCGTAGCTAACTGTCACAGAGATCAAGCTATATTGAAAGGAGTATTAGGTATCTATAAACGTCACACACCCCTCTCCATTCGATAGCTTACCCGGTTGCATCCAAAGCTTACATTTTGGGACCCTGCTACTCTTCTTGCCTATGTTTTGATTTATTTCGACTTTTATAGTAGCGACTGTCGTGTAACCCCCGAACCTCGAGAGGAAAGCCTTCTTTTTTTACGTGACTCACGGCCCCGCTGGCCACGGGGTGGTAGCCGGAGATCGTGTGTGGTACTCTCCTATCCGCTAACCGGATGGGTATACCCACTAAACCCCACGGTGTGCCATACTCTGCGCCTTGTCGGGGGGGCCTGAAACTATGCCGGAATACTTCTATGGCGACCCCCCCTAGAGCATGCCCACTAACGCGGGCACCACACATTTAAAACTCTCAATTGGTCGACGTCAGCTAGCTAGCTGGATCAGCGGGTGGAGGGCTTACCCCGTCCCTCATACCTGCAGCCACGCCGCTGCACCAGAACCTTGTGCATCAATCAGTAGGTGTACCGCATTGAGGTTGGTTTGGACCTCAAAGGTATTGGTAGAACCCTATCACACATCCCCACCCCTCAATAATAGAAACTCGGAGACGACAGAATAATTACTGAATTAGATAAATGCCAGTCTCACAGTATTAACACAATATTATGATTGGACGCCCCACTGTGAGCGCGTGGCTTATTCAAATCTCATTAGGTAATCACTGAACTTATTGAATAAGCTAGGGAAAAGTGAATGAAAATGGTTTTAAATGGCTTAAGCAGTTAGTATACTTTGAAATACAACATTTATTTTAAAATTAAAATACCCTCGACACAAATATATTTATAGCTAAGAACCATCTTGATCATATATGCTTTCGATTAAAATCGGTTCATCCGTTTGGGAGCTATGATGCCACAGACAGACGTCAAACTTATGAAACCCCGTTGTTTTTGCGTCGGGGGTTAAAAACTATTTTCAATTGATTCTATCTCGATTTACTTGGTATTATTTTATTACTACATACGCCGATCCCGACGTTACAGTTGCTTTTCAGCAGCCATAGTCACGGGGAATGTAAAGATGGCGCATGTCTTTTAGTTTGATGTTTCAGTGCTTTTATTATATTAGTATTATACTAGTATCGTTTTAAGATAACAAAATGATACGAAATAAATTCGATAAGATAAAATCCATTAAAAATGGTTTTATTTCGATGTGTGATATTCGCGTAAACTTCCGACAATATCAAGTTAAAATACTTTTATTTGTGAATTTTCAGGATCAAGATATTAGTTATCAGATCGAGGACATTTAAAGGAAAGGCCAGGTCAAAAGTGCCCATAACACCGAACATGTATGCAAACAATTGCCAAGGATTAATTAAACAAGGATGCCCAAGCTCGTGTGAAGTGCAGAAGGAGAAGCTGGAAAGTGGACCCCGGGCTCCGAGGTACAGCCTCCGATGCTATCAGGACACAACGCTGAGATGATTGGAAACAGTTATGAATGTATACCATCAGGATACCGTACAGTATTCCAGGATCGTGGAATATGTTGTCTCTGCCTACCCAAATGGGGAATAGGCGTGATGGTATTTACCTTTTTAGGGTTCCGTTGCCAAATGACAAAAAAACGGATTCATCATGTCTGTCTGTCTGTCCGTCCGTATGTCACAGCCACTTTCTTCCGAAACTATAAGAATTATGCTGTTGAAACTTGGTAAGTAGATGTATTCTGTGAACCGCATTTAGATTTTCACACAAAAATATTTAAAAAAATCAATAAATTTTGGAGGTTCCCCCCCATACTTAGAACTGAAACTCAAAAACATTTTTTTCATCAAACCCATACGCGTTGGGTATCTATGGATAGGTCTTCAAAAATGATATTGTGGTTTCTAATACTTTTCTAAACTGAATAGTTTGCGCGAGAGACACTTCCAAAGTGGTAAAATGTGTAATGTGTGTGTGTGTCCCTGTAACTTCTAAAATAAGAGAATGATAAAACAAAAAAAAAATATGATGTACATTACCATGTAAACTTCCACCGAAAATTGGTTTGAACGAGATCTAGTAATTATTTTTTGTTAATACGTCATAAATCGTAAACCGCTATTTACGTTTCATTCATGCAGTGAACTCAAATATAAAAATTTTACTTGCTCCTACGGAACCCTTCATGGGCGAGTCTGACTCGCACTTGGCCGGTTTTTTTTCATATTGGTCACGTCAATATGACTTTACCTCGCTATTGGTATGAAGGTAAAGTCTCAGGTCACCAATACCGACTCCGTTAATGTTACAACGATGTCTCTCAGCTAGACGGACTCATCAGCTTTTTCACGCCCCACGTAAACCTATGTAAGTAAAACTATAACTTCGGGTTTGTTTTTAACATAAACTGTAATATTACTCCCCCTACTCTACCTATCTTAAACATCATCATCATTATCCAAGCGCCAATCTTGGTAGTATACAAAGCTTGTACTTTGGTACTCTCTGACACTTTTTGGATTATCTTGGCTTTAGCAGAGTCCATGCCAGAAAGTCATTCCATCAATCAGTGGGTGTATAGTCACCATCGGTATTAGCTTAACGGTTTCTAAGCTATCGACCACCATACCTCTAAAACTTTACATAAAATAATAAACAACAATTGAAAAATTGAAAAATTTTCCTCTGAAGATTACAAAAATAATTGTACATCAATTCATTTATTGATTTATTTTAATGTAAAGATCATTTGTTTTGTTAGTGTTCAACAACTTCTGAGAACGAGTTTTGCAGGTGAGGTTAACTTATCATCATCATCATATCAGCCGTAGGAAGTCCACTGCTGAACATAGGCCTCCCGCATCGACTTCCATTTCGACCGGTCTGTAGGCACATAGCTTGGAGAACCGATGGCCGGTGGGGCAGAAAGGTTCTTGAGTGGAGACCACGTAACGGCAAGCGCAGCGTAGGAAGGCTTCCCAAGGTGGACAGACGACCTAACAAAGAGCGCAGGGACTCGATGGAGGTTAACTTATGCGCTGAAGAAATCACGACTTTTTTTAAAATCTTTATTAGAGAAAGAGGATTTTATCATAATGACAATGTTACCCGCATAGGTGATATAAAGAGAACTTATCTTCTATTTTTAATAGCTAACATTTTGTAAATTGTCTTTGCACTCTTTGATAGTGGGAGTGACAATATATTGAAGAATTCACCCACGTTCTGACTAGCAAACTTCAGCACTTCTCTTTGGGCTGCGCTCCGGACACACCCCATGAGCATGTGATGGGTATCCTCTATAGTGCTACAGACGGCATTGGTGACTCGACTTTGAATTTTACTTCCCAAAAAACTTACCGCACTAGCTTCATTTCCCAAAAGAATCTTTAGCAAATTTATATTTCGCATTTTAATCACTTGGTCAAATATTAATTTGGTAACTTTTTACTTGCTCAAGTTTTATTAAGTCAAATATACACTAAGCAAATGTTTTATTTTGTAAAAAAATATATTCCAAAAATAAGTAAAGTGGGTTATACATGATACTGTCGAAAGTTTATGCGAATGTCACACATTGAAATGGAAGTCTCCCCGTGACTATGGCTGCTGAAAAGCAACCGAAACGTCGAGATCAATGTAAAATATAAATTAACATCAAATAAATCGCGATAGAATCCGTATAGAATAGTTTTATTTCAATAAAGTGGGTTATGTTAGGTTAAAACTGTGACCACAACAGACAACAGGCTGTGCGCCGGAATTGATTTGTATAATAACAATATAATTATTATAGAAGTTCTTACCTGTAAATTATTTGTGCAAAGTGAAACAAACACCCATGCAGCAGTGACTTGAAATACTAGCTTTTTCGAAATCCAAAATGTCGCATTTTGGTGTATTTTTTTATGTTTTATTTAGTTCATATTTGACTACATAATACTTGGTAAAATGAAATATTGCCACGTAATTATTTGTTAAACAAGAAATTGCCGAAAATAGTATTGCTAACTGTAAAATTACGAAAAGTTGTTTCGCCAAATGAAAATTTGGGAAACATACTTCGGCATGTGATACTTTGGGAAACGTTTTTTGCCCAAAAATTAGTAATCCCGACTTTGCACATCATGTACCTGTGTGAAGCTATTTAAGGGGAACTGACCCAAGCGCAACTAAACACGCTGTCTTAAGACTAACTCAATACAATCATAGTGACATCACTTAACCAACCCGCCTCACTTATAGAACTTGCACAAATCTCTTAATAAAACAATTACAATTCAATAGTTCACCCTCTAATTATTTGCATTACCCCCCACAGTTCGTGTAATCCACAACACCCCATGGGATTATTCCATGTCGTTTGATGGGAAACGTATGGGGATATCAAAGTATTAATTGATTACATTGTCATTTTTATGGGGGTGTGATTTTGCCAGGGGACTATAAGATAGCGATTACTAACTATTGCCCGCGGTTTAGCGCGCGTTGAATTCTGATCCCGTTCTCGCAACGCATGGGAATCTATTCCAGGCATGAAGATAGCCTATGTGTTATTCCAGACCGTAATTCTATCCCTGAATCGAGTTTTATCCAGATCCTTTCAGCCGTTTGAGCGTGATTGAGTAACAAACATACAAACTTTCACATTCATAATATTACTAGGATTTATGAGAATTTGTCGTTGGGTATCCGAAGGGATTTCCGCACGATAAAAAAAAAAAAAAAAAAAAAAAAAAAAGGTATTTTTCACCCTACTTTTTCGGTTCAAGCCTGACATAACCGCCCCCGCTGGCCGGCGAGTGGGGGGGGGGGGGGTATCCGAAGGGATTTCCGCACGTTAAAAAAAAAAAGTATCGCGTCTCTTTTTAATTTCATTCTTCATTTTTATACTCGAACTAACGTTCGATTTTTTTATACCGGGTCAGCTGCTGGTAACTTGTACTAGTGAGTTAGATACTGCACCTAATAATCTAGTATATAACATAACATAACTTCACGCCTGTATCCCCGAAGGGGTAGGCAGAGGTGTATAACACACCCACGATTTGTCAGTTATGTTTAGGTCCCAATGTAATAGGGGGCGAGCCTATTGCTATCTACCGAGCACATTACTAAGCGAGCGAAAATTAACATAACTACGAAAAGTCAGAGGCGTGTGCCTTCGTCTCGGCAGTCCGCTACGTACGCCACTGGGCTATCGCCGTTTTCTAGTATATCTATCTATTTATATCACAACATAGTACAAGGCTAACACGCTCAGTCAATACGTACAATGGCCTTTAATCAGACGGTCAGAGAGTGAATCCAACCGAGTGACGTCACGTGCCGTGACGTCAGTATGCAGGGTATCTAATTAACTGGAAACTAAGTAGCCCTGCGGCTCTGTCCACTTTGTTTAAGGGGGACGTTTAACTTTAAATAAACTTGAGATTTTAAACCACTATTTTGAGAAAGAAACAAAAAGAAATTGTTTTAGTTTTTCTATTTCCCGGAGATTCCCCTACCTCAAAAGGTAAAAAAGGAACCATAATAAGATCATTGTCTTGTCCGTCTGTCTGTCTGTTTATCCATGTGTCACCACCTATTTGTTCAGGACGGGACGGACCTAGAAGTTGAAATTTATACCAGATATTTCGGTTTATATACATTGAATAGGGACTATAGACCCCCGCTATAGTCCCTCATCATCATATATCATATCAGCCGTAGGACGTCCACTGCTGAACATAGGCCTCCCCCATTGACTTTCGTCATTTTGGGGGGGTTTGGACCATAACCCGCCGCGCTGGTCCAGTGCGCGTTGGCGGGTCGCCAAAGCCTTCTCCGTTAACCAGCAGAGTGCACCGCGGGCAGGCGAGGTTGGCTTGGCTCCCGAAAGATGTTAGTAGGGACTCCTTAAACTCCTTCCTCCTTACAGTCCCTATTAGATGTATATAAATCAAAGTTATGCTTAGGTCCCAATGTAATAGGGGGCGAGCCTATTGCCATCTACCGGGCACATTACCAATCGAATCTGGCGAATCGTAGGTGTGTAATACACCTCTGCCTACCCCTTCGGGGATACAGGCGTGAAGTTATGTTATGTTATAAATCGAAGTATATAAGTCTGATGAATCAAAACGAAAAAAAAACTATATGGGAAAATTTAGATTTTCACGAAAACTTGTAAAGATATCAAACGGTAGTCGCTCCAGAAAGATAAACTAATAATGGTGAAGTAGGAATGTAGACCCTGAGTTAGTTAAAGTTATCAAAGCAACCGATTTGTGCTCCGACGATGATAACTTTAATGACTATATCCTACCATTCATTGTCAAGAAAACATCTGTGCAAGAGTTGATTGATCTTCGACAACGCATCGAACAAGCAGTTTAAAAAGCTCATTATAAAATGTAATAACTGTTTCATAACAACATATTCCTTACAACATTTTTAAAATACAAACTCCATACATAAAATAATAATATGTATAATACTAAGCCATACTGAGCAAATCAAATTTTCAATCGCCGGTCAGTGATTTTAAAACTTCGAAAGGAGAACGTGAAAAACTGCGCGCGCAGCTCCGGGCAAAAACCTCGGTCCGCGGCGCGTTTGGTGCGAGCGAGACGGTATTACGAGTGAGCGAGAGAGGGGAGAAAAACTTGCGTCGCCGCAACCACGCTCGCATATCTGGGAAGTGGGCAGCATAGAGTACGTATATGCAGATAGGTTGTTGTAATTGCATAATGTTTTGTTAACAATCTAGATCAGTTTTAGAAATAAAAGTACTTTACGTTTAGATATATTATTATGTGCTTTTAGCGCCTATAATAATAGAAATTTTAAATAATAGTTATCTTATACCAAACTATACGCATGATACTCAATTCATGTGGTTTCCAGCTTAATAAATATACAATACTACCCTATGTCTTAGCGTGGGTGTCATTTTAGCAAATGCTTAACCAGTAGTAGTATCTCGTAGTCCTATACATGCATCCTATCTGTATTCAAAAATGAAAGTTACTTAAATAAATGAAAGACGTATCGTTCATATTGGTGACCTCTATGGCGTAGCGGTAGCGAGCCGACTGCTAAATCATAGGTTCGATTCCCGCACAGTGAAAATATTTGTATGCATTAATAATGTATCTTTGTACAAGCTAGGTAAGCTAAATGTAGAATTTCCTTACAATATTAAGGGTGAGCGCGAAATTTTCTTAAAAAACTCTCATGTAAGTATTTTACCTATCTCACCATCTGCAGCTAACATACTCTCGTCACAAGAAACACGTCGGTCGACGGCAGTAAGTTGCTTTTGATGTATACGGCAAAAAGCTAGCCTGAGAGCCTAGTCCATTCAAGCCTAGATTTGTTTATAATTAATTGGTATTTTTACTTTTTCTGCTTCCCATACACCACGCTATGCTGCATTTGTTTTACTATCTACCAGTATGGGAAAGTACTTTTTTAGATATAAAACCATAAGTCGTTACGCACAAGATTGAAATATTTTCATCTTGTAGGTACACATGTTTCCATAATGAAAACGGTGAATATAAATTTTAAACGCCCTCGGTGGTAAGAAGCAGTGTGTGAAGGTTTGATTACCTGGTCAGACTATTAATGTCTTTTATTAAAAAATTAAGAAAGTTCTTGACCAAGTGAGGAACAGCGTGATGAGGGAACGTTGTGGTTTGGTAGCAGATGTAGTGTTTTTAAATTAAATTAAAAGTTTTATTTATTTCTCTTTCACAAAGGTAAGGTACAATTTTCATATTATAAGATCATTTTGTTACTCTCGTACCTTTGTAAGAGGCTGGTGTCTGTAGTAGGAAAACCTGTGTTACAGATCCCCAGGCTCCCACCTCTAGGACGACTGGTGTTAAGTTTTACAAAATAAATGTTTTTTTTTTATTTTTTATTATACATAACAAGAAATAAAATCGACTACAAGATAGAGAAACGGACGCGTAGATGGTTTGTACCTATAGAGAGGATATTCGAAAGAATATTGACTTAACAGATTTATGAGCAGAGGGCGAATAGGCAACCCATTAAAGGTTTACCTAGGCGATCCGAAGGGATTTCCGCAAGTAAAAAAAGGCGTACGTATGCTAATCAGAAAGGCCAGGGCCGAGAGTACCCGTTACCAGCGAGAACAATTGTGTGAAAACAATTATAAAAGTTGAACTCTACATATTCCCGTGGGATATGCCATCACGACTATATTTATAAGGGAACCCTTGAGCTGATTTTAGTAAATAAACGTCATTAAATATATAAAAAGATTATGTTTACACTTAAAAACTTATTCATTAGGTAGTGAAGCCCACAGTTTAATGCGTGCCTATCTGTCACTTAAAACTGACTTGAGGATGACATATAGGTTATAATACATACGTAACATTCTGTGGCGTAGCGGTAGTGCATTCGGCTGCTACGACAGGGGGCGTGGGTTCGATTCCTGCTCAGTGCAAATATTTGTATGCATGAATATGTCTATTTGCATTGGTCTGGGTGTTCCTATGTATAATATGTATGTATTTATAAAAAAAGTATATAAGTATAGCTAGTTAAACTATGCTTGCTTTGGGTTTACAAAAAGGGCTGTGTAGAATGTCGTAGAATATTTGTTTATTTATACACTCACGCCTTTTTCCCAACGGGGTAGGCAGTGACAACTGACCGCTATCTGATTCTGTCCTTAAACACTTCACGAGCTTCCTTTACTGTCATTAAACATTTCGGGCAAGTCCGCCGGTTTTCAGTACTTCTAACCTGCCATTTTTAAATCTATCACTAAAATAAAATAATTAAAGGCATATTAATATATTACGTATAGCAATTTAAAACAAGTTGGAAGGCTTAATTCCACTCTAGATAGCCCTATACCTTAACCGCCTTGCACGGCCACCCACGGAAATTGATGAGGTGGCCCTTGTAACCCTCCCCCCACCGAGAACCACGCTGTGGGTAATTAGAATATTAAAATTAATTACCGTCATATTTAGTATGCAAAAACCATGATATTATTATTATACGAATATTAATATTATATGCGGCACAGCCGTTTGTTGGTGGCTGAACTCCTCCGTAACCACTAGCGTGGTCTTGACCAAATTTACCACGATGATAGTGTGGACACTGAGGAGTGTTTTGAAGCGACATGGTTCATGTCTGATGTACCATTAAGGAATAATCACCGAGAAACAGTTTACCGTAGTAAGATGTCTTATTTTCAGGTAAGAGTCCTGCTCGCTCAGCTCTATTTATATCAGTCGCACCTTGCACTGAATTCCTAGTATTGAATAGAGGTAGATCCGTAAACGGCGCTTCAAAATGGACACTCAAAGGTGACACTAGCTGACCCGGCAAACTTCGTTCCGCCTTAGAATCAAGTTATGTTGGTTACCTTATCAGCTGAATTTATTTCGTGACCGTCTCATATTTATTTCATGAATGTGTCATATTTTTAATTTAATTGCTAGTCAAAGTCAAAAACCATTTATTCTGTATAGACCATTAATACGGAACTTACAAAACGTCATAAAAAAATTAATCTAATGTTTGGTAAAAGGACCACCGGTTCGAAACGCGGCCCTGTCCTGAGAAGACTCCGGCAAGAATCTCAGCGGGCTGTTTTTTTTTGGTCTATTTACAAACATATTTACTTAACCTAAGTACAATATTTCATTTGAGTAGCATAGAGAGAGAGCAAACAGTTCATATCCAAGCTTGTTTGCCGTCTAAATAGTCTTGAATTTTATAGTAGCCTTTTTGGCAGAGTTTACTTTTCATTAGGCTAGATTCTTCATTTCACTAGGAAGCTTGTTGTAGAAGCGTATACAGTTACCCTGAAAGGAATTACTAATCTTGTGGAGTCGACTATTACAAACCACAAGATTGTTTTTATGTCTAGTATTTACGTTATGTATATCTTATAGTATAGGCACAGTATCCTGAGGGGCCTATCAAAGTCGTAGATGGCCCAGGGCCGGGATGCGAGGGAATTGCCTGATTACGCCACCTTACACCCCGGCATTAGAGACCAGAGACGGCGTATGGTTTTAGTCGGTTCGAGTCTGATATAATTCCTCCCACTCTTGCTGGCGGTGGGGATAACAGCAAAAAAAAATGGAAACTATATAGGCAGAGACAAATAAGATCATGAAAAGCGGTCCACCCGTTCTCGAGTTCATCGCAGTCATCACTAACACGACTTTGATTTATATATATATTGACATATTATGTATCTATACTAATTTTATAAATAGAGAGGCCGATTTTTTTGAGTCCGTTTATATGTAACCTTCTGGAACATGCGTGGAATTCTGTTCCGTTCTCACTTCCCATGGAAACCTATTCTAAGGATAAAAAGTAGCCTGTGTTATTTCAGCCCATAATCTATCCCTTTACATATTTGCAGCCAGATCCGTTCAGCCGTTCTTGCGTGAAAGAGTAACTAACATCGGTACATCCATACTCACAAACTTTTGCGTTTATAATATTAATAAGATTCTTTTATCATTTGAAAGGTACATTATCCCGTATGGACGTAGACTTATATACATATTATGTTTAAAATACGATAGTTAGATAGTAAACTAATTAAATGAAAGTTAGTAAAGATAGGTTTACCTATCTATAATCTTTTTCACAAGAGTAAACATAAGTATATGTTGAAATAAAACTATTTTTAACGGATTCTATCGCGATTTATTTTGATGTTATTTTATATTTAACATTGATCCCGACGTTTCGGTTGCTTTTTAACTTTTTTTTTGCTCCCCGTGACCATGGCTGTCGAAAAGCAACCGAAACGTCGGGATCAATGTAAAATATAAAATAACATCAAAATAAATCGCGATAGAATCCGTTAAAAATAGTTTTATTTCAATGTGTGACATTCGCGTAAACTGCCGAAAATATCATAAGTATGTACCTATATGTTTCAGGAGAATACACCCACATACTTAATATTTTTAGGTCTATTTCTTTATAATATTTATAGTTTCTCGCGGTTCTGTCTTCGCGAAATTAGATTCATAGGTTATATCGGAATGGGGTGCTTGGTTGGGGACCTCTACGCGGTGCACCCTGGGCAACGGAGACGGCAGCGCCTCAGCTCTCCTAGGGTGGGAGAGACGCTGCCGCCTACGGCCAACTCCGACCGAGGCGAGGACGGCCCTGTTAAGGGCTGTTCGCAAGCGTTCCACGTGTCCCTCTGATTAGCAGATGGCACAGTGGAGAGCAAGTAAGGGGGCCATCTCGAAACCGGAGATGGCCCAGGATCAGTCGGGGTGCGAGGGAAGTGCTCTATGGGTAACCTTACACCCCGGCGTCTTAAGACCCGAGACGGCGTGCGGTTTTAGTCGGTGCAAGCCCGACATAACCGCCCCCGCTGACCGGCGGTATCCGAAGGGACTTCCGCACGAAAAAAAAAAAAAGGTTATATCGGAATATGATTATTTGTCCTCTATACATTCATGGCCATCCCAAGATTGTTACGTAGGAATCGATTTTAGCGATAATGCCGTCCATTATATAATAAACTGTAATCTATTTGCTTATGTATGTGCTATTGATTTCGATGTACAGTAAAGACCTAATTAACTGTCGATCTTTACCTACCAGATGGAACCTACCTGGTGGAACACATCGCGAGATTCAAAAGTCAAAAGTTTTTTTTCTCGCCAGCCTTTTGGGTACGTTACAGTTGACATCGATGGGGAGGAATTCTTTGACATCTAAACTTTTTACTTTGTACATAGTTTTTTTTAGGATGTAAATATTTAAGTTTATAAAATTTTGTTTTTACTGTTCAGATAGTTAATATTTTAATTTCTTTCTATTATTAAAGTCAAAAGTCAAATTCTTTATTGCATTCATGTGTGTACAGATGTTTGAAATTATGTCAGATTTCATCATGAGGCCCTATTTGGGCACAGCAAATTTATATGGTATACATTATTTAAATTAAGTTGTTACTTAATTAGATTGGATTGTGAATAAATTAAAATTAATATAGATTGGTGGTTAATAATCACATTAAATTCAAAAGATTCAAAAAATCATTCAACAAGATAACAAACAATTTAGCTACATGAAAATTAATTATTTAAATTTGGTAAATATGAAAATAATAGTAAAATATGAAAATTAAATAACATCAATTAGGAATACTTAAATGAAGGTTAAAAGTTTTTTCAAAATTATACATACTATTAAATGTTGTTAAAATTAATTATCTTCTTTATATATAAAAATTAATTGCTGTTCGTTAGTCTCGCTAAAACTCGGGAACGGCTGGACCGATTTGGCTAATTTGGCTCTTGAATTATTTGTGGAGGTCCAGAGAACGTTTAAAAGGTGAATAAATATGGAAGTTGTTATCGATTGAGGCAGTACAAAGTCTGCCGTGTCAGCTAGTTTTTAATAATAATCTATATATATAAAAATCAATTGCTGTTCGTTAGTCTCGCTAAAACTCGAGAACGGCTGAACGGATTTATCTTATCTTGGTCTTGAAATGTTCGTGGATGTGCAGGGAAGGTTTAAACGGTGAGAAAATAGGTGCAGCGGGAACGGGAAAATATGGCGGCACGAAGTTCGCTGGGACAGCTAGTAATAAATAAATATTCTACGACATTCTACACAGCGCTTTCTAGAAAGTAAGTTAAGTAGTTAAGCATTGTTTAACTAGCTTGTGTTAGCTAGCTAGCTTGAGTTCCAGAGTGCGGATAAACATACTTATCTACTTTTCTTTTTTAAATACATACATATTATACATAGAATTATATTATATATTAAAATTTTGTAATTTTATTAGTATACAAATAATTTTGTAAAGAAACGGGAAGGCGGATTTCGACGGATACCATTAATGGCCTTCAGACCGGAACACCTATTCATCATCATCATCTCAGCGCTGATTCCGGTCGCACCCGAGGCTTCCACCTCGGAGCCCAGTGTCCACTTGGTTTAAGATTTACCTAATTTGGTCAATGATAAATACACTGTGATAGCGTTGAGGGTGTACAGAGCCCTCCCAACACCTCTGGGGCCCCAGTCAACCTCACCTGCTGGTTGGTATACCTGCTTAGCAAGAGATTAGGCTCTGGCATAAGCTTTCCTCTCGTGATGGAGAGGTCATACGGTAATATCAGTAAGCAAACCCCGGGCTCCAAAGTTCAAGTGTTGGACGCTACTGGAACATCGCTATGAGATGATGATGATTCTGAGAGTGACTGCCTCTCAACTCTGAACTTCAGCCCCAAAAATCTTTTTTTTTATAACACTCAGGTAGCAGACAAGCTCACGGCCCACCGGATGGAAAGCGGTTAACGTGGCAATGGACGTGTGCAACACCAAGGGCGTCACACTCGCGCTGCCGACCCTGTAAAAACCTTCTAATGCCCTTCTTGAAGAACCCCATTTTGTAGTCGTATGGGCAAACCACAGCAGGGAGATCATTCCGCAGCCTGAGGGTGCGCGGAATAAAGTGCCTTTCATACCTAACTATACGCCCCGGTCGCTACGTGTGAGGATGAATTCCCTGTCTGTGGCGAGCGGTGCAGAATCTTGTTCAGGCCCCTATAACACCAATGCCGGAACACCTATTTTCTTACCCAAAAGGGGGCGTGAGAAAATCGATGAATCTCATTGTGATTTTTGTTAGAAAATATTTATTAGAATCTCTATCTACATATTTATGTCAATGTTAAACCCATAAAGTAATTCTATTTAAATATTTATGTCGATCCAATACTGTCTTGATACATACACCTCCTTATAACGACATCCCTACACAATCCACATCCTTATAATCTTGTTATAAAAGCCGAATCGTGCTGTCTTGCTTTACAAAACTAATAAGTAATTCGTTCATTTTTTTCTGTCTTGTATTTAGACCCTAACAAATTTCTTAAAAAAAGATTTTTTAATTGCAGATAAATTGCAGGAAAGTCACCTCCGCTGGTGATGTGGTCACGTTTTTAGCGGCAAACACCTATGGGTTTTTTTTTTTTTTAACGTGCGGAAATCCCTTCGGATACCCCCCCGCCGGCCAGCGGGGGTGGTTATGTCGTGTCTCGACTAAAACCGCACGGTGTCCTCCCCAAGTGTCCATTGCCGGGCACCCCCGGGTAAGCCCTCGAAAGGATAACCCCAGGGTTGCCGGCGGACTTAGGCCGCCACCGCGGCCTCGCCTGGTGGGGTCGGGTTTTATCCCGCTTCGGTGAGTTGGCAGGCGTGTGTAGGGCACATACGACACGTCTCCACCACGGCCTGCTTCTGTAAGGACGGCGAGTCGGCCAACTGCCGTCCTCAGGCCCCGATCATGGAGGTCGGTAGTCCCGGGCGTAGATGAGTCTGCGGCGTCCTCGCCGCAGACTACGAAACTCGGGGGGCAGGGTTCTCTCCCGCTCCCAAACACCTATGGGTAACAAAATGTCTGACTAGGGCTCTTCCGACGGGTCCTAGTAGTAGGGATAGACTTAGAAATGCTAGTTTGACGTAGTAAGAGATAATATATACCTACGTGCCAAAGGACTCACTATCAGGGATGCCGAATGTCGTATACAAAGTACAAAGTACCTACCTTTTTTTTTGTACGTGCGGAAACCTCCACGGGCTTCACACCACCGGAGCTAACGGTAAGATGGGTATGTCGGACTTAAACCGACTAAAACCGCACGGTGTCTCTCTTGCGTCAGCCATGTGGTACGGGGAATCTGGTGTGCCCTAGGAAGGATATTCCAGAGACCCCGACCGGTTCCCCTTATTTATATTTATTGTAATAAGACTCATGCTTCAGACTCAAGTCAGACGGCAATCGCTCCCTTAAAAGCTATATATTCCAAACCAAGAGGAGAATAATGTGTAAGCGGATACTGGGTTCCGTATCGTAAAAGAAAGAAAGAAAGAAACATTTATTAGTGCAAAGAGGCCACAAACTAAGTACATAAAATTACATGACATCTGAAGATACTGTTTTTAAAATAACAGGAGCACAATAGTAGGTAATGTTGCCCAGTTCAGCATGTGCCAGATAGTAACCTAGCGCTGGTTTTCTACTGGACCCCAACTGGTTAGTGACACACGCTAGAATAATGATGATAACCTAAGTTTTATCAACTTAGGACAATTTTCACCCGTCGTCATTGCAAACTATCTAACCAAAAACAAATTAACAATAATTGTTACTTACGTGTTATTATTTTACGTTGTGATCAATATACTCATAAACCACACCAAACCTAACACTATAACACCGTAACCTCGAAATAACCCGTTAACCAAACCGTCTAATAATCGTTTCAACGTAAACCTGGCATATAAACACATCAACTATTCAATCGTTCATCTAATAGGCCAATTTCTCGTAATAACTCAATACACCATCGAGCGGTTTGGATGTGAAGCGACAAAAACATGCGGACAGAAAATGGCGGTGCGGTTAATTTATATGCAGCTTTGGTGCAATTAAAATCGTTTACGTGTCAAGTTGACAGTTAATTGGAAGTTGAGGAGCTGCTAGCGACATCTACTGTAGAGTAGCGAAACTAAAAGTTGTTAACTTCATTCAAATTGTTTAAAAATGTAGTTCAAAATTAAATATATAATAAAATAAAATAAATAATAATATAATAAAAAATTATGATGCAATTTTTTATAATGAAAGCAATTATTTTAAAGCTCTATTAAACAGTATTTTGAAATATTTAATAGGTATGTAATTTTTACTCGGCTGTACAAAAAAGAAATGTAATGTTTTTAGAGTTTATGTGTTATACCATCAGCATCATTACTTTTAATGCCTGAACAGATTTGAAAATATGGAGTACCGTTAGAATCCATAGTCCAGACTGAAACTGTAGTCAATATACCGGGTGACAGGGAAACGCTCCAAAAAACTGAGACCGGCTATTTGTAGTAATGAAGATTTAAAAAAAATTGTTTTTTTTTCGAGCGTTAATTTTTTTTTTTTTTGTAAGCATTATTCACGCTCCATCGTGTTAGTACAGCAAAATGAAACCGTTCAACGATCTTCGACGTCATACCGATATTCACTGCGGCATTCATTATTTTATGTAAAGTGAGCATTTTAAATATACCTAGCTAAATTTAGCTGCAATAACACGATGAAGCGTGAATAATGCTATCAAAAGTAAAAACAAAAATATTTGTTCACAAAAAATTTACCAATAAAAAAAAAACACTCAATTTTTTTTCTTCAGTAGCATATACTCTTCAACAATAGTTATTTGTTCAACTAGGGAGGAAAGTTGGTTTTGTTTGTTGGTTTAATTAGCACTCGCTTGGAAAACCAACTTTCCTCTCTAGTTGAACAAATGAAAGTTGGTTTTCCAAGCGAGTGCTAATTTTGAATCCCGAGTAAGCGAAGGATTCTAATAATTGAATCACGAGCGTTAGCGAGTGATTCTACATTAGAATCCTGAGCGTCGCGAGGGATTCAAAGGCACGAGCTGGAAATAACTTTTCTCTCGCGTGACACATACAACTTTTCACCTTAGCAGCGAGAACATTATTAGATAAATATTAAATAAAAATACAATATGAATAAAAATGAAACCACATATATTTGCGAACAATAAGTATCTACTAAAATTTAAAATTGCAGTTATTAAAAGTTACATTTTGAAAATTTATAGTTTTATTAGGAAGTTATACCGTGGAGTTTGCGATTTGAGTTTGACTCGAGTTCGTTTCTATTTCTTTATTGGACTGTGACGAGACAATACTATTAGTAAACGTTGGCGACTCGGTGCGGCTTCTTACCGAATTTTCAATGATATTTGTGTCTTTGAAAGTAGAGGGGCGCGGGTCTGCATAAGGATCAGGATTAAAGTTTATGCTTTGTATTATGCGTTTACAGGTTTTAGACTTATTTTCGATCGAATCTTCAATATATCCTTCCGCGACCGTGTTTGACTTCCAGCCGCCATGACGTTTTAATGTTGTGAGGTTGGCTCCTGAATCAGCCAAAAGCGTGGCCGAAGTTCGCCTAAAGCAATGTCCAGTGTAAAGGTAAGGCTCTTGTAATTTTAAAAAAGTGGCTATTTGTTGTGGTGTCCCGCCTATTTTATTGATTCCCATAGGCTGTCTTGAACACTTGTCATTACGATACTGCAAGAAAAATCGATCTGTTTTCGTATTATCAGGTCGTAATGCCTTATATTTCTCGACAATTTTCACATACTCGTCGCGAATAACAAAGGACCTGTCAATGTTTGTCTTTGTGTTGGGTAGGTTGACTAATAGCAGTTCGTCAGAATGTTTTTCGATGGCATTAACAGTCAGATTTAACAGTTCGTTCGAGCGGCATGCTCCGTTTATTCCAATAATGAGAATAACCTGTAATAAAAATATTATATAAGTAAAATGTTAGTAATTAAAATGTATAACAAACAAAACGTAGTATTTACCCACTTTCTTTACATAAGTAACTCGTATTTTAGTAAATATTAGCGAAAATGGTTAGCGTACGTGCACATATATTACTAATTAAGTATAAACTTACTTTTGCAGCGAGAAAATTGCAGTCCGGAGCTTCATTAAGAAATTTTTCAATATTAGAGATTGAAAAAATTTTGGACTTTTTAGACTTGTGTCCTACTGACTTTCTTTTCAAAAATGCAATAAGTTTGGGATAAGTTTCAATTTGAACATTATGTTTTGTCTTTATTGTAGCTTTCAACATCGAATAAATACTCCACATTGTAGGTGATTGCTTCGTTTGTGATAATTCTATGAAGTACGACAATAATACATTCTCCGAGAAAGTGTTCGCGCCCTTTTCAAGTCTCCATTTATTGAAAACATCATAGGTTTTCAGATATCTATCACAAGATTTCTGAGGAAGAAAACTGAATTCAGCATTCAACACTTGTTGTTTTAATTCTTCATTTGTTAAATTGCTGTTTTCGTCACTAGACTCACTCATATTGTATGAATTTGTGATATGCAACACTAATTTTAAGTAGTTACCTACCGAAAAACAAAAGAAGAAGAAATAATATTGAGTTTTGTTTCCCGCTATTTTTAAAGTTACGTTCTGAAACTGCATCCGTAGTATTCTGTTGTACCAATAAAGATTTTTAAAACTATAAATTATTTGTGCCTAACTATTTCGTATTTTTTCTAAAACATTTTCCTTATTTTTTTCTTTATTTCAGTGTATTCATTATATTTTATTATTTAATTAGATATTTAATTACAACATTACCAAATAATTTTCATTTTAAAGGTTTATTAGTTTCCGAACGTTTTATTGTTTGGGTGTTCTGAAATTTGATAAACACAAAGTCAACTAGTGCCATCTCCACAAAAATAATAATTGATAAATCGAACTTCGAATGACGTGTTTCGTATATAACAATGATAATTCGCAGCATTCTAAATTCAAATCACTTTCCCTCACTCTCGCAGGGAAAACGCGTTTCCCTCACTCTTATTAAGCAGGGAACCCAGTATGTTTGAGCTGCTAAGGTGAAAATAACTATTACATCACAGGTAATGCTGCAGTGTTGACAATGAGTTGATATTAATATAGCAATGTAATACAAATATATAAAATTCAACCAGATGTTAATTATTATATTTATGAAGCGTCGGTAGCTTGGTGGTTAAGGAGTCAACCTTACGCTCGAGAGTTCCTGGGATCGAATCCTGGCCATTACACTACCGACTTGAACCCACTCCTAACACAAGCAATTTAGCTTAGCTAGAGGGGTTAGGGGGATATTAGTAATTTCGGTTACTATTCTATTCTTTAAAAAAAAAATATTGCCAGCCAGATAAGTAGTTTTATTTTAATACGCCATAAATCGTAAAGCGCAATTTACCTGAAAGGTAAATTGCATTCAATCAACTCAAATTTAAAAATATCATTCAAAATCGTACATTATTCAAAATTGAATTAAGCATACAACAACATTAATTGAAATACAACTAAACTAAACTAGATAAAACTAAAATTAATAAATAATAAAATAATAAAATAATTGTAATAATAATAAGATACTTAATTGTATCATATCTCGTTAACTGCTCTGAAATATACATAGCTTCTAATATGTTTTTATTCGCGAGGACCTGACTTAATAGTAGATACTCTATTGTAATACTCTAGTTAAAAAAGCTATTGGACCTCTATAAATAAATAAATAAATCACATAACACTGTACCTTTTTTTTTGAAATAAATTTATCTTATCTCATCTCATCTCATAACATAACTTCACGCCTGTATCCCCGAAGGGCTAAGCAGAGGTGTATTACACACCCACGATTCGCCAGTTATGTTTAGGTCTCAATGTAATAGAGGGCGAGCCTATTGACATCTACCGGTCACATTACTAAGCGAGCGATAATTAAAAAATTTTAATACACACATAAGTACGAAAAGTCAGAGGTGTGTGCCCGGGGCGACTGGAGATCAAACTCGAGACCTCGTCTCGGCAGTCCGTTACGTTTCCATCCTGAAGTTTAATTGAGTTGTTACATACCGACATGCTATGAATCTAAGCACGTAGATATTTGTTTGATGAAAAGTTCGATTAATATGACGTTCTGTAATTATTCGTAATGGATTTATGAGAATCTTCTATATAAATAAAAATGAATGGCCGAAATGGATGTACGCTCTTAACTTCCGAACGATTGCACCAAATTGGATAATCCTTTTTGTAAAAATATTAAAAATATGTAGGTACGAACAGAAAGTTGCGGTGATGGGATCGGAATTCAATTCAAATGGCAACAGCTAGTTTTAAATATTTGAGTATGGTACTGTCCTAGACCGCTGATTTAAAGGGTACATATTAACAAGCATTTATGGACAATATTGTTGCACATTTGGAAGTAGTTCTAAAGAAATAGTTGGCATAGGTACAAATTGCTTCAAAAATTCATTGAATTAATGTGGCGGAGTAATCAAAACACAATGTTTAAAAATAATTGTAAAATCATTAATTGCTTCAGTAGTTCGCAAGAATTACGGTAGATGGCTCCAGCGTCGCTCCAAGACGTATATAATATATCGGAGATTTTTTTATATCTGGGACGCGTTTCGCGCTCAGTTGTTCAGATCATTTCCCCTGTAACGGACTGGGACGCGGGTTCAAGGCCCGTTCTAAATGTGCTCTTTTTCCGATCTAAATCTGCTTAGAAGTATGTTGACTAAATATGATTCAAGAAGCAAATACGATCAAATAACAAAGTACAGTTTCTGTAACAAAGAACACATCGAAATGAAACTATTTTAGCGGATTTTGTAGTAGTTTCATTTTTTTATAATTTTTTTTTCATTCTGGTTTGGTTTTTTTTTGCAGAAGTAGGTAGGTATGCTCAATTTCCTCACTCCTTACCCAGTGGCTATTGGTACTCGGCAATGACTGAGTAAGAAAGTTTCTCTTACGAAGACCACGGTCTGATAAGCTCAGCGAGAGACATCCTCAAATAGACCGACAAATACCCCAAAGCGACAAGGAGCCGTCGTCGGGTCAAAGCGACACAAGTGATCATTGTGGTTTTTTTTTATTAATTTATTATTGAATTGAATTTATTATTATTTATTATTCCAGAGCCCATAACACAAGCTAGTTAAGCTATGCTTACTGTGGGTTTAAATAGCGCTATGTAGAATGTCGTAGAATATTTATAGGCATATAATTTAAACAATAATCAGTTATCAGTGCCATAAGTCTTGTTGCGATACAAGTGGGTGTATCTGGCTCGTTGGTGAGTCTACAGTATCAAGTAGGTACCTATTTTACTTACTTTTTTTTATATTTAGGTCACCTCAATTTGACTTCACCTCGCCTGATGGTAAGCTGAAGGTAAAGTCTCAGGAAAGAGGGTCACCATTACATACACGTACCATGTTAACAATGGTGGCACTCAGCTTGACAGCCTCATCAGAAGAGGATTGTCGTCGCAGCACCGCGTGACACCCACCGGTCCCACTAGTGCTGCGACCACAATCCCCCTGCCCGGTTATGCACTTGCTGACCCCTGAACGCAATCAAACCGAAATTGGATTACTATGGAGGGTTTTTCGCAATCATGCACGGTGGTACCCACCCGGCCGAATTTTGTGACAAATTTGTGTCATCAAATTTCTACCACCAGCTTTGAAACATAGTAACAGACTTACATATTTTATTCAAGTAAATATTTAGTTTAAGTACATATATCTATATATTATACATACATGTTATGCATAGAAATACTCAGACCAAATATTATATTATTTATTTGTTTATTTTTTATTCCTATTCTGTCCCATTTATGTCACTTTTTCAACCCAGTTTTTTTTCATAAATTTTATTATAAATTTTGTACAAACTGATTCGTACACATCCTTAAATAATATTCATTAACCAAAATGTAGACATTAATTTAGTTAAAAGTTTATATTTATTACATTAATGCTCCGACCATATTAATAATTAATAACTCAATATGGCGGCTCGCACCCAACGGCAGCGAAAGGATGACGTGTCTTATAATAACCCTCATAAACTGTCATCCATTAAAAAAATATTTAAAAAAAACTAGACTTGAGGTGAATAACCAATGAGGTTCAACCTATAGTGAATGAGTTCTCGCAAACTACAATATTTATGTGTGAGTTTGTGTTGTATATACGCGTGGTATTTCTTCCCGGGATCAATGGACGCGTGATGGATGGTAGTTACATATGTAACTCTAGAATATACCATCATTATCATAAATAAATAAGTATTCTACGACATTCTACAGACCCAAAGTAAGCATAATTTAACTAGCGCATTCTGGAACCCATAACACAAGTGTTATGGGTTCCAGAATGGGGATAAACATACTTAAATACTTTTTTTTTGAAAATATGTACATATTATACATAGAAACACCCAGACCAATGTAAATAGAATATTCATGCATACAAATGTTTTTACTGAGCGGGAATCGAACCCGCGCGCCCCCCTGTCGTAGCAGTCGAATGCTGTTAGCCCCGGTTGCATCAAAAGTTTACACTTTACAGCCCGGGGGCCCCCTCTTAATCTTTCACTTACCATCTGACCCCCAATCCCCAGAGGAAAGCCTACCTCGTTCTTCAATCAGCAGATGCACCTACTAGCAGGTGAGATTGACTTTAGCCCCGAAGGTCTTGATGGGGCCCCCATACACTCAAAAGTGGTACGCCATTGCGAAAAGCCGTTGTATCGAAAATCGCTAAATCGAATGACGGATTCGCAAACACGCTGTCTCGACATTCCTTTTATGTGTGAGACGCTCGATCGATAGTCACGTTATCGAAATCCAACTTTCCGGACTAGTAATTCCGACGCTTCGCCGGCCGCTGCCGCGGCACTCTCGCTTCGCTCCCTCGGCTCGCGCTCTGTTGGGGTCACAGTTTTAACCTAACCTAACCCAGAAGCGCTGGACCCACTAGTCACTCTAATAGGTACTCTAATCGCAAAAATGGATTTCGATAACGTGACTATCGATCGAGCGTACCATACATAAAAGGAATTTCGAGACAGCGTGTTCGCGAGTCCGTCATTCGATTTAGCGATTTTCGATACAACGGCTTTTCGCAAGGGCATAACCACTTGATTTTTTTTTCGCAGCAGCGTGCGTCGCAAGGACGACATTCGAAACTACATACGACTACGACCCAATTGTAACATGAATGGACTGAGCTTCTAAAAAGTGTAAATAGAATCCGGTAGTTTAATATAAGTAATTGCAATTCGACTCATTCCATAGACACTTAAGAAATTGTGGTGTCCTAGCGAATATGTATGAAAACAATTATGTAAATAGAAGAAGCAAAAGGCGTGCTAGGATCGATCTACCTACCCCAATGCGAAGGAAGCGTAATTATATGTCTATACTAGCTGACCCGGCAAACTTTTTCCGCCTAAGAAGCAAGTTATGTTGGTTACCTTATCAGCTGAATTTATTTCGTGAATGTCTCTCGTACATATTTTTAATTATTCTAATTGCTATTATAGGCACAGTATCCCGAGTGTGCCATCGGTGCGAGGGAATTACCATATTTGGCCACCTTACACCCCTTATTAGAGACCCAAGACGGTGTGCGGTTTTGGTCGGTTCGAGTCAGACATAACTACCCCCACTGACCGGTGATTAGGTTGGTAGGATCTTGGGGCTTTCCGAATAAAAAATACAAATAATTGCACACTATAGGCGATGTCAAATCTAAAAAATTTAGGATCATAAGAATCTGTCCCCTCTCGGTCTCAAGCTATAAACGGTCTCACTAAAACGACTTTGTTTTACATGGCAGATTGAAGCGTCGGTCGGTAGCTTAGTGGGTAAGAAGTCGGCCTTACGATCGAGAGGTCCCGGGTTCGAATCCTGGCCATTACACTACTGACGTGAACCCACTCCTAACACAAGCAATTAAGCTTAGCTGGAGGGTTTAGGAGTAATACTAGTAATTTCGGTTACTAGTATACTTTAAAAAAAAAGATGTACGAGTATGTGTTGTCCTACACTTGTTAATCCAATGGCAATGACAATAGACGCTTGGGAAGGATACCGTGTGGTTTTAGTCGGTTCGATTCCGACATACCCGCCACATCACTCAACGGTGAGGTGAAGCCCTTGGGGGTTTACTACACGTAAAAAGAAAAAAAAACATTTGTTAATCCAAAGTGTTCTTAAACTTTTAAGTGTTACATACCTACCATAACTAATTTATATTCGAAAATAGATTTGTATTAAGGAAATAACCAACCACTCTTTAACCATACAAGGATTAAACCATAACACCCCATACCTAATAGAATGAGTGAAGGTACCTTTTGTTTTTCTTTTTTTTTTTTTTTTTATCGTGCGGGTATCCCTTCGGATACCCCCCCGCCGGCCAGCGGGGGCGGTTATGTCGGGCTTGCAGCGACTAAAACCGCACGCCGTCTCGGGTCTACAGACGCCGGGGTGTAAGGTTACCCATAGAGCATATCCCTCGCACCCCGGCTGACCCTGGGCCATCTCACCACTAACAACATCGCTCATCCTGTCTCCTCTGAAAGCAGAGGAGTACGGAGAGCGATGTGTTCCCGCCACGTTGGGTATTGGCCGACGATCAATGCTAACCCTATGAAGGGGTGAAGGGGAAGCCATTGACCGCCGCCCAGGGTGTACCGGCCGCTCCGATTCCGTTCCCCCCGGACTGAAGCGGGATCGGAATCGGAGCGACACTCGAGGAGGTTACCCAACACACACCCCTGAGTGAAGGTACCTATCAAAGGTGTAGCTACCCTATATAATTTATCACCGCTTCGGACAGCCCCCTTGTCCGTGGACATGTAAGGTGTGGCGACACTAGTGACATCCAATATGAATGAAAAGTGTGGCAGAATATGTAATATATATTAAGTATCCGTAATGATATATAATTATTGTGGCCTCCCTTGCGAACTGGCATGCCTGTTAGTTCGTACTGTAAATGTCTATGGCTAGAGATATGCTATAAGTTATGACTTCTAATATATACAAGACTAGTTTTAAAAAAAACTGTCATCTTTATGACAGCAACAGAACATGGTGGCCAAGTACAGGTGGCCAATATCGTTTTATAGGGCTCCGTAGCCAAATGGCAAAAAACGGAACCCTTATAGATTCGTCATGTCTGTCTTTCCGTCCGTCCGTATGTCACAGCCATTTTTTTCCGAAACTATAAGAACTATGCTGTGGAAACTTGGTAAGTATGTTCACACAAGAATAGAAAAAAAAAAAAGTTCCCGCAGGGGGGACGCACAGGTAGATTTCGTGAAGCAAAAATATTTTTTTGCCCCTCTATGACCTATGCTTCTTCTATGACCCACGCCGTGCGTATTTTTAACATGTTTAATATTGATTTCTCGAAAACGGTAACTTTTAGCGAAAAACTTTTCAGACATTTATTTTAGACTTAAAAATGGCCTATCGATTAGAAATGTTTCCGACGGTAAGAATTTTAGTTAAAGTAAACTTTTAATTATAAATCTTATGTATAGGTTAATAATTAAAAGTTGTTGGTATTCATATATGCTATGGGATAAAATTAGAACGGTTCGAATATCTTTCATGGAACGTGAAATTTTGAGGAAAAACTGATTTCACAAAAAGTGAGGCCCTACCGTCCCCTTAGGCCGGATTCCACCCGTTCACGAACTTAAACTAAGTTTACACCCAAGCAATTTTTGACCGCAGTTTGAAAGCGATCGGGGCAAAAATGCGACCGTGAGAGTGCCGCAAATTTTGGGAAGTGGAACCAGACATACATATATATATATATATAAACTTTTTGACCAGTGGTCATTTCGGACTCAGGGGGTCATAACTAGACCTCCTATGAAGAAATTTTTTTAAAATTCGACAGTAGTCAAGAAACCAATAGGTAGATCGATTTCATCGAAATCTACCTAAAAACAATAAATAGAACTGAAACTCTAAAATTTTTTTTCATCAAACCCATACGTCTCTTCAATATGTCTTCAGAAATGATATTGGGGTTTCTAATAACATTTTTTTCTAAAGTGAATAATTTGCTCGAGAGACACTTCCAAAGTGGTAAGATGTGAATTTCAAAGACTAATTGATAAATAACGTTTACCTACTGTGAGATTAAGAACAGTCCAATCCGTTAGTCGACAAATCGAAAAAAACCGGCCAAGTGCGAGTCGGACTCGCCCATGAGGGGTTCCGTAGCAGCAAGTAAATTGTTTATATTTGAGTTGATTGAATGAAAGGTAAATGGCGGTTTACGATTTATTACGTAATAAAAAAAACAGACAAGTGCGAGTCGGACTCGCTCATGAAGAGTTCCGTAGCAGCAAGTAAAATGTTTATATTTGAGTTGACCATGACCGGATTGAATGAAAGGTAAATTGCGGTTTACGATTTATGACGTATTAAAAAAAACTACTTACTAGATCTCGTTCAAACCAAAATTGGTTTGAACGAGACACAACCAAATTATACAAAGGATCAATAGGAAAGCGGACCACTGGCTCCAAACTGCAAGCTTTGGATACAACCGGGATTGACACTCGGGCGCAGACGAGTCCTGAAATCACATCATTATCATCAATATCCAACTCAATTCACAATTGACACCGCCATATTATTTGCTCAAATAAAAGGCTTCATAAAAATGAACGACTAACAACCTAGCACTCGAATGGTTTCTAAAACTTGAATAATTATAATAAACATAAATATAATGATTATAGTATATTTAACGTGCAGGCTAGGGGCGTGGGTGTTTTCTTCCATGTAACTCCAGAAGTTTGAGATTTTGGGGCTTTTCAATGTGTACGACACGTTGCCAAGTAAAGAGCTAATGAAATGTGTCGTAAATATTTGGCGTATAGATCTAAGCGTTATTTTCGATTTTTCATCCAAAGCCCGGGGTCCGCTCCCCTAAGCTTTTTCCCTCTGTTGTGGCTTTTTGTGACTGCTTTCGGACCCCTTTGTTCTGTGGATGTTATTCACAGAACAAAGAATATAATGAGTTCTGTGATGGTCTGTGATTAATACACCTCAGTCTATTGAGATGAAGCCCGTGTCGATAGAAACTCCACACTACATTTTGTGTCGACATGCCAATGGAAAACACCTCACATTGCCCGCGGCCTGCTTCGGTATAATTACGCACCGTTTCGGGGAACCCCACCGGTTTATTACCGGCTACTGTGATTAGATGGTGCACAGATAGCTTTGGGAACCGACCGAATATTCTTTGTTTTTCAATTTTGTTGTTGTGTGAAATAGATGTTTGGTGTTTAGGTTGAGCTAAACTGCCTGGTTTAGGCTGGGCGCTCATTGCAGACAAGACAGTCTTAGGACAAACTATTGCTCTACAGAAACATGTAACAGTGCGCACTCCTCGGACATTACAAAGTTATTTAATTACCTACAAGTCACGTCGAGACACAGCTGTCTTAAGACTGTTGTCTCTAATTTGCGCTCAGCCTTACCTGTTAATATATATTAACCTGTAGGAATCATTCTGAGGTATAGTTACCGTATCCGAAGGGAATTTCCGCACGAAAAAAAAGGTATAGTTACCGGCAAAAAGTCGACTACGAATTTCTCACCATAGATTTCACAAAAATTTTATCTTTACCATTAAGTTTTCACCATAAAAGCAAAATTTGCATTCATTATCAGCATCCCATCTCTGAAGCTTGGAACCTCGGAGGAAGCAATGAAGGTCGATCTAAATAAACTCAGGAATGCAGACAACTCAATTCTAATACTATTATAATTGTTAACACCATTGTTAACATGGTACATGTATGTAATGGTGACACACTTTCCTGAGACTTTACCTTCAGCTTACCATCAAGCGTGGTGAAGTCAAATTGACGTGTCCTAAATATAAAAAAAAAAAAAAAAAAATAATTCCTACTTCCTATTTCCTATTTACCAGTATATTATTTTATGAAATTGTGAAGATTTTTGAATCATGACTTTTTGTAATCACGCTCTAACGGCTGAACGGATCTGGCTAAAATTCGGTACAGCGATAGATTATGGTCTTGAATAACACATATGCTGCTTTTTATCCCTGGTATAGGTTCCCATGGGTTACAGGAACGGGATCAGTAGGTCCTACCATGAAACAATCGGTACCATGAAACGCACTTATCCTGGACCCGAAGACGTCACGTGTCAGTTCATTCGGTCAATACCATTAAACGAACCGAAACCGCAAATTTTTTAATTTTGACAGCCCAGGAAAGAAAACACGACACTATACCACATATTTCAAAAGGTCGTAAGATTATCATAATCCAATACAAAGGAATGTCTTTTCTAATAGTTCACCTTTTAATAGAAATATATTGTAAGCGAATCCTCCTTGATATGTTTGGTTCACTTCCGAACATACTTTTAGTCTCATCCGAAAAAACGAAATTCAAAGTAACTTCATGGTACCTTTTTTTTTTTTTTTTTTTCGTGCGGTCATCCCTTCGGATACTCCCCGCCGGCCATCGGGGGCGGTTATGTCGGGCTTGAACCGACTAAAACCGCACGCCGTCTCGAGTCTACAGACGCCGGGGTGTAAGGTTACTCATAGAGCATATCCCTCGCACTCCGACTGACCCTGGGCCATTCGCAGTGTCCCCTCTGATAACAGCAGAGGGGTACCTGGAGCGACCACGCCTCCCCGCGGGCCTTGCAGGCCCGCCACACCCCGACCCCCTCGTGCAATGGGGTCAGCTGGCCCCGAAAAGGGCCGGTTGGTCAGACTCTTGGCCGTTGACGTTGACGCCAGCTACTTCAGAGGAGCAAACAATGATGCGTCATCGCCCATGTTGCCCAGGGTGCACCAAACCCGGAGGTGATCCAACCAGTCGCACCCCAACTTCATGGTACCTAAATGACACTTCTTTCGTTCGTGTTTCGTGCGGGCCCGCATATGCGGATGTACGTTTTATGCTGGGCCTACTAAATTCCACGCAGATGAAGTCGCGAGCAACGGCTAGTTACCTATAAAACTTCAACCTGGATCTGAAACCTGGAAGCGTCGATAGTTTAGTGTTTATGGTTTCGGCCTTACGATCGAGAGGTCTCGGGTTCGTATCCTGGCTATTCATCATAAACAGGCAGTAGAAATGTTTCAAGAATTTCCCTAACAGAGGGTTCTTACACAGAATGACGCATTCTTTTGCATTCATCTGCTACGTATATGATTTCTAATTAGCCCTCTTATTCGCTTGGGTGATCGCTTACCATCATCAAACCTGATAGGATCATTCGCTAGACTAATCTGATGAATTTCTGTCAATTGGTAATGTCGAGATAGGTATTAAATTGATAGGGGTGTGTGTTGGGTAACCTCGAGTGTCGCTCCGATTCCGATCCCGCTGCAGTCCGGGGGGAACGGAATCGGAGCGGCCGGTACACCCTGGGCGGCGGTCAATGGCTTCCCCTTCACCCCTTCATAGGGTTGGCATTGATCGTCGGCCAATACCCAACGTGGCGGGAACACATCGCTCTCCGTACTCCTCTGCTTTCAGAGGAGACAGGATGAGCGATGCTGTTAGTGGTGAGATGGCCCAGGGTCAGCCGGGGTGCGAGGGATATGCTCTATGGGTAACCTTACACCCCGGCGTCTGAAGACCCGAGACGGCGTGCGGTTTTAGTCGGTGCAAGCCCGACATAACCGCCCCCGCTGGCCGGCGGGGGGGTATCCGAAGGGATTTCCGCACGATAAAAAAAACAAAAAAAAAAGGTATTAAATTGATAATATATACTGTTTTACTTCTGTGATCTTTTTATTACCATGAGAATGTTTGTGAATCAATAATATGTTTTGTGAATTTATATCACGTTTTCGGAATTCTGCAACAGTTTGCGACGTGAAACCACTCCTAACACAAGCAATATAGATTAGCTGGATGGGTTAGAGAGAATTCTAAGTACACTAGGTAGTGGTTTCGGTTACTAGTACTTAGAAAAGGAAAAATCTATAAAATATTTGAAAAGCACTATAAAATTCCGAAGGATGTTGGGGTTTCGTCATCTAGACCTGACATATTTCTTTATTCGAAAACGAAAAAATATGTAGTCGTTGTGAAAATAAATACTATTACTAACGAATTAATCAAAAACGGTTACGTGGTTAATTTGTATCCAGTTGAAGTGGGATCGAGAGGCATACCAGCAAATATCTTTATAACCTTCTTAAAGATCTAGGCCTATCGAGAGCTACAATAAGCTCATTACTAGGACGAATGTCTAAAACGGCACTAGTAGGTTCGCATCAAATTTGGTTAGGCAGGGAGGGGAACTTGGGTAGTGAAGGTGAGTGTTGATGTACATCAACAAAAGGGGCCCCTTCTAAACCTACACTTGGGTCGCAAGTCCCAAGCACTGTCCCGAGTTCCCAACTCAGCAACGCGATGGACCCGGCACCCGCACGGAGAATCCATGGATTGCTAAGAATATCGGTCTCTTACCAAATAGTCTAGAAATCAACTAGATCAATGGCAATGGGTGGCCTCGGGTTCCGCAGTGAAAACCTCGGATTCAAAAAAAAAAATGGAATTACGCTCAGATGATGACGATGACGTTATGTGAAGTCGATGACATTTTTTATTTATCGCAAAAAATATTGAACATGCATAAATAAATATCGATAAGTGGTGAACCGATACTGCGATACCTAAAGAGCCTCGGGCGAGCACCGAACCTACGCCTCTGTAAGGTAGCACTTGAAAATTACAAAAAGATAAACACAAACACGTGCAAAATTGTGTTTTAATTCGTAGGGTTAAAGCCGGATAGATGCCTCAGTGGGATAGTTGCTCCGGTTTTGAATAGGTACAATATGTGAGTCGGCGTGCGAGGAATATGCTCTATGGGCAACTTTACATCCCGGCGTCTGTAGACCCAAGACGGCGTGCGGTTTTAGTCGGTTCAAGCCCAACATAACCGCCCCCGCCGGCCGGCGGGGGGTATCCGAAGGGATTTCCGCACGAAAAAAAAAAGGGTACAATATGTGAGGACTACATTTTTGAGCGAAGGTCTGAAAGAGTGAAGCTCTCTCTTTTAGACGACTCAGGTATTTCGGTTGTTCGCTAACTCCTCTTAAACCACTCAACCGATTTAGATCAAATTTGGCATATATATACAACATAATAATATGGGAGAATCAAAAATTAAGAGTACCACGGAGGAATAAACACTATAAAAGAATTTAAAATCTGATTTCTCAATGAAAAAAAAAACCTCATTCACGCGCTTGGTATTAAATTAAGTAATTTGTTCATATACACAAGACAACGACAACGAAAATCGAACTAGCCATTGAGGAATTATCACCGTTAGAAAAAGTCCTGGTTAAATTGCTGCGCTCAATTTTTGCAACAGCAGAATGAATTGCAGACCTGGTGCTTGTGTTGCCTTATTACTTTGCGTAATACATTTACATATCTAACGGTACTTTTAAATAATATAATCCATAATTATATAATTCCGTATTTCTCCCGCCTCAGTCCTCAGTCCTTCTTATACATTTAAGTAATTGTTCCCCATAAACAAGAGGGTAAGATAATGTATTTATGTTGGCGCTACCAGATTTCGATGCAAGTATTTTATACGTATATAGTAATTTCGTCATAAAGTTGATAGGAATTCCCCTCAAATTTTCCTGTCATATCTATCAAGGCGTGAAAACTATTGTAGACGTTATGTTATGTTTATCCGTAAGTTATGCAAAGCAAGTGATAAAACTGTGTGTAAAAATTGGAAATTGGATTTAGGTAACTAACTAGCTTTTTACGTGTTTTTCTGTTTATATATTTTCATCACTTCGTTCCTGCACTTCTGTCCTTTTTGGGAGAGACAGATAGGACTGAAGATCACTTTCCAGTGCCACCATTTTTGTTCTAGTAGGTAGTAACCTACTAGAAGTTTTCTACATAGAAAACTTTGGGTTCTGCAGCAAACTAGTTTTAATTTTTTACCAAAATAGAACACGAATTTTGTTCCATTGTGGTTTCTAAACTATCGTGAGCATTTGCAAATTATGGCATGTGTAACTGATAGCATTTCATTTTATCGCAACTCTGCCTATCGCCTACAAATTATTACCCCAATACATGATGACTTCTATAAGCTGCTGTATAAAATTTCAAACATAAAATTAAAGGTTCCCGCCATCTATTTCTAGTCAACACGCTTCAGGCAAGATTTCTTCCCGCCGAAACATGAACAAGCAACTATTCATTCAGACCGAACTTGATATCAAACTTGAAAAATCTCTGCTTTAAAAAAAAGAAAAAAGTTTGAAAAAACCGCCGTCGGAAGCCATGAGAGGCCCCAATTTAATACCTTTCGTACATAACCGATAGATTAATTCGATAAATGTACGTTATAACGTATAATTATGAATTTTATTCACCGTACCTTACTTTATAGTTTTTTTTTGAGCCAACATATTAGAAATTTTGTGTTTTATAACGATTTATTGGCGGTAAAAAGTATGTGTGATGCGATGCATCACCGCTATCAAATTCTTATTTTGAAAACAAAAGTAGGCACAGACAACAATGAAGGAATTCATAATGTAGGCATAGAACTGTACAGACCACAGATAGTTGAACTAGAATTTATTTAAACTAAACTTGATTGAAACTTACAGCGAATGAGAAATCTTTTATCACATATGTTCAAGACACTTTGAGCTCATTCTGCGTAAATAGTAACGCCAACAATAAATAAAATTCGGGTATGTCAAAATAACTACACCTCAAGACATGAAACATCACTACACCAACTAGTCGTCCCGCGACCATGGCTACTGAAAATTAGGGAACAGTGTACGAGAATAATAAAATAACACAAAATAAATCGAAAGGAATCAATTTAAAATGGTTTTATTTTAGTTTTAGATTTACAAGACTAAAGTTTTTTTTTTTAAATCTTGAAAACTTCAAGATTTAAAAAAAAAATCCTTCAGTACTTTTTTCGGTTGGATGGTGACAATATTAATAAATAATCGAAGCAAAATTCAAATATTGAATTTAAAAGTGATTGTTTTATTAATCAACATTGCTTTAATTTCTAGCGAGTTTTGTTGAAGTGCGATTACATAATTGACATCATCAAATTAAATAGCAAATACATCAATCTGTCATCAGTTACGAGAATAATTCCTGTGATTTCTCAAGCGTAATTAAATTAAACTACTGTTATTTAATAATAATTGGTGGCCAGTAAGTACAGATATTGTTAAAAGTCGCTAAAATACATTATTTATGTATACGGTAGCACAGTAATTACAAATTTTGTAAATTATTATAATCTCAACTTAAAGAAAATAACGTACCAACATTGAGTATCTACTGGAGCAGTACCGACAGAAAAAAAATTGAGGAAAGATCTACATGTAGGTTGGTATGTATTGTATATGCATTACTAGAGAACTGTACAGAATTTAAAAAAAATCACTAACGTTTAGTTAGTTCATAATTTACCTCAATTTGTGTTTGTTCAGCTGTCATCTGTAATCTTGCAAAAATTATTACCCGCTTTAAAAAACACATGTAGGACATTCAGAAGACAATGCCCCTGAACAGAAATCTGAAGGCTCTTTCTCTGTTACGCTGAACTGAATACATAGTTGGCGAAATGTGGATGATAAATATACCTTTGTTTACGTCTTCAGTGATATACAGGCTGGGATTTTACGTAACTAACCCACCCGCATTCCCTCCACTTGATTCTAGTAATGGCAGTCAGGAATTCCCAGGAGAAGGTTAAGCGGTATTGGAACTTGTAACCCGCGTCGAAATTAATTAAGTAAATTGGAGTAGTTGGGAATTTAATAAATCCAGACCTAATCAACAGGCGTAGAATATGTTTTCTATTATTGAATTAAAACTATTTTTAACGGATTCTATCGCGAATTATTTGGTGTTTATGAAATAAATAAATGTGTTATTTATTAAATTTTTATTATGAAAGGCAACCAAAACGTGGAGATCAATGTATACCCCGTTAAAAATAAGTAGCTTTATTTCAATGTGGCACATTCGTGTAAACTGCTGACAATATCATGTTTTATACTTCTAATAGGCTGAAACTGCTTCCATAAAATACAGTGAATAAAAATATCTCATCTCGGAGCCCAGCGTCCCCTATCTATCTTTTACGAGGCAGTTCCTCCATTTTCGACGATCTTCGGCATCCCAGGCAATGAGTCCATTGAACACGCATGTCAAGTAACTAAGTGACTAACACAACTATTTCAAATATCAAAATTAAATTTACACTACGAAAAACTAAATAGAAGGAGATTTTTATTCAGTCCATACCTTACACGTACGCCGACAGCCCGCGGTCATTTTGTGAACGTATTTTTTTTTTAAATAAAAAATATACCAAAGGCTGCTTAGAGGCGAGCATTTTTTATTTAGGCTATATTTTTTACACGAAATCTTTCCGTTCTTCGAAATAAGAATATTACAAGTAACATGAACATATCAAAGCTTGAAAAACCGTCTTCCTGTAATTTAAGGTATTTATCTACATCGCGATTACGAAAAACTTTGATTGAAATGAGAAAATCTGCACTTTTTTTTCTTTATTCACTACATACTTGTACCACATAGTTATATACGTAGGAAATAGGCAAATTCTCTACCTGTTTAAAATCATAAGAATATCACCGACACCATATCGCCCTCGAGAAATCTACCGCAGGTATCTCTCAAGACGGTGGCGAGAGGTTTTAGTCAGTTCGAGTCCGACATAACCTAGCTAGCGAGGGGTACCCGTAGGGAATTCCGCACCAAAAAAAGGTACTTAGTAGCTATCTGCAAAGTTAGAATTGCGATTACGAATTTAATTGACTTATCAAATCACTACATATTATAAAACAAAGTCCTCCGCCGTGTCTGTCTGTCTTCATACTTCATACTGTTTTCACCAATGGTACTTGAGGAAGTTTTAAGTATATTATTTGTCAAGTTTTGTATACATATACATTTTATAATTTATTACCTAATAGGAGAGTTAATACTCTTAGTTTTTGATCTCACATTATAGCGTGGTGCTACTGAAACATTTCTGCAACCCCTGAATCGAACCTAGGACAGACCTAAGGTCCACATCTAAGGACATTTTATGGCTGCAACTGTAATGAAGAACTCGTTCTAATTTTTGTAAAATGCTAACATATGAGTCTCTCTGAAACCGGTTATTCATCCGTACCATTCACTCTAGGTAAAGTATTGCATATAGTAGGTTGTTTTTTAAGGACACCAGCCACCACCAACAGAACCCTATTACTAAGGCTCCGCTGTCCGTCCGTCCGTTCGTCACCAGGCTGTATCTCATGAACCTTGATAGCTATACAGCCGAATTTTCACAGATATTTCTTTTGCCGCTATAACAACAAATACTAGAAACAAAATAAAATAAATATTTAATATTTTCGTAATTATTTTCACACTTGGTTGAGCGTACTCTTGATCTGGCCTTTCTTTAAAATGTCCGCGATCTAATTGCCATACGTATGTATGCCTAGATCGGCGCCTGCGGGCTTACTTATTCACCCTCGCTTCATTGAGCTGAGCGAGCGAAGCGAGCAAAGCTCTTATACACAGCATAGCCGTTTGTTGGTGGCTGAACTCCTCCGTAACCACTTGCGCAATCTTGACCAAATTTATCACGGTGATAGTGTGGACACTGAGGAGTGTTTTGAAGCGAGATGGTTCAGGTCCGATGTTCCATTGAGGAATAATCACCGAAAAACGGTTTCACGAGCGCGCGGCCTTAGCTAAGCGCGCGACCGTAGTAAGATGTCTTATTTTCAAGTAAGAGTCCTGCTCGCTCAGCTCAATTTATTTCAGTCGCACCCTGCACTGATTCCTAGCATTCCTGCTGCATTCCTAGTAATACTGTTTCGTCATTCTTCTTTCATGCATTCATTTCATCGTTCTGAATATTCTTCTAAAATGCCGTGTTTTAGTGGCAATGAATCACGGTTATTCATCCAACCACTTATAATTCCTGGCTGTCACCTCTGGCTCATATGTTTGGCAGGATCAACAGTCGCTCGAGGCACTATATCACGTATCTCGATCTTCCGATTATGTGCACATATTAATACTTCCAAAATTTAAGTTATGGAAACGGTTGATCAATTAAAATATTTATAGGGGAAACTGTGGAGTTGACTATGTTGTTATATATTTCAGGTATTTCCATTGTAATGCCTCATTTTTTCTTATAAAGTAAATTAATACAATTTATTCCGTTAAACATTTAGCAATATGACATTAAAATAAATGCATAAAATTAATTATAAATAATAATAATAACTAAATAAACCTAAAATGCATCACGGAATTCCTCTGCATAGCATACCTCTTGCGGTAACGTGCTCAGAAAACTGGCAGCATTACCACGTTTCAATTCAAAATTTTTGTGACATTTCTGATTACCTACTCGAAATTAATATCCATTCGGCTTTTACTATTCTTTGGTATTGCCTTTTTGTACCAAAATTCACCCATGCTCTCAGATCCTCCTAATTTTTCAAATATTTAACACTTTTAGAGAAAAATGACAAAATTATACAAAGTACTCTACCGATTCGTTTGGGTGGGCTCGGTGTTCGCTAAATTTCAGATGTTAGCTTACCAGCGTTTTTGTCCTCAGTCCACAGTATGGAAGATCTAAATAGAAAATCCTTGCACCTATACTGGTTAACTCTGAAGAACTGTGTTAGCTTAAAGCATTGAATGCTTGGAAAATTACATGCCCGAGCACCGATTTCCCAAAGAACCTTTTCTCACAGCGATAGTCGGGGCAGTTTGCAGCTTAGTAAGATAAAATTTAAATAATACATTTTCCAATGCTGCTGAGCGTGCCTGCTGCCTCTAGACCTCAGAGTTCGAGAGGGGGCCTCGTTGTACGAGGCAAAGAGAGGAGTACTCTAGTCGTGCTCGGGAGACAGAGAGAGAGTTCGAACGAATGGCACCAGCTATACAGAAGCCTCACCCCGCGGAGCATATGAACCTGGAGTTCACAAGTCTGGTAGACGAGAATCGGTTTCAACGCACAAATAACATCCAAGTGCGCATCTTCACGAATAAGAGCAAGATTGAGGGTCGTGTCGGTGCCACGTTATCCATTTGGAATAACAGGAAAGGAACCAAGCCCCTCAAACTTGCTCTGTCGTCCTATTGTACCGTCTACCAGGCCGAGCTCCTGGCTATATGCAAAGCCATATGTATCCCAGATACTAGACATCTAAGTCATCACATCTCTTCCCATGAATGCCTTACAAGGCAATCAAAGTATAGGGCTGTTCTCCATTCGGCAGAAAACATACAGCCCATGAAAAACAGCTTTATTGATCTTTCTCATGCAGTATAGATAGACCACCAGACCTGTAATGCAAGAGAAACGTCAATCAGCAAGTTAGTATTAAATAATTGCAGACCAAAGTCTACTCCACGCCACTTTCCTAATCGATCACCGATCAATCAGGCTCACTAATAAATCTACCGATTCTGCCACATACCATGTTATTATGCACAATAATGGGCAGTACACAGTAATTAAACTATTGATCCTGTATCCCAGATAGTCGAGCTTTTTTGTCAGTTACTAGGTTTTTGTTTTGAAATATGTGGGTTAGCGTGTCATACTGTATAATTCTAAATTTGTCTTATGCAGTAAGATTACTTGTAAAGGTCGTCTAAGACTAGTGGATTCTTACATATTGTGTTGATAATAATTAGCAATACATAAATAGGTACAATAGTTGCAGGTGAAGAGCAAGTGCACACACACAAATACTTACGTTTAATTAAACTAACTTTTCATGTTTTCCATTGTGCTAACGCAGTTTAATTTTAAATAAACGCGTTCATCGATGAAATCCAGCCTTAATGAATGAAATATATTCAGTAAAATGTGATAATACAGTTTAGTTCGACTTGATCGCAGTTATCTTCACAGGTAGATGTAAAATTCGATCTAAATTGCGCTCCCATTGGCGGACTGAAGTATGCGAAAAATCAATTGCTTTTCATTGTCCAAGTTCTAAGGACAGCCTACCAATACACATAACTAAAAGTGCACTACTGCCTCTATCTGTGTTTAGGTAGATCAGTTGGTCAGAGCACTCCCCCTGTAAAGGATTGATCACGGGTTCAAGTCCCGTATTAGATGTTCTCTTTTTCCGATCTAAATCTACACTTGGCACTCCGGGAGTGCCGACAGAAGTGAAACCTTGAACAATTACGTATGTATTTTTTGAAACCTCAGGAAATATTAACGGAACCATCTATGTTGTACATTATGAATCAGTTCAAAACTTCATCAAGATCAGAACAAAATACTTTTTGTTAAGGTTTCAAACGTTTTCATAAGCTACAACAAAGATGGCATTGTTATAAAAAAAAATTGAATAGTTTACGTTCGGTGATGACGACGGTGAAGATGACGCGAGTTCCATAATTTTGGTTCAACCAAAAATGCTAAACTCGCCTTTTTTTTCGTGCGGAAATCCCTTCGGATACCCCCCCACCAGCCAGCGGGGGCGAAAGATGTTTACACTTCGAAAAACAGAAAAAATCCAAAAAGTATTGAGTTGATTTAATCTATGTATCAAACTAATGTACAAACCGTGCCAAGTAAATTTATGGAACCAGCAGACGTACAAACACGACCATACTTTTAGGGATTTTCTTTAGAAAAGCCTTATCCCTATCGAGTTGTCGTCGACGTCGTCGTTGCCAATTTTCTGTCACGGTATGAAGGAGATGAGCTATCGAGTTGCTGTTTTCGGTAATAGATTCGTGCTGGGGTGAACCATTGCAAGATAAAGAAAAAATCGCAAAAATCGCAAAAAAAAAAAATCGCAAAATCGAAAATCCCTTGTATTCGGCTGAGCTCGTCTCAGGAATTCAACTTGTTTATGTAATTTTATGCATTAAGCGATGCATGCAAATTTCTATCAATTTAAAATCTTGCAATATCTTTAAAAATAACAAAATAATCGACTGGACACATTTAACGTTTTCATCCAGACTGATCCTCAGTGACAGGAGTCAAGAAAATGTGCCTGGTGTACGCATATATGGTCATCTCCTATTACGAAGCACCGAATGCAGAGATTAATGTATGACTGTTTATTCACCTCCGTCTAATCTTTTTGGGATAATAATAGGCGTTTGCCATCATCGTCGACTTGGCGTTGTTCCCAGTTGCATCCGAAGCGTTCGTTCGAAGCCCAGGCTACAGTTACTCCTTCTCCTCCTCTTGGTTTGGCTTAAACTGCTTTTATGGGAGTGACTGCCTGCTGACCTCACAACCAAAAGAAGAAAACCTGCGCCAGAGCCTCGTCCGACAATCAGCAGGTATACCTGTCAGCACCTGTAGCATACAGGTGAGGTTGGTTTGGCTCCAAAGAGGTCTTGGTGAGGCCCATACCCAGTAATAATAGGCGTATGTATGTATGCACCACGTAATTTTATATATCTAAAACAAATAAGCCTTTTATAATCTGAACATTTTTTAAACTCTATATGAGCTTATATTTATATATAACTAGCTGTACCCGCGACTCCGTCCGCGTGGACTTCCAAATTGTGAATCTAAACCATCCTCGAATCCCCTTGAACTCACACAAAAAATTTCATCAAAATCGGTCCAGCCGTCTAGGAGGAGTTCAGTGACATACACTCGCACACAAGAAATATATATATATATATATAAAGATTGGTGCCGTTCAGTCATGGTTAAAAACGCAACTAAAGCTCCTCAATATCCATGGTATAGTTCTCACATATTTACCAACATCCTCCAAAAAATTAGGCACATAATAGCACACTCTTTGTCGTTAAAAGTTTCACAGTTTATGCCTACAGCGAGCGATCCTTCTTGCGTTTACAGTATCGAACGTAACTGTTTTTTTGGATCTCTATGCAATCTAGCGATTTTTTTAACATTAGTATAAACTGAAATGGTCTGGTAGTAAACCTTTTTATACTAGCTGTTGTCTAACTACAAAATTTCGATACCGCCAGTGGGTTGTACAGGTCAGATGGCAGTTGCTTCACGGAAAATATCGGAATTCAGCCGTTTAGTAGTGAGACTGAAAACCGATCTCACCTGATTTGGTAAAAGGCTTGGAGAACTATTGATCCCTTTGAATACGCGACCCACAGAAACCTACTCCGCGCAAAAAATAGCCTATATGCTTCTGCAGACTATAATATATCTTTATGGCAAATTTTATGCAGATTAATGCTGCCACTTTCCCATAGAAAGTAGTAAACATCCAACCATCTATCCTAACATTTATAATATTAGTAATTGTCACCATTACGTCCATGTTTATCTGCCACTTGAAAGATTTTTCTTTAACATAAAAAAATGCACTTTCCGAAGATAAGATACAATTTTAAAAGATGAGGCCACAGTGGAATCCCTGTTAAAACTTGAATCAACTGAATTTAATCATAATCATCATCATAGCGTTGTTTCCTTGACCCCTGGTGACGTAGCAGTAGTGACAGGTGTCAAAATCATTAAATCACCTGATTCCCATGTCAGTTGTTTAAAGGTACTCCGTGATTTAACAAATACATTTTCTCATAGGAGTAACGTATCTGTTATGTATCACCAATTACGTAATCTGTGGTACTACCTACATCTACAGCTCGGACGTACTCGCGTTGCGTGTACCCCTCGCGTGACCGACCACAATTATACCCAGACGGACTGCACGACTTACCTTTCTTTTATTTGTATTGTTACAAGGCGGATTTTTTAATCTTTTTATACAACAGATATGGTAATACATGTTTAGGTAGGTACCTATGTATATATAATATACTAGCTGGCTAGCGTGAAACTTTGATCCCATACCCGCAACCCATGGGAACCTATTCCGGGGATAAAAAGTTGCCTATGTGTTATTCCAGATGATGATCTATCCCTGTACTAAATTTCAGCTAGATCCGTTTAGCTATTTGAGCGTGCTTGAGTAACAAATGGTAACAAACATCCAATCATCTTCACAAACTTTGACATTTACTTAGGAGTAGGATAGCAGGATAATGAACTTACTAGCGGCGAATCTATATGTCTACTTATATTTACAATGTCCTTAGGCCAGTTTTGAAATGCATTTTTTAAAATTTATAGTGAGAATAAGACCTGTCAAATAGGCATAGACAGAAATTCAACCAGTTATTCAACTACATAATCCATAAATAAAATCTGTACATAAATTATCCATAAAGCTGGGAACAAAAGCCGCTAGAAAAATAAGGGAAAACTGTCCAGAGTAAAACAGATCTGATGGGCCTTGGACCATACCAATTGTTGTGGACATGTTAGGGTTAAATGAAGAAGGCTGTAGAAATATTATTTTTTAATTTTACTGATGTCTACGAAAACTTTTCAATTCAATTAGCCCAATGCGATATTATGATATAAGTCAAGGTTCAACATAGGAACCATTTCTTTTAATCACTTTTACAATAAACACACTTATAGTAGAGGTAAGTTTAGAACCACAATGCTATTTGTTATTTACAAATACTGAGATCAGACTGAGAATAAAATATTTATTATGTAAATTTAAGTACATATCAAGCTAAATAAATAAGGAATAAGTACAACCAAAAACTACTACTACTAAGTACTTTTTGAGCAAGATATAAATTCAATTTTTTTAATAGATATTCGCTCACGCGAGTCTTTCTTAAATTAGGATTGTTCTAGGTACAACAGTGTCTAACGTAACACAGTTTGTCAACCTATAACCACAGGTTGTATACTTAACGTCGGGACTATCCCTTTTACCCAGGCTGTCCCGATCACCCAAACAAAAAGCTTTTATGTCTGCTTGGCACAAATGTACCGGCAGGCAGAGTTTTTTTTTATATACAAACTGTAGACGTTTTCAGTCGTCTACGATGTTCTACCTAGTTAAAGGCCTCGATGCAAAAGGTGATATTGACATCTAAAGTGAATTATAAATTTAAATCGTCAAAGGTCCAGAACCAGTCTTAAACCCGCAACCAGTACGTTTTTTGGCAAAATACTCTGACCAACTGAGCTAAAGTGAATATAAAAAAAAAATGCCAGGACTTTTATTTGTATTAAAAATCTTCACTAGCTACATAAAATAAAACATTCGGGGCAACTCGGCACCTCGACGATTAAGCCATTGTACCATTTGAGTCTATAAACATGAACTCATACATAACTTATTTATTAGTAAGAATGTTAGACGTATACAACGTTACATCTTTTTAAAAAAAATTGTCATCTGTTAAAACAGCAGTATAAAAAATAAAATCACAGCATTCATTGTAATATAATCAAGAAACTTATGAATTAATATTAAGTCAGTTTGATTTGTCACCTTTATGAGCTAGAGTAAAATTTAAAATGTCAGCTACATTATATATATATATATAAAGTCGAACTGCCGAAAGTCTCAAACGGCGTAAATAGGCGTTTTTGAGCCGTTTGGGGTTGAGACGTTGGGGTCATGGGGTCCAAGTGCCCGACGCTATACGTGACCAGAAGGCTGAACTTCATCTTGCTCAAAGTATTACCATTGCCATTCAACGTGGCAATGCTGCCAGTCTTCTGGGAACATTACCAGTCGGTGATGATGCGGAGGAATTCTATGACGCATGTATGTAAATATTTTAGGTTTAGTTCTTTTTACATTTATTTATAATTAGCTTTAAATTGTATTTTTATTATAAGTACATCTTTCAGTTTGTTAATTAATAAACACCAATTCAAATACCAGTAATATTTTAATAATTACGTATATTTCACGGTTAGCAGGTGGTCATAAGAGTAAAACGATTGCTCAATAAGCCATTGCTTTAATCGAAGCTTGAACAATCTAATACTTGGAGCGCAAGTCACATCAGGCGGTAACTTATTGTACACTAACGGTCCCATAACATGAGTTGTTTTCTCGGATTTCGCTAATGATCTAGTTATCGTTTTTAGTTTTTCACGATTCCTTGTGCAATACGAGTGCACATCACCTCGCTTCGGCCACGTTAGGCACGGTTCCCAAGATAAAAAGCGGCTAAATGACATCTTTTAAGTTTTAATAAACATTAATATTAATGATGCCCGCGGCTTCCCCCGCATGGAATTCTGTACCTGTTCCCGCTTCCCATGGGAGCCTATTCCAGGGATAAAAAGCCTATGTGTTATACCAGACTATAATCTATCCCTGCACCGAATTCCAGCAAAATCCGTTCAGCCATTTTTGCGTGAAAGAGTAACAAACATCCATCCATCCATCCATTTCACATTTATGATATTAGTAGGAATATTATATTCACGTAAAGGCTCAAAAAATATTCATCGTCTGATAATGACATACTTATTCGAAATTTATAGAAAAATACTAGCATCGTCGGTTAAAAAATAAAAGCGGCGATAGCCCAGAGGCTTACGTAACGGACTGCTGAGATGAGGTCTCGAGTTCGATCCCCAGTTGCCCCGGGCACACACCTCTGACTTTTCGTAGTTATGTGTGCATTAATAAATGTTAATTATCACTCGCTTAATAATGTGCCCGGTATAGGCTCGCCCCCTATTACATTGGGACCTTAACATAACTGGCGAATCGTGGGTGTGTAATACACCTCTGCCTACCCCTTCGGGAATACAGGCGTGAAGTTATGTTATGTTATGTTATGTTATGTTAAAAAATAATCCCTCGTTTTTCAGCTTCAAATTTGCTTTCGTCACATCACTGCCTTTTAGTTTGAGTACCGCAGTATATAGATGTACTTGAATTGTCATGCGTTCCACCTGCCTAAGCCACCTAAGTATACCTACCTGTATTATTCACGTCACATCCTCTATCAAATCACACGGCTTACGTATCTGCATTAAATCATACAGTTGAACGATAATTTTTGTAATTCTAAGTCGTTTTTTTTATCTATTTACAGGATTTTACAACAGCCTAGTGGCTAAGGCTTTCTTGTTAGACCTTGGATTGAGAGGTCGTGGGCGTGTCGGAATCGGACCGACTAAAACCACACGGTGTCCTCCCCAAATGTCCATTGCCGGGCACCCCGGGTAAGCCCTCGAAAGTATAACCCCAGGGTTACCGGCGAACTTTGGCCGACACTGCGGCCTCGCCTGGTGGGGTCGGGTTTTATCCCGCGTAGGTGACTTGGCAGGCGTGTGTAGGACACACACGACACGCCTGCGCCACGGCCTGCTTCTGTAAGGACGGCGAGCCGATAGAACTGCCGTCCTCAGGCCCCGATCATGGAGGTCGGTAGTCCCGAGCGTAGACGAGTCTGCGGCATCCTCGCCGCAGACTGCGGAACTCAAGGGGCAGGGTTCTCTCCCGCTCCCTCTCCGCCGTCTCTTTCGCGCGTCTCAACCGAGTAGGTTAACATATTTACCTATTGCAAATCGATGCTAGCCAGATCAGTCTAAGGATAGGTGGAGATTTTTAACGCATTGAGACCCCTCCGTGCCCCGAGCCTATTTAAGCCGTCGGTCCTGGTTACCATACAAACATCTATGGCAGTCGTAACGGGTAGTTGGAGCCCTAAAAAGGTCAACTGCTGATCTAACTACAGAACTTCAATAACGCCAATGGGTTGTGGAGGTCAGATCGCAGTTACTTCAAAGAAAATATCGAAATTCAGCCGCTTTGTACTTAGATTGAAAAGTCGACCCCGACTGAGTTGGGAAAAGGCTCGGAGAACGATTCGTATTTTCATTGTACACTCATGTTTTTTCTAGCATCAATAGTCCAAAGGGAACTTTTTTTTTTATGTGCTTTATATCTTGCAATCTACCTAAGTACTTGGCATTTAGCTAGAGGTTAAGAATTTTGAATTGATCTTGAACGAAAGTAGTCCAGGGACTAATTCAATCTGTTGTTTCCAAGACGTTATATAAGGACTGGAGGGGCTTTTCTTTTTATTCTGATGAAAGTGCTGGATGTCTTATCCATCAGGTTGCAAGCGAGTGCGTTCGGGTGAACCTCGATGCGTTTTGCATAAGTCTGAAGTTTGTTAAATATCTCCTGTTTTACCATCGGTATATTCAGGTCTCGGTGGAGTTGATTGTTGGTCATATACCAAGGTGCATTTGTTATCATCCGCAGGATTTTATATTGGAAACATTGTATTATTCCCAATCCGCATTCCAATCAGCATCAACAGCTCAAAAGTATATTACAAATCCATCTATGACACTAAAATAACGTAGAATCAAATGTATTCTAATTCTACCACTGCTGTATAAGACTAGCGCCATCTCTTAACGAATAGCGGCAGCTCAAACAATTCACATTGAATTATTGCAACGTTTTAAAAGCTACACTTTTTAACACAAACCGATTATGTTTTTTAACAATTACTAACGAAAACTTCCGCAAACACGTAAAAGATAATCTGGAGATGTTTAAACAATGACTTACAGTACCTATAGATGATTATCTAGATTGAAACTTACTAGTACATTTAAGGCTGTATTTCGTTTGAGCATAGCGATAAGCGAAGCGTTTAGAATTTGTACAACAGGTTCGGATACAGGGACTGGGGAACAATGGAAGGAAATAATAGTTAATATGATCCAAACTGGATGCGGCACGCTGAAGACAGGGCGCTATGGCGCTCATTAGGGGAGACCTATGTCCAGCAGTGGACTAGAGTAGGTTGATGATGATGATCCAAACTTCTATGCCTATAGTTTTATGTTTTTTTTGTACTTGTACCCATCATGAAGCTATACCTTAATCTTTCTTCCTTCTAAGCCATAATTATTACACTGAGTAAGTTTGGAGCCTAGCGGTAGCCTAGTGGGTAAGGTGTCGGAGTTTGGAAGAAGAGTTGCGGATTCAAAGCCCGTTCATTACAATATCAACGTGAACTCACTCCTAACACAAGCAAGTTAGTCTAGCTGTAGGGGTTAACCGTGATGGTGTATGGGACCTCTGTGGCCCAAGTCAATCTCACCTGCTAACTAACGGGCCAGGCTGTGGCGCATACTTGGCTCTCGGGGTTGGGAGGTCAGACAGCAGTCGTTCCCGTAAAAGCTAAGTTAAACCATTCATGGAAAGGGGGAGTAGGAGAATTGACCCCGGGCTCCTAAGTGCAAGCTTCCAACCAAGCAGCAATCCAACCAAGACTTACACTATCATGATGACGGATGAATCTATACCTTATAAACTACCATCATAATTATTCTTTTCTTTGTATTCAATTTTTTTTGTACCTACCATTCTTTCGTTTATTGAAATCCTTCGGGCACCTACTGGAACTTATCACTGCATCACCCAAAGGTTGACTGGTAGAAAATGCCTCTGGCATTAAGTCCGCCTTTGTACAATTTTATTGTTGTGCATAAAGTTTAAATAAATAAATAAAATTAAAAATTAGTCGCGTCTGTGCATTGGAGATATTAAAAAAAACTTGGGTTAAATTAACGATGCACAATACAAAAACCCAGTTTGTATGGAATTCTTGTCTGTTTATATGTTTGTTCGCGATGGACGCTAAACTAATGAACGGATTTTGATGCGGTTTTTTTAGATAAGTCTTGGTCAGACTTAAAATCTGCCGTATGTTTGATTGCAATTGGTTAAGTAGAACCGGAGATATGGCCAAAAAAACGATAACCATCCTATGCGCGGGCGGAGCCGCGGGCATCAGCTAGTATTATATAAATTTAAATATATCTCAAACACGCATCCGCTTTCCGCTTAACGCACCGCTTGTATATAGAACAGTTACCTTATATATACAATAGCCTATTGTTTAGATGTTAAAATGAACAAAACCATGATTTTAATTTAGAACTTCGCACTTAAAATTTGAGATATGGTAGACTAGTTTAAGCAGATGGGTTTGATTTGATCGCATTGGGGTTAAGGCAACCGAGCAGAAACAGCTTGATAGAGACAACAAAACACTGGGTATATGGGGCCCATCAAGATCTTCAGGGCCCGAGCCGACCAACATCACATGCTGATTGACGGATGAGCTCTGCTTTCCTTTCTGGGTTGAGGGATAAGACAGCAGTCGCACTCGTAAAAGCCAAAATAAACCAAATTATAAGTGGGAGAGCAGACACGGGTCCCTACAGTGCAAGCTTTGGACCCAACCAAGATGTCAAAGAGAAGAATCGCATGGCAAGACGATTACACATATGATTTTAATTTTTCTTAAAACATGCAAGTCATCATTCTCCTAGCGATTCTCGATTGTGTCTGTTTATTATTTTTGATTGCATTGTAAACTTTTACGAGACTGCGGTCTGACCTAACAACTCCTAGAGGAAAACCTGTACTGAAATCCGTCAATCAGCAATCAGCAGGAGTACCGAGTTGCAGGTGAAGCTGACTTGGGCCAAAAGGATCTTGGGGGACAATCCATGACATACCTTTTTTTTTTTTTTCGTGCGGAAATCCCTTCGGATACCCTCCGCGTGCCAGCGGGGGTGGTTATGTCGGGCTTGAACCGACTAAAACCGCACGCCGTCTCGGGTCTACAGACGCCGGGGTGTAAGGTTGCCCATAGAGCATATCCCTCGCACCCCGACTGACCCTGGGCCATCTCACCACTAACAGCATCGCTCATCCTGTCTCCTCTGAAAGCAGAGGAGTACGGAGAGCGATGTGTTCCCGCCACGTTGGGTATTGGCCGACGATCAATGCCAACCCTATGAAGGGGAAGCCATTGACCGCCGCCCAGGGTGTACCGGCTGTTCCGGTTCCGTTCCCCCCGGACTGCAGCGGGATCGGGATCGGAATCGGAGCGACACTCGAGGAGGTTGCCCAACACGCACCCCAATCCATGACATACCTAATTAATTTAAATATATTAATTTCTCCAGAACATCGAAAAGCAAAAGATATTTGCAAAACTCAAAATAGTCTTAGACAAGATTGATTCCAGAATCACTAACCCAAAAAAACGCAAACTCAAACCGCATCCCTCCAATTTGAAAACAAAGAAAATTACCAAAAAGCCATTTAGGAGATAAAAAGTAAAATGTTTTGTTGAAATGTTCACTTAATTGCGGCTAATTCGGGCCTTGGGGCAGCGATTACTGGCCAGGAATCGAACCTAGGCCGGTGGATCATAATTCAAATATAAGTCGAGAGATCCTTGATTTATTACACAGTCGTATTGCCGTAATGACGTATGAGCTACGGTGTATAATGATACTATATTGTTAGAACAGCGTGATAAGGGAACATTGTGTCTTGAAGATGTAGTTACCAAATTGCCATCCTCAAGCTGAAAGACTAAAATTTTCACATGTTAACTTTAAACAAATCTTACTTACATTATAAACGCGAAAGTTTGTAAGTATGGTGTTTTTTTTTAATATTTAGGACACGTCTATTTGACTTCACTTCGCCTGATGGTAAGCTGAAGGTAAAGTCTCAGGAAAGAGGGTCACCATTACTTACACGTACCATGTTAACAATGGTGGCACTCAGCTTGACGGCCTCATCAGAAGAGGATTGTCGTCGCAGCACCGCGTGACACCTTACCGGTCCTACTAGTGCTGCGACCACAATCCCCCTGCCCGGCTATGGACTTGCTGACCCCTAAACGCAATCAAACCGAAATTGGATTACTATGGAGAGTTTTTCGCAATCGTGCACGGCACCACCCGGCCGAATTTTGTGACAAATTTGTGTCGTCAAATTTCTATACCACCAATAAAAATGGATGAATGTTTGTTACTCTGTCACGCAAAACCGGCAGAACGGATCTGACTGAAATTTGGCACAGGAATAGATTATAGTCCGGAAAACACATAGGCTACTTTTTATCCCGGGAATAGGTTCAGAATTCTACGCGGGCGAAGCCACGGGCAACAGCTAGTATTTATATATAGTAATAGCAACTTTATTCTCGTTAATGATCAGAAATATATCCATCATCAGATATTTGACAACTTAATTGCACAACATAACATAACTTCGGGGAAGTGTCCCCGAAGGGATACTTCCTGTATCCCCGAAGTATCCTGTATCTTCCTGTATCCCCGAACATAACTGGCGGATCGTGGGTGTGCAGAGGTGTATTACACACCCACGATTCGCCAGTTATGTTTAGGGCCCCAATGTAATAGGGGGCGAGCCTATTGCCATCTACCGGGATCATTACTAAGCGAGCGATAATTAACATTTTTAATACACACATAACTACGAAAAGTCAGAGGTGTGTGCCCGGGGAGACTGGGGATCGAACTCAAGATCTCGTCTCGGCAGTACGTTACATACGCCACTGGGCTATCGCCGCTTTGCAGATTTTGCAGAATTCCAGATTTATATAAAATACTAACATAGGTTTTAAAATATGCCCTCATTTTTCAGCTCTAGCTCCAAATTTTAATTTTCATTCAGCCGCTTTTTAGGTTGAAGACGGCAGGATAGAGAAAGTGATGCTTAGACGGTTCGGACACGTAGAGAAGACGGACGAAAGGAGATTAATGAAACATATTTATGAGGTGAGGGTGCATGGGCAACCCAGTGAAGGTCGACCTAGACGTATGTTAATACGATAGAAGACGTTTTAAAGCAAGGCTACGTCAAGAGTACCCGCAACTGGCGTGCATGTATGAAACCAATTATGAAAGTGGAAGAAGCGAAAGACGTATGGCAAGGTCGTAACAATTAAGTGAAAGGACGTTGTCTCTGCCTACCCATTGCAATGGGAAAAGGCGAGTTTTTATGTATATATGTCTGTTTTTTCTGCCTAAAAAGTTATAAAACTAAAAGAAAGGATTACCAGTGTCTGGACGCGAGATCATGAATTTCTTTCAATACCAGTACATATTCATAATACCTGTCAGGCGCCGACGCGTTCTCTGACTGGTTACCACTTTTTTTTTATTTCCACCGCCCTAACAAATCGCTCTGAGAAAATTCACCTGTCATTTCACTGACCAATAATGGCGGCAGAAAAATGGCGCCGTATCCAGTTAGGTATTCTAACTACTTATTACTCAAAGTAGTCGCCGAACAAAATCAGAGCCGCAAGTTTAAAAAGCCTTATTACAGTATAATTTATTCACTATAACATTCCCTCCATGGTACGTCTATAGTTAACAGAAATAAGTGTATGTAGGTTATAATTTAATTCTTTTTTGAATTAATAGGCACAGAGTACAGTTCGGTGGGAATTGTTTATGGAGTTACATATGTTTCTAAGTATATAATTTGGTATTTATGAAGGGATTGGATTATGTACGTGTGTAGGTTTATCAGTCATGTTTTACCTACCAAGAATAGGGTAGTTCGATAGGGAAAATACCATCTTTTCATTTAATAATGCCGGGACTTCCAGGAGATTCTATGATTTTCTTTTAATTATTCTCTTTGGATAGGGAAATTACTATGTTACAAGCTTTCATAGGTCAATGCACCCATGTCTTTACTAGATGGCTTGTGTGGATCTCTGTTTATCCTTTCAGGGAAATCCATATTCCTAGTCAAGCCTCTTAACCATTGAGGTAAGCAGAGATGACATTTTTCTACTCTCTACGAATTTTGCTTCATTTACTTTCATAATTGTTTTCATACATGCTCGTCGGTTATGACCTCGCCTTATAAAAGTTTACTTACATTAGAAAGAAAGATAACGCTATTATTAATGTTTATTAACGTATGTGAAATGTCTTCCGTCCATTCTCTCTACGTGACCGAACCATCCAAGCATCCCTTTCTCTCGTAACTAAATCTTCAACTTAGACATACACATACATAGGTATATTTACTAAATTAATTTACAACGCACGTATTCACGCCTTCTTAGCACGAGGCAAGTAAATAAATAAGTATTTAGTCTGTTTTTACTTCAATATGAGTTAAGAGAGTTACGCAGGAAAACGTACATGCTACAAACGCCTTTAAGTAAGACATGGCCGGTCTTGTTCTTACAATGTTGCCAACGAGTTATGTGTGATTTTGATATAGTGATAAGTCTCATTAAACGGTTACCGATACTATATCGATAGTATTTTAATATCTACATGTTTATATCAATTTGGTGTAAGGAAGCCGCAAAAAAAAATTCGGGGCTCAAGCTTGCGAGATTGGAAGGTCAGACACCAGTCGCTCCCGTAAAAGCTAAAATAAGCCACAGTAGGGGGAGGAAGAGCGGGACTATGAACAGTTTAACTTTGCGCATGGGCGTAGCTAGTTTGCAGCCCCGGTGGTAGGTCCCGTAGTCACTCCCCCGGGTTGCGGCTTAAGACCCGCAAATTTCGGGGAAATACAAAATACTTATTATCTTAGTATTATTCTATTAATTTTCACGTGTATAATAATGGCATTTTATGCACCTTTATGTTGAAAGAAAACTATTTTTAACGGATTCTATCGCGATTTATTTGATGTTATTTTATATTTTACATTGATCCCGACGTTTCGGTTGCTTTTCAGTAGCCATGGTCACGGGGAGACTGAAGATGGTTGTTGTCTTATAGTTTGAAGTGTAAGTTATCTCAAAGTACCCGAACTATGTTGAATTGTTGGTGTTACTATTTACGCAGAATGAGCTCACAGTGTCATGAAGTCTTGTTGTATTGTGATTTTTCTTGGAATTAATTGGAAATCATTTCTTGGAATGTGTGAAATTCGCATAAACTTCTGACAATATCAACATTTTGTTGTTTAGTTTTATAACAAGCCTAGAGAAAGTAAAAATTGAGTACACCCGCGATTTGACATCACTACTTAGTCGAGAAGTAAGAAGAATACGAATATGAACCCTAAAATTTCTCAACTGCAATGCGAATTTACATAGTTTTGTAACTTTCCAACTGGTTAAGTATATAGCTGTATAATAATATACCTCTTAGGTATACAATACATTTTTCTTCTTGTATCATTTCGAGAGATCTACTCTCAAATAAATATAAATAACTAGGATGGTTACCAGCTTCGCAATCAACCCAAACTTAAGCGTAGCGAGATTTGCCTATCCAACAATAGGTCAACGTGACCGGTCGACTTTTTCCATTGATTGGGTTTTTCGGTGATTATTCGTCGATGGTAAGACCGATCGGGACATTCGACCCCTTACGACACTCAGTAATGTCTACTTGATCACCGTGGCAAATTTGGTCGAGATCGGTCAAACGGTCTCGGAGGAGTATCATTTGTTCATATTCTACGAGATTCTACACAGAGCTCTCTAGAACCAAAGTAAGCATAGTTTAACTAGCTTGTGTTATGGGTTCCAAAATACGGATAAACAAACTTAGGATATACTTTTTTTTGTAAATGCATACATATTATACATAGGAACACCCAGACCAATGCAAATAGACATATTCATGCATACAAATATTGGCACTGAGCGGGAATCAAACCCGCGCCCCCTGACGTAGCAGTCGAATGCACTACCGCTACGCCACAGAGGCCGTCAAACTTTGTTTTCCCAGTGTGGAACTACCTGGATTGTGTTCTCAGAGGTGCTCATGAGTTCCTCTGGAGTGCATGTACTCATGTAGTATGTACTCAGACATATAGCACACGTTAGCAGGTGGGCCAGCCTGTGAAGCAACGCCACATTCACACGGTGAACTTGCATCACCCGTGAAACCCCACCTAGACCATTTTTTATACCACTTAGGTGGCAGACAAGCTCACGGCCCACCTTATTAGAAGCGGTTACCGTGACCTATGGACGTGTGCACCACTGAAAGCTTCACACTCGCGCTGCCGACCCTGTAACTACGAATTCAGTGCAGGGTGCGACTGAAATAAGTTCAGCTGAGGGAGCAGGACTCTTGTTGGAAATAAGACATCTTACTACGGCCGCGCGCTCGTGGAACTGTTTTTCGGTGATTATTCCTCAATGGTACATCGAACATGAACCATCTCGCTTCTAAACACTCCTCAGTGTCCACGGTGATAGACCGTGGTAAATTTGGTCAAGATCGCGCGAGTGGTTACGGAGGAGTTCAGCCACCAACAAACGGCTATGCCTGAGAGGAAACCTTACACCAGAGCCTCTTCCGTCAATCAGCAGGTGTACCGGCTTGCAGATCAAGTTGGCTTGGGCCCTGAGGAACTTGGTGGGGTCCTAAGACATAAAGTAGCATACCTACCTATACTAAATTATATCGATATATAATTGTTTGAACTCACTTGGCTGCGGAAGGAGCCGACGTTTTGGGACTTCGCCTTTAGGTAACATTCGCCGACGGAAATCGCGCGAATTCTCAATAATTCGCGAGCAAATGCACCTCTCTTTGAAGGACTCAATTTACAAGAAGACTCGCCTCCGCTTTATGGACTCATATTTAATCTGTACGTAACTAAATAGAAATAACGTTCAAAATGTCATCACACTAATAATATAAACGCGAAAGTTTGTATGGATATATGAATGAATATTCGTTACTCTTTCACGCAAAAACTACTGAACGGATCTTTATTTTTTTTTCATACGGAAATCCCCTCGGATTCCCTCCTACCAGCAGCGGGGGAAGTTATTGCGGGGTTGTACCGGCTAAAGAGGCGGTGGTGGCGCAAAAGGCATTTACCAACTGAACGGATCTGAATGAAATTTGGCACAGAGAAAGGTTATATACTATAGTCTTAAATAGGACATTTGTTTCTTAAATAGTATTGTAAGGTGTCTGGAGTATGTATACAATTAATAATGAAGGGCCCTTAGGGGCCCTACCAAGACCTGATGGGCTAAACAAACCTCACCTGCAAACCAGTACACCTGCTGATTGACGGACAAGGCTCTGGCGCATGCTTTTCTCTTCGGATTAGGAGGCACACACAACACACACACACGGCAAAGTCAAAACTCATTTATTCTGTATAGACCATTATAACGGCACTTACAAAATGACAAATAAAAAGTTAGACTAATGTTTAGCAAATGAACCACCGCGCTCGTTTGAAACAGAAGACACGAGAAACTCAGCGGGCTGTTTGTTTATTTAGAAACATGTTTACTTAATTTAATTACAATATTTTTGTTTGAGTAGCATAGTGAGAGAGCACCCAGTTCATATCCAAACTTATTTGTCGTCTTAACATTCTTGAATTTCATAATAACCTTTTGACAAAGTTTAGTTTTATTTTTCATTTTTATGAAGTGGTACTTCCTTCGTTTCATCAGGGAGCTTGTTGTAGCAGCGCATACAATTACCCTGGAAGGAATTACCGATCTTGTGGAGTCGACTATCGCCAATTACAAGATTGTTTTTATGTCTGGTGTTTATGTTATGTATATCATAAAGCCTTAAAGAATTGGAAATGTTTTTTTTATCATACAAAAGATTTTCAAAAACATATTGCGACACTACAGTTTGGGACGCTCCCATAAAAGCTTATAAGTCAAACCTACTGGAGAAGCAGGACCAAGGGAACCGGGCTCCGAAGTGAGAGCCTCTGACGCAGCCTTGGAACAGCGCTAAGCAAACGATGATAAGTATTGATTAAAAATCTTAGCTATATACGCACGTATCAATATTACAACCGTACTAATATATAGGTAAGTGATATGTGCGTTCGTCTGTCCGGTTAATTGCGGCACTCCGATTGGTTGATTATAGGGGGTTTGATGCTCGGCCGTTCTCACGGCCGGATGTGTGTGTATGTTGGTGTGCGGTGACCCTATTTTGAGGTTTGTTTGGGACTGGTGGACGAGAAAGTTATTAAAAACTAGCTTGCCCGTGTGAAATACTGATTTCCCGGGATAATCCCGCGATAACCCAATCCCGGGATAAAAGTTAGCAGCCCACATCAGTCCATGGCCCGATATTTTTTATTTTTTATTTTGTCAGAACATACTTAACTTGACCACAGCCACAGCGTTTTCCGTTACCCTACACAAGTCCTTGGTAGTATCTACAGGTAGAGGGACACAGTGGACAAGAAAGTAAATGTGAAATAGACTGCGGGATAGGGCCTCGCAATCGCAGGGCTCTTGCAACCAGTCAATTTTACGCCCATTTTGCTGTTTAATGACTTCCAAATTATCCCCTAGAAATGATGTCAAAGGCGGCAAGTTTTATTTTGGTCTGATGAAACCTGCTGGACCTGGATGTTTGTCTAAACATTAATCCACAGAGGAAAACCTTCACCATAGCCTCGTTCGTCAATCAGCAGATGTACTGGCTTGTAAGTGAGGTTGGTTTGGACACTAAAGATGTAAATTTTATAAAGAATCATTCAAAATTGGCTTGCTTTGTGACCCACGACATGATAAATATATTTGATACTTGACGGTCGAAATGTTGGTCGCCCTACAGGATCAAAAACCGCATGCTAACAGAAACTGCTTATTTTAAGTTAACATTGAGAAAGTATTTGGAGTTTGGAGCCCTGAAATTACCGACCAGTTGACTTATGATGTATGAAGTCCAGATTTTTCGTTGTTTTTGCCAATTGAAACTGTAGGTTAGTGAGAAAGAAAGGAAAAGTTTTATCTGGTTGTATTTAAGCATGTTTATCCATATTTTAGAACCCATATTACAAGCTAGTTAAGTTATATGCTTACTTTGGGTCTAGACAGCGTGCAGCGTCTGCAGCTCTGTAGAATATAATTATTTTCTATTATTTCCGTTTATTCATTTCTTAAACTATAGCATAACTTCATAAAACCATAACTTCACGCCTGTATCCCCGAAGGGGTAGGCAGAGGTGTATTTCACACCCACGATTCGCCAGTTATGTTAAGGTCTCAATGCAATAGGCGGCGAGCCTATTGCCATCTACCGGGCACATTATTAAGCGAGCGATAATTAACAATTATTAATGCACACATAACTACGAAAAGTCAGAGGTATGTGCCCAAGGCGACTAGGGATCGAACTCGAGACCTCGTCTCAGCAGTCCGTTACGTAAGCCACTGGGTTATCTATAACTATAGCTTACATTTTAAAATGAATGATTATAAAAAGATTTATTTAAAAACATACAAAGGAACAGTACTCCACCGGCATCGGGTACAGGGACCAAGTTAGCGATGTTTAGGGCTCCAGAGATAGCTGCAATCTGCTCACAATGAGTGCCGTTTCAAAAAGAATCGCCTTCTTTAATAAAACTTGGACCTACCCGCCGTACAATTCCGAGCCTTCCATGAGAGAACTTATACAACTAGGCCTATTTCTATGGACCTCACCCTCCACATGTCGGTAACCTGTCGTGTGCCAGATATTAAGTTTTGTTATTCTTTATACAGAGTTGCTAATATCAAGACTTTGTAGTGCCCTGATAATCGCCAACCATTCAAAAGATGGCAACCCAAGAGGAATTAAATTATTAACATTATTTGAAACATATCTAGTTTTCCATGCCGCCAAGTATTCATTAAGACGTAACTTGGAGCCCACTATTACTATTTTATAACACAAATAATTACTTAACTTACTCCTACCATGCTTAAATAGATTTTAATTACTCTCCGAAACCAAACACGTGGCCATTATAACTACAGTAGAACAAAACAGCAATTACTTGGCAGTAGGCTGTAATTAAATTATATGAAGAATAACAATAATTTATAAATAAATATAACAAATTAAACATTCGTTTGTTTTTAAATCTGATGATTAAGATTTAGATTGTAGAAAACTGGATTCCTTCATTTTTGTTCAAGTTGGTGTTCTCCACATCCTCTAGGCTTGGCTGATACGGCTTTTGTGGACGCGACTGCTCAACTCCGAGAGAAAACCCTGCGCCAGAGCCTCAACTGAACCTCCTCCGTCAGCTGAAGAGAAGATCTTGTTGGGAACAACATAAGTTAGCTATAGGAGGTATATGGAGTACATACCGAACATAAATATACAAACGTCTTTTTCCCTCTGGGGTGGGCAGAGACAACGGCCCGCCGTTTGCTTCTGTCCTTTCCTTGCACAACTCACTTATTGAACCTTTCATGCAAAACCCGATTTCGACTGCTTTTACCCCCCTCCCCCCGCACCCGTCTCGGGTCTTAACGAGGTTGCCCATAGAGCATATCCCTCGCACCCCGACTAACCCTGGGCCATCTCCGGTTTCTAGATGGCCTCCTCGGGTTTGGGAACCACGGTGTCCCCGTCTTGCCCCGGTTTGGGGGAGCGGCGCTAGTCGCCCCGCCGTCCCGGTTGTGGGAGTGTCATTATTTGTCGACATGTCACGTGTAACAAATAATGTCACTCCCATACATTTTGGACTTTTGCGAATTTTGCTTTGAAGCGATTCCACTAAGAGAATGTCATTTTGTCTACAGGCCCTGGGGCCTACATAGATATAGTCAAATATTGACTATAACGCCAGTGGAAAAAACCGAAATGTATGCGAGTGTCATTATTTGTCGACATGTCACGTAAGCAAATAATGTCATTCAAAGACATTTCGGACTTTTGCGAATTCGTTTTGAAGCGATTCTTCTAATAGAATGCCACTTTGTCTAGAGACCCTGGAACTGTAGACAAAGTCACATGTCGATAAGTAATGTCACTCCCATACATTTCGAGGGGGCCATCTCGAAACCGGATATGACCCAGGGTCAGTCGGGGTGCGAACGAAATGCTTTATGGACCTTACACCCGTCTGAAGACCCGAGACGGCGTGCGGTTTTAGTCGATTCAAGTCAGACATAACCGCCCCCGCTGGCCAGCGGGGGGTATACGAGGGGATTTCCGCACGAAAAAAAAATTGTTTAGCCAATAGAATGTGACTTTGTTTTCGCTATTTGGTCTAACTACAGAACTTCTATGTCGCCAGTAAGTTGTTGAAGTCAGATGGCAGTCGCTTTGCACTTTTGCTTTGACTTTGACTTTGACTTTGACTTTGACTATCGAAGTACGGCCGTTTCGTAGCTAGACTGAAAGTCGACCCCAAAAGTTGAGAAAAAGCTCGATGGATGACGACATAGCGAGCATGATGTATGTATGTATGTGTATATACAGACGCACATAAAAACAAAACAAATAATACAGTAAGATGTATTCGAATATAGAAGGCGTGGAATCGTGACGTGCTGCAGGCGAGCTGCTCTCTGATTGGTCGGTTGTATGCGCGTGAGTTCAACAAAAGGTTGAATATTTTGAAAAATGTTTAACGTATTGTAAGGCCTTTTTATTTTAATTTTGTGAGTGGATACACAAGTTATGACATTATGATATTTTCGGAAGTTTACGCGAATGTCACACATTGAAATAAAACTATTTTTAACGGATTCTATCGCGATTTATTTTGATGTTATTTTATATTTTACATTGATTCCGACGTGTCTTGACATTATGTTCATAAAAGCTTCTGAAACCTAATTCGTTGACTTTTATGTATAGATACTACTCGGCTAAAGGGATTTCCGCACAAAAAAAAAAAGAAAAGGTATCACGAAAGACAAATAGTGGTGTCGAACAAGGCGCTTGTATGGCGCTAACTATTATACAGATGACATTACAAAAAGGCCCACTATGTTTATACAGATAGGTGTCAAAGTTCCTTAACTCTACCTACTTCTAATTATCTTGTTCCCTAATTTATCTAGTTTCTGCGTTCCATTCCAAATTCGAAATTAATTCCCGCCTCACCTTGACACAATTATTGTTCTAACAGCAGCTATCCCGGTGGCATCTAAAGATAGCACTTAGGAGCCCAGGGTCCGTTCTTCTATGATTACTACTGCTGTCTGGATACATACCCAGAGAGGAAAAATTGCTCCAGAGCTTAGTCCCTTCGAACCTTGAGCCCCAAAGGCCTTAGCGACGCCCCGTACACCCTGAAGAATCCTACTTCCTACTAACTAATAATATACTTAACTGTGAAAATTGGTGAAGATGTTGAAGCGAAGAAGCGTCGGTTGCTTAGTGGTTAGGAGTCGGCCTTCGAAAGGTCCCCAGTACGAATCCTGGCCATTACACTACTGACGTGAACCCACTCCTAAAACAAGCAATTTAGCTTAGTTGGAGGGGTTAGGGGAATACTAGTAATTACTAATATCCTTGAAAATTAATTTAAAAAAATGTTTCTTACTCAATTACGCTCAAACGGCTGAACAGATCTGGCTGAAATATGGTACAGAAATGAATAATAATCTGGAATAACACATAAGCTACTTTTTATTATCCCTGGAATTGGTGCCCATGGGTAGCGGAAACGGGAGCAGAATTCCACGCAGGCGAAACCACGGGCAACAGCTAGTATAATATAATAATTTGTCTGTGGTTTGTAAACGTTTATTTTTAAATACATTCTAAGTAATAGCGCTTCATAAAATTATTGGATTCTTACCTAAAAAAAAAATATATATAAAATCAGTCAGATTTATTGTACCTAAATTGTAACAATAATTTGATCCATATCCGTTGTTAAATACAAATTAACGGTCTATCAATCAAGTATTTCAACATTCTTCGGAGCCATTTTCAAATTCTTCTGAATAGTGATTGATGTAAAGGTGCGGTTCCACTGTGAGCGAGCGATGACAGGATACGTCACGTTAGCTCCCATTACACTTGCGCGCCAAATAAAATAAACACCACGACGAATTAGTAATTGTTATTGTTTTGTGTAAATTTTATGTTTTCGTGTTTGTTATTGAAGTGAAAACTTCTTTTGGCGCACTGCACACAGATTTTTCCGTAGGTAGTAAGTTAGGCTGATCCGTCACGCTCTGAGGTAAAAGGCTCGATCGGGTGAACTCAGGACCGCCGAGTGTCGTACAGTCAGCTGCTATTCGCTGTTGAGTCGCTGTGTTTAGTATATTCAATTCATACGTAATAGTCCGGTCAATCTAGACCAAACAATGAGAGTATAGGTACATAAAGTCCCAACAAGCTGAAAATCAGTAAAATTGTTCAAAAAATAATTATAAATAATATTTAAAAGTTCCCCATCATTCCCGTGTATGGTTTTTTTTTTATTCAAGGTCAAAAGTCAAAAAATGAATTTTTCGCGATTTTCCGGAAAACGGTAAGTTTTATCATAAAAGTACCTTAGACAAAAGTGTAGATCATAAAATTATCTATAAAAATGCATCAATACTTTTTTCCCACGAGCCACCGTTTCTGAGATATAACGATTTAAATAGTTATAACAGTTGTTATCGTCATAATATGCATGAGTACGCCACGTATATACATCTCTAGAGTTTTTATATATTATAAAATATATATATACCTATATATATATATATATATATACTAGGAATTCAGTGCAGGGTGCGACTGAAATAAATTGAACTGAGCGAGCAGGACTCTTACTTAGCGCGCATAGCTAAGGCCGCGCTCTCGTGAAACTGTTTTTCGATGATTATTCCTCAATGGTACATTGTATTTGAACAGTTGACCCCTCTAAACACTCAGCGGTGTCTACACTATCACCATGGCAAATTTGGTCAAGATCGGTATTGTGGTTCCGGAGGAGTATAGTCTCGACCAAAAGGCTTAGCCACGTATAAGAGCATCGGTTCGCTCAGCTCAATAATAAATGAAATACCGTTAGTCTTGACTTACGTCACTCTGTAGTGAAAACACACACACGTGAAAACTGGCTGTGATACGACATCTGCATTTTACAGGAGGGGTAAAACAGCAGTTTTTAAAATGTTTGAAACACAAGATTTAGTTCAATGTGCTGAAGTTTTTAAAAAGAGTAATTCAACTCAACAAGAAGTTATCACCAACGGCATCCGCTTTCTTCTTTCTATGTACGGAGCTCCTAAAAAACTACCTGTTTAGATAAGCATTGATAAGTATGTTTCTTTAAAAATACTAAAAATAAAAAACAAGTTCAAATTAGTGTGTTGCACCAAGAGGAATAGGATTCACGCAAGCGTCTTCCTCCAACCTCAGTTGCTGCACATCAGAGTAAGAATCGTGTCCGTTATGTTAGCGTACACAAGAGCTATATCGAGTTGGTTACTATGCCATTAAACTCTGTGTAAATACTGCCTAATTAGTGTAAAAATATAAAACTCTTCCTCTTTATTCTAGGAAATAAACACCATTTTCACTGTGTACACTGGCGTCACGATCAAGCTAGCGTACACATGGCCGTATTCGAAAACTGCTAATTGTAATACAACAGAGTTTACACACAAAAATAGTGCTCTAATACTTCTCCCACTATGCAAAATTTCATATCGATTGCTCTTGTAGGAACAGAGATATTGAACAAGACTTTTCAATGACATTCGGAGCTGGCGTTATGGCCGCGTACACATGATAGTTCTTATAGAAAGGGAACTTTTCTTTTAATAAATGCTATATGTATAAATAGTGCGTGAAATTCTGCCTCTTTTAGTGTAAATACTTTATGCGAATTCGCAGTGGAATAATTAAAAAATCCATGTTAATTTCTGTTCGTAGTACAGGTACAGATATGCTTGGGGTGTGTGTTAGGGGGTGTGTGTTGGGTAACCTCCTCGAGTGTCGCTCCGATTCCGATCCCGCTGCAGTCCGGGGGGAACGGAATCGGAGCGGCCGGTACACCCTGGGCGGCGGTCAATGGCTTCCCCTTCACCCCTTCATAGGGTTGGCATTGATCGTCGGCCAATACCCAACGTGGCGGGAACACATCGCTCTCCGTACTCCTCTGCTTTCAGAGGAGACAGGATGAGCGATGCTGTTAGTGGTGAGATGGCCCAGGGTCAGCCGGGGTGCGAGGGATATGCTCTATGGGTAACCTTACACCCCGGCGTCTGAAGACCCGAGACGGCGTGCGGTTTTAGTCGGTGCAAGCCCGAAATAACCGCCCCCGCTGGCCGGCGGGGGGGTATCCGAAGGGATTTCCGCACGATAAAAAAAAAAAAAAAAGGTACAGATATGCTCAAAAGTGATTTGTCAAGTTTTTTAAAATACAGAACTAAAACTGAGTAGCAGTAACTAGCAGTTTTCGAGTACGGCCAAGTGTACGCTAGCTTGATCGTGACGCCAGCGTACACAGTGAAATTGGTGTTTATTTCCTAGACTAAAGAGGAAGAGTTATTTTTTATTTTTACACTAATTAGGCAGTATTTACACAGAGTTTAATGGCATAGTAACCAACTCGATATAGCTCTTGTGTACGCTAACATAAAGGACACGTAAGAATCCTATTCCTCTTGGTGCAATACTACAGCTGGCGTACCGTAGTGTGGCGTTTTATCTCCCTTACTATTCGCAATTTTTATAAATTCCATCTCAGAAAAACTTGTTTCATCCTACCACCTTTACGCTGATGATCTGCAAATTTATACACAAGCTCCCTTAAGTAACTTACCAGAAGCCATTTGTAAGATCAACATGGATCTAGAGCATATTTCCGAGTGGAGTATAAATTATGGACTCACGGTGAATCCGACCAAAACACAAATAATTGTCATTGGTGGTCCACAGTTAGTTTCGAGAATTGACTGGTTGCAACTACCATAAGTCCAATTTGCAGAAGCTGTTTTACCAATTAGTACCAATGTAAAAAACTTGGGCATCTACTTCGACAATACCTTTTCCTGGAGACCTCAACTCCAAGAAACAAGTCGGAAACTTTTTGCTTCAGCAGGGGCTTTGTGGCGGTTACGAAACTTTCTTCCAACTTCTACTAAAATTTCGCTTGCTCAATCTCTTCTTCTTCCTATACTAGATTACGCCGATGTCAGCTATCCTGATCTCACCGAGGAGCAATTTGATAAGCTTGAGCGTCTCCAAAATTTTTGCATTAGATTCATATTCGGCTTACGTAAATATGATCACATTTCTGAATTTCGAAACAGACTCAAGTGGCTCCCAATTCGTCTTCGCAGGAATGCTCATATTTTGGCATTATTATATAACGTTCTTTTCAATCCCACTACTCCTAGGTACCTCAAAGAACGTTTTAGATTCCTTCGTGACACACAATCATGTGCGATCCCTGAGGTCATCTGAGAACTTGACGCTGGAAGTGCCAGTGCACTCTACCGCCTATTATGGCAAATCTTTTACTGTGAAGGCCGTTGGCCTATGGAATGCATTGCCAGTAACCATTAGACAGGCGCAATCCATAAATATTTTCAAAATAATGTTAAAGAATCATTACCTTTCTCTATTGTAGTCAGACAACAATTCACATTCTATTTATTTATTTGTGTATGTATCTGTATATTTGAATACTATGTAATTATTATTCATGTGAATAATTCTTCTACTTTTTTTTATAAAACTACACCAACACTTTCTAATATTATGTACTCTTCATTCCTGTCCATCCTATGGTTGCCTGGACGAGACCACTTTTAGTGATAAGGCCGCCCATTGTGCATTTAACTGTAAATGTTCCAAATTTGTATCCGTAGTGATTTTGGTGTACAATAAAGAATTATCTATCTATCTATCTATCTAAGAGCTTCGCTTCGCTCAGCTCAATTATAGTATACACAACAAATTATTATATACCAATTACAATTTAAATTCAAAAGTAAAATTTGAATACAATAAAAAATCGGCACTTTAAAATTAAGATATTAATATGGTAGCTATATTTTTGCTCGGGAGTGCATATGCGCTAACTTTCCCCCTCCACGCTGACTTAGTGTCACGATTCTTGACGCGGCCTATATTTGAGATCGTCCAGCCCAGTACGTGACTGATGTAACTTCGTTCCTAGGGAAATCAAAGCATTTTAGCTCAGACGTAGAAGTTAACCAGAACACTGGTATTGTACAACTCACTTTACACTGTCTTTTTATTATAAAGACTAAAAATTATCTGTCCAAAAACACTAGAATAAATAACAGACACCCAACCTCTACGTTTGCCAATGTTAGGCTGAGCGCTCATTAGAGACGAGACAATCTTAAGACAGACTATTGCTTGACTATGAAAGTACGCACACTTCGAACAAAACTGTTCATTCATTTCATTCATTTATTCATTGCCTACTAAGTGTACATAGATGTTTACATATATATTTCAGTACTTAGGACTTAGTGCCCTTTTCAGGCATTGCAATATTGAGGTCACACTTTACAAGTGACTCATATAATATACTATTAATTTTACCAATGTTAAAAATTCAAATTAAATTACATTACATTAGATTCAACAAAGATAATAATTGGTTGGAATAACAATAACAATATGTCAAATTCTGAATTGCTTATAACTAATACTAATATGTCAGATTGTGCCAAATAAATATAATGCTTAATGTCAATTATTTGATTATTGAATCAACTTATCCCCCAAATAATCCCCCGTTGAGTAGTAACATTTTTCAATTAAATACATTTTTAGTTTTCTATGAAAGAGTGTAATACTTTCTTGGTGTTTGATAATGTTAGGAAGTTTATTAAATATTCTAACTGCCATATAGTAGGGACTTTCATTTAACATTTTTATTCTTGATGGCGGTAGGTGTAGTCGCTTTTTGTGTCGGGTGTTTATGTTGTGGATGTTTTCCATAGTATCAAAACTATTGATGTTTTTGTAAACAAAGTCGCATATATCAAATATGTATATTGATGGTAATGTTAATATTTTATGTTTGATGAAATAGGGCCTACAGCTTTCTGTGTTGTTTATTTGTACTATGATTCTGATACATTTCTTCTGCATTATAAATAGATCGTTTATATCGACACTATTTCCCCAAAGCATTACCCCGTACCTCAGCCACGAGTATGCATATGCATAGTAGGCTGATAAAGCAGTTTGTGTGTCTGTGTTTCTCTTAATTTGGAAAAGGGCGTATGTGAATTTGGATAATTTAGCTTTGACGTGTTCTATGTGCGTTCTCCAGTTTATGTGTGTGTCTATGTTTATTCCCAGTAGTTTGAATGTGGTAACTTCCTCTAAAGGTGTGTGTTGGTGGGTTATGTTTAAATCTAGGGGAGGTTTTTTGTATGATCTGAACTGTATGATTTTAGTTTTATTTGAGTTTATTTCTAAATTGTGTTCTTGTAGCCATTCAGTCACAGTTAGAAGAGTGTTTTGTACTATGGTGTTGTGGTTGGTTATACCGTCGCATTGCATCACAATTGAGATGTCGTCTGCGAAGAGGACGGGTAACGCTTTTTCCGGGTCCAATGATTTAGGTAGGTCGTTTATATAGATCAAGAACAATACACACCCTAGCACACTTCCTTGGGGGATTGAGCAAGTCAAACGATTTTCCTGCGAGCGCACGGATTGAATTTCTTTATTTTGAGTGTCATAATTTTCAATCTGTACTATTTGTGTCCTAGTATCTAAGTAGGATTTGAACCATGAGTGGGCAGGTCCGCGAACCCCGCAGCCGTTTAATTTCATTAGAAGTATATTGTATAAGACCTTATCATAGGCCTTCGTCATGTCAATTAACAAACCTATAACATGCTTTTTATCATTTATGTGTTGAAGAGCCGTTTGTACGTACTTATAGACTGCCAAAGTTGTTGACCTTGACTTTCTGAAACCGTTCTGACTGTCGTCCAGGATTTTATATTTTTCCAAAAATGCATACAACCGGTTACACATAGCCCTCTCGAACACTTTTGAAAAAGTTGGAAGTAGTGCAATGGGTCTGTAGTTGCTAGGGATTTGAATGTCACCTTTTTTATGTATGGGTTTTACTAGCGAGATTTTTAATGAGTCTTGAAATTGTCCGTCTTCGAAGCTTTGGCTGATTAATAATGTTAAAGGAACAGTGAATTCTATAGCACATTGTTTCATTAGTACAGGTGGGATATCATCTATACCACAGCTATGTTTATTTTTTGTTTTTTTTTATAATATTTAGTACTTCTTTATAATCTACCGGCTGCAAGTACATTGAGTGTATTGGCGAGTTTATAACAGGTTGTCCGATGGGGGTGCTGGGATAGGTCTTATTTTGGTTTTGATTAGTAGTCTTGTCATGGTTATGGCCCACTGTTGCAAAAAAATTGTTAAATGTATTACATATTGTTAAGGGGCACGTCACTACTTCATCATTTATTTTCAATTTCATATTTTCTTTTTTCTTAATATCTATTTTTCTTGTAATTTTGTTGATAATTTTCCACATAGTTCTAACCTTATTATCTGATTTTTTCATCTGCCCTATATACTCTAGCTTTTTTGATATTTTAATACTCGATTTTAGTGTTTTGCTATATTGTTTGTAGTGGTTTTTTATAATATAGCTATTTGTTTCATTACACATAGTTTTTAGGGCCCTTTTATGCCTGCATGATTTTTTTAGCCCTTTTGTGAGCCATCCTTTTTTTTGTTTATTGTTTATTGTAATTTTTTGTACAGGAATATGCTCATTTAAACGCTGTGTTATTAATGTAATAAAAGACTTATAGTTATCGTTTATGCTTCTGTCTTTTAGTATAGTGTCCTCCCAACTAATTGCTTTTAGTGAATTTTTAAAAGAGTGTATTTTCTGCTTTGTAAAAATTCTTTTTTTCATTTTCCATGTTTCATTGTTTAAGTTTGGAATGCTTTCTATGTTAAGCTCTATACTTATAGCTTTGTGGTCAGATAGGCCATGGCTTTGAACTGATGAATTTTTAATAAGGGATTCAAAGTTTGCAAACAGTAGGTCAATACAGGTGGATGTGTTTTTTGTTACCCGTGTAGGATCATGAATCAATTGTGTTAAGTTATGTGTTTTCATAAAATGTATAAATTCTCGAGCTTGTTTATCCTTCTTGTTTACATTTATATTGAAATCACCTCCTATAATTATGTTTCTTTGTGAGTTTTTGGTATCTAGCTTATGTAGAAGTGTTTCCATTTGTTGGTAGAATATATCTATATGACGATCAGGTCTATACAACCCCACAAGTAAACAATTGATTTTGGGGATCTCTATCGCACTGAACTCAATTACAAATTCCTTGGAAAGATTCACAATATCAGTTTTCTCTATACATTCTATACTATTTTTAACTATTATACAGACGCCTCCACCTTCGTGGATTTTTCGATAGAAGATGGATCCAAGTTTATAGCCTTCCGGCATAACAGACATAACGTAGTGGTAATTGTAGCCTACTTCCGACAGTGATATAATATCCATATTAGAACTTATTAGTAGTTGTTCGAGTAGTTCTACTTTGTTCCCTATGCTTTGGATGTTCTGGAAGGTTATCGTAAAATTGCTAAAGAAATGTCTTGTTGGTTTTCTGTTTTGATGTAGCTGTGGGCTGCTGAATTTGTGAAGGTATTTGTGTTAATTGTTCTTCGCTTCTTACCTCGGTTATGATAGTGTTAGTGGGTGCTGAAGGATTTGGCAGTTTTCCAGTAATGCACGTAGTAGGGACACTTTCTTTTCCGTTAATAAATAGCTTGTTATTTCTAATTATAGCGTGATTTCCATTTTTCCTGGCTGCCTGGAGATTGAGCTTGAGTTCGTGGCGCTGCTGGAGAGTCTTCTTGTCCATAAAAGTTTCCACAGCAAGTCCAGTGTTTTTCCATTCTCTGGCGTTTTCAATGATGTATCTCGTCATACGTTTGCTGATTAATTCAATTGCAAGTGGTCTTCTGTCTCCGCGTCTGCCTATACGTTTTATTTCCTCTATATATGGGTTTATATCTATGTTCATTATATCTTGAAAAGCCTGGGAAACTCGGGCATAAAGATCATACTCTGTTTCTTGATATTCTTCATGTATACCGAAGAGTACAATTTTTTTATTTTCATTTTGTAAGTTGTGTAGCTGCAGTTCAATATTTTCAATTTTTTTCATTAATATTATTTATTCTATCATTTATTGCCATTTGTTCTCTAGTTAAATTATGTACTTTTAAATCTATGTCCCTTTGTAGTATTTTGGTAGAATTATTTAGTTCAGCTTGAATAGTATTTTTAATGTCCTGTAATAATGACGACTTATTTTTTTCCAATTTTGTATCCAATAGTAAGCTAAGTTTTTCTAGTGTCAAGGGTTCACAAGCAAGTTTTATTTCATAGTTTGCCAGGGAACTGACGTCATCCATGCTATTGCATATTGTGTTTCCAACGTAATCATCTATAGATAAGCTATTTTCACAGTTACTGGTGTTAGATTCACTAGGGGTCGGTTTACGGCGCATTGTAACATTCATATCAGTGAACTCTTCCTGTGATGCTCGTATTGGGGTGTTGGTGTTGTTACCTTTTGGCATTTTGCATTTGCAGCCTTGGCATTTCCATACACTTTTTTGGTTTATGGTCATAGTGTTGAATGTTCCAACGAGGACGTTAGCGCATTGTAGGTCATAATATTTAGTACAAAATGTGAGCATTTTAGTCGTTCGCTTTTTGGCACATTTTGATGACATCCAGCGCATTGCATCATATTTATACTTGAGAGAAGTGAGTGAACAGGTGATGCCCTCTATGTAAAAGAGCCTGTTTATACGACCTTTTTGAATAACTTTCAAATTAGGATACAAACTTGTTGACATAAAAATTTACAATTTCCACTTCTCACTGTGGGAAAAATATCACACTTGGTTTTATATTTTTTATTCTATTGTTTTTAATGTTTATTCTGATATGTGGAACACAAATGTAGCTACAAACTTACTTATATTCTTCAACTCGCATTTATTAATATTCAATAGGGTAGGCCATTTGAACACGATTACAAATTTTCTTAAATTTAAATTACGGAGCAGATGTAAACAGCGCCGGTGTTGCTACACACTCACTGCACAATAAATTATACAGTCTCAAAAAGTGAAACTTGTGTTTACCCAGACTCGATCTCAAACTTCTTATCGACCGTCCATACAAAGAAGAAGGCTCGTCTCACCACGGGACCACCAATACATTTAAGTTTCCTGTTGAAATACGGGAATGGTATTTATACGTCATAAATAGTAGTAGGCACATGTACTAATTTATTGAAATCTGCCGTTTCTTTTGTTATCACTAATGGGGTCAAAGTCCGATTTTGATGAAGTTTTTGAAATTTTATGGACCGTTTTAATTTTTATTTATGTTATAACTCGAGTTTCATCAGTTTTTTTTTTACACTAAATTTACACAGTTTGTCACTTTAACACTCAGGTTTGGGTATGTATACTTATAATCATTAGAAAACTACTTTTTGCACTGTTTTTTTAATTTAATTAACGACAAGGCCAGCAACACGTCTGCTCACCTCAACGCCGCAATGGGTCTTTTTTGGTATGTTTCATGAATAATGCTGTCAAAGACCTATACGGCGACAAGTCTGTCCTAAGACTGTCGTCGCGGTAGTCCTACTTACGTTATACGTACTATAAATAAGAATCTTACGTGTAAACGTAAAAAACACTGGCATTTTTCCTCTTTTCTAAAGTAACTTTTATTAAGAACGTCATATCTCTATACTTCGGCTAGAGTGGCACCACAACTTACTGTTAGGCCAGTAATATCACTGGCCCATTGCCAACCTTAAATACAGATTCGCATCTGTTAAAATTGTTGAGTGTAGGTCAAAAGTATTGAATGCCCGAAATTATTTATTTGTTTTATTTATTGACTATAAAATATTATTATAAAATTGTAAATTAGTTGTGTCTGTGCATTGGAGATACCTACCTATTTAAAAAAAACTTGGGTGTTAACGATTCTGAACTCAATTTTTTTTTTTGGAATTCTTGTCAGTTTGTTATTAGGTAGGTCTTGGTAGAACGAACGTGGCGGGAACACATCGCTCTCCGTACTCCTCTGCTTTCAGAGGAGACAGGATGAGCGATGCTGTTAGTGGTGAGATGGCCCAGGGTCAGCCGGGGTGCGAGGGATATGCTCTATGGGTAACCTTACACCCCGGCGTCTGAAGACCCGAGACGGCGTGCGGTTTTAGTCGGTGCAAGCCCGACATAACCGCCCCCGCTGGCCGGCGGGGGGGTATCCGAAGGGATTTCCGCACGATAAAAAAAAAAAAAAAAAAAAAAAAAAAAAAAAAAAAAAAAAGGTAGGTCTTGGTCAGACTTAATATCTGCCGTATGACTGATTGCAATTGGTTAAGTAGAACCGAAGATAGCATAACCAAAAAATAATAACCGACATTCGGGCGGGTGGAGCCGCAGGTATCAGCTAGTTTATTATAAAATTGTTTTTATTCTCTCGCTAACACTGGCACCCAACCTCATCCAACTTAAGTTTCACCGTTTCTAACTACCATCCCTATTTTTTCAACACTTTATCTCAATACAAATAAGGTTCAATTTCGTACAATATTTTAATGCAACTACATGCCATGAATCAATCACCTCACACTCAGTGATTACAGTAAGACAGACATTCCCTCCGGGTACGGGGTTCGATCCCGTGCCGGGCATCAATCAAAAGTCGTCTATTTTCACATTCGTGATTTATAAATCTTTTTTTTACGTTTCGCGTCTTAGTAACGAAGGGTTTGTAGAAAACTAGTTTTTGCCTGCGGGTTTCAATAGGTAGGCACCTATTTAAGATTATTGGAAGACTGTTTTTTTATTTTTCTGATATTTTTGTACTTTGCTATTCAGTTTCTACTTCTGAAGTTTTTTTAATTTTTATTATTATTAAAGATTTCAAATAGTCCTTTCTGTCCTATAGTGACTATACAATTTGCTTACTCTAAACATATAGGTACCTGGCGTCAACGTCAACGGCCAAGAGTCTGACCAACCGGCCCTTTTCAGGGCCAGCTGACCCCATTGCACTAGGGTGGTCGCTCCAGGTACCCCTCTGCTGTTATCAGAGGGGACACTGCGAAAGGTTGGAAGTAAGACGGCAGTCGCTCCCGGAAAAGCCGACATACCTACCAATCAAAAACAATAAGCAGACATCGGGATCAAAAAGTGCAAATTCGCTGAGGATGATGATGATGACCTACTTATTACTCACAATAGGAGTTTTGGGGTCCCACCACGATTTTTGCAGCCCAAGCCAACCTCACCTGCAAGCCGGTACACCTGAAGGAAGCGACTGCGGCAGGAAAACCTGCGCCAGAGCATCGTTCGTCAATCAGCAGACTTGCAAGTGAGGTAACCTTGGACCCTGCAGATGCTAGTGGGTTACATTTCCCACCTTCTGTTATTATATATCCTCAGTTAATCACGGCTTTTTACACCATCACCATCTGCTTCTGTCTTTAGACACTTCACGAGCTTCCTCTACTGTCATTAAACCTTTCATACAAGCCCGCCGGTTTCAAATGCATCTGACTGGCCATTTTTTCAATACCTTGTGGCGATACCACATATACCCAACGCCATCTAGCGACAACAAGGTGAACTACTTCGATACTACTACGTCACTACCAATCCTGAATCGCGAAAGTGAAGTTCGCGCGCTAGTATAACATATATACAACATCCCAACAACAACCTTTGGGCCGCGGCCCGCCAGGCGTGATCACCTTGCCTAGTCGGAGGATCCTCCCTTTGTGTTGGAGTAACATCACACCCCTTTCCTCCACAACCTCATCAATATGGTTAGCGTAGGTATGTTCTGCGAAGTCGACCCCGGCCTACCTGCCCACTTAACTCGTACCTTGCATACTTGGTGTGTCATTCGCTCAGTACTTATTGATACTCGGTTATCCTACGTCCTACCATAGACCAATATATTATTGGTCTATGGTCCTACTAATATTATGAATGTGAAAGTTTATGAAGATGTTTGTATCTATGGTACTAACGCTCTAACAGCTGAACAGATCTGGTTGCAATTTGGTATACGGATAGATTATAGTCTGGAATAACACATAGGCTATATTTCCCTGGAATAGGTTCCCTTCATGGGTTGCGGGTACGGGATCAGAATACCACGCGGGCGGAGCCGCGAGCATCAGCTAGTAATCTTATATCTTGTTAGAAGTAAGATTAGTACAATGATTGTAAATAAAAAAGGAACAAAATCTTGTCAAATTGTATATATTTGTATAAAATAGAAATACATAAGTTGTATACATCGTCTATGTAAAAAATACCATAATTTATTTATTATACAATCTTTGATTTTATTCGCTTGTCTAGATGTCTCGCCTCGCCTTGTTTAGGCGGTAACAAAAAATAGTAAAAATTGTAAATAGGTAGGTACGTACACAATCTCGGGGTGCGAGGGATATGCTCTTTGGGCAACCTTACACCCCGGCGTCTGTAGACCCGAGACGGCGTGCGGTTCAAGCCCGACATAACCGCCCCCGCTGGCCGGCGGGGGGGTATCCGAAGGGATTTCCGCACGAAAAAAAAAAAAAAAGGTACGTACACAATCTCGGGGTGCAAGGGATATGCTCTTTGGGCAACCTTACACCCCGGCGTCTGAAGACCCGAGACGGCGTGCGGTTTTAGACGGTTCGAGCCCGACATAACCGCCCCCTCTGGCCGGCGGGGGGGTATCCGAAGGGATTTCCGCACGAAAAAAAAAAGGTACGTACACAATATAAATTGTATAAAGAAAATCCATTGAGTGCGACTATATATGTCACGATGCTGTCAATATAATATTGATGATATCCATACCAATATTATACAAAGGCCGAATTTTGTGAGCTTGTTTATATGTGAAGGTCTAATCTTCGAAACCACTGCGCTTATTAGAGAAATTCTTTCAACATTTGAAATGTGCATTATCCCCGATGGACATAGGTATGTATTATGTGCCATTAGTTAAAAAAACTCATATCAACCGAAGCAAAACGAGGGAGGGATGTAAATTGATAATAGATACATGCAAACGCGATTCGTGCCAATATTATTGCGTCACGATACTGGATCGCGATATATACATTGACGGTCTAATCGCGTCCACAGGCACTTTCACCTATATACTCGTATAATCTGTATATATACCTTTAAAGTATGTCCGGAGGTCTAGGCAGTGTAATACAGTTTCACATAGTTTTCAAATTAGAACTGAAACTCAATTTCTTTTTCGTCAAACCCCTACGTTTGGGGTTTCTATGGATAGGTCTTCAAATATGATGTTGAGGTTTCTAATATGATTTTGACATTTAATTGCTGCTACGGAACCTTTCATGGGCGAGTCCGACTCGCACTTAGTCGGTTTTTATAGAAATGCAACGTTCTGTTAATGGTCGCATTTCATCACTAATTGTTTGTGTTGTAAATATGATAATGTATAAAATGGAAGAAGTATTTGTACTATACATTATGTAATACATTAATTGTGTATATTTCAAATTAGATAGTACCGTAAATAAAACTTATGTATAAAATTTTTTACTAAACTTATTACAAAAGATATAATATAGTTAAATTTACGCGTATACTTCAGGAAAGTCTGACTCGAATTCCAACTGGCCCTTTTACAATATAAGTTTGACAATAAAGCTTCCTGAGGCGTGAATTATACTGAAAAGGTAGAAGGTATGAGGCGAGCTTCAAAATGTATTCATACTAAATGTACAAAAGTAACGCTTCATAAATTACACAGAAAAGATGTGGTGGAGGCATGCCTTTTGGTTGCCTCTCCCGCGTCACTAGCAAGCGAGACTGGAGCGACCTGTAAGAGGCGTGCTAGAGGTGCGCTAAAGGCGTGAAAGAGACATGCTATTATAACAAAGTAAGCTTGTATATTGCCGAATCGTACTGTCTCCTAGCTTTACACTTAAGCTCGCCTTTTCTGTATAAATCACGCTTGCCCAGGTGCAGATCTGAAATTAGTCAGGCACTCCCAAGTACACGAATGACATTTTGAGTAATTAATAACCTTGTAAAAATACATATTTTGAAAGTCGAAATATTAAAATAATACTGTTTTTTTCTTATAATTTAGAATTTATTATAGTGTTTTATCTCATAGCCTTTAAAAGTTTGTTTTGAAACTATATAAAGATATAATGACCGGGAAACATCTTGACAATGTACTTTAGCTGCGCAGAGCGATTTTTGAGCTGAGAGTGAGACGAAGCCGAGCGAAAAGCTCTCTATACTCCACTCGGTGGATTTCGGTTGTGATGCTACTCCTCCTAAACTAATCGACCAATTTTGACCTTACTTGGCTTGTAAATACAACTTGATACCCGGAAGGTTTAGATAAAATTGTAAATCGAACATACCATGGAGGAATATAGTCACCCTTCAAAAATTTCAAAATCTAATTTCTCCAAAATGATCAATGTTGAGACCACAATTTTGGCGCCAAAATGTGCAACTTAACTATTGGCTTAAGACAGAAAAAGATAAGAAAGAAAGAAAATTGAAAATCGGTCTAGCAACGGAGGAATAATCACCGAAAAAAAAACAATTGCATGGTATTCAATTGAAAACAAATTGAGTGTGAAAATAGAATTTTCCGGCGAAGCCCTGTCATTTTTTTTCGGGTCAATACATCCATTTTGTCGTATATTTTTTTTCTAAAATGTACATTAACATTAGCTAGTCATTAATTGGTAAGGTTTGTTGGGCAGGTTTTGTAGGTGCACATGTAGTGCACTCTCAGCTCAACATTGCAACAGCAGAATGCATTGCGCACCTAGTAGGTCTCTTTGGTGGTAAGCGCGGGGCGCGGCGGCGGAGACGCGCCAATCAACCAACCATAGATATATAGAAACAATCACGAGCTCAAGGCGCTCGCGTTATTGGTTGAACTTTTTAACGTTTGTTCAAGATTTTTGTCAGTAACTATACCTTTAAAGGAATAGAATCAGATAATAAAGCCTTAAATAAAATGGCACCAACCTTTTATATGTATTTCTTCTATACTTATATTTCTATAAATTATGTCCTCTACATACTTTTATAGTACACTCAGCGACTAGAGCTGCTGAATACTATCTAATTTACAAAAAAAGTTTAACACTGAAATACATCAATAAATAATTTGTGTACTAATAAATATTACTGTGATTCTCTGTGTACATATTATGTTATACAATAGTTTTGTAAAGGCACATAAACTCACTTATTTTGAGACTAAGAATATAATTGTAGGCTAAATATAACAAGATAAATATACATACAGTCTGTAACAAAACTAGTGTCCGATAAATAAAGGGCACATAGATAGGTACATAACCATATGAAATTAAAAATAATCATCATCATCATCATACCAGCCAAACGACGCCCAGGCCTCCCCTAAGGATCTCCACTAAAACAACCGACATCGCTCGAAGGATTGCATCGTTGAAGTGGCAGTGGGCGGGACACATAGCGCGGAGAACCGATGACCCCTGGGGTGGAAAGGTTCTCGAATGGCGACCGCGTACCGGACGACGTTCCGTGGGCAGGCCCCCTACAAGGTGGACCGACGATCTAGTCAAGGTCGCGGGAAGCCGCTTAAAAATAATACATTTATGAAAATAAATGTACCATTGGAATTTTGAATGCAGCAGAGGAATACCTAATATTGTTACCTTCACGGATCGGACACTAGTTTTGTTACAAATTGTATAATGTAATATATAAAGATCAATGTTTGTGTGTTTGCGGTGCATGCGGTCCCCAATGAATTATATCTATACTATATCTATACTAATGAAAGTTAATAGTATATAGTAGTATGTTGTAAATGATACAATTAATTTATGTTAAATAAAGTACAGAGTAAAAAATATGTGTATAATATTTTTGTCTACTTAATATTTTATACTACAGATTCAGCGTAGAATAGACACTGCGTATGCATTAAATTGTATATAAAAACCGAAAGTTTCATTTTTTCACAGTGGCTAAACGTCATTGAACCAGTGCCGTCACGCGGGTCATTTACTGCCCACTGGAAACCCCAGACACCTCGTCACCGGGGCAGTATTGAAGTGGCTATATCGGCATCGAACCAACAAATGCCACACGGCGTTTCGTCTCGTGATCCTTCTAAAAGGATGCCGGGAATTCCCCAATAGACTTTGACTGCAAGCCATAAAGGTTGGTCACGTCATAAAGTACGGAGGGGGTAACTAACCCCCCACCATCTCCCCTTCCCATTCTGTTGCGGTATCTAACCTAACCTAAATCTATGCTTTATATACTTATATTCGAAAATCACTATCATCTTATTACTAGAAAAATTGTATAAAATAGTGGACATAAGATTTCAGTCTGTTTTGTATAAAAAAAAGGAAAATGTGATGTTCTAGCATTACTAAAATGTGATGCGGCAATAGCCAATATGATCAGATTAAAACTAAAACAAAAAAAATAACTATAAATCTAAATCGGAAAAAGTCAATATCAAGGACGGGACGGGACTAATCCCACTCACATTCTCACTACTGTAACTCCTGTGCACCAGGATCAACAGTAGCGAACCATAAACACACCGAGTAACGACAGTCGGGAAGTCCCAGGAAAAGTAAAACTGTCTTGGAACCCGTATCGAATTTAATCAGAAGTAATTGGAGGGGTTAGAAACATCCACTTCTGTCCACATCATTAATCTACATACGACTTTCCGATTTAAATTTATAGGAGAGATTAGCATCTTAATTATTGCTTCAAAAATTTCATTCACCTATGAAATTGCCGAAATTTTCTTACAAATTCATGAGTTCGTTATTCCTGTAATTTAATAGCTATTTTACATTATTTATATTTTTTTTTAAAGTTGATATCAAGATTTTACAACTCTGTATTAAATTTTGTTTTTATTGGCCGCTTGATAAATTAATTCGATCTTCAAAAACAGTACTTCCTAAATGCTATCCATTTTGATGATAAATTTAATATTAAACAACAGCTGTCACTTTTCAAAAATGTAATAAAAGTTGCTGGTTGTCAGCTTAATGTTGTCTCATTCATAAACAAATAATATCATAAAATTTGGATTTGTCATTCCTAAAAAAAACAATGTTAGTACTGAAAATTGGGTTTCCTCCAATTTCTTCAAGAAAAACGGCAATTTCATATGTAACGACCTAATATACTAACACAATATAGGTACTACGTGATTAACCCGAGGGGGCCATCTTGAAACCGGAGATGGCCCAGGGTCAGTCGGGGTGCGAGGGATATGCTCTATGGGCAACCTTACACCCCGGCGTCTATAGACCCGAGACGGCGTGCGGTTTTAGTCGGTTCAAGCCCGACATAACCGCCCCCGCTGGCCGGCGGGGGGTACCCGAAGGGATTTCCGCACGAAAAAAAAAAAGGTACTACGTGATTAAGTTCATTCAATACTTGACGAAGAGTATATCCACTTTCATCTATCACCGCTAACAGTAACTATACCTTAATTAAAAAGTATATAATATTGTCAATTCTCTTTATAAAAACAGTCAACTAAACACATTTTCTACTACAGACAAAACAGTACGTAATTCAACGCTGGGTTTGCCATTAATTAAAAAAAATACGTATGTCAATGTAGTTAGCAGCAGGATAGTGGTCAAGGATTCGGCCTTACCATCGAAATCGGTTTGAATCCTAGACGTTACACTACCGACGTGAACCCGCTTCTAACACAAGCAAGTTAGCTTAACTGGAGGAGTTCACGGGAATACTAGTATTTCGGTCACGGGGAGGACACCGTGCGGTTTTAATCGGTTCATGCTCGACATAACCACCCCCGCAGGCCGGCGGGGGGGTATCCGAAGGGATTTCCGCACGGAAAGAAAAAAAAAGTATTTCGGTTAGTAGTACTCTTTAAAAAAAACAGTGATGGCAATACGTTTTTGTTCTGCGTTTAGTTAATTGCTATCAATTTTAATTCTAAAAATTAAACTAACAAATAAAAATTAAATAGCAAAAATTGGGTAGCTTTCTTTAAAAAAAAACTACAGAGGTCCCGTGATTGTGTATGGATTTAGATAGCTGCTGATTAGCACTCCGCACCGCAGAACAGAAGACGCGCGACTCCATCTTCGCCACTCATCAGACAACAGGTATTGTGCATTCACATCCTTCACTGAACTGCATTTGTTCATAATCCCGGCAGTTCAAAATTATTCCCATCGGTTTGTCTTGCCAATCAATCTATTCACGGTTTTCACACATCGTGCCGCCATATGCAAATTTTCAAAATTTATATCGCACAATTTTTGGTCATCGCATTAGTATTCAATTTCGCATCCCCCGCACAAACATTAAATGGTCCTTCTCCCTGGATTTGAATTAGTTATCGCAATAATTAGTCATTCGAAATATAATTTAAAAACAGTTCACTCGCACACCGGCAAGTCAATATAGATTAGTTACCGACATACCTACTTGGGTAATTAATTTTCGTTCGTTCATCCGCTAATTGTCGTATTTTATTTGTCCAAATTGCATCGTAGGTACGTTGGTATAATACATATTTGTCACTTATAAAATCGCTAACGTGTAAGTAAACATAAATCTGTCGCTTACTTATTTACCTATTTATATTTCGTTTCGCCCCGCATAGGTAAATAGGCCACTACTAGGTATATAGTTTTGTTTACTTCACGTTTTACTTGAGCTAGACTAGCTTATTATTGTTCAACTTGGTTAATTGTTAAAATTTAAATACACATTTAATATTAAATTGTGTAAACAATACTTATATAGACGTGACCGTACGTAGTTAACGTTTTAGATATTGTAATCCGCATCGCGCAAATCATATGTTCATGCTCCGCTATAGATAGGTACATATTTATAACCGATCTAAGGTTATTCACTACCTACGGACTTACTCCGTTCTCTGCCGCTCGCGCTCGTAACTATTTTGTTGTTGTACCCACTTCTTGTTTTTTCTTATTTAATTAAAATGGCAAAAAAGGTAGAAATAAACACAGAGTTAAAACTTTTGTACGCTAAAAGGGATATGTTATTCTCTCGTATGCAAAGTATTTGTAACCATGCAAATGATAGTTCACAAAAAGAAAGTTTTTTATGTGAAATTGAAACTGTCGATAAATTGCGTTCGGATTTTGAAAGTGTGCTGGATCAGATCAATACATTGGAATTAAAAATTAATCCTGATTTTTCAGTAAATTATCAGGCTCTCTCTTCGTTTGAGGATTTATTAGGTCGTGTAAAAAGAACTGCCAAGTCGTTGCAAGCTGACGTCAAAACTGTCAAGCCAAATAATAGACCTAAATTGCCCCCGATTGAAATACCAGAATTTAATGGTGATATAAAGAATTGGCCTTTGTTTTTTGCTAGTTTTAAAAATGCAGTACATAACAACACCTCACTTTCAGAATCTGAAAAAATATACTACTTATTAGGTAAGTTAACCGGCAGAGCGCGGTCCGTATGCGCCGGTATTACACCCGACGCCGAAAATTATACTGTAATTTTCGATTTGCTTAAAACCAAATACGAAGATAAACGATTGGTAGCCACTTCGTATTTAGATCAAATATTTGAACTTAAAAATTTAACTTCCGCATCTACTGCTAATTTAGAATTGTTTCTTGATAAATTTTCGTCATCTGTCGCCGCTTTGAAAAACCTTAAGGTCAATGACCTCGCTGACTTTGTCTTTTTGTATATTGCGCTTAAAAAACTAGACTCTGAAACCGCACGCTCTTTCGAGTTAGACACACGTAGTTCTGATATTCCATCGTTTAACGATTTAACTTCATTTGTACGTGATCATATTAAAATATTGCAACGAACTTCATCGTCCACAAAACCTGAAGTTACGAAGAAAACTTTCGATCGTAGAATGGATGCGCCATCGAAATCGCATCATACTACGCCGCGCGCTACTTCCTCATCGACTACATACGCTTACGTAGGTGCCGCATCCAGTTCACAGTCGTCTTCGTGCTCCTTGTGCAATAATCGTCATGATTATTTAAATAGATGTTCCGTATTTCATAATTAGACACCTAGTGAACGTTTTGATTTCGTGAAGGCAAATAATTTGTGTCTTAATTGTTTAAGTAACAGACATCGTGTGTCTGCATGCAACTCAAATTCTGTTTGTCGTAAGTGTAGTAGGAAACACCATACTATGCTACATTTTGAAAATAATAATGTTGCACCCCCTGTTACAAGTAGCTCTGTATCGCCGTCGTCGTCGCTCCCCCCTGTCGCTCCGCGTTCCGCCGCCCGCGCCGGCGCCGCTCCCCCTGGCGCGGCCGCCGCCGCCCGCGCCGCCGCCGATAGCGCGCCGCTCTCTCTCGCTCGCCCCGCTCGTACTGATGACGTCACACTGTGTATGTTATCAGACAACAAACTTGTCGCTCGCCCTCCTACCACGGTACTGCTCGCGACCGCTCGAGTTATTGTCGTTGATTATCGTGGTACGGAACATAGTGTTCGCGCTTTATTGGATAGTGCTTCTCAAAGCAATTTTATAACTCGTAATTGTTGTCAACGTTTAGGTATTAACGTGAATCGCAGACCTGTCTATTCCTCTGTGAAAGGTATTGGAGGTCCGACCAAATCTATTCAGGGTTCGGTAAACTTAAAATTCTTTTCTCGTTTTGATCGTAGTATTAATTATGATATTGAGTCGTTGGTGGTAGATAAAATTACCGAGCGTTTACCTACTGTTTCGGTTGATGTTTCAGTTATGTCGAATTTTTCAAATTTATCACTCGCGGACGATACATACTCCGTACCCGGTCAAGTCGATTTGTTGATCGGTGCATCGATTTTCCCGCACCTCCTCTTACCTCATAAGGTTCAAGGTCATTCTTCGCATAGTTCTCCGCTCGCTTTAGAAACTGTACTAGGTTATGTTATAACTGGTGCCGCTCCCGCTCGCTTTGATACTTTTGATACAGTCTCGTACTGCTGTTCAAATGATTCGCTCGATTCTGACGTTCGCAAATTCTGGGAAATTGAGGAAGTGAATGTTCCGCCTATTCTCAGCCCAGAAGATAAACTCTGTGAGGAAATATATTCCCGTACAACCTGCCGTGATACAGACGGTCGATATATAGTTTCACTTCCTTTCAAGGGTGATCCTCACTCTCTCGGTGATTCTCGGCAGTCAGCCGAACGTCGTTTTCTTTGTTTAGAAAGGAAAATGCAGGCGTCGCCCAAGTTGAAGGAGGCCTATGACGGCGTTGTACTGGAGTATTTAGAAAAGGGATATATTTCGCCTTCACCTCCACATGCAGAGGATAATGGGGATAATCCATCCTACATTATTCCACACCACGGTGTTATTAGAGAGGACAAAGTTACATCTAAATTACGTGTGGTACTCGATGGTAGTGCTAAAACTAGTACGCATGTTTCCCTTAATGACATTCTTTATAATGGTCAGAACCTTCAAGGAAATTTGTTCAATATTATAATCAACTTTCGTTTGTTTTCAATCGCACTTTCCGCTGACATACGTCAAATGTTTCTTAGTATTGGCGTTCGCGAACGCGATCGCAGGTTCCAACGCATATTATATCGTTTTTCACCGCAAGAACCTGTTAAGGTTTATGAATTTAATCGTGTTTGTTTCGGCCTCACGTCGAGTCCTTTTCACGCATTGCGAACTATTAAGCAGCTCGCTACTGATGAGGGAAAATCCTTTCCTAAGGCTAAGGAGATCGTAGACACAAGTTTGTTTATGGATGATTTTGTGTATTCCGTATCGAATGAAAATGAAGGTATTTCGACCGCTAAAGAAATGATAGGTCTTATGAAGTCTGGTCAATTCGATCTAGTTAAATGGACAAGTAATTCACAATCAGTTCTAGATTCCATTCCGCCGTCGCATCGTCTTTCATCAGTCAAAGATTTTGATGAATCTGAGTCGCATAAGGTACTCGGTTTGTGTTGGTCACCCGCCACAGACCTCTTTGGTCTTAAAATTAGTTCACCCACTCAGACTTGCACAAAGCGCACCATATTGTCTTGCGTTGCAAAAATATGGGACGTGATGGGGTTTGTTGCTCCTGTCGTATTGTACGCCAAACTCCTGATCAAGCAGTTGTGGTTGTGTGAGTGTGATTGGGATGATACTCCGCCCGACGATATTGTTCGATCGTGGATTCGCTTCAGGGAAGAACTTCCTTTACTCGCTTCTATAAAAATTCCACGCCATGTAGGCATAGTAGAAAATAGTGTTGTAACTATTGTTGGTTTCGCAGATGCTAGTGAGAAGGCTTACGGCGGTGTTGTTTATTTTCACGTCCAAAATGGTGATACAAACACCTTGCATTTAATCTGTGCAAAATCTAAAGTAGCTCCTCGTAAGGTTGTCTCTCTAGCACGCCTCGAACTTTGTGCAATGTTGGTGCTTGCAACGCTCATTAATACTGTCGTTGTAGCTTGCAATAATCGAATCAACATTCGTAATATTTTCGCTTTCTCGGACTCGACTGTAGCACTTTGTTGGGTGCATTCGTCTCCCCATCGGTGGGACACCTTTGTCGCCAACAGAGTAGCTAAAATACAATCTGACTTGTCACCGCAAAACTTGTATCATGTGGCTGGTACTGACAATCCAGCCGATTGTCTGTCACGTGGTCTTACACCATCACAAATATTAAATCATTCTCTTTGGTTCAGTGGTCCCTCATGGATACACTTGGATCCGTCTCAGTGGCCTATCGAAGCATTTAATCCCTCTACGGTTTCTCAACTGCCCGATGGAAAGAAAATCGCGTTGCTCACCTCATCACCATGTGAGGACTCTGTTATTATTTCTTTAGCTAGTCGTTTGTCGTCTTGGTCCAAATTATTGCGTTGTGTAGTTTATATTTGTAGATTTTCAAAACTTTTATCGACCCGAGGTCGTATAAGTGCATCAGATCTTGAATTTGCAGAATTGTTAACTCTTCGTGAGCTTCAACGTTCGTATTTTCATAGTGAAATTTCTAGTTTACAGTCAGGTAAGCCTTGCAGTCGCGCATTACAACAACTTAAACCATTCTTGAAGGATGGACTCATAAGAGTTGGTGGTCGTTTGAGTGTTTCTGATTTAAGTTATGAAACAAAACATCCAATCGTTCTACCACGAAAGGATCACATTTTGAATTTATTAGTTGATTACCATCATAAGGTAAATTGTCACGCAGGCCCTGATCTGTTAATGTCTCTTTTACGTCAGAGATATTGGATACTCTCTGCACGTAACCTTATTAGAAATAGGATACATAAATGTCTCCCTTGCTTTAGACTTCGACCTAAGCCAACATTCCCGGAAATGGCTGATCACCGATCTTGTCGTGTAGTACAATCCGCTAAACCTTTCGTTCATACTGGAACGGACTATGCGAGTCCGCTTAAGGTTACCATATCTCGCGGTCGTGGCATTCGTTCTACGAAGGCTTACATATGCTTATTCGTGTGTATGACTACTCGTGCTGTTCACATTGAGTTAGCAAGTAATTTAAGCACTGCTTGTTTTTTGAATGCCTTCAAACGCTTTTTATCTCGTCGCGGTCCTGTAGGGACAATATATTCGGATAATGGTACCAATTACGTCGGTGCAAAACGCACACTATCGGAATTACACGAACTTTTACGTTCCAAATATCATAAGACTGAATTTGGAAGCATGTTAGCTGAAAATAGAATCAATTGGTCTCTCAACGTTCCGGCAGCTAGTCACTTTGGAGGGAATTGGGAGGCCAATATAAAGAGTTTGAAGACACACTTGTTTCGCGTTATAGGTGATCAAATTCTATCATTTGAGGAGCTTATTACTGTACTGGCTCAAGTAGAAGCTGTTATGAATACTCGTCCATTGTGTAGAACGCTCTCGAATGATCCTTCGGAGCAACTAGCTTTGGCTCCAGCACATTTTTTGAATCTTACGCCTTTAAAATATTTACCCGCTGCAGAGGTTGATGAAACCTTGAGTACTGTTTCGCGTCACGATCTATTAGACAAGTTAGTTCAATGTTTTTGGAAGCGCTGGAGGACGGACTATCTCCACACTATACAGTTACGTCAGAAATGGAATAGTCCTACCAATCCAATTACAGTCGGGACTGTAGTTATTCTTCTTACTGAAAATTGTCCACCTCTCCACTGGCCTTTGGGTATTGTTGAAGAGGTTTTCCCCGGTTCTAATGGAATTACGCGGATAGTTCGCGTCAAGACTGTATCTGGAACGTATCTACGTCCGGTCATACGGCTGTGCCCCTTACCTAATCAATGATAATTACGTTGTTGCATCATTATTAGGTAATAGATTAGTTATAGTTTTTTTTGCTTAATACTTAGATATCTAGAATTTGAAGGTAGCCCTTCAAGCCGGGGGGAATGGTTGCGCGGATTTTTTTCTGTTAATTTCAATCATCATAAACGCGTCAAAATAATTTGAATGGCAAGCAATCGTCCCACCCCTTTCCCACTCCCGCACAATATCGCAATGCAAGGTCGACTGCACCGTTTCCTAACGGATATACAAGACTAATTGCTTGACATCTTCACTTCCGTCGTGTGAGTCGAAAAACAATAGCGTAATATCGCAGCGCTCCGCATCTTAAAACTTATATTTGTTAATTCGTCAAACTAAGTGTGATCCCGTGATTGTGTATGGACTTAGATAGCTGCTGATTAGCACTCCGCACCGCAGAACAGAAGACGCGCGACTCCATCTTCGCCACTCATCAGACAACAGGTATTGTGCATTCACATCCTTCACTGAACTGCATTTGTTCATAATCCCGGCAGTTCAAAATTATTCCCATCGGTTTGTCTTGCCAATCAATCTATTCACGGTTTTCACACATCGTGCCGCCATATGCAAATTTTCAAAATTTATATCGCACAATTTTTGGTCATCGCATTAGTATTCAATTTCGCATCCCCCGCACAAACACATAACTTTTTTCACTTTCCATAATTTCATTATAACGGTTGGCCCTAACGTTCATGTAAATTTTCAGCTTCTTTGTAATTAATGCAAGGGTAACCCTATTTTTCGGACTAACTTGAACATACTATCATCTTGACGTGAACAAAATCTTTGTTTATAAAAAAAAAACAAATTTGATTTGACAGACAACCACCCTATTGCATATACTATACTGCAGATTGCACTATATTGCTGAAAGTATTTGCTATCCCTTTTCTACTCAACGGTCATGTGACGACAAACTGACTCATTACGTCACTAATAGTTCATACTATACATAAACATAACTTCACGCCTGTATCCCCGAATGGGTAGGCAGAGGTGTATTATACACCCACGATTCGGCAGTTATGTTAGTTCCCAATGTAAAAGGGGGCGAGCCTATTGCCATCTACCGGGCACATTACTAGTTCATACTATCTTTGTATGAAAACAATTTGAGGAGACGTCTTACCTTATGAGGTTTTAAATAGAATATTAATTTTATTTTTATTGTTGGATACATAATTCTGTTTATTAAGTTTTAATGTAATAAAACTATAAGCTATTTCTGACACGATAAGCTACCTAACGATATCCTATCGTGATAGAAACAGCTACGTGAATCAAACTCCATTCATTTTTAGAGTCTGATTTGCTAAAATAAGATCTTTTCTCAAGTCTTTCTTCACAGAAACCTTAAGTCTTCTTATCTACTTATGAATATATGATACAAAATATCAGTTCAGATCAAATTTGTAAATAGACGCAATATCAAGTTCAGTCAACTTAGTACTTTTCTACAACCTATTTAGCACAACTACAAAAAAAGTTAACAAAGTTATATTTTAGATACTTGACAATTTTACCTAGTCCAATAACTTACCATGGTTAGTCTAGACCAGTGGGACCAGTATTACTACATAGACCAGTTAGTACCACCTTGACCAGTAGTACTATCTAGATCAGTAGTACTACCTACACAAATGTAGGTATATACTACTATATACTCAGAACAGTAGTAGGTACTACTCAGACCAATAGTACTACTCAGGCCAATAGTACTACCCAGGCCAGTAGTATAATCAGAAACCAGTAGTTTAAACAAGACCGGTAGTCTAGGCTAGTCTTGCTCAGGCATTACCTAAATCAATAAATTATTTAAGTTAATGTTAAATTATTGTCAGATTACATACAACACTTTTGGTATCTTAATCTAGTCCGTTAAAATTACTTAGACCAACCTCCTCCCATAGTCGTGCCAAAGTTTAAAATGATGATATTCCTTTAGGCTAAGCAAATTAGCTGTTTCCCCTCATCCATCTGGAACTGCACTTTGTCAGAGTTAGCTGCTTTGTCTGCTGTTTTGGATAGCGCGCTTGCAAGGAAGATCTGAGCTACCCCAGTAGCTGTCACAAAGAGAGCCCACCCTGAAAAATATATTAAAATTTCATTTTTTCTAAAGATTTAGATCGGAAAAAGAGAACATCGAGAACGGGACTTGAACCCGCGACCAGTCCCTTACAGGGGGAATGCTCTGACCAGCCGAGCTATCTAGACACGTCCCAGATATCCGATATATTATATACGTCTTAAGGCGACGCTGGAGCTATCTACCGTAATTCTTGCGAACTACGGATGCGATTGCGGATTGCGAACGACGGCTCCAGCGTCGCCTATATCTGGGACATGTTTAGATAGCTAGGCTGGTCAGAGCATTCCCCCTGTAAGAGACTGGTCGCGGGTTCATGTCCAGTTCTAGATGTTCTCTTTTTCCGATCTAAATCTTTAGAAAAAGTAACATACAAAATGCTTAAAAATTTAATTGAAATAAAATTTTATTTATCAAATAACAACCCAAATATTAACTCGACTGTCGGTCGCTTAAATGAGTCTTGGTAACTTGAAATAAATGATTTATTACTATATTGTTATTATTAATGGTTAAGGAGTCGGCCCAATGGTCAAGAGGTCCCGGTTTCTAATCATGGACACTACTAACGTGAATCCACTCTTAACAAAAGCAATTAAGCTTAGTTGGAGGGTTTAGTGGGAATACTAATAATTTCGGTTAGTCAACTATATTTGAGAAGGTATTTTTAAATTAATTGCCATGTTCGCATTGTAACATGTAGCCTTCTAGGAAACTTCTTTCAATTGCCCAATGTCGCACGATTAAGAACTGGAATGCTTTGCCCCCACGTGTTTCCTTCATAGGTACAATTCCGATTTCGTCGAGCGGGGCGTGAAAAAGCATAGTATTTTTCTTTTAAATCGTGAGTGCAATCCATTCAATATAGGCTATTCATGTGAACAGTTTGGCTTCGTTGACTCGCACCACCAAGATGTTTAGAGCCAAGTTAACCTGAAGAGCAAGCCGGTGCACCTGCTGATTGATGGACGATGCTCTGGCATAGGGTTTCCTCACGGGAAAACCGGCAGGAAACATATTGAATCATTCGAGCGCCTTTTGGTTTACATCCTTCTTGTAATTCGTTCTTAAGAGTTGGTTCAAGGAAAATATATCATATATAATCTGGGGCACGCGTAAACAGTAACTGTGACTAACTTGTGAGCAAGTATTACTGATTTACTCGTAAGTACCTATAATAGGAAAAGATGGATTAATCTGGTAAAAAAATTGTAACCAGTGCGTTTTTGTAGTATTTTCTCATCATCCTGTCCAGTTACATTCAGTATTTTCTAGCACAGAATTATATTATTTGATGAGCATATAGATGCAGTTATTAAAAAAGCATCTAAATCACTCGGGTTTGTGATGCGAATCTCCAAGTGCTTCAATGAAGCCAAAACACTTAAAATATTATACTGCACTTACGTAAGAAGTCACTTGGAATATGCCTCACAAATATGGAATCCACTATACCTAATATATATAGATCGAATAGAAAATATTCAAAAACGTTTTATTAAATACTTGTGCTACCACCAAAGGATTCCATATCACCCGGGAAATTACTTACAGCTTTGTAAAAAATTTCATTTACTCCCACTTGTAGACCGTCGAATGATAGCGGATTTAATATTTTTGGTAAAAATACTAAATAACAAAATCGACAGCCCTGAAATTTTAGGAAAACTCCAATTTAAAGTACCTAATAAATTACTTCGGATCAATCCCCCTCTCATTATACCAAGAGCAACAACAAACAATCGTCAAAATAGTTATATGGTGCGAGTGAGTAGGAAGTTTAATGAAGTCTGTAAACAGTATGATATTGACCCTTTTACTGTGAGTGTACCCATGTTGAAGAGGTGTCTAAGCCTGAACTTTTTCGCAGCTGACTAATTAATACTTTTCAATGTCTCTATACCTATATTAGTCTTGTATTTTAAACTTAGTATATTATTTGTATTTTTTTTTCATAAGCTCAAAACGCAATTTGTATTTTTTTTTTATTGTGTCACTAGAAGTGAGGACTTGTAATTGGCTCTCTGTGATGTACCTTCTTTAATATTATTTTGAAAATATTAGCTGTTAGTCCTCCATACTATAAATAAATAAATAAATAAAATAAATAAAAAGTAGATACTTCGCATACAGAAAGCGAACTGGGCCCACCAAATTATATTAGTCTATGTTTATTTGTCACAAGATGTAAAATCATATGGAAGACACTCACCAATAGAACAATCTCCAGGGATATACGGTTCAGCATTTTCACCACATAGTCGTTTGACACGGTGTGCACCCCATCCCCAAGGGTATAACAGCAATCCTAGAACCCCGAAGAGTCCTGTAATGTTATAGTTACACTTTTAGTATAGCACATGCTGAACCAGGTCCTGCATTAAGCCCTCGGTCCCGGTTGCCATACGAACATCTATCGCAGTCGTTACGGATAGTTGGAGCCCTAAAAAATCCATCTGAAAGTTCCGGCCCGCATTAAACACGAACGAAATAAGTAGCATATAGGTACCATAAAGTCACGCCTGTCACCCCAGCAGAAGCAGGCCGGGACGGTGGGGCGACTAGCGCCCCTCCCTCAAACCGGGGCAAGACGGGGACACCGTGGTTCCCAGACCCGAGGGGGTCATCTCGAAACCGGAGATGGCCCAGGGTCAGTAGGGGTGCGAGGGTTATGCTCTATGGGCAACCTTGCACCCCGCGTCTGTAGACCCGATGCGGCGTGCGGTTTTAGTCGGTTCAAGCCCGACATAACCGCCCCCGCTGGCCAGCGGGGGGGGTATCCGAAGGGATTTCCGCACGAAAAAAAAAAAATAAAGGTACCATAAAGTCACTTCGCATTACTACCGGTATTGTTGAGGCCGAACGTAGTGTTACGTGCCGTCATCTGCTCCGATTACGGGACAAAGGTGTTCCATGGAACCATGCAATTGAATGAAACTTCAGTCTGCAACTGCGAATGTTTCATGGTAGGCCTTCTAGTCTAACAACAGAACTTCGACACGCCCGTGGGTTGTGGAGGTCATATGGCAGTCGTTTCAAGGAAAATATCGCGGTTCGGCCGCTTTGTAGACTATAAAGCCGACGCCAACAGAATTAGGAAAAGGAGGATTAAATGGCTCTCCCCTTACTACGTAACAAAAAAAAAACTTGGACTAATTGACATAGTGTAAGGACCAATGCCAGTTTCAAGAGAATCAGTATGATATTAGCATGTATAAAGATAGTGACTTACCACCCAGAGCTTGCGTTGCCCCAGCCAACGAAATGACGCTCTTTTTAAGCACAGACTGGACACAACACGCCATCACACCCGCCAGAACTGTTGCAAATTGTATGGCCGCACCTAAAAAAAATGCCAAAATCCAACATCAAATAGCGAAAAATTTGTTATTCAAAAGAAACACTCAGTGGTATGGTGAAGGATTATATGTGGAATTAAAATATAATTGAAATTCACATGACAAACAACTTCACTTTTGTGCGCTTATAATGATAGTGAAGGAAATCATAAATCATAAATCATTTATTATTTTGCAGAAAGCACTGTTACAATGATGTTGTCAATACAATACAGTTAGTTCCAAGTGTTCCGACCTTAGAATAGGCATGCAAAAATTTGGCAGATTTGTATACAATAATTGTGTTATGTCATAGTCAATTCAATAATACATTATCATAATATGTCAAAAAGAAATAAATGGATGATATTTTAATTACATTAAGCGGTCATTTAGGTAATCTTGTATACTATAGTAGCATTTATCTGCTAGAAAGCTTTTCAATTTTTTCTTAAATAGATTAAAGTTAAGTCCCTTTATTTCTTTAGGCAGTTTGTTGTATAGCACACAGCAGCCATATGGAATACACTTTTGTGCATTAAAGCTGTATTGATCTTACGTATGCACAATCGACACTTATCTCTCTGTGATCTCTTTTTGGGGGCTAATGTTGCTCGCGTCCGTAGGCGAGGCCCTTTGGGCCTCATTACTCTAGTTACCCTACACGTGGCCCCTGGGTAGTGCTAAATGAGCAGCACTTTGTCTGGTGGTAGGCTTCGGCCGTGGCTAGTCACCACCCTCAAGGCTAAGTCTTGCCGCCAAGCGTCCTTGGACGTGTTCCGGCATGGAGCCTTGGGAAGCCATGTGGGAGGCGGGTCTGTACAGTAGCGCTGAGTCAGTATGCCATTTCGGTGTCAGAGTGTCGCTGCACTTGGCGGCTAGTCTTGGAGAGCAGCGGGATCCGAAGCACGGTGCACCGCTGGCCGACCGTAGATAGTAGGGGGCCCAACTAGTAGGTTAGCCACCTATGAAAGGCTGCCCCACACATCTTACGAAAAATCCCGGAATGCTCCATCGTGCCAATTGGCGATTGGACGGGAGGACCCGATGGCCATCTCCGGGGGGGTTCGGGCGTCCCCGCGGTCTCCAGGCTAGTCTTACCTTCAGTGCAGCGATTCTGTGTTCACCACTGGATCCTGGTCAGCGCCTCGTACAACTTCCGCCTTCCTGTCTATTCACTCCCCACAAACAACATGAAAGTCATAAAAAGAAATCGAGTTTTACAGCGGCGGCACTTCCTCCCACTTAAAGTGCACCTCGGGAACATCAGAGGATTGCACTCCAATCTCGATGCGGTCCACCACCACCTTGAGACCGATAAGCCGCTGCTGCTCTTTCTTACGGAGACGAAAATCGGACGTCCGGCTGATGTGTCCTATCTGCAGTACCCGGGGTATACCCTGGAGCACAACTTCAAGGCACAAGCCGGCGTCTGTGTCTATATCAGCGATGGCATCTGCTGTAAGCGTCTCCGTAACCTTGAAGACTCCTCTTTCTCCACACTCTGGGTGCTGGTCGACACCGGTGTAGACAAAATTGTCTACGCCTGTGTGTACCGTTCACACAGCGGCAATCAGGAGACAACCAGGTTATGTGAACATCTGTGTGAGGCCGCCGATGAGGCCCAACTGAGGTACCCGTCAGCACAACTGGTCCTTCTCGGGGACTTTAACGCCCACCATAAGGAGTGGCTGTTCCCGTACGAGAAGACAGACCATGCTGGGAGAGAAACACTCAGACTTGCTTTGACGCTTAACCTTTCCCAGCTGGTAGATCAGGCGACGCGTGTACCTGACCGTGAGGGCGATACGCCGAATTGTTTGGACCTTCTGCTGACAACAGAACCAGACCGATATAATGTGTCCGTATCCCCACCACTGGGTACGTCTGACCATAGTTTGGTGAAGTCTGTACTGTCTTGTTCACCTCCCGATCTCAGCCCTAAAGGCACAAGACGGGTTTGGCGGTACAAGTCAGCAGATTGGGATGAGATGCGCCACTTTTTCGCATCTTATCCTTGGCGGCAAACGTGCTTTTCTTCGAGCGATCCGTCGAGCTGCGCGACAGAAATCTCAAGGGTGGTGTGTCAGGCGATGGAGTACTTTATTCCTTTTTCTGACTTACCATCCAAGAGTAAAGCTCGCCCATGGTTTGGTGCTGAATGCTCAGTCGCAGAGGCGCTTAAGTATTCAGCTTACCGGGCTTGGGCTGAAGCTCGGAATCGTAAAGCTCCGGTCACACGGGATAAGAAGAAAGCCTTCAACAAAGCCGCCAAGTCCTTCAAAAAGACGCTGCGCATGGCTCGTCTTGATCATATACGCCGAATTGGATCAAAACTAGCCTCTTACCCTTCTGGGAGTAAGGCGTTTTGGTCCCTGGCAAAATCGGTCGAGGCGAACTTTTGTCGCTCGTCTCTGCCTCCACTGCACAAACCCGACGGAACGCTGGCTCACACGGCAACTGATAAGGCAAACCTGCTTGCCTGTATGTTTGCCGAAAATTCGCGTCTGGATACAGCGAACAATGTACCACCCCAGTTACCTCCTTGCGGTACTACAATGCCCGCTATTCGTATCCGCCAAAAGGAGGTACTTAAAACGCTTCGTAATCTAGACGTGAACAAAGCCAGTGGACCTGACGGTATACCTGCTATAGTGCTAAAGAACTGCGCTCCTGAGTTGTCTCCTGTTCTGACACGCCTGTTCCGCCTCTCTCTTAGAACAGGTTTAGTCCCTGAGTCATGGAAGCTTGCTAACGTGCAGCCTGTGCCCAAGAAAGGTAGCCGTGCTGATCCCGCCAATTACCGCCCCATAGCAATCACCTCCATAATCTGTAAGACTATGGAACGTGTAATTAACACCCGCATCCTGGCATACCTAGAAGACAATGACCTCCTCAGTGATCGACAATACGGGTTCCGCCGAGGACGATCCACTGGGGATCTCCTAGTGTATGCCACGCATGTATGGGGCGAAGCCATCGAGAAACACGGCGAAGCTCTCGCTGTGTCTCTCGACATCTCGAAGGCTTTCGATAGGGTCTGGCACGCTAGCCTTATTAGCAAGCTTCCATCCTACGGGATACCTATGAGTTTGTGTAACTGGGTAGCTGATTTCCTGAGGGAGCGGTCTATTCGAGTGGTCGTTGATGGCTGCTCCTCGGACCTATTGGCTATTGATGCCGGGGTACCTCAGGGGTCTGCTCTTTCCGCAACTCTATTTCTGCTGCATATTAATGATCTGCTGAAACCCGGTATCATTGGGTATGCGGACGACAGCACAGTTGTGGAAAGATACCTATCCAGTTCACGAGCTACAGGCGCTGAAACGCTATCTCTGAGAGAGGCCATGATAGAGCGCATGAACCTGACACTTCAGTCAGTGTCTGACTGGGGTAACTCCAACCTCGTTAGGTTCAATGCCTCTAAAACTCAGGCGTGTCTTTTTTCCGCGAAAAGGAGTCCTTTCGCCCTGACTCCGACTCTCCGAAATGAATCCATACCAATATCCGATCATCTTGAGCTCCTCGGCGTTCACCTAACATCTGCTCTTAATTTCGGTCGACATATAGAATCCAAGGCTAAAGTTGCTGCAATGAAGCTGGGCATCCTCTCTAAGGTGAGACGGTACTTCACACCTGGACAGCTTCTTATTTTATATCAAGCACAGGTCCGATCTTGTATGGAGTACTGTTCACACCTATGGGATGGATCAGCCCGCTATCAGCTGGATACTTTGGACACCATCGATCGACGCGCCAGGAGACTCATTGGCGACGACGAGCTAGTTAGCAACAAGCTCCAAAGCCTTGAACATCGCCGCAAAGTTGCCTGCATATCGGTGTTCTATCGGATTCATTTCGGAGAATGTGCTCAAGAACTGCATGACCTCATTCCCCCAGCTCCATTTCACCATCGGACAACTAGGCGCGGGCAACGTTTTCATCCCTTCGTTGTTGATATTCCACCAATCCGCACCAAGCGCAACGCTTCCTCATTTATTATGCGGACAGCGAGGGAGTGGAACTCTTTGCCTGCGTCTGTGTTCCCCGATTCTTATAATTTGGGGACCTTCAAGGCGAGAGTGAATAGGCATTATTTGAGTTTGCGTGTACCATCCTCGACTGCATCATCACTTACCATCAGGTGAGATGCAGTCAAACGCACTCAAATAATTTGTAAAAAAAAAAAAAAAAAGATCTACTGCTATTTTGTGATGCTAACTCAAATAGGTTGGGATTTAGTCTGACAAATAGTGTGACTTCATAAATATACAGACTTGTAAGAGTTAAAATTTTATGTTTCACAAATAGTGGCCTACAGCTTGCAGTCGTCTGCAGCCCAAACATAGCTCTGATACACCGTTTCTGAGCCTTAAATATAAAATCTATATCAGTGGAGTTACCCCAATAAATTACGCCATACCTAAGTACTGAGACTACCAGGCCGTGAAATGCCGTCAGCAATGTATTTACATTTACAACCTGGGCCAATTCATGAAGAGCGTAGACCGATTTACTAATCTTTTTACATAATTGTTGTATGTGTGGTTTCCATGTTAATTTATTATCTATATGGATACCAAGGAATTTTGTTGCCTGTACTGCAACAACTGGCTCACTTTTGTAGTTGACCTTAGGAACCTGAGTGGATTCACGTTGGTTAAAATGCATCAACTGAGTTTTTCCGATGTTAGCCTTCAAATTATTAGCATCCAACCATTCGACAATGGCCGCTAATGTGGTATTTATATCACGCTCATAAGTCTCTGGGCCATTACATTTGATTGCAACCGTACTATCATCCGCAAAAAGCGTTATTGGGTTAGATGTCGCCTTTGGGAGGTCATTTATATATATTATAAATAGCAACGGACCCAAAACACTTTCCTGAGGTACGCCATATTGAATTTTACGTCCGTTAGACAGATATGTATTCTCCATCTTCGTCTTCACATTAATTCTAGTTAGTTGAGTGTATTGAGTACGATTTCTTAAATAAGTTGCAATCAATTTTAAGATGTTACCCCTTATACCGTAAGTCTCAAGTTTGTACAACATAATGTCATGATCAACATAGTCAAATGCTTGTGTCATGTCCATAAATATACCACAAATTGGTATTCTTTTATCAACGCTAGACATAACTGTTTGCAAAAAATCATAAATTGCAAGATTTATCGTCTTATCTCGGCGAAAGCCTTTTTGTTCCCTAACTAAAATATTATGAGATTCTAAATAATCGTTGAGAGCATTATGTATATATTTTTCAAAAATTTTAGAAAATATTGATAGCAGGGCAATAGGTCTGTAGTTTTCAATGCCTAATTTACTATTCTTTTTATGCAAGGGTTTAATAATGCCTACTTTTAAACTATCAGGAAAAGTGCCAGTTTCAATTGATAAATTTATAATGTGACAAAGAGGAGTTTGGATATAGTCAATAACATATTTAATTACTTTAGTGCAAATGTCATCATGGCCAACACTGCTAGTGTTTTTTAGAGATTTTATAATTAGTTTTACGTCATTTGGTATACAGGGTTTCATAAACATAGAATGAAGTTGAGTAGTCATATATTGCCTATATTGGAGCTTATGCATTTTATTCAACGGTGTTACTTTGTCAATATAATAATCATAAAAACATTTGAGATGTCAATAGGGTTACTTATAATGTTATCCTTAAGTTGAATGCATGGTATAGTGTCTGGAGGGTTATTGTGCTTTGTTGTGTTTATAATCTGCCATGTAGTCTTCGCTTTATTCGTGGAAGTAGTTATTTTATGGTTATTTTGTGCTCTTTGTGTCAGTTTTATAATTTTCTTTAGTTTCCTACTATATTGCATTAATTTTTCTTTATTAGCTCTGTTAGCACGCTTTCTATAACTCCACAGGAGTTCACGTTTCCTAGCACTTTCCTTAGCCTGGAATTGAACCTGGTACTTGTGGATAACAGTTGCTAATGTTACTAACTGCACTACCAAAGCTGTTGAGTAGCAGTGTGTATGTTTTTAAAGCCTACTAATAATATAAATATGAAAGTTTGTGAAGATGTTTGGATACTTTTTACTCAATTATGCTTAAACAGGTGAACGGATCTGGTTGAAATTTGGTAAAGGCATAGATTATAGTCTGGAATAACACATAGGCTACTATTATCCCTAGAATAGGTTCCCATGGGTTGCAAGAACAGGATCAGAAATTGGAGCTGTGGCAAGAGCTAGTTAGATATAAATGATTCTTACACAGAGACAAGAAAAACATTGCAGCCTTCCAGGGTGTTGGGTACACAGTAGAGTCCGTTGCAAGTCCGTAGAAGGAGAATGATGCGCAGTTGTTATGGTCATCTCTCATCCGCAAACATCTGAAAACCATAGATTCATGTCTATAGCTCATGCCAACGTAGCATAGTGGTTAAGGACCGACTCCTTACAATGTAGATGTCCTGGTTTCGCATCCTTACAATTACACTACCAACGTGAACTGGCTACTAACACAATCAATTTAGCTTAGCTGGTGGGGTAAGGGGAAATACTAGTCATTTCGGTTAATAATATTCCTTTAAAAAAAATATATTATACAACCTTATTTGTTTTTTTGAACACACAAATTTTAGGAAGTTTCTATGCAATTAAAACAATGTATTTGATAGAGGATAATATATCTAGGGGCAGGTTATAGGATATTTAACATTACACTAGGCCCGAGTCGAGCACTAACCAGATGAAACAGCAGAGTATGTCTAGTAATAAATTAAGACAAAAAGTATAACTTATGAATTACTATCACTATTGCCGAGGAATTTGAGGTAGGTACCGAGTTCTAAATCTATACATAACCATTAACTGGTTTCTATCATGTTTAAATTCTCTTTAACCACAAGTACTTCAACTGATAAGTATTAAGAATTATTGCCTTTCATCATTTACTTTAAATTTAGGGGCCTAGGGGGGTCCCACCAAGACCTTTGAAGGCCAAGCCAACCTTAACTGCAAGACGGTACAGCTGCTGATTACCGGACGAGGCAACTTGCCTCTCGGGGTTGGGAGGTCTGACCGCAGTCGCTCCCATAAAAGCCGTATAAGCCAAATTAAAAAGAGAAGAAGGAGTGAGCGGACCCCGGGCTGCGAGGTGAGAGCCTCGGATTCAGGAACAACGCTAAGATCATCATTATGATGACGATAAGTTACTTTAAATTTAGTTACCTGTTGTAAATACCGACGCTTGGAACATAAAAACTAGTGATGTTATTCTCATTTAGCACAACAGGTTGCCCCATAAGCCATTTCGGCGTCATAATACCAGTCAAAATGAACATAAACGCAACCAAACTTAACAAAAGCCATGCTAGACTTCGCCCAGTTACTATAACATAACACATTGTATCAAAGTTTTCTTCACCAAAGTGTTGTAAATATTCTAAAATTTACGTAGTAAAGTATTGGTTATTCCAAAATTAAAGAAAACGGCAAAATACAGCCATAAATACACACTACTCCCTGTCCGACTGTAAAATTTCGCTTCATAGATGGTAGAAAATCATAAACGCGAACAACTGGGCCTCGATTCTGCTAACTTGTTAAAGTAATCCACTGTCATACCACTGTCATTCTAAAAAATGCTATTTAATTTTAGACTTTATTTTTACTGAAATTAAAATCTAAAATTAAATGAAGAGACTTCAATACACTTTTGCACACACTCTATAAAATGCCATTTAATTTTAGACTTTAACAGTGTTAACATAATAGTCTAAGTGGCAGTGAAATGCCTGTGGCTTACTGTAACATAAAATAGCAGAATCGAGACCCTGAAGTGATAGATTAAGATTGACACTGACAGACGAAGTGAATATAGAAGATACAACAGTAATACAGAAGAAATAATCTTCGATCTCAGATCAATAATAGTTGTGTTCTGAAGAATATTTTCAAAAGCTAATTGTTGAATATGCAATCAGTAATACATTAATGATATTGATTGTATTCTGAACTTCATATTTTAATTATAATATTATTTTTTATTACTTCACCAAAGCAGGTTTTACTCTGGTTACGCATAAATAGGAACGCATCTTTAATTCACGATTCATCGAACTAAGCGCCCCCTAGCTTCAAAGCATAAAAAGTAAAATAAGGTTTTGTTCTCTCTTCCTCCTTGTTGTTTCTTTTCATTTAGTGCGTGCAAGAAATGGATACTTTATGTAGGAATTGTAATTTCCTGTACTGAATTTGGCAAATCAAATTGTGATCACTGAAGTGCTTAATATTACGTTATATAGTATTGCTTTAGTTTCTAGTGAAATGTGGTCGATGACAGAGTGAAATCGATTGCTACGTAAGTATAATGCGATCAAATTTTATAGATCATCAATGTAACAGTCCTTCTATTGGCTAACGATCGAATCAGAATATGCAGAATTATAAAAATACCTGTCTGTCAGTCAGTCAATTGTCAGGTACAGATGTGTACTTACCTGCGTACTGTCAAGCTAAGAAATCAGTCGTAATTGAACAATTTATTTTGTTTAAATCGTTTATTTTATGATTATTTAGTGTTAAACGCAGTGCCATGAAGTGTATCTGTGAAACTGTGAAGGTATGACGCCAATATGTGTCCGCTGCGTTAAAAAAAAAAAACATGTTTTCGTCTGCCCTTGTTTAGGTTGCAAAATCTCGATTCCTTTGTCATATGCACAGCACTTTTACTTTTTCTGACGAACATTGCATATATTCGACTACAATAATAAGTAATTCTAAAATCTCATATAAATTTTACAGTGTTAGAAAGTGGGTACATTATTGGTCATATGGGATACCCCCATTATGCTAATATAAAGTGGTGTTCCAGTTCACTAGACATACACTGTTCAGTGAGTATTTTGTTGAAAAATGCAGTTATACCTGATTGTTATCCTCTTGACATGGTTTTTTTTTCTACAGTGCTATAACTGTGATAAATAGTTGCCTATGCTCTGTACCTAGTTTTCAAATCCTGGAGTTAAATATCAGTTATGTGCATTGGTTATGCCTGAATAAATAAAAGTTTTATATTTGTCTTTGATTATATAAATATATATTTTCACAATGTTAATTTACATAGATTTACCAGTATACTATTTTAATATGTATGAATAGACCTAAATTAAATATTTACAGCTAAAACAACATGATAGTTAGAAACTTATGTGCACAAATAACTAGTATATCTAATAATGCTTAGAATGATAATGGATGCTCCTGTTTTAGCATAAAATATGATTGTAAATACTACTTGTCTGAACTATAAACAGGTATAAAATTAGTGTGATCTAGTATAGTAAGTAATACCTAAGTCAACTTAAAAAGCTCTAACACTGTGATAGTCATCAAGGAAAAAAAAACTTTTTTTAAACAGTTGCATAGATAAGTAATAAATAGTTCCTCTTTATAGTTCTTATTCCTTTGTGTACATTAATGAGCATTGATGAACAATGCAATGTCTATATGAAACTTAATGACTTTATTTTGACTTATAATCAAATAAGTTAAATTATATTCAAGTTTACATATATCATACAAACTTAGTCAAGCATATACAAACTATATTCATTATTCATTGAATATTCTTGTTTTTTTTTTGCATATTTATTGAATTAAATAGAAATAATTAAATTAGAAATATGAAACTTAATTGAAATAAAGTTGCTTATTTGATAGTTAACTTGATTCTATCATTCTATCATAAAAACCTGACCGCCAAGATTTTCAGGGCCCAAGCTATCGTCACAAGTGATTATCAGCTTTTGCAAAAGACAAAATAAACCAATCCATAAGAAAAAAACCGGGTAGGAGAACACAGGCTCCAATGTGCAAGCTTTGGATGCATCCAGGCTTGGCAGGCCGGGATCCATTCTTTGCCTTTTCTGTGATACGGTTTACTTGACTTTTAGGGGGCAACTGCCATCTAACCCCTGCAACTCTAATATAAGAGCCTGCGCTGAAGCCAGGTATTTGAAATGGCAAGAGTACCAGTTTACAAGTTGTCTTTGGCCCCAAACAAAATGTTTAAGATGAAAAAGATATTCTAATTCTCTTATAAGTCAGTTTTTTTTTCTAATAAGCATAGTAGCAGTTGCCCATTGCTCAGCACATGATTGTTATTGTGACATATCCTTTCCTAAGATCTAGCCCATCTCCATACCAAATTTCATCAAACTTGGTTCAGTGATTTAGGCGTTAAAGCTGAAACACAAACAGACATAGTTACTTTAGCTTTATAATGTTATAGTTTTATTATTGTATCCAAAAAACGCAAGTCAATAAACAGATGACTCATCCCCACGTTTTGATTCTGCTGATGATTAAGATTGTCTGATCAGAGTTCATTCACCTGAGTAAAATAGTTTGAAGACTAATTTTACTACATACAGTTTATATGAAACAGGGTTGTCTCAAATCTTAAAAATATTATCTTATGGCTGGCCGGCGCCCCCGCCCGCGTGTCGGTTATCGCGACTTTTGATCAAATCTCCTGTTCTACACAACCACTTGCAATCAAACATATGCACATGACCAAGACCTTTCTAATAAAAAATCCGCATCAAAATTCGTTCAGTAGCTTTTGCATCCATCGCGAACAAATAGACAAGAATTGAATAACAAGTATCCCATGTTCTACAAGTTACTGATATATCTATGCTTTACAAATAAATAAAATTGAACTGTCTGTTTGTTACTTTAAAATAACAGTGTTTTAAAATATGCATATGCAAGTCTATTGCATATTGTAAAATGTACCTTATTTTTTTTTTTTCGTGCGGAAATCCCTTCGCATCATCCCCGCCCATAGAGCGTATCCCTCGCACCCCGACTGACCCTGGGCCATCTCCGGTAAAATGAACCTATGACACATAAAACAAGAAATCATTTTTTTTTTAATTGTGTTACTGTCCGTTTGTTCCTAAGTAACTGGACCGATTTTGACGGAATTTTTACTGCAGATAGTGGCGTAAATTAGGCTTCTTTAATCTTCGTAAAAAAATAATTAAACCCAGATCTAAGTCCCCACAGACGAAGACCAACCCAACAAGTGTTCCACATTACTTTATTACAATGAAATCTATTAACTAACGGGCATTGGTAACACTGATAACCTTTTGTATTTTCTTGTGATTAAGTTAAGCAAGTAATGATAAGTTTTGCCACGCAATAGACTTGACTTAGATAAAACATAGAAATCTATACTATTATAAAATTGTAAATTAGTTGTGTCTGTACATTGAGATATTTAACAAAAAACGTGGGTTATGTTAAATGAACGATTCAAAACACAAAAATATTTTTTTGGAAATCTTGTCTATTTGTCTGTTTGTTCACAATGGATGCAAAAACGACTACACTGATTTTGATGCTGTTTTTTCTATTAGTATTCAGACTTAAAATCTTTGGTTTGTTAGATTGCAATTGGTTAAATAAAACCGGAGATATAACTAAAAAACGATAACCAACTTCCCCGAAGGCGGAACCGCGGACATCGGCTAGTTGAATAATATAGAAATTGTTGGTAATTTTTAAATGTTAACTGGCAACACTTTTTCTATTGATTGAGTTAAGCAACTAAAGATAACTTACTAAAAGTTTATCAAAGGAATAAGTCTAATTAGGAAACCAGGAGAAATAATAGAAACATACTACGAGGGCGTACAAGGCCCCCTACCAACACCTTTGGGACCCAAAGCAACCTCAGATATTAGTTGGTGCACCTGCTAAGCAACGGACGAGGTTCTGGTCTGGCGCAGGCGCACCTCTCGGGAGTTGGGAATGAAAGCAATGAGTGGATCCCGGGCTCCAAAGTGCAAAATTTGGAGGCAACTGGGAAATCGGTATGCTTCTGCTTGACCCGTATTGACCCTTATACCTCCTGAGAATAAAGTGCGTTCGACTGCTAAGCCAGAGGTCGCGGGTTCGATTCCCGTTCAGTGCAAATATGTATATTTGCATTGGTCTGGGTTTTTCTATAGTATAGTATGTATTTATTTACAAAAAAAAGTATTTAAGTATGTTTATCCGCATTCTAGAACCCATATGAAAAGCTCTGTTTAGTTTGGGTCTAGATGGCGTTGTGCACTTTGTCCTACAATATATATAAGACCTTTCATTTCTTTTCAGAATTGACAAGCAGAACAAGAAGAGTACCTTAGAAAAATTAAATCATACAAATTATGTAAAAACAGCATTAGCTGCCAACTGTGATCTCGCGTGATTAGTATTTTTTTTTAAATATATGAGTTGTGTTGGTGACCAGTTTTGTGTGACGTCATACATATAATATATGTCACATTGAGGAAGATGAGTTCGATCAGTTCGACCAGCGTCAGGGCTCAGATGCCGTTACGACAGAAGGATTTCGATCAGGTAAGGATCTATATTGTTTGTTTAAAGAAATAATAAATTAATTAGATTTAGATTAGTAATTAATTTTAGGCAAGGTCAAGTTGGCATCTTAGAAACTTGGAGTGCTCAACAGGGCGAAGCAGTACTTCACTGCGGAGCAAAGACTTCTACTTTATAAGTCGCAAGTCCGAACCCACATGGAGTACTGCTGTCACCTTTTTGCCCGGGCACCTGCGTACCAACTTGACCCATTCGACTCATTGCAAAGACAGGAATGGACGGATGAGGATCGTCGATAATCCCATACTTACAGGCAGTGTAGAAACTCTCAGACTTAGGAGAAATTTTGCCTCTGTGACTTTTCCACCACCTATACTAGTTGGTTGTTCAGAAGAATCTAGACAGGGAATTCATCCTCACACGTTGCGGCCGGGAACGGTGCGTACAGAGGTATGAAAGGCACTTTATTTCGCGCACCCTCAGGCTGTGGAATGATCTCCCTGCTGTGTTTTTCCCAAGCGACTACAATATGGGGTTCTTCAAGAAGGGCATTAGAAGGGTTTTACAGGGTTAGCAGCGCTAGTGTGACGGCAGACTTGCACACATCCGGCACACGGCCGTGTGCTTGTCTGCCACCTATAAGTGATATAAAAAAAAATATGAAGAAGGCTTACAGACTAATGACAAATTGTATAGTAACAACAAATATGGAAGTTTCTATCTAGGAATATCTATACTATTATAAAATTGTTAATTAAGCGTGTCTGTATATTAAAGGTATTTAAAAAAACTACTTGGGTTAGGTATGTTAAACGATTCTGCACAGAAAATGTATTTTTTTAATACTTGTCTGTTTGTTCGCAAAAATTACTAAACGGATTTAGATGCAGTTTTTTCTATTAGAGAGATCTTGGTCACACTTAAAATCTGCCGTATGTTTGATTGTTATGTAGAACCGAAGATATGACCAAAATACGATAACCGCCCTCCACGTGGGCGAAGCCACGGGCATCAGCTAGTTGCTCATAACAAACCTCAATAGCTAGGAAACAATTAAGGCAGTAACTATTAAAGAAAGAAAAAATGTAACTGCATATTACCTATAAGTCAGTGAAGAAAGGTTTAATTAAGAGCCTTCGCACTTTACTTTGTGGAGGAACAGGGTGTATTCCTTTCAAGATATTCGGGGCCCAAGCCAACTTTACCTGCAAGTCTATACACCTGCTGATTGACGGATTTTGACGATTGACGGTTCAGACTCTTGCGCAGTTTTTCGTCTCGGGGGGGGGGGACGACGACGACGACAAAAGTAGAAGGAGTTAGCAGACCCTGGACTCCAAGATGCAAGTTTCAAATGCAACCTGGAAAAACGCTTAGATGGTGATAAGAATTAAAGGGTTTTAAAAATCATATATTGTGGAGCAATATGGTGTGATGATCGGAGGACCAATCACCTTGCCTAGTCGGAGGACTAGGCAAGGTGATTGGACTTCCCGCCCAGTGGTCCAACAAATGATGTTGGGATGTTAAAAAGCGAAGGAACTTTAAATGTGCGATTCAGGATCGATAGTTACGTAGTTCAGCTCTTTCCTCTCGGGTTCAGACTGCAGTTGCTCCCGCGAAATCAAGAAAAAGAGTATGAGTATGCCAGCTAACCCCGAGCTTGTTTACATTAACATATTTCCTGAACTAACCGGAACTCGTCGGATCGGTTCCGTATTCCAAGGCATCCTCACACACGCATGGCACACTCATTTCGTAAAAAACTTCTCAGTAATTATAGATTTGTACTTCACTCTTATTTAGAGTGCCAAGGTTTGCAGTTCTGTCGTATAAGTGACGGCAAACATCAAAGAAGTTCGCGAATATGCACTATAGGGACCATAAAACCAATAAAACGACTGATCGACCAATGACATTTTATAATAAAGTTGACAGTTGCTCATGAAAATTAAACGATTATGAATTTAATTATTTACTAGGAATTCAGTGCAGGGTGCGACTAAAATAAATTGAGCTGAGCGAGCAGGACTCTTACTTGAAAATAAGACATCTTACTACGGTCGCGCGCTTACTAAGGCCGCGCGCTTGTGAAACTGTTTTTCGGTGATTATTCCTCAATGGTACATCGGACATGAACCATCTCGCTTCAAAACACTCCTCAGTGTCCACACTATCACCGTGGTAAATTTGGTCATGATCGCGCTAGTGGTTACAGAGAAGAACAAACGGCTATGTCGCGTATAAGAAAACATATTTATTTAACAATATTGATAATTTATTAATGTATGTGATGCTGCTCACTAAAGGGAGAGTCTATCAAAAGACCAGTATAGCATACTACAAATACGCTAAGTGATACTAACAAACGTGAGTTCTATGTTAGCCAGCATAACGTGACCTGTCATGAAATTTGAATAAATTATTTGCATTGATAATTTTCTTCACCGGTGAAAGGTAAAGCCGTCTATTTTGTAACTAGAACTTTTACTATTTTTTCCACGCCATTTTTAGCACAGTAGGTCATATTGGATGCACTCAATAACGTGTATGTCAAGAACTTGCGGACAATTCATGTACGTGCTTACGGGTCTTAGGCCTGACCGGTACTGATTTGACCTGACGCACTTGTGCAATGAATGTCTTAACAACCTAGTGGGGTGAAACAACGGACCTGTACTTCATCTCTGTATACGTAGTATATTAATTACTCTGTGGCCAAATTAAAAATAAACAGAAAACGTGTCAGCACATATAGAAAATAGCACAAAAAAGAAAACTTTACAACATAAACGTAGGAAAATAGAGCAATTTTACAAATAAGTCATCAACAATATAAATGTGAAATGAGAGCGAAGTTCAATATTTAATATACTTACGTCGTTGTCGACTTCGCTGACAAAATGGAATATACTACTCTGTCAAGAAAGTAGGTATCGAGAATAAGTCAATAAAACTTTTAACTAACTAACTTTTATGTATTATTCGTCTAAATTTTTTGTAGGTATCGCCTTCGAAAGAGTCCCCAGTCCAAATAATTCTCATACGCCAACGAACTGCTCAATCATCAGAACCATTTTTTAAACGTATTTTTGGAGTCCCCTTCAATATTCGCCGCGATTTTCAAAAGACATCTATTGACTGAAAACGGGTGCCATAAAGTAGTAATTTGAGTTTCGAAAAAAAAGTCAGCCGTAACTATATCAGAGAAATATGGTGGCTGTTCGATATGATTGGTAGAGCTTTTGATCAGCAATTCGTTCACAATGATAGCCTTACGAGATGGTGCGTTATTGCGGTGCAAAATTCATGCATTTGCTTCTCGCAAGTCTGACCTTTTCCGACGAATTAGCTCTCTCAAACGCCTTATAATGCTCAGATAAAAAAGAAATTTACTGTCTCACCTTCTGACAGAAATTCCGAGTGCACGCATCTGCATCGCTGTAATCAAATCTACTTCAGTTGAAGACTATGACGACTGACTATAGTGAGGCAAATCTTCCGCAACATCTCGTTCATATTTAAATTTGCTGATTCACACACAGGCAGTTTTTTTTTATTAAATCGGCTCACCATAAGCAATTTTCAGCACTTTGAAACAAAAAAATCCATTTGCAAGAAAAAATTTAAGAAGGATGCAATGTACGAAATTTTCATCCATTGTGAAAATCGCAAAATACACTTGAGATGAACTTACTAAATGGCGCACATTAAACTAACTAAATGACTAGTGACGCTCAAACACCGCGTAGTCATAGTGGACAGTTGTACTCGCTTACCGAAATAAAGCTCTTCTACGACCACTTCCAACAGAGTTTCTAAATCTAAATGATCAATTCCCGGTACTTTTTTGACAGTATGTATATGGGTGCCAAGTTCTGTGTAGAAAATCCTAAAATTTTAGTTTCAAGAATCTAAAACATTCTAAAATAAATTGATATAACGTATTTCTTGTTTCTTGGTGCTACCATACTTAACAGGAAATAATAAATTCCTAAAATGTACACTTTAGAGACAATTATTACAAAATGCAATTATTTCAATTAGGATGTAATTCAAGCTCAAGATATAACTTAAGTCTTGGCTCTCATTTCACATTTATGATTTTGATGAGATTATTATTTATTGAATTCGTACTCGCTCTGTACATAATTTATTTCTCGTTGATTATTTTTGTACTGTAAGCTATTGTATGTAAACTTCATGGTCAAATTGACGTATATATTATTTAGGTCTGATAATTTTATTGCTTTACCAGTTCTGAACGTTGTGTCATTCGTAAATTGGCCAAAGGATATAAAATACACATAATATTGTACACGGTAATGTTGACGGCCTCTGTGGCGTAGCGGTAGTGCATTCCACTGCTACGACAGGGGGCACGAGTTCGATTCCCGCTCAGTGCAAATATTTTTATGCATGAATATGTCTATTTGCATTGGTCTTGGTGTTTCTATGTATAATATGTATGTATTTACAAAAAAAAAGTATATAAGTATGTTTATCCGCATTTTGGAACCCATAACACAATTTAGTTAAACTATGCTTACTTTGGGTCTAGAAAGCGCTGTGTAGAATGTCATAAAATATTTATTTATTATTTATTATTATTATGTAAATAAATATTCTAGGCCACTTTACACAGCGCTGTCTAAAATCAAAATAAGCGTAACTTAAGTAGCTTGTGTTATGGTTTCTATAATACGGATAAACATACACTCGTAATCGCTTACCATCAGCCTGCCCTTGTGCTTATTTACTACAAAAACAATAATACGAAACCTATTTTAAATATACAATGTTTTAATACATTTCTCAAAATAGGTAAGTACAATAAACGAAATTCAACTTTATTTCGAATTGAATAACGTGTACATTTCAATGCAAATTACTATATAATAATATAATTGCCAATTAGCAAGTGAACCTCAATACTATTTGTCTAAGCAATTGTTGAAGTGACCTACTTACTTTGACAATGGCACTGCAGACTGCTTCTTCGTCATAACGACGTAATCACATAATTAAAAATAAAAAGATCGTGTACAATCTTATACAAAAGTGTATGGGCCCTACCAAGATCTTAGGGACCCAACCTCACCTGGGAGACGGTACACCTGATGATTAACGGCTGATGCTCTGGCGTAGCTTTCCTCTTAAGGTTAGGTGATCAGACGGCAGTTGCTCCTGCAAAATAGAGATAAGGTAAATCAAGAAAAAAAATAGGCGAGCCAAACCCCGGGATCCATACCTTCTTTTTTTTTTTTGTTTTCGTGCGGAAATCCCTTCGGATACCCCCCTGCCGGCCAGCGCGGGCGGTTATGTCGGGCTTGAACCGACTAAAACCGCACGCCGTCTCGGGTCTACAGACGCCGCGCCGGGGTGTAAGGTTGCCCGTAGAGCATATCCCTCGCACCCCGACTGACCCTGGGCCATCTCCGGTTTCGAGATGCCCCCCTCGGGTTTGGGAACCACGGTGTCCCCGTCTTGCCCCGGTTTGGGGGAGGGGCGCTAGTCGCCCCACCGTCCCAGCCTGCTTCTGCGGGGGTGACAGGCGGCCTCACCTGTCACCCCCAGGCCTGCGCTCATGGAGGACGGAGGTCGTTAAGCGACCTCCGGCGCCTGAGTCGCCTGCGACGCGCGGCGAGCAAGTTGCGGGCTCGGCGGGCCGGGAGAGTTCTAAATCTCTCCAGTGCGCGCTCCGCACCATTGCTGCAATCATACTGCCGAGCGAGAGAACTCCCACCCCGATGGCTGCCACGAGGTCACGCCTCGGCGCCTCCCACGCCGGGCAGTCCGCCAGCGTGTGCAGCCCTGAGTCCTCGCACCCCTTCCCGGAGATCACCTGCGTCAGTCGGTACGAGAGGCTTCCGTGTCGCCTCGCTAGCCAATCCTCCATGATGGGCCTTACCGCCGCTATTGCGGCGTGCCCTGCTCTTGGTCGCCCAAGTCGTTCCTTCCACTCCACCACGAGGGCCTGGCGGAGCTGGGACTGCACGGCCCCGGGATCCATACCTAGCTTTAGATGCAACCGGGACCAACACCGCAGAGATGATAAGTTCATATTAAGATTACCATCAACCATGGTATCTCAATATGTATGTAGTTTAAGTATATATGTATTTAGTTTGTACCTGTGAAGGTATAATGAAGTAGGTTCAAATAATTGAGCTGAGCGAGCGAAGCTCTTATCCTGGCATAGTTGTTTGTTGGTGGCTAAACTCCTCCGTAGCCACTCGCGCGATCTTGACCAAATTTACCACGGTGATAGTGTGGACACTGAGTAGTGTTTTGAAGCGAGATGGTTCATGTCCGATGTACCATTGAGGAATAACATAATAACATAACTTCACGCCTGTATCCCCGAAGGGGTAGGCAGAGGTGTATTACACCCACGATTCGCCGAAAAATAAGCTAAGCGGGCGGCCGTAGTAAGATGTCATATTTTCAAGTAAGAGTCCTGCTCGCTCAGCTCAATTTATTTCAGTCGCACCCTGCACTGAATTCCTAGTATTATATAATATATGTTTTAAAACTGTATTATTTATGTTTTTGGAATATTGTTCGCCAACTTCTCATGTTACACCATTACCACCCTGTTTGTGAAAATATTCCAGTCCATCCTAAGGTTGCCTGGAAGAAATCGCGTTTAGCGATAAGGCCGCCCTTTGTACATTGCAATAACCTTATTAATAATAATTAATGTGCTACTTGTGTATGTATGTATTGTAAATTGTGTACAAACAGTGTTATCTATCTATCTATCTATGGTAATCTGTAAGAGACAACTACCGACCTCCATGATTGGGGCCTGAGGACGGCAGTTGGCCGACTCGCCGTCTTTACAGAAGCATGTCGTGGCGGAGGCGTGTCGTGTGTCCTACACACGCCTGCCTACTCACCGACGCGGGATAAAACCCGACCCTGGGGTCCTTTCGAGGGCTTACCCGGGGTGCCCGGTAATGGACACTTGGGCAGGACACCGTGCGGTTTTAGTCGGTTCATGCACGTCATAACCGCCCCCGCTGGCCGGCGGGGAGGTCATCATCATCATCATCAACCTATTCTAGTCCACTGCTGGACATAGATCTCCCCTAATGAGCGCCATAGCGCCCTGTCTTCAGCTTGCCGCATCCAGCATCTGCCCGCAGTCTTTCGCAGATCGTCATCCCACCTGGCCGGAGGGCGTCCTACACTACGTTTGCCGAGTCGCGGTCTCCACTCAAGAACACGTTTACCCCAGCGGTTGTCGGTTCTTCGCGAGATATGGCCGGCCCACTGCCACTTCAGCTTGCTTATTCTTTGAGCTATGTCGATAACCTTGGTTCTCTGTCGGATGTATTCGTTACGAATCCTATCCTTCAGAGAAACTCCGAGCATAGCTCTTTCCATAGCTCGCTGAGCGACTTTGAACTGGTGGACCAGCCCTACCGTGAGTGTCCACGTCTCAGCTCCGTAGGTCATTACGGGTAGGACGCACTGATTGAAAACTTTCGTTTTCAAACACTGCGGTATGGATGACGAGAAAACCCGACGTAGTTTCCCAAACGCTGCCCAGCCTAGCTGGATCCTCCTCTTGGCCTCCTTCTCAAAATTGTTTTTACCCAACTGCACAATCTGCCCGAGGTAAGTGTACTCAGAAACAATTTCAAGAAGGTGGCCATCCACGACGACCGGTCCTGGATCAATGTGGCCATTGATCAAGACTTTGGTTTTATCCAAATTCATGCCAAGACCGATGCGTCGCGAGGCTGAAGCTAGGCCGTCCAGTATCTGGGTTAGCTCCTCTAGCGACTCCGCCATTAAGACTATGTCATCAGCGAATCGCAGGTGTGAGATGTAGTCGCCGTTTATATTTATGCCCTTACCTTTCCAGTCCAGCGTCTTAAACATATCTTCCAATGCGCTCGTGAACAGTTTCGGGGATATGACATCCCCCTGTCTCACTCCTCTGCGCAATTGGATGGGTTTAGACTGCTGACCCTGTACTTGGACACTCATAGTGGCGGCTTCGTAAAAGCATCTCAGCACCTCGACATAACGATAGTCTACTTGACATCGCTGTAAGGATTCCAGAACAGCCCAAGTTTCAACGGAGTCAAATGCCTTTTCATAGTCCACAAAAGCGAGACACAGGGGCTGATTATACTCTTCGGACTTCTGTATAATCTGCCTCACTGTGTGAATGTGGTCTATGGTGCCATATCCTCCGCGGAACCCAGCCTGTTCCGGTGGCTGGAACTCGTCGAGTCTCCTGGCGAGACGATTCGTGACCACTCGTGAAAATAGCTTATAGACGTGGCTCAGGAGTGTGATGGGTCTGTAGTTTTTAAGGAGGGTCTTATCACCCTTCTTAAAAAAGAGAACAACCAAACTCCCGCTCCACGCCTTAGGAGTTCTCCCACTGTGAAGGACGGCGTTAAAGAGCTTCTGTAACTCCTGTATGACAGGAGCTCCTCCTGCCTTCAGAAGCTCTGAAGTAATTCCATCCTCACCGGGGGCTTTTCCATTTTTAAGCTGCTTCAGAGCTAACACGATCTCGTCTTGACTGATATCAGGCAGTTCGTCGGTATAGTGGCGTGTCAGGGTGGCTCTGGAATCATGGTCGTCTCGTCGAGGACGGGGAGCATGTGCAGTATACAGACGGCCATAGAAATCCTCTATCTCGGCGGAGATCTCCGGCTTCGATAAGACGGTCCTCCCATCATGCGTTATGAGCTTCGTCAGATGGCTCCTTCCAAGCTGCTGAGTGAATACTTTGGACCCTCGGTTTCGCTCTATCGCCTCTTCAATGAGGCGTGTGTTGGAGCTCCGAAGGTCGCGCCGTACCATCTTCGCAATTTCCTTGTTTAGGTGTGACCTGTCTGACGAAGTCGCTTGGGTGGTTTCCCGTCTTCTTGCCATCAGCCCCAGAGTCTCATCCGAGAGTTTGGACTTCCTGCCAGTGCGCTGTTTTTTGCAGAACTTGATGCCCTCGTCTCTCAGCGTTTCGACCAGATTGTGTAGGGTCTCGTCAGCGTCATCAGTGGGTTCCAAGGCAACAAATCTTTCCCCGAGAAGCTGCTGGAACTTCTCGGTGCCCGCCATGATTTGGGTTGGGTTAGGTCGGAGCGTGGACATCATCAAACGGTTTCTTTCAAGCTTTAGGTTGATATTCAGAGAGCCTCGGAGCAGTCGGTGATCAGATCCGGTATTAAACCTGTTGATCACTGAGACATCTCTGAATATGTGCTTGCTATCCGTCATGATGAAGTCGATCTCATTTTTTGTCACAGCGTCGGGGCTTTGCCATGTCCACTTCCTTTGAGGCTGTTTCTTAAAGAAGGAATTCATTAAGAATAGTCCCTCTTTCTCAAGGAAGTTGACAAGCATTTGTCCCCTGTGATTCCTAACTCCATAACCATGCGGGCCTATACGGGATTCGTACCCAGACTGGGTACCCACCTTGCCGTTAAAGTCCCCCATAACAACGTTGAAGTGAGCCTTAGTGGTGTTGTGCAAGGCTTTGGATATGTCTTCATACATATCCTCCACTTCATCATCCGAGTGTGCCGAGGTCGGTGCGTAGACCTGAATAACCTTCATGCTATACCGCTTGGATAGCCGAAGGATCAGGTACGCTACCTTGTTCGACACGATGGAGATTTCTTGAACGTTGTTAGAGAGGGCCCTATTGACGAGGAAACCTACGCCACCCTGGGATGTTTTATCACCCTCGCGAAAGTAGAGAAGATGGCCCGAGTCAAGGGTTACGGTGTCCTCTCCCTCTCTACGGACTTCGCATAACCCGAGAACATGCCATTTAATGTTCTCTAACTCCACTTCCAACTGCGCTAGATGATGGTCAAGCCTCAGAGTGCGTCCGTTATACGTAGCCAGGGTCAGTTTGTGAAGGGTTTGGTAGCCTATTGTAGCCCGGGGATTCTTAGCACCCCCTGCCCCGCCGTTACCATGGCCGCTACCATGACCAGGGATAGCGAGGCGGCCGGGAACTGGGGGCCATCTTTTGGCTGTTTCCTTCATTTGGGGGTAGTGCCCATAATCCCCACGCTGGGCAGGCGGGTTGGGATCGCAGTTTGTTGGAGGGGTTGTTCTGCGGGGGTGCTGCTGCCCGCCCCCGGATATGTCCCTTAGTCGCCTCTTACGACACCCACGGGAAGACTTGGGTTGGTGCTATTCTCTTCTAGGCCGGCACCACACAGCCAGCGGGGAGGTATCCAAAGGGATTTCCGGACGTAAAAAAAAAACTATTCTACTTCCTCGGCTCAACGTATCTCCTATTATTTTTATACCTGTTATAGGGTCCCATGGGATGCGGAACCGGGGACAGAATTCCACGCATACGAAGCCGCAGGCATCAGCTAGTTTATAATATTAGTTGGAAGTAGGATAGGATAGTGTGTTCTCTGAAGATCACAAATATAGTTATGTATAGAATATCTAATCCCGTCAGTGGAATGTCTATAATATGAATGCTATAAAAATATTCAACGTATTTTGCAACGCGTTCGTTTGATTACTGACATCTACTTTTAGGTTGGTTCTCTGTTGAAAATTAAACCCAACCGCGTCACTGTTTTGTGTTACGTGATCGGTGATAATGTGTGCGAATTTGGCAACACTAGTTACCATACTAACAAGGTTCAAGGGCACTCCTCTAGTTTTCTATTCCGTGAATATCATACATTAAATTATTTACTGATAATAATTATTTCAACGTGAAGAGCCCGTGTAATTTTGTTAGCGTTCAATAGATTGTGTCGCTGACTGTACTTACGCAACTGAATTGAGCAACGATTCGCAAGCGGTGTATGGGGTCTCGACTGCGGGGCTCAACCCAAACACAGCTGCTGGCGAATTACATCACAGCCTCGTCTGTCGAGCAGTAGGTGTATAGGTTACCAGGTGAGGAGGTTGCCATGGACCCCCGAAGTTCTTGAAGGAGATCCCCGTTTTTTCTTTACTTCACGTAACTCAAAATGCCCACGGCGCGCTCTTATTGTTACTGTCATTAGGTTGCATTTTGCTCGCGTATGTCCGCCAGCTGACATGAGCTATTGCACAGAATAGTGCAATCTAAATGCAGTACTAGTAAGGGCGTGCTGCGGATTTTACCGCTTAGTCGTCTGCGCATCGCCTTTTTTTTTTTAGCGTGTGGAAACCCCCACGGGCTTTACCCCATCGGTGCCAACAGTGGGGTGGGCGTGTCGGAATCGGCCCGACTAAAACCACACGGTGTCCTTCCCAAGTGTCCATTGCCGGGCACTCCGGGTAAGCCTTCGAAAGGATAACCCCAGGGTTACCGGCGGACTTTGGCCGAGACCGCGGCCTCGCCTGGTGGGGTCGGGTTTTATCCCGCGTCGGTGAGTCGGCAGGCGTGTGTAGGACAGGACACACACGACACGCCTCCGCCACGGCCTGCTTCCGTAAGGACGGCGAGTCGGCCAACTGCCGTCCTCAGGCCCCGATCATGTAGGTCGGTAGTCCCGAGATTAAAAATGTACCTGCAATTTTATCATCTTCCCTAAAAGTTCACCTATCGCCACTGCTCTTAAGCTCTGTAATAAAATATCTTCTCGCTTATAAGTAACTCTATCGGCCTTCTAGCACCGTGAATCAGGTCAATTGTATGTCCACCGCATTGTTTCATCGTTGAATGAGATACTTCATCGTCTAATGTAGTGTAGGTGTTACCTAACGGATAATAATCAAAGGATTCATCACGTATATTATTTACCCACGATATTCTATTGTTTCTGCATGCCAGTGTACAGGGTACACATAACATGGATACTTCCAAGAATCTGCTTTAAGAACGTGATGTATACTTTTAGTGCCCACTAATACCACTTTTTTTATATTTAGGACACGTCAATTTGACTTCACCTCGCCTGATGGTAAGCTGAAGGTAAAGTCACAGGAAAGAGGGTCACCATTACATACACGTATCATGTAAACAATGGTGGCACTCAGCTTGACGGCCTCATCAGAAGAGAATTGTCGTCGCAGCACCGCGTGATACCCACCGGTCCCACTAGTGCCGCGACCAATCTCCCTGCCCGGCTATGCACTTGCTGACCCCTGAACGCAATCAAACCGAAATTGGATTACTATGGAGGGTATTTCACATGGTACCCACCCGGCCGAATTTTGTAACAAATTTGTGTCATCAAATTTCTACCAAGTGCCACAATGATATAAAGATGTAAGGCTCCAAACCAATCTGAACTGCAAACTGTACACCTGCTGATTGACGGACGAAACTCTGGCGCAGGGTATCCCCTCACGGTTTGGTGAGTCAGAGGCAATAGCTCCTGCAAAAGCCAAGATAAACCAAATCAAATGAAGGAGTAGAGTGAGGTCTGTGGGACCCAAGCCAACCTCACCTTCGAGACGGTACACTGATTAGCAGATGAGGTCCTGGCGCAGGCTTCCCTCTCGTAGTTGGGTGGTCAGACAGCAGACGCACCCATAGAAGCTGTAGTAAGCAGTTACCGGGCTCAGAGAAGGAAGCCTTCCATGCAACCGGGAACAACAGTAAGATGATGATTGATTTGATTGATAACCTGAAAAACGACGGCCTCTGTGGCGTAGCGATAGTGCCGGTATTGCATTCGACTGCTACGACAGGGGGTGCGGGTTTGATTCTGGAAAAAAACGGCCTCTGTGGCGTAGCGGTAGTGCCGGTAGTGCTTTCGACTGCTACAACAGGGGGTGCGGGTTCGATTCCCGCTCAGTGCAAATATTTATGTGCATAAATATGTCTATTCGAATTGGTCTGGGTGTTTCTATGTATAATACGTATGTATTTACAAAAAAAAGTAAATATGATAGCGCAAATTATTCATATATTTCACTCATCCATGAATTCATGATGACCGAATGATTGAAAGTTGTTTATGTTCTGAACTATTACTATCATCTAAATTTAAATATAATTTTGTTTTATTTTGTATCTCTATTTATAAGAGAATTGTTGTTTTACTTCATAAGCATCATCCTCTTAGCGATAGCCGCGGTAGCCTAGTGGTATGGGTAATGGACTGCTGAGACGAGGTCTCGGGTTCGATCCCAGGTTTTACCATGGCACACACCAATGACTTTTCGATGCTTTTCGAAGTTATGTTTGTATTTATCGCAGGTTTATAAGTACCCGGGTAATGGCAATAGGCTCGCCACCTATTACATTGGGACCTAAACATAAACTGGCGAAATGTGGGTGCTAGCACAGAGGTGCTCTCCTCTTCGGGGATATAGGCGTGAGTTTATGTTATGTTTATGTTATGTCTTAGCGATTTCGGTATGTCGGCTTTTCCGGAGCCACTGCCGTATGACCTGTCGAGAGGTGCGCCTGCGTCGGAGCCTCGTCCGTTGTTTAGCAGATGCACCGAACAGCAGGTGTGGTTGACTTAGGCCCCGGAGCTATTGGTAGGGCCCTGTACACCCATGATTTACTTTTATTTCACTTCTTCAGTGTTAATAAACGAACTTGCTCGTTTCTAGACCTTAAACCCAATGAATTTGTATTAAAAAATAAGTATATACGGCACTTAAACACGTTCACTTACAAGCACGAGTGCAACAGGACATGCAGTAATCAGTGAGTGCGAACGAGAACAAAGTATGACTTCTGTTATACAACGCGGTACGCTTTTCACACGGCGTTAGGATCAATATAATGTTATTTACCTTAGTCTAATATAAGAGGCAGCGATATCCCAGTGGTGTACGTAACGGACTCCCGAGACGAGGTCTCAAGTTCGATCCCCAGTCGCCCCGGGCACACACCTCTGGCTTTTCGTAGTTATGTGTGTATTAAAAGCGTTGATTATCGCTCGCTTAGTAATGTGCCCGGTAGATGGCAATAGGCTCGCCCCTATTACATTGGGACCTAAACATAACTGGCGGATCGTGGATGTGTAATACACCTCTGCCTACCTATTCGGGTATACAAGCGTGAAGTTATGTTATTTTAATATAAGAACATTGCTAAACCGCATAAGTATGGTAACATTGGTAACTTGCCAATACCGAACTCTTATAAATTATGACCAATCACTGCACACCGAAACAGTAATGTGATTGGTCTTAATTTTCAACAGAGACTAATCCTAAATCTTAATCCAACCAGTGGCCCAGCATTCTGACTTAGAAGCATTTCTTGGCTTGGATAGCCTATATGCATAGAATAAAGTTACATGTATTTATAGTCACTTTTATGTATTTTTGTCGCTAATATTACCCACACTTAATAACATTTAAATATATATTTATTTATATTTTTGCTTTATTTGTTTCTTAAAAGATTTTTTTATGTTTTTATTTTTGAATATAACTAAGCCAAGGAAGGTTCTTTTTAAATATCTCCAATGCTGTACATTGGAGATATTTAAAAAAAAACTTGGCTTTAAATATCTCCAACGTACCTACAGGCACAACCAATTTACAATTTTATAACAGTAAAGATTTTACCGCCGAACACAAACATAAATAAACAAAAGTAGCTAAAAATACACTTTATTTTCTCTATACTTACCTAAATCGTAAAAACTAACTGGATCCTATTTCGGGCAACACGAACCTAACTGTACTGTTAACCGCTTTAAAAGTAGGCTATTCACGCCATGCGTTTCCAACACTTATGTATGCGTTTGCGCCTTTATTAGGCAGTGTTGCAGTCGCGCATGTTTTTGAAACGATTGTCTAATGGGGGCTACGAGACAAATTGTTACGATTGCACTGTATCGTTTAAACTGCACCGATAAATAGATGCGTGTGTGTGCTTAAAAAAATCTATAAACTGTACAGTTTTTATCACACCCACGTAATGATTTATCCGTGCAGTTTAAATCGTAAAGTGCGATCGTGACAACTTCTCGTAGTATACGTGCCGTGCCACCGTGGTGGACCCTTAGTAATCCAAGCATACCGCAGGGCAGTGTCGGACTATCGATTTTGCAGGATTATAGAGAACTGTCTAAGACCAATTATAGTCCGGAATTGTTTGAAAAAGAGTACCTACCTTGTTTTCCGACAAATTACAGATCAAAATGTTAAGATTCTATCTGAACTACGAATCATACTATGTTATGTAATATGCTAGCTGATGCCCGCGGCTCCGCTCGCGCGGAGGTTGGTTACCGTATTTTGGTCATATCTCTGGTTCTACTTAACCAATTGCAAATCAAATCAAATCATTTATTTTGCAGAAAGCACTGTTACAATGGGGTCAATATATATATGAATATGTTCCAAGTGTTTCGACCTTAGAATAGGCATGTAACATTTTGTAAATTAGATACAAATGTTGGGGTAGTGGACTGTAGTTTGCTTAATTCTGGTTGATCTCAGTTTCTGGGGTCGTAGGGCAGTAAAACACCAGTGTTATGTCTTCAGTTCTCTATTAATTAGGTTTACACACAATTTTATCTCACTTTTTGCACAAGAAGCCGTTTTACAAGCGTTATGGGCCGAGGCCGAGCGGAAGTAGTATTTTTTTTAGTAGCTGTCAAAATGACATCAAAAATTATATTTTTTACATTTCTATTGGTGTTGCCACCATAAGTTGGGGGCCCAAAGAATTTAGAAAACATTTAGAAAGCAAACCTAATTCTTAACACTACCTTTACAAATCAACTTAGGACATATAGGAACCAAAAATGGTTAAGACACTTTGAACTTAGGTATGTACTTAAACTTTACTTATTTATCTATTTATATAAACCATTAGGTACAACATTACATTATGTAAGCAACAACTACCACATAATGCACTATTGTCATACTTCAATAGGTAGCACACAAATTTTTGTTATAGATCTATTATGTTTGTGACCATTGGCAGTTTGCACTTCCACCGCGCGAACAATCCCATCTTTCCCCGGAAAAACATTGGTCACACGTGCCATAGGCCAATGCAAGGGTTGAGTATTAATGTCTCGTAAAATTGCCAAGCTGCCAATAGTTACATTAGGGTTTACATTCAGCCACTTGGGCCGGTTCTGTAACATATTTAAATAATGTTTAGTCCAGTATTTCCAAAAACATTGTTTCATATTAATAGTTATAGACCAAAATTTTAGTATATTCATATTAGTGTCAGTTAAATCGCGTTCCGGATATGAAGTTAGTGGAGCTCCCGTAAGAAAATGTCCAGGCGACAAATATGAAAAATCATCTGGATCTGCTGTCAAGGCGGTGAGCGGACGAGAATTTAAAATGCCCTCTATTTCGACCAAAACTGTATTTAGCTGCTCATAGGTGAGTAAAGCCTTACCCACGACGCGCCTTAAATGACACTTCATACTCTTGACACCACTCTCCCAAAGTCCACCAAAAGTCGGGCTGTAACTGGGAATGAAATGAAAAGAAATACCGCGCTCTGAGGCGAAGTTACAGACTTGATTTTGGTGCACCTGCGAGGCGTGTAGGCGATACATTTCATCTAACTGGCTCCTGGCCCCCTTAAAGGTAGACCCATTGTCGCAGTAGACATCGCTAGGTCGATTTCGTCTTCCTATGAAGCGCTTGAAACAAGCGAGGAAAGTCTCAGTAGTCAAATCACTAGCTAGTTCTAGATGGATCGATTTCGTTACAAAGCATACAAATACAACTATATACCCTTTTCCAATGATAGACTTCCTTACGCGACTGTTCTTGACAGAGATCGGCCCAGCGAAGTCCACGCCGACCCTTTGGAAGGGGCGGCAAGCGTTGACCCTGTCAGGGGGCAAGGATCCCATCAGCTGAGATGTCGCAGCAGCCTTCATCCTGAAACATATTGTACACTTATGTAATATCTTTTTTACACAGCGCAATCCATCTACTATCCAAAATCTTTGTTTGAGAGAACATAGAACTAGCTTTTGACCAGCATGTAATAATTTCAAGTGTTCATCTTTTATCATACGCTCAGTGATCACAGAGTTTTTTGGCAGAATGATTGGGTGCTTTGCAGCATATGGAATGGATGCATTCTGTAAACGTCCACCTATTCTTATGACCCCCTCTGAATCCAAAAATGGAGTTAAAGGCCTTAGACTACCTGTGATAGGCCGCTGAGAAGATAAACACTTGATTTCACTTGCATGAAAAATCTGTTGCTCATGTTTTATGATTAATAACAAGGCTTTGTTTAATTCTAAAGTAGTTGAGAATGATTCTTGCTTAACAGTACCTTTTTTAACATTGTTACAAAACCTGAGAATGTACGCTAGTACACGACACATTTTATTTATGTTAGACATATATTTTAATTTATCATAAATATATTTATCATTATATTCGACAGTTGCTACACATACATTTTTGTCCTCAGACTTAAGTTCAGGCAGAGGTGAGGGAATTTCAAAATAAGGCTCAAAATCAAGGCAATTTTTTATCAAAAATGGGGGGCCCTGCCACCACAAGCTCTCCAGCTTTAACTGTGACGGTTGAATACCCCTACTTAGACAGTCAGCAGGATTTTCATTTGTCTTAACATACTGCCAACAATAGTTACTTGAAAGACTCTGTATAGCTTTGACTCTATTAGCCACGTATGTCTGTAGTTTAGTTGCGTCAGTTTTTAACCACGCGAGTACTATTTTTGAGTCAGAGAAGAGGCAAGTCTTGTCAATTTGTAATTTCGTCTGTATTGTGGTAGCTACCTTTGTTACGAGTTCAGACAGAAGCAGCGCAGCATTCAATTCGAGTCGGGGAATCGTTAGCTGTTTCCTGAGTGGATTGACTCGAGATTTGGAGCATAACAAGCGCACATTAACGTTGTCTTGCTCATCTACTGAATGTAAATATAAACAGCATCCATATGCCATAGAAGATGCGTCTGCGAAGCCTATCAATTGGTTACTGACAGCATGATTTGTCTGCACACAACGCGGGATAGTAATCGGCTCCATCTGCGACAGATCACGAACAAAATCTAACCAAAGGTTACGAATATCTTCTGGTGGAGTGTCATCCCAGTCAGTCTCGCTCACCCACAGCTTCTGCATAATTATCTTGGCACGCAGAAATATTGGACCTATCAATCCTAAGGGGTCGTAAAATTTACTGATGTAGCTTAGGATATCTCTCTTAGTGTCTCGTTTACTCGCGTACGGCTCTGGACAAGCTGTTTTGAAAACGTCGGTACCTATATCAAAATTGATACCTAGCGTCTTTACTGACAGATCATTATGCAGCTCCACCTCGCCGAAACAACGCTCATTTGGTGTAATAGTCTCCAGAATCGGAGCGCAATTGGAGGCCCATTTGTGTAACCGAAAATTTCCCAGAGCAAGTAATTTTACCAACTCGGCTTGCATTTTATGCAGCTGATCATCACTCATATTTGTGGCTAATATGTCATCAATATATGTATTTTGTTTTATTATCTTTGAAGCCAATGGAAATTCATTTTCAAATTTAATTGCCAGCTCTAATAAACATCTGGTAGCCAAATATGCAGAGGATTTGAGACCATACGTTACTGTGTTCAGCTGAATGCATTTTATATCTTGATCTGGAGACTCGCGCCACAAAATATTCTGAAGGGACCTCTGTGCTGGCTCTATTTCAATGCAACGGTACATCTTTTGTATATCACACATGAAAAAAAAATTCCCGAGCCTGAAAGCAAGTATGACCTCTAAGAGTTCCTTTTGTACTACAGGCCCGTTCATCAAAATATTATTTAATGAAATTAAATTATTTGTGAGCATTGAGCCATCGAATACTACTCTCAATTTTGTACTGATGCTATTCAAGTTTATCACGGCATGGTGCGCGAGAAAATAAACAGGGTCTTTACTAAGATCATAGCTGTCTATGTCGCGGAATTGACCATGATTCAAGCTGAGATATTGATCTATAAATTTTTTGTACTCTGTAAAAAGAGCTTTATTTTTATGCAATTTCTTTTCTAAATTAAGAAATCGTTTGAGTGCCAAATTAAATGAATCACCCAGGACAGAGTTTACTTGATCCATTGGTACTTTAACAGGTAATTCAACTTGGAATTTATTGTCTACTAACTTAGTAGTTTCCTGAAAAAGCTGTTCACAGTAATCATGCTCAGGTACATGCTCTGGGAAAATCTCGGGCACCTTTTCAGACCTCCAAAAGGCATTCATGGTATCATCAAGGTTGGAGTTACAAGATCTACAAAAGAGAGATACAACCTGCTCATTTTTGTCTGGATTATCGCAGCGGCCGGCGACCACGTAGCCAAAGGATGTGTGCACGAAGGATGCTTTGCTTGAACATACAGGACTCGAAGATGAATGCTGCTGGCTGCTAATGGAAGGTGCCCCTTCAGGCAGCGGCAGTAAGACCTGAAAAAATACATCAGCTCCAAGCAAAAGATGCACATCACCGGGTTGATTGAAGCGCGTGTCAGCTAAAGGGCAGTTAGCAGGGAAAACCATTGATGATGTATCCACAAATGTTTGTGGCAGTTTAGAGGTTATGTTTTTCACAACATGACAGTTCACATTAATCTTGAAAGGGTAGACAGTGGAGTGAACTTCAAGGTTTATACACTTATCCACTGCTTGTTCAATGTTAGTAATACCAACAATACTTGCATTAGTTTTAGTAGGAGGCTTTTCAAGCAGATCAAGCACCCGCTGTGTAACAAATGAGGCTTGCGAGCCACTATCAAGCAGAGCCCTGGCATAAATCGTTGTCCCCGACTGTGAGTATAATTTAACAAGTGCAGTGGGCAACAAGACCTGACCCTGAGTGGTGCTAGACAGTAAAGTGACAGAGTGCGTGTCCTCCTTATCGGCAGGATGCAAAAGAGTGTTGTGATCCTTTTTGCACAATGTGCATCTAAAATGAAACCTACATTTGCGCTTTGGATGTGAGGCCAAACAAGTTGTGCACAATTTATTTTGTGTTACAAACTCTGTGCGTTTGCTCGGTGCTGCAAGTTGGAATTTAGGGCATTTAAAAATTTTGTGTTCAGATGACTTACAGTAAGAACATAGGGTTGCAGGCATGCAGTTAGAAACAGCAGCATTGCTGGATAAGCGTTGCGGCTGTAATGGCTTCATCACGCTGGGTTCACTGGACTCCAAAGCTAAGGCACGACGATCTAAAAAGTCAAGAAGCTCGTCTACCGTAGGAAGAGTTTTGTTATCCCTCTCCATTTTGAAGGCTCGGCTAGTCATGAGATCTATCTTCCGCAGCAGAATACACACAAGTAGACTATTCCATTTCTCCACCGGCTCATCTAAATTTCTCAAGGCTGCGAGATGCTGTTTCATGTCTGAAATTATAGAACGCAGTGTAGCACATGTCGAGCGAGTCATGGGAGTCAAGTCGAGTATAGTATAGATGTGCTCCTGAACGATTTTTGTCTTGTTGTCAAACCTAGCTTGTAATAGCTTATATGCTTGCATGTAACTATCGTCGGTCAGTGGTAAGTTATTAATAAGAGCGAGTGGTTCCCCAGATAAAGCGCCCTTTAAGTAATACAACTTTTGCACCGGTGTCAAGTCTTTGACTCTGTGAATCATCGCATTAAAAATGTTGATAAATTCGTGATACTCGGTGTACTTACCAGAAAAAGTAGGCATAGTTACGTTAGGCAACTTAACTCTTGACGCTGAACACGAGGAGGATGCGCTAGCATCCTGCATTTTGTTAAGAATGCTGTCAAGTTGGGACATTAAATCAATGTAAGTATCTTCTATGTCCCCACTATTTTCTTTGTCCTCAGGATTCAACGCTAGAATTTCAATGTGATTTTTGTTATATGACTCGAATGCTGCGATTAGTCGGTCCCGTTTAGCCTTAATTTTCTCTGGGATCATTTTCATATAGGTATCAAACCTAAAGTCATCTTTTAATTTAGTTATTGAAGCCTTGTTGTGGCCGCGACTGGCAACTAGCGCTTTTAAGCTGCTCATCTTTAATTAATTTAACACACACACACTCCGTACTCAGAAAACCTATAGCCTAATTGCATACACAGCTTATTTAGAGATTTAGAGAACTTGATAACGCTATAAACTAAAAAAGTACTGCACTAATAGTACCTATAATCAAAATGGCGACAGAAAAAATTCATTCACTGCACAATGCAAGCAAGCGACGCTAAGGATTTTACACAATACTCAATAAATGGGCAGCGATTCGCTGCGCGTGGCACCACTGTGCCTGTCTTCGGGTGTGCTCGGATGGGTGTTCGTGCTTCTCCGCCGATCGCCAACGCCGCCAACCAGACGAAACGAGCGAGACGGGATCTTGCTTGAAGTTAGCGGGGAGGAAGGCGCGGTTTGAACAACCACTAAGACCACGAAGGAGCAAGTTGAAGTTGCAGAGAATGCTTGTTTCTTTATTGGCTTGAAATTCGCGCGCGAATGTCAAATGCGCTATGTGCGTGCGTGACCGATGCGATGTGACCTTGATGCGACCTATGCGACGATGTATGTTCGCCTATGATAAAATGGCGTTTTCTTGCGTCGAAATATGAACACTTGTTATGTACTTGCGTGAGAGGTTAATATTTTACTCACGTATTGCGGCCTCTTGATGGTGCAAAAGCAAAACGTGCGGCGAGATCTTGATGCTCCACGCGGCGCACCCAGAATCCGTATTGCTCGAACTGACCATATGTTGGGGTAGTGGACTGTAGTTTGCTTAATTCTGGTTGATCTCAGTTTCTGGGGTCGTAGGGCAGTAAAACACCAGTGTTATGTCTTCAGTTCTCTATTAATTAGGTTTACACACAATTTTATCTCACTTTTTGCACAAGAAGCCGTTTTACAAGCGTTATGGGCCGAGGCCGAGCGGAAGTAGTATTTTTTTTAGTAGCTGTCAAAATGACATCAAAAATTATATTTTTTACATTTCTATTGGTGTTGCCACCAACAAATACACAAAAAAAAAATATCAAATCATATTTGGATAATATAATAACATCGAGTGGTCATTTAGGTAATCTCTTATACTATAATAACATTTGTCTACTAGGAGGCTTTTCAATTTTTTCTTATACAATTTTAAATTTAGTCCCTTAATTACTTTTGGTAGTTTATTATAAAGCACAGCAGCCATATGGAATACTCTTGCGCATTAGAGCAGTATTGGTCTTACGGATGCACAATCGATACATGTCTCGCTGGACCTATTAATGTTTTCTGAAGCTAACTTGCATAAGTTTGGATTAAGTCTAACAAAAAGTGTAACTTAATTCGTAGATGTACCTACAGACTTGGAAGGGCTTAAAATTTTATGTTTCACAAATAGTGCCCTACAGCTGTCAGTCGTCTGCAACCCAAACATAGCTCGAATACATCGTTTCTGCGCTTTAAATACAAAATCTTTATCGGTAGAATTTCACCAGTAAATTACGCCATACCTCAGTACTGAAACTACCAGACCGTGATATGCCATCAACAATGTATTTACACTTACAACCTGGGCTAATTCATGAAGATTGTAAACCGATTTGCTAATTTTTTTACATAATTGTTGTATGTGCTGCTTTCATGTTAATTTATTGTCTATTTCCATACCAAGGAATTTGGTTCAACAACTGGTTCGCTTCTGTAGTTGACTTTACACGTTGGTTAAAGTGCATCAGCTGAGATTTCCAATGTTAGCCTTTAAATTGTTATCATCCATCCATTCGACAATAGCAGTTAGTGTGGTATTTATATCATGTTCATAAGTCTTTGTATCAATACAATTAACTGCAACCGTACTGTCATCCGCAAAGAGCGTTATTGGATTAGATGTCGCCTTTGGGAGGTCATTAATATAAATTATAAATAGCAGTGGACCCAGAACACTTCCCTGAGGTACGCCATATTGAATTTGACGACTCTTTGAGAGATATGTATTCTCCATTTCGTTTTGAGATTGATAATACGAATCCAACGAAACCTCTTAAGCTAAAATCCGAGCGTGCCAAACAATTATATATATACATACTCTCGAAAAAACATAACCCTCCTCAGAAGGAGCCCGCCGTCGGTTTATAAATTACCTACCGAAGATTTAACAAAATAATGTTTGCTAACCTACATTAAACAGTGATAGGTATATAAGACAGGGGCCGGATTACCGGGGGTCCCCTGTATTCGGATCGAACGAAGGTCCTTTATCAAAAAGTAGTGTTAGCACGTAACTGCGTCTGCAACGGACGCGACAGCACGCTTTTCTTCTTTATAGGGCCGATATGAAATTGTTTATTTGTTTATCGGCTGCAATATGTTTTAAAACTCACACCTGTATACTTATTTCCAAAAGGGTAGGCAAAGATATATAAGTACCTACGTTTCATCAACAATTTTTTTTAGTTAATAGGCAACGAGCCTATTAACGTCTACAAGACGTATGTGTAGAGACCATGCTCTTTTAAGTTTCTAAAAGAAAACCCTTAATAACACCTGCCCGAACTAGAAAACAAATCTAGGACCATAGTCTAACTTACCCAGGAGCCCGGAGTCCGCTTATTACTTCGCCTTCTTTTGGATTGGTATACATTTTGTATGGGAGTGACGAACGTCTGACCTCCTAACCCCGAGAGGAAGGCCTGCAGCAGAGCCTCCTCCGTCAATTAGCAGGTGTATAGGCTTGGGCCTCAAGGATCTTGGTGGACCGCACCATATATCCGATTACTGGCTATATGTGATTACTAGCTGATGCCCGCTTGGCATTCTGATCCCGTTCCCGCTTCCCATGGGAACCTATTCCAGGGATAATAGCCTATGTGTTATTCCAGACTATATTTTTATCCCTGCGCCAAATTTCAGCCAGATCCGTCCAGCCGTTTTTGCGAGAAAGTGAAACTAACATACATACTCACAACCTTTCGCGTTTATAATATTAGTAGGATCATGCATGACCCAACCACCGACCCAACCAATCCTACTAATATTATGAATGTGAATGTTTGGGAGCATGGATGGCTGGATGTTTGTTTCTCCGTCCTCCATGAGCGCAGGCCTGGGGGTGACAGGTGAGGCCGCCTGTCACCCCAGCGGAAGCAGGCCGGGACGGCAGGGCGACTAGCGCCCCTCCCCCAAACCGGGGCAAGACGTCGACACCGTGGTTCCCAAACCCGAGGGGGCCATCTCGAAACCGGAGATGGCCCAGGGTCAGTCGGGGTGCGAGGGATATGCTCTATGGGCAACCTTACACCCTTAAGTCCCGACTTAAGACTTAATTATTAACCGTCTTAAGACCCGAGACGGCGTGCGGTTTTACTCGGTTCAAGCCCGACATAACCACCCCCGCTGACCGGCGGCGGTGGAGGGTATCCGAAGGGATATCCGCACGAAAAAAAAAAAGGGTTGGGATCAGAATTTCACGCGGAATTAGCCGCAAGCTGCTTCTAGTTTCGTGTATACTAATATAATATTATGAAGAGGAAAGATTTTTTTGTTTGTAATCGATAAACTCTAAAACGACTGAACCGATTTCAATAATTCTATCACCATTAGATTTGTATATTATCCCTGTGTAACATGGGCTACTTTTTATCCTGATATTTCCACGGGATCAGGATTTACGCAGTTGACACCGCGTGCCGATGCTAGTATACAAAATAAAAATATCCCATAAAATAAAATATGCATAAGAACTTTAAAGATATGAAGTTTTTTTATAATAATCAAATCGGCATATCTTGGCTATCGTCCAAGCCGTACTAAAAATAATGTATCTTATAATCCTTATCCTCATTGGTATAAAGACTATTTTTGCTTGGAAGCGTTAAGAGAAAGTCGCTCTCGGCGGAAATAAAATTATATTTCGTCATACGTAAGACGAACGTGCGATCAGTCGCTTGCAAGATGGTTGTTCAATTTTGCGATTTGTTCGTGATGAGATCCGAAACTTCGGGCCTAATGAAAGCGGCGATAGCCCAGTGGCCTCGTAACGGACTGCCGAGACGAATTCGGGCTCGAGTTCGATCCTCATTCGCCCCGGGCACACCTCTGACTTATCGTAATGTGAAAAATAAAAATGTTAATGATCGCTATCTTAGCAATGTGCCCGGTAGAGGGCAATAAGCTCGCCCCCTATTACATTATGACCTAAACATAACTGGCGAATCGTGGGTGTGTAATACACCTCTGTCTACCACTTCGGGAATACAGGCGTGAAGTTATGTCATGTGAAAGAAGTAGCATTTATGGGGGTGTAGGGATCCCTATCAAGGTCTCCATCTCACCTTTGCTGTGTAGAGCGGGTCAATATGACTTTAGCTCCCCTGATGGTAAGTTAGGAGCAGTCTGAGGAATGAATGAAGGTCACCATTGCAGATACAAATACTAATATAGAATTTAGAATTTGTTTTCAATAAAGGGCGTGTCTGTATGGCTGCACCCCGCCTAATGGTAAAGTAAAAGGGTAGTTTGAGAAATGAGGGTCACCATTGCCGATATATATAATGATACAATGGTGCCTTTTTTTTTTTTTTTCTTGCGGAAATCCCTTCGGATACCCCCCCGCCCGCCAGCGGGGGCGGTTATGTCGGGCTTGAACCGACTAAAACCGCACGCCTTCTCGGGTCTACAGACGCCGGGGTGTAAGGTTGCCCATAGAGCATATCCCTCGCACCCCGACTGACCCTGGGCCATCTCCGGTTTCGAGATGGCCCCCTCGGGTGATACAATGGTACCTTTCAGTTTGACGGCCTCATCAGATACTTTTTCACGCTTCGCTTAAAGGAATTCTAGCACAGGCTGTCCCTTCGAGGATGGCGAGTCATATAGCAGTCACTCTCGTAAAAGTCAAAATAAAACAGTCAAGAGTAGGAGAGCTTACTTCGGCCTTCAAAATGCAAGCTTTTGATGCATCCGGGACTAACGCTGTGATTATTTAGGAAGAAGAGTGAAAGAGATCGGCTAGCTTCGGTTTTGTAGAGCGTTCTCTCTGTCGTACACCGGACCGACAGTTTGTTAGATAGATATGAACTTTATTGTACACCAATCAGAATAAGCATATAACGTAAACTTAATTAACATATGTACAAATGGCGGCCTTATCGCTAAAAGCGATATCTTACAGGCAACCTTTGGATGGACATGAATCCTGAATGAGCTAAATCGTACATTGGGTAGTTATTGGTGTAACAGGAAAGAAAAGAGAACTAACGTACTTAGTCATATAATATAATAGATTGGATTACAAACACCTTGGTTTGATACCTTGATAGAGTAGTTAAAACCAAGAGATTAACTTTGCGATCCGTTCTTGCATAACTAACAACGTACTTTCTATAAGTAGGTGTAGTATAAAAACACGGAACTGTATAATATTAGCTTGGTAACATAATTTTTATACATATAAATTATATTTATAAGTAGAGAATCTGTGTGACACACTTTTGAGACTTTTAATGTATATTTAAAAATATGCAATCATGACGATTGCCCAGCTTAAAACAAGTTTTCTAGTGCTAGATGCCGTTAGTGGAATATATGTATAGGGTTCGACTGCTAAGTCAGACGTCCCGGGTTCGATTCCCGCTCGAGCTTGGCTTAGGCTACGAAAGATATCGTACAATGGGTGTATGAGGACCCCACCAAGATCTATGAAGCCGAAGCAAACCTCACCTGTAAGTGGGTTCACCTGCCGATTAACGGAGGAGACTTAGGCGCAGTGGTAGGTCAGACGGCAGGCGCTCTCGCAAAAGCCAAAACAAGGGAAGAGTTTGGTTATCGTTTTTTGATTATATCTCCGATTCTTTCTAACTAATCAAACATCGACAGATTTTAATCGTGTGTTCAGAATTGTTAATTTAACATAACCCACGTATTTTTTTTTAATTATCTACAATGTACAGACACAACTAATTTACAATTTTATAATGGTTTATGTGGTTTTTTTTTACTCAAGGCATCATATTTGTACCTACACATAATACACCTTTAGAATGGTGAAATAATTTTCCTAATAAGTGCAGAGATTCCGAAGATTACCCCAAACATATAGACTAACTCGCAAAATTCGGCCTCATCATCATCATCATCATCATCATGTCAGCCAAACGACGCCCACTGCTGGGCATAGGCCTCCCCCAAGGATCTCCACAACGATCGGTTCTGCGCTGCCCGCATCCAGCGACTTCCCGCGACCTTGGCTATATCGTCGGTCCACTTTGTAGGGGGCCTGCCCACGGAACGTCGTCCGGTACGCGTGGTTCTCGAAAATTCGGCCTATCTCTTTATAATATAAATTTTAGATTATATAATTATGTGAATGTTAGCACTAAGTATTAGTTATAAGACCAAATTTTTTAAAGAATGAGGTGATCATAATAAATGTGAAACTATTGTTTCAGATATGGGGGGACCTACAGGAGGGCATCGAACAAGTCTACAAGAGACAACATATGGTGAAGAAGAGATATATGGACTTATATACGTATCCTTTTCACAAAAATACAAAATGCATCGATGAAGAAGAGATATATTAGAATTCGGCTAGTAAGTCCGCGGTAGCCTAGTGGTATGGGTAATGGACTGCTGAGACGAGGTCTCGGGTTCGATCCCAGGTTTTACCATGGCACACACCAATGACTTTTCGATGCTTTTCGAAGTTATGTGTATATTTATCGCAGGTTTATAAGTGCCCGGTTAATGGCAATAGGCTCGCCACCTATTACATTGGGACCTAAACATAAACTGGCGAAATGTGGGTGCTAGCACCTCTGCCTACCCCTTTGGGGATATAGGCGTGAGTTTATGTTTATGTATGTTTATGTGGCTAGTAAGTTTTATTTTATTAGTCGTGTCGTGCAAATCCTGTTAATATAGGTATTTAAACTATCATGGTCACTAACATAAGTATTAGAGTTAACAGGATATTTACCATGTGTGTTTAAGAGTGTCCGATATTTCGACACTGTTACAAGCGCCATGATCACGGAGGAACAGTTCCTCCGCGTCATTCCATCATGGCGCTTGCAACAGTGCCGAAATATCGGACACTCTTAAAAACATAAAATATAAATATATTATTAAGCGTAGCGAGCCGAAGGCGAACGAAGCGTCTTTGGTTTCAAAGTTGCATTTCAAACAAATGATACTCCTCCGAGACCGTTTGACCGATCTCGACCAAATTTGCCACGGTGATCAAGTAGACATTACTGAGTGTCGTAAGGGGTCGAATGTCCACATCGGTCTTACCATCGAGGAATAATCACCGAAAAACCAAATCAATGTAAAAAGTCGACCGGTCACGTTGACCTATTGTTGGGTAGGCAAATCTCGCTACGCTTAAGTTTGGGTTGATTGCGAAGCTGGTAACCGTCCTAGTATATAAATCTTGCGAAAAAAATTTGTGCACAATTATCTGCACGAAATTAGCTCAGTATTATTTGCATGAAAGTGATGTTATTAGAAATATAACTTCTTTAGAAAACTTTACAGTACTTTACCTACAGCTGTTAGTGATGAAATCTAGTTATGGATTTATGATCTAAAAGAATTATTATTTCCTTGTTTATATTATACAAAGAACTTTTATATTGTTAAATATGAAATGTGAAATATCTAGAACAAAAGTAGATATGCCAATATTTACTTATCACCAGCATATGCGTTATTCGCTGTCAAGTATTGTTTCGAATATCTAGGACGTGCCAGGTAGCTCAGTTGGTCAGAGTATTCCCCCTGTAAGGGACTGATCGTGGGTTCAAGTCCCAGTCCTGGATGTTCACTTTTTCGAACAAAATCTATTAGTTATTACGATAAGTATACTTTTTTTTTTTCGTGCGGATTTTTTTCACGCCGGGCAGTCCGCCAGCGTGTGCAGCCCTGAGGCCTCGCTAGCATCGCATTGATGACACTCAGGCGTTGGCTCCTTCCTGATCCGATGCAAGTGGTCCCCGAAGCACCCCTTCCCTGAGACCACCTGCGTCAGTCGGTTCGGCTTCCGTGTCGCCTCTCTAGCCAATCCTCCATGATGGGCCTTACCGCCGCTATAGCGGCGTGCCCTGCGCTTGGTCGCCCAAGTCGTTCCTTCCACTCCACCACGATGGCTTGGCGGAGCTGAACTGCACGGCCTCGATTTCTCGAGGCTCGGGGTTCCGTCCCTGCCCCCGCGCCTCCTTTAGCCACTGGTACAGTTGCGAAAGGGCTCTCGCCTCCAGGTCCCATGGCGGAGTTCCGGCAAGGAAACTTGCCGCCTCGAACGATAAGTATACCTAAGAACAAGAAGAAGCATAATCCACCACCTTAGCTCGTGATGACTGCAGTCAGGAAAAAGAAGCTCTTTTGCTTTTGCAGGGATAGGTACGTCACATTTAGACTGCGCTCACTAACTATATTTTGTTGACGTGCTTCATCTGCACGAGAGTCTGTTAACATAATAATTCAGGTATACTGCCAGTGGGGACGCCGTTTAACCAGACGGGTGATCAGCCCTTCTATGTGGGGCCATTTCACCCATTTCCCCTATAACGACTGTCATACATATTCGTATGTCAACCGGGACCGACATCTTAACGTGCTCTCCGAGGCACGACCAGACCAATGCAAATACTCATATTCATGCATACAATTATTTGCACTGAGCGGGGATCGAACCCGCGCCTCCTGCGTAGCGGCCGCTTTCAATACCGCTACGCCACGGAGGCTTGTCAATATAATAATGCAGGTATATCCATGTTCGGAAGCTTTCCACGTGTCCCTCTGATTAGCAGATGGCTCAGTGGAGAGCAAGTAAGGGGGCCATCTCGAAACCGGAGATGGCCCAGGGTCAGTCGGGGTGCGAGGGATATGCTCTATGGGTAACCTTACACCCCGGCTTACCCGAGACGGCGTGCGGTTTTAGTCGGTTCAAGCCCGACATAACCGCCCCCGCTGGCCGGCGGGGGGGTATCCGAAAAAAAAGGGGACTTTTATATTTATAATCTAAATTTTTAAATAAAGGTAGTTTGTACACCCCCAAGTACTTTAAGACGTTATTTCTGTTAGGGGGCGGTTTCCGAAGGGATTTCCGCACGAAAAAAAAAAAAAAGGTATAGGTATCCATAATTTAAAATACTATGTAAGCCTCCTAAAGCTACCAAATAATTAACCTCTCCCTCTCTCAAGACGTTCTCAGGAAAGACCAGGTCAAGAGTACGTTTTTTTGTTCATCTAGAAATCACCCCAGATACCCCGCCGACCCACCGACTAAAACTGCACGCCGTCTTGGGTCTCTAATGCCGGGGTGTGGCCCATAAGGCAAATCCCTCGCACCCCAGCTGACCCTGGGTCATCTACGGTTTGAGATGACCCTCTCGGGTGTGGGAACCACGGTGTCCCCATCTTGCCCCGGAAAGGGAGGGTGCGCTTGTCGCCCCGCTGCCCCGCCTGCTTCTGTTGGGAGGTCAATAGTACCTACCCGCAACCGGTGGGCGTGCGTTTGTGAACATAAAAGTATGAAAGTAAAAGAAGCGAAAGGCGTATGCCAGGATCGTAGCACGTGGAAAAATGTTGTCTCTGCCTACCCCAACAGGAAAGAGGAGTGACCATATTGTGTATGTGTATGTGTAATCTGCCTAAAATTCTACCTAACCTTTCGTGGGTCAATCACAAAGAAATATCTTTGAATACAACTTAGCACTACAAAATGAAACGTTTAATTTATTAAAAATAACCTCCGACATAGCTAAGAACACTTCCCACTAAATTCACCTTTCAAAAAAAAACGATATCAAAATCGCTTCATCAGTTCGGGAGCTACGATGCCACGGACATACACACACTCACACTGACACGTTAAACTTATAACACCCCGTCTTTCCGTTTTTGCGTGGGGGTTAGCAATACATTAAATCCATAGACAGAGATATCTGCAGACTGAACACGTAATTTTAATTTTGTCTAAGACGCACGATAGCTTTCTTATTAGTCACTTGTTAATATGGGCTATCCTTTTCTTTCCCTGCACATACACATTACTCATACAAGCATACATATGGCGTTGAAGCAATTTTAAAACCCAGCCAGTCACTCGTCGCCATGGTAACGAGTAAGAAATTAACAATTTAAAGTAACAATTTTGACGTATTAGTTGTCAGTTATTAGGCAGGGTCGGATTCAGTGCTAATATTAATTTGTAACTTGAAATGAATGATCTTCTTTTATATATAAAATTAATTGCTGTTCGTTAGTCTCGCTAAAACTCGAGAACGGCTGGACCGATTTGGCTAATTTTGGTCTTGATCGAATTATTTGTGGAAGTCCAGAGAAGGTTTAAAAGGTGAATAAATATGGAAGTTGTTATCGATTGCGGCAGTACGTACGAAGTCTGCCAGGTCAGCTAGTATTATTTAAAATTAAACAAATTAATAACTAAACAATTTTACTCGGTTGTATTCTAATTCCAGTACCTGCCTAATATTGTGGATAATACAATGTTTAATTCTAGCCTTTCTCACTCATTTTATGAACGTATGCAGTTACGCAGTTATTCGTTGAAGTTGTATTATTACTTATGGCGTCACACAATATCAGACATGTTCCGTCTGTGTCTCAATATCAGTCATATGTCTGTCATTAATTCATGCATAAATCTCGAGCTCAATGGCATAGGCAGTATGATACCAGGGTCGATATAACATCAAAGTTCTATAATAAACTTGCAAACGCGGAAATAACTTCAAAATAAGTTGTTGTACCAGCTCATTTGACATTCACATTACAGATATGTATCACATCCGTATTTTATTATCATTGGTTTTGAACTGCACTGTTTTCTTCCGAAAACTTAATGTACCTTTTATCTCTCCCCCAAACCGGGGCAAGACGGGGACACCGTGGTTCCCAAACCCGAGGGGGCCATCTCGAAACCGGAGATGGCCCAGGGTCAGTCGGGGTGCGAGGGATATGCTCTATGGGCAACCTTACACCCCGGCGTCAGCAGACCCGAGACGGCGTGCGGTTTTAGTCGGTTCAAGCCCGACATAACCGCCCCCGCTGGCCGGCGGGGGGTATCCGAAGGGATTTCCGCACGATAGAAAAAAAAGGTACCTTTTATCTCACTGTTATGAGTACCAACTGTTACCTGCGTCTTCGCTTACCTACGTGAAATTGGGCTCAGAGTTAAGAGCAGCATTACAGACATGGAGAGATGTCTGTTATCGCGACCACTGAACTATGTATTTGGTGTTTTTAATTTCGTAATATCTTTTGAATGGAATGTCCCATTTCAATAATTCAAAAAGTAATCGAAAGGTATTGTAACAGTCTTGAAAACGAAATCTTTTATTTGGATAAGGATTAATACAAAGGTATGGATGAAGTGGTCTGATTTTGATCGGCTTTTCTATAAAAAAAATTTTTTTAATAAATAGTTATAGTGACGTAATTACAATAGTTGGACATATGGTCTCGCGAAGTTTTTTTGTAGATATTGATATGTTCTATAATATTATGCAAAATTTTTTTGTTCTATCATCAATACTTTCCGCAGCCCATGCGATGAAAGACATTTTGTGACTAATTTTTGTTACACCTTGTGTGGTTCTAGTACTTATGTGTTAAGATCTGTATTTTTTTCCAGTAGGTAATAATTTAGTAATAATAATTTTAGGGTCGGCAGCGCGAGTGTGACGCCCCTGGTGTTGCACACGTCCATAGGCCGCGGTAACCGCTTCCCATCAGGTGGGCCGTGAGCTTGTCTGCCACCTGAGTGGTATAAAAAAAAAAGAAAAAAAATATGGCCTATGTTACTCAGTGATAATGTAGCATCCTAACGGTAAAAGAATTTTTGAAATCGGTCTTGTAGTTTTTAAAAGTCCATTCGTTACATACAAAAATACAAATCTTTCCTCTTTATAATATTAGTGTAGATTACTTCTATAATACTACTTGACTGGCTGTACGGAACAAAAAACTTGGTATCGGGACAACCGGACCACTTTTTGTAATGTAGTATGTATGACACAGACTACATTACAAAAAGGCGCGCTATGCCTATACTGATAGGTGTCAAAATTCATTAACTCATTTATCTAGTTCCTCCGTCCCGTACAAAAAAAAAAAACAAAATTTTAACCCGCTTCAACCAGGAACCGTGACACAATTTATAGGTATTCTAAACAACTTGTCAAGTGGTGTTCTAATTCATAGAATATATTGCATGTAATACTACTTTCTGTTCCGGGCATAGTTTCCTGTAGGTCACGGGAACAGGACCTGTATTTCAGGCGGGCGGAGCCGCGGGGCAAGTTAGTATGATATATTAGCAATACCGTACGCATTGAGAATTTGACCTTTCTATGCTTACCCAGCAATCTATACACACTCATAAAATCAATACGCTAGATTACAATATGGCTTCACTAAAGTCCGCTTGTAATTTAAACTATGTACCTACTGTACATGCACGAGGCGGACTCTGTCTTTTCATCGAACGAAAATTGGTCGACATGACAATTCATCGACATACTATTGGTCGTAAACGACAATTGGTCGACATGACAATTTATCGACATACAATTGGTAGACATGACAATTATTTATGGACATACAATTGGTCGAAAACGACAATTGGTCGACATGACAATTCATCGACGTACAATTGGCCGAAAACCCCATTAAACGACAGGGATAATTAGTCGAGATAATAATTGGTCGAAAAGTCAATTGAACGACAACGATTACTAGTCGACAACTCGTGGAAACCGCGTGCCCCGACACGGATAGATCCGTAGTTCACAAGAATTATGGTAGATGGCTCCAGCGTCGCCTTAGGGCGTATAGAATATATCGGAGAATTTCAATTATCTGGGACGTGTCCATTTTTTTTTTTTAGCTTTTGGAAACCCCCAAGGGCTTCACGACACACTCACCCCATCGGTGCCGATGATGCGGTGGGCGTGTCGGAATCGGACCGACTAAAACCACACGGTGTCCTCCCCAAGTGTCCATTACCGGGCACCCCGGGTAAGCCCTCGAAAGGATAACCCCAGGGTAGGACGTGTCTATATTGTGTATATGTTTTTAAATTGAAATTGAGCATTGCTAAACCTGGCAATGTGCTAATCTACTTGGTTACCACTAAGCCACGAGCTCGGCATTCGATCAGTCCTCATTCATAGTTTTGAAGAGGAGTCATTGGTCAATCAGTCCTTTCATTAGATTTTAACCGACTTCTAAAAAGGAGGGGGTTCTCAATTCGACTGTACTTTTTTAATATATGTATTTGTTACCTCAGAACTTTCGACTGGAACCAATTTTGATGCTTCTTTTTTACTTGAAAGTTTTGACTTCCCGTTTGGACCCAAAAAACTACTAAACACAGGCACTGAAAAAAGAAAAATAACTGAATTGAAAATAATAACTGAATATAAAATAACATCAAATAAATCGCAATAGAATCCGTTAAAAATAGTTTTATTTCAACTGAATTACAGCTTGAATTCCAAAGACAAAAATACGCGTTACACTTTTCTGTTGAAGCCCGAAACACAACGTAAAAATTCAATCTCTAATTCAGTTATTTTTCTTTTCTCAGTCCCTATTTTTACGGGATTTTTGGTTTTTGAAGTCTGTTTTTTTGGTAGGCCAGTTAGTGCAGCTCGAACTTTTTGTCGTTTGTTCACGAAGTTTACCAGCAACATCGAACGAGCTCGATAGCTGGTAACTACTACGCGTCTGCTACGAGTTTTCCATTACCACCCGACGCGCTTGCCCATACCGCACCTCAAGCCAGACCCCGTGACTAGGGACCCAAACTGTAACACCGTAAAAAAGTGTTTTAACACTCTTTTTTGAAACTGTTTTAGAAGAAACTCATTTATAAATGTAACATACGAAAGTGTAACCTTTTTAAGTGTGCGTTTTATATGTGTTAATAAGTGTAACAGAAATAACGTCTTAAAGTACTTGGGGGTGTACAAACTACCTTTATTTAAACATTTAGATTATAAATATAATAGGATAGTAAATTTGGCATCGTAGCATTTCGTTTAACACTTATTAACACTGTTAACAGATTAATATCTGTTACATATATCTATATAACATTTATAAATGTAACTCTTTCATTCTGTAACCTTTTTATAGTGTAACCCATATAATTATGTAACCTTCATGAATGTGTTTTTAAGTCCCTGCCCGTGACAGCGTTGCTATTGGTACTACTTGTCTGGCTTGAGTTGCGGTAAGGGGAAGCGCGGTAAACTCGAAGCAGACGTGTAATATACCTATCATAACAAAGAGCAACACATGTTTCATACCGATAATAACATTGCGTACCTTTATCCAACGTAAAGATAACGTACTTTTTTATTGCTGTGTACCGATAACTTACACACTACTCGGATGTTTGTCTAACAACCTAATCGAACGCCTTCGACTGCTTTAAATAGACCAATAAATGACCGATATGACGGCCACTGTGGCGTAACGGTCGTGCATTCAACTACTACGACAGGGGGCGCGGGTTCGATTCCCGCTCAGTGCAAATATTTGTATTCATAAATATGTCTATAGGTGTTTCTAAGTATAATATGTGTGTATTTACAAAAAAAAAAGTATACAAACGTCTCGCGTGACGTAAGCGCCTCGTTGATGATTTCGAGGTGACGTGACGATTAAAAAAAACGTGAGTTTCAGGATTTTTCTTCACCTAAAATGTGCTCATTTAGAAAGTGCTTACTGCTTAGGCGCCTAAAGAAGTTTTCACTTCAAAAATTACGTTCCTCTCCATAAATTTATTGTTTCGACGTTTTCACCAGAGGCGCTGTCATCGCAAATATGGCACAAGCCTTTTCATTTTGTAAAATTACGTAACCATTTGAAATAACTGCACTGATGGTTATAAGCCAAAGTGGTAATAACTTGCTTATCGATGCTAATCGAACTAATGGCATTACATAATAGTAATACTTTTTACTTTGTGTTGTACGTCTGTTCGGTTTTACACGCGTTGTGGCTTAACGGCTCGATCGATTTAGATCAGTTTTGGGGATAATTATCCGGTTTGGACTGGTGATCAAAGATTTTCGGGGCCCAAGCCAACCTCACCTGCAAGCCGGTATACCTGCTGATTGATGGGCGAGGGATCTCGGGGTTAGAAGGGTCAGACGGTAGTCGCTCCTAAAAAACAAACTCAAATACATTCGACAGCCTCTGTGGTGTAGCAGTAGTGCATTCGACTGCTACGACAGGGGGCGCGGGGTGTCGATTCCTGCTCAGTGCAAATATATATATGCATGAATATGTATATTTGCATTGGTCTGGGTGTTTCAATGTATAATATGAACGTATTTACAAAGAAAAGTATATAAGTAAGTATGTTTAGCCGCATTCTGGAACCCATACCACAAGCTAGTTAAACTATGCTTACCTTGGGTCTAGAAAGCGCTGTGTAGAATTCCGTAGAATATTTATTTATTTATTATTTATATGTAAAAGTCAGTAGACCTGACTCTGGGTCCCAGATTGCAAGCATTAGATGCAACCGGCATTTGCTTTCGTATGAAGAAGACTGTGCATAAGTTTGAATATTTTATAGCAGACCCAGCACTTTGGGGAGTGTGCGCTGGGATTCCATAACTAGATTACTCCAATCCCTTGCCATCATCGACCGATCAGACGCATGGCGACGCGCCATCGATATACGGTGAATATTCCACTCATACGCACGAAGCCCTACCTGTTTTCGGAGAGCTATAGTCTGGGAGTCTAGAATTTAGAGTGAATAGGGGGCCTAGACAAAGTGACATTCTACTAGTGGAATCGCTTCGAAGCGAACCTTCCAAAGTTCGAAATGTATGGGTGTGACATTTTTGTTCGACATGTCACGTGTAACAAATAATGTCACTATTATACATTTCGGACTTTTGAGGGTTCGCTTCGTAGCTATTCCACTAGTAGAATTTCGCTTTGTCTACAGGCCTAGGTTGCTTTTAGGCAAGCGTGCTCCATCATCGACCACATGATCACTTACCAACAGTTGAGATAGTGGTCAAACGCTGACTTATTGATTATGAATAAAAAGCCTATTCCATGATAATTTCCTGAACCAACAACAGTCACGTGTACAATTACTGCACATCGGTGCATCATCAGAGCGCCGGCAGCAGTTCCACGCGCGTTTCTACCAACTCCATAGTAGCTAGAAGTAGCTATAGTACCGGCAAGAAACAGGTGAGCCGCCGCACAACTATTTAATACGTTTTTGTACTCCCCTTTTTAGAAAGGATCTACTACAGATTGTAGCAATTACAGAACCATCGCTCTTATCTCTCATGCGAGTAAAATCCTTCTGCATATTATTAACCAACGACTCAGCCACTTCCTCCGTTGTCAGATTCCTGAAGAACAGGCGGGTTTCGTCAAAGGCAAGGGCACAAGAGAGCAGATACTCAATGTTCGGCAAATCATAGAAAAAAGTAGAGAGTTCAACCGGCCTGTTATTTTGTGCTTCATTGACTACACAAAAGCCTTTGACTGTGTACAGTGGGAAAAATTGTGGTTAGTGTTGCGCGAGATGGGAGTTCCAGAACATCTGCTCGGCCTGATTCGACACCTATACTGTAATAATCGCTCCTACGTCAGAATCGGCACCGAATGTTCAAATGTGTTCGAAGTTAAAAAAGGCGTGCGGCAGGGCTGTATTCTGTCCCCAGCACTCTTTAACATATACGGGGAGTATATTGTTCGCAGGACCCTTGAAAACTGGAATAAAGGGTTTCCAGTAGGTGGTAAAAAGATATCGAATCTCAGATATGCCGATGATACTGTGCTGCTGACCACCACCGTGGAGGATATGCAGGAACTGTTTCAGAGACTCGAGACTGAAAGCAATGCATTGGGACTCGCAGTAAACAGGAGCAAGACGAAGCTCATGGTGGTGGATCGCGCTGGACATCTGACCGACACGGTGAATATTGTACAGGGTGTGGACACAGTGGATCACTACATCTATTTGGGTGCTCAAGTCAACAATGACGGGAGCTGTGTACCGGAGATCAAGAGACGAATCGCCATGACGAAGGACACTATGACTCGGTTGAATGGGATATGGAAGAAGAGGGGAATAACCATTAACACCAAGATGCGGTTGATACGTGCGCTTGTATTCCCCATTTTTCTGTATGGAGTCGAGACGTGGACTATACGTGCCCGTGAGAGGCAAAGGATTGATGCTTTGGAAATGTGGTGCTGGAGACGTATGTTGAGGATACCCTAGACCGCCAAACGCTCCAACGTATCAATTCTTTCACAACTCAAAGTCAAGACTCGCTTGTCCACAATCTGCCATCAGAGGATCCTCTCATATTTCGGCCACATAGTGCGAAGAGGCGACGAGAGTCTGGAAAAACTGATTATTGTGGGGAACACAGACGGCAAAAGAGCTCGAGGCCGATCTCCAACAAGGTGGACCGATCAGATAAAGGACTCGTCGTCCTCCAAGTTTTACTCCATAGTACGGGATGCCATGGATAGAAGTCGGTGGAGGCTGATCATACAAATGAAATCCAAACCGCCTGTTGATGACCACGATCCTCAGCCATGAGGGAACGACCAGAGAGAGAGAGACTCCCCTTTTATATCACATCCGGCCTGCCGAAAACCTAACACCCTAGCATGAATAGTAGTGCGCGAGCTGGAAGTTCTTTAATTGAATAAGGGCGCAGGTTGACTGCTACAGGGTAAAGCGGGCAAAATGAGGTTACTTGGCTGTGGTTGTGGTGCGCCTATGCAAACCAATAGACAATCTCCTATCGTGCCCGCTGTGCCCTAATACCTGCACAATTGAGGACCTAAACGGAACTACTAAAATGGCGGTCAATTTCGCCGAATTTTGGGCTGGACACAACTAATTGACTTGCTGAATATTGACTCGAAGAAAAAGATGAAGACTTTTTTTCCTTCTTCACAAAAAAAAAAATTTTTTCGGAGACTAGGTAGGAACGGTTTACGTACTCCGTTCATTTTTTTATAGTGTTGACTTGTGACTTATCGTGGTTTTTTTTATTTCTTTCTCGAACAGATCGATTTATTTGTATTCAAATTATTTTGCTGTATATTGTTATTTAAGTAATAATAGGTCTTTATCTATGAAATTGCCGATTGGCCGCTTGATAAATTAATTCGATCTTTGATGATAAATTTCGTATTACTTAACAGCTGTCACTTTTCAAATAAAAGTTGCTGTTTGTTAGCTTATAAAAAAATCATAAAATTTGGATTTGTCATTCCTAAAAAAATGCAAAAATGTTACTACTGAAAATTGTGTTCCAATTTCTTCAAGAAAAACGGCAATTTCATATGTAACGACCTAATATTTATTTGTGTTATCTATATTTGAAAACTTCTTACTGGCCTTTTTTCTATTAACTTTTATAAACTATTCTACCTCCTAGCTGTAAGTTTTCCATAATGAAAAATAAGTCGAACCTGCTGATGACGGACAAAACTTTTGCGCTGTTATTCCTCTCGGGGTTGTGGGGTCAGACGGATGTCGCTCCGGGAGAGAAGCTAAGGTAATTATGATGAGCTTATTATATAAATTTATGGTATATATTCTTTCAGAGTGGACAAGTACAGGGTGGTGCGCAGCTAGTTGGTCTCGAATTGTACAAGAGGTTAAAAGAGTTTCTTAGGATTTACCTCATCAACTTGCTCCAGGTTAGTACCTACTTTTATTTACCGGCTTATACAATACTGTATTATTCATATAAATATCCCCGGCAAAGTCCAATACAATTCTAAAAGATTCTATTCAAAGAGCTGAGTACTAAATTACTTCAATTAAATTTTTAAGCATTTTGTATGCTTACTTTTTTTCTAAAGATTTAGATCGGAAAAAGAGAACATCTTAAGACGTATTAATGTATCGGAGAATTTCGAATATCTGGGACGTGTCTAGGTGGCTCAGTTGGTCAGAGCATTCTCCCTGTAAGGGACTGGTCGCGGGTTCAAGTCCCGTCCTAGATGTTCTCTTTTTCCGATCTAAATCTTTAGAACTAAATTACTTTCTCGCTGTTTTTTTTTTTATATTTAGGACACGTCAATTTGACTTCACTTCGCCCGATGGTAAACTGAACGTAAAGTCAGGAAAGAGGGTCACCATTACATACACGTACCATGTTTAAAGAATTTGTGTAATAACTTATCTGTCTACCTAAGTGTATTTATATCTAAAATAAAATTGAAATGGGCAATTATACTTTTATGAAATAATTCTATTTGAATTATTTCATAAAAGTAGTAACCCAGTAAGTAGTGAAACAGCATTTTAATTTGAAGTGTAAATTAATCTACTCAAAATCAATGTGAAGACGGTAATTTGAACCTGAACATGAACCTTCCTACATACTATACTTCCTGCCTAAGGCGAGAATTATACAAAAAAGGCGAGCCTAAGGCAATGTAAATAAATAAATAAATATTCTACGACCTTCTACACAGCGCTATCTAGACCCAATGTAAGCATAGCTTAAACTAGCTTGTGTTATGGGTTCTAGAATGCGGATAAACATACTTAGTTACATTTTCTTTTATAAATACATACATATTATACATCGAATAAAAGATATAAACACCCAGACCAATGCAAATAGACATATTCATGGCATACAAATATTTGAACTGAGTGCGAATTGAACCCGCGACCTCCGACTTAGCAGTCGAAAGCACTATCGCTACTCCACAGAGGTCGTCGATACATGTGACTTTATTGCGATAGCATGTCTCTTGCACGCCTCTAGCTCGTCTTATATTTCAATACTAACAATCGTGTTATATTTCACAGAACGGCGCAGAATTAATGGGTGAAGATGTTCTCGCGTTCTACACGAAGCAATGGGAGGAGTATCAGTTCTCTTCCAAAGTACTCAACGGAGTATGTTCCTACCTCAACAGGCACTGGGTGAAGCGCGAATGTGAGGAGGGAAGAAAGGTAATTGTCAAACCGTAAACGTAAAGTCGTCGTGGATGGCCACCTTCTTGAAATTGTTTCTGAGTACACTTACCTCGGGCAGATTGTGCAGTTGGGTAAAAACAATTTTGAGAAGGAGGCCAAGAGGAGGATCCAGCTAGGCTGGGCGTTTGGGAAACTACGTCGGGTCTTCTCGTCATCCATACCGCAGTGTTTGAAAACGAAAGTTTTCAATCAGTGCGTCCTACCCGTAATGACCTACGGAGCTGAGACGTGGACACTCACGGTAGGGCTGGTCCACCAGTTCAAAGTCGCTCAGCGAGCTATGGAAAGAGCTATGCTCGGAGTTTCTCTGAAGGATAGGATTCGTAACGAATACATCCGACAGAGAACCAAGGTCATCGACATAGCTCAAAGAATAAGCAAGCTGAAGTGGCAGTGGGCCGGCCATATCTCGCGAAGAACCGACAACCGCTGGGGTAAACGTATTCTTGAGTGGAGACCGCGACTCGGCAAACGTAGTGTAGGACGCCCTCCGGCCAGGTGGGATGACGATCTGCGAAAGACTGCGGGCAGATGCTGGATGCGGAAAGCTGAAGACAGGGCGCTATGGCGCTCATTAGGGGAGATCTATGTCCAGCAGTGGACTAGAATAGGTTGATGATGATGATGATGATGAAACGTAAAGGTCTAAATATACCGCTTTTAACCTTCGGGTTGCGAGAGAAATGCCTTGTGGGGCCACCTTCCAGCGTCGGAAGAGCCGAGTTTGTAGTCGGTTCGAGTCCGACATTACTGCTTTCAACCTTTCCAAAGCCAACCAGCCAGACAGTGGTCATGAACTTTGGAAGAACTATTAGACTATGTTGTAATAAGAATTAGGGGTAGAGGTGGTTTTTCACGTAGAACGAATATATACCGAGCGAATGACATACCAAGTATATAAGTTACATGTAAGTGGGTAAGCAGGCCGCGCTCAACCTCGCAGAATATAAATTAAAATATCAAATTGATGTAGTGTTAAAAAAACCGCCGATCAGAAGCACTTGAAACCGGCGGGCTTGTATGAATGAAAGGTTTAATGACAGCAGCTTCCTTCTCGTGAAGTGTGCAAGGATAGAAGCAGATTTCTGGCTGTTGTCTCTACCTACCCCGGAGAGAATATGGCGTGATTGTTAGGACCGTCTGATAATGATAACGTAACTTTTAAGTAAGGGCTACCGTTGTCTGTTGTTGTTGCATGGTACAGTCGCCCTCAGAAATTGCTGAACACCAACAAATTTACAAACGATCTTTATATATAAACTAGCTTATGCCCGCGGCTCCGCTCGCGTGGAATTTCGATCTCGTGCACTCTTCCCATGGGAACCTATAACAGGGATAAGAAGTAGCCTATGTCATGTACCACATTTCACCTAGATTAGTTCAGCCGTTCTGGCGTGATTGAATAACAAATATCCATCCAACCATCCATCCAAACTTTCACATTTATGATTTTAGTGGGAAAAATTAATGTAATATTATTGTAATCTTCAGAGGACAAATTTAACTTTACTAACTACTGCTATTAACTTATTCTTTAATAGGTTCCTATGGGATCCGAGAACGGGACCAGAATTCGGATGAAGCCACGGGCAACAGTTAGTGTGTAATATTCGCTAAAACTTCCGACAGTATCATTAAGTTATTATTGCAGGGTATATACGAGATCTACCAACTGGCCCTGGTGACGTGGCGCGACAACCTGTTCCAGAGGTTGAACAAGCAAGTCACCAATGCTGTACTTAAGCTCATCGAGAGAGAACGGAACGGAGAGACGATCAATACTAGACTGGTCTCAGGGGTATGTTTGTTTAACATTTTATGTACAAGTATCCTGTACGCCTACCGAGGGCCTACCAAGACCATCCGGCTCGAGCCAACTTTACTTGCAAGCAGGTACCCTGGGGCCCTACCATGATGACTTACAAATAGTTCAGTAAACTGAATTGCTATGATCCGTACTATGACATGCTTAAACTGATACGCGTTCGTTCTCGTTTGGTTCGTTTGCTGACATTTGGAACGTGAAATTGAACGATTAATACGACGTCATGGTATGAGTACGAAACTATTGCTATTAAGTGGCCAGGTTAGCCCCCTGCTGATTAATGAACGAGCCTTCGGGCAGTCGGTCTCGTAATAGCCAAAATTTGGTAAATTTTGTAGACATGTCTTTAAAAATATATTAAAAATGGTCGAAATCAAGTACTTAGTTGTGTGCCTGTAGGAGCAGTTGTACGCACTGCCTCCCCTACAAGACAGTCAACACTACAATTTCTATACATGTTAACAGGAATTAACTCGATAACGATATAGATATAAAAATACCTCTGTATATTTTCCTTATCCTAACACCATCCATGGTTTAGTTTGACTTTTATGTGGCCCCCTCAACCACAGAGAAAAGCCTCGTACGTTAATCACCTTACCATACCGACTTGCAGATGAGGTTGTTCCACTAGATATAGTCCACACACACACACACACACACACACACACACGAACACACACACACACACACACGCACGCAAACACACATTAATGTCATAGTAATTTCCCGGTCGTATCCAAAGTTTGCAAATTGGAGCCCGAGGTCCGCTTATTATTTTTAATTGGAACATCGGCTCTTCCGGAAGCGACTGCCTTCTGGCCTCCCAATCTCGCAAGGAAAACCTGCGCCTGAGTCTTGTCTGTTGTTTAGCAGGTGAACTGATTTGCAGATGAGGTTGACTTGGGCCTCAAGAATCTTGGTAACGCCTTTCGTCTGCTCCAGGTAATCAACTGTTACGTAGCCCTCGGCTTGAACGAAGACGACACGAGCGCCCGCGGGCAGAACCTCGTGGTATACAAGGACACCTTCGAGGCGGTCTTCCTCGAGGACACGGAGCGGTTCTACACCCGGGAAAGCACCGACTTCCTCAGGAATAATCCTGTCACGGAATATATGATCAAGGTAACTCGTAATACTTCAGTCTGTATACTCTTTGCATGAGATCCCAGGTTTGAAACTGGTATTTTTGTTAGGAATTTCGTGGTAACAGAGAGTAGAATAATAACTTAAGTGATTTATATTAATAAAAATAGTCAGTAAGTAGTCAGTAATGTATGTGGCAAAACACCTCTGTATATAAAGAGTCAATTTTTGAAGTGAGCGTGCATGCGCCTAGTCCTAATCTATGAGGTATTGCTGAAAATACTCAAAAGAGTCTGGAGCCCAATTTAGATAAATACTAAAACGCAGTAATCGAACGCATTGATTTTGAATAATCGTACACACTGTATTCTCACACATTCGAAAAGAGTGAATCTAGGAATATTAATGACATACGGTAATTTAAGGAAAAATCTATTTTTTATCGAAACGCGTGTTGCCTGATCGGCGACATACGTTTCAGGGCTGTTACTAAGAAAATCCTAGCAAAACATCCAGTAACACTTTTCGAACTTGAGCCTTATGCACAGAGGTCCCACTCTACCACTGCACCACTGACGCATACTGCAGCAATGACAAATGCAATTTTTCGTTTATGATTATTTTAACGTACTGTTAACCTAAATTACCAGTATTCCCGTTCCAGCAAAGCTTAATTGCCTGTTTAAGGAATCGGTTCACGTCGGTGGCGTAATGGCCAGGATTGGAACCCGTGACCTCTCGATTGTAAGGTTGAGTCCTCAACCACTAAGCTACTGACGCTTCTTATATGAAATATTAACGTGTAAGTTTGTGTGTTATAGGCAGAACAGCGTCTGCAAGAAGAACAGCGTCGCGTCCAGGTTTACCTGCACGAAACCACCATGGAGCGTCTGGCAAAGACTTGCGACAGGGTTCTCATCGAGAAACATCTAGAGATTTTCCATGCTGAGTTCCAGGTAACATTTTACTGGTTGTTATTGAACTTGCATTAAAAGTGTACAAGGTAGCCTCGCACATATTACGTACAGTACCGTAGCCCCGCACATATTTTTTTCGTGCGGAAATCCCCTCGTATACCCCCCCGCCGGGCAGCGGGGGCGGTTATGTCGGGCTTGAACCGACTAAAACCGCACGCCGTCTCGGGTCTTCAGAGGCCGGGGTGTAAGATGGGCAATCTTAAAGCATATCCCTCGCACCTTGACGTAGTCCCGTACCTACTATACACAGTACAGTAATCCCGCTCATACCATATGCAGTACCGAAACCCTGCACATGTAATGGACCTACACATAATAATGCCTTATATTGAATAAAAAATTGCAGATAAATAAAGGGAATAAATTGACGTGACCATTATAAAAAAAAACTAATACTATTTGTAGGCCAAAACTAAAATATAGTGCAAAAACATGGTACAGAGGAACGTGGTATACATTCCTAATCTCGACTCAATGACCTTACCAGAGATGAATATGTAATTACATTGTATTACCAGTAAGTATTAACATTTATGTGATGAAAAATGCGTGTAAGACTAATATACTATTGGTTGTCACAGAAACTGCTGGACGGTGACAAGAATAGTGACCTCGGACGTATGTACGCGTTAGTGGCGCGCATCCCTGACGGCCTGTGCGAACTGCGGCGTTTGCTGGAGCACCACATCCACGCGCAGGGGCTGCAGGCCATCGACAAGTGCGGCGAGTGCGCGCACACCGTACGTACCGTAGCCCATACTATATTCAGTACCGTAGCCCCGCACATACTATATTCAGTACCGTAACCCCGCACATACTATATTCACTACCGTAGCCCCGCACATACTATATTCAGTACCGTAGCCCCGAACATACTATATACAGTACCGTAGCCCTGCACATACTATATACAGTACTGTAGCCCCGCACATACTAAATACAGTACCGTAGCCCCGCACATACTATATACAGTACTGTAGCCCCGCACCTACTATATACAGTACCGTAGTCTACTGATATGTGTCAAAATTCATTAACTCATTTAGCTAGCCGTACGCGTACCCCTCCCCAATTCCCGCCTCACCCCAATTCGCGACACTATTTTTGTTCTAAAACAGCTTGTCTAGTTTGCTTAAAATGGTTTTTTGTTTTATCAACTCTAACTCCCAATTTTCAGGATCCTAAAGTATACGTATCGACAATATTGGAAGTGCACAAGAAATACAATGCCTTGGTTCTCGTCGCTTTCAACAACGACTCTGGCTTCGTGGCGTCGTTGGATAAGGCTTGCGGCAGATTTATCAATAGTACGTATTAGGTTAATCACTATTATTAGATTCGTAATGAGGTATGAGGGAGAAGGGAAGGGAATGACCAAGGAGGTAGGAATGGGGTGACCAGTCTAAAAACATTGAGATATCTCCGTACCGCGGAAAGGACTTTAAGCCATTGATTCCGGTTACCATACAAACATCTGTGGCGGAAAAAGATGGTGGAAGAACATCGGAAAAAGAGAACCTCCAGGACGGGACTTGAACCCGCGACCTAAGCGACTGGTCGCGGGTTCAAGTCCCGTCCTAGATGTTCTCTTTTTCCGATCTAAATCTATAGGAAAGGTAAGCACACAAATTGCTTAAAAATTTAATTGAATTAATTAGGCGGAGTCATTAAAAAACAATGTTTAAAAATGACTGTAAAGTCTTCATTGTTTCCGTAGTTCGAGGTGGCTCAGTTGGTCAGAGCGTTCCCCCTGTATGGGACTGGTCGCGGGTTCAAGTCCCGTCCTAGATGTTCTCTTTTACTGATCTTAACCTATATGAATCTATAGGAAAAGTGAGCACATAAATGGCTTAAAAATTTAATTAAATCTGTGGCATTCTTTACGGGTACTTGGCGCCCTGATAAGTCCGATAACCTGGTCTAACTACTAAACGTCGATATCGCCAGTGGGTTCTAGAGGTCAGATGGCACGCTACACGAAAAATATTGAAGTTCGGTTGGTTCGCATTGAAAGAACAGCACTGACACAAGCACAGACTGAAAGTCATCTCCAAAATGAGTTGGTAAAAGGCTCGGAAGATGTTAATAAGGTTCTAAATATATGACCGTAAACATTTGGGGTAAAATATTGTGACATATTTACATCTATACTAAAATTGTAAATTAGTTGTGTCTGTACGTTGGAGATCTTTAAAAAAATACTTGGGTTATGTTAAATTAACGAATCTGAAAGGAAATTTTTTTTTTTTTTTAAGTTCTAGTCTGTTAGCGATGGACGCAAAGACTTTGATGCGGTTTTTTTATTAGCAAGGTCTTGGTCAGACTCAAAATCTGTCATGCGTTTGATTGCAATCGGTTAAGTAAAACCGGAGTTACGACCAAAAATCTAAAACCAACCTCCGCCTCACTCCACCTCCTATTTATTATATAGTTGCCCGCGGATCCACCTCCCTTATCAATGGTAGAAAAAAGAAATTCCTAGGCGTCAAGATTTTTTATCAAATTCTACTATGAGATCGTTTAAAATTGTACCATGGTGATTACCCCCAGGTAACGCAGTAACAAAGGCAGCTAACTCATCGTCCAAGTCCCCAGAGCTACTGGCGAAGTACTGCGACCTTCTGCTGAAGAAATCCAGCAAGAATCCCGAGGAAGCTGAACTGGAAGACACTCTGAATCAAGTGGTATGGATTGACTGAAAATGTCTAAATATTGTTTTTTTTTTATCGTGCGGAATTCCCTTCGGATACCCCTCCGTTTTTTATCATCATAACGTTAGTCCTGATTGCATCCAAAGCTTGTAGTTTGGAGCCCAGGGTCTTCGCCTTCCTAGTCTTTGTCTTGATTTGGGTTATCTTGGCGTTTGCGGGAGTAACTGGCTCTGACGCACCAGAGGCTTGTCCGTTAATCAGCAAGTACCGGTTAGCACGTAAGATTGGCATGGGTCTCCATACGCCCAATAGGTCATTTATTTGTCTGTATAAAATATATATTACTAATAAAAACGGCCAAGTGCGAGTCGGACTCGCCCATGAGGGGTTCCGTAGCTGCAAGTAAAATGTTTATATTTGAGTTGATTGAATGAATTTTTCGTCATATATTTTTACGTCATAAATCGTAAACCGCAATTTACCTAATTGCAGTTTACGATTTATGACGTATTAAAAAAAACTACTCACGAGATCTGGTTCAAACCAATTATCGGTGGAAGTTTACATGGTAATGTACATCATATATTTTTTTTAGTTTTATCACCTCTTATTTTAGAAGTAACATGGGGGGGGGGGCACAATTTTACCACTACACTCGCGCAAACTATTCAGTTTAGAAAAAAATGATATTAGAAACCTGTGTCATTTTTGAAGACCTGTCAAAAAAATCTAAGTATGGGGAACCCCCAAAATTTATTGTTTTTTTTTTTCTATTTTTGTGTGAAAATCTTAATGTGGTTTACAGAATACATTTACTTACCAAGTATCAACAGCATAGTTCTTATGGTTTCGGGAAAAAGTAAAATCCAAAAAAAAACGATGTGTGTATTTGTATGTAAATGGGTGATAGAACAGTTTAGAAACACATTGTCCTCTTGATGTTGGGGGATCAGACGGGGAATAAACTGCGGATCCTAAAACAGCTGCAAGTGCCACAGGATCAATTTATTTTTGTTAAAGAGAATATTAGTAACCGAGATCACTAATATTCCCCCTAACCCCTCCAGCTAAGCTTAATTACTTGAGTTAGAAGTTGGTTCACGTCGGTAGTGTAATGGCCGGGATTCGAACCCGGTACCTCTCGATCGTAGGTCGTAGGGTCGTAGCTTCATTAGACCTACTGTGGTTCACAGTGAATCCCAGAATGCTGTTTGGTTCACTAGTCATCCTAGTGGACTGAGGGTATATTACATGTTTGGTTAATTATTTTAGTAAACGTTTTAGAGCTAAGGTGATCTCTAAAATGTGTTAAAATGCTTTTATTGCTGTTTATACATACCAGTAACCAACTTTTTGTTTTTCAGATGGTTGTGTTCAAATATATAGAAGACAAGGATGTGTTCCAGAAGTTCTACAGCAAAATGCTAGCGAAACGACTGGTGCAACACATGTCCGCTAGTGACGATGCCGAGGTAATTAATATGATTCATCTATTAACTAGCTGTTGCCCGCGGCTTCGTCCGCGTGGACATGGGCTACCCCACTCCCGGTCGGACTCTATTCTGCCCGACGTACCAACCCGTCGACTACTGGTTCTGGGTCTGTTGATAAAGTGGCATTGCTTCGTAGCGAACCTTCAAATGTCAGAAATGTATGGCAGTGACGTTTCACTCTCAAATATTTCGAACTTTTGAAGGTTCGCTTCGAAGCGATTCCCCTAGTAGAATGTTAATTTGTCTACAAGTCCAATAGAGTACTCGACATTTGACTCGAGACCCTGATAAATAATTAAGTTTTTCTATAATTATAATTTAATACTTACAGGCATCAATGATCTCAAAATTGAAGCAAGCCTGCGGATTCGAATACACAAGCAAACTACAAAGAATGTTCCAAGTAAGTAAACACGTTTTAATTTGTATGAGGACATCTGGCGTAGCGGTGGAGCGTTCGACTGCTAAGTCAGAGGTCGCGGGATCGATTCCCGCTTATTGCAAATAGCAAATAGCATTGGTCTGTGTTTTTGTGTATAATATGTATTTATTTACAAAAAAGTATCTTAGTATGTTTATCCGCATTCTAGAACCTATATGACAAATTCTGCTTAGTTTTGGTCTAGATAGCTCTGTGGAATATGTCCTAAAATATTTATTTTACATACATTTACTCACGCCTTTTTCCCTCCGGGGCAGGCAAAGACAACAGACCGCCATCTGCTTCTGTCCTTACACACTTCACGAGCTTCCGGTTCACCGTTTCGAGTGCTTTTGACCGGCCATTTTTTAAGCGGAATCTTCATTAGGCGTGTTGGAAATTTTAGAGATGGGGAAAAATCAATTAAATTCGCGAAACTGTTACCGTTACCTACACCCCTGTAAAGATTTCCCTGAAGATTTAAAAAAATACACACTTATATGTTCAAATCTTCACTTCTATCGGCACTCCTGGAGTGCCACAGTATTTTTTTTACAGTATTTATTTAACAGTAATTACATATTTTTTTACAGTTATAAATTTAACATACTGGATTAAAATGTATTCTGTAACATCTCCGCAGGACATAGGCGTATCCAAGGACCTGAACGAGAACTTCCGCAAGCACATGGCCAATAGCTCCGAGCAGCCTCTCCACATCGACTTCAGTATCCAAGTGCTGTCCTCCGGGTCCTGGCCCTTCCAGCAGTCGTCTTCCTTCCAACTGCCTACCGAAGTAAGACTATGTTCATTCACTAGAAAAAGGCTGAGGCAAAAATCTTGAACAAACGTCAAAAAGTTACGCCCTGCCCGCGATTAATCTTATATACCTTTTTTTTCTTTCGTGCGTAAATACCCTCGGATACCCCACGCTGCCGAGCGGGGGTGGTTATGTCAGGCTTGAACTGACTAAAACCGCACGCCGTCTCGGGTCTTCAGACGCCGGGGTGTAAGTGCCCATAGAGCATATCCCTCGCACCCCGACTGACCCTGGGCCATCTAGTTTCGAGATGGCCCCCTCGGGTTTGGGAACCACGGTGTCCCCGTCTTGCCCCGGTTTGGGGGAGGGGCGCTAGTCACCCCACCGTCCCGGCCTGCTTCTGCTGGGGTGACAGCCGGCCTCACCTGCCACCTCCAGGCCTGCGCTCATGGAGGACGAAGGTCGTTAAGCGACCTCCGGCGCCTGAGTTGCCTGCGACGCGCGGCGAGCAAGTTGCGGGCTCGGCGGGCCGGGAGAGTTCTAAATCTCTCCCGGGCGCGCTCCGCCATCTCCTTCGCGAGCATTACATGCTCGCAGAAGGAGGTGGCGGCGGCCCACGCGCTCGCGCTCCGCACCATTGCCGCAACCATGCTGCCGAGCGAGAGGACTCCCACCCCGATGACCCAGTCTTATATACCTATGACTAGATGTAGTTAGTCATAGATATATATATAAAACTAATCACGAGCTTCGCCCTCCTGGATTTAAGATCCCATTCCCGCTTCCCATAGGGAATAGGTTCCCTCTAAAATCCTATGTGTTATCCCAAATATATTAATCTATCACTTTATCAAATTTCGGCCAGATCCGTTCAGCCGTTAGAGCGTCATTGAGTAACATACAAATTTTCACATTTGTAATATTAAGTAGGTAGTAAATAGGACTGGTTGGTGGTAGGTGCGTTCTATTTCAATGAATACTGTCATGATTTTTGCCCATAACTTATACAAGAACTACAGCTAGCTTTTTCTGAATTTACAGTTGGAGCGATCAGTTCATAGGTTCACGACGTTTTACTCATCGCAGCACTCCGGCCGCAAACTGAACTGGTTGTACAATATGAGCAAGGGGGAACTCGTCACCAATTGCTTTAAGAACAGGTGAGTTTTGCCAAAAAATGGTTTTTGGGGCCCCCACAGACCTTCGGAGCCATGCCAACCTCACCTGCAAGACGGTACACCTACTGATTGACGGAGGAGGCTCCACCAGGCGGCAGTCGCACCCATAAAAGTCGTATGAGCCAAACGTCGGCCTCTGTGGCGTAGCGGTAGTGTATTCTACTGCTACGACAGGGGGCGCGGGTTCCATTCCCGCTCAGTCCAAATATTTGTATGCATGAATATGTCTATTTGCATTGTACTGGGTGTTTCTATGTATAATTTGTATGTATTTACAAATAAAACTATATAAGTATGTTTATCTGCATTAGTTTATACCCATAACACAAGCTAGTAAAACTATGCTTACTTTGGGTCTGGAAAGCGCTGTGTAGAATGTCGTTGAATATTAATTTATTATATTTATCAAAAAGGGGAACAGCATCAATGCTAAGATAATAATGATGAAGTCTTTTCAAAAGTTTCAGCCGAAAATTTTGTGAATGCATAATATGTGCCTAAGCAATACCCCATTAAAGTTATCCTTTATCGTTACCCCATTAAGTAGCCAGAACGTTTTTTTTTTATATTTAGGACACGTCAATTTGACTTCACCTCGCCTGATGGTAAGCTGAAGGTAAAGTCTCAGGAAAGAGGGTCACCGTTACATACACGTACCATGTTAACAATGGTGGCACTCAGCTTGTCGGCCTCATCAGAAGAGGATTGTCGTCGCTATCACCGCGGGACACCCACCGGTCCCACTAGTGCTGCGACCACATTCCCCCTGCCCGGCTATGCACTTGCTGACCCCTGAACGCAATCAAACCGAAATTGGATTACTATGGAGGGTTTTTCGCAATGGTGCACGATGGTGCCCACCCGGCCGAATTTTGTGACAAATTTGTGTCATCGAATTTCTACCACCAGTTTTTTTTTGTTTTTTTTTTTTTTTTCGTATCTCAAAAGTCGCGAATGGCTGGTCTTCACTCTGACGTATAGTCGTGAATGCTGGGTATGCGTTTACAGAGCTTTACCAACATCCTCGAGGCCCAAGGTAACTTCACCTCCTAGTCGGTACAGTACAGTCTCGACCAAACGGCTTAGCCACGTATAAGAGCTTCGCTTCGCTCAGCTCAAACGAGACTCTGGCGCAGGCTTTCTTCTCAAGGTTGTGAGGTCAGACGGCTGTCCCTCCCGAAAAGTCGACATATAGTAAATAAATAAATATTCTAGGACATATAACACAGCGCCACCTGGACCCAAACTAAGCAGAGCTTTTCATATGGGTTCTAGAATGCTGATAAACATACTTAGATACTTTTTTTTGTAAATAAATACATATGACCAATGCAAATATACATATTTGCAGTGAGCGGGAATCGAACCCGCTACCTGTGACTTAGCCATCGAATGCCCTACCGCTACGCCACAGAGGTTGCACAGTTATATATAAAACAATAAACAAATCCTGGGCACCAAAGTGCAAATTTTGGACGCTAGACGCAATTTCTAAAAGGACGATGATTATGTACCGTCACATACTACACTTACTGTGCCTCGGAGAGCACGTTAAGCCGTCGGTCCTGATTGCCATACCAACATCTATGGTAGTCGTTATGGTTTAAGCCCTAAGAAGTCCGACAAATGGTCTAACTACATAACTTCTTCTTCTTGTTCTTCACGCCTGTATCCCCGAAGGGCTAGGCAGAAATGTATTACACACCTACGATTCGCCAGTTATGTTTAGGTCCCAATGTAATAGGGGGCGAGCCTATGGCCATCTACCGGGCACATTACTAAGCGAGCGATAATTAACATTTTTAATACACACATAACTACGAAAAGCCAGAAGTGTGTGCCCGGGGCGACTGGGGATCGAACTCGAGACCTTATTGTCTCGGCAGTCCGTTACGTACACCACTGGGCTATCGTCGCTTAATCGGTCTAACTACAGAACTTCAATATCGCCAGTGGGTTGTGGAAATCAGATGGCTGTCGCTTTACGGAAGATATCCTAAGTTCGGCAGCTTCGTAGATAGATAGACTGTAAAACCGAAGCCTCGGAGGAGTACATACTACACTTAAAAGTGTCCGTATTAAGTAAACAGACTGTCCGGTGTCTATCTGACTGCGCAGAAAAGTAAGTACTTTTTTGTCTTTTACAGATATACGTTACAAGCGAGTACGTTCCAAATGGCTGTACTGTTACAATACAATGACAACACATCCTGGACTGTCCGCCAATTGGAACAGCATACTGGCATCAAGGGCGATTTTCTCATACAGGTAAATAATAATCACCAACATATGGAGGGTGGGGTCCACAGAAATAGTCCCAGTTGTCGTCGTATCAGCCAATGGTTTGATTCCAAGAGGCCTTTCAGCCCATCTTGAGAGGCTTGGGATAAGTGGGAAATCCTTTGCTGCCAAGAAGCAGTAATAATAAAATATGCATTTATATAAATTCATACTGTACATCCAACAAGCATAGCACACAATACACGTCACCTATATACACTGTCTAGGTATATTTTACATTAATGAATGTAATAAAAAATATCAATTCTAGAATTGCCACGTTTCGCAATCTTTTTTTTTTTTCAATTTAAATTTGATATCTATACATCTACACATATAAATAAAATTTGAGTCTCTGTTTGAAATATTGAAATAACCGTCTTTTACTACATGTATATGAATATATATACGGTACTGTAGTGTTCGGACCTCGTTCAAACACTACGGTTCGTTTACCTGGCCATCATGTGTCAGAGTTTAAATAAAACTATTGTACCTTTTAAACAATTTGATTTAGGAACGATATAAAACAATCGCGGCCTGGACATTCGGGATCTGAACGGGCCTAGTGGAGCCGTTCCGATTGAAGCTGAGAAAAGTATCCTGGGAAGAGCCCCGCTTTAAGCCCTATCCTTGGGCCAAGTCCGCGTTATACGTCCCAGTCCGCTATTTAAAGTTAAAACAACCGCGTAAATCCCTAATAATATAAGTAGGAAGTGCGAGTGGTTAATAAATAAATAATATCTTTTCCTCTTAAAGTCGTATAATTTCGTCACTTCATACACGCGTGGTACCCAAACCCCCGGTACCACAGTACATACACCAAAATAACATTTTTTACAATTTTTGTCTGTCTGTCTATCTGTCTGTTTTTTCCGGCTAATCTCTGAAATGGCTGGACCGATTTTGACGGGACTTTCACTGGCAGATAGGTAATATAACAAGGAGTAACATAGGCTACTTTAATTTTAGAAAAAATAATTACGGTTCCTCGCAAATTAAAAACTAAAACCATAAAAATCTTAATCCACGCGGACGAAGTCGCGGGCACAGCTAGTCAAAAATAAGAATGTGGCATCAACAATTTAGTTAGTATTAAAAACATTTACCTAGAATTCATGTTTGTTTTAATTATGTACATCTACCAATGTAAACTATGCCGAGACAATGTTGATATGTGTAGATCTCTTTAGGCTAACATAGGACTGTAATTAAGTCCTACAGACCGAATACACCATATCGAGCTGTGGACATAATGTAACATATGAACCAGGGAAATAAACATCTTTCTATTCTTTGGATTTAGATCGGAAAAAGAGAACATCTAGGACGGGAGTTGAATTCGGAGAATTTCGTATGTCTGGGACGTGTCTAGGTGGGTCAGTTGGTCAGAGCGTTCCCCCTGTAAGGGACTGGTCGCGGGTTCAAGTCCCGTCCTAGATGTTCTCTTTTTCCGATTTAAATACATAGGAAAAGTAAGCATACAAATTGCTTAAAAAATTTAATGGAATCTTTCTATTCTACTCCAAGAAGCAGTAAGCGGTCTTGCTTGACAATGCACGAATAGTATACTTATATATATGACATTTTTATTGTTAGACTAGCTGGCCCGGCAAACGTTGTTTTGCCATGTATATTATTTCTAGGAAACATTTTATCAATAAATTATTTATTAATATGTAATAAAATGGAAAAAATAGGATCATACCGTGGTGATGATTCGTAACGAGAATTTATATTAATGTTAACTAGCATACAGGGTAAAGGTTGGGTAAGGTTGTAAATGTAAAAAAGAAATAGGCATTAATATTAAATTTCATGCTTTTTACTTCAAAAATTTCAATATAACGAATTTCCATAGAACCGTGAACAATTTTTTTGGAACGTGAAAAGTGTTGGAAATTTCACTCCTAAGGTATCAAATTATGTGATGAATTCCTTATTTTGCTACCTTGTGAGTGAAATTTCTAAAAATCCTTTCTAAGTGGATGCCTACAACATAAAAGGCATCTACTGCCGAAATTTCAAGTTTGTAGGTCCAGCGGTTTAGGCTCTGCGTTGAATGAATCAAGTCAGTCAATTGAACAAATACTGTTACTGAAGAATATGGATTCAATATTGAAGATAAAAAAAATATGCAATCGATTTTTCCAGTTTCAATTGTTTCTGAAATCAAAATGAAGTCTACTTTCAGTAAAATTGTCTATTTACATTATTCAAGATACTTCCCCTCAGTGTGGCATCGCCGTGGACCACCCCCTGCATGGATTATTTGAACCTCTTTCTCTGATATACAATAATATAGCGAATCGAGAAAAGAATTACCCTGCGTCTGCGAGCACGTAATGCTCGCGAAGGAGATGGCGGAGCGCGCCCGGGAGAGATTTAGAACTCTCCCGGCCCGCCGAGCCCGCAACTTGCTCGCCGCGCGTCGCAGGCGACTCAGGCGCCGTCCTCCATGAGCGCAGGTCTGGGGGTGAGAGGTGAGGCCGCCTGTCACCCCAGCAGAAGCAGGCCGGGACGGTGGGGCGACTAAGCGCCCCTCCCCTAAACCGGGGCAAGACGGGGACACCGTGGTTACCAAATCCGAGGGGGCCATCTCGCAACTGGAGATGGCCCAGGGTCAGTCGGGGTGCGAGGGATATGCTCTATGGGCAACCTTACACCCCGGCGTCTGTAGACCCGAGACGGCGTGCGGTTTTAGTCGGTTCAAGCCCGACATAACCGCCCCCGCTGACCGGCGGGGATCCGAAGAGATTTCCGCACGAAAAAAAAAAAGAAAAAGGTATTCGCTTCGACCCTGCGCTTCGACTCTCCTCATTTTTTTAAAATATTTAGTCCTTTAAACTGACTGCACCCCATCTGATGGTAAGCTGAGGTGAAGTCCAAAAAGTAGTGGCCACCATTTCCAGAGATTGTCCCTAGAACCTAGACGGCCTCTTTTTCACGCCCCGCTTAAAGAACCCAGGATTGTGGCAGTCCGTGACTGGAAATACAATCTCTTATGTTTTGTTACTTTTACTGTTGTGCAGGTGCTACAGATTTTGCTGAAAGCGAAACTGCTGATATGTCAAGACGACGAGTCCGAACTGTCGGAGGCTTCAGTCGTCGACCTCTTCGTAGGCTATAAGAAGTGAGTATATTGTACACTATTATAAACTAAGATCGTGTATCTAAGATAACAAGCTATACGAACAAAAAAATTCCAATCGCTATAGACCACAATCCGATCGCAAACTTAATTCATAATAAAAAAATAGCCCGCTGACTGTCTTGCCGGAGTAATCTAATGATAAGGGTTTCGAACCGGTTGTCCATTTCCTAATTATTAGTCTGGATTTATTTTTTAACGTTTTGTAACTACCGTTTATAGAATCATTTATTTTTGGCTTTGACTTTGCAGTTTTATACAGATGATATTACAAAAAGGCGCGCTATGCTTATGCAGATAGGTGTCAAAATTAATTAACGCGAAGTTTCTACGTCCCGTTCCAAATTCCAAATTCAAAATTCATTCCCGCCTCACCCAGGAACCGTGAGACAATTTTTGTTACTGTACTCTTTATTAAGTTTCGTGTTTCTTAGTTTTTTTTTTTATTTTCCTTTAGTTTGGATGCATGGGACAATTTTCGAATATAGCGTTACATGAATAAGACGGTCTACGAATAAGACTTACAATTATTACATTGGGACCTCAACATAACTGGCGAATCGTGGGTGTGCCTACCTCTGCCTACCCCTTCGGGGATACAGGCGTGAAGTTATGTTATGTTATAATATTATAAAGCTAATGAATTAGTCTATTTGATTGAACGCACTAATGTCAGGAACTATTTTTTTGAATTTAAAAAAATATTTTTGTGTTGATGATAGCAAATTTATGGTGGAAGAGCTCAGGAGAGTGGAGTAGTAATCATGAATGTCAACCAATTCAGCAAATTTCCTTACATTATTTTGAAACTAATTAATTATGAGCATCAAATAATTAGCCTATTGCAGTCTACTGCTGGACATAGGCCTCTCCCATTGTACGCCATAGCACCCGATCCTCTGCCTTGCGCATCCAGTCTATCCCAGCTACCTTTTTCAGGTCGTCCGTCCATCTTGCGGGGAGACGTCCTACATTCCATTTACCGATTAATTATTATATTATTACGAGCATATATAGGTTAAATGGTTAAGATGCCGAGGGGAATCGAAGTCTATCACGAGCGAAGCCGCGGGGCACAGCTAGATATTTTTAAAACAATACCTGTCTGTTTGTAGCAAAAAGCTCCGCGTGAACATAAACATCCCTCTCAAGACTGAACTGAAGGTTGAGCAGGAGGCCACACACAAACACATCGAAGAGGACAGAAAGATGCTTATACAGGTAATGTTTTTTTATACCACTATTTTAGTATGACCCTCATTCCTGAGACTTTAGCTTACCATCAGGCGAGGTGAAGTGAAATTGACGTGACCATTACATTTCAAAAAAACTAGGTGGCAGAAATGTGTAGTGGCTACCGTGGCCTATGGACGTGTGCAGCACCAGTGAAGTCACACGCGCTACCGACCCCCTTTTTTTTCGTGCGGAAATTCCTTTGGATATCCCCCCCCCCGCCGGCCAGCAGGGGTGGTTATGTCAAGCTTGAACCGATTAAAACCGCACGCCGTCTTGGGTTACACCGGGGTGTAAGGTTGCCCATAGAGCATATCCCTCGCTCCCCTGATGGCCCCCTCGGGTTTGGGAACCACGGTGTACCCGTCTTGCCCCGGTTTGGGGGAGGGGTGCTAGTCGCCCCGCCGTCCCAGCCTGATTCTGCTGGGGTGAGAGGCGGCCTCACCTGCCACCCCCAGGCCTGCGGCGCTACCGACCCTGTAAAAACTTATGCCCTTCTTAAAGAAACCTATATTAAAGTCGCTTGTTGAAACCACAGCCGGGAGATCATTCTACTGCCTGAGCGTGCGCGGGATGAAGTTCCTTCATAGCTCACTGCGCTCACTCGTTGTAACGTGTAAGGTTCATGTCGCTATGGAATAAAAGCAACTCCTCAATATAGGGATATATTGAGGAGTTGCTTTTTCACGCCCCGCTTAAAGGACCTGTGACTGAAGGAAGAAGGAAACACGTGTGCGCTGGTAACGAATTCCAAGTTTTTATTGTGCAACTAAAAAAAATGGCGCCGAACCGCTTGGTTGCACTGGAATTGGTTGCACCGTATGAGGGTGATACATCTGCCTTGCATGTGTTGTCCTGTAAAAGAAAGGAGAGGGTGGGATTAATTAATAATAAATAAATATTCTACGACATTCTACACAGCGCTTTCTAGACCCAAAGTAAGCATAGTTTAACTAGCTTGTGTTATGGGTTCCAGAATGCGGATAAACATACTTATATACATTTTTTTTTGTAAATACATACATATTATACATAGAAACACCCAGACCAATGCAAATAGACATATTCATGCATACAAATATTTGCACTGAGCGGGAATCGAACCCGCGCCCCCTGTGTAGCAGTCGAATACACTCTCCATACCTAACACTCACCATGGTAGAGGCGGTAAAATACTGCCAAAGAGGCAATAGCCAGGCTCTAGGGTATTGGTGACATCAGGACTCCTAATATGTTATTTTTGATGTGAATATCCTTCAGGCGCGTTGAGCATTTCTGAGATGGGATAAAACAATTGAATTCGCGGAAATGTCACCGTTACCGAACCCTCTGTTAATATTTTCTGACGATTCAAAACGTAATTGTTCTAGTTTTCACTTGTGTCGGCACTCCTAGAGTGCCACTGTTTTTTTTTTAAGTAACTGAAATTACTATTATTCCTCCTTACCCCTCCAGCTAAGCTAAATTGCTTTTATTAAGAGTGGGTTCCCATCGGCCAGGATCCAAACCCGGGATCTCTGGATTATCATGCCGACTCTTTAACAACTAAGCTACCTGCAAGGTGCCGAGAGCGTCTCATAAGTACTGTGTATTGTTCCCAGGCTGCGATAGTCCGGATAATGAAGACCCGCAAGACATTGAAACATCAACACTTGGTCGTCGAGGTACTGAACCAGCTGTCGTCACGGTTCAAGCCTAGAGTGCCCGTCATCAAGGTATGTACCACTTTCTTTTTTAAATTCACTAGCAGTCCGCCTTTGGAGACCATGGTGAGAGCCGTGGTCTCCGACGGGAGCAAGTGGCACGCTGCCGCTGCGAGCAGGTAATGCGCGCGAAAGAGACGGCGGAGAGACAGTCTCTCCCATAAAAGTTGTATCATCCTACGAGCCTTTCCACCTTTAACCCAGTTGGGTTTGGCTTTTCAGTCTAACTACGAAGCGGCCGAACTTTGGATATTTTTTGACGACCTTTGTGGCGTAGCGGTAGTGCGTTCGACTGCTAAGCCAGAGGTCGCGGGTTCGATTCCCGCTCAGAGCAAATATGTATATTTGCATTGGTCTGGGTATTTCTATGTATAATATGTATTTATTTACAAAAAAAAAGTATTTAAGTATGTTTATTTTCATTCTAGAACCCATATGACAAGCTCTGCTTAGTTTGGGTCTAGATGGCGTTGTGTACTTTTCCGTGAAGCGACTGCCATGTGACTTCCACAACCCACTGGCGATATTGAAATTCTGTAGTCTGACCAGTCGCCATAGATGTTTGTATGGCAACCGGGACATGTTCCGCTCTGATCGATTAAATAAAGTGGAAATATGAAGGCATCATCATATGTAATAAGTTATATTAAGTACTAGCTATCGCATTGGGGTAACTTGTTATGGTAGTTTTAAGTAAGATGAATAAATAAAAAAATCTTTGACTTTTGACGTTTGACTTTTGACTTTGACTTGACTTTGACTTGACTTTGACTTTAAACAGTTTAATTTTTTTTTCTCGAAAACGGTAACTTTTAGCGAAAAGCTTTTCAGACATTTGTTTTAGACTTAAAAATGGCCTATCGATTAAAAATGTTTCCGACTGCAAGAATGTTCACCGGTTAGAAGTTATGATTTTTTTCCCGAAAAATTTTGGTTTTTCCCCCCTCCACTTTTAGTTAAAGTTTTAATCTTATAGGTTTATAATTAAAAGTTGTTGGTATTCATGTATACTATGGGATAAAATTAGAACGGTTCGAATATCTTTCATGGAACGTGAAATTTTGAGGAAAAACTTTTTTCACCAAAAAGTGAGGCCCTACCGTCCCCTTAGGCCGGATTCCACCCGTTCACGAACTTAAACTAAGTTTACACCCAAGCAATTTTTGATCGCAGTTTGAAAGCGATCGGGGCAAAAATGCGACCGTGAGAGTGCCGCAAATTTTGGGAAGTGGAACCATACATACATATACATATATATATAAACTTTTTGACCAGTGGTCATTTCGGACTCAGGGGGTCATAACTAGATCTCCTATGAAGAATTTTTTTTTAAATTCGACAGTAGTCAAGAAACCAATAGGTAGATCGATTTCATCGAAATCTACCTAAAAAGGATTGTGTGGTTTTATGAAACCATGGTAAAAGTGAAACTTTTTTTCACATTATAGACATTTAACTAAAAAATAACAACATTTACATTAAACACTGACAAAAACAAACAAAATAGCGTGGAGCACTGGCACAAATGAGTAATAGTCACACTACACGGTTAGCTGCTGCGAACTATAGGCGCTGCCATATTGGCCTTGGCTGCTATGACGAGCGCCTTTCATTTATCCCTACTCCGCGGCCGACCGTCACGCGACATGCAACACACAGACGAAAAAGTTTGAGACGATGTAATAAAAGTTTCACTTTAATAAATTCATTAATGGATTTGTTTCGGTGTTTAGCGCCCCGATGAAGAAGTAGGTTTAGTGGATTAACTAATTGTTTTGTTGTCGTTTCAGAAATGCATCGACATACTAATCGAGAAGGAATACTTAGAGCGCACGGAGGGGGAGAAGGACACCTACAGCTACCTAGCGTGATTGCTTCGCCTAACTATGTAATAAAGGATATATAAACAATATTATGTACGCCCACACTTTTATTTCATACCCCCGTAAATCCCCTGGGGTTATCCTTCCGAGAGCTTACCCGGGGTGCCCGGCAATGGACACTTGGGGAAGACACCGTGCGGTTTTAGTCGGTTCATGCACGACATAACCACCCCCGCTGGCCGTCGGGGGGGTATCCAAAGGGATTTCCGCACGAAAAAAAAATAGCCCCGTAATTTCCGCGCAAAGTCCACATGCTATTTACTATAACGCCAGTGAAGAAGTTCGAAATGTATGAGAGTGAAATTATAAGTCTTGATATTCTGATATTTTCTGTGAAGCGGCTGCCATCTGAAGTCCACAACCCATTGGTGATATCGAAGTTCTGTGGTTAGACCAATTTTCGGGCTTTTTAGGTCTTAAACAGTAGTCGTTACTGTTTGCCAAAGATGTTCGTATGGACACCGGGACCGACGGCTTAGCGGCAAGAAGGGGTTCCATTGTGTTATGAATAATCCCCGTCCTAAGACTGACCTGCTAGTATTGCACAACTTATATGGGTACTAGAATGCAGATCAACATCCTTTAGATACTTTTTTATGTAAATAAATTCATAATACAAAGAAACAACCAGACCATTACAAATATATATATTTACACTGAGTGGGAATCTAACCCGGGACATCGGACTTAGGAGTCGGACGCCCTTCCGCTATGCCTCAGAGGCCATCATTTTCTTTTACATTTCATTCTTCATTTTAAAATCTCTCCAATCATCATCTACTTGCCCCTCCGTCCACTTGGATCCATTGAATGAGTCCATTGATGGATCCAAGTACACTTTTTCCTCCATCTGAGTCCATCGTACCAGTCAATTCTAAATAATGGATTCTAAGACACTAAGGTGCACTTGGATCCTCCAAAGAGCTTACGCTAATTTAAATTTAGTATTGTACTGTCTTGTGGTACTTATAACCGTTGCGAACTACTCGTCCTTTATGGTTAATATAATTTATTTCTTCGCTTGCCTCCATTTCACAAAATTAAACAATATATACTTACATAAGTCTATATCGTTATGCTTGTCATATAATTTTATCTATAATCATCAAGTGGCCTCTTAACTGGCCAGATCTCATCAACGAAGTATAATTTAAATTAGCGTATAAAGCTCTTTGGAGGATCCAAGTGCACCTTAAAGTGTCTTAGAATCCATTATTTAAACATAAACTGGCGAAATGTGGGTGCTAGCACCTCTGCCTACCCCTTCGGGGATATAGGCGTGAGTTTATGTTATGACTGGTACGATGGACTCAGGTGGAGGAAAAAGTGTACTTGGATCCATCAATGGACTCATTCAATAGATCCAAGTGGACGGAGGGCTACTTGCAGACTGTACCTACTTGTGTTTGTCTAGTTTAAATAAATGTAAGTACACTGCTTAGTAATAAAACGATATCGTTCATACAAAAAATATTTTATTAACATACAAAAAGTAATTAAATAACGACAATAGTCTAAAAAAATAAATAAAACCTAATCACATAACGCGTTTTTTCGTGCGACAACACGACATAAAAATCTTAATTAATAAAAATGTAGACCACATAGTCTAAATTGAATCCTAATTTAGGACTTACTTGAGTATTTTTATATTTACCCTAAAAAGGATTATGTTGACTCTAAAAGAGTAATGGTTACCTTAGCAAGAGTTATGATTACCCTAAAAAGGGTAACTTTAACCCCAAGAAAAGGTTGATTACCCTAAAAAGAGTATTATTACCCTAAAGAGAGTAAAGTTAACCCCAAGGAAACGTCATATTTACCCTAACAAAGGGTAATATTTACCCACTAATATACAACGATGGGGTTTAATTATGTGGTGATTAAATGTGATGTTATTTAAATAAATAATAATTTGATGATGAATGGTGATACAGTTATGAGGATAGATTATGACGAGCATAAGAGTAAAGTTTATTAAGATTGAAATAATTGTATCACTTGTACTTTTCCACTATTATATTATTTTAACAAATTACACTTGACCGGTTTCGCCTTACGGCATTCTCAAAGGGTTTTTAATATATTTATCTATACATTACAGTTACTAAGTATAGTGAACCTATATAAGGTGTCACAAGATTAGGTCTCTGAAAATAAAAATTAAAGAAAAAATTAAAATAAAAAGAATAAAAATGAAAAAAAAACACATTTTTAATAAAAAAAATTACCCGATATTTTTTTATTGTTTCAAATACATATTTTGTCGATACCAAGTGATACAATTATTTCAATATGTGTAGCAAGTTCCACCAAGTGCCATCAATCGACAGTATAAATAGTTTATTAAGATGATTGAATAGAAGGTGTATAGTGCCCCTCTGAGACACTGGGGCCCAAACCAACCTCACCTACATACCGGTACACCTGCCGATTGACGGATGAGACTAGCGCAGGCAATTGCATTTCTCTTGGGATTGGGGGGTCAGACAGCAAAATAAAGGAAATATCAAAGAAGTAAGAGAGCGGGGTTCAAAGTGCAAGCTTTGCATGCAACCTACATTACCGCTCGGATAATAAGTGAACAATAATAATAGTGATGAAAGGTGATAATAATAAATATTCTATGACATTCTACACAGCACTTTATAGACTCAAAGTAAGGATACTTTAACTAGCTTGTGTTATGGGTTCCAGAATGCGGATAAACATACCTATATACTTTTTTTGTTACATACATATTTTACATAAACACACCAAGACCAATGCAGATAGACATATTTATGCATACAAATATTTGCACCGAGCGGGAATCGAACCCGCGCCCCATGTCGTAGCAGTTGAATGCACTGCCGCTACTCCATAGAGACCGTAACTTAAACCGAAGCGAAGCGAAGATAGGTTGCTAATTATTCATAATTTAGTCGTTATGGCTTCCGGAATGCGGTATGATGGATATTTTCATATATATTTTCTCCACTGTACACCTGAAGGGAACCATGGAGCATACCAATTTTACCCGTTCTACCACCGGTGGTATAAACCAGGGGTACAGTGGAGCAAAACCCGAATATTATCATCATCTTAGCGTTGTGTCCCAAATGCATCCGAGGTCTACCCCTTAGAGCCCAGGGTCCGCTTTCTGGCTATTCCTTCTTCACTTTGCACGATCTTGGGCATCCAGTGACACGATTGGCACGCATATCAACCCTTACGACGTCAAGCCAGCACTTCTTGAGTCCCCCCCAGCTACCGGGGTCCGGCCGAAGGGCCATGGCCAGACATTTCTTACCCTCGTTGTCAGGTGGCTGCCGCAAAACATGGCCGCACCAGCGAATGATGGGATATTGTGTATTAGATATAATAAATAAATAAAATAAAAAGCGGCGAAAGCCCAGTGGCGTACGTAACGGACTGCTGAGACGAGGTTTCGAGTTCGATCCCCAGTCGCCCCGGGCACACACCTCCGACTTTTCGTAGTTATGTGTGCATTAAACTGTTAATTATCACTCGCTTAATAATGTGCGCGGAAGATGGCAATAGGCTCGCCCCCTATTACATTGGGACCTTAACATAACGGGCGAATCGTGGGTGTGTAATACACCTCTGCCTGCCGTGCACCATGCCATGCGCCTCTGCATGCAGGCGTGAAGTTATGTTATGTAGATATAATATAATTTAAAACAAATAACATGGTGACGCTCATGAAGTGACGGTGGATTAATTTTTATGTAAATGATAATAATTTATGGCTGATGCTGATGATTGATGAATTTGTTGTGATGATTAATGATTGACACTTTTTTTGAACGTGCGGAAATCCCTTCGGATACCCCCCCGCCGGCCAGCGGGGGTGAATGATTGACACTGACTTAAATACTGAAAGGATGGAGAAAAGATTTGAAGCTGGTAAAAGATGAAGTGACGATGAGAGAATGTGATGTACCTTTGTTTTTTTTTTTCGTGCGGAAATCCCTTAGGATACCCCCCCGCCGGTCAGGCGGTTATGTCGGGCTTGAACAGACTAAAACCGCACGCCGTGTCAGGTTTTAAGATGCCGGTGTGTAAGGTTCCGCATAGAGCATATCCCTCGCACCCCGACTGACCCTGGAAACGAGATGGCCCCCTCGGGTTTGGGAACCACGGTATCCCCGTCTTGCCCCGGTTTGGAGAGGAGGCGCTAGTCGCCACCCCCAGGTCTAATGTGATGTACCTACTTCTCTAAATGATTTTAACTGGTGATGAGTGATGAAATGACAATGAAGCACACTTTCTTATCGAGTGTCTAACACTTTTATGACGTCATAATGATGATATTATGACAACTATTTACATTTTTTTTTCTTAAATTTTACTTTTTTTAAATTATTTGTCTAGCACTTTGTCTATCCAGGGCACAAATTTCTGTATGTTGGTGTAGACTCCGGGGAGGTGTTCGCGACCGCAGCCGATGCCCCAGGATACGAGGCCGATGAGGGTGCTTCGCCCCTCCATCTTCATAGTAAGGGGACCTCCGCTGTCACCTTGACAGGAGTCACGGCCACCCTGGAATTAGAATATTATTTTAGCAGAAAACGGTTGATTGTTTTTTTTTCATAAATTGGTCTGCCCACCTGATGGTAAGCGGGTACTGTGGCGCAGCGTCACAAATACTAGTTTTTTTTATAAATTGGTCTGACCACCTGATGGTAAGCGGGTACTGTAGCGCAGAGTCACAAATACTAGTTTTTTTCATAAATAGGTTTGCCCACCTGATGGTAAGTGACAACTGTGGCGCAGTCACAAATACTAGAGTAGCTAAGTCACAGTAACCATTAGTAAGATAATAATTGCGAAGAAAATAAACTAAACTTGTTTGACTTTCATGTATTTTCACAATTGCAGTTTAGTTTGAATTGATCTGGGTTCCCCTATCAGTGGTGAAATCAGCTCTCAGTGAAATTAAACTGTGTTAGAAATATAATAAACTAGGATCGCCACGCGGCTACAGCCGCGTAAGTCCCTTTAAACCTTTACCTTAGGCCTAATCTTTTTTTTTTAATGTTTAGGACACGTCAATTTGACTTCACCTCGCCTGATGGTAAGCTGAAGGTAAAGCTCAGGAAAGAGGGTCACCTTTACATACACGTAGGTACCATGTTAACAATGGTGGCACTCAGCTTGACGGCCTCATCAGAAGAGGAGTGTCGTCGCAGCACCGCGTGACACCCACCGGTCCCACTAGTGCTGCGACCACAACCCCCCTGCCCGGCTATGCACTTGCTGACCCCTGAACGCAATCAAACCGAAATTGGATTACTATGGAGGGTTTTTCGCAATCGTGCACGGTGGTACCCACCCGGCCGAATTTTGTGACAAATTTGTGTCATCAAATTTCTGCCACCAGTAATCCCGTCTGAAAATCGGCATAAAAAGTTTCTGATTAAAATACAAGCAATTTATTTTTTACTGTAGGGATTAACGGGAATAGTCTGTAACCAGAGTAAGTCGGTTAATAATATTCTTTAAAAAAAATACATTGTTGGACATATTACACAGCGCCAATCAGACTCAAACTAAGCAGAGCTTGTCATGTGGGTTCTAGATTGCGGATAAACATACAAAATTTGTTCCTTTTTGTAAATAAATACATAGGTATTGAAATAAAATATTTTAAACGGATTTATCGCAATTTATTTGATGTTATTTTATATTTTACATTGAACCCGACGTTTGCTTTTCAGTAGCCATGGTGACGACATTCGCGTAAACTTCCTACGAGTACAATAACAAATAAATACATACCTTTTTTTTTTTACTGTGCGGAAATCCCTTCGGTTCCCCCCCCCCCCGCGTGCCAGCGGGGGCGGTTATGTCGGGCTTGAACCGACTAAAACCGCACGCATACCTAATGTATACATAGAAACATCCAGAGCAATGCAAATATACATATTTGCACTGAGAAGGAATCGAACCCACTCGCATCGAAATCTCTGACTTAGAGGATGGCGCGTCGACTGTTTTTACACGACCATCCGCAAGCGAGGCACATCCCAGCGCGCAGGGTCCGGGCCAGCCCTAGCGGTACCCTGAGGACATTCTCAGTTCGGTTTGACTGTCAGTACCTGAACCATTGCGCCATGGTTCATGTACTGACTAATAAATTGTATTGAACTTGATTTTTATTTTATTTGTCCGCGTATTGTATTAGTTGTATTTAGCCGCGGTAGCCTAGTGGCATGGGTAATGGACTGCTGAGACGAGGTCTCGGGTTCGATCCCAGGTTTTACCATGGCACACACCAATGACTTTTCGATGCTTTTCGAAGTTATGTGTGTATTTATCGCAGGTTTATAAGTGCCCGGGTAATGACAATAGGCTCGCCACCTATTACATTGGGACCTAAACATAAACTGGCGAAATGTGGGTGCTAGCACCTCTGCCTACCCCTTCGGGGATATAGGCGTGAGTTTATGTTATGATTATTATTATTTGTATATTTGTGTACTTATTCTAAATTGTAATTTAATTGTATATATAATTTATTTTAATATGATTTTTTAATGTAATGTACCTTTTTTTTTTTTTTTTTTTTTTTTCGTGCGGAAATCCCCTCGGATACCCCCCCGCCGGCCTTGAAAAATTAGTCGAAATAAATGAATTTGAATTTGAACTAACAGTTCAAAGCTCTACCGCTACGCCACAGAGGTCATCACAAAAAATCAAAAGTAAAAAAGTAAAGAACACAAAAAGTAAAACATAATAATTAAAAGGTGTGGAGCGCTTACAACAATCATCATCGCGCACCCTACACTTTTAAATGATTATTTTTTACTATGCGCGGTTTTAGGGTTCCCTTGCCAAATGGCAAAAAACGGAACCCTTATAGATTCGTCATGTCTGTCTGTCTGTCCGTCCGTATGTCACAGCCACTTTTTTCCGAAACTATAAGAACTATGCTGTTGAAACTTGGTAGGTAGATGTATTTTGTGAACCGCATTAGGATTTTCACACGAAAATAGAAAAATACATTAAATTTTGGGGGCTCCCCATACTTAGAACTGAAACTCAAAAAATATTTTTTCTTCAAACCCATACGTGTGTGGTATCTATGGATAGGTCTTCAAAAATGATATTCAGGTTTCTAATATAATTTTCTTCTAAACTGAATAGTTTGCAAGACAGACACTTCCAAAGTGGTAAAATGTGTCCCCCCCCCCCCCTTTAACTTCTAAAATAAGAGAATGATAGAACTAAAAAAAATATATGATGTACATTACCATGTAAACTTCCAACGAAAATTGGTTTGAACGAGATCTAGTAAGTAGTTTTTTTTATACATCATAAATCGTAAACCGCAATTTACCTGTCATTCAATCAACTGAAATATAAAAATTAAAAAAAAAACATTATTATGTAACTTTCTGCTACGGAACCCTTCATGGGCGAGTCCGACTCGCACTTGGCCGCTTTTTTAGTTTTGTCATCGGTCCTTCATATTATGCATCAATTCGTTGTTTGGAAGTGCTCCAAAATCGAGTTCAAACATTCCATTACATACAAACATACATACCAAGTTAATAAAAGCGTTGAAATATAACTATTTTTAACGGATTCTATCGCGATTTATTTGATAAACATAACATAACATAACATAACTTCACGCCTGTATCCCCGAAGGGGTAGGCAGATGTGTATTACACACCCACGCTTAGTCAGTTATGTTAAGGTCCCAATGTAATAGGCGGCGAGCCTATTGCCATCTCCCGGGCACATTAATAAGCGAGCGATAATTAACATTTTTAATGCACACATAACTACGAAAAGTCAGAGGTGTGTGCCCGGGGCGACTGGGGATCGAACTCGAGACCTCGTCTCAGCAGACCGTTACGCACGCCACTGGGCTATCGCCGCTTTTATTTATTTGATGTTAGTGTATATTTTACATTGTAGAGTCTCCCCGTGACCATGGCTGCTGAAAAGCCACCGAAACGTCGGGTTCAATGTAAATTATAAAATAACATCAAATAAATGAATTTAATAACCGAAATTACTAATATTCTCCTAACCCCTCCAGCTAAGCTTAATTACTTGTGTTAGGAGTGGGTTCACGTCGGTAGTGTAATGGCTAGGATTCGAACCCGGGACCTTTCGATCGTAGGGTTGACTCCATGTTTATGGAGTCATGGAGAAATCGCGATAGAAGCCTTTGAAAAATAGTTTTATTTTAATGTGTGACATTCGCGTTAACTTTCGACAATATCATTAATAACAGCGTGTTAAAATAGCAACGCGGGGAAGCACCACTCTCCCACAGAATATCGACGCCAAGTAACAGTATTTGAACTGTTGCGTCCCGTTTGGTGAGTGAGAGTGCCGGAGCCCAAACTCCTTTCCCATCCCTTCCCAAACTCCTTTCCCATCCCCTTTCCTTTACAGGGTCGGCAGCGCGAGTGTGACGCCCCTGGTGTTGCACACGTCCATAGGCCGCGGTAACCGCTTCCCTTCAGGTGGGCCGTGTGCTCGTCTGCCACCTTAGTGGTATTAAAAAAAAAAAAGCAATCCTCACCTCCTTGTACCCGGCGCAGAGGAACACGTCGTGGATGGTCTCCCGGCGGCCCGCCGCGCGGAACCAGCGCTGGCAGCGCTCGTTGGGAATCACTTCCACATCTACCTCCTGTTCAGAAGATAACCTGTTAACAGCGAATCGGACTCGCGTACTGAGGGTTCCGTACAAATCCGGATTGAGGCTGAGCTAGGCTGAACGTATCTACCGATAGACCGACGGTGGACCAGTCCTAGAATGGAGGTATCTATCGGTGCCTTTTTTTGACGTGATAACGTCTTATAATTCGATGGAGCCGGCTGCACGCACGAAAAAACATGACGTATGCGGCGTTACCTCGCTCTGAGGCGTTTCATTTAAGGCTTGAAGTGCAAGCGAGAGCGCGGAACGAGCGACAAAGAGGCACAATCGGCCTCCGCGTTCGGCAGCGTTCGACATCTGTCTCTCTCCTACTTCAGTGAGCGATGCGTCCGCGTGGACAGCTGCTATTCAATAATACATTTACATGTTTTCGTCAAGTATGAAGCGCAGTGAATTCTTATAACCGATCTTAGTGGTTAAATTAAATTATAAAATAATATTAAAATTTTCTTTTGATAAATGCAACCATTCCATCAGTATTTTCTTATGACGTTGTCACGTTCAACTATCGTCAGTAAACCGACTTTACAGACAACCGTTTTTTTTTTCTTGCGGAAATCCCCTCGGATACTAGGCTACGGAGCTAGCGGGGACGGTTATGTCGTGCTTGAACCGACTAAAACCGCACGCCGTCTTGGGACTTCGGGTGTAAGGGGTAACTGGGCCATCTCCGGTTTCGAGATGGCCCCCTCGGGTTTGGGAACCACGTCGTCCTCGTCTTGCCCCGGTTTGGGGAGGGGGGGGGGCTAGTCGCCCTGCTTCTGCTTCTGCTGGGGCGAGAGGCGGCCTCACCTGCTACCCCCAGATGTATCTATCAGTACCTTGTTTTTTTTTTTTTTCCCGTGCGGAAATCCCCTCGGATACCCCCCCGCTGGCCAGCGGGGGCGGTTATGTCGGGCTTAAACAAAAGGTGGAACATGACACACCCCATACCGACGACCTAAAGATCTTGATTGCCTTGCAAATGTCTAAATTAAAACATATAACATAAACACTTCACGCCTGTATCCCGTAGGGGTAGGCAGAGGGGTATTACACACCCACGATTCGCCATGTTTAGGTCCCAATGTAATAGGGGGCGAGCCTATTGCCATCTATATCGAGCACATTACTAAGCGAGCAATAATCAACGCTTTTAATGCACACGCATGCACGGAGATGGCCGAGGATCAGTCAGGGTGCGGGGGAAATGCCTTATGGGCAACCTTACACCCTGACGTGTGAAGACCCGAGACGGCGTGCGGTTTTAGTCGGTTCAAACCCGATATGACCTCCCCCGCTGGCCGGCGAGGAGTCATGTTTTCTCAAGGCATATTTAATTACATTGTGACACTTTTTAATATAGAATACCTGTAGCACAGACGGCACCGAGCTTTGTCCGTGTCGGGTTCTTCCCCAGCCTGCGACGGTCGCCATCTTGCCAGCCAACTTAATCTGCTTCTGGGGTAAACACACCTGAAAACCACGTTTTCAGAACTTAGACTTACGTAGATTTATTTTAATTAAATTTTTAAGCATTTTGTGAGCTTACTTTTTCTAAAGATTTAGATCGGATCTAAATCTTTACGCAGATTTAGTTTGTAAAAAGTGAACATCCAGAACGGGACCTGAACCCCGACTATAGTACGTTACAGGGGGTATACTCTGACCAACTGAGGAACCTGGACATATCCTAGATATTCAAAATTCTCCGATTTATTATTCTTTTCAGGGCAACGCTGGAGCCATCTACCGTGGATACATCTATGTTTACCAATATTATAAAGAGGAAATATATGTAATGGATAAAGTCTGAAACTACTTAACCTACATCAAAAAATTTTCATCATTACACATACATACATACATACATAAAATCACGCCTGTTTCCCATAGGGGTAGGCAGAGATCACTGATCTCCATTTGCTACGATCCTAACATACTACTCTCATCATACTCTCTACTTTCATCATTTGAATGCTGCATTATCCCTAAGTTCATGTCATAGGTTGCTGTTTATCCTGATATTCCCACGGAATCAGGACTTACGCGGGTGATACCGCGTGACGACGCTTGTTATAAATAATTGTGTTCTTGCATTTTATTATATATCCATTTATAATTGGAGTGGAATTGGAAGGGACCCTAACCATTACCCTGAGGTATCCCCCAAATTAAATAGAGAGCGGTATGTAACAGTTAATTATTTCGTTTCTTTTTTACTTACTAGAAAGCCGCCCTCGCTTCGCTTCGGTTTACAAGATTATTTTTATAACTCAGGCCATTTTAATTTTTACATAATATGTAGCCTATGTCCATTAATATAAATGTTAATGTACCTTTTTTTTTTTTTTTTTTTTTTATCGTGCGGAAATCCCTTCGGATACCCCCCCGCCGGCCAGCGGGGGCGGTTATGTCGGGCTTGCACCGACTAAAACCGCACGCCGTCTCGGGTCTTCAGACGCCGGGGTGTAAGGTTACCCATAGAGCATATCCCTCGCACCCCAGCTGACCCTGGGCCATCTCACCACTAACAGCATCGCTCATCCTGTCTCCTCTGAAAGCAGAGGAGTACGGAGAGCGATGTGTTCCCGCCACGTTGGGTATTGGCCGACGATCAATGCCAACCCTATGAAAGGGTGAAGGGGAAGCCATTGACCGCCGCCCAGGGTGTACCGGCCGCTCCGATTCCGTTCCCCCCGGACTGCAGCGGGATCGGAATCGGAGCGACACTCGAGGAGGTTACCCAACACACACCCCAATGTTAATGTACCTTGATAATTTTTTTCCAATTGCACAGGTTCAAAAGATTACCCCAAATATTATGTAATCTGTGCCCAGACATATAAACAAACACACGAAATTCGGCCTCTCTCTTTTTTAGTTTCGATATCAATTTATAATTAGAGTGGAATTGAAAGGGACCCTAAACATTACCCTGTGATATCCCTCAAATTAGTTAGAGTGCGTGATGTGTCAGTGTATTATTTATTTAATTTTAAGCGTTTATATTTTTACACTATCTGGCTAATCAGATTTTTCCAGTAGATAGGACAATCGTAGAAATAAATATCTTATCCTACATTTATTGTTATCGGATGGATGGAATGGTCAATGAAATCAAAGGCCATACTAAAATAAGGAAGGAAAATAGCTTGATAACACAGATATCCTTCTAATATTATAAACGCGAAAGTTTGTGAAAATGTATGGATGTTTGTTACTCTTTCACGCAAAAACAGCTGAACGAATCTTGCAGAAATTTGGTACTGGGATAGATAATAGTCCGGGATAATACATATTTATTACCGAAATATCTAATCTTCCCCCTATCCCCTACAGCTAAGCTAAATTGCTTGTATTAGGAGTGGGTTCACATCGGTAGAGTAATAGCCAGGATTCAAACCCGGGACTTCTAGATCGCAAAGCCGACTCCTTAACCACGATACCGACGCGACGTCTCGATGAAGAAAACTCACCGGTAGTATATGTTGCTTGAACACCACACCTCTATCTAGCTGCACCAGTGCAACATCATTCCTGAAGTCAGCGGGCTCATACGAAGGATGGACCTCCTTCCTTTGGACTGAATATTCTTCGTGTGAGTAACGCTCTCCAGCATCTCGTACGTCCCACTCGCCTAGACGGACTCGGAGTTGGTTGTTGGGAGTACTGAAATAATAATATATTGTATAAGCAATACTAGTCAGGTCAATCTTAGTAAGTAAGAAACTTTTTTTTTTCTTGCTGAAATCCTTTCAGATACCCCCGCCGGCCAGCGGGGGTGGTTATGTCGGGCTTGAACCGACTATAACCGCACGCCGTCTCTGGTCTTCAGACGCCGGGGTGTAAGGTTGCCCATAGAGCATATCCCTCGCACCCCGAAGTAAGTAAGTACCTTTTTTTATTTTTTTTTCGTGCGGAAATCCCTTCGGATACCCCCTTGCCGGCCAGCGGGGGCGGTTATGTCGGGCTTGAACCGACTAAAACCGCACGCCGTCTCGGGTCTTAACACGGTTCTCTAGGTGGTAATATAGTGGTTGTTTTCAGCATGAATAAATAAATAAATATTCTGCGACATTCTACACAGCGCTTTCAAGACTCAAATAGTAAGCATAGTTTAACTAGCTTGTGTTATGGGTTCTAGAATGGGTTGGATTTTCCGGGAAAGTATCACCCACACGTTCAATATCATCATAATCCTCTTAACCTGAGTAGGTTAACACATTGCAAAGTTAAGCAGTATTAGGAAGGTCAGTCTTAGGATGGATGACCATTCTTAATATAGTGAGGTCCCTACGCGCCTCGGAGTGCACGTTTAGCCATCGTGTCGACAACTGGTCTTACTCCAGAACTTCGATCAGATCAGTCCCCGCTTCACGGAAAATATCGAAATTCGGCTGTTGCATAGTTAGACTGAAACCGACCTCAGCACAGTTTGGCGAAGGCTCAACGGATGGTGATATTGTTTTTCTGTACCTTTTTTTTCGTGCGGAAATCCCCCCGGGTACCTCCCCTCCAATAGTATTAGAATCACTACGCGTCCGTCTGTTTCTCAGCTAAGTTCTTCTAAACTACATAACAGATTTTGATGCGATTCACTGTCAACTCTTCACTGTATAATTCTTCAGTAGTCTCAGCGTTAGTCCCGGTTGCATCCAATGGTTGCACTTTGGAACCCAGGTAAGGTTAGGAGGTTAGTTTGGGTCCCAAAGACCTTTCGCCTATACCTAGGATGGCTACTTCTTCCAACAAATTATTAAGCTAATTGTTATATAGGTTTTCTTCCTCCCAATCTGAAGGGCTAATGTCTAGACGCTTGCCAAGTGTCATGGTTACAATTGGGTACACAGAAGTTTTCGATATTCGCACTGGGTCCTTTTTAGGGTTCCATACCCAAAGGGTAAAACGGGACGAAAACTAAGACTGTCCGTCAGTTCGTTTGTCACTAGGCAGTATATACAGTGATAGTTAGAGGGTTAAAATTTCGACAGATGATGTTTCTGTTGCTAATATAACATCAAATACTAGAAATGAAATAAAATAAATATTTCTGGGTGCCCGGCAACGGACACTTGGGGAGGACACCGTGCGGTTTTAGTCGAGACACGACATAACCACCCCCGCTGGCCAGCGGGGGAATATCCGAAGGGATTTCTGCACGTAAAAAAAAAAAAAAAGTTGGCTCCCATACAAGAAACGTGATTTTTTTTGCCGTTTTATGCTCGATATGAATAACGGCAACATATATTCACAGAATATTTAGTTGTATAGTCACTTCCAAAATAAATAATTTACATAAAATAAAATGAATTAAAGTGGCTCCCATTATATAGATGTACAGAACTCTTGAAACGCCAGTCCGACTCGCACTTGGCCGGTATTTTCTGTCCGTTTGTTTTTTTTGTCTTCGATAATAGTCAAGCAATATCCCAATATCCATACAAGCTACTTCAACTAGAACATCCATATGGTCTACACCCATGTAGAGGGCCTTACCATCATCTTTGAGACCCAAGCCAACCTCACCAGCTAGTGGGTGCCCCTGCTAAACAACGGACGAGGCTCTGGCACAGTCTTTCCTCTCGGGGTTAGGAGGTCAGACGCCAATCACTCCCGGAAAAGCCGACATGGCGGCAACTGGGCAACCGCTATGAGGATGTTGATGAATGAATATAACTTGAATATGCTTTACAATACTTACGTAGCCACGCAGTGAGCTGCGGTGATCACCCATCTATCCGAGATCAATGCACCCCCACAAGCCAGCTTCTTGCTTAAGAACCCTGACTTGATCAGGGCCGCTTGCCACGGATGGGAACCGAACCCGGTAGAATGACCTCCAACTATACGATTGGATCTGGTGAAGTGTTCGCCACAACCTGAAAGTGTTTAGTTTAAAAATAAGTTATAAATCATTGTGGAGAAGACTTGGAAGAGCGTGTAAATGTTTGGAAAGGAAATAGTGATTTAAAATTATGATACTCTTTTAATACCACGAATTTAAGAATTTAATGCACGATCGCGAAAACCCTCCATAGTAATACACCGTGGTTCCCAAACCCGAGGGGGACATCTCGAAACCGGAAATGGACGGGGTGCGAGGAAAATGCTTTATTGGCAACCTTACACCCCAATCTGAAGACCCGAGATGGCATGCGGTTTTAGTCGGTTCAAGCCCAACATAACTGCCCCCGCTGGCCGGGGGGGGGGGATATCCACTAGAAGAAAAAAAGGTACTATTGACACCCAAACCTACACCACGGCTGTCAGTATGCACCTTTTAAATCATGTAGACTAAAGGTGCCATGAAGTTACTTCGAATTTCGTTGGGTAGGGTTTCTTCTTCTTTAGGTGCCATATCCTAACGGATGTCGGCGATCAACATGCGAAACTTCTCTCTCTCTTTAGCCATTCTGCAAAGAGTGGCTGCGTCTTTAATTCCGGACCAGGCTTTAATATTTTCACACCAGGATGTACGTGGCCTTCCTCTACCTCTTCTGCCTTCAATTTTGCCCTCAATTATATTTCTGATAAATTCGTATTTTGAATTTCTATATATATGTCCCAAATAATCTGTTTTCCTCTTCTTTATAGTTATTGCTACTTCTTGTTTTTTAAATTTTTTAGCAAATGTCTGTACAACCACATTTCAAAAGCATTTAATTTATTTATTAATAATTTATTTAAGGTCCACGCTTCCACACCGTCCATTAGTATAGACAGGACATAACATTTGACTAAGCGCCACCTCAGCTTTAGATTGATGTCTTTATTACAGTATAATGAGCTCATTTACATAAACGCACTGCGGGCTATCTCTATTCTTGTTCTAATTTCCATTTCTGAGTCCCAGTTCTTATTTAACCACACTCCCAGGTATCTGTATTTCTTTACTTTTTCAATTTGTTTTCCATTTATATTTAGTGACTCGTTTGAGATGTTTCCTATTTATTTATTTTTGGGCCATATTGATCGAATTTTGAATAAAGGGTTTCCATGATTTGTTGTAAGTCTGTAATGTTATCTGCCAAAATAAGTGTATCATCTGCATACCTCAAATTATTTGTTACTTGTCCATTAACTTTGATTCCTAGTTTTAATTCAAATAATGCTTCTTTAAATATAAATTCTGAGTAAATGTTAAACAGCGCTGGGGAGAGAATACATCGCTGCCGAACGCCTTTTTTAATTTTTATATTTTTTGCATGTTTTGTCCAACTTTGATATGTGCTGCTTGATTCTAATAAAGGCCTTTCACAATTCTTTTGTCTTTTTCATCTATTGTTGTTCTATACAAAAGTTCTATTGAGGTATCATGTTTTACGTTGTCAAACGCTTTCTCGAAATCAAGAAAGCAAATGTGGACCTCTTTTTGGTTTTCTATACATTTTTGGATAAGCACTTGTACGGCCACTAATGCTTCCCTAGTTCCAAGGCCGTTCCTGAATTCAAACTGTGCTGGGCTTATATTGCTGTCTAATTTGTTATATATTCTTTGGTGTATTACTTTAAGAAATATTTTAGTACATTGCTCATTAAACTGATCAATCTGTAATCACTGCAAGTTCTAGCACTACTCTTCTTTGGTAACGGCAGAAAGGTTGATTGTAGCCAATCCTGTGGTAATTTTCCAGTTTCGTAAATTGCGTTAAACAGTTTTACCAATATTTCCACGTTATCCTCATCTATTAGCTTAATTATCTCAACATGTACTCCATCTGGGCCCACAGCCTTTCCACTCTTCATTCCGTTTAATGCTTTATGTACCTCGGCTTTTATAATACTTGGTCCCTCCAAAGTGCTGTTATCTGGGTTAGCCGGTATGTTCGTTCTTGTATCTTCAAATAACGTTTCAATATATTGTTCCCATGTTCTTCCTTGCTCATCTTTATCCAATATTAATTTATTTTCCTCGTTATACAGTTTGCTGATTACGTTTTTTCGGTTAGTTTTGGTATACTCCTTCACTTTTTTATGTAAATTTAAGCTATCATGTTTGTCATCCAAGATCTCTATTACAATGCACTTATTTTCCAAATATCGATCTCGACTTTCTCTAATTTTAGATCTAATAATGTTGTCTATTTCCCTGTATTTATGTTTGTTGCTCCATTTGTGAGAACGTCTTTCCTTCATTAAGTTTAAAATTTCATCTGTTATCCATGGAAGCTTACTAACTGTTTTACGGTATCCCAAAAGATTTTTAGCTAGATGTATTTTTATCTGTTTGACTTCTTTCCATATATCCTCCACGCCTTCGCTACTTTCAGTGCCAGAATCTTCTTCTTTATTAATGACCTTTTCTATTTCCTTGTTGAAGTAAAATGTTGTCGCATTTTTAATAGGAATGTATTTTAATTTTGCAACGTCAAAGTTACTAGTCGAGACTGTAGGTTTTTTAATCTTTTTTAATTTGAAATTTAATTTTGCTACTGTTGTGGTCTGATCCAATGTCAGCACCAGGATACGTTTTTACATTTACTACTGTCTAGAGGAGATGTCCACGTATACAATCTCCGTGGTGGATGCTGGTACCACGTATTTGTTATGGTTAGATCTTTCTCTTCGCAAAATTGTAATAGTCTGTCTCCTCTTTCGTTCCTTTTTCCCAAGCCAAAATTACCAACGCTTTTACCCACTGACCCCTTTCCGATTTTTGCATTTAAGTCCCCCATAACTATAATAACTTCTTGAGATTTTATACTGCTAATGATGTCGTCTATGCCTTTGTAAGAAGTTTCAATTTCTTGTTCGCTTTTGTCAGCTGTTGGAGCATATACCTGTATGATATTGATATTGAATGGCTGTCCACTAAGTTGTAATAGTAAGCATCTTTCAGAAAAAGGTAGAAAGTAAGGGTAGGGTTTAGAGCGAACGAAATGTCACGTGACATCTTCAGGCCCAATTGCGGGATAATGCATAGCATGGTACTACTTGCCCAAAAGTCCGGACACCAAATTCTGATGTACCTACGATTCATGGTAGGCCTACTGGTGACTTCCTGGTAATGCGCACAAGACATGTGAATCCTTTTTGATCTCTTTTATAGCCCCCCTTTCAACTTTAGACATACTTACTAGTAAATTATACTCACGAGTGCACCGTGAGTATAATTCAAACCTTTATATAAGAAGCGTTCATTGAATTATTACATCAAAATCAATTATTATTCCCCTCATCTTATGCATCTAATGGTACAATTGACATAAAAAATATATAGGTGCTGAACTCGCATTGTATGCAGAAACGTATACTTAAATACTTGAAAACTAAACGTAAAGTGATATCTATTAAACCATAAAAAATTGCTTGTTTTAATGATTCTAATATTTTAGAAAGAGTAGTATGACATCACTTTACGTTGCGTCTCTGTAAAAGTAAACATTATAAGAATACTGAAAAAGTAAAAATATATAAACATTATACTTACATAACTTAGCGACATATTTTTACATAATACATACTAAAATATATATAAGTTACAAAGTAAACACATATACATATACGTCAAGCAAATAATACATATTAACATTAAAAATTAAGTACACACATTTATTCATTAACAATAATCGCATGCAAATAAAGCGTCTCTATAGTGTAACTAAAGTCACTTTGCGAAGCATGCATTGTCGATAAAGTCACTTTTCACGACATGCGTACTTCGCTTTATCACGTTGCAGTTCACTTGCAGTTATACTATTTCGTAAACTTCACTTTGTGCTACATGCATTTGTGTAAAGTCACTTTGTACAGCATGCAAAGTGACATGGTGCGTGATGATTATGAAAACGCAGTGCTGGTAAAAAGCAGGAAAGATAAAGAGAACCGCGCCGAAACTCAAGTTTTTTTCTATAAAGTAATTCTGAATAGGTACAAAAAACAAGGGTGGCTTTTCTACTTTTAAACCAATTCAATCAAAACAAAACATCTCCAACGTCAATTCTGTAGGGCTGCCAAGTCAAATCAGTGAACGGTACCAAGTTTTTTGGAAACTTGTATGAAATAGGGCATGACTTCATACTGCACTTTTGTTGAATTTTATACTGTTAGTAGTTGGGTGAACGATTCAAAATTGATTAAAGCCAAAAAAAAAATCAGACGTAGTTTTTACCCCTCTTTTAATATTACTCAATCATCATCATCATCATTATCAACCTATGCTAGCATTACCGCAGCTTACCGCATCCAGCATTCAGTTAAATAATTTATTTTAACTATAAGAAACTGTCCAATTGTTAGGCACAGGTACACTTTCCGACACCCGTGGTTCCCACACCCGAGGGGGCCATTTCAAAAGCCGTAGATGACCTAGGGTCAGATGGGGTGCGATGGATACATATCGGCATGCATGTATAGTTTTAGTTGATTCGAGTCAAACATAATCACACCCATTGGCCAGTGGCGGAGGCCATATGCGGGGCTTTTAGTATGTAAAAAATGTAGATACAGGTACGCTATCGTACAAAGAAAAGACACTTGAGTTTCAACGCACAAAAATACAGAAAAAAAAGTACAAAGCCTAGTTTTTAATATCTCACCAGGAAAACTAGGTCTTGAAGGCTTATTATGGCTTGTGTGTACTGGCACATAATCATCATCACCTTGGTTATCTTCCGAATAATCAGGCTTATAATAATCATCTGGTTTTTTTGTCGTCCCTTCGTGGTAGGACGGTTTTACATGGTAGAAATGATTATGATTCCACCCGGGACGGTTTAATTCCGGTTCTGGATCGGACAACTCCGGTTTGTGGTGATACATAGGCTTGGAGTCCGTGTAGATAATGATGGGGTCCTCGAATTGGTTGTTTTGGTAATCGTAGTTCTCGTGGGGGAAGGTTCCGATCAATTCAATTAGATCACCTGTTTTGGAAGGGTGTGTTTTAGTTTATGTGTTAGTTTGAATGTAGGAACAAAATTAGATAAGAGTGGTGCGATTGATGTGTGAGTGTGTATTGTGTGTGTGTGTGTGTGTGTGTGTGTATGTGTGATTATTGTGTGGGTGTGTGTGTAGGTGTCTGTATTGTGTGGGTGTGTGGGTGTGTGTGTATTGTGTGGGTGTGTGTGTGTTTGTGTGTGGTCCGCGCTTTGCTAATGTGCTCGGCTTGTAAATACTTAAAATTTCCTTAAGTCAGGTGTGCCCAGACGTCATAAACTTTTTAGACCAAAAACTGGATTTTCCGAGCCTTTTCCCAACTCAGTTAAGGTCGGTTTTTCAGTCTAACTACGAAGCGGCCGAACTTCTATATCTTTCGTGAAGCGACGGCCATCTGATCTCCACAACCCACTGGCGATATCGAAGTTCTGTAGTTAGACCAGGGCCTGTAGACAAAGTCACATTCTACTAGTGGACGTATTATTGTTAATTTGACATTGGTTTGATAATATTGTTAAGACAACAGTTATAATAAGTTTCTTTAAATTTCATTGTTGCATGCTAACATATAATTTTCAAATTTGCACACCTGTCAGAGGTAAGGCGGAGCACTCATATAATATATAATTATATAAACCAACTCTATGTACCTGTCTTATACGAATAAAATGATTTGATTTGATTTGATTTGGAATCGCAACGAAGCGAACCTTCAAAAGACCGAAATGTATGGGAGAGACAACATTTGTCGACATGTCACGTTTAACAAATAATATCACTCCCATACATATTGAACATTTGAAGGTTCGCTTCGAAGCGATTCCACTAGTAGAATGTGACTTTGTCTACAGGCCCAGCTGTCCAACTTATTAGGGCTCCATCTACCCGTATCGAATGCCATAGACACGTATTTCATCCAGGTAACCAGGACCGATGGCTTAACGTGTTCACCGAGGCACGGAGGTCAGGAATGCTCACCCATCCCAGGACCAACCTGGCCAGCATTCCTTAACCTTACAATGTGCTAATATACTCAGTTACCATATAGTCACGAGCCCCTCGACATATAGGTACTATAGATAGTTGCGAGGGATATGCTCTATGGGCAACCTTACACCCCGGCGTCTGTAGACCCGAGACGGCGTGCGGTTTTAGTCGGTTCAAGCCCGATATAACGGCCCCTGCTGGCCGGCGGGGGGGGGTATCCGAAAGGATTTCCGCACGATAAAAAAAAAAAAAAGGGTACTATAGATAGTGTTGTTTTTGTTAACACTTTGTGCTAAGTTTCACTGAATATGGTATAGTATGGACAAAGAACATATAAACAACATAGGCGTTGTCACGATGGCAATCGTAGGGTATAATGACCGGCAAATATGTTGACATGCAGTCTAGCTGCGCAAAAAATGTTTTTTAGGTCTCTTTGGTGGTAGTGCAGGGCGCGATAGCTGAGGCGCGCCAATTGACCTACCATAGATTATACTAACTGAGCCCGCGACTTCGTCCGCGTGGATTTCGATTTTAAAGGTTTGAGTTATTTTGTGCGGAGCGCTAATTTTAAAGTAGCTTATGTAACATAAAAGTATTATAATATTATAAATCTTAAGGCTTACACGGCCGGCGTTGCATGAAGAATATACTGCTTCCGGGCTGTTTGGCCGTGGTCCATCGGACTACTTGTATTCCAATGAATACAAGTTTCCGGTGGACCACGGCCAATCAGTCAGGAAGCAGTATATTCTTCATATTATAATATTACCTATCTGCCAGTGAAAATCCTGTTAAAATCGGCCCAGCCGTTCCAGAGTAAATCAGATTTATTCACAATTTTGTGGGTTTTAATTTTTCTCGGATCTGTAATTATTTTTCTATTTCTAATTCTTTATCTCTAATTATTTTTCTAAAATAAAAGTAGCCTATGTTACGCTTTGTAACATTACCTATCTGCCAGTGAAAGTCCCGTCAAAATAGCTCCAGAGATTACCTCTTTCTAACAGATAGAACGACAAACAGACAGACATAAATTTAAAAAATTGTATTTTTGCTATAAATTCGAGTTTTCAGGAATGGTTGCTATGCGGACGTCCTACCACAGGTTTTATTTATGAAAAGATGTGCGAAACTAATAAAATATTTAAGTCGCGTCTAAAGTGGTGTCAGAACCATCAAGAGCAGTTGAAAATGGATTTACTCGCCTCGAAGCACTGCAATAAAGACTTCAGTGGTTTTTGGAAAAATACAAACCGCCTGATGAGTCGGCCTGGACTTCCACTGACTGTGGGCGGCACGCATATTCCGAAAGAAATTGCTAAAAAATTTAAAAACAGTGTTGTAATCAAGTCGCCTCGGGGGCCATCATTGTCTTCGTATCATGTATACCATATTCATGTGCAATCATTAAAAATCTGTTATTTTAATCTTACAAACAGACACATTAATGTTATTTATTTACATATATTAAACCAATCACGGGCTTCAAAGGGCGTCATTGGTTGATCAGTCGTTTCATTGGTTTTTTGGTTGGTTTTATGACGTTTGTTCAAAATATTTGCAGCAGCACTTATAAATACAAACTACGAACATTATAGACAATTCAGTCCCTTCCCATATTTCCATCGTACTTCACGCTCAATACACAGAGCACTTAGACCCTATAGTTTAACTTAGAAATCGTGATCCGAGTGAAAATTAGAGAAAGTAAGCTATTCGACCGTTAACACAATACCTTAGAGCGACGCGAGCTAATATAATTGGATGGGTGTGTATCGGCTTATATAAGGGAATTAATTGAAATAAAACTATTTTTAACGGATTCTATCGCGATTTATTTGATGTTATTTTATATTTTACATTGATCCCGACGTTTCGGTTGCTTTTCAGCAGCCATGGTCACTGGGAGACTAAAGATGGTTGATGTCTTGTAGTTTGAAGTGTAAGTTATCTCAAAGTACCCGAACTATGTTGAATTGTTGATGTTACTATTTACGCAAAATAATATAAAAAATATAATATAAATATAAATATTCTACGACATTCTCCACAGCGCTTTCTAGACCCAAAGTAAGCATAGTTTAACTAGCTTGTGTTATGGGTTCCAGAATGCGGATTAACATACTTATATGCTTTTTTTTTGTAAATACATACATATTATACATAGAAACACCCAGACCAATGCAAATAGACATATTCATTCATAAAAATATTTGCACTGAGCGGGAATCGAACCCGCGCCCCCTGACGTAGCAGTCGAATGGACTACCGCTACGCCACAGAGGCCGTCATGTGAGCTCACAGTGTCATGAAGTCTTGTTGTATTTTAATTTTTCTTGGAATTAATTAAGTTAATGACTGGGTCCCAAGCTGGTGGTACATTCCAACCATCTTCTCTATTAAAATTAGGATGTTTTTTAATTTCAATAGCTTCGTGGAGCATCCTAGGTAGGAATCGATTTTCTTTCGCGATTATCTGTGGTTTCACATACAGCAGAAATTTTTTTTTTTGAGGGAATTAATTTAAGAATAAAACATTACAATAAGGTTCGTCGAAAGTAACACCAATTATTAAGAAGTTTCGAGGAAATCGCTTGTCCTAGTTCAGACGTGGTGTGTAGTGATGACAGTTATGTCTTAAGGGAGGCGATAAGTATGAAAGTGGGCGATTACAAGGGGAGAGGAAGACTTAAGAGGAGATAGATGGAATGTGTGAAAGTTGATATGGCAGCAGTGATGAATGGAAAAATTATTAATCATTAAATAAAAACCCCGACTACAACACTACAACGCCCTAAAAAGACCGAAATATGTTTGATAGCAGGCAGGAACACTAAGTAATAATTTTATTGTACTTATACTTTTTAGTTATGATATATATTTTTTAAATCACTAAATATCTTCAATGTTGTACATTGTACCAATAATAGTACACAAACAATTGTCAATTTTTTGTACTTGCACTTTGCATGAACTGTGAATCGAACCCAGAACCTCATGCACAGCCGTCGTACTTATTACCGCTGTGCCATGATACATTTCGTCATAGTAACACTGTCCGCATAAAAAAGATGACTCAGATATAGGTACGCTTTTTGAATATACTTAAAAATATTATAAAACTAGCTGATGCCCGCGGCTCTGCCCGCGCGGAGGTCGGTAATGGTTGTTTCTCATGTCTCCGTTTCTACTAACCAATTGTGATTAAACATAGGGCAGATTTTAAGTCTGACCATGACCTATCTAATAGAAAAACCGCATCAAAATCCGTTCATCGCGAACAGACGAACAAATAAACAGACAGACCGACAAGATATTAAAAAAAAAGTGTTCTGAATCGTTTATTTAACATACCCCAAGTTTTTTTAATATATCCAATGTACAGACACAACTACTTTACAACTTTATGATAGTAGGTATAGATTAATATGCTGTGAATATGTTCATGCGCTAGCGCTGCCAAATCGTATGATTAGATACAAGTACTACATACATAACTAGGTATATATTGTACATTATTATATATATATATATAGGTATATGGCGGCGATAGCCCAGTGATGTACGTAACGGACTGCTGAGAAGAGGTCTCGAGTTCGATCCCCAGTTGCCCCGGGCACACACCTCTGCCTTTTCGTATTTATTTGTGCATTAATAAATGATAATTATCGCTCGCTTAATAATGTGCCCGGTAGATGCCAATAGGCTCGCCCCCTATTACATTGGGACCTTTAACATATGGCGGATCGTGGGTGTGTAATATACCTCTGCCTACCCTTTCGGGGATACAGGTGTGAAGTTATGTATGCGTAAGACTAATGCAGATAGACTTATTCATGAATAAAAATATTTGCACCGAGCGGGAATCGAACCCGCGCCCCATGTCGTAGCAGTCGAATGCACTACCGCTACGCCACAGAGACCGTAACTTAAAACTAAGTGAAGCGAAGGCAGGTTACTAATTATTAATCATTTAGTCGTCTTATATATTCTGTTTAATTAAGTGTATATCACTATCAATCAAGCAAAGATTGTGAAAGTGTGAACGTCTGTTACGATATATAAATATATGTTTTTGTATGGCTGGATATGGTACACCCGCGGAAATAAATACTCCACAATTATCTTGTGCTGTCGAGCAATCAGTGCGTAAACTTGTTAGGTAGCGGGTACAAATTGAAGGAGAATAGCGTCTTGAAAGTAGTTTAAAATAAGTACCTAGAGGTTCTCTAGGTGGCAATGTAGTGGTGGTTTTCAGCATAAATAAATATTCTACGACATTCTACACAGCGCTTTCTGGACCCAAATAGTAAGCATAGTTTAACTAGCTTGTGTTATGGGTTCCAGAACGGTTTGGCTTTTCCGGGAAACTACCACTCACACGTTCAATATCCACTTAAATATTAGGTCGTTACATATGAAATTGCCGTTTTTCTTGAAGATATTGGAGGAAACCCAATTTTCAGTAGTAACATTTTTGCATTTTTTATGTCAAATCCAAATTTCATGATTTTTTTTGTGTATGAATGAGACAACATTAACCTAACAAACAGCAAGTTTTATTACATTTTTGAAAAGTGACAGCTGTTAATTAATACGAAATTTATCATCAAAATGGATAGCATTTAGGAAGTACTGTTTTTGAAGATCGAATTAATTTATCAACAAAATTTAATACAGAGTTGTAAAATCTTGAATCAACTTTCAAACAAAATCTAAATAATGGAAATAGCTATTAAATTACAGGAATAACGAACTCATGAATTTGTAAGAAAATTTCGGCAATTTCATAGGTAAAAACCTATTATCATCATAATCCTCCAAACTTGAGTAGGTTAACACATTGCAAAGTTAAGCAATATTAGCCAGGTCAGTCTTAGGATGGGTGACTATCCTTAACACATTGAGACCCCTCCGTCCCTGGGAGAGCATGTTAAGCCATCGCTCCCGGTTGCTATACATTGTAGTTAGAGCCCTAAAAAGACCGACAATCTGTTCTAACTACAGAACTCTGATTTCGCCAGATTCTTGTGGAGATCAGATCGCCGCCGAAAAGCCGGAAAAATATCGAAATTCGGCCGCAGTAGTTAGACACAAAGCCGACCATAACTATGTTGGGAAAATAGCTAGTCAGTGAAATTAGATGGCAATCAAATTATTAAGTGATACTAATAATCTCACCCGCTACCGCTTATGCCTTACAATAAACAAGAGAGAGTGTATGACGCTTTATTTCGTAACACACGCTGTCACGTGCGCTGTGTAACCTTGGCGAGATTTCGCCAAGGAAACGCTTTCGAGACATAACCTTAAAGGATCTCTTGGAGATGTGCGTGAGCTGTATAGAGATTATGATATCGCTTTAGAAATCTTAATGTTTTTAAGAACCATGTGAAATGTAATTTCAAGAAATGTTGATGTAAAATTAATTATTTTTATGTGTACACATCTGAATAATTCATGTTCGAAACTACTGTAGGACGCTGTGACTGCGACTGCATAAATGTCCTCTCGCTCGGCAGCATAATTGCGGCAATGGTGCGAAGTGGAGAGATTTAGAACTATCGGTGAGGCCGCGTGTCACCCCAGCAGACGCAGGCCGGGACTAGCGCCCCTACCCCAAATCGGGGCAAGACGGGGACACCGTGGTTCCCAAACCCGAGGGTCAGTCGGGGTGCGAGGGATATGCTCTATGGGCAACCTTACACCCCGGCGTCTTTAGACCCGAGACGGCGTGCGGTTTTAGTCGGTTCAAGCCCGACATAACCGCCCCCGCTGGCCGGCGGGGGGTATCCGGAGGGAATTCCGCACGAAAAAAAAAGGTATGCATTAATGTATTAAGGAGGAAAAGAAAGGTAGTTTTTCTAACATAACATAACTTCACGCCTGTATACCTGAAGGGGTAGGCAGAGGTGTATTACACACCCACGATTCGCCAGTTATGTTAAGGTCCCAATGTAATAGGGGGCGAGCCTATTGCCATCTACCGGGCACATTATTAAGCGTGCGATAATTAACAGTTATTAATGCACACATAACTACGAAAAGTCAGAGGTGTGTGTCCAGGGCAACTTGGGATCGAACTCGAGACCTCGTCTCAGCAGTCCGTTACGTATGCCACTGGACTATAGCCGCTTATCATTCTTATTTTTCTAACCTGTAATAAATAGTTACCGTAAACTTTAAGTAGCTCATGGGTAACCGCATAGGTTAATACTTTGCAAAGTTAAGCAATACTAGCCAGGTCAGTCTTAGGATGGGTGACCATTCTTAACACATTGAGACCCTTCCGTGTCTCGAAAGCCCGTTAAAAAAGCCGTCGGTCCCGGTTGTCACGTGAACATCTGTGGCAGTCGTTAAGAGGAATAAAAGTCCGACAACTCGGTCGGCCTAACTGCATAATATGTAGATAACCACAGAACTTCGATTTCGCCAGTGGGTTGTGGAGGTCAGATGGCAGACGCTTCATGGAAAATATCGAAGTTCGACCGCTTCGTAGTTAGACTGCAAGTGAGTTGGGAAAAGACTCGGAGGGTGATGAATTGCCGTAAACTTGTAGGTGGTAGAGTCAAGCAACTGTCATTTTGGCCGTTGCATGAATGGGCCGACTCGGTGGGAGCACCACCCTCTCACAGAATATCGACGCCAAGTAACAGTATTTGAACTGTTGCGTTCCGTTTGGTGAGTGAGAGTGCCGGAGCCCAAACTTCTTTCCCATCCCCTCCCAAACTCCTTTCCCATCCCCTTTCCTTTACAGGGTCGGCAGCGCGAGTGTAACGCCACTGGTATTGCACACGTCCATAGGCCGCGGTAACCGCTTCCCATCAGGTGGGCCGCGTGCTTGTCTGCCACCTTAGTGGTATAAAAAAAAAAAATACTTTGCCCGAATTTTATTGCACGTGATGATTTTAAATTTATCGTTACAGAAGCTACGGTAAGAGGCAATTTTGTAAGCAGGTAAAGCTAGAACTTTTTAACATAACTTTGCCCAGTTTTATATTAAACATTTTATAAAAACCTTCAAATCATTTATTGAGCGGGAACCGTTCATGACATAAATTAGATTCAAAATTCAGATACTAAAATCTACTATTTTAGTGTTGTATTTTAATGTTAACCTACTTATGAACGTGTGTAACACCAATGGCGTCACACTCGCGGTGCCGACCCTTTAAATACCTTCTAATGACCTTCTTGAGAAACCCTTCTTCTAGAACTCCATACTGTGGTCGTTTACGAAAACCACAGCAGGGAGATCATCATTACCCATCGTTCGCCTTCATTCGGTCGGTGTGTACTTGTCATTGCCGATGAGTTGTCAAGTGTGAGTGTATAATGTAAAATTCTTTCGTCACGACATGTTACTTTGTTGCACATGTAGATGATAATATGAGAGAAAATGATGACAGTGTAAAATTGATAGCATTCATGTTGAATGGGAATTCCTGTAATTTCTTCTACATGCACTGATATATTTAAGCTCAACAATTGTTGAATCGTGTTTTGTTTTATAATCAACAACAAAAGTAGTAAATTAATAAAAGCTTAAATAAAGATCGCTTTTATATTGATTCTTGCACCCATAGGTAGGGGGTCTAAGTGTAACAGTGAGTATCCATGAACTACCAAGGGGTTCATTAATCATAACACTTGGTGGTATAGTTAATGTTCATGGACCCCTCAAGGTGTCCAAGTGTTATAGTTAATGATCATGAACCCCTCAAGGGGTCCAAGTGTTATAGTTAATGTTCATGGACCCCTCGAGGTGACCAAGTGTTATAGTTAATTTTCATGGACCGCCTAGGGGCGTCAAAGGGGCGTGGAAGTCATGACCTTAGCTATTAAACCTCTCAAAAAATCATAAAAAGACATGACATTACCTTTATTCTCTGAAGATTATAGCTACTTAACCTACATCAATTTATTCCAAGAGTTTGTAAATATTTTCGTGTTAAACAACTTTCGTCGTTGACTGTACCTAATTTTAAGTATATCCAATTAGATTTGAGGGAAGAATGTGTTACTAAGGGATTATAAACATTTTTAACGAACGGGTTACGTACAACACAGATTTTTTTTTTGTAATATCAAACCAAGATAAAATCGACCATGATTTGATACGTTTACATCACAATTTGCAAATGAGTGATCAATCGCATTGATAAACGTGATCAATCCATACTAAGATAATAAATGCGAAAGTCACTCTGTCTGTCTGTCTATGTGTATGTTACGCTTTCACGCCTAAACCACTGAACCGATGTTGCTGAAATTTGGTACAGAGTGATTAATTCGAACTAAACTCAAAGAAATGTATGATAGCAGTTTAGTTCTAATTGATTTCGATTCCTATTTATTAGTGAAGTCCACACTGAATTAAGGATTCACAATCCAGTTGAAATCAAAAAGTGACCTAGCCTAGCTAATATCGGTGTGTAAGTCTGTGTGTACTGTGTGTATATATTCTAAACCTTGTGTATTATACATAATTAGGGTAGTTTTTATTCACTACAATGTTTATAAGATTATGTAAATATTTTTCTTGGGTTGATATTATCGTATTAAAAAAATATTACACATGAAAAGAAAATTAATTTACAGAAAAACATATAACAAATACGAGCAATAAAAAAAACTAAAACAAATGTGATCAACTTGAATTATATCTTTTATGTAAAATAAAAAATAAATTATAGTCAATTAAAATCGAAAAAAAATAATTTGAATCATTTAAAAATTTAAATTATTTTAAATTTAGATACATTTCATATGCTTCATTTTCTAATATGAGCAGAAAAATAGACAAATACCTATATAAACAGCTTACTAAATAAGGTAACTAATTTTAAGACTCAACAGGACATTCTCGCTATGTTTAAATGAAGTCTAGTTTTTTTGAGAAATCCAAGGATTTATTTTTTACTAATATCAATAAATTTAATTTAATATTACCATAAAAAAGTTGATTACATTTCAAACTAATTTAATAACATTACACTCACACATGCAAACATCCCTACTTACACTATCAGTCCTACTTACACGATATTCCCTACTTATATCACAACCACTTATAAATAAAAAACCACTTACTGGCATTGTGGACTATTGGCGCTGTCTCTGTAGGTCGTTCCGTCGTCTCTCGGCCCACACAACAAGCCCATATCATGCCCCCTGAGCATAAGTCTAAAGGTTTGCCTCCACCCAGCACGCATGATATGCTGAGGCCGCATGGATACCTGGCCCCTCGGTAGCGGCATGTTTGAGGTATCACTGGAACAAACAGATAGAAATTTATAAGTCAATTTATTTGTATAAGGCTGCATCCTAGGTCCCGTGGCATAAGTGGCGCTGATGTATACATGCAATCGTGAGATCCTACGTTCTGTTCTCGGGTTGGGCAAAATGAACTTAGGTTTTTCCATTAACATACTTTAATGCAACCTAAAAATGAACTTTCATGCAATCTGGTTGCCAGATAATGTTTAATTAAATATTCTACGACATTAAACCCAAAGTAAGCATAGTTTAACTAGCTGGTGTTATGGATTCTAGAATAAATAAATAAATAAATAAATATTCTACGACATTCTACACAGCGCTTTCTAGACCCAAAGTAAGCATAGTTTAACTAGCTTGTGTTATGGGTTCCAGAATGCGGATAAACATACTTATATACTTTTTTTGTAAATACAAAATGTATTTATTTACAAAAAAAAGTATTTTAGTATCTTTATCCGCATTCTAGAACCCATATAAAAAGTTCTGCTTAGTTTGGGTCTAGATGGCGTTGTGCTCTTTGTCTTACAATATTGATTATTTATTTTATTAACAAATCATAATTATTTTGTAAGACATGGTTTATGTCCTTTATTTTAGTAATTTCATTTATTAGGAACTAGTATAGCTATATAAGCGGCGGTAGCCCAGTGGCTTACGCAACGGACTGCCGAGACGAGGTCTCGAGTTCGATTCCCAGTCGCCCCGGGCACACACCTCTGACTTTTCGTAGCTATGTGCGTTTTAAAAATGTTCATTATCGCTCGCTTAGCTATGTCCCCGGTAGATGGCAATAGGCTCGCCCCGTATTACATTGGGACCTAAACGTAACTGGCGGAATCGAGGGTGTTTAATACACCTCTGCCTACCCCTACGGGGATACAGACGTGAAGTTTTTTATGAACTAGTAGATTATTTTATTCTTTTAAACATACGATTAAGTTACAATAATAAAACAGTATTTCTTTTAGTGTCAATGTGTTTTGTCCAAGGGTTTAGGCTGTTGGGGCTCAACCAATATCTTCGGGGTCCAAGCCAACCTCGCCTCCAAGCTGGTATCACCTGATTAAAAGAAGAGACTCTGGCTTTAAAAAATTCTCGAGTACTCAAGAATACCCGAGATTTACTGGATGAGAATTCTCGTCTCCCGAAAAAAAAAAAAAATAAGTCGAGAAATCAGAAACCCTAGCGCCTACATCATCATCATCATCTCGGAGCCCGGGGTCCGCTTATTCCTTCATCTTTTGTTTGGGTTATACGGCTTTTAAAGACAACTGCCATCTGACCTCCCAACCCCTAGAAGAGACCCTGCGCCAGAGCCTGGTCCATCAATCAGCAGGTGCACCGGCTTGCAGGTGAGGTTGGCCTGATCCCATAGGTCTTAGTGGAGCCCCATACGTCCAAACCTAGTGCTTCAATCAATCAATCAATTAGCCTATTGCAGTCCTCTGCTGACCATAGGTCTCTCCCATTGTACGCCATAGCACCCGATCATCCGCCTTGCGCATCCAGTCTATCCCAGCTACCTTTTTCAGGTCGTCCGTCCTTCTTCCTGGGGGACGTCCTGCCTTCCGTTAACCCTAGTGCTTACATAAATTATATTAGAACCGGTTTATTTGTCATCTCGGCACCTGGTGCCGAATTGCCCAGAATTATTTTAATTTATTTTTCATTCGTCCACTCGGCACTCTTATAAAAATACAGTCGATAACGTAATGTTTAATACATTTTATACTAAAATATAGCTTCATTTACCCATTTACGAAAAAGAAGAAAACAATTTTACATACTTATACGAAATCTGAACTGAAGATCTGGCGCCCGAGCACGCGACTCTCGAGAGTAAAAGCGTTACGATAGTGAAATTGTTCGGTCATTAACCGCCATATTGATCTATAGATCTATAAATCATGTTGCGTGATCTTTGTGTTGAGTAACAAACAGGTGTGTCTGTCTGAATACAATTTGTTAATAGATATGCATTTCTTTGGTAGATGGCTCAATGACTTGAATGGAATTCATAGTTAAACCTGTAGGCCTACCATGAAACGTACATCCGCAATAGCGGGCCCGCACGAAGCACGAACGACAAGAGTGTCATTTAGGTACCATGAAGTGGGGTGCGACTGGTTGGATCACCTCCAAGTTAGGTGCACCCTGGGTAACGTGGGCGATGACGCATCATTGATTGCTCCTCTGGAGTAGCTGGCGTCAACGTCAACGGCCAAGAGTCTGACCATCCGGCCCTTTTCAGGGCCAGCTGACCCCCACGAGGGGGTCGGGGTATGACGGGCCTGCAAGGCACGCGGGGGGGCGTGGTCGCTCCAGGTACCCCTCTGCTGTTATCAGAGGGGACACTGCGAATGGCCCAGGGTCAGTCGGGGTGCGAGGGATATGCTCTATGGGCAACCTTACACCCCGGCGTCTGCAGACCCGAGACGGCGTGCGGTTTTAGTCGGTTCAAGTCCGACATTACCGCCCCCGCTGGCCGGCGGGGGGGTATCCGAGGGGATTTCCGCATGAAAAAAAAAAAAAGGTACCATGAAGTAACTTTGGATTTCATTCTTTCGGTCGGGACCATAAAATATGTTTGGAAGTGAATCAAACATATCAAAGAGGGTTTCGTTTACAATGTACCTCTATAAAAAAAATAAACTATTATATACCAACATATTAAAAAATACATTTCTTTGCATTAGATTATGATAACCTTTCGACCTTTTGAAATAAATCGTATTTTTTTTATTTCGGGGTTCGGTTCGTTTCATAATAGGTAGCGTTTAGTTCGAATGAACTGTCACGTGCCGCCTTCGTGCCCGATTGGGCTAATTAAGTGCGTTTCATGGTTACGTTTGCCCGAAATGTCAGTCCGCAATTGCGAATGTACGTTTCATGGTAGGCCTGCTGATATCCTAGATTTGATTCTCATTTTTATAATTGAATTTTGAATTGAGTCTTTTGTAATAGTCAGTCCGTCAATTGACTGCACCCCGCTGGATGGTGAGAAGCTAGGGTGTAGTCCAGAAGATACGGGCCACCATCCCAGATGCTGACGATCCTAAAATGGTGGTCCCTACCTTGACGGCCTCAACAGATGCTTATTCACGTCCCGCTTGAAGAACCCAGGATTGTAAGAAGAAGGAAACAAGTGTGCGGGTAGAGCATTCCAGCTCTTTATCGTGCGACAAGGAATGGACCACCTGTCCGAATCGCGGCTCCGTCCTGAGAAGATTCCGGCAAGAAACTAAGCGGGCAATGAAGTAAACAAATTTACTTAATCTAATTATAATGTTTTGTTTGAATAGCATAGTGAGAGAGCAAACAATACATATACAAGTGTTTTGTCAAACTGAGGACCATAATTTTAGTATTGCTCAGTGCCAGCATCTATAATGCTGACCTTCACTGTCGAGACTGCACTTACGGCTTCTTACTATGTAACGTAGCGTTAGAGCATTTGATTGCTAAGGTAGAGGTCGCGGGTTCGATTCGCGCTCAGTGCAAATATTGTTATGCATGAATATGTAGGTATATTTGCATTGGTCTTGGTAGTTCTATCTATAATGTGAGCGTATTTATAAAAAAAAATGTATTTAAGGATTCTAGAACCTATAATACAAGCGACTTAAGTAATGCTTACTTTGGGTCTGGATGGCATTGTGTAGAATGATTTAGAATATCTAGTGGGGTGAAGTAATTTATTTATTTATTTTTATTTATTTATTTAGGAAGATTAAAAATGTATACACCAACATTGTTTTATATACACCCGGCATAGCCGTTTGTTGGTAACTGAACTCTGAATCTTGACCAAATTTACCACGGTGATAGTGTGGACACTGAGGAGTGTTTTGAAGCGAGATGGTTCATGTCCAATATACCATTGAGGAATAATCACCGAAAAACCGTTTCACGAGCGCGCGGCCTAAGCTAAGCGCGCGACCGTAGTAAGATGTCTTATTTTCAAGTCCTGCTCGCTCAGCTCAATTTATTTCAGTCGCACCCTGCACTGAATTTCTAGTTAGTTACAATGGAAATTAGTTAGCAGCTACCAGTTACATATAGGCACAGCATAGACTGATTGTCTTTTAAAAATAGTAAAATGCATAATAATTAAACAATACAAATAGAACAAACGTTGCAAGTTAAGTTTTAAATATAATTATAAATAACAAGCATAAAATTAAAATTGATAGAATGTCATGAATAACTAAAATTGTAGATAATATAATTTTAGAAGTCAGATTAAAATAACATAAAAACATAAGAGAGAGAAACCACATTGATATACCCTATATAGAAATAACCAGTTGGAATCTGGGAAAGGGTCACCAATGGGTGACTTTGGACTAAAAACGTGTTAAAGAAATCTAGGTACCCATACAAATAAATAAAATTGAAGTGTCCGTTTGTAATGTTAAAATAACAGCTTTTTAAAAAATGCGTATGAATGTATGTTCAAAACTAATAACAAAAACCAGTATTTAAAAAATATATATAAAAATATATATATTTCTGTCTGTTTGTTCCGTCTAATCACCGAATTGGCCTAACCAATTGTGAGGGGTTTTCACTAGCAGATAGTTGATGTTATAAGGTACACCTTAGTTACAACTAACGATAATAAACAAGGAAAAAAGCGGCCAAGTGCGAGTCGGACTCGCCCATTAAGGGTTCCGTAGCAGCAAGTAACATAATAATGTTTTTTTTTAATTTTTATATTTGAGTTGATTAAATGAAAGGTAAATTGCAGTTTACGATTTATGACGTATTAAAAAAAACTACTCACTAGATCTCGTTCAAACCAATTATCGTTGGAAGTTTACATGGTAATGTACATCATATATTTTTTTTTTGGGGGGACACATTTTATTACTTTGGAAGTGTCTCTCGCGCAAACTATTCAGTTTAGAAAAAAATGATATTAGAAACCTCAATATCATTTTTGAAGACCTATCCATAGATACCACACATGTATGGGTTTGATGAAAAAAAAAAATGTTGAGTTTCAGTTCTAAGTATGGGGACCCCCAAAATTTGTTTTCTTTTTTCTATTTTTGTGTGAAAATCTTAATGCGGTTCACAGAATACATCTACATACCAAGTTTCAACAGCATAGTTCTTATAGTTTCGGAAAAAAGTGACTGTGACAGACAGACAGACATGACGAATCTATAAGGGTTCCGTTTTTGCCATTTGGCAACGGAACCCTAAAAATGACACAAATAAATAGTTTTATATTTACCGGTAAATTACCAGTATTCTGTTTTACCGGTAAATTTCTTACGCCATGATATTGTCTTGTTAGAAAAATAATTAGGGTTCCGAGCAAGAACAAGAAAACCTAGGAAATTTTGTACAAAATAAACTACACGGGACCGATGAATTTATGTGACATTAAGGTTTATATTATATTATTCAAGAAGCCCTTCTTTCTTCATTAGAAAGTTTTTACAGGATCAGCAGCGTGAGTGTGCGCTCCTGGCGTTGCTGCCGAGTAGTTTAACTAGGACGGTTACCAGCTTCGCAATCAACCCAAACTTAAGCGTAGCGAGATTTGCCTATCCAACAATAGGTCAACGTGACCGGTCGACTTTTTCCATTGATTTGGTTTTTCGGTGATTATTCCTCGATGGTACGTCGGACATCAACTTTCGACCCATAGAGACACTCAGCAAACTGAGCTTGATAACCGTGCCAAGTTTGGTCAAGATCGGTCGAGCCGTCTAGGAGGAGTATGGTTTCACGCGAAAACCCGATTTGTGGAGAAAGACGCTTCGCTCGCCTTCGGCTCGCTACGCTTAAAAAAAAAAGTCTTAGCGAAACACAAGCTTAGAAGTTGAATTTTTACATCGGTGGGATGCTTTCACGGAATGCTTATCATTCACCATCTGATCTCTTTCATAGTAATTACCATAATTGGTTCTATAAGACATATGAGCAACTAACTTAATTGACCATATTAACTCGTGATACAGTCTCGTTACCACTCATGAATCATTATAATACGCAATGTATGTTATGCTCTAAGAGCGAAAACGGGGTGACCTTTATAAGCACATTGAGAGTCCTCCGTGCCTAGGAGGAAGGAGGAAGGAATATAAAAAAAACAGTGAAACAAGTTGAATTCCTGAGACGAGCTCAGCCGAATACAAGGGATTTTCGATTTTGCGATTATAATTTTTTTTTTTTGCGATTTTTTGCTATTTTTTCTTTATCTTGCAATGGTTCACCCCAGCACGAATCTATTACCGAAAACAGCAACTCGATAGCTCATCTCCTTCATACCCAAAACCGTGACAGAAAATTGGCAACGACGACGTCGACGACAACTCGATAGCAATAGGGTTTTTCTAAAGAAAATCCCTAAAAATAATCCATCGTGGTAATGGATTAGAGCAGAAGAAAAAGTGGAAAAAAATCCATAGATTTGTTTGTTAGAGCATCATTTTAGCATTGTTCCCAGTTGCCCCAGAGGTTTTCACCTAGGAGCCCAGGGCCCACTTACTCCTCCTTAATTTGATTTGATTAAGTGGGACAGGCCAAAAGTTAAGCAACACTAGCCAAGGCAGTATTAAGATGGGTGACCGTTCTTCTGACATATTAAGACCCTTCCGTGCCTCGGAGAGCACGTTAAGCCGTCGGTTCCGGTTGCCAACGGTGGAGTTATAACTGGTCTAACTACAGTGGTAGTGGTACCTCTTTTTTTTTTTTTTTTTTTATCGTGCGGAAATCCCTTCTGATACCCCCCCGCCGGGCAGCGGGGGCGGTTATGTCGGGCTTGCACCGACTAAAACCGCACGCCGTCTCGGGTCTTCAGACGCCGGGGTGTAAGGTTACCCATAGAGCATATCCCTCGCACCCCGGCTGACCCTGGGCCATCTCACCACTAACAGCATCGCTCATCCTGTCTCCTCTGAAAGCAGAGGAGTACGGAGAGCGATGTGTTCCCGCCACGTTGGGTATTGGCCGACGATCAATGCCAACCCTATGAAGGGGTGAAGGGGAAGCCATTGACCGCCGCCCAGGGTGTACCGGCCGCTCCGATTCCGTTCCCCCCGGACTGCAGCGGGATCGGAATCGGAGCGACACTCGAGGAGGTTACCCAACACACACCCCAAGTGGTAGTGGTACCTGGTGGTAGAAATTTGATGACACAAATTTGTCACAAGTTTTTTTTTCGCAAAATTTTGCGAATTTTGCGAAAAAACTCTCCATAGTAATCCAATTTCGGTTTGATTGCGTTCAGGGGTCAGCAAGTGCATAGCCTAGCAGGGGGATTGTGGTCGCAGCACTAGTGGGACCGTTGGGTGTCACGCGGTGCTGCGACGACAATCCTCTTTTGATGAGGCCGTCAAGCTGAGTGCCACCATTGTTAACATGGTACGTGTATGTAATCGTGACCCTCTTTCCTGAGACTTTACCTTCAGCTTACCATAAGGCGAGGTAAAGTCAAATTGTCGTGTCCTAAATATAAAAAAAAACAACTTCGATATCGTCAGTGGGTTGTGGAGGTGGCTTCTTGAAAAATTATGCTTCGTAGTTAGACTGAAAAGTCGACGCCAACCGATTTGGGAAAAGACTAGGAGAATGGTACCGCTTTAAGACCGAAAACTCTCGTTGAGCAAAAACATCCACATCGCGAAATTCGTATCGTGACTCTTATGAAAACACTCGCGACGTTGTGGCAATCACTGAAGACTCTGGCTGTCATACGAGTACAACGCATTTTTTTTTTTTTTTTTTTTTTTTTTTTTTTTTTTTTTTTTTTTTAAAGAATATTAGTAACCGAAATTACTAATATTCCCCCTAACCCCTCCAGCTAAGCTAAATTGCTTGTGTTTGGAGTGGGTTCACGTCGGTAGTGTAATGGCCAGGATTCGAACCCGGGACCTCTCGATCGTAAGGTCGACTCCTTAACCACTAAGCTACCGACGCTGCATTGTGGCAATGAAGAAAAGCCATGACGCGTATGGAACCGTATTTGACGGCAAGGCAAGTGAACGCGTGTGTGCTGATTCCAAACTATACGACACCACTTGATTGATTGATATACTCATAGGTCTTTAGTCGGTACATAGCCGCCATAACGTTCCAGCAACCCATGGGAACCTGTTCCAGGGATGAAAAGTAGCCTATTCCTACTATAATCTATATATCCCTGTAGCAAATTTACTGCCGTTTAAGCATGATTTAGTAACAAACATCCAAATATCCAAACATCTAAACATCTTCACAACCTTTCACATTTATAATAGTAGCATAGTAGGAAATAGAATAGCAAGTGGGATAGCATAGTAGAAAAAAAGCAGTCAAGTGCGAGTCGGACTCGCCCATTAAGGGTTCCGTAGCAGCAAGTAACATAATAATGTTATTTTTTTAATTTTTATATTTGAGTTGATTGAATGAAAGGTAAATTGCGGTTTACGATTTATGACGTATTAAAAAAAAACTACTTACTAGATCTCGTTCAAACCAATTATCGTTGGAAGTTTACATGGTAATGTACACCATATATCTTTTTTTAGTTTTATCATTCTCTTATTTTAGAAGTTACAGGGAGGGGGGGGACACACACACATTTTACCACTTTGGGAGTGTCTCCCGCGCAAACTATTAAGTTTAGAAAAAAACGATATTAGAAACCTCAATATCATTTTTGAAGAGCTATCCATAGATACGTCACACATATGGCTTCGATAAAAAAAAAATTTGTTTCAGTTCTAAGTATGGGGACCCCCAAAATTAATTGTTTTTTTTTCTATTTCTGTGTTAAAATCTTAATGCGGTTCACAGAATACATCTACTTACCAAGTTTCAACAGCATAGTTCTTATAGTTTCGGAAGAAAGTGGCTGTGACATACGGACGGACGGACAGACAGACATGACGAATCTATAAGGGTTCCGTTTTTTGCCATTTAGCAACGGAACCCTAAAAAGTAAGAAATAGGATAAGTAGGATAGGAAGTACTGCTAACGTTTTCCTTACACCCTGGCGTCTGAGACGGCGTGCGGTTTTAGTCGGTTGGAGCCCGACATACCCTCCCCCGCTAGTCGACAGGGGAGTATCCGAGGGGATTTGGTTTATTTTGATTTTTTACTGTAGCGACTGTTATTTGACCCCTTAACCCCGAGATGAAAGCCTGCGTGAGGTGAGATTGGCTTCAGCCCCGAAGATTTTGGTGGGGCTCCATACACCATATGGCTGTATTAAGTAAGTATCCTATTTAATTGGATACAATAAAAAGGCTGATTTGTAAGCCAATTAAATGTAGAAGGCTAATGGATATAATGTCTAATGATTTATCTATAACAAATAAATAAAAACGGAGTGTCTGTTTGTAATGTTAAAATAACAGCTTTATAATAAATGCACATGAACGTATACACGGTAGATAATTATAACATTTTTTTTTTTCCTTTTGTCTTTCTGGGTGCTAGCACCTCTGCCTACCCCTTCGGGGATATAGGCGTGAGTTTATGTTATGTTATGTATGTCTGTCTGTCTGTATTTCTGTCTATTTGTTCCGGTTAATCTCCGAACTGGCTAGGCTGATTTTGACGGGATTTTTATTACTGTAAAATAGTAATATAAGTGCTTCATATATAAATGTAGTTGAATATTTTTATCCTTCTTTATAATTGAATGGAGCAGCAGCAGTGCGCAACGGTTTTTTGCCGAAATCGGTTATGTCACTTGGCAACACTTAAATATAAATATAAACTAGCTGTTACCCGCGACTTCGTCCGCGACCAAATTGTGAATCTAAACCATCCTCGAATCCCCTTGAACTCACACAAAAAATTTCATCAAAATCGGTCCAGCCATTTAGGAGGAGTTCAGTGACACAAGAAATATATATATAAAGATATTCTACGACATTCTACACAGCGCTTTCTAGACTCAAAGTAAACATAGTTTAACTAGCTTGTGTTATCGGTTCCAGAATGCGGATAAACATACTTATATACTTGTAAATACATACATATTATACATAGAAACACCCAGATAAATGCAAATAGACTTATTCATTCATACAAATATTTGCACTGAGCGGGAATCGAACCCGCGCCCCATGTCGTAGCAGTCGAATGCACTACCGCTAAGCCACAGAGGCCGTTAGATATGGTATGATAAAGAATGTTATACGAAAGAAATCACGATTAAATAACGCTATTTTAACTTATTCTACGGGGGTTTGGTTTTTTTTTAAATATCAATTACACTGTGCTAATAATTCCTTAAATACAAGTTACCTTATGTTTACCAATGATTAATATTCGTGAAAACTTTCAATACCAGAATTTAAATTTGTGATTTCTTTTTCAATTAATAAAAGAGCAATAGCATAGCAGTTACAATGAATTCATAAGTATAATATGTATGCTTTAATCCCATATATTTTGCCATAATCTATAACAATAGATATTTTTTGGAAGAAGAAAGAATTAAGTAAATACCATCGCAATAAACTAATTGCACTGGGATTTACTCAATTGTTTTTTCTTCCAAAATTGTTTTGCATTTAAAAATATGATTTATGTTTCTATATGAAAATCTCGCGTCACAGTGTTTGTCATCGAACTCCTCCGAAACGGCTTGACCGACTCTTATGATTTTTTTGTGTATTTTTGGTAAGTTTGAAAATAGGTCTTAAGCTATTTTTTATACTCCTAAGTGAACGGAATTAGAATTACACGCGGGTGAAGCCGCGGGCAACTGCTGTCCATAATCTATAAAATATACACAAGTCATACAATTTTTTTTAAATGCTTAATTCTCAACTCTTTACCTATACCTACATGTTTTAAAATACTCACTTTTTCCCAACAAATCCATGATGGACTCATCCTCCTGTGATGAACTATGAGAGCTGTGATAAGAGCCCTTTCTCCTCCCTAAAGCACCCAATAACAAAATGTCCTTTTCTTGGCCATTAGACGGTCGTCTTCTGTCTGAAGGTAGATCATTTTCTTTTGAATCCAATCCGTCTTGTAATGTAAATACATCATTTTCATTACACGTAACAACGTCTAAATAACTTAAAATAGACACCACAAACAAAAAAGTCATTTTTAAAAAAAACGTGTTAGCACTTTCGCGCGCTCTTCTCCGCGTTTTGAAATTTTTATTTTTAATTTTTCCCGCCGATCCATCTAGTCCGTTTTCAATTACACTTTTACACATTTCACTTTTTTATGCTGCACATTTTTTTTTTCACTTTTTTTTTGTTTCGTTTAATTATTATTGTTTCTTCGTGCGAGACGTCTTAGCGCGGGAAGTCGGGTTTCGGAAGTAAACTCTGAATGCTTCGCGCTTCGTTCCTTTTCACTTTTCGTTTGGGGTTCCTCAAACGTTTTACATTTTCTTAGCGATGTTACATCAGTCAACTTTGAATAATCTCATTTTGTTAATCGCGATTATTTAATGCGGTGAACATAACTGCAAAGTTATCGATGTTGTTATATATTCGCCTCATATATTTAATTCAGAAAAAATAACTGGTGAATTCAATGACTTCTAAGTATACCTTTTTTTTTTTTTTTTATCGTGCGGAAATCCCTTCGGATACCCCCCCGCCGGCCAGCGGGGGCGATTATGTCGGGCTTGCACCGACTAAAACCGCACGCCGTCTCGGGTCTTCAGACGCCGGGGTGTTAGGTTACCCATAGAGCATATCCCTCGCACCCCGGCTGACCCTGGGCCATCTCACCACTAACAGCATCGCTCATCCTGTCTCCTCTGAAAGCAGAGGAGTACGGAGAGCGATGTGTTCCCGCCACGTTGGGTATTGGCAGACGATCAATGCCAACCCTATGAAGGGGTGAAGGGGAAGCCATTGACCGCCGCCCAGGGTGTACCGGCCGCTTCGATTCTGTTCCCCCCGGACTGCAGCGGGATCGGAATCGGAGCGACACTCGAGGAGGTTACCCAACACACACCCCGACTTCTAAGTATACCTACTACTAGATTGGCGAGAGAACAAAAACTTGGTCATTGAGTTGATGGTAATTCCCGGCAACTTTTGTCAGTTGCCATCAGCTGTTGTATCTGTATGGGTGTCAAAAAATCCCCTCCCCCTATCCCAGCTCACCCCAGAACCGTGACGTAATTTTTGATCTAAACAGCTTGTCTGGTAGTATAAATAGAATTCATACAAGTTTTATACAGAACCATATTTATATTTTATGTCTTAACTACATAAATTATAATAACTCTACGGTCATTGTTTTGGCGCGTTCATGGTGTGCGTGATATTTTATATCTGATAATACTTTTGTGTGAATTTTTTCATGTCGTCGGTACCAATTTGTTATAATGACATCCGAAGTTATCCGCGGACTTTCACGGATAACTTCTCATGAATGTCATGATATAATTTACAAACTACTGCGTTTTTTTTTTGGATTCTTGTCATCATCACATTGTTAGTCCCGGTTGCATCCACAGTTTGTACTTCAGAGCTTGGGGTACGCTCTCCTACTCTTTATGTTGACTTGGCTTATCTTGGCTTGAGGCAGCGACTGCTGGTTGACCCCCAACGCCGTGAGGAAACCTGCTCCAGAGCCTCGTCCGTTAATCGGCGGGTGTACTGGTATGCAGGTTAGGTTTACTTGGGCCCCGAAGATTTGTATGCCCTCATACACCCACATTTTAATGTAATCTATGGTGATTTATTTTGCGTCATGTTAATATATTTATATTACATTTATGTCAACGATAATACTTTCATATTAGTGTTTTATAGTAGCAGCATGTATTATTTAATTACCGTATAGTTTTTTAAGTAACGTAATCTATTATTTAATATATTTAATTAAAATTTAAACATAAAGAGAAAACTGTGCACCTCTTTTATTTTTTAAACATATTATACGCACGGAGAGACGTGTGGGAATTGGCACAGTTAATGTGTGTGCGTGTGTGTAAAGAGTGCAAAAAGGTAAATTTGTTTATGATAATGTGTTACAAATACATACAATTAATTTAAATAAAACAGTCATTGTTTACGTTCGTACTGCCAATGTCAAACATATAATGCATATATTTGTATATACTCGCAGCTGCCATAATAGAGCAAAAAAAAAATGCAATGACTAATAAGTAGAGTAGAGGTGCACTCTTTGGTAACAGCAACGCAATAATGGTGGAAGTTTAAAAATGTAATAAGTTACGATTGTATTAATGTTTTTTTAAATACCTAAGTACCATATTTTTTGCCTGTATCTCCTAAGGGGTAGGCGAGCCTATTGCCATCTACCGGGCACATTACTAAGCGAGCGATAATCAACATTTTTAATACATTAATACGTTACGTTACGTACAGTCAGCGTTTTTAATATCTAAGTAAACATTTTGAAATTTCGAAATTAACTTTTCAAAGGTAAACTACGTACACTCAGCGTCAAAAGTAAACGATTGCACAGATTTCAAATATAAAAATGTAAATGAAAAGACTTATTTATAGTTCAATAAAAATTACTCGTTGTTGCCCGCGGCTCCGCCCACGTGAAATTCTGATCCCATTACCGTTTGCCATGGGAACCTATATATTATAAGGATAAAAAGTAGCATATGTGTTATTCCAGACTATAATCTATCTCTGTACCAAATTTCAGCCAGATATGTTCAGCTGTTTTTGCGTGATAGAGTAACAAACATTCATACATACAAACAAATTTTCGCATTCATTATATTAGTAGGATATTTTAAGCAAAATTATTAAATATTGTAATAGAGCCTACTTAGTAATATATTCACTTACACTTAGAAATTTTGATTACTTTTCTCAAAGTCTAATTTTTAAAATATGAAATTCATCATCTACAATTTCGTTTAGTTGATGGCAAGGGTAAAACAGAAATTTAATAATATTCCGTGTGAAAAATAACTCCATGACATTAAAAGTATTTTATTTCCTCAAATGGTTTTTACAGTACTGTATGTAGGAGACAATACATGATGACAGTTTTATAATTTGCAATTGTGTCTGAATAAGATAGTGCCACCGGCGCCGGCGCCGTTACGGAGGTAGCGTAGATACGCGTAAAGAGATATAACCTATTCCCACTATCCCCCACCGAATTCGCCCCCACTGGAGGAATCTGGGAATTCGTTTGAAATAATATCCCAATTGTCCCTATGAAGTGGCCGTGTCCACGACACAGCCAGACTCCATTTTTTTAAACTATTTTGATACTCGTAGATATCCTGTATAAGTCATAGTAAAGCAATTGTTACGTATTCATAAGTGACCCATTCTGCTGGATATACAAGTTACACGCATTTCCGGCTATTCTAAGTTTATAAAATGTTTCCTATGGACATGTGATTTTACGTTTTTGGACGATCTTTATTTATTTTTTTATTTTTTATGATTTTAGTAAACTGAATCATAGTTGATAGAATAAGATACTATCAATTCAAATTCAAAAGACAATAGTCCACTTATTAATTTTCGTTGAAGTCGGTAACAAGCGAAATAAGTATTAGGTAGACATGTAAGCCGTCCGTCCTCCATGAGCGCAGGCCTGGGTATGGCGGGTGAGGCCGCCTGTCACCCCAGCAGAAGCAGGCCGGGACGGTGGGGCGACTAGCGCCCCTTCCCCAAACCGGGGCAAGACGGGGACACCGTGGTTCCCAAACCCGAGGGGGCCATCTAGAAACCGGAGATGGCCCAGGGTCAATCGGGGTGTGAGGGATATGCTCTATGGGCAACCTTACACCCCGGCGTCTGTAGACCCGAGACGGCATGCGGTTTTAGTCGGTTCAAGCCCGACATAACCGACCCCGCTGCCACGCGGGGGGGGGGGGTATCCGAAGGGATTTCCGCACGAAAAAAAAAAAAAAAAAAAAACGATGACATGTAAGCAGTCCGTAGTCCCACCAAATTGTGCGTGTTTTGGGTATCATGCTAACATTGCTGCTAACTTGGATACAATTCAAACAGACAGACACGTCTGGAATTCATGGTTTGGTGTCTCGAGTCATATTACCTGTTTGCCTCCCATGCAGAGTGCTGTCGTCTGCATAGTAATGTATACTGCTAGCGGACAGCATGTCATTGATATACAGAAGTAAGAGAGTGGGCGATAGGACGAATCCCTGAGACACGCCAGTATTAACCTGCATGAAATCTGAAGTCTGACACAGAGGAAGACCGTAGGTAGACCGTAGGCTAGAAGCTTGGAAAGAAGCAAACTGTGCTAGACTATATGGAAGGCTTTGATAATATCAAGGCTTTAATTTCAATATTTTCTGAAGGAAAACTATCATTATTGGTTGTGTTGCTTATGTTGGGTATGGATACCTGGGGTATACCTTCTGTATACCTTAATTCATTAAAATTTATCAGTTCCATGTACACAGGACTTTGCCTCTCTTAGCATTAAATTTCCTCTGTGGGTTTGCTGAAAGAAACCTCAAATTTGAATTAAGCTCGCCTTTTGTACATAACATCTCATAACTATTATATGAATGTAATTTATGTGTGCAATAAAGAATTAAATAAATAAATAAATTAAATAAATAACACTGCTTACGTAATAAAGGGCATTTATATCGCCTCGTTACAAAAGACATGAACAGTGAGATCGTCGCTCATGAGCAATACCAATATTTTTATTGTAGTAGTGTAGGTTGTACACAAAATAAGCATATTCAGTACTGCTTAATGAGATACAAACGCTTTTATACGCATTCAAGTATCAAGATTGAGTGGACACACTTGAACACTCATAAGAAGGTGACTTTCGCCCGTAGCTTTCCAAAACATGACTTTAAATGGGCGAAAAACGTACTAACAACCACACCGATATAAATTTAAATTTTATCTAGCTGACCACAGTGTCCAAACTGCTATGGCCGTTGTCCATCAGTGACAAATCCCTCTGATTGATTTGAAATAACAAATGATTCGGGAAATGCAACTTTCTCAAAAGTGTGTAAAACTTAAAATAGTTTGTAGATATGTTAGGATGTAATTTGAGAACAGACACGTCTGCTTTCTTTACTAATGACATCTGTTAAGGTTAATTTACCGGTATTACATTACCTGTGGTTAATTCGTTTTTGATAGGGCTGTGGGCGATTGTGTGAAATGCGCGGGAATCGGGTCAATCACAGTTCGCTTGGGTAATTAAAATCGTTTTCTAGAATCGGTTGGTTTTGTAATTCGATTACATTGCTGTGGCTATGTAATCACCGGTAACTACCTGATAGGCATAATTATTGCGTTTGATGGATAGTACTTTTACTTTAATTAGGTAACTCAATTCTAGTTTCTTTAGTAGTGAAACTAATGATCTTATATCGACCGCAGAATGTGGCGTGGTAGTAGAGCGTTCGACTATTAAGTCAGAAGAAGTTGCGCGTTCGATTCCCGCTTAATGTAAATATTTGTATGCATGAATACCTATGTACGTATATTTGTATTGGTCTATGTCTGATCTGATACTATTTTGATGGTTATCGTATTAAAATCAATCTATCAGCAAAAGAAAAATAATTAGGTGCGTGTGTATTTTTTCAATCGTCAGGCAATATTTACAGAAGTGTCAGTAACGGTAACAGTATCGCGAATTCAATTGTTTTTTTCCCATCTCAAAAATGTCCAACGCGTCTAAACTTAAGTAACTTTTCACTTACAAAAACCCAATACACTTTTTTTCTACTCACTGTGGAAAAATTCCAAAACAACCGCGAAAGGGCCAATGAAATTGAGAGTGTATCGGAACGTTATAACACCATCTTTCCCGCCAATTTCACTTTCGTTTTGAATGGCGTGAGTACTGCGTGAAATTAACAGCCAATGGCCGCCATATTTGCACGTCTCGATTACCAAACGATTGAACAATAGGGAAATGTTTAACTAGTAATAATATTTAGTGAAGTGATTAAAATGCACTTTCGTAACACAGTATGCGCGTAATGTTTTTTTTTAGTTTCTTATGTACTTAACTAAAAGAACTATTCTGAGTTACGTTGAGTGAATCACGTAGTAATCTTACTAATAACACAGATTACCTAATAGTAATATTATAAATGTGAAAGTTTATAAAGATGTTTGGATGTTTGTTATTCGATCACGCTCAAATAGCTGAACGAAACTGACTGAAATTGGTATAGAAAAAAATATAGTCTGCAATAACATGTAAAGTATAACTAATGTAAAACTGTCTCCTAAAATACAGGCGCCAGCCTAGTTTGGGAACCAGTATCAGAAACGTTTGTGACTCTCACTACAGCATAGTTTAAGACAATAATTGTATATTTTCTCTAAGACCAATAAAACATTATTATTATTATTATTATTTCTTCACAAAATTATATTGCTTGAATATAGCTTGAACTAATCTACTTCTTATCACCGGAATAGGAATCGATGGGCTGCAGGAACGAGTTCAGAATTCCAATAGAATTTCGCCACGAAGCAGTTCGCCCGCGGGCCATTGCCAAAGCAGACCAAAACTTAAAAATGGACATGCATAATTTGTTATTTTTTTAATAATGCTGCCCTTATTGTTTCATGTTTAATGTTGAAAAGAATTAAGGCTAAATATCTCCGAACTGGGCCCCACTAGACACGACATCTCTGTGTGAAACAGAACGTAAACATATTATGTTACGTCCGTATGCGCGCGCATCTGACGTTTCGTAACCGTTGTTTTGTTAAAAAAAATACTTTGATATATTGCAACTGGAATTGTTAAGATGACGGGCGGATGCGACGTCATTGTTCGCGACAAAGTAATGGCTAAGGTTTAAATTTTGAAATATTGGCATTGTTTTAAAGCCATCACATAAATGGCAATTTACAAATTGCTGTATTTAGGTTGTATGCAATGATTGCGGTGATAGCTAGTTGAATTTCCATGGGTTAATTAAAAAAAAATTAGAGACTATATGTCTGGAATAGTGCCCCGTATAGCATGGGGTATATATATCTTTGGGATCCAAGCCAACCTTACATGCAAGCCAGTAAATCTGCTGATTGACGGATGAGGCTCTAGTACAGAGGCTTTCCACTTTAGGGAGATCAGACTACAGTCGCTCCCATTATACCATCTCTATCATCCATTATCCCATAAAAATGGATAGGGAGGAGAGCGAACCCCGGGCTCCAAGGTGAAAGGTGAAAACCTTGGATGCAACCGCAAAGAATAATAAAATATAGCATAACTGCATTATTCAGCATATTTAACAATGACACAAGTCAACCTTATAGATATTGCAGAGAATCTTATCATCTTAATAAATATTTTAGCTGGAAACATTGCAAGTAAATTATATTCATAAAAAAATCTTATCAGTCATAGTTAGGTGTCAAATTAGATGACATTAGCGAACATTCACTCCTCTGTACAACTGTACGCGTAATTTAAGAATTACGACATTTATATAGTTCCCGTAACGACACTAAGTACCTAATTACGCTAGTTTGTCGTGGTAGACGGTCGTCTAGATCTAGACAGTTATATTCAAGTAAGGAATTATAACCTGGGGATGCAATCGGTATTTGATTAGCCAACTACGGAAAAGTCACCTTGACTTTAAGGCATTCGCATGAGTCTGAGGGCGAATGGAAGGGCATCACCCTTTTTTACAATTTAGGTGACAGACAAGCGCACGACCCACCTGATGGGAAGCGGTTACCGTGGCCTATGGACGTGTGCAACACCAGGGGCGTCACACTCGCGCTGCCGACCATATAAAGCTACCTAGCACCCTAGCAGAAGTAAGCCCGAGACGGCCCACCAAGGCTTCCCGCACACCATGGCGAGGCTGTCTGCACAGTATGCAGGCAACAACTGCGGGGGTTCTTGGGGATTTTCTTCCTACGTCGAAGCCTGAGACCCCAGTCTCAGGCTTCGACGTAGTAGGGTAATAATTTTAGCATTCCACTATGAGTCAGTGGCGGATTTAGTAGGCTATTTAAATTTTGCCACCCCTATTAACGGCTAATATAATAGGTCTTTACCTATGAAATTGCCGAAATTTTCTTACAAATTCATCAGTTCGTTATTTCTGTAATTTAATAGCTATTTCAAATATTTCTATTTTGTTTGATAGTTGATTTCAAGATTTTACAACTCTGTATAAATTTCGTATTAAACGACCTAATATAATATGTGTGTATTATATGTATTTACAAAAGAAACCGTATCTAAGTATGTATTTAGTATCTAAGTTAGTTCAGCTATACTTGCATTGGGTCTAGATTGAGCTAGAGGGCTTAGAATATTGATTTATTAAATTGATTAAGTTGTTTTTATGGCCACAAGCCGCAACAAATCGATTTAGTTGAGATTATTCAAAAAATAGTTTATTATTATGCCTACTAACAACTATGACTTCTATGTATCTACTAGTCTGGCTGTACGGAATAAAAAATATTGGTGTTGATTTACGACGACTGAACTGCACCACTTTTTATGGCTCTTATGCAGATGACATTACTAAAAAGCACTATACAAATAGGTGTCAAAATTCATTACCTCATTTATTTAGTTTTTGCGTTCCGTTTCACATTCGAAATTCAACATTTATTACCAACTCATTCTGGAACCGTGACACAATTTATGTCCTAAAAAGGTTGTCTAGTAAACAGAGAAGTCATTGTAGAAAATAGCATCTTTATAATACGTGTGATGATGTGTATTTGAGTTGTTAAAAATTACGAAAACTTTTTAGGGAGGAGATCGGCAACACTTAAGTGGCAATTTTGAAATTGCGGGTGTTTATAGGTGATGGTGTTAGCTTACCATGAGTGAGTGAGCTGTGTGCTTGTTTACGATCTAAGTTTAGTAGAATAAAGGAATCCACGAGTAATATTTTAAAATAAACAAATATTAATATACACCGAAAATATGGTTTTATTTTTGAAGGGAATGAAATCTATTTTTTTAAATAATTTCTTATTATTTTATTGTGAAAAGATTGTATCAATGATAATTTAAAGGTATCTATTGAAAAAAAACTGGTTACATTACATAATCTAATTATAATGGTGATAAAAATTTTGTACCATAACTTTCATAGGTAATAATATATTCAATTTGACGAATTTAAAACAATCACGCACACCAGAACAAATAAAACACAATACTTACCGATAAAAACAGAAATATAAAACGTAATAGAAAACTAACCTAACTTAATAGCCACTGTAATTTAAATTTCGAATACAGTTCGTCCTAAAAAAATATTTTTTTATGGTAACATTTTGGTTTATGGAGTTTGAATAAAGGTTATTTTATTATGCAAATAAGTTTAAGTTATTAACGCGTGCTATAGTTATTAGCATCTCCGCGACACTGTTAGATCTCACGACAAAACGTCATCGCATCAACAATCTAGTGTGGGGTATTAAACCTTCTTCTACTTTCTTACTGCAGTATGTTATGCAAATTCAGTTTTTTTTCAACGATTAATTTATAGGCTAATGTCACGTCACAGCACTATTTTAGAGCATAATATATCATCTGTTATTCTTTTTTACGGGAATTAATTTATCACTTGCTTGCTATAAAGGCATCTATCTGTTTTTCTCTGGCTACGGTATCATAAAAAAGTAGGTACATCTGTAATAATTTTACATGATGTGGGTAGGTATTTGCCCCGCTAAAATCTCAAGGCTCTTTCGCAGATTTTCTTCTCGGAATAGGGTGGTATGACGGCAGTCAATTCCGTAAAAGCAAAAGTAAAAAATTTCGCGCCTTTACAGATGACGTGAAACAAATTAAAATTCAGTGAATTACAAAACGTAAATATATAGAATACTTATATAGAACTTTTTTAAAAGAAAATTTATAACATAGTTATTTTATTTCTAAACCCCTTGAAACATCTATACTAAATTCTAGTTTATGGGAACTCGTCCCAATTAATTTGAAAGCGTGTAAAATATAAAATAAGTGCCAAAAAAAATTAATACCTCAAACACGTTTTCATTATGTAAATTAAAAAAAAACCATCACGTCAAATTTACCCGCCAACACGGTTACACAACAAGTGAAACCGACCATAAACAAAACTAAAAAGCCCACAGTAATTAAAAATAAAAAGAATATTCGTTTTAAAACAAATAAAATGTTGAGTACAGCATCCCAGAGAGCTGAGAGAGTTGAAAGTAGCCACCAGTTTTACTTTTTGATCTTTATTTTTAGCATCCGACATATTGCTGTTAAACTAGAATGTATACTAGGTCATCTTTGCGTTTGAATTAGGATTAAGAGGTCGGTTATTTGCTAAACGGTCCGATGACAAAGCAAAAAAAAGTCATATTCAGACTGAACAACGGCAACACCATATAAAGAGAAGTTTACCTGTGTTGTAAATTTTTAACCGGCAGCGATAGCCATAGCCCAGTGGCTTACGTAACGAACTGCTGAGACGAGGTCTCGAGTTCGATTCCCAGTCGCCCCGGGCACACACCTCTAACTTTTCGTAGTTATGTGTGCATTAATAAATGTTATTTATCGCTCGCTTAATAATGTGCCCGGTAGATGGCAATAGGCTCGCCCCCTATTACATTGGGACCTTAACATAACTGGCGAATCGTGGGTGTGTAATACACCTCTGCCTACCCCTTCGGAGATACAAGCGTGGAGTTTATGTTAAATTAAATTTTAAGAATTTCGTACCAGAAGGCTAACCTATCGTAACCCTATTGCAAAGAGTTCGCTACTGTCATCGGATAGTCAGAGATCGCAAATATTCATAGTGTATATTACTAATGCCATCCATCATTATTGTCTGAGTGAAAATCTCGTTTACATCCAAAACTTGCAGTTTGGAACCCGGGGTCCGCTTTCGTAGTCCATCTTTCCATATTTGACTTACCCCCAACCTCGACAGGAAAACCTTTGCCAGAGTCAACTAAACCAAATTAAGGAATTAAAAGAGAGCGGACCTCGGGCTCCAAAGAGTCTTTGGCAGCAACGGGGATTGGAGCTGGTTTCGACAGCTGTCTCGTTCCCATGATGAAATTATTAAAACATGTCGTTCAATTTCATATTGAAATTTGTATTATCTTCGATGCGACTGATATAGATTCTGAAATTCATGATACATATTTGTTTTGTATACTGGTTCTTTTTATCTTATACCTACAGTTCTACTAAGGCCTTCGAGGTCAAGCCAACCTCACCTACAAGCAGGGACTGAAAAACACTTTCATAAAGGTTACATAATTATATGGGTTACACTATGAAAAGGTTACAGAATGAAAGTGTTACACTTATAAATGTGGTATTGAATCTGTTAATCGTTACCACTTTCAATAGGGTATTTGACTACTGCTAAAAATAGTTCTGTATTACGTATTACAACATAAAAATGCAGATTGCATCAATATTTTTTTGAGAACTGTTTTATATTTACGATAAAAATCGATATTAAAGTTTGCGCCATAACGGATCCCGTGACATGTGACGTCACACCAAAGTAAACAGTAAGCGACTTAAAGCACGTTTATATAATTATTGAAATTAGTTGCAAAAATAATGGGTTATTTTGAGATATATAAGATAAAAGTGAAACATTATTAGTAATTAATAATTGAACCAGTCGATTAACACTAGGAAATGCAGACAACAGAAAAACTCTGTTTACTTATGTGTGACGTCACAGAGCGTTTATAAGCACGTGATCCAATCTCAAAAAAAGTGAGATGTTAATCTTGATTTTTTAACAATAATGAAACTTATTTTATATTGAAAATTAATAAAATATGTTTTTTACGGTACATTTTATTAGGATGATTTATTAGGATTGATTATGTAACCGTTATATATATGTAACAGATATAAATCTGTTAACAGTGTTAATAAGTGTTAACCGAAATGCTACGAACCAAATTTACTATCCTATTATATTTATAATCTAAATTATTAAATAAAGGTAGCTTCTACACCCCCTAGTACTTTAGGACGTTATTTCTGTTACACTTATTAACTCTTATTAACACATATAAAACGTACCACTTTGAAAAGTTACACTTTCGTATCTGTTACATTTATAAATGGGTTTATTTTAAAACAGTTTCAAAAAACAGTGTTAAAACACTTTATTACGGTTACAGTTTGGGTCCCTATCTGCAAGTCGGTTGACATGCTGATTGTTGGACGAGGCTTTTCATGGATTTTCATGGACGTCCATCTATGGATCCCGGATCTTAATTACTATCACTACATATTATAAAACAAAGTCCTCCGTTGCGTCTATCTGTTTGCGATAAACTCAAAAACTACTGCACCGATTTTCATGCTGTTTTCACCAATGGACGGTGTGGTTCTCGAGGAAGGTTTTAGTTACGTTTTTTTTTTCGTGCGGACATCCCTTCATATACCCCCCCGCCGGCCAGCGGGGGCGGTTATGTCGGGCTTGAACCGACTAAAACCGCTCGCCGTCTCTGGTCTTCAGACACCGGGGTGTAAGGTTGCCCGTAGAGCATATCCCTCGCACCCCGACTGACCCTGGGCCATCTCCGGTTTCGAGATGGCCCCTTGGGGTTTGGGAACCACGGTGTCCCCGTCTTGCCCCGGTTTGGGGGAGGGGCGCTAGTCGCCCCACCGTCCCGGCCTGCTTCTGCTGGGGTGACAGGTGGCCTCACCTGCCACCCCCAGGCCTGCGCTCATGGAGGACGGAGGTCGTTAAGCGACCTCCGGCGCCTGAGTTGCGACGCGCAGCAAGCATGTTGCGGGCTCGGCGGGCCGGGAGAGTTCTATAAATCTCTCCCGGGCGCGCTCCGCCATCTCCTTCGCGAGCATTACATGCTCGCAGAAGGAGGTGGCGGCGGCCCACGCGCTAGCGCTCCGCACCATTGCCGCAATCATGCTGCCGAGTGAGAGGACTCCCACCCCGATGGCTGCCACGAGGTCACGCCTCGGCGCCTCCCACGCCGGGCAGTCCGCCAGCGTGTGCAGCCGTGAGTCCTCGCTCGCGTCGCAGTGATGACACTCAGGCGTTGGCTCGTTCCTGATCCGATGCAGGCGGTCCCCGAAGCTCCCTTTACCGGAGATCACCTCCGTCAGTCGGTACGAGAGGCTTCTGTCGCCTCTCTAGCCAATCCTCCATGATGGGCCTTACCGCCGCTATTGCAGCGTGCCCTAAGGTTTTAGTAAAAACTTGACGAAATTATATAGGTTTTAGTACCTTTTTTTTTTTTTTTTTCTGTATAATTTCGTTAAGTTTTTGTATACATAGGCTACAATGATATTTGTTGAAGGTGACGGAAAAAATAAGACGTCTGGGAACTGCCTAAACCCTTTGAGATATAACAAAATGCTGTAGGGTGGAATTGAACGCGAGTGAAGCCGTGGGTAACAGCTAGTGTAGGTATATATAAAACAAAGTAGTGTTAAGGATGACCGGAAAAAACTGTAGATGACTCCAGCATCGCCCCGAGACGCATAATATATCGGAGAATTTCGAATATTTAAGACGTGTTCAGGTAGCTCATTTAATCACAGTATTCCTGAGTTCCCCGTAAGGGACTAGTCGCAGGTTCAAGTCCCGTCAAAATTACGTATTAAAAACGTGTGATTTCTAACTAACGAAAACTACAGGGTCTCCCCGTGACCATGGCTGCTGAAAAGCAACCGAAACGTCGGGATCAATGTAAAATATAAAATAACATCAAAATAAATCGCGATAGAATCCGTTAAAAATAGTTTTATTTTAACGAAAACTACTTACTTTTAGCGTACGTGGCTACGTAGGTAGCTTTCCTCTCGGGATTTGGAGGTCAGACGGCAGTCGCTCCCATAAAAGGAGGAGAAGTAGTACTAGCTCCGCAAGGTAGTAGCTCTTGTAATGTTGAGCTGAGAGTGCTCATGTCTGAGTGATTTGGAAAGGAGCATAGAATATCGTAACAGCCTAACTTGCAAGTTGTAGTTTTGAGAAATCAGTTTTAGATTTTGTTCGGTGATTATTCCTCCGTGTCTTGTCCGATTTTCAGTTTTCTTTTTTTTTTTGAGAAATCAGCTCATGAATTATTTGTTCCGTGATTATTCCTTCGTGGTACTTCATAATTTAAATTTGTATAGCCTATGTACGTCACATCACTATCATCTATGATTATGCTAAGAATCATTAAAATCGGTCGAAGGGTCTAGGCGCTAAGGCCACGCCGCAATAGCGGCGGTAAGGCCCATCATGGAGATGGATTGGCTAGAGAGGCGACACGGAAGCCTCTCGTACCGACTGACGCAGGTGGTCTCCGGGAAGAGGTGCTTCGGGGACCACCTGAATCGGATTAGGAAGGAGCCAACGCCTGAGTGTCATCACTGCGACGCGAGCGAGGACTCAGGGCTGCACACGCTGGCGGACTGCCCGGCGTGGGAGGCGCCGAGGCGTGACCTCGTGGCAGCCATCGGGGTGGGAGTCCTCTCGCTCGGCAGCATGATTGCGGCAATGGTGCGGAGCACGAGCGAGTGAGCCGCCGCCACCTCCTTCTGCGAGCATGTAATGCTCGCGAAGGAGATTGCGGAGCGCGCCCGGGAGAGATTCAGAACTCTCCCGGCCCGCCGAGCCCGCAACATGCTCGCCGCGCGTCGCAGGAGTCTCAGGCACCGGAGGTCGCTTGACGACCTCCGTCCTCCATGAGCGCAGGCCTGGGGGTGGCAGGTGAGGCCGCCTGTCACCCCAGCAGAAGCAGGCCGGTACGGTGGGGCGACTAGCGCCCCTCCCCCAAACTGGGGCAAGACGAGGACACCGTTGTTCCCAAGCCCGAGGGGACTATCTTGAAACCGGAGATGGCCCAGGGTCAGTCGGGGTGCGAGGGATATGCTCTATGGGCAACCTTACACCCCGGCGTCTGAAGACCCGAGATGGCGTGCGGTTTTAGTCGGTTCAAGCCCGACATAACCGCCCCGCTGGCCGGCGGGGGGGGGGGGGTATCTGAAGAGATGTCCGCACGAAAAAAAAAAGGGTCTAGGCGCTAGAGAGACACAAACGAAATACATCAAGTGGAGTGATAGGAGCTTTCGCTCGACTTCGTCTCACTCTCAGCTCAAATGGAACTGGGCTCCGAAGTAATAACCTCGGATGTAACTGGTGTTATGTTGCTGTTATGATCATGATGTTTGGTTGATGTATGTATGTCAGAAAATGTGCTTACTTAGGCAAAACTTAGGAATCATTTATTATCCACACATTAGATAGGTTGGGACACACCAATTGTCACCAATAGGCTCGGCACTCAACACGTGGCACTGTAAAAAAAATTGCTGAATTGTGTGGTAAGCGAAAATATATCTATGCTTACACCTACGGGGATCAGAAGCGTGAGTATATAAAAAACATGTGTTCTACTTTCACTTTTAGTGGTCCGTATCCGTAGACAACATAATCAGCGTGAGGAAGCTGCACGCCAACGGAAGCGATTGCTGTCTAGATTAAAATATATTCTAATGTATCAGGTAAAACCTAAGACTACGCCGTGGTTTTACCGTTTACGATTCAGTATTTATAACAGCGTAAGCTTATCAGAATTCCAACCATATCTTAAAAACGTAGGACAACACAACTCATCACACACTCGTTTTTTTATTCATAACTCTGTAGTCTTTGGTCTTCGTCGACATTTTAATACTTAGTCTTTGACACCAACACAAAGAGAGTAAAATAATACAGACTAATAGACATATTCTATACTAATATTATAAAGAGGAAAGATTTGTTTGTTTGTAATTGATAAACTCTGAAAGTACTGAACCGATATTCTTCAAATATTCTTTCATCATTAGAATGCCACATTATCCCTAAGTAACATAGGTTTTTTATCTTGATATTCCCTTGGGATCAGGACTTACGCGAGTGAAACCGCGTGGTGATGCTAGTAATCCATAACTTTATTTATATTATATTTATGCTATATTTTATAACTGTATTTTATGGGCTTAATCTTAATCTTGTGGTTAAGGAAATAACCAATCAATTATATCAAATCAATGCACTCAAAGAACATAATTGTTATGTAATTCGGGTCAGCCGTTCTAGAGTTATTAATAGTACCGTTCTAGAAATAGAGAAATGTTGGTAGACTATTAAATATGCATCAATTGAATAAATTTTAATTAATTTATTAGACACTTATTTTTCACTTCGTAACATAAATTAATGGTTGCATAAAACTAATGATAGCATGTGTTTCAGGATGTCGAATTCAAAAGTGAAAGAGATGACAAAAAACTGATGGACATATTTAGTACACGTCAATTTGACTTCACGTCACCTGATGGTAAGCTGAAGGTAAAGTCTCAGGAAAGAGGGTCACCGTTACATACACGTACCATGTTAACAATGGTGGCACTCAGCTTGACAGCTTCATCAGAAGAGGATTGTCCTTGCAGCACCGTGTGACATCCACCGGTCCCACTAGTGCTGCGACCACAATCCCCCTGCCCGGCTATGCACTTGCTGACCCCTGAACGCAATCAAACCGTAATTGGATTACTATGGAGGGTTTTTCGCAATCGTACACGGTGGTACCCACCCGGCCGAATTTTGTGACAAATTTGTGTCATCAAATTTCTACCACCAGTGAAATAATGTACAATATACACCTAATTATGTACCTATGTAGTACAAATTTTGTATCTAATTATACGATTTGGCAGCCCTAGCGCATGAACATATTGACATAGCATATTAATCTATACCTAGTATTATAAAATTGTAAATTAGCTGTGTCTGTACATTGGAGATATTAAAAAAACCAGGGGTATAATAAATACCCCTGGTTTCTACCAGATGTCTACCAGATGGTAGAAATTTGATGACACAAAATTCGGCCGGGTAGGTACCACCGTGTACGATTGCGAAAAACCCTCCATAGTAATCCAATTTCGGTTTGATTGCGTTCAGGGGTCAGCAAGTGCATAGACGGGCAGGGGGATTGTGGTCGCAGCACTAGTGGGACCAGTGGGTGTCACGCGGTGCTGCGACGACAATCCTCTTCTGTTGAGACCGTCAAGCTGAGTGCCAACATTGTTAACATGGTACGTGTATGTAATGGTGACCCTCTTTCCTGAGACTTTACCTTCAGCTTACCATCAGGCGAGGTAAAGTCAAATTGACGTGTCCTAAAAATATAAAAAAAGAAAAAAAAAGGCGCGCGACGTGGAGTTTATGCTTCGAGTTTCGATAAGTAGGTGACACCTCTGCCGATATTTTTCGAAATGTATCGACTATTGATGTACTTAACCGTTATATCGATACAAAAATTACAAGTATCGAAAGAGTAAAAGAATCGATCTTGCATGCGTTCATGGGCCACCGTAATAGCATTTAGTCAGTTGGACAGTGTACTGTACATACTTGGTTAATGCCGTAATAATATTCATTTACTTATTGTAAATTTAGCAAAATCTATATCGTAACAATATTTTAATCAAATATATTGTTATAATCGATATTTCAATACCTTTTGGGCCTATGAAATCTGTATCACAAATTCTATCAGTTTGGAAACCCAGAGAAAACCTTAACGACCTCAATCAAAAGAAACATCTAACATTCAAATAGCATTATTAAAAGCTAATCACAGATAATAAATGTTTCAAATTCAAAATTGGAACTAAAAAATAGCGCCTCGCGTGTATAATTTGTGAAATAACATAATGTGGATGTGATTATGCAAGCGGTTGCACAACATGTGTGAAGGTTGTAGAGAAAGCAGGTAGGCGCTTTGTCTTGACTTGGCTTGGCTTGTAGGAGAGTGCATAAAGCCGACCGTGAAGTGACAGACAATTGTTATGCAAATTACGTTATATTAGCAGATGTTTTTTTTCTGCTAAGTAGTAACTGAGGGGCTCATGGTTAAATAGAAACCGAGTAGGTATTGCAAAGTTAAGTAATACAGTGAGTCGGTCGTAGGACATAGAGAGGGACCCAAACTGTAACCGTAATAAAGTGTTTTAACACTGTTTTTTGAAACAGTTTTAGAAGAAAACCATTTATAAATGTAACAGATACAAAAGTGTACCATATTCAAAGTGGTACGTTTTATATGTGTTAATAAGTGTACAAAATAACTTTATTTAAAAATTTAGATTATAAATATAATAAGATAGTAAATTTAGCAACGTAGCATTTCGGTTAACACTGTTCAGAGATTAATATATGTTACATATATATATATCTGTTACACAATTGAAAGTGTTAAGGATTAACCGATTCAATACCACATTTATACGTGTTACACTTTCATTCTGTAACTTTTTCATAGTGTAACCCATATAATTATGTAACCTTTATGAATGTATTTTTAAATCCCTGAGACCCCTCCGTTCCTCTGAGAGCAAATTAAGCCGTCTGTAAGCAGATGTATTCTGTGAACCGCATTTTAAGATTTTCACACAAAAATAGAAAAACGACAATAAATTTTGGGGGTTCCCCATACTTAGAACTGAAACTCAAAAATATTATTTCACTATTATAACCCATACGTGTTCTATCATAATACATCTATGTCATAATAAATCAGAGTCATTTACAGCCGGTTTCAATAATCCATCTATCCTTTACCAGCAGTTAAAATAGCTACCGTTAGTATCTATCGGGGATTTTTTCTGTTTCAATAAAGATAAAAGATAAGCAGAAAATGACTTTGATAATATTGAACCCCCGGTAATAGATAGATTAATGTTGACTGTTTATCTTTAACTGTAGGTAGATTAATGAGACTGGCCGTTAGTGAATGAAATTCTGAGGCTACTAGCTGTTACCCGCGGCTCCACCCGCTTGAAATACAGATCACGATATTCCAGACTATAAATATCTGTATTCCAATTTTCATCTAGATCCGTTCAGCTCAACCATGCTTGGGCAGTTGGACATTAATTCAGTAAAATACGTAAGCTAACTTTTCCTATAAATTAAGACCAGAAAAGTTCAACATCCAGGACGGGACTTAAACCCCGAATATTTACATTCGAAAGTTAGGATGGCCGGATCTGGAAGAGACAAATCACAACTGGAACACTACAGGAGTATTTTTTGTATCCCAGAAGTAGGGTACTGAGAGTCGTGGGAGCGGCAGCAGTACAGCCGCGACCAATTGCCAGCAGCACCTATCATCATCATCATCTTACCGTTGTCCCTGGTTGCATCTGAGGTCCTCACTTCAGAGCCCAGGCTCCGCTTACTCCTTTTCTTGGTTGCCGGCCGGCGCCCGAGCCTCGTTACTCTATCAGCAGGTGTACCGGCTTGCAGGTGAGGTTGCCTAGGGCCTCAAAAACACCCCCAGTAGCACCTATATAAGTGCATTCGTGGCTCAATGGGAACCGTTCACAACAATTCTTTCTTTCTTTCTTTCAAAGTTAAGCAGATCAGTCTTATAATGGGTGAACACTCTTAACACATTGAGACCCCTGCTTTCCTCTGAGAGCCGTCGGTCCCGGTTGCCACACGATCATCTATGACAGTGGTTACGGATAGTTCTAGCCCTAAAAAGTCCGACAACTGGTCCAGCTACAGAACTTTGATATCGCCAATGGGTTGTGGAGGTCCGAGCAGTTGCTTCACGAAAGATATCGAAGTTCGGCTGCTTCGTAGTTAGGATCGAAAAGCTGACCCCAACGGAGTAGGGACACCGAGCTCGGATAATGAGTAGCACCTATATTAATCCTAACTTATTGCGTGAAATAGTGGTGCGCAGTTGTTGAGAACCAACAACATCATAATACAAGTGTTTACATCACGTTTGAGCCGGATACAGCTTTCTCCGCAACGTTGAGTTGCGTAACGTTACGAAATAACACGTTCCACCGCCGAATCGGTTTGTTATTATGTTTTTATGTCTGTTACGTGAGGTTAGAAGTGGGTGTGCAAGGTCTGGGGCGCGCCCTCGCCCTTTAAACTTACCAGTTTTAGATGTAACGTGTGGGAAACAAAATAAAAGGCTGATAGCAATCTCAATGAAATGAAAGTCAAGTCAACTTCACTTGCAAGAGTGTACCAGCGCCTTCGCTTGTCAAGCGTTAGTGGGGTCGCAACCCTTGTGCCACGACCGCCATCTTTAAAAACGGGTGAGAAAGGTTTTTACGCTATATCGGGCAAACTATGCGTCACACAGAAAAATTGTAAAAACAGTATTGTTTAAAAATTTAATTTACTACAACTTTGGTTTTGTAACTTTTAGTCATAGAACCAAAGATAACAAAGTTATTAACGAAAATAGATAAAAATTTAGGAACAATTTTTTATAAGTTTAGATTTATTAAATTTCCTCTTATTTAATTTACCATGTTTGTTAAGGAGATTTGATTCTTATGATTGACTATCGATTGATGCCATAAAATAACATCCTGTACCATGATATTTTTTCGGATTTTAGCCGGTTCGATTACCGACTGCGGCAAGTGAGATTTCCAAAATCTTTGAATGCCGTTTAAATTGTTTTTAAAACCAAAATGTTTTTTTTAGTAAAATTGGCTCTCCACAGTATTTAAGATACTTTCCCTCCATGAGGCATAGCCGTGGGACGCCCTGTAAATAATCTGTTACTATGCGAATATTAGAATTGGTTAAAAATAGGGGAGATATATATGATTAGGTAGTTTATATATTTTATAGCTGCGCATGTCTAAGTTTACTTTTACGATTAATGGAACAGTTACGTTCTGAAGCCGCTGACAAAAGGTAAATAAATGGTTGGACAGAGTATAACTGACCAACCAAAAAAAAAACAATAAAAAGACTGATCATCAAATGATGCACTTATTACCAGATACCTTTTTTTTTTTTTTTTTTCGTGCGGAAATCCCTCCGGATACCCCCCCGCCGGCCAGCGGGGGCGGTTATGTCGGGCTTGCAGCGACTAAAACCGCACGCCGTCTCGGGTCTTAAGACGCCGGGGCGTAATGTTACCCATAGAGCATATCCCTCGCACCCCGACCGACCCTGGGCCATCTCCGGTTTCGAGATGGCCCCCTTACTTGCTCTCCACTGTGCCATCTGCTAATCAGAGGGACACGTGGAAAGCTTCCGAACAGCCCTCAACAGGGCCGTCCTCGCCTCGGTCGGAGTTGGCGTTGGCGGCAGCGTCTCTCCCACCCTAGGAGAGAGGCGCTGCCGTCTCCGTTGCCCAGGGTGCACCGCGTGGAGGTCCCCAACCAAGCACCCCTTATCACCAGATACCTAAAGATAGAAATTTAATGACACAAATTTGTCATAAAATTCGGCCGGGTGGGTACCACCGTGCACGATTGCGAAAAACCCTCCATAGTAATCCAATTTCGGTTTGATTGCGTTCAGGGGTCAGCAAGTGCATAGCCGGGCAGGCGGATTGTGGTCGCAGCACTAGTGGGACCGGTGGGTGCTGGGTGGATTGTCTGCGACGAAAATCCTTTTCTGATGAGGCCGTCAAGCTGAGTGCCACCATGGTACGTGTATGTAATGGTGACCCTCTCTCCTGAGACTTTACCTTCAGCTTACCATCAGGCGAGGTGAAGTCAAATTGACGTGTCCTAAATATAAAAAAAGCGTTCTGTGCATCTGGAATCCATTGGGACGAAGTTTGCCGGTCATTATACTACTAGAATTATTGATACTACTTATCTCTTAACTTAATACCTACGTGGCGTCTGCGGTTAGGAAAGAAAGTCGCTTAAAGGACACAAATTTACAGTACACATTAGCATATTACATGCTAAATAGAGTAGAATCTACAAAAAAACAATTGTGCCTTCTGAGAATCAATTATTTGTTGGTACATATTATGCATAACTGACAAACAACCTAGTAGCACAGCTTTTTAACACGTTTTCTATTTACAATAATTTAATTTAACGGGAATTAACGCGATCATTTATAGGTATATACATACCTTTGGATTGCCTGACGTTTTGTTTACAGAATAGGGACACTGTAACTGTAGTATGTGACGGTACATGGCGAAATGTAAATATAAAAAATATCGAGAATGTGCGGGTGGAAGAAGAACTTTGTACCTCACGGACTCGACAGTCGACGGCGGAGGACGACCACTGCTACTACACTACGCTACTACAGCCTGTGACCACGGCCAGTGTAACCTGGTCGAAACGTCAGGCAATCCAAAGGTATGTATATACCTATAAAGGATCGCGTTAATTCCCGTTAAATTAAATTATTGTATATTATGGAACGCGAAAGTTTAAAAATTAACGTTTGTATTTTGTTCACATGTAACACTAACTCACCATGGGCTCGATTCAGTAAGATTACGTTTTTAAAAAGTTAAGAAAATGTATTAATGATAAGTATCGTGGAAAGTTTACGCTACACACATTTAATAAAACAAATTTTAACGGATTCTATGGCGATCTAAATAATAAAATAAGATCAAATAAATCGCTATTGAATCCTTTAAAAATTGTTTATTTCAAAATTTATACAATTTTAATGGAAAATGAAACAAACTATGAGAAGTTTTTTTCTAACACATCATACAGAAGTAATATTACGTGTTTCAGGCGTTTTGAAAAAGTGTTGTTACTGAATCGGGTCGTGCTTTGCTATATGTTAAATATAATCGATATTTTATGTTATTTAAAAAAATAATTTAAACACTTTCAACAGCATTTATATTTTTTACTGTGTTATAATGAAGTAACAAGTGTATTAAATAAATTAAAAAAATGCATATTCCCTATTTGATGCGCAGAACACTATTTGTTCTGGATAGTTAAACGAAATCGATTGGACTGCTTAGTCCGAGGTCGCGGGTTCGATTCCCGCTCATTGCAAATATGTATATTTGCATTGGTCTGGGTGTTTCTATGTATAATATGTATTTATTTACAAAAAAAATATCTAAGTATGTTTATCCGCTTTCTAGAACCCATATGACAAACTCTGCTTAGTGGGAGTCTAGATGGCGCTGTGTAATATGTCCTAGAATGTTTATTTATAACTGACCTGGTTAGTATAGCATAACCTTACAATGTGCTAACCTACTCGGTTCTCACTTAGCAGAGGTTTTCACGCCCTTATCCCTACTAACATGGGCACTAACACTAACATACACACCGCACGCGCAGGCACACACGCACTCACACACACACACACACACCCTCTAAAACACGCACACACACTCAAACATACACAGACGCTGACGCACAAATAGTTTTTAACAAAATTATTTTGCATGCTTTAAAAGGATTATTTAAATTATTATTGTAATACTTACTACTTCTCCTAATTAGTTTGATTTTTCTGTTTTATTTATTTTTTGATTTGACTATAATTTTGATTAATTGTTGACATTATCTTTGTCCCTATATAATAAGGGGTAAACACTAGCTCCTGTAATACAGTCTTTTAAAACTAGCTCGGGAGCTAGGGATTTTCGCACCTGTTAAATGTATCTTTGTGTCAATAAAGATTATTATTATTATAGAGGTATATATACCTAGGTAGAGGTATGTTAGCAGTCAGATAATATACCTCTGTTATCCCTTCAGAGGATATAATAGGCGTCAGTAAACGTATATGCCTTCTGTACTATCAATAAACTGCAGATTTACACTTTGTCAGACATTTTATTACCGACTGCGCCAGAGGGAGGGTTATGTTTTTCGAGAGTATGTGTGTATGTATAATTGTTTGGCACGCTCTGCAGCCTGAACGGCTCGATGGATTTTAGCTTGAGAGGTGTCGTTAGATTCGTATTTACTGTGAGAGTGACACTGGGTATATCAAAATAAAAGAGAATAAAAAATGCCGGGATTTTGGCACTTAAATGTATATTGTTAGAAAAATATTTTCGCTTAAACTTATCGAGTAGGGTATCAAAATGAAGAGCTTTAAAGGGTGATTCCAAAAATACATATATCATAACTAAATAGTATACAATAAAATAATTAATAAAAAAATAAAAAAAACCCGACTGCCCTGAAAAGACCGAAGAAGAAGAAGTTTGATAGCAGGCGGCACCCATTGATTTTCTTTCGGTTTATGATTTGTAAACGGGTTCCGCTTGCTATCAAACTTGTTTCGGTCTTTTTAGGGCAGTCGGGTTTTTTGTTTTTTTTATTAATTATTTGTTTATATATGTACTTACCTTGAGAATCATTTTTGTTTTCAAAAGTTAATTTGACATCTTGGGTACCAGACTTCATCAAATAAACAGTCAACTGTATACACTGTACTGTGAATTGTGTTCTTTAGAATGTAACTTATTGAAATAAATAAATTTATTATTTATTTATTATTTATTATCATCGATAGCGGCGATATCCCAGTGGCATACGTAACGGACTGCTGAGACGAGGTCTCGAGTTCGATCCCCAGTTGCCCGGGCACACACCTCTGACTTTTCGTAGTTATGTGTGCAATAATAAATGATAATTATTGCTCGCTTAATAATGTGCCCGGTAGATGGCAATAGGCTCGCCCCCTATTACATTGGGACCTCAACATAACTGGCGAATCGTGGGTGTGTGATACACCTCTGCCTACCCCTTCGGGGCTACAGGCGTGAAGTTATGTTATGTTTATTATCATCTTAGCCTTGTTCCCGATGGTGGGGTGGTGGTGGTGGTGTCTCTCGACATCGCCAACGCCTTCAACACCCTACCCTGGAGCTGCGTTAGGGAGGCGCTCGCGTATCACGGGGTGCCTCCTTACCTCCGCCGCATTTTCGAGGCATACCTATCCGAGAGGGCCATAGTTTACCCGAGTTGGCTAGGGCCAGGGCGGCGAGAAGTGTCGTGCGGTGTTCCACAGGGGTCGGTCCTAGGGCCACTCCTGTGGAACATCGGATACGACTGGGTGCTGCGCGGTACGTTGCTCGAGGGTGTCAGCATAGTGTGCTATGCAGACGACACCCTCGTTATGGCGCGGGGAGCAGCGTACCGAAGCGCGGCACTAAAGGCCACGGCAGGGGTTGCTCAAGTCGTGGGTCGAATACGGCGGCTGGGACTCGAGGTGGCTCTCCACAAATCCGAGGCTATGTGTTTTCACGGGCCTCGGAGGGGGCCTCCTGCGGGAACCAGCATAACCGTTGGGGGCGTAAGCATCGGCATCGAGCCCACGATGAAGTACCTTGGGCTCGTACTCGATAGCCGATGGGAAGCATGGCCCTATACGGGGCCCCCGTATGGGCGGAGACTCTGGCGGCCCGCAACGTGGCTGCTCTAAACAGCCCGTTAAAGGCGATGGCCGTCAGAGTCATCAGGGGGTATCGCACTATCTCCGTCGAGGCTGCATGTCTCCTAGCCGGGACCCCTCCATGGGACCTGGAAGCGAGAGCTCTTGCGCTGCTGTACCAGTGGCGCAAGGAGGCGCTGGAGCGGGGCCATAGGCCGGAGCCCCGAGAAATCAGGGCTCAGCGATCCCTGCTCCACCAGGAACTCATGGAGACATGGAGAGTGAGACCGATCATGAAGGAGTGGTTGGAGAGGGACCATGGGGACCTCTCCTACCGGATGTGCCAGATATTTACCGGACACGGGTGTTTCGGTAAGTATCTATGGCGCATCCACCGGGAGACAACGCCGCAGTGCCAGCACTGCGAGGATCCTGGCGAAGACACGGCGCTCCACACGTTGGTGGAGTGCCCTGCGTGGGCGAGTCAACGCCAGGATCTCGTTGCGGTCCTGGGCGTGGACGTTCTCTCGTTGGAGACCATGGTGAGGGCCGTGGTCTCTGACGGGAGCAAGTGGCACGCCGCCGCCTCTTTCTGCGAGCAGGTAATGTGCACGAAAGAGACGGCGGAGAGGGAGCGGGAGAGAACCCTGCCCCCCGAGTTTCGCAGTCTGCGGCGTCGCCGCAGACTCATCTACGCCCGGGACTACCGACCTCCATGATCGGGGCCTGAGGACGGCAGTTGGCCGACTCGCCGTCCTTAGAGAAGCAGGCCGTGGCGGAGGCGTGTCGTGTGTGCCCTACACATGCCTGCCAACTCACCGAAGCGGGATAAAACCCGACCCCACAAGGCGAGGACGCGGTGGCGGCCAAAGTCCGCCGGCAACCCTGGGGTTATCCTTTCGAGGGCTTACCCGGGGTGCCCGGCAACGGACACTTGGTGAGGACACCGTGCGGTTTTAGTCGAGACACGACATAACCACCCCCGCTGGCTAGCGGAGGGGTATCCGAAGGGATTTCCGCACGTAAAAAAAAAAAAAAAAGCCTTGTTCCCGATTACATCCGAGGCTTTCCCGTCGGAACCCGAGGTCCGCTTATACCTCCTTTGGGGGTTTGGCTTTCTACGGGAGCGATTGCCGCCTGACCTCCTAACCAAAAGAGGAAAGCCTGCGCAAGAAAATAGTCCATACGGCTTGCAGGTTAGGTTGACTTGGGCCCCAGAGATCTTGGTGGGTCCTCAAAAACACTCTGTATATAAATCTGTCATATTGATCTTTTTTTTTTAAATATTCTATGTCATTCTACACAGCGCTTTCTAGGCCCAAAGTAAGCATAGTTTAACTAGCTTGTGTTATGGGTTCCAGAATGCGGATAAACATACTTAAATACTTTTTTTTTTGTAAATACATACATATTATATATTATACATAGAAACACCCAGTCCAATGCAAATAGATATATTCATACATACAAATATTTGCACTGAGCAGGAATGGAACCCGCGCCCCCTGTCGTAGCAGTCGCATGCACTAGGTACCGCTACGCCACAGAGGCCGTCAAATCTTATTTCTGATATAGAATGGTAGACGCTAAAAAAAATAAAAAAGATAAATCTTCTAATAAACAAACCTCCATAAAAAATACTTACATCCATCCAACTCGTCGAAAAACTTTGGTTTCTGATTAGCACTGATCTTGTGTTCGTCTTTCTGAGGTATTGTCACTGGCACTTCTATTTTGCTCACTTTCTCACTCACTTGTGTCAATCGAATGTCACTTTTGATCAATTTCTGCAATTGAGATCTTGGTACGTTAGCTGACTTGTATTTCAAATTCTTTAAGTGCCCATCAACATCTAATATAGTTATGTCTTCGTAATAGTTTACCGTATCATCGTTTCTACCCGGATTATTGATAACATCGGAGTTGAATTTACTTTCTTTCAAAAGTTTTGGTAATCCATAGTCTACATGATTGTTTATCAAGTTTTTAGAATCATACAAGTTTCGATTCACTACGTCTAAATCTAAATCATCAGTATTATCACAGATAACTTTACATAATAAATGCACGATGAAGATCATTTTTGAGAACGACATAATTATTATTTGTAATTGAAATATTTTTAATTACTTGAATCTAAATTTTGAAATTAACACTTTACTTAATTGAACTTTTTAAAATGTTGTTCAATTAATTGAAACTTATCTGAAATATTTTTTTCAACACTTTAATTGAACTGATAGTTCTATTTATGAACTGAAGACACTATAAAAGCACATAGTTTGAATAAATTAACGCATTCGAATTTCGTACTGACACTGCAACTGAAACTGTGCTTAATTTTGCTACACTTTAATTGAACAAAGCAATTTATATACGAACTGACGACACTTTTTTTGGATAATGTTTGTAAATATCGTAAAAATGTCTGCCGTGTTCAATTATTGGTAAAATTGAAAGTTGGTGGTGTGCGAACGCCACGGCTCCGAGCCGAGGCAGGCGAATGACGAAAATAGCCAAAAGACAAGATCAGTGAAATGTTTACGCAACAGCTTATTATATAGTTATAACACTTATATTTAAACGTTTCGGTGTTTATTGTGTGCTGTTAAGTGGTACAGTTAGTTCTTGTTCCTGCGGATTTGGTTACATAACTACCAAAATATTGGTAAGCAGAACAGTGGTATATAATTGCCAAGAGAGATGTAACCATTACTAATATAGAGATGTATTTATTTTTAACGATGATTAGACCAGTAAATTGTGCAATGGGTGCGTTGAAGAAAGCTAAAAGTATAAAGTTAAAGTTGGAAAAGTAGGTAAGTGCAGAAGCAGGCCGGGGAAGGGGTTTGACGCGCGCCTCCTTTCTCCGGAGCAACTACACCGTGGTACATGGCTCAGGGTCAACCAGGGTGAGAGGGAAGCGGCGGGCCGGGAGAGTTCTAAATCTCTCCCGGGCGCACTCCGCCATATCCTTCGCGAGCATTACATGCTCGCAGAAGGAGGTGGCGGCGGCCCACGCGCTCGCGGTCCGCACCATTGCCGCAATCATGCTGCCGAGTGAGAGAACTCCTACCCCGATAGCTGCCACGAGGTCACGTCTCGGCGCCTCCCGCGCCGGGCAGTCCGCAAGCGTGTGCAGCCCCGAGTCCTCGCTCGCGTCGCAGTGATGACACTCAGGTGTTGGCTCCTTCCTGATCCGATGCAGGTGGTCCCCGAAGCTCCCCTTACCGGAAATCACCGGCGTCAGTCGGTACGAGAGGCTTCCGTGCCACCTCTCTAGCCAATCCTCCATGATGGGCCTTACCGCCGCTATTGCGTGCCCTTCGCTTTGTCGCCCAAGTCGTTGCTTCCACTCCACCACGATGGCCTGGCGGATCTGGGACTGCACGGCCTCGATTTATCGAGGCTCGGGGTTCCGTCCCTGCTCCCGCGCCTCCTTTCGCGACTGGCTCTCGCCTCCATGTCCCATATCGGCGTTCCGGCAAGGAGACTTGCCGCCTCGAAGGAGATCGTGCGGTACCCGTGGATGACCCTGATGGCCATCACCCGCTGCGGAGCGCGTAGCATCCGCACAATTCTGGCATTCAGGACCTCCGCCCATAATGGGCACCCATACAGCTCCATGCACCGCACGATCCCCGCGTAGAGTCTCCTGCAGGAGTCATCGGGCCCCCTCATGTGGGACGAGCGAGAGCTGTGCCCTTCAGTTTGGGGGCCAGACTTCGGATGTGCTCTCGGAAGTCCCATCGGCCCCAAGCACGAGCCCCAAATATTTCATTTAGGGCTTGATGCCGATGCGATTTCCTCCCACGATGAGACTGGATCCCTCGGGTGGCTTGCTCCGAGGCCCATGATAGAACAGGGCCTCGGTTTTATGCAGAGCCACCTCGAGACCCAGCCGCCGGATCCGCTCCACGACTTGGGCAACCGCGGTCTTGGCATTAAGGGTCGCTTCGCGGTAAGTCGCCCCGCACGTCTATGAGCTCACCGCGAAGCATCTAGTCGTATCCGATGTTCCACAAGAGCGGCCCCAGAACCGATCCCTGTGGAACACCGCACGACATCTTATATAGAAGTATCTACATCTACTAAGACAACGGCCCATTTGGCAATAACTATTATTGTTATAACCTATGTTTTTGCAACAAACGAATCAGCAGTGCGAGTGTGACGCCCCTGGTGCTGGGCACGTCCATAGGCCACGGTATCCACTTCCCATCAGGTGAGCTGTGTGCTTGTAAAGAAAAAAAAACGGTACAGGTCACTCAAAGAAATGGTGAATTGCAAAAAAGTGTACCTATTGCGAAACTTCACACACATAAAATTAAAAAGTGAGTAACAATAAGGATTAAAAAGTATAAATTTATGAATCGTGGGACGCGCGAGAATCATTCTTTAACAAGTATCAATTGTGTGCGACCCCACGACTGTGGTTTCATGCAATAAATAAAAAGCTGTTATTGTAATATTCAGTTGACGTAGGTACAAGAATTCACCGAGGGGGCCATCTCGAAACCGGAGATGGCCCAGGGTCAGTTGGGGTACGAGGGATATGCTCTATGGGCAACCTTACACCCCGGCGTCTGTAGACCCGAGACGGCGTGCGGTTTTAGTCGGTTCAAGCCCGACATAACCGCCCCCGTTGGCACGCGGGGGGGTATCCGAAGGGATTTCCGCACGATAAAAAAAAAAAAAAGGTACATGAATTCAAATATTCAAATACTTATAATTTGTAGAAAAGCAAAAGGGTTATCGAATTTCACGAACGTCTAAGAGCCCTGGCGAAAGGAAAAAAACCGGCCAAGTGCGAGTCGGACTTGCCCATGAAGGGTTCCGTAGCAGCAAGTAAAATTTTTACATTTGAGTTGATTGAATGAAAGGTAAATTGCGGTTCACGATTTATGACGTATTAAAAAAACTACTTACTAGCTCTCCTTCCTTCCTTCAAACCAATTTTCGGTAGCAGTTTACATGGTAATGTACATCATATATTTCTTTTAGTTGTATCATTCTCTTATTTTTGAAGTTACAGAGAGGGGGGGGGGGACATAAAAATTGAGTTTCAGTTCTAAGTGTGGGGATGTTTTTTTTTCTACTTTTGTGTGAATATGTTCATGCAGTTCACAGAATACATCTACTTACGAGTACCAAGTCTCAACAGCATAGTCCTTATAGTTTCGGAAAAAGGTGGCTGTGACATACGGACGGACTGACAGACAGACATGATGAATCTATAAGGGTTCCGTTTTTTGCCATTTGGCTACGGAACCCTAAAAAACTGCAGTTGGGTTGTAAATTGTATTTATTAAGTAATTGTTTATTAAACTATTCCTATCCCACTGCTGCGGCTCAAGTAGGTACTCCGAGTTCAATAGTAACCTCAATTCCTTAAAAAGTTAGGAAGATTAAATAATGAAATAAATATTTTAGGACATTCTACACAACGCTATCTAGACCCAAAGTAAGCATTGTCTAACTAGCTCGTGTTATGGGATCTAGACTTAGAAACACCCAGACCTATGCAAATAGACATAATTCATGCATATAAATATTGCACTGAGCGGGAATTTAAACCCGCGACCTATGACGTGGCAATCGAACGCTCTACCGCCACTACTTTGAGGATAATTTTTTTTTTTAAATAATAACAATATTTTATATTTGATAATACATTTATTAACTACAAATGACTCTTCACCGTTTTCACCATTTTGCGTAGTTCTTTTCTTAATATCTTTCCACTTGCAGACTTCGGTATTTGGTCCACGAACCGTACTCCGCCGCGGAGGTGTTTGGGGTTTGATAACTGTGAATAATTCAAATAAAATTTTTAAGCAACTTGTATGCTTACTTTTCCTATAGATTTAGATCGGAAAAATAGAACATCTAGGACGGGACTTGAACCCGCGACCAGTCCTTTACAGGGGGAACGCGCTGACCAGCTGAGCCACCTAGACGCGTCCCAGAAATTCGAAATTCTCCGATATATTATATACGTCTTCCCCGTTCTTGTCCCGTCCTAGATGTTCTCTTTTTCCGATCTAAATCTATAGGAACTGTGAATAAATTATATTATATCTTATATACGCATATAGATACACATTTAATGTTAAAGGTGGGGTATCAACATCCTTGAGGCCATAGCCAACCTCACCTGGAAGTCAGTGCACCAGCTAAACAACGAAAAAAACGCGGACACAGGCTTTCCTTTTAGGGGTCAGACGGCAGTTACTTCCATAAAAGCCGACATAGCAATCAAAAATAACAAGCAGACCTCGGGCTCCAAAGTGCATAACTTTGGATGCATTGGGAAATGCTATGCCTTTTTTGATGCGGAAATCCGCTCGGACACCCCGCCGGTGGCGAGGGTGGTTATGTCAGGCTTGAACCGACTAAATCCGCACGCCGTCTCGGGTCTTCAGACGCCGGGGTGTAAGGTTGCCCATAAAGCATTTCCCTCGCACCCCGACTGACACTGGGCCATCTCCGGTTTCGAGATGGCCCCCTCGGGTTTGGGAACTACGGTGTCCCCCGTCTTACCCCGGTTTGGGGGCAGGAAATGAAAATATGCCTCTAGGCAAAAATCTTAAACAAACGTCAAGTATTTCGGGCATAACTGATCAATCAATCCAAGGTCCAATATAACTCGCGTCATTGGTTTATCAATACTGATCAACCAATGACGTGAGCCCTTTGAGCCCGTAAGTAGTTTAAATAACCTATGATTGGTTGATTTGCGCGCCTCCACCATGCGTCCCGCGCTTACCATCAAAGACTATAAGCTCGTAACTACACATTTACACACCTTAACACTGACTAGGGATATTTTATGATTATTCCGAACCTGACCCGAAAACCTGATGCGGTCGCGGGTTAGGTAAGAAACTTAAAAAAAAATGTAATATTTGTTCCGAACGTTTATCTTTACATTTTTTTTTAATTACATCCATCAATCTAAAATATACCTTTGTTTTTTTTTTTATCGTGCGGAAATCCCTTCGGATACCCCCCCGCCGGCCAGCGGGGGCGGTTATGTCGGGCTTGCACCGACTAAAACCGCACGCCGTCTCGGGTCTTCAGACGCCGGGGTGTAAGGTTACCCATAGAGCATATCCCTCGCACCCCGGCTGACCCTGGGCCATCTCACCACTAACAGCATCGCTCATCCTGTCTCCTCTGAAAGCAGAGGAGTACAGAGAGCGATGTGTTCCCGCCACGTTGGGTATTGGCCGACGATCAATGCCAACCCTATGAAGGGGTGAAGGGGAAGCCATTGACCGCCGCCCGGGGTGTACCGGCCGCTCCGATTCCGTTCCCCCCGGACTGCAGCGGGATCGGAATCGGAGCAACACTCGAGGAGGTTACCCAACACACACCCCAATCTAAAATATACCTATAAAGTTTTTGAGCAGTGTAGAGTAAATTGTCAGGATTTTTGCCCCTACCTATACACATTTACATACGAATGCAGGTTTTCTCGTTATTCGAGCGCCAATCAAGGGCGCCATTGATTGTTAGGGAATAGTCACTTCCCTCCCACGTCTGACACCCCAGCCTCGAGAAAAATGCTTGCGACAGAGCCTCGTCAGTCAATCAGCAGGTGCCAACTTGCAGGTCAGGTAAGTTTGGGCTCCAAAAATCCTAGATCGGAGACCTATGTAGTCTATCTTGTTCATAATCTATCTTATCTGCTGTCCCCTTGAGCAATATGTCATTGCATATGGGCAGTTATATATTATATATTTTAATTGTATTATGATTAAATATATAAATAAATATTTTACGACATTCTACACAGCGCTTTCTAGACCCAAAGTAAACATAGTTTAACTAGCTTGTGTTATGTGTTCCAGAATGCCGATAAACATACTTATATACTTTTTTTTGTAAATACTAACATCAATATAATACATAGAAACACCCAGACCAATGCCAATAGACATATTCATGCATACAAATATTTGCATTGAGCGGGAATCGAACCCGCGCTCCATGACATAGCAGTCGAATGCACTACCGCTACGCCACAGAGGCCGTCAATATGAATAGAACGGTATAAGGTTCCACTGGAACCTTCGGGGCTGAGCCAACCTCACCTGCAAGCCGGCACACCAGCTGATTGAAAGACGAGGCTCTGTCGCAGGGTTTCCTGTCAGGGTTAGGAAGTCAGACGCCAGACGCTCTCATAAAAGCCGTATAAGCTAATACGAAAGGAGGAGAAGGAGTAAGTGGACCGAAGACGGCCTCTGTGGCGTAGCGGTAGTGCATTCGACTGCTACGACAGGGGGCGCGAGTTCGATTCCCGCTCAGTGCAAATATTTGTATGCATGAATATGTCTATTTGCATTGGTCTGGGTGTTTCATATGTATGTATTTACAAAAAAAAAGTAAATAAGTATGTTTATCCGCGTTCTAGAACCCATAACACAAGCTAGTTAAACCATGCTTACTTTGGGTATAGAAAGCGCTGTGTAAAAAGTCGTAGAATAATCATTATTCTTAAGAAGTGAAAGCCTTGATTGCAATTCGTGTTAACGCAAAGATGATGATAATCATCACCATGATAAATACTTACCCTTTCAGCAACAAAATCCTGAACTTCCTTCTCGCTCAGTTGCTTGCCTGGTTGAGTGACAACGAATGCGAGAGGAATTTCCCCGGCTGTTTTGTCTTCAATGCCTATTACCGCTCCATCTCTGATGCTAGGATGCTGCAGTAGAACAGCTTCTAGCTCAGCTGGTGGTACCTAGAAGTATTGGTGTAGAAATAAAATCATCCGAGCTTTTTCCCAAGCCGTTTGGGTCGGCTTCCAGTCTTACTACGGGACGCCCGAAATTCTATATTTTCTGTGTGCTGCCATTTGACCTCCACAACCCACTGGTGAAATCGAAGTTCTGTAGTTAGATCAAATTGACGGACTTTATAGAGCTTCAACTACCCGTAACGAATGCCACAGAGGTTCGTACAGCAACCGGTACCGACGACTTATCGTGCTCTCCGAGGCACAGAGGGGACTCATCGTGTTAAGAATGGTCACCCACCTAAGACTGACGTCGCTAATATTGCTTAACCTTGCAATGTGCTAACCCACTTGGTTAGTATTTAACTGGTGGTAGAAATTTGATGACACAATGCCGGCGGGGGGGTATCCGAGGGGATTTCCGCACGAAAAAAAAAAAAAAAGGTACCACCGTGCACGATTGCGAAAAACCCTCCATAGTAATCTAATTTCGGTTTGATTGCGTTCAGGGGACAGCAAGTGCATAGCCGGGCAGGGGGATTGTGGTCGCAGCACTAGTGGGACCGGTGGGTGTCACGCGGTGCTGCGACGACAATCCTCTTCTGATGAGGCCGTCAAGCTGAGTGCCACCATTGTTAACATGGTACGTGTATGTAATGGTGACCCTCTTTCCTGAGACTTTACCTTCAGCTTACCATCAGGCGAGATGAAGTCAAATTGACGTGTCCTAAATATAAAAAAAAACCGCTTCTAACACAAGCAATTTAGCGTAGCTGGAGGTGTTGGGGTAATATCAGTAATTTTAGTCACTAATATTCTTAAACAAAATGAAAATGTACCTGTTTGACGGTAACAAGCTACCTCGTCGCCAACCATATCGGAGGAACGCAAACATGGTATATACCTACCTACTTACAGTGCGAATGTGTTAAAGCAATGAAAATTCCTTTAGCACATCTTACTGGCTATATTATATTATATACCTTACACCCCGGCGTCTGAAGACCCGAGACGGCGTGCGGTTTTAGTCGGTTCAAGCCCGACATACCCGCCGCCGCTTGGTGGCGGGTCGGTGCGGAAATCCGAGGGGATTTCCGCACGAAAAAAAAGTACATATTATATAGGTGTATATTCACACAAGACTTTTTAATTGATATGCCAGCTTTTCTGAGAGCGACTGCCGTCTGACCTCCCAACCCTGAATGGGAAGCCTTCGCCAGAATCTCGTCCGTCTCTGTCTCTCTCTCTCTCTCTAGCAAGTGAGGTTGGCTAGGGCCTCAAGAACGTTGCAAGGGCCCTGAACACACATTGGCATTGATCGCCCGAACTTTGGCATTGAATTAAGAAAATAAAGTTTAGGAGAAATGCTCATTTGCTATCCTCGGAGATCAGTTTCGAGGTCCACGTGTAACGGAACTTTATAAGACAATCCAAAACTTAATTAGGTCTGCAAGGCGAATCGCTGCTTGCATTGTTGAGCCGAGTGAGACATCGTGATTTGAAAATCAGTTTTTGAAAATTTTGAACAGTGATCATTCCTCCGTGGCAAGTCCGATTTTGAAAATTCTTTTTGAAAGTACAACTCTGGACATGCTTTCTGAGCGTGTAAAGTTTGGTCACAGTGTCTCGAGCGGTTATTATGTAATTCCATCTGGAATTTTTTTAACGGTGATCATTCCTCTGTGGTAGCATTAATTTTTTCAAAATATATCCACAAACCTTCCTCTGATTGACCTCTTTAATCATGCCAAATTTGGTTCTGATTGGATTAGTAGTTTAGGAGGAGACCTGTGACAAAGAAAATCCTGAAGTCTGGTATGAGGAGCTTTCGCTCGACTTCGTCTCACTCAGCTCAAAAAATCGATCGATTTTTCTTGGGAACTGAAAGTACGTAACTTATCTGTGACAAAATTTATAATACAAGTATTGATAACGCCGGAATTTTACGCGAATGTCACACATTGAAATAAAACTATTTTTTAACGGATTCTATCGCAATTTATTTTTTGTTATTTTATAATTTACATTGAACCCGACGTTTCGGTCGCTTTTCAGAAGCCCATGGCGATATAGTTTATTTCAAATACAAGTATTTTTAAGAGTTAGACCTAGCCATTAAAAGTGCGTAAAACTCTCTTAAAGTCTGCATATTAAAATATAAATTTGACCTTTACCTAAATATATTTGATTATTACACATATTCGCACGCTATATCTGAAAGCACCGATAATATAATCGATAAATCATCGGTGACCTAGCCCAATTGATCAACTTTCATTACCATTTTTAGCTATTTAGTTTCATTGATGGCGTGGGGAACTGGTGACGTACGCGCACGTATTGATCTATCAACGCGGTTATATTTCATGAGCCTGAAGACGTTGGATAAGGCATCGAAGGGAGTTTACACGAAACTCCTACTTAAGGCCCTGTCTGGACGTAAGCTACCATAATTATGCTTATTTTTTGTTTCTAAGATTATTTCTCTATGCTATGCTAAGATGTGTTTCTTTGCTTTTTTTTTAACAAGAAACTGCTCTATTTATCCAAAATGTTTTTGAATGTGCGTGAACAGTAGATAATTAGCTGTATATATATAAAAAAACAACTGTCTAGCTTCAGTAATCTTAGAGAGAGAGAGAAATAATCTTAGAAACAAAAAATAAGCATAATTATGGTAGCTAACGTCCAGACAGGGCCTTAAACCATCGGAGCATTAGTGTTGCTATATGTATGCAAGCTAAAGACTTTTATTATCTTTATTTATATCTATAATCTGTACATTATTCTGCAATAGTCAACACTTTTCACTGAAAAGAAGAATGTCTTTTTTTTTTACATCTCACCTAAAGAAAACCTGATAAAATCCTAAACAAAGGGATACCTGGGTAGCACTCATCAATATAATTTTAGCGTGGTTCCCGGTTGTATCTGAAGTTTTCACCTCGAAGCCCGAGTTCCGTATACGCCTTCTCTTCCCTTTGGATTGACTTATACGGCTTTTATGAGAGCGACTGCCGTCTGACCGCCCAACCCAAGAGGAAAGCCAGTGAAAGCCAACATGCCAAAAACTACAAAGAAACATACATGCCAAAAACTACAAAAAAAAACTAATGGTTATGATCCTGAATGACATTTGAAACTGAGCTGACCCGCATTTAAAAAAAAAATTGATCAAAATAGCTCAATTTTATAGAGAGCTCACGCTTGAGCAAGTACTCGAAGTATAACAAAATTGTTTTTCATTTTTTCAAAAAAAAAATGAGATAATGATTCTTAAGACAGGTTCCTTTTATATCCGATGCTTTCGGATCGCCCAATACTGTCCCAGTTAAAATCCTGGCCATTACACAACGGACGTGAACCCACTCCAAACACAGGCAAGTTAACTTAGCTAGAGGGGTTTACAGGAATACTAATACCTTTTTTTTCGTGCGGAAATCCCTTGTCCCTATGTCGGGCTTGAACCGACTAAAACCGCACGCCGTCTCGGGTCTTAAGACGCCGGGGTGTAAGGTTGCCCCATAGAGCATATCTCTCGCACCCCGACTGACCCTGAGCCATCTCCGGTTTCGAGATGGCCTCTTCAGGTATGGGAACCACGGTGTCCCTGTCTTGCCCCGGTTTAGGAGAGGGGCGCTAGTCACCCGGCCGTCCCGGCCTGCTTCTGCTGGGGTGACAGGTGGCCTCACCTGCCACCCCCAGACCTGTGCTCATGGAGGACGGAGGTCTTTAAGCGCCCTCCGTCGCCTGAGTCGCCTGCGACAGGAATACTAGTATTATTCAAAAAAATAAGCGAAGTTGGTTTTCCTTCGTCGATGCCTCTCACCTGATATCCCTTATACTTGATCAGCTCCTTCAGCCTATCCACAATATAGAAGTAGCCCTCGTCATCATAGTACCCTATATCACCAGTCTTGTAGAACCCTTCATCATCGAAGTCATCCCCTCGGTCCTTACCGACATACCCTTTCATGAGGAGTAGACCCTTCACACAGATCTCACCAGGAGCGTTCGGGCCTAGGGATTTACGGGTTTCTGTATCTACTACCTGAAAAAGAAAGAGAAGTAGGATTTATGATGGCAGTACATGGTAGATGAAGGTAGACTGATCTATTCAGAAGTGGAAGATCTTCCGGTAAATGTGATCCACAATTGGGAGTACTTCGTTGGTAGCCAGACGTATTGCAACAGGAAAAATCTATCTATACAACTAAATAAAATTCCAACTCTTACGAGCGAGGGCTGATCCCTTGTTGATTCGCGTTGAGTGCTGTTATTTCACCCAATCCCTGAGGATTGGGAGAAATAACAGCACTCCTTAGTTTGCGGGATTTCTGTGCACCAACTCGGTCTAAATTCACACCAGACTTCTTGGTTTCCCCTTTCGCCAGGGTTCTCAGACCCTTGTAAAATTCGATACTCTTTTGTCACGTAAAAAAAAAGCGGACCTCGGATTCCAAGATGAACGCCTCGGATGCAGCCGGGAACAAGATGATGATGAAAATTGTGGTGTATGACTACAAATTCTAAGTATCTGAATATTTGAATTCTTGTACCTACGTCAACAGAATATTACAAAAACAGCTTATTATTAATTACATTTGAATGTATAGACGAGACGGTACTTACGAAAAAAAAAATCGGTAAATTTTTGTCTGTTATCCTTTCAAGGGCTTACCCGGGGTGCCCGGTAATGGATACTTGGGGAGGACACCGTGTGGTTTTAGTCGGTCCGATTCCGACACGCCCACCCCATCGTCGGCACCGATGGGGTGAAGCCCGTGGGGGTTTCCATACGTAAAAAAAAGCGTCTTTCTGTATGTTTATTCCGGGTAATCTCCGAAGTGGCTGGACCAATTTCGACGAGATTTTTACTGCAGATAGCTGGTGTTATAAGGAGCAACTTAGGTTAATTTTATCTCAAAAAAGTAATAGGGTTCCGCACAAAAAATAAAGACCCAGATTCGAGTTCACGCGGACTAAATAGGACGTCTTAAATATATTCATAAGTAACGTCGCCCTAAGACGTATGTATGCGAAAATTTTGAATAAATAGGATGTGTGCAGGTAGCTCAGTTGGTCAGAGTATTCTCCCTGGAAAGGACTGGTTGCGGGTTCAAGTCCCGTCTTGGATGTTGACTTTTTCCGACAGACACAGCCACAGAAAGGGAATTCATACTCACACGTTGCAATCGGGTACTGTGCACACAGTGAGCTATGAAAGGAACTTCATCCCGCGCACGCTCAGGCTGTGGAATGATCTCCCTGCTGTGGGTTTCTGAAGCGTCTATAATATGGAATTCTTCAACTTTTACAGGGTAGGCAGCGCGAGTGTGACGCCCCCGGTGTTGCAAACGTCCATATGCCACGATAACCGCTTCCCATCAGGCGGGCCGTGTGCTAGTCTGCCGCTTAAGTGTTATTATTTTTTTCATAGAAATACGATAAGTGTCGAAAAAATTAAAAAGTTAAAATACCTTCAGAATGGTGTTACCGACCACATTACCAACACTTCCCATCTTATTTGGGTTGAGGCGGTCATACACGACTCTAGTAACACCGAGAGTCAGTTCCGTGGCACCATAGCCTTGGTACACGCCGATGACGTTTGGAAATCTGCAATAAAAAAACAACTTAAGTGTCTTATATTGCTTCGCGCCTGCTTACCTACTGTGGGAGTGTTAAATATAAAAAATAATACTTGTACTCAAATATAGCGAATAAGAGAGAGGTGTCTAAAGTTTGTATCATGTTACATGTGACGCCACCTGTTATGATCTAGCAGAATTAATTTAGTACCGTAAGTTAAACACAGATGGCGTTGTATTGTCTCTCTAAATTTTGGGTCTTACATTGAGGCTTAAGCTCAAGTGGCTGCTAAAAAGCTGGGTATTCTGTCGAAGGTGCGACAGTACTTCACACCGGAACAGCTGCTCAACTTGTACCAAGCGCAGGTTCGATCCTGTATGGAGTACTGCTCGTACCTGTGTGATGGCTCAGCTAAATACCACCAAGCGCTTGAGACAACAGAGAGACGGGCCAAGAGGCTCATCAATAACGATGCACTCGTCGAGAAAAGGCTTCAGAGCCTAGAACATCGACGCAAAGTTGCAGGCCTATCGGTTTTTTACCGGATGCATTTCAGAGAGTGTGCGCTGGAATTGCACAACTTGATACCTCCAAGCCCTTTCCACCAACGAACGACCAGACGCACAGCGACGTGCCACCGCTACATGGTGGATATTCCACTCATACGCACGAAACGTTTCGGCGACACATTTATTATGCGTACAGCTAAGGAGTGGAATTGCCTGCCTGAGTCTGTGTTTCCGGAAAGCTATAACCTCGGAATCTTCAAGTCTCGAGTGAATAGGTTCCTTCTAGGCAAACGTGATCCATCGTAGACCACATCGTCACTTACGATCAGGTGAGATAGAGGTCAAACGTGAGCCTATCATCCACAAAACAAAAAAAAATTGTTGTCGATCATTCCTAGATGACGGTCTTAAAAGTATCCGTAACTAGTTTATAAGCACATTTTTGTAATTTATCAGTTTGTCCATTAGACTTGTAGGGTACCTCCAATTGGGAAAGCTGTTTATTTCTATTTGAATTCCCCTTAACCACTTTGTTTCCTGGGGTTAGTCAGAGGAATTTGTGCATATACTGGCCACGGGCATACAAAATACTGTTTTCACAATCTGATTTATTACTTACTTATCGCTAACAGATTTGATTGTGTCCTTGTGTAGCGGGGCAGCTCCTGAGTAGATCAATCTCACCGAGCTCAGGTCATATTTCGATGGGTACTTGCAAGCTGCTATTAATACTGGTGGTACAACTGTTAGTTGGCTAATCTGAAAAAAAGCTTTTCTTTTGGTGTGAAGGTCTCGTGGCTAAGGGGTAACCGAATAGATTAACACATTGCAAGGTTAAGCATTCTTAGTCCGTTCAATTACATTTTTAACTAATTAGTATGCTTACTTTTCCTATAGATTTAGACCGGCAAAAGAGAATATCTAGGACTTAAATCTATAGGTAGTAAGCATGCTAATTGTTTAAAAATTTAATTTAATTAATGTGGCGGAGTAATCAAAAAACAATGTTTAAAAATGATTGTAAAGTCATTCATTGTTTCCGTAGTTCGCAACAATTATGGTAGATGGCGCCAGCGTCGCCTTTAGATGTATATAATATATCGGAGAATTTCGAATATCTGGGACGTGTCTAGGTGGCTCAGTTGGTCAGAGCATTCCCCCTGTAAGGGACTGGTCGCGGGTTCAAGTCCCGTCCTAGATGTTCTTTTTCCGATCTACTTACTTTCTGATTAAATCTACATTATTAGCTAATCTATATTCTTGACACATTGAGAGCGCTCCGTGCCTGAGAGTACGTTAAGCCGTCGGTCCCGGTTACCATACGAATATCGGTGGCGTTCGTTACGGCTAGAGCCGTAAAATGTCCGACATATATTTAGTAAGTACAATCGTAACCCCAAAAACTGTGCTCATACACATTTTATGCAGATCTATCTAAATTTATTTATTTCTGTACTGTCCAAACTTACTATATGAACATCTAACCACTGATGCGGAATTACTAATTCTGAGGACTCTGTTGTTTGATGAGTCTTTTTCAAGCATAATCAGATATGAATTATTATGAAAACAGTAGCCATAATAGAAATTCAAACCTTCCAGACTGTTGGTTACACTGCTATGTTCCACTAAAGGGTTCAAGTGTATTTTCAATTACTCATACTGCATGAGGACATACCTCATAATAATGGTCAGGTAATTAGGACTTGTAAATACTTTTAGCTACACTTATGTTTTATACGCTCAAACCTAACACTTTAACTCTCAGAAGGCATTCAAAGAATTTTCATGTTTTGTACACACAACTAACACACGGTACTAACTAACACTCGCACATTCACACTTTGTTTCATTTTTATTTTGTACCAAATACCTGTTTATTAAACGCTGCTGTAAATTTAAAATGTGAAAATCTTATATAAAATTCCTATCACGTCAGGGGGATAGTCCTATTTCTAATTAACACATGCTACTTATAATATATCTAGGACAGCAGTAACTCAACTACTATAGTATAGTAGAACAACAACCGTTATGTTTTTAAGTGTGCAACATTTTCTTGTAAATCTAAAATTTGAACTACAGAACTTCGATATCGCCAATTGTGTGTGACAGATGGCAGATGCTTCACGGAAAATATTGATGTTCAGCCGTTTCGAAGTTAGACTGAAAGGCGACTCCAACTCAGTTGGGAAAAGGCTTGAAGGCATTTGTTGTGATTGGCTAGGGCTCCGAATATCTTAATGAAGCCCCATACACATAACCCTATATTGTTTAATTCATGAAATTAATTTAAATGATTAGGTACCTTCTACTGGCCTGGGGGTGGCAGGTGAGGCTGCCTGTCACCCCAGCAGAAGCAGGCCGGGGCCCCTCCCCCAAACCGGGGCAAGACGGGAACACCGAGGTTCCCAAACACGAGGGGGCCATCTCGAAACCGGAGATGGCCCAGGGTCAGTTGGGGTGCGAGGGATATGCTTTATGGGCAACCTTACACCCCGGCGTATGAAGACCCGTGACGGCGTGCGGTTTTAGTCGGATCAAGCTCGACATAACCGCCCCCGCTGGCCGGCGGGAGGGTATCCGAGGGGATTTCAGCACGAAAAATAAATAAAAATAAAGGTACCTTATATTTCTCAATAGTCTTGAAATACAAGTCTATTTCGAACCTTGGTAGGTAGACACCAGTTCTGCCGAGGGCCAGGCCGCTAAGAACCCCCATTAATCCCATAATGTGGTACCATGGGCTTATGGATAGGTTCATTTCTTTTGGGTCGTGCGATGGAGGCCTGTAAGAATTATAGTTTACCAGTTGGTACCGCTCACTTATTCCTGAGTGAAGATCAGCGTGATAAGGGAACGTTGTGGTATGTTAGAAGATGCAGTGACCAAGATAGAGAAAGGGATGCTCAGATGGTTCGGACACGGAGAGGTAATGGACGAAAGGTGATTGATGAAGCATATTTATGAGGCGAGGGTGGATGAGCAAACCGGTAAGGATCGGTTAGGTCATCAATTAGATCGAGGACGTTCTAAAGAAAGGCCAGGTCAAAAGATTCCCACGGAGCTACACGATATCGCCGCCAAAAATTAGTTTTAGACGGAAATAACCCCGGCGAGCCCACGGCAACACTCGGCCGGGGCGTTAGGGCGACTGGCAGAATAACCTCGAACCTCTCGCTCGAGCATTGTCGAGCAAGATCGCTTTCTGCATCTTAACCGCTACCGAACTCTCACTAATTCCGAGGCTCTCAAGATGGACTGAAACGATTATTATTAAAAGTATTGAACTTACAAGCAACTAGTAGTGATTGCATTCAAATGTGTTAACATCACTCCTTTGGGCAGTCCCGTGGTCCCTGAAGAGTAAGCGATCACCAACGTATCAATTTGTCCTTGTACTTCTACGGACAGAAAGTCCTCATATTTCACATTCTTAATCATCTTATTCTTTTCCAAAGCTAGATCATTATACATTATAACTTCAGAATGTCTATCTTCACCGAATAGAATTACTTTCTTTAGGAATGGGAGGGTTCGAAGTGTGTCTGCATGAGTTTTGTAGATTGTTGGAGAACATATGATGTATAGCGGTTTTGAAATGTTTAGCGCGTGTAGTAACTCTCCTGAAAATATAAAAATTATTGCTTTAGGGGTATTTACGTAACGGACTGCCGTTCGATCCCCAGTCGCCCCGGGCACATACCTCTGACTTTTCGTAGTTATGTGTGTATTAAAACTGTTGATTATCGCTCGCTTAGTAATGTGCCCGGTAGATGGCAGTAGGCTCGCCCCCTATTACATTGGAATCTAAACATAACTGGCGAATCGTTGGTGTGTAATACACCTCTGCCTATCCCTTCAGGGATACAGGCGTGAAGTTATGTTGTGTTATGTTATCATCATTTTAGCGTCTTTTCCCGGTTTCCCGGTCCCCTCTTTGTTCGGTTTATACAGCTTTCATGGGAACGACAGCAGTTTGACCTCTTAACCCTGAAAGAAAAGCTTGCGCCAGAATCCCGTCCGTCTATCAGCAAGTGCACCGGCTTGCGGGTGAGGTTAGCGTCGCCCCGAAGGTCTTGGAGTGCCTCATACACCCATAACAACCGTTCATGGCTCCACTATTATTTAGTAGAAAAGAGAGATGAATCCGACACGTATAAATAAAATAAAATAAATATTCTACGACCCGAAGTAAGCATAGTTTAACTAGACTTGTCTACGCCCGGGACTACCGGCTTCCATGATCGTGGCCTGAGGATGGTTGTCGGCCGACTCACCGTCCTTAAAGAAGCAGGCCAAGACGGAGGCGTGTCGTGTGTGTCTTATACACGCCTGCCTACTCACCGTCGCGGGATAAAACCCGACTCCATAGGTGAGGCCGCGACGGCGGCCAAAGTCCGCCGGTAACCATGGAGTTATCCTTTCGAGGGCTTAGCCGGGATGCCCGGCAATGAACACTTAGGGAGGACACCGTGTGGTTTTAGTCGGTCCGATTCCGACACGCCCATCCCCCTCGGGTTTCAACCCATCGTTGCCAACGATGGGGTGAAACCCGAGGGGGATTCCACACGTAAAAAACAAAGCTTGTATTATGGGTACTAGAATGAGGATAAACATACATATATAAATTTGAAGTTTGTAAATTTATACATATTATACATAGAAACATCCAGACCAATGCAAATAGACATATTCATGCATACAATTATTTGTACTGAGCGGGAATCGAACCCGCGCCCCCCATAGAAGCAATCGTATGCACTACCGCTACGCGACGGAGGCCATCAGTCTTATGTCACCTACCTTTAATATAAGAAGTACTGATAGGTGTTATAATGGCGCCTGCACAGACTACGCCTACCACAGCCCCCCAGAAGTCTTGTCTGTTCTCCGAAAATATGCCGATCGTATCTCCCTTTTTAACGCCTATACGAACGAGCGACAGGGCAAAGTTCATTGCTTGCTGTAATATTTCTGAGTAAGTTAAACGCTCGTCTGTGGCTCCGTTAATCTGGAAAGACGAAATTGAAATATATAAAAAAGTACTATCTAGATCCAAACTAAAAATAGCTTTTAAAATGGGTTCCAAAATACATACATAATATTATACCTACATAGGAACCTAAGACCAATGCAAATTATAGACCATATTCATGTATGCAAAATTTCCACTGTGCGGGAATCGAATCCGCGACAGTTATGACCTTTCATGCAGCAGAAGTACAGGCCTAGGCCTACTTCGTGAACATAATTATATTGCTGCTGTCTTGGAAGATGGGTAGGCCTTCGGTGTGGGATGCAATGTGCATTCACACTTATACGCCTTCACACCTTCCAAGCACATCAGGCTGCACCGGCGCTGCTGCTGCATCTGCGGAAAGCCTCAAACGGCGTAAATACTCTAACCTAAAAGTAGTTAGTAATTTTAGTAGGTGATGTTTTTGAGCCGTTTGGGTTTGAGACCTTGTTGGGACATGGGATTGAGATTTATAAATATTTGGTAAATAGTTATTTTAGTTTATACACTGTAGCAATCGTTTTTTTTATTATCATTGTAAGCATGGCGTTTGAATAAATAATAATAACCCGTTATGTAAAATGTAAAACAGCATTGTACCAATCTGTGACAATGTTATTCATACACATATGTATTTTAAAGTTTATAAACATTCAATATGTACAATTATACAATAATTTCTCGACCTACAAATAATTTAAAGAAATCTACTGAAATAAGTGCGATTTCCTACTATATGGTTAAGAAATTTTAAGACGTTCAGAAAAATATCTTAAAGAAGTTGAAATTCTGTACTACTAGTGGCTCATAGTGGCTAATAGCCAAACCTTTACAGTGTAGATATATAAATATTACACATTGAAATAATACTATTTTTACGGAACCTATCATGATTTATTTTATTATTTCCACTGATGATGATGATATTCTCGTAAACAGCCGACACATATAAAAGTAATAAATTACTAACGCCATCTAGCGACAAATAGCAAAGTCATTAATGATACCATTACAAAAAAATAACCTAAATTTAGTAGAAAATTATATATTAGCAGTATTAAATTTCTTAAAAAAAAATTATTATAATTTACAGCGTTCACCACCTTGTATACGCATGTGGGCGCCCGCACTGCATACCTTTTTTTTTTATTTTCGTGCCGAAATCCTTATTCCGTTATTATATCCGTTATGTCGGGCTTGAACCGACTAAAACCGCACGCCGTCTCGGTTCTACAGACGCCAGGGTGTAAGGTTGCCCATAGAGCATATCCCTCGCACCTTGACTGACCCTGGGCCATCTCCGGTTTCAAGATGACCCCTCGGGTAGATACCTATTGTTTCGTTCAAATAGTATGTATTTTTGCAAGACAAAGTCATAATCATGCGTGCACGCGATGAGATAGCGAACTGCGGATAGTATATATTTTCTTCAACAGTGTTATTTATCACTGTGATAAGATTACTTAACAATAAATAAATAATGAGACGTTATCAATTATCATATTTAATTTGACGTAATTTTATTGCTTTCATAATCGTTTAGATAACGCGTCCGTTGTTCAAAACACAGAGATAATATTTTTACTCTCCAGATAAAAGGTGTAGTTAATAGGTATATCTAATCACGGTACTATCCAAGGGAGCGGTATGTCAACAAATCCGGCAGATTAACATACAAAAATATGTTACAGGCATATAATAAATAGGTGAAAGGGGTGCAAGGTTCGCAATACGCCACGGGCGAAGCCGGTGAGGGTCTGCTAGTTAACCATATACTGTGTAGAGTAATGCGTAAATCAGCCAACAGACTTTAGATACGGACGGAACTTGGACCTGTGTATGTATCCCCATCAAGATCTTCGGGGCCTAAGCTAGGTGAGCTGCAAGCCGCATCACCTGCTGATTGACTGAGGATGCTTCGGCGTGGGCTTTCCTCCCACGTGTTGCCTATCATCGAGGTGGTACTTTCGGGGATGAACGGGGTTAAATGCACAATGAGTGGCCTCTTTCAGGCAACTTTAGGATAGACAGAAATGAAAAGTACATAATATAAGTGAGTGTTGGTGTAATTTTATAAACATTTAATAGAATTCGTCACATGTATAATTTATATTATATTTTTATTAATTTATATTATATTTCAATTAAATTTTTAAGCACTTTGTATGCTTACTTTTTTCTAAAGATTTAGATCGGAAAAAGAGAACATCTAGGACGGGACTTGAACCCGCGACCAGTCCCTTACAAGGGGAATGCTCTGACCAACTGAGCCACCTAGACACGTCCCAGATATTCGAAATTTTCCGATTCGGAATAAGGGACTGGTCGCGGGTTCAAGTCCCGTCCTAGATGTTCTCTTATATTATATTATTTATAGTTATTTCGTCATCTAGACCTGACATATTCCTTTATTCTAAGAGGTTAACACATGTGGTTCTTGTGGAACTTACTGTACCGTGGGAAACAAATATACCGAAGGACCACACAATAAAGAAAAATAAATACTATGATCTCACAAACGAATTAATCAAAAAGGGTTACGTGGTTAATTTGTATGCAGTGGAAGTGGGAGCGAGAGGTATACCAGCAAAATCTCTCTATAACCTACTTAAAGATCTAGGCCTATCGAGAGCTATAATAAGTTCATTACTAGGACGAATGTCTAAAGGGGCACTAGTAGGTTCGTATCAAATTTGGTTAGGCAGGGAGGGGAACTTGGGTAGTGAAGGTGAGTGTTGATGTACATCAACAAACTTCCCCTTCTAAACCCCTTCTAAACCTACACTTGAGTCGCAAGTCCCAGGCACTGTCCCGAGTTCCCAACTCAGCAACGCGATGGACCCGGCACCCGCACGGAGAATCCATGGATTGCTAAGAATATCGGTGTATATACATACATATATAAATAAATAGAAAGAGAATGTGAGGAGTGTTTTCAACTACTACAATAAAGTAAGGTGACAATTCACATATTTTTGAAAATATTTATAGATTGTGCCTATCTAATGTTTACTGACAATGCATTCCATAGGCCAACGGCCTTCACAGTAAAAGATTTGCCATGATAGGCGGTAGAATGCACTTGCACTTCCAGCGTCAAATATAGATGACCTCAAGGTTCTCACATGTGTGTCATGGACAAGTCTAAAACGTCATTCAAGATACGTAGGAGCAGTGAGATTGAAAAGAACGTAATATAATAATGTCAAAATAGTAGTATTACTTAGAAGTTATTTTGAAACCCGCATCAAAGTTGGTCAAAAGCTAGTTGTCCGCGACTCCGTCCCCGTGGATTTCTGATCCTGTTCTCGCTACTCATGGAAAACTGTTTTAGAGCATATTATCCCTGTATCAAATTTTAGCGGCATCCGTTCAGCCGTTTGAACGTGATTGAGTAACAAACATTCAAACATCTTCACATACTTTCCCATTTGTACCTAATATTAGTAGGTTTTATAATTTTAGTAGGAAGTAGGATAAATCTTCTTCATTCTTTAGCAAAACGAGACACAAATTAGTATAATAAGGTTAATAGAACGCCAACAAATACCAAATTACTCTAACCAAACAATATTTCCATCCAAAGGTGGTCTGGCAGAACTTGCTTTTAGCGATAAGGCTATGCTACTGCTCTTTTTTTCTGTATATATACCATTAACTATGCAATAAAGTATATAATGAATCATAGAAAAATTAAAAACCTCCTACATGCGACATAGCTAAGAATACTCCCGACTAATTCACCTTTAAACAAAAACAAAACATAAACAGGTAAAATGTATATATTTGTATATTTATTTCAAATAAATAAACACAGATACAACTGAAGCAATTTAAAACTTCTCTTCTTTCACGTATAAATAGGTACATTATTAGTAAGTAATATAGGCAACATTTTATCCCGATACTCCCACCGGATCGAGACTTCCGCGGGTATAACTTCGATTTGTTGCTAGTCACATATTATTATATACGCTTCTTTAGCGATACAAATTCCAAGCTTGCACTAACCAATGCTACGTTATTCCGATACTGCCACATTTTCTCCAAAATGAAGTCACCATAATTAATATTTGCTGGCACTAAAGCGACCCTTGGACCATAAACATAATATGGATTCTTTAGCATGTCGATATCTTGCGATAATCACTCGGTTTGTTATGAAATCGCGACACGGCTGTTTAGTACAAGAGGGAAACAGATACTAATTATCCGACAGTAGGTACGCGGTGCAATCTTGTTTTACTTGTTACGTATGTAAACAATGTAACTGTTTGTTTTCTTCTATATACCTACTATTATAAAATTGTAAATAAGTTGTGTTTGTTGATTGGAGAAATATAAAAAATACTTGGGTTATATTAAATGAACGATTCAGAATACTTTTTTTTTTTAATTCTTGTCTATGTTCGCAATGGACGCAAAAACAAAAAAAAAAAAAACTACTTCCGGGCGGGCTTAGCCGCAGGCATCAGTTATAAGCCATTTTTAAAGTTCAATCACTACCTACTGGAATGTTAAGTGAACAATGACAATCCCACTATTATAGGCTAGTGATCCGCCTGACTTTCGAATGGGTGATATCCGTTCTCCAAAAGTTTATGGAATAAATTACACATATACATTATATATAAACCTTCTAAAATCTAGTCTATGAAGTAACTATCCAAATTATTCTTATTTTTTTAAAATAAATTGCTCTGAACTTATTATTTATCTTTACGTATTCTTTATTTATTAATGTAATACATTCTTTATTTATTAATGTAATACCTACTTGACATCTTATCAATATAAGCATAGACGAATATATTGTTATTGGTCTATGCTGGTCCGAAGATAAGGACAAAAGATATTTTAAGTCTGTCCCGCTTACTCTTACCACCAATGTTAATTGGGCATCCGTCTCTGATTATAATTGTCATTCTAGTATCGTGTCTATAATCTATATACATTCTCAGTCTACGACCTACCCGTACACTGAGAATAGATTTTGTTCTCCATCTTCGAACCACCCCTACATTTTTACCTAATACTTATACCTCTTTGGTTTGGCACCGACTTCAACAGAAGTTAAGTTCAACAGTGTTATATATGTACATTTTTCTATTTCGATTTGAATCTTTAAATGCTGTCATTTTTGCACTTTTTCCTTCTTGGTCCATGAACACTTTAGTAAACAAATTATTATTATTTTTTCTCTTTTTTTAGGGATTTTTATCATATCATATCTAGTTAGTTATATTATACTAACATTAGTTTATCCTATCCTACTATAACTATATATAATGTTATAAATGTGAGAGTTTATAAAGGTGTTTGGATTTTGTTTTGCCCCGAAGATCTATTGTACCGTACGATGAATGAGAGCACTAGTGGCAAGCTAGTCACTAGCCCTTAGACCAATAGCACTTTAAAGCCCCTAAATACTGTACATTGCATTGCATTGAGTAATAGTATCTCTTTATTGTACACCAAGAATAAGATAAGAAGAAATACAAATATTACATTAGGGTATATACATTGGCGGCCTTATCACACTGTGGCAATCTCTTACAGGCAACCATTGGATGGAGAAAAAAAATTGTAATAATGAGTATTTATACTCATAAAATTAGTAATATTATAAACCAATTACTTTGATTTCTGTGTTTTCCAAACATTTTGAAAAGGCCATGTATCTTACAATTTGTAATTTTTTCAGTAACTAAAATCTTTTATGAATGAAAATAATAAATTCAATGTTGTTCCAAGAATTATACAAGAAAACCATTTACTGTAACAACAAAACCTCTGGAGAAAACAACTTTCATTCCCGTCTATGTCACAACTTCAAGTAAGTAATATGTTTTATAAAATAATATTATGATACGTGATTGAGCTACCTACTTAATTATTTTTTAGGTTCATTTAGTAAACTTTACTTATTACATAATAATTTCCTCTTAGCCTGATACGCCCAGAAAAAGAAAAAAATAAGAGCAATACAATCAAAAATAGATATTTACAAAAGAAAACTATTCACAGCTTAGAAGAGCTTCTTAACGTTTTGTTTAGAGCTTCAACGACAGTTGTACTCTTACGGAATCCTTCGTGTATGAATCCACCTCGAACTGAAACGGTTATTATTTTTGATTACTAGTTATAATTATAATAAAAAGCAAACAAACCTGTGGTACTGAGCATCATTGATTGGCATGGCAGTGCAAGGAGCTTCACGGTAGGTTCTGTCAGGCTCTTCATAGGTTTGTTTTATATTTTTATTTTTTAAACATGTAATTAATATTTATAGAAAATTGAATAAAGGAAATAATAATTATAGTATATTATTTATTTTCTTATATGAATAGTAAAATCGTTTTATTTATTTTACTGGTTCATATTTAATTGATATTACCTACGAATTTTATTATTTTCTTAGATATTCAAGCCATAAGACACTAAGGAAAACAATTTGTACGTATGAAATAGTTAATATAGCTGCGCTCATTACCAGCTGATATCATACATTCATTTTTGTTCATTATTTACTTCAATATAATTGTGTCCCGTTGCTAGCAATTGCACTAGTGGACGTATTTTCAATCACGTATTAACAGAAAAATTACTCACACTACTAAAAAAAAATGTGTCTGGTACACTTACCATTTGGTTTAGTATGCATGTGATGGTACACGAAATTTCTTTACTTATGTGTGCGTAAAAATGTCTTTGTGTACTGTACATGTTTACCTCGCCTACCGCCAAAAGCGGCAGAAAAATTACTTAACGCCGGGGACATTGAAGGCATCTCCCGTTTCTTAGTAAGACTTCACCTTATTATTATAATATGCTCGACTGTGCAAACATTCATAAATATTTTTGTGGTCACAGCTGTTTTGGAGGCTGCAGTATAAGATGACAGTGAACAGCTGGAATCGCTGAATATCGTGCATGCGTAACGTTAATGTTTGGAATGTATAAGCTAAATAGAGCTAAAAGCTGAGATCGCCGTTATTTGTTTTATTATGCATATTAAAGTTAAAATCGTCTCCGGAGATTTTTCTCTGGTTTTCAAGAATCTCTGGAGAATATCCGGAAAAACCCCGGTAAACCATAAAATTCAAATGCAGCTCATTTTCGTCATCACTTTGATTTTTTGAAATGTTGTCTAATATATACTATTATTTCCTTTATTCATTCATCTATGTTAAATGAATAAAGGAATAAATTATATTTTAAAAATACAGAAAAACACACAATTACATTGGAAAATATTAAAAACTATCTGTTGCCCTATTTCACTACCCCAACCTATATAAGATCCACCATTATATTTTACAAATATGACAAATTATGAACCAAAACCTTCCTCGAGAACCACTCTATCTATTGGTGAAAACAGCGTGAAAATCGGTGCAAGTATTCGAGTTTATCGCGAACAAACAGACAGACGTGGCGGCACACTTTGTTTTATAATATGTAGTGATTTTGTATATGTATAGTACAACAGATTACATAATAATGCCAAATAAAGTTTATTGCTGTAGGTCCCAAAGTTAACCGAAATTTAGAAAACGGCCGCCTTTCTCAATTCATCTTACTTTAAATCATAGCTCGCACGTTAATGCTTAGTGTAGTTAAAATTTACACACTATATGTACTACCTATACATTTAGACATTTTGAGGGTGCTGACACTAGTAAATTCGTCAATAAGATCTGATAAAGTCTGATATTAGGGCCTGGGCTGGGGTATTCTTCCACCCCAACAACGCCATCTAGTGTTATACGTTATAACAACTAGGGCTTTGACCCATAGATATCGTCATAATATATTTTTTGGTCCGTGCTTGGTTTCTTTATTATAATAACCCAAAAGAATGATTTTACACTACATTTACACAAATTGTTTTGTTTACAAATTGATTAATATATTATTTTATTTGCATGTAAAAACTCATAAGAAAAATCTGTATTGAAATGTAATTGCATGTAAAATGAGAAATAATAAAAGGCTTATTTATTATTATTATTTATTACATTTACACAATAAATGTCTGTGTTGTGACCACTGACAGCGTAGTAACACTATTATAAAGATTGTAGCATAGACCTATATATAAATATATTTAATATGTTTATGATTGGTCTATGGATCGTAGTAACTATTATTAGAATATATTATTTAATCTGTGACCTCAACATTCTTATAATGATTTTTTAAATAATTTATTTGTAAATTACGAATTGTACATAGACTATGTAGTTCACTGAATCTGTTAAAGTTTTATGATTAAACGCATAGATGGCTCTATTCGAACTAATTGTAACAATATTTTTTGTTTCCTCCTTTTCCTGTATGTAATGTTCCTTACAAGTTTTCTGTATCCATCTAACACCGTTATGTACATGTTCATTTGAAAACAATATATTAAATTATTATTATTATTACTAGCTGTTGCCCGCGGCTCCACCTGCGAGGAATTCTGATCCCGTTCCCGGTACCCGTGGGAACCTATTCCCGGGATGAATATCCCTGTATCAAATTTCAGCCAGATCCGTTCAGCCGTTTTTGCGGGTAAGAGCAACAAACATACATACATACTCACAAACTTTCGCGTTCATAATATTAGTAGGATAAACATTTCCATCATGCAAAACATTATGTGTAACTCTAGCGGTTTTGGCAGCACAAGGCAGAATGCTTGACACTTATCGTCATATTTTGGACTATTCAAAGTTTCATTAAAATCCATTCAGTAGTTTTTACCTGAAAGAGTAACAAACATCCATCCATCCATCCATCCATCCATACTTACAAACTTTCGCGTTTATAATATTAGTAAGATTATTACAATGAAATTCCTCAAATATTTATATTATTTAAAATTGTCAATAGGTAATTTTACTATAAAATTGGTTAAAAACAAGGATCTAAATAAATGTAGGAAACGTTTATTTTATTTCAATACATGTCCCAAAATTATTAATTGTTATTTGATTGTTTGTTTAGGTTTTTTTTTTTGTCCATTTTACTAATTCTCCTAGCCTCACATTTCGATATTTGCTACCATCTATGGACCATAATAATTTTGCTAGCTTGGTAATACCACAAATTACATTATATTATTACATTATTTTTTAATACATTATTTATTAATTACATTAGAATAATATTATGTAATCAGTGGTAATACCAGCTATAAAACAAGATTGTATTTTTTTACTGAAGCGTTTGATAGATGGCGTTGTAGATAGTTTTGGAGTGTTCAGACCACAGTCACGCTCATACAAGCCGTAAATTCCCAACTAGATGTTGCCTGCGACTTCGCCCGCGTAAGTCCTGATACTGTGGGAATATCGGGATAAAAAGTGGCCTTTGTTACTCAGAGACAATGTAGCATTCTAATGGTGAAAGAATTTTTGAAATCGGTTCTAGAGTTTCAGAGTTTATCAATTACAAACAAACAAATCTTTCCTCTTTTTAATTGAGCTGAGTGAGACGAAGTCGAGCGAAAGCTCCTCCTTTGTCACAGGTCTCCTCCTAAACTACTAATCCAATCAGAACCAAATTTGGCATGATTAAAGAGGTCAATCAGAGGAAGGTTTATGAATATATTTTGAAAAAATTAATGCTACCACAGCGGAATGATCACCGTTAAAAAAATTCCAGATGGAATTACATAATAACCGCTCGAGACACTGTGACCAAACTTTACACGAAGCATGTCCAGAGTTGTGACTTTCAAAAAGAATTTTCAAAATCGGACTTGCCACGGAGGAATGATCACTGTTCAAAATTTTCGAAATGTGATTCACGATGTCCCACTCAGCTCAACATTGCAAGCAGCGATTCGCCTTGCAGACCTAGTAGTTTTAGTATAGACATAATTGTTATTCTCATAATTAACTTAGAGCTCATCATACCGGTCTGTCCTTTTTATTATTACGCCACGCATTCAAACCGGTACCTACTAGTTTGCGAATTTTGAAATCAGTTAACATTTTTATTACACATTCATTGTGGAATATATGTATACCATGCTGTGCCTGCGAATTCGCCCGCGTGAACTTATAATAATAATAATAATAATAAATGTTTATTTGACTTAACTACACATTTTAGACAGATGGTTACAACTCTAAAATCAAACAGAAAGGACACTGAACATACTGAAACTGTATTCCATACTAGGCTAATGCCTGTATTATGGAAGACAGCAGTCAGACATAGAAATGCGGTATATAAAATAAAAATATTACTAGCTTATATATAATATTAACTTAGATGTGGATTTATGTTTTGTGCACGGAACTCTAATTCTTTAGTTTGTTTAATGTGCGCCATTTAGTAAGTTCATCTCAAGTATATACTTAACCTTAAAGTAGCCTATGTCACGCCTAACATTAGCTATCTGCCAGAGATAGTCCCGTCAAAATCAGTTGCAGAGATTACCTAATTCAAACAGATAGAAAAACAGACAGACAATAATTAAAAACATTTTTTTTTTCATTAAAAACTCAGACACTTCCATTTTATTATTTATAGAATAAGTAGATGAATAGATTTATACACAGAGTAATTAATATACTACGGATTTGTACGACCTCTGTGGTTGTGATTCCCGCTCAGTGCGAATATTTTTATGCATTTTTTTTTTATTTGCTGTCACGCGTAAGGATCGCTAGAGGAACTTCCGCATCGCGTGAATTGGCAGGTTGAAAGCAGGAGAGTCGCCTTTGCAGATACGGCCAGGCTACGTGAAGTCTGGCCATGCCGGTTCCCCGCGGCCCCAGTAGGAGAGGTAGAGCCAAGAAGTGCTGGCTTTGTCCCACTACCATGGATGCCGGAAGGGGAATCCCGGACAGAGGTTTTGCCTGATGCGACCGGGACTAACGCGCAGATGATGATGATTATGACTACCTGCATCATCATCCTCCTGCCCTTATCCCAAATTGATTTGGGGTCGGCGCAACATGTGTGTTTTTTCCATTCATCTCTGGTTGCGGTCATCTCAACATTCCCTACCCTTCCTAACCATATCCTCTTTCACGCAGTCCATCCATCTCCTCTTAGGTCTTCCTCCCCTCTTGTAACTGTCCACTTCCATAAATGCTTTCCTCCTTACGAGATTACTTTCATCCCTTCGCATTAAAAAAAAAAAAAAAAAAAAAAGGTACATGTCGGAACAAGGACAAGCGATTTCCTAGCAACTTTACTGTTATTGGCGCTACTTTTAAACTTCCTCTAATGTACTCATTCCTAATCTTATCCATTCTTGCCACACCACACATCCATCTCAGCAATCACATCTCGGCTGCATGCAGCCGTCTGTCATCCGTCGCCTTTATTATGATCTATGATTATGAATACAACATTCGGTACTTAAAGTAAACACGCCGAGCACATCAATAAAGATTAGACTCAAAAAATTGCCAGCCTTTCGAAATGTACATTTCCGTGTGTCAAAACTAATTTCGTGTTCCTAAATTTCATTATAAAGTGTCATGTGTCTTTATCTATATTTCTATACCTAATATTATAAAGAGTTAAAGTTTGTGAGGTTGTGGGGTCTCTGTAACTCCTGCACTGATTTAGAAAATTCTATAAAGCCTAAATGTCAACAAATCCAGCAGATTCCTAGCAGGGCATATATGGGTCAAAGGAGTGCAACAGAAATTCGTAATGGGTACACTACGGGCGAAGCCAGGGAGGGTCAGCTATCTAAAATAAAAGTAGCATAAGTTATGCCTTATGCATCAGCTATCTGCCAGTGAAGGTCCCGACGAAATCAGCCTAGCCGTTTCCGAGGTCCAAGTTCAGCAGACAGACAAACAAAACATTTTAAAATTTGCTTTTTTTCTTCGTCAGTTTTAAAATTACACATTGTGTTTTAAATATTTTACTGAATCGGGTCTTAGGTCACTTATTTGACCTTGGTGTGACTGACGTGGTGTGGACACGTTTCATCTATATCTGGTTTTTTTTTATACCACTCAGGTGGCAGACAAGCTCACGGCCCACCTGATGGGAAGCGTTTACCGCTTGCCTATGGACGCGTGCAATACCAGGGGCATCACACTCGCGCTGCCGACCCTGTAAATCACTTCTAATGTGAAAATGAAGAACCCCATATTGTATTTATATCACACTTTTAATTTTGTAACGTATTTGAAAATACCACGTACGTAGCACAGACTCACAGAATCTTACGATTTTGACTGTAAACCTACTTGCCAGTGGAAGTAAATTTTCGGCCTCTACTGCTCAAAGGTTTGAGAAATCTTTTAGAGTTAACCTCGCCTTTGTACATAATTTATTTTACGTGTAATATATCCATTTATGTCTTTTTTTGTGTACAATAAAAATGAGTTACATAATATATATCCTTTTCTAGGTAATTATCTCCATGCTATATTTCAACAAAATTGGTTTAGCCGCCTAGACGTAAACCTCCTTTTTTTTTTTTTTTTTTTTTACGTGCGGAAATCCCTTCGGATACCCCCCCGCCGGCCTGCAGGGGTGGTTATGTCGTGTCTCGACTAAAACCGCACGGTGTCCTCCCCAAGTGTCCGTTGCCGGGCACCCCGGGTAAGCCCTCGAAAGGATAACCCCAGGGTTGCCGGCGGACTTTGGCCGCCACCGCGGCCTCGCCTGGTGGGGTCGGGTTTTATCCCGCTTCGGTGAGTTGGCAGGCGTGTGTAGGGCACACACGACACGCCTCCGCCACGGCCTGCTTCTGTAAGGACGGCGAGTCGGCCAACTGCCGTCCTCAGGCCCCGATCATGGAGGTCGGTAGTCCCGGGCGTAGATGAGTCTGCGGCGTCCTCGCCGCAGACTGCGAAACTCGGGGGGCAGGGTTCTTTCCCGCTCCCTCTCCGCCGTCTCTTTCGCGCGCATTACCTGCTCGCAGAAAGAGGCGGCGGCGTGCCACTTGCTCCCGTCGGAGACCGCGGCCCTCACCATGGTCTCCAACGAGAGAACGTCCACGCCCAGGACCGCAACGAGATCCCGGCGTTGACTCGCCCACGCAGGGCACTCCACCAACGTGTGGAGCGCCGTGTCTTCGCCAGGATCCTCGCAGTGCTGGCACTGCGGCGTTGTCTCCCGGTGGATGCGCCACAGATACCTACCGAAACACCCGTGTCCGGTAACCATCTGGCACATCCGGTAGGAGAGGTCCCCATGGTCCCTCTCCAACCACTCCTTCATGATCGGTCTCACCGCCGCAATGGTGGATTCCCCCCACCTTGGGTGCTCAAGTCGCACCCTCCATGTCTCCATGAGTTCCTGGCGGAGCAGGGACCGCTGAGCCCTGATTTCTCGGGGCTCCGGCCTATGGCCCCGCTCCAGCGCCTCCTTGCGCCACTGGTACAGCAGCGCAAGGGCTCTCGCTTCCAGGTCCCATGGAGGGGTCCCAGCTAGGAGACATGCCGCCTCGACGGAGATCGTGCGATATCCCCTGATGACTCTGACGGCCATCGCCTTTAACGGGCTGTTAAGAACAGCCACGTTGCGGGCCGCCAGAGTCTCCGCCCATACGGGGGCCCCGTATAGGGCCATGCTTCGCACGATCCCCAGGTACAGTCTCCTAGTGGGGGCGTTGGGTCCCTTAACGTTGGGCATCAGCCGCGATAGCGCGGCCGCAGCCCCCCTCAGTTTCGGGACCAGACTTCGGAGATGAGGTCCGAAGTCCCATCGGCTATCGAGTACGAGCCCAAGGTACTTCATCGTGGGCTCGATGCCGATGCTTACGCCCCCTACGGTTATGCCGGTTCCCGCAGGTGGTCCTCTCCGAGGCCCGTGAAAACACATAGCCTCGGATTTATGGAGAGCCACCTCAAGTCCCAGCCGCCGTATTCGACCCACGACTTGAGCAACCCCTGCCGTGGCCTTCAGTGCCGCGCTTCGATACGTTGCTCCCCGCGCCATAACGAGGGTGTCGTCAGCATAGCACACTATGCTGACACCCTCGAGCAACGTACCGCGCAGCACCCAGTCGTATCCGATGTTCCACAGGAGTGGCCCTAGGACCGACCCCTGCGGAACACCGCACGACACTTCTCGCCGCCCTGGCCCTAGCCAGCTCGGGTAAACTATGGCCCTCTCGGATAGGTATGCCTCGACAATGCGGCGGAGGTAAGGAGGCACTCCGTGATACGCGAGCGCCTCCCTAACGCAGCTCCAGGGTAGGGTGTTGAAGGCGTTGGCGATGTCAAGAGACACCGCCACCACCACCCCACCCCGCGAGACTACTTCCTCCGCCAGGCGCCTAACGCGCATGATCGCTTCCACGGTGGAGCGCCCCCGGCGGAAACCGAACTGGTTGTCCGCCAGATCTGGCCCCACGTTCGTGAGATGCTCGACGAGGCGCTCTGCAATAATCCGCTCAAAGAGCTTGCACACCTCGTCGAGCAACACGATCGGCCGGTAACCAGATGGCTGGTCCGCCGGCCGCCCCGCCTTCCGGATAAGGACCAGTTTCCCCGTCTTCCAAGCCTTTGGAAACTGGCCCCTTTCGAGGCATGCGCTAAAGAGCGCCACCAGTCGAGGCCCTAGTTCCTCCAGGGCCAGGACCCATGCTCGGCCTGGAATGCCGTCGGGTCCGGGGGCAGTGCATTTCCGGGCTTTAAGCCGGAGCACTGCTACCCCCAGTTCACTCTCCCTGACTTCGGGCACATCGCTCTCGCTATTATCAGCGTCAGGCGCCTGAGGCGGAGCCATACGCGGAGGGACATGCTCCTCCGCTCTCGCAGGGAACAAGGAGCCCAGTATCCCCTCCAGCCGCTCCGGCTGGAGGCTCTGGGTCAGTAGGGGCGCCCTTGGGCGGATTTTGCCCCTGACCGCAAGGTAAGGACGCCCCCATGGGTTCTGCTCCAGAGACTCCAGCAGCTCTTCGCGGGCCCGCCGTTTGGCCTGCTTAATGGCTTCCTGGAGGGTCCTCTTGGCCCCCTTGTACGCCTCATACAGCTCCGCCTCTCGGGCTGCCGCATCGTCTGGGCGGCGACGCCTCCGGCGAAACCTGGTGTACTGGCGGCGAGCGGTCACGCACGCTGCTCGCAGCTGTGCGAGCTCCGCTGACCACCAGTACACCTGTTTCTTTGCCGGGCCGGGCTTAACCCTAGGCATCGCCGCATCACAGATATGCGACATGGCTCTCCTGAACCATTCCGCCTCTGCGTCGACATCGGCAGGCCTGGCCAGTGACGGAATCCAGGCCTGCACTATTGATGCCTCCAGGAGAGCCTCCCGATCCAGGCGTCTGAGCGCCCAACGTGGATCCGGGGGATTCGCGATTGTCGGCGGCAGGTTAGTTGGAGGGGAGACGTTGAACCGAATATACTTATGGTCGGAATCCGTCTCCTCCTCCTCCACCACGCGCCAACCCTGGACGCGGCGGGCGAGAGCAGGGGTCGCGAATGCGACATCCACGACCGAACTGAGCCCCCGCCGCTCCCAGGTGGCGACACTCCCCCGGTTGAGGACTTCTAGACCACGGGTGTTGGCCCAGTCCTCCAGTACTCGCCCCTTGTCATTGGTTTCCCGGGAGCCCCAGGCCTGAGACCAGGAGTTGAAGTCTCCCAGGACCAAGACAGGACGAGGACGGCACGCAGCGAGAACAATGTCCAGTTCAGCGAGCCTTAGCTCAAGCTCGTACTGGTCAAGGCTTGGCGAGAAGTAGACGGCCACGACAGCCAAGCCCTCATAGTCCGCCGCGACGCAGCCTCTACACCTTGCAATGAGTGCAAGGCGCGAGGTGTCCGCGGCGGAACCCCCGAAGACGGTCGCTACGCCGTCCAGGTCCACCGGGCTTCCGGGGTGGACCCAGTACGGCTCAGCGACCACGACCACATTGATAGACCACTCCACGATGCTCTGGTACAGAAGATCCTGAGCACCGGTGCAGTGGTTTATGTTCGCCTGCAGGATGCGGATTGGCGTGTCCATTAATGGAGGTCCATCTCCGCATCCCGCCTCGAATGTGGCCGCTCTTGAGCGGCACCCCCGCTACCCGTTGCGGACGAACGGGGCTTTGGCCTCGAGGCGGCGCAGGTTCTGCTGTCCGCCCGGTGCTCCGCCGCTTTGCCCTCCGCTACGCATTTGTAGCAGCGCGGCGGAGCATCACAAGCACTGGCCTTGTGCCCGGGCTGACTGCAGCGGAAGCACCGATCCCCCACGGTGTCTCCCGCTGTGCACTGCACTCCCACGTGCCCCACAGCCAGGCACCTGAAGCACCTGGTCTCGCGGGGCTGCAGGAGTTGCACCCGCGCCTTTAGGAAGCCCCCAACGAGGAGGCTCCGTTCGTCCGCAATTTTTTGCGCCGCTGCGACGGGGCAGTTGACGACTGCTGTGCCGCGACCGGTGGAGCTGAAGCGGATTTCTCCAGCTCTCACCTGATCACGGGGGCAGCCGCCCGCCTCCACGACGGCGGAGATGACTTCCTCCGTCGTGGCCGCGTCATCGAGACCCGAAATGCGCAAACCTGCGCATTTGTTGGGTCTGGTGACGCGGACGGCTTCGGTATCCAGCGACTCCCTCAGCTTGGCCGCTAGGGCGTCGGCTTTGGGGCCGCTGGTGGCGCCGGAGACCTCGAGGAGGCGAGCTCCGGTGCGAGTTGTTTTGCACCGGAGCCCCCCCTCAATCTCGAGTGCCTTGAGGTCCACTGAGGCTTTAACCTGCCTCAGGACCTGGGCGTACCCCACGCCCTTCTCCACACCCTCCGTCGTCACCGTCAGGACGACGGCAGTAGAGCGTGGGGCGCGGAGCCTCTTCGGCGCCTTCGCCGCAGCGGCTTTTGCCGCCTTCTTAGCCGCCTTTTTGGCGGCTTTTTTCGCCTTTTTGGCGGCCCCCGCTACCACCCATTCCTCCCCTCTGGAGGAACGCTCGGGTGCAGCGGGAGCGGCGGTTTTGGCGGGGGCGGGGGTGCCGCGCTTCTTCCCCTTCCCTTGTGGCGTCGGGGCCACTGGGGCGGCAGGGCCGAGCTTACCACTGACAACAGCCGCGAAAGACGCAGTCCGTGTCAGTGGGGGACGGTAAGCCCGGTCCTCTAACACGCCAAGCCGCCTCTCGATGGCCGCCAGGAGCTGCACCACGCTAGGCGCAGGCTCAGGCGGCGGATTGGGCGCCGGCCTAGGCGCTGTTTTTGGCGCCGGCTTAGGTGCCGACTTTGTGGCCGGCTTTGGCGTCGAATTTGACGCCGACGTAGGCGCCCCCTCTGGCGGCGCAAGAGCCCTCGGGTGGTCCGCCACCTCCTGGGCTCTTGGGGCCTTCTGGGCCTCCGGGGATCCCCTGACCTTCTGGGTCAGTTCCCTGACCTCCTCCCGGAGGACCCGCTGTTGCTCCAAGGAGTTGGCCAGCTCAGTTTCCAGGCTTGTGACCCGGGCCCTGAGCTTGACCTCCTCCTCGGAGACGCTCCTACCAAGGAGCTCCTCCAGCGCCGTCCTGGCGACGGCGACGTTTTCCGCCACCGTCTTTTTTTTTCCCGACACATTTTTGGACCCCTTAATGGAGTCCGTAATGCGGGCAAGCGCTGCGAGGAGTTCCCTCGCCGCGGGGACGCCTTGGTCCCTGCCACTGGGTAGTGGAGGGACGTGCACCGGCTGCTTCATCGATCTGGACGCCGCGGTGGCCAATATTTTTTTGGCCGGCCGATCATCCTCGCTCGAGGAGACCGTCCGTTGTCCGGAGCTTCTGCTCCGGTCAAGGGACGGTCCACCCGAGCGAGGCCGCTTACGTCGGAGACCCTCCTCGGTCTCCATACGGCTGGATACTGACTCGTTGTCAGTACCCGCCGTCGACGCCGCAGACGCAATGTCTGCGTCCGTTTCCCCACCTGTCGGTAACGGAGTAGCGGGTCTGGTGAAGACGGCCTTGACAGACCGCGAGTTAGGCCCCCGCCTCACCTCCTCTTCACCCCCAGCTACCTCCGTTACATCGTTTCGGATTCCTTTGTCCGCGCCTTGGTTGTCGTTGTTGTTGGTATCGTCTGGTTTGTTTTTATTTTGGTTAGTATTTTCCATATCTAATCCCACGAGTATGGGGGAAGGGTGGTCCGTCCAGGCGGAGCCCCCTGCACCTGGATAAGCCTATATACTATGGAGGTCGGCTGGTATCCATAGGTTTTGACGACTTCGCTGTCGGGTGTTATAGACTTTTCCTTGTCGTGGGCCGGCCAATAAAGGCAAGCCCTCCGGTCAGTAAGTTCACAGCGTACCCTTCTGGAGCCACCAGTCAGGTCGTTGCTGATCACCTGCCGATTACGGAACGCGAGAGGATGGCTAGTCCTCTCACTCCGGCGGCGGCACAAGTGCCCGTCGGCCCCTGCGACAGCAGTGGGCCAACCCGCCCCTGGATCCTCCAGGACCCTACGGTGGCCTCCACCACTAACAGCATCGCTCATCCTGTCTCCTCTGAAAGCAGAGGAGTACGGAGAGCGATGTGTTCCCGCCACGTTGGGTATTGGCCGACGATCAATGCCAACCTCATGTAGGGGAAGCCATTGACCGCCGCCCAGGGTGTACCGGCCGCTCCGATTCCGTTCCCCCCGGACTGCAGCGGGATCGGAATCGGAGCGACACTCGAGGAGGTTACCCAACATACACCCCGACGTAAACCTCCTCAGATAGTAAATAAATAATAGGTCTTTACCTATGAAATTGCCGAAATTTTCTTACAAATTCATGAGTCCGTTATTCCTGTAATTTAATAGGTATTACCATTATTTATATTTTGTTTGAAAGTTGATTTCAAGATGTTACAACTCTGTATTAAATTTTATTTTTATTGGCCACTTGATAAATTAATTTGATCTTCAAAAACAGTACTTCCTAAATGCTATCCATTTTGATGATAAATTTCGTATTACTTAACAGCTGTCACTTTTCAAAAATGTAATAAAAGTTGCTGTTTGTTAGCTTAATGTTGTCAACACACAAAAAAAAACATAAAATTTGGATTTATCATTCCTAAAAAAAATGCAAAAATGTTGGTACTGAAAATTGAGTTTCCTCCAATTTCTTCAAGAAAAACTTTAATTTCACATATAACAACCGAATATAAATAATAATAAAAGCCTTTGATTCAGACATTACACATATATCATGCATTTTAATTTATTATTTTGATAACTTTTACATTTAAATATTTTTATTGCAATACAATTAAATTTCTGTCATTTCAACACTACCCATGTGCCTTTTCTTGACAAAGGCCTCCTCCAACTGACTCCATCTGTCTCTATCTTTTAACACTGTCTTTATTTCATCTACCCGAATTCTATATGGCCTCTGCCTTTCCTCCTTTTTCTGTTACCTGTGAACTAGTTTAGTACTGTCTTTAGTACCATTTATCCTTCCCTCTGATGGTATGTCTTGCCTACTTCCATTTAAGCTTCCTAATGGTAACTGTCACATCCCTTGTTCTTGTTTGCTTCTTAATAGGTGAAGTTCTTAATAGGCTTCTTAATAGGTGAATCGAGAGCGTTATTAAAACAGTTTCACGCAAACTCGGAGTGCTGAATAGGGTGAGGCGGTTTTTCACGTCGGGGCAGCGGTGTCTTTTATATAAGACTCAGGTTCGTTCCTTTTTTTTTCCTGCGTAAATCCCTTCGGACACCCGCCCGCCGGCCAGCGGGGCGGTTATGTCGGGCTTGAACCGACTAAAACCGCACGCTGTCTAGGGTCTTAAAACGACGGGGAGTAAGGTTGCCCATAGAGCATATCCCTCGTACCCCGACTGACCCTGGGCCATCTCTGGTTTCGAGATGACCCCCTCGGGTTTGGGAACCACGGTGTCCCCATCTTGTCCTGGTTTGGGGGAGGGGCGCTAGTCGTTCCACCGTCCCGGCCTGCTTCTGCTGGGGTGACAGGCGGCCACACCTGCCACCCCCAGGCCTGCGCTCATGGAGGACGGAGGTCGTTAAGCGACCTCCGGCGCCTGAGTCACCTGCGACGCGCGGCGAGAATGCTGCGTGCTCGGCGGGCCGGGAGAGTTCTAAATCTCTGCCGGGCGCACTCCGCCATCTCCTTCGCGAGCATTACATGCTCGCAGAAGGAGGTGGCGGCGCCCCACGCGCTCGCGCTCCGCACCATTGCCGCAATCATGCTGCCGAGCGAGAGGACTCCCACCCCAATGGCTGCCACGAGATCATGCCTCGGCGCCTCCCACGCCGGGCAGTCCGCCAGCGTGTGCAGCCCTGAGTCCCCGCTCGCATCGCAGTGATGGCACTCAGGCGTTGGCTCCTTCCTGATCCGATGCAAGTGGTCCCCGAAGCTCCCCTTACCGGAGATCAACTGCGTCAGTCGGTACGAGAGGCTTCCGTGTCGCCTCTCTAGCCAATCCTCCATGGTGGGCCTTACCTCCGCTATTGCGGCGTGGCGCCGCTATTGTTTTTTATAGTCATGCTTATTTGTTTATTTTTCATTATCTCTTTCAGACTCCAGAACTGTGTCCATTCATTTGCTATGCGTTTATCTATTTCTTTTGATATCATTTCTGTGGAAGATATAATTTGACCCAAATAAACATATTCGTTTGACCTATCGTTTGATTAATCGTTGACATACTATTCGATTATATTTTTGTTTACATGATATAGGTTCTTGCTTCTAGTTCGTCATGGCTTTAGTCTTTTGCGTATTTATGGGCAATTCTACTTTGCGGTTTTGTATATCTAGGTCGTTTAAAATTGTCTGTAGTCCTTCCTTCGTTTGGTAGATTATTATCATCTGCGAATCTGAGGTGGGACAGATTCTCTCCATTGACTACTATTCTTCTCCCAATCTAATCTACGAAAGCTGTAAATAACTCAGAAGACACTCGATCGCCTCTTTCTATACTTATTTCTTCTCCAGTTTAATTTTGGCTTTACTGTTTGCATATATGTTTTTGAGAATTCTAATTTATTTTTGTTCAACACCTTGCTATATCTCTTCGTGTTCCAATGAGTACAAAGCTTCACTGTAATCTACAAAATAACAGTAGCAGGTTATGTTAAATTCCTTGCCTTTTTCGAATATTTTTCTTACTATATGGATGTGGTCCATGGTCGAATATCCAGTCTTAAATCCCGCTTGTTTCTTCCGTGTATTCTCGTCAAGAGTCTTGCTGCTTCCGCCTAGTGCAGAAACTTTGCAAAAACTTTGTAAAAGTTAGGCATTAAACTTATTGATCTATAATTATTTATTCTTAATATTATTAAGTTTATTTTCTATTAATTATTTTAGTCTATTTTCGACCTTCTGTTGTAGCAATACTGGTAAGTAGTGGTAATATAGAATTTTTGTTGGCAACACTTCAACTGTTAGTTCACCATAATAACACTTCCGATTAACTCAAATTTATTGTTGTTATGTTGGTACTGGGTATCCGTGGTATGTATTTTTGGCGTTTAAAATTTTAAGAGTTGTATTTACACTGGTTTTCGGGGAAATACGTATTTTTGTACTGTTTTTGTTTTTGTTTTTATTTTTGTTCTGTTGTTGATTTGTTCGTTTATATAGAGCAATACACTAAGTTAACACTGTTAGACATTAGTAATTTAATATTTTACACGGAGCTCGTTGACGTATGTGTTTAAAATTCTGCCACCGGAACAGGATTGGTCTCCAGACAGACAGAGTTATTTTCGCATTTATTAATAATATAAGTACGAATTGTAAGGAGTAAAAGCAATTTTGTATAAAAGCAAAACGTCTGATGTTCTTCGAAATGCAGGCGAGGAAAAAATAAAACACTCAACATCATCTCGAAAGGTTACACAATAAAAACAAGTTTGTTCGCGAGATCGTTGCAAAAAGACGAACGAAATCCATATACGATATGCCTCGGCGATTTGTGAATCGCATTAATTTTATTACATATTGAAACTTTGAAGTTTTCTGGAAAGGTCGTATATTTTAAGTACTGCAAACGAATTTATACCTTATTTTTATCATTTTGACTGTGTTAAAGCTTAAATTTATTCGTCATCAATTATCGCATCTTACTTTTTAGCTACTAGTTTTAACCCAAAAAATTACGGATTTGAAATAACCAAAAAAAAATTCACGAAACCAAAAACTATTGTCTTGTAAATATAAAAAAAAAATACTCTTAATTTTAATGAAATGAAGGTGTTCATAAAGTTCATTTTCATATAGCAAGTCTTGTTGTAAGTAAACTTGATTCTTGTTTAAGCGAAACTCGTTCTACAAAATGTAAAAAAAAGTAATGTTTCGCAAAATTCGAAGTGACGGCGATGGCTGCACGGTTTTTCGCCCGGAGCTGCTTTCATTTAAATACAGATACACTATACTTGTATATGCTATGTATGAGACTCGTACAAGGTCCTTTGGAAAAGATAAAAATAACTCCGATACCTTACGGAGTCTACGAACACTTTTGAGGACAACCAAGGGTGTAGAAATAATTATTTAGCTTCATATATTTTGTGACAATTAGTGACACCTGTAGTATCTTAATGTATCGGGGTGCTTTTGGTGCTAAATCAAGAACTTCAAGGCCCAAGCTACCTCAACCTCGCCTCTGTGGCTTAGCGGTAGGGCATTCGACGGCTACGACGGGGGTGCACGTTCGATTCCCGCTCAGTGGAAATATTTGTATGCATGAATATCTTTGCATTATTACATTACACTATTTGCATTGGTCTGGGTGCTTCTATGCATGTATACTTGTATGTACAAAAAACAACAAAAAAAAGTATATAAATATATTTATCCGCATTCTGGAACCCATAACACAAGCTAATTAACCTATGCTTACTTTGGGTCTAGAAAGCGCTGTGTAGAATGTTGTAGAATATTTATTTATTAACTGCAAGCTAATATGCCCGCTGATTGACCGACGAGGCTCTGATGCACTAGGCTTTTCCCTCTGGGTCAGACGAAAGTCGCTCTTGTAAGAACCAAAATAAAGTAGATTTAGGATAGTGGACCCGGGCTCCGAAGTACTCGAAAGACGAGATCTAATATTAAGATGAAGTAGATATTCTAGACAGTCTATCTCAATCATATCGCGATGTCAAAAGTGTACAGCGTGTAAAATATATATGAGTGTGTGTGTGTGTGTGTTAAGTACACACACACACACACACTCATATATATACGCACCTAAGAAGTTATACGTACTTCTTCGGCGAAACATGATAAAAATCTTTCTAAAAATTTCATCCCTCGCGTTATTCTACGTTTGTAGAAATAATAATGTAAAAATGTATTTTACTTTATGATGTAAATAAATAATACATACCGTCAACTAACCACAAATTCTACAAACGTACTAAAAGTAAAATGTTGACTAGCTAACTTCAGGGTGTCGGTTTTCTAGCTAACTTCATGATGTTGATTTCTCGTGACGGTGTGCGCGCGCATCGTGAAAATTTACTCTCATAATTTTTCCCTGACGCGCCAAAAGAGGTATGACTTCATAAGAAGAGAGAGTTCTCGTTTGCACTGACTGATAAGTTTATGTGCTGTTGCACTCGAGGTTACGTTCAGGGAAGCTAATGATCCTATTTTTTTAGGGTTCCGTACCCAAAGGGTAAAACGGGATCTTATTACTAAGACTCCGCTGAACGGCCGCCCATCTGTCACCAGGCTGTATCTCATGAACCGTGATAGTTTGACAGTTGAATTTTCACAGATACTAAAAACAGAATTATTAATTAGTTTGTTGTATACATTGTAGTTTTACATTGGATTTACGTCTTAAAATTTAATTCATTGCAATTATATATAATGAACCAAGAATGCATTGAACAACAGAAATGTCTGGTAACAACGGTGTTTTCCTAGTTAGACTACTTGGGTAGTCTGTGTTTAGGAAAATAACAGTTTACCGTTCTGATTAGTCTAATTATACATTGTGACACATCTTTAACAAATTAGAAAATTGTATTTTAGTTAAGAAGTAGGGTAACAGAGATTAGAATAAAATTAATATTTAAGGGGGCTCCCATTCAACAAAGTGTTTTTTTTTTGCCGTATTTTGCTCGATAATGGTGCAGAACCCTTCGTGCGCGAGTCCGACACTCAATTCGCCGGATTTATTAACAATTTTTTTCTCATAGCTTAGTTTGCACCATAAGTATCAAAACCGGCCAAGTGCAAGTCGGACTCGCCCATGAAGGGTTCCGTAGCAGCAAGTAAATTTTTTTATATTTCAGTTGATTGAATGAAAGGTAAATTGCGGTTTACGATTTATGACGTATTAAAAAACACTACTGACTAGATCTCGTTCAAACCAATTTTCGGTGCAAGTTCACATGGTAATGTACATCATATATTTTTTTTACCACTTTTTACACCCACATTTTACCACTTTGGAAGTGTCTCTCGCGCAAATTATTCAGTTTAGAATAAATTATATTAGAAACCTCAATATAATTTTTGAAGACCTATCCATAGATTCATAGGTTTAATGAAAAAAGAATTTTTGAGTTTCAGTTCTATGTATGGGGAACCCCCAAAATTTATTGTTTTTTTTTCTATTTTTGTGTGAAAATCTTAATGCGGTTCACAGAATGCATCTACTTACCAAGTTTCAACAGCATAGTTCTTATAGTTTCGGAAAAAAGTGGCTGTGACATACGGACGGACAGACAGACAGACAGACAGACATGACGAATCTATAAGGGTTGCGTTTTTTGCCATTTGGCAACGGAACCCTAAAAAACGAATACGCGTTCGCGAGCTACGCTAGTTTAAGTTGAAGTTCGTTCAGCAACCCGCGTTGCCGTCGTTCACTTGTAGAAGTAGAGTTCTCAAAAATTTTGCGAAAGATGTATGCCAGGATCTGGCCGAACATTGCTTATTGGCATATCGTTACGAGCGAGCTTCTGTAAATATCCTACGACATTCTACACAGCGCTATCCAGACCCAATGTAAGCATAGCTTAATCAGCTTGTGTTAGGGGTTCTAGAATGCGGATAAACACACTTAGATACGTTTTCATTTGTAAATACATACATATTATATATAGAAACACGCACATCAATGCAAATAGACATATTCCTGCATACAAATATTTGCATTGAGCGGGAATCGAACCCGCGATCGTCGATTTATGAGTTGAACGCACTACCACTATGCCACAGAGGTCGTCCAAGTCTGTAGTTGGCATATAAACGATAAGACGTACTCGGGTGAATTTAGCACTTTTCTTTTACCATCCGGTATCCTCCCGGTAGCCGGTTATGCTGAAAAATGGAACTTCCAACCTGAGTACGTCTTTTCGGAAAGCTATATAACCTGGGAATCTTCAAATCTCAAGTTTAAAGAATCCTGATATTGTCGGAAGTTTACGTGAAATAAAACTATTTTTAACGGATTCTATCGCGATTTATCTGATGTTATTTTATATTTTACATTGATCCCGACGTTTGCTTTTATTGCTTTTACATGACTGCTGAAAAGCAACCGAAACGTCGGGATCAATGTAAAATATGCAATAACATCAAATAAATCGCGATAGAATCCGTTAAAAATAGTTTTATTTCAATTATAGAATCCTTATAGGCAAACGTGTTGCACTTTATAATCGGCCTTACCATCGAAAAGTCACGGGTTCGAATCCTGGCCATTACATTACCGACATGATACTACTCCTAACACAAGCAATTTAGCTTAACTGGAGCAGTTAACGAGAATACTGTTCATTTTAGTTACTAAGTACTTACTAATTACGATACCGGGCAGTACCAGATATGAGTTTAATTTCTAGTTACAACTTTACACATTTGTTTACACACACTTTTTTACACATTAAATAATAACTATAAATATTCTAGGAAATATTACACAGCGCCATCTAGCCTCAAACTAAGGAAATCTTCTCATATGGGTTCTAGTATACGGATAAACATACTTACATACTTTTTTTTTGTAAATTAATACATATAATACATAGAAACACCCAGATCAATGCAAATATACATATTTGCAACGAGCGGGAATCGAAACCGCGACCTCTGGCTTAGCAGTCGAATGCTCTACTGCTACTACAGAGGCGTGAGCCTGTAAAAGAAAATTCTTCAGAGTCTGCGCAAGGAAACGCGTATGGGGAGCATTTTTCCTTGCTTTATTCGCAAAACTATCGGTTGTTGGAGCTCCTCCGAGATCTTCGGGGCCAGGATAACCTTTCCCTGCAAACCAGTATACACCTGTAACTCTTCTCAGGATTAAGAGTCCAGACGGCAGAGTCAGAGAGCGGACTAGCTGGCTCCAAAGTGCCAATTTTGGATGCAACCGGGACTAACGCTGTAATGATGATGATGATGATATTAGCATTTCTTTTATGAAATTAGGGTAAAATGACACATACAGTATTGTCAGCCGTCACAACTCTACTAAAAATTAGTTTGCTACCTTAAACCGGCCAAGTGCGAGTCGGAATCGGCCATAAAGGGTTCCGTAGCAGCAAGTAAATTTTTTATGTGTGAGCTGATTGAATGAAAGGTACCTAAATTGCGGTTTACGATTTATGACGTATTAAAATAAACTACTTACTAGATCTCGTTCAAACCAATTTTTGGCGGTAGTTAACATGGTACATCATATATTTTTATTAGTTTTATCATTCTCTTATTTTAGAAGTTACAGGGGGAGGGGGGAGGGGACACACATTTTATCCTTAGGAATTATCTCTCGTGCAAACTAATTAGTTTAGAAAAAAGTGATATTAGAAACCTCAATATCATGGTCTGATGAAAAAGACTTTTTTGAGTTTCAGTTGTAAGTATGGGGAGCCCCCAAAATTTCTATTTTTGTGTGAAATGCGGTTCACAGAATACATCTACTTACCAAGTTTCAACAGCAAAGTTCTTATAGTTTCGGAAAAAAGTAGCTGTGACCTACGGACGGACAGAGAGACAGACATGACGAATCTATAAGGGTTCCGTTGTTTGCCATTTGGCAACGGAACCCTAAAAACGGTGATGCAATACTCCCAACTTAATTACTATGGAGAGCAGGTGCGTGGCACAGGATTGGTCGGCAAAGATACTCACTTACTATACTTTTGAATGGTCATAGAACATAAATTATTCATCACTAAACCACAGTTATACTTCAACCTAACTTAAATATACTCTTTAAATCATTAAGTCTATAATCGCCTACATCGATCTTAAGACCTTTTGGTTAAGGTCGTATGCGCCCGCGCACCTCAGTCCAGCAACCGACACAAGAACGCGCGGCCGCGATGCGAGTCCCAACGAACAATTCAAAAATCGAACACGAATTTACGTTTAAAAATTGAATATTTCACATTATAATAACAAAATTTAAATGTGTTAGACGTGTTTTAAGTTTAGATTCGAAATTTAAATAATGTGAATTGTTATTTAAATTATTTTTAAAGTGTAGGAATGTGGCAGTGATATACAAACGAACGAGTGTGGTGTGATTTTTTTTATTGTTTTTTTTTAATGAGAGGTGTCAACACCTCTTACTTGTGTGGGATTATATTAAAAGGTAAGTTTTTATTGATTTGCGAAACATCTGTCCATTGATAGCCGTGGGCTTAAAAACCTTCGGCTCTAAGGTCAAATCAAATATGGCTTAACGGATCGAGTTTTTTTTGTTGTTTTTTATACATCATGTTTTTTGTTGTTGTTTTAACTAATAGGTGAGGATGGGCAATTAGTTATAAGAATAACAGCTTTTTTAAGAGTTCTCGGGATTTTAAGATTAAGTTTTCTGTACAGGAGAGGTAGGTAGGTATCAAGACCAATCCAGTAACTTTTTTTGTCAGCTTATACAGGGTGAATGAACTAGCCGCAGTCTTTATTTTTCAATTAGAATTTGTCGGTTGTTTTTGATTTTCATTATTTCTATCATTATAATTGAGCGCTTTTTTTTTAAATACTCCTAAAAGTAGGAGATGCGAAATATGAAATATATCAATATCATAGTAAGTAGGTAAGAAATATACAAGGCCTGGGAGGACACCTGAAGGGTCAGCAGCGCGAGTGTGACGCCCCTGATGTTGCACATGTCCAAAGGCCTTGGTAACCGCTTCCGCAGCGAGGTATTAAAACAGGGACCCATTAATCAAGTCTTTGGGACCCAAGCCAACTTCACCTGCGAGGCGGTAGACCTGTTGACTAACGGACCAGGTTCTTGCGCAGCAGCTCTCGAGTCAGCAAGTAGTCACTCCCGTAAAAGCCAAGATAAACCACATCAGGAGGAGAAAGCGTGTTACGATCTACTGTTGAGATGGCCTCTTCTGGTGTGGGAACCATGGTGTCCCTATCTTGCCCGGGAAAGGAGGGTCGCTTGTCGCCGTGACAGGCGGACTCACCTGCCAAACCTATGCGCTCATGGAGAACAGAGGTCGTTGAGCGACCGGGACTAAGCGTGATAATGATGATGAGAGCTTGGGGTAAAAAATTGAAAAATTTAAAGGTTTGTTGATGCTGCGTTTTCCTCATGGACCAATTATGTATGCGCAACTAGTTGTGCGATGAGGATAAATTTTTAAGGCATCTCCATTGGCACAACTCCATATCCACAATGCGTACTTTCTTCATACAATTATTGCAATTAAAATGATTGCAAGTATGAACACAATCTGATATGAAGCGTTTTTTTTACAATCTCAAAAAACACCTATAAATACAGTCTCAAAAGGTACTCGTATGTTTACATTATCCAAAAAAGAATCTATGTTTACAATGTCAAAAAAAGCTTCTTTGAATACAATCTAACAAAGGTCCTATGAATACAATCTCAACACACACATGTTTTGTTTACTGTGTCGAAAAAACACCTTGGTTTACAATCTCAAAAAAAAAGGAAATTTTTGACACTCAACGTTTCTACGAAAATTGTTGACATCAATTTCATAAAATTGTTCAGTTAGAAGTGCTACGCGATGTCAATTGATTAACAAATCTTATACAATTAAACAAGCTTTTTTTTTAATATTAAAAACCGAAATTACTAGTCTTCCCTTTTCCAGCTGAACTAAATTGCTTGTGTTAGGAGTGGGTTCACATCAGTAGTGTTATGGCCAGAATAAGAACCCGGGTTCTCTCGATCGTAAGGTAGATACTCCTTAACCACTCAGCTACCGTAGCATTTTCGACGGTAACTATTTCTTAAATGCACACTACTATTTCAGAAACCGCTTTAATGATTTGGACGAAAAATGCCAAAAAATTTCGCCCGTTCGTTGTGCTTCGAAAAAACTTTCGAAGCACAACGAACGGGCGAAATTTGTTAAACTTATAAATACAGATAAACATCTGTATTTATAAGTTTGACGTATGCATCGGAATAAAGTTACATGTGATTATGAACTGTATCCCTTTTTTGCGCTTTGTCGCTAATATTACCCAGGCTTAATGCTTTAAATGTTCTTATAAAAGAATAATTTCACTGTAAGATAAAGACAAAAGCTACAGTTGAAGAATTCAAATCGCGGTCCTATAAAGTAGTGACTTTGCAGATGTATCTGTATTCTATGGATAAGTCGATTTTATTTTAGAATATCAAGAGAGCCTCGTAAGAAGGTGAACTTTCAAGTCGCTTTATTATTCGTTTTAAATCTAATCTAATAATGGGCCTGGTCACATGCTGTTGAAGGTTGCTGAAGACCGACCGGTTTTCACAACTGGTTGTAGTTTACATTCTTTTATAGAACTGGAGATAGAATGTTAATTAATGCATAGATATTACAGGCTAACATATTCCGATGTGTAGTTCTAGATTTATTTTCTACTAGCTGTCCCCCGCGGCTTCACCCATGACATACTTCGACCCCCCGTGGCAGTAATTTATTAGGTTCATAATAATTTATGGAAACTTGCCCCGATTTGTAGACATTTAAGATTACTGCTACGCTCCCCTGGATAGTAGCGTGATAATATATTTTGCCTATAATCTTCGTCGATAAATAGGCTATCCAACACAAAAAGATTTTTAGGTAGATTTCGATGCGGAATCGGAGCGGCCGGTACACCCTGGGCGGCGGTCAATGGCTTCCCCTTCACCCCTTCATAGGGTTGGCATTGATCGTCGGCCAATACCCAACGTGGCGGGAACACATCGCTCTCCGTACTCCTCTGCTTTCAGAGGAGACAGGATGAGCGATGCTGTTCGTGCTGAGATGGCCCAGGGTCAGCCGGGGTGCGAGGGATATGCTCTATGGGAAACCTTACACCACGGCGTCTGAAGATCCGAGATGCCGTGCGGTTTTAGTCTGTGCAAGCCCGACATAACCGCCCCCGCTGGCCGGATATCCCTTCGGATACCCCGAAGGGATTTCCGCACGATAAAAAAAAAAAAAAAAAAAGGTAGGTTTCGATGAAATCGATCTACCTATTGGTTTCTTGACTACTCTCGAATTTAAAAAAAATTTCTTCATAGGAGGTCAGGTCTAGTTATGACCCCCTGAGTCCGAAATGACCACTGGTCAAAAAGTTTATATATATATATATATGTATGTATGGTTCCACTTCCCAAAATTTGCGGCACTCTCACGGTCGCATTTTTGCCCCGATCGCTTTCAAACTGCAGTCAAAAATTGCTTGGGTGTAAACTTCGTTTAAGTTCGTGAACGGGTGGAATCCGGCCTAAGGGGACGGTAGGGCCTCACTTTTTGTGAAATCAGTTTTTCCTCAAAATTTCACGTTCCATGAAAGATATTCGAACCGTTCTAATTTTATCCCATAGTATACATGAATACCAACAACTTTTAATTATAAACCTATAAGATTAAAACTTTAACTAAAAGTGGAGGGGGGGGAAACCAAAATTTTTCGGGAAAAAAATCATAACTTCTAACCGGTGAACATTCTTGCAGTCGGAAACATTTTTAATCGATAGGCCATTTTTAAGTCTAAAATAAATTTCTGAAAAGTTTTCCGCTATAAAAGTTACCGTTTTCGAGAAAAAAAAATTAAACATGTTAAATATTAATTGCTTCACGAAATCTACTTGTGCGTTCCCCCTGCGGGAACGGATTTTTTCAATTCAAACCAGTAGTTCCTGAATTCGTTCAACCAAACAAACAAACTCTTCAGCTTTATAAAATTGGTATAGAAGGCACGTGTTAGTGGGCAGGCAGGCCGGGGTTGACCTGAAATTGGCGATGTATTGAAAATGGGCAGGTGAAAAACACTCGAAACCGGCGGGCTTGTATGATAGGTTTAATGACAGGAGAGGAAGCTCGTGAAGTGTGAAAGGATAGAACCTTATTATTTCAGTCTACCTCAGGGAGGAAATGGTGCGGGTATATGTATGTATTTTCTAAACACACATACATATTCTCCTTTTATTCTTAGGGGTAGGCAGGGACCCGAGGGGGCCATCTCGAAACTGGAGATGGCCCAGGGTCAGTCAGGGTGCGAGGGATATGCCCTATGGGTAAACCTTACACCCCAGATGGCGTGCGGTTTTAGTCGGTTAATCTAAAAAAAAAAAACCCGAGATAACCGCCCCCGCTGGCTGGCGGGGGGGTATCCGAAGGGATTCCGCACGAAAAAAAATGTGGTAGGCAGGGATAACAGGGCATGCCGTTTGCTTTTATCCTGACGCATTTGGTCGGAATCAACTAAACATTTTAATCATCATCATACCAGCTGTGTCTTATCTCGTCTGTTCCTGGAACGACTGCCTCCTGGCCTTCTAACTTCAAGTGGAAAGCCTAGTTGAAGGTTGCTGAAGAGCAACCGGTTCCCGCAACTAGTTGTAGAGTTTACATTTTTTATGGAACTTGTAGAATTAGATTTTTAATGAATGCGTACATATTACCAGTTTACATAATTTATACTTCTAGATTTATTTTCCATACAACATACATATATTCACACCTTTTACTCTCTGGGGTAGGCAGATCAACAGCTGGCATCGTTACGGTTGGTCAATAAGAATAAGGGGGTAGGTAGACTTGTTTTCCCTCGCTTCTGGACTGACAAGAGTCCACGGGCAGTTATACCGGTCACATTCATTGCACTTTGGAGTCCGAGATCTGCTCTCCTAGTCTATCTCTAGATTTAACTTATATTGCTCTTACGGAAGCCACTACCGTCTGACTTTTTTTATATATTTTTTTATATTTCTGGACACGTCAATTTGACTTCACCTCGCCTGATGGTAAGCTGAAGGTAAAGTCTCAGGAAAGAGCGTCACCATTACATACACGTACCATGTTAACAATGGTGGCACTCAGCTTGACGGCCTCATCTGAAGAGGAGTGTCGTCGCAGCACCGCGTGACACCCACCGGTCCCACTAGTGCTGCGACCACAATCCCCCTGCCCGGCTATGCACTTGCTGACCCCTGAACGCAATCAAACCGAAATTGGATTACTATGGAGGGTTTTTCGCAATCGTGCATGGTGGTACCCACCCGGCCGAATTTTGTGAAAAATTTGTGTCATCAATCCTGCACCAGAGCCTCGTCCGTCAATCAGCAGGAGTACTGGTTTGCAGATTAGGTTGGCTTGGCTCCAATAGTCTTAGTGGGGTTTGACATAACCTATTTCCGTAAAAAAACACTGAATGTCAAGGTTTCATTCGCCCATCCATTCGTCCGTCGGCCTACACCCGGGTTTTTGTATTCACTCGCGCCTTATAAATCTGTTTCTATAATCTTCTCTTCTTCTCTTTATATAAGTCATTTTCGTTAACATCTTTCCAAGTGTTTCTTCTGTGGCGTAGCGGTAGTGCATTCGACTGCTACGATAGGGGGCGCGGGTTCAATTCCCGCTCAGTGCAAATATTTGAATGCATGAATATGTCAATTTACATTGGTCTGGGTGTTTCTATGTATAATGTGTATGTATTTACAAAAAAAAAAGTAATTAAGTATGTATATCCGCATTCTGGAACCCATAACACAAGCTAGTTAAACTATGCTTACTTTGGGTCTAGCCAGCGCTGTCTAGAATGTCGTAGAATATTTATTTATGTATTTATTTATCTATCCGCATTCTAGAACCCATGACTCAAGCTATGCTCATTATGAGTCTATATACGCTTGTGTAGAATGTCCTAAAATATTGATTTATTTTTGTAACTAAATAAAAGCTGAACTGAACTGAATGCGTTTGATGCGCCCGCGCAGCTCGCATTGTAGTTGCAATACCGTCGTTTATATCTCTCAGATAATTACTTAAGCGTTGCGCTTGCGCTTGTACTCGTAGGTATTACTAACGCGTACCTATTGCGTACTGCATTACTACATATATATATACCTGAAAATTTAACGAGATACGTATACGTTAAATACTTAATAGGAGTATTAAACTTTGTACTGGGGACGTTTATAAAACTAAATATTAAACGGTAGTGCCTCATAGATCACGTAAGGGGAAAGGGCTTTTAGGTCACAATCACCATTTTGATGACTTGAAATTTTGGCAGTCCATGCCTTTTATATTGAACAAGCAACCCGCCCTCGCTTTGCTTCGCTTTATTTATGAAGTTTTTCTTAACTCAAGGCACATATATGTACCTATATATCTATCGGGAATACCATAAATCATTCAAATAATGAAAGACGTTTTCTAATAATTGCAGTGATTCAGAAGATTGTCCGAAACATTTACAAACAAACTCACAAAATTGGGTCTCTCTATAATTTTAGTATAGATATTTATTTATTCGGTGGAACAACATCCATAACAAAAGTATAAAAAAATCAAATTTAGTTACATACAACCAATTATAGGTCCTCACTTATACACTTAAGACTGAGTATATAATGTGTATATAATGTATATGTGTATAGCTACTTAAATCATAGGTGAAAATAAAGTGTGTGAAACTATTCTTTTATAATATAACTAGCTGACCCGGCAGACTTCGTACTGCCTCAATCGATGACAAACCTTTTAAACCTTCTCTGGACCTCCACAAATAATTCAAGACCAAAATTAGCCAAATCGGTCCAGCCGTTCTCGAGTTTTAGCGAGACTAACGAACAGCAATTCATTTTTATATATAAAGATTTAACCAAAGGGTTAAGTAGGTTTATGATTATTTTTAAGAATTTACGCTCTAGGTTATCAATTTAAATAATAATTTAATATTTGAAAAAACCTTAAATTATTTATATCTAAGAACCATCTCAATCATATCGGCTTACTAACAAAAAAAATCCGCGTCAAAATCGGTTCATCCGTGCGGGAGCTACGATGCCACAAACAGACACAGAGAAGTCAAACTTCAAACACCCCGTCGTTTTTGCATCGGTGGTTAAAAATAACAACAAATACCTAACCTATCCTACACAGCTGGGGGAGACAGTTCCGGGTGACGTCATACAACGTAGGTAGCCGCTAACCGCCGGTGGGCGTAGCCTTGACTTATCTCACGCTCAGTAGAGCGGTGTTTTATTTGCCACAGCGCACCAGCGTTCAGCTTGAGTTGATGCACTTGGCTGAGGACGAGGAGACATACTTGGAAACTAAACGTACTTGGACAATTAACTTACTTGGACAATTAACTTACTTGGACAATTAACTTACTTGGACAATTAACTTACTTGGACAATTAACTTACTTGGACAATTAACTTACTTGGACAATTAACTTACTTGGACAATTAACTTACTTGGACAATTAACTTACTTGGAAAATTTACTTTACTTCACGAGTTGAATCCACAACGTTACACCTTATAGTTCAAAAATATCCCACCGTCCACTAAGATCCATTACAAAAATCCATTGATGGATCTTTTTACACTTTTATGTCCACTTTAATCCTCGATCCTAGAATATTTACAAAATGGATGGAACAACCGCGGTAGCCTAGTGGTATGGGTAATGGACTGCTGAGACGATGTCTCAGGTTCGATCCCAGGTTTTACCATGGCACACACCAATGACTTTTCGATGCTTTTCAAAGTTATGTGTGTATTTATCGCAGGTTTATAAGTGCCCGGTTAATGGCAATAGGCTCGCCACCTATTACATTGGAACCTAAACATAAACTGGCGAAATGTGGGTGCTAGCACCTCTGCCTACCCCTTCGGGGACATAGGCGTGAGTTTATGTTATGTAATGTTATGTTTTAGAACCAACGTGTGTATTAAAATCTATTATAAAAAAAAAGCGGTGACACATGCAATCTTCTTTATCAACTTTAACTTCACTGGGTGAATCATTCAAACAACTATGTATTGTCGACTGTCAATTGATGAATTCATATTCGACATGCCGTTCTGTATACGTGCATGTTACGGGATTGACGGACGAGGCTCTAACGTACGCCTTCGCCTTCCTCTTGGGCTTGTAGGTCAAACGGGAAAGAGGAGAACCACCGCAGTGCAAGCTTTGGATGCAACCGGTATTAGTGCTTGGATGATGATGATTGAGCTGAGCGAGCGAAGCGAGCGATGCTCTTATACCCGGCATAGCCGTTTGTTGGTGGCTGAACTCCTCCGTAACCACTCGCGCGATCTTGACTAAATTTACCACGGTGATAGTGTGGACACTGAGGAGTGTTTTGAAGCGAGATGGTTCATGTCCGATGTACCATTGAGGAATAATCACCGAAAAACAGTTTCATGAGCGCGCGGTCTTAGCTAAGCGCGCGACCGTAGTAAGATGTCTTATTTTCAAGTAAGAGTCCTGCTCGCTCAGCTCAATTTATTTCAGTCGCACCCTGCACTGAATTCCTAGTTTATATTTCCACTGTGAAAAAGAGCCAAGGGCAGTCGTGTATGAAGGCGCATCGGGCGTCAGAGAGCGTTTAACGATCTCCGTCCTCCATGAGCGCGAGTCTGGAGGCAATACGATGGGCTACCCATTGCCCTAGCAGAAGCAGGCCCGAGACGGTGGCGCGTCGTGTCCCGCGCGCGCCTTGATCAACGGAGTGTACAAGGCCCCTTGCACTGCCTGTAGATGATAGGCAGCCAATGCCTGGTGGGGTCCCAGTGCAATTCCTTTCTTAAGGTATACCCAGGGTCCCCTCTACAATAGGTACTGTATCGGAACACCGTGTCGTTTTGGTCGGTTCAATTCTGAAATAGCCACGTCATAGCTAGCCCCGGTGAGGTGGCAACCGTGGAGGTTTCCACAAGAGGACAGTCCTGTATGGTATTGTAGCCTATGGTAGGACAGGTTTTCGAACGAAGTTGATATTCAAAGCCGTATTATGTAATGAAAAACTCGAATTTAAACCCACTGTCTTCAGCGTGACGAAGTAATAACAAACCACAATAATATAAATATTGCATAACGTTATAAAACGTTTTCGACACTCGATAAACAATTTCAACGTATGTAAATGCTTTTATAACACGTGGGAGGCATAAGGCTGTATCATTTTTGTTAGAATACGTTTTAGAAACTTTTGTTTCAACGGTAGTGTTCGTACTCTGCCTACCGTCGTCCTCTGTGGCGTAGCGGTAAGTCAGAGATAGCTGGTTCGTTTCCCGCTCATTGCAAATATGTAGGTATATTTGCGTTAAGGCAATAGCGGCGGTAAGGCCCATCATGGAGGATTGGCTGGAGAGGCGACACGGAAGCCTCTCCTACCGACTGACGCAGGTGATCTCCGGGAAGGGGTGCTTCGGGGACCACCTGCATCGGATCAGGAAGGAGCCAACGCCTGAGTGTCATCACTGCGACGCGAGCGAGGACTCAGGGCTGCACACGCTGGCGGACTGCCCGGCGTGGGAGGCGCCGAGGCGTGACCTCGTGGCAGCCATCGGGGTGGGAGTCCTCTCGCTCGGCAGCATGATTGCGGCAATGGTGCGGAGCGCGAGCGCGTGGGCCGCCGCCGCCTCCTTCTGCGAGCATGTAATGCTCGCGAAGGAGGTGGCGGAGCGCGCCCGGGAGACACTTAGAACTCTCCCGGTCCGCCGAGCCCGCAACTTGCTCGCCGCGCGTCGCAGGCAACTCAGGCGCCGGAGGTCGCTTAACGACCTCCGTCCTCCATGAGCGCAGGCCTGGGGGTGGCGCGTGAGGCCACCTGTCACCCCAGCAGAAGCAGGCCGGGACGGTGGGGCGACTAGCGCCCCTTCCCCAAACCGGGGCAAGACGGGGACACCGTGGTTCCCAAACCCGAGGGGGCCATCTCGAAACCGGAGATGGCCCAGGGTCAGTCGGGGTGCGAGGGATATGCTCTATGGGCAACCTTACACCCCGGCGTCTGCAGACCCGAGACGGCGTGCGGTTTTAGTCGGTTCAAGCCCGACATAACCGCCCCCGCTGGCACGCGATAAAAAAAAAAAAAAAAGGTATATTTGCGTTGGCCTCGGTGTTTCTGTATCATCAACATCGCCCAGGTCCCATCCCATCGTACGTCCCAGTCGCATCCAAGGTCCTCACCTCGGAGTTAGGGTTAACTCCCGTATACTGTTTTTCGTTTTCTTTTTCCTATTCGCTTTCATTTTTGTTTGGCTGGTTTTTGGTTTTTGTGGGAACAACTACCGTCTGACCCCCCATCCTGAAAGCAAAGCCTGCACCAGTCCGTTAATCAGCAGGTGTACTGACTTGAAGATGAGGTTGCCTTAGGCTCCAAAGATCCTGATGTGGTCTCATACACCCAAACCTACCGCGTTCGTATAGGTGTCAAGTCGCACTACTGCTCCATCGTTGCAGTCCAAAAACGAATTCCAATCTGTACATTTTATAGCTATTAATTAGTTTGGAAATACAACTTTTGATTGGCTTTCATAAATGGCCATATGCCATTAGCAGAGGAATGAATCATTAGCGTAGGGAGGAACGACCAATTGATGAATATTGGAAATTGCGATTGTGTAAAATCCAATTATAACCTTTTGGTATGATATTGAAAACTGTTTTCTTGAAGATTTATTGACTTGGAATTATTGACAATATGGCTTTAAGAAGATATTTTAGCTAAAATGTCTGTCTCAAAAAGTACTGCATCGATTTTCATGCTGTTTTCACCAATGGATAGAGTGTTTCTCGAGGAAAGTTTTAGTATTTAATTTGTCAAGTTTTTGTATACATTGGCGAAAATGTAATATTTGTTAGAGGTGTTGGAAAAAAATATGCCGTCTGGGAGCTTTTAACGAAAACGCTGCCCAAACACTTTGTACTATAACAAAATGATGTATGGTGGAATTGTGTATCTTATATAAGTTGTGGTGGTGGAATAGGGTCCCATGGGTAGCGGGAACAGGATTAGAATTCCACGCAGGTGAAGCAGCGGGCAACAGCTATATCGGTGAGTTATGTACGGTTTCATATATGAAACAGTGTGAGATTTCAAACCGTGACTTTTTTATAACAAAGTTTATTGATATAAGTACTGTATTTTTTATGTTAACGTTTACTAAACTTTTGAAGTAAAGTACTAAACTAAATTACAATTACCATTCTTAAGTATTGAGGCCTGAGGCTGAGGTGAGCCTATCGCCATCTACCGGGTAGCCTTTAGGTCCATATAGCCGTTAGTATTCAGGATATTGAACACTCTACAAAACCCAAACAAGCCGATCATAGCCGGACTCTCTTTCCAACGGACGTATCACGTCAGCTTAGTGGTTAGAAGTCGGCCTCACGATCAAGAGGTCCCGGTTCGAATCCTGCCCATTACATTACCAACTTGAACCCACTCCTAACACAAGATTAGGAGAGTACTAGTAATATCGGTAATTAAGTAATATTATTTATTAAAAAAAGACCGAAAAGGCACTGTACCTTTTTTTTTCGTTTGGAAATCCCTTTGGATACCCCCCTCCGGCCAGCGAGGAGGTTATGTCGGACTTGAACCGACTAAAACCGCACACCGCCTAGGGTCTTGAGACGCCGCAGTATAAGGCATTTACCTCGCACCCCGGCTGACCCAGGGCCATCTCCGGTTTCTAGAGGGCCTTCTCGGGTTTGGGAACCACGGTGTCCCCATCTTGCCCCGCATGGGCGGGGGGGTGTTGGTCGCTCCGCCGTCCTGGCCTGCTTCTGCTGGGGGGACAGGCGGTCTCACCTGCCACCGTCAGGCCTGTACCTTAGTACCTTTTTTATCTTTCTTGCGGGAATCACTTCGGATACCCAAGCTGGCCAGCGGGGGTGGTTATGTCGGGCTTGAACCGATGTAATGTAGGTATTTGTCACTTATCACGTGTCTGTGTCAAGCGAAGGTGCTCAATTACCTACACCCACACTCAGATTTAGCATTAAAACGCGTCAGAAGTCCTTGCGCACCTATTGTGTTGGACTACACTCGAAGCTTATATCTTTCTAAATTATGTAAATGTTACAAGATATCCTTATACTGATATCAAAATAAAATGGCCGGCGTTATTTATTAATAAAATTAAGCTCCTAATCTCACTTAAATCTACTGAATTTTTACTGCTATGTCCGAAGTCGCGGGTTCGATTCCCGCACAGTACAAAATATTTGTTTGCATGAATAAATAAAATCGCATTCGTCGCATTCTCTACAAATATAGTCATGATTCTAATTACATATATTGTCTATTTGAATTGCTCTGGGTTCTCGAACCCGTAACGTTAACGTGCTTTCTGAGGCACGTAGGTATCTCAATATGTTAAAACTGTCAAATACTAGTCTAGAATATTAGTCATTTCTGTTACTGAGGAATATTCTTTATTAAAACAAACCGAGTCGGCACTTTACTTTAGTACCTTTTTTTTCGTGTGGAAATCCCCTCGGATACCCTCCCGCCGGCCAGCGGGGGCGGTTATGTCGGGATTGAACCGACTAAAACCGCCCGCCGTCTCGGGTCTTGAGACGCCGGGGTGTAAGGTTACTGTCACCCATCCTAAGACTGAACCAGCTACGTAACGAACTCGGTTACCACTAAGCCACGAGTCCCTTCTGCTCATGCTATAATATGTAGTCTCCATACAACTTAGTTTCCGCGTGGGCTCACCAACACGAAAAGTTTACGCACTACAGGCAGGTGTTAAAAAAAGTATATGCGTTCTAACGTAATATTTGAAGAACGAATTAGTTAACCAGAATCGAACTCGCTACGTTTCATTGATGTTAAACAAATTATTTTGTAAAGAAATTGTAATATAAATGAAATGTAATGTAATGAAATGTAAATAATAAAATAACATCAAATAAATCGCGATAAAATCCGTTAAAAATAGTTTTATTTCAATTATTTTGTAATATTTTTTAAAGTTTAAGTTCGTCAAAAAGTATTTTATGAAACAATGTTACGTGAATATTTTTATAGACTCATATTTAACAACTGCGTTTTATAAAATTTTGGTGCTAAAAATAGGGCGTGCCCATAGCAACTTTCGCTCTAGAAGAACGAGGTCTAGGGTTCGTGATTCCGCACGCTCCTCTCTACAGGAGAGGGGGGACTTTGAACCCCAACAATACGTCAGGGTCGCTAGTTTTGGTGGCCAAGGCCGGTTGTGGTCTCAGGGATAGAGACCTTTCTTCCCTTCCAGAAACTGTGTTACAGAGCACACAGACAAAAAAAAGTGTCAAATTGACGAAGTGACGAATCAAGCAAACAAATGCTAACTACGAACATCTACCGAATTGGACCTCTCATTTTCAGGATTCCGTAAAAAAGTACTCTCTTATCCGTCTGTCCGTGTGTCACCACCGATTTTCTCAGGAACTGGTGGACCTAGCAAGTTGGAAATACTAAGATCTATAGTCCCTATTAGGTGTATGAGTCAGCAAGATATAAATATATTGGCAAATTTAGATATTCGCGAAAACTTGAATTCTTCGAAGTATTAAAATTTACCAATAATAAAAATAATACAACCTTTATTATGGTGGTATAATGGGTAGGTACAAACCCTCGGAGCACGAGTTCGACTCGCAATTGGCTGATAATTTATCGATTAATTGTTATTGGTCCCATCAAGATCTTCGGAGTCCAAGCCAACCTGAGCTACAAGCCGGTATAACGGCTGATTAGCGAAACGACTGGATGGAAACGATTGGATTGACGCCTCTAGCGCAGTGTCACTCTGAGCTCTGAGGTCAGACGGCAATCTCTCCCGTAAATGACAACATATATAATTATAACAACATATATAATTAATACATCGAAAGGTAGAGTCAGAGTAGGATCGGCCTCGGACTCTAATTGGATGTAACTAGACTAACGCTGTGATGATGATGATGATGATGATGACTTGTTATTCCCCTTTCTAGGTCATCGAACTAGCTACTACTCTCACAATAATAAATCAATTACCTCCAAAAATATCCGTTTATATGGCGCGCGAGCAGTAGTTTTAACGATCGCTTTAAGCAATTCCGTGCCGTCTCGGGTCTCTAATGCTGGGGTGTAAGGCAATTCCCTCCCACCATGACTTCTATAAGTTAAGTAAGGTATATATATATTTTTATCTTTCTACATAGATGTTTAGTGTAGCGTTTTTAACTTATTTTTCATCTACACTAATATTATACAGAGGCAAGATTTGTATATTTTTTTATTTATTTATTTATTCATTTCTCTCTCAATACAGCTTTTAGCATTGTATATAAGTAATAAATACACATTGAGAGAGCTGGAGTCCGTAGTAGGTATGATACCTGTATGACAGATCTCCAGGCCCCCCTTGTGCTATGACATTGACAACTAGTAACTTAAGCAGTAAAGAGTTACAACAATAGATTCAACGAATGTATGGTTATAAACAATATAAATAGAAACGAGATATAACAAAAACCTGTGTGTGTGTGTGTGTGTGTGTGTGTGTGTGTATGTGTGGGTGCGTGTGTGTGTGTGTGTGCGTGTGTGTGTGTGTGTGTGTGGTGTGTGTGTGTGTTTAATAAATATGTATTTATGTATATGTGCACGTGTGCGTGAGTGTGTACGAGTGAGGGTGAGTGGGAGGGTGCGAGGTAGTGATGGGTATTTCAGCTAAAATATTATAATCTTTATAATCAATTCAGTTTCATCATAATTCAGTTCGGACAGCCAGAGAGTTAACGCTTTTTTACATTCCGCTTTACACATCGTATAAATGTTTAGGGATTTATTGACCCTGTTATAGACAAAGCCACTCAGGAAGTAAAAACTCCGCTGCGCAGAGCTAGATTTAACAGCAGTTGATTGACACACTGTGCGTTTGCGACGAACTGAGTCTAACTTATCTGGATTGTAAGGGACCTGGGCATGGGTAGTCAAGATAAGATTTAAAATGAACAACTTACGAACGGAAAGGACGTTACAGGTGAGGTATAAGTTGCCGGTAGGATAACGCCAGGGTAGCCCCCATCCAACCTTTAAGAGTGCTCTTTGAGCAATTTCAAGTCTCTTCATATGGGTTTTCATAGCACCACCCCAAGTCACTATGCAGTACTGGATGAGAGACTGGGCAAGAGCAAGATAAACGAGTCCAAGGACTCTCCTATCTGCAACTCGACGAAGGTTCCTAAATACGAATATCAACTTGCGTAACCTGGTGGTAAGTGCGTCAATGTGAGGTTGGAAAGAAAGGATGTCATCAATCTGGACACCCAGATATTTGACACAGCTGGAGTTACTAAGCTGGGCGCAACCACACGCGGTAGCCCGTGGAAACCCACAGGCATGAGCGATCAGAGTGTCGCCAGCACGGGGCTTACTACGACTTGATAGAGAAAAGGTTAGATACGTCGTTTTCTCTACGTTTAAAGTAAGTAGATTTAGGGTCAGCCAATCCTTCACCAAGTCAAACCCCCCCTGAGCACACTCAAATGCTGACTTCCATGTCATGCCCCGGAATATTAGGGCAGTATCATCGGCGTACGTAAAGATGGCTCCATTAGTAAGCTGAAGCTGACAAAGATCATTGATATAAATCAAAAACAAGGTTGGTCCAATGATGCTGCCCTGGGGCACCCCGTACGAGATAGGCAGCTGGTCACTGGTCCACCCACCAATCCTTACACATTGCCGTCTACCAGAGAGATAGCTCTTGAACAGGGAAAGTTGAACACCCCTGATACCAATCCGTTCAAGCTTATCAATCAGCCTAGAAACAGATACAGTATCGAAAGCCTTTGCTATATCCAAAAATATACCAATGACCTTCTGCCCATTATCTATATGTTTGATCACATGGTTTGTCAAGTCTAGAACAGCTTTATTTGTGGAGATGCCGGAACGGAAGCCGTATTGGGATCTAGACAGAAGTTGATTTTGTTCCAGGAACCGGACAAGTCTATTGTTAATCAATCTCTCAAGAAGTTTGGAAAGAGTTGGTAAAATCGAAATAGGTCGATAGTTACTGGGACTATCTCTGTCCCCCGCCTTGTAGACCGGTAGAACCATCGCGAGCTTGAAGGCATCTGGAAAGGTTCCAGAGGAGAAACACAAGTTGCACAAAAATGTAATAGGTGGGACTAATATATATTTGAATCTCTTGAGGAACGCACCCGAGATACCATCAAAACCAACCGCGCAGTTACTTCTCAGGTTATTTATTAAAAGTTCCAGCTCGAACTCGTCCGTCTGCAGTAATACGAACGTTTTGTGGGATATAGCCCCCTGACCAGCCACTGGGCTCCCACCGGCAGAAGCGAGTATCTTCTCAGCCATTAAACTGCCGATGTTAGCAAAGTAGGAGTTCACACGGTTAACTGAGCTTAAAGGTTCGTTGAGCGATAGCAGAGCATCAGCATGAGAGATTTGCTTTTTTTCATAAGTAATATCTTTGATAACTTCCCAAAGCTTTTTACTGTTGTGTTTGTTGTTATTTAATTACTCCTTATCAAAGTTGCGTTTTGCATTATTCACTAGCATAGTACAGAAGTTCCTATACCTTTTAAATGTAATCATAAGCGTCTGATTATCTGGCGCCTTCTTCAATTTCCGATGCAAGTTGTCTCTGTTTCGCAAACATCTAAGCAGACCTGGAGTCATCCAGGGCTTTCTGAGTCTTTTGCGGTTTGGGATTACTTTTAAAGAAGAGTTTGCGTTTATTGTTTTATTTATTAAATCAATGAAGTAGTTAGTTGCTTCGTTGATATTAGATAAAAGATATAAGGGGCTAAAGTCTATCTGGGAAAGATCCAATTCAACTTGTTCATAGTTAAGTAGTTAGTAGTTTTAGGCGAATTGACATTTAATCGAACGGTAGAATGTAGACACATCATGATTGTGTCATGATCCGTCAAAGAGGTGTGTGCGATATAGCAGAAAGCAGAGTCTTTAGTTTTCAGTATTAAGTGATCAAGACAGGACCTATTTTGCCGTGTTGGAGTCGTGAAGGCAGGCAACATACCGTAAAAGGCCAGCATAGTGAGGTATTTCAGTACGTCAGCGTCATTGCCATCGGAGATGTCAATATTGATATCCCCCGTCAAAATTATATTTTTATACGAAGATAGGGAGTTTAGAACCTCGTTCAAGGAGTTTAGAAATGGTGTAACATTATGATAGCCAGGCGGGCGGTATATATTTGTATGTAACGAATAAACTTAATAACTACTGAACCGATTTCAAAAATTCTTTTACGGTTAGAAGGCTACATTATTACTGAGTAATATGGGCTACTTTTTATTACGATTTTCCCACGGGATCAGGACCTATGCAGGTAAACCGCGCGTCGATGCTAGTTAATAATATTTTATTCAACTATATTCTCAGACCTCGGATAATATTCCGTATCTAAATTTTTTTTTTTTTAAAGGAATATTAGCAACCGAAATTACTAATATTCCCCCTAACCCCTCCAGCTAAGCTAAATTGCTTGTGTTAGGAGTGGGTTCACGTCGGTAGTGTAATGGCCAGGATTCGAACCCGAGACCTCTCGATCGTAAGGTGGACTCCTTAACCACTAAGCTACCGACGCTTCTTCAAATTGGTTCTCTGTAATTTATTTTTATATGTATTTTTTGTAAAATGGTAGCTGGTTTCCCAAATATAAAAAAAACATCTAAATCGAAAAACAGTCTTAATCAAGCCTTCGGAATACAATACTTATTGGGCAACCGCACCAAAAACTAGAAGTTTAATAAATAACATCAGGCCATTTCGAAAGGATCGCGAATCTCTACATTCATGATACGGAGAAACGAATTTACTCAATCACCTCGCAGTGCGGGGGCTATTAATTTGCTTATAATCTTACTTAAGCTCGTCTGTTTCTGTATTAATACAGATTTTATTAAGGCGGTGCCATATATGATATATAACACGTATGACGAAACGGAAACTTTCCTACCAACATCAACTTGATATAATGAACAACAACACATCATCAAGTGTACCCTAAACACACACACACACACACACACACACACACACACACACACACACACACACACACACACACACACAAATCGACGACATCATGCAGTTACGTACACCCTTACCTTCACGTGCATTCCCAAGACCATTTACGGACTGAATTAAGACAGTACAATACTTCGACATGTAGCGAACTTCGAAAACACATAGATCGACAAGTCATTGCTTCGACAGACAATTATTAGACAACACACACCTTCGAATTACCGTAGTGGTAATTCGGCAGACCATTATTCGACAGACAATACTTCGACAAGATACATCTTCGAATGACCGTAGTGGTCATTGTTGGGATACTTATAATATAACCTATGTTAAGTTAAGCAGTGTACAAAGACAAATGAGACTTTTTTGGAAATAAATATTATTATTATATTCGCATAATGCATTCGTCGTTACTAGAATCCTTAACGACATATCCCCTTATTTATAACAATACTAGCTGACCCGGCAAACTTCGTTACGCCTTTTTTTTTTTTTTTTTTAAAGAATATTAGCAACCGAAATTACTAATATTCCCCCTAACCCCTCCAACTAAGCTAAATTGCTTGTGTTAGGAGTGGGTTCACGTCGGTAGTGTAATGGCCAGGATTCGAACCCGGGACCTCTCGATCGTAAGGTCGACTCCTTAACCACTAAGCTACCGACGCTTAGAATCAAGTTACGGTGGTTACCTTATCACCTGAATTTATTTCGTGAATTTCTCAAACTCGTATATGCACAGTATCCCGAGGGGGCCATCTCAAAGCCGGAGACGGCCCAGGGTCAGCGGGGGTGTAAGGCAATTCCCTTACACTCCGGCATTAGAGACCCGAGACGACGCGGCTTGCGGTTTTGGTCAGTTCGAGTCCGACATAACTACCCCCACTGGCCGGCGGTGGGGAAACTGTGCGGAGTTCCGCAAAAAGCAAACGCAAAAAGGCACACTATAGGCAGAGAGATAACTCTAAAAAAAACATGAAAATTGGTCCACCCGTTCTCGGGTTGTCTGCGAAATCACTAACACGAAACATGACTTTCTTTTATATATGTAGATGTCATCATTATCCTAACGGTAATCCCGGTTGCATTTTAAAAACTGGTAAGTATTTTAGAGCCCGGCGTCCAATCTCCTTCGCGTTCTCCTGCTGATGTGGTTTATCTTGGCTTTTACGGAAGCGACTGCCGACTGACCTCCCAACCCCTAGAGGAAAGCCTGCCCCAGAGACTCGTCCGTTGTGAGCAAGTGCACCGATTAGCAGGTGAGCTTTGCATGGGTCTCAAAAATGTGTACACTCAAAGAAATATTAACAATTAAGTTACGTATAACATCAAAATAATGTAACATTAGTGCTAACTTGAGTTCACAGACATAAGTATGGAGCCAGCTTTATATTGTATAATATTGAGTCAAAAATGTTTATTTTTTAGTTTAGCATGCATCGATTCGTAATTTTAAATAACTGTCTCAACTTTTATTAATAAATTGTTTCTACGAGTTTCCAATTCAAGAACTGCATTATTAAGCATTGTGGGTAGATTATTCGCGCTTCCTCAATTTATAAACCAAATCGAAATTACCATTTTTAGAATTCCTGTCTGTATATACAGATAACATAACCTACATTTTAATATTGCCTAATCAGGTACCTAGTATATACAACTACGTAGGTAATATCCAAATTATTTATTTTTAGTATAATTAAACTACCTAATATTAAATATATAACTGTTGTCAGCACTCCACGTCCACTATTTACACATAACACGTATTGCTGAGTACTTGGGGTATTATTTGAGTGTAAAGCCTGTATATTTGTCAATAAAACCTCAATTTGTTGCATGTGCTCTTCTTTATGATCCTAAAGGTTTGCTGGGAGAAAACGAAATACTTAGTTTAGTGTGTAGGTACAATTAAGAATTAAGAAAAACGCTCAGTATTATGTAGTACCATAGACCAAAATATAAACATTTTATTATTGGTCTATGGTAGTACTGAAAAATATAACTGTGTTGTTATAATACGTGCTTACGCCTTTTGGTATTTATAAATAAACCTGAAAAGAGACCAACGGAATCATATTACATGTACCCAGCACCCTGACAGGTAGCGCTCCAGTTAAACAAATGGCACAAGATGATCTTTGCAGGTGTATTGCACAAGTCGCCCCCGCACGCCCTTGTGCCTGCGCCGACGCCGGCGACCTTAGGTCTTATATGGTCAACGTTGAGTAATTATATGAGTATGTGAGAAATTACGTCAATATACGTGAGAATATTGTCATGACGCGTTTATAAGAAGCTAATGGGTCTTTCAAAAACAAATAATAGGCTCTTTGGTTAGTGTCTTTGACATTTCCCAAGAACTAGATAATTTGTTGCCATAGCTTTTAATTTGCCGTTTGATGGCAGTGTGGCGTGGTGGTAGAGCATTCGAAGGCTAAGTCCGAATTCTTAGCTTCGATCCATGCTCAGTGCAAATATTTATAACTATGCATAAATATGCCTATTTGTGCTGGTTATATCTCAAACTTATACAGGTTTGAGTGTTCCTATGTCGGTAGCTTAGTGGTTAAGGACCGGTAATTCCAGCCTTACGATCGAGAGGTCCGAATCCTGGCCAATACACTACCAATTTAGTTTAGCAAGAGAGGTTTAAGTGCATACCTACTAGTAATTTCGTTTTCTAGTACTCTTTAAAAAACTTATGTACTATTTTTTTATACCACTAAGGTGGCAGACAAGCACACGGCCCACCTGATGGGAAGCGGTTACCGCGGCCTATGGACGTCTGCAACACCAGTGGCGTCACACTCGTGCTGCCGACCCTGTAAAGGAAAGGGGATGGGAAAGGAGTTTGGGAGTGGATGGGAAAGAAGTTTGGGGTCCGGCACTCTCAAACGGAACGCAACAGTTCAGATACTGTTACTTGGCGCCGATATTCTGTGAGAGGGTGGTGCTTCCCCGGTCGAGTCGGTCCATTCATGCAACGGCCAAAATGACTGTTGCTTGACTCTACCACTTCAAAACTACTACTAATATGTATTTATAAAAAATGTATATAAGTATGTTTATCCGTAATCTAGAACCCATATCACAAGTTATGTTTAGTTTGGGTCTAAATGAAGCTGTTTAACATATCTGAAAATATAATTACTACTACTATTTTTAACTGACACTAATTATGTAAAATCGGTCAATTTATGCTGACAATAAGACTAATTAATATAGGCATCAATGCGACCATGGTACAGATCTCTGTCTAGTCTGCCTGCCTTTATATATCGAGTTAAGCATACGAGACTACTTTCAAAATCTTTATTCATTAATAATATATTTGTGCGACCTCGATCTACCGGTTAATATGCCAATATAAACATCACTTAATCACCGTCGAGAAAACTAATACAATCAGTTGGCTACAATATCATTACATAATAATAATATTTAAATCATTAATTCACCGTCCATCATAATACAAAATCATTAATTTTATTTACTTCAAGCTAAATTTAACCTTATTATGATGAGTCAAGATTCATGTAAACGTTGACTGAAAAAATATAATGTTTTCGCAGAATTTCTTGTTTAATTTTGAACTTTATGTAGTTGTGTTAGAGTATATTGATTAGTGGGTCGGTGGCCTCGTAGCGAGGTCGTGTGTAATGGGTAGTGCCTTCTGCCTTATTAATATAAGGTAATTCGTACACGAAAATACTTAGACAAGATTAGAAGAATATTATTGTATTGCTGTTTGTCTCCGACGTCAATGGGGTGCCGACTTCATGTAGACCTTGTTCGGGTAATTACGACGGCTTAAGGTGCTCTTCGTGGCACGGCAGGACGTCAATGTGTTAGGAATGGTCACCCATCCTAAAACTGACCTGGCTAGTGTTGCTTAACCTTGCAGTGTGCTGCTACTACGTTCTAATCGGTAACCACTTAGCCAGGAGCCCCTCATTAATATAGATATTATATTTTTCTTACATATCCAATCATTATTATTTTATATCCCCTTCGCACACTATTGAGTGTGGTAGTGTGGGTGTTTATTTCATCTCTTTTGCTCCTCCTTGGGGAAAGTGCAAGTATATACTCACACCTTTCTCCCTTCGGGGTAGGCATAGTCAATAGCCTATCATCTGCTTCTGTACTTACACAATTCACGAGCTTCCTCTACTGTCATTAAAGCCTTTGATCTGCGTAAGATTATAAGAGAAAACAAACTATATAATTATTTCTAGGTACGAAACGTATTGGGTTGTATAGTTGTCAAATAATATGATATCATTAGATATTATTTATCTGAATGTGATATTTGTAACGAAAATGATATCTAATATTCGGCAATAAAAATGATTGCTACGATTCATCAATTAGCCTATTTCAGTCCACTATTATTCATGACTGAAATGAACAAATGCTATTCGTTATTCCCAATTTGTTTTTCCCGCATCCGTCAATACGCATTTTTATTCTAAACGTGTGATCCGGGAATGAACTAAAATACTCGTATGACTTTTAAATTGCGCAGCATCGCGATTGACAGACCGATGTGCGCCATGGCACCCGGTCCAATGTACTGCATTCTGAATAAATGATAAAAAAGACCTCATCTGCAAGCCGGTACACCTGCTGATTGACGGACGAGGCTCTGGCACAAGCCTTCCTCCCGGGATTTGGCAGGCAGACGGTAGTCACTTTCATAAAAACGACATTAGCCAAACCAAAAGCGGGGGACGTAGTAGGCGGACCCCGGGCTCAGAAATGAAAGCCTCGGATTCGACCGGAAACAACGCCAAGAAGATGATTGGAACTATTCGAAATTTTCTTTTTAAACTTACAGTTTTTTTGGCATGAAAAGTAATACCCGGCTTTTGATTCATGAACAGTTAGAGTCCGGCTGAGATCATCTTGCTTCGGTTTTGTAGAACGTCCTCTTTATCGCACCGCGCAAATGTACAACTTTTAATGCCGGAGTGCAAGGAGAGTGCATTCACGAAATAAATTATATGATAAGGTAACCAAAAATGCCCACCCTCACGCAAAAACCGCACCTTGTCGTGGAGTTGCGGATACCAGCCCGTGATACCATACCATAAGGTAACCAACATAACTTTGTTCTAAGGCGGAACTAGTATATTACAGTATAAATACAAACGGTTCTAACTACAAATACGTACGATATAGAGAACGCTCTACAAAAACGAAAGAAGTTGATAGATCTACTCCTGCCGGACTACTACTTTACTCCTGACGAGTAGTATCAAAAGCCGGGTACTATGAGATAATGAACTGAAATAAACAAATAATTGTAGTTGAAGATGTTGAAATCGCGATATACCCAGTAAAATAAGTTTTATTTCCATCTATAGTAATATTATAACTAGGTCTGCAAGGCGAATCGCTGCTTGCAATGTTGAGCTGAGTGAGACATCGTGATTTAGAAAATTTTGAACAGTGATCATTCCTCCGTGGCAAGTCCGATTTTGAAAATTCTTTTTGAAAGTCACAACTCTGGACATGCTTTCTGAGCGTGTAAAGTTTGGTCACAGTGTCTCGAGCGGTTATTACGTAATTCCATCTGGAATTTTTTTAACGGTGATCATTCCTCTGTGGTAGCATTATTTTTTTCAAAATATATCCATGAACCTTCCTCTGATTGACCTCTTTAATCATGCCAAATTTCTGATTGGATTAGTAGTTTAGGAGGAGACCTGTGACAAAGAAAATCCTGAAGTCCGGTATGAGGAGCTTTCGCTCGATTTCGTCTCACTCAGCTCAAAGAGAGAGGTCAAATTTTGTGTTTGTTTATACGTCGAGGGTAATCTTCGGAACTACTGCACTTATTGGAAAAATTCTTTCACCATTTGAAAGGTACATTATCCCTGATCGGCATGGGCTATATATTATGTAGTTATAGTTAAAAAAACTAATATAAACCAAAGCGAAGCGAGGGCGGGTTACTAGTGTGTAATATTGTCGTAAACTTTTAACAATATCATATCTTCTATAGCCTCTGTGAGCTACCTACACTCAGTGTAGGCCGAACCTATACTCGCATGATGTCACCGCATAACGTCATCGTCGCGTAATACCTGCCATGCGCAGGAGTCGATCTCTAACTTATAGATCAGATTTACGCAACATTAAGCCGGTTGTATTGATGACTGTTGTTATTCTCGGTTGCATCCAAGGTTTTCACCTCAGAGTCCAGGGTCCGCTTACTTTTTCTCCTCGTTTTGGTTTGACTAATGTTAGCTTTGACGAGAGCAACCCCCAGTCCCGAGAGGTAAGCTTTGACCAGAGCCTCGTCGTTCAATCAGCAGATGATGTTAGCTTGGCCCACAATATCTTGGTGGGACACCATAAACCCACACCATATAGTTTTATATATTTGCCCGCGGCACCGCCCGCGTAGAATTCTGATCCCGTTCCCGCAACCCATGGGAACCTATTCCCGGGGTATAAAGTAGCCTATGTGTTATTCCGGACTATAATCTATCCCTGTGCCAAATTTCAGTCAGATCCGTTTAGCCGTTTTTGCGTGAAAGAGTAACAAACATCCATCCATCCATACTTACAAACTTTTGCGTTTATAATATTAGTAGGACTAGTTGCCCACCCCGACGTCACCAAAGTTCCAACAATTCTCGTTTCATAAATTTTATTAATAAGAACCTTCTCCCTACATTCATGTATATATTTATAGATTACGTGAAAGTCTGTTATCGTTCCCGCTTCCTATGGGAACGTATTCCAGGGATAAGAAGTAGCCTATGTGTTATTTTACATTATAATCTATCCCTGTATCAAATTTCAGCCCGATCCGTTCGGCCGTTTTTGCGTAAAGGAGTAACAGACATCCATCCAAACTGTCACATTTATAATATTAGTGGGATAAATTTAGTTGTGTCTGTATTTTTGAAATTCTTGTCTGTTTGCCTGTTTGTCCGTGATAGACGCAATAACTACGAAACGGATTATATGCGGTTATTTTTATTAGAAAGGCCTTGGTCAGACAACTGCCGTATGTTTCAATGCAATTGGTTCAGTAGAACCAGAGATGTTACCAAAACAGCTTGTAAATAGATATCCGCGCGGCCGTGGGCAGCTTCTAATATGTACTTTTTTTTTACTTTTGGAAAGCCACTCGGGCTTCACCCCATCGGTGCCAATGATGAAATGGGCGTGTCGGAATCGGACGGATTTAAACCACACGGTGTCCTCCCCAAGTGTCCATTACCGGGCACCCCGGGTAAGCCCTCGAAACCCCAGGGTTACCGGCTGACTTTGGCCGCCATCGCGGCCTCGCCTATAGGGTCGGATGTGATCCCGCGACGACGGTGAGTTGGCAGGCGCGTGTAGGACACACGACACGCCTCCGTCTTGGCCTGCTTCTGTAAGGACAGCGAGTCGGCCAACTGCCGTCCTCAGGCCCCGATCATGGAGGTCGGTAGTACCGCGCGTTGACTTTATCTAAAGGTACTTTTATAATAACCTCATTTTGACATATAAATCTTATCAGTTGATCACTAGCTACAACTGAAGGTAATGTAATAGGTACATACATATTTTTCTATGACAAGTTGCCCAAGGTTGATCAAATATAACAGTCCATTCGTGATGAGTCTGTTGATCAATCGATCACATTGCCTAGTTAGGTAACATTGCGTGAGACACGTCAATGATAAGGCAACTGTTGGTAGCACTTATGTATCTATCGGTAGCTTAGTGGTTAAGGAGTCGACCTTACGATCGAGAGGTCCCGGGTTCGAATCCTGGCCATTACACTACCAACGTGAACCCACTCTTAACACAAGCAATTTAGCTTAGCTGGAGGGGTTAAGGGGAATATTAGTAATTTCGGTTACTAATATTCTTTAAAAAAAAAAAAAAAAAAAAAAAAAAAAAAAAAAAAAAAAAAATAATGCAACTGCTTGTGGTGTCTTTTGCTGGAAATATTATACGCACGCAGGTACAAATACCGTAAAAACATTTTGAACATAAGTCGGTGTAGTAGTTTAAAGTTCGCAAATGTTTATAAAATGACGCGTGCAATTTGAGTCCATGATTGATTTAATATAGTCTGTAATTGGTCAATTGGCGTGAGTCGGCATTCGCGCCCCGCACAACCACCAAAGAGACCTAAAAACGCTTTCGAGTACATTGTCAAGTTGTTTACCGGTCACTATAACTATTAGGTATTCTAAACGCGTCCGGGGTGCGAGGGATATGCTCTATGGGCAACCTTAAACCCCGGCGTATTAAGACCCGAGATGGCTTGCGGTTTTAGTCGGTTCAAGCCCGACATAACCGCACCCGCTGGCCGGCGGGGGGATATCCGAAGGGATTTCGGCACGAAAAAAAAAACGTATTCTAAACGCGCAATAATGGACTGCTACAATGGGCCGAATTTTCTATATAAACTTAAACGGTAACATTTATTTCTAACCAAGCAGGTATATGAAATTTCGTGTTTTTTAGTTTGAAATTACGGACTTCCATACAACCGTTCATAAAAATTCAATCAATCAGTTAACCTATTGCATTCCACTGCTGGACATGGACCTCTCCCAATGTACGCCATAGTACCGCCTTCCAAGTCCAGTCTATCCCAGCTACCTTTTTCAGGTCATTCGTCCACGGTGTGTCCACGCCCATTTTAGGTGTGTTTTGTTTTCTTATTTTGAAATTATCCTGTATGTTAAATTATTTGATTTTGTTTTCCCTTTTTTTTTTCTTTAGGATTATATGTGGTGTAAATAATGTTATAAGTAATAGTATGTTTCCTTGTGCACTTGTGCACACGTGCGTGACGTCGCATCGTTGCAAAGGCGCTATCAGAATATCAGCGCTGCTCATCATATATTTAGCATGTGATGGGCAGGATTTATGCAGAGATGGCGACATATTGAGGCTCGCACTCCTATCCATTTTTATACATACATGTATACATTTTGATATGTATATTTTTGTTGTTGCCTATGTGTGTTTGTCATTAATAAACATATTTTCTTTCTTTCTTTCTCACAATTTTACAATACGGCCAACTGACCTAGGTTGAAGCTCGAGGGGATTACCGCACGTAGAAAAAGCGTCCCAATAACTGGCTATTCCCGTAAAAAATAACATCATACTGACACTTCTAACACAAACATCGTCTGTGTTATTTGTGAAGCCGTCAGTTTGACACAAACTCGCCAGTGACAAATAATTCACACTTTGACCGGAACAAAGACCTATTTAGACACGTATGAAATTCGTTATGTCACAATTTACATTGTTACGATAAATAAGATGCGTCAGTTTTAAATATATAGTTTTTATATATTCTTTACATTTTGAGGATAGCTGCTAAGGTCAGGCAGTGACTCAGAAGGTTTTCTAGCCTCCTGTGTAGTGTAGTAATGACTTCTTTTGAGTTTACTGCGAGGTTGAATTCATCGTTTCTTATTTTGTGATGTTAGTTTGTATTGAAAATTAATTGCCATTTATTTTAATGGTGAAGGATCATTAAAAGTTAAACAATAAACACATTCACAATCACACACACAAAGCAGAAGACAAAAGTTCCCTCTTTCCTGAGACTTTACCTTCAGCTTACCATCAGGCGGGGTGAAGTCAAATTGACGTGTCCTAAATATTAAAAAAAAATATACACCAATTCCTTTTCCTTTCTTTAAATTTTATACCTCCATTTTCATGAGTACTTTATATGACTAATTCCATCTGTGCTCCCCCTACTGTAACTCCTGTACACCAGAATCATCAGTAGTAACCCACAAACGCACCGAGTAATGACAATCGGGAAGTCCCAGAGAAAGTGAAACTGTCTGGGAATCCGTATAGAAATTATAAAAAGGTTACTTCATAGTCAAGTTTCCCACGATTGGTTCAGATAATATATTTAATAGGTACTAATAATGCAGCAAACAGATAGACTTTAATATTAGTGTGGATTTGAACTTATTAAGGTCTAACTATCATAGTCTCAAAGTCAAAAACATTATGTCCTACTTTACAGTGAGGCGATAACTAAATCTGTGGTAGTTGCATGTTAAGTGTTATATAAGAGGCCTTAAAGACAGAATATGATTCAGAGATTCGACCTTAGAACTAATAATGCATCTTCTATATCCGGCAACTCGACAATTGATACCTTTCTGTCGTGAAGGCCGAACACTCAATGTTCTATATACTGTGTTCAGATTTTTGAAAGGAATGGCTGCTTTTTGATACGATTTAATTTACCGCCTTTAACTAACTACTTGTACAGGGCCGTACCAACATCCTTGAGGCTCAAGTCAACTTCACCTGGAAGTCGGTGCACCTGCTTAACATCGGACGAGGCTCTGGCACAGGTTTTCCTCTCGGTATTGTGAAGTTCGAAGACATTAAGACAGTCGCTCCCGGAAAAGTCGATATACTAATCATAATGATGAGCGGACTTTGGGCTCCAAAGTGCCAGCTTTGAATGCAACCGGTGTCGAATTTTATTCTCAGGGAGCCTCGTCCGTCAATCAGCCGGTGCGAATATGGCTTGGGCCTTGAAAATCTTGGTAGAGCCCCATTTGTTAGGTTAGGTTAGGTTACCACCACCCATCCTTAAACTGACCTGGCTTGTGGGGCTTAACCTTACAATGAGCTATCCTACTCGGCTACCACTTCGCTCAGAGTTTCTAAATCTATGTATGTGTATACGCATTCTAGAGCCAATATGACAAACTCTCCTAGATGACGGTTGTGTAATTTGTCCTAGAATATTTATTATTTATTTGATTATTTAATTTACGTGGATAGAATTCCTCACGTCACTCTGTTATGGATCTCACTAAACATTTTGGAAATATGTATAAATCAACAATATTTGTTTCTGTTAAATGTTACAAAAGTAACTTTTTTTTTCGTGCGGAAATCCCTTCGGATACCCCTACGCCGACCAGCGGAGGCGGTTATGTAGGGCTTGAACCGACTAAAACCGCACGCCGTCTCGGGACTACAGACGCCGGCGTCTAAGGTTGCCCATAGAGCATATCCCTCGCATTATATAAGTACCTATACAACAGTCCGTGGCTGAGGTCAGTGTGAGGTCGTGCGCTCAGCGACCAATTTGTGTTGAGCTCCATAAAACTTTATATCGGTTCAGTAGGTCGAATGTGTGAGCCAGAGAGAATAGAAGTACGCAAGAGGTGTGGCGACCAAATCCCATTTCGATATCTAAATTCCTATTACATAGTATTTAAGTACCTTTTTTATTCATTTTTTCGTGCGGATATATCTTCGGATACCCCCCGCCGGCTAGCGGGGGCGACTATGTCGGTGTCCCCGTCTTGCCCCGGTTTGGGGGAGGGGTGCTAGTCGCCCCGCCAGTATTTAATTACCTAAATACACCTTGTTGCGTGTTAAAACATTAATCACATTTTAATTACTTTGTACACTGCCATTTTAAACTGTTCATATAATTTGATGACACAGTGATTCCCTCTGAGATCACGTTATCAATACAATAATTTCAAAATTCAGTGCGTACTGAACTTTTAATTGGAATGAGAATAAGAGAGAAAATTAGATTTGAAGACACTCATAGTTTTAAAAGAAATGCCAAACATCAATGTCTTAATTATTAAGGACTTGCTGTTGCCCGCAGCTTCGCCCGCGTGGTATCTGATCCGGTTCCTGCAACCCATGGCAACCTATTCCCGGGATAAAAAGAAGCCTATATGTTATTCCAGTCAATCCATCCATGTACCAAATTTCAGTCAGATCCGGTCAGCCGTTAGAGCGTGATTGAGTAACAAACATCCAAACATATTTACAAACCTTCACATTTATAATATTATAGTAGGACTAGCTGACCCGGCAAACGTTGTTTTGCCATGTATATTATTCATTATTGCCCTGGAAATTAAAAAATTAACATGAGAGATGCACAGAAAAAATAATAATACGTATAACAGTGACTGCTACAATAGATACACAAATAAAACCAAAAGAAAATGAAAATAAAAATCGCGATGGAAAAATAGGGGTTGATCGTAGAGGGTTGAAAATTCAGGGTTGTATGCATTTTCTAATGCTGTACCATAAAAAAAAATAAACAAAAAATTATCTATAAATTAAAAAAAAAATAGGGGGATGAAAAATAGATGTTGTCCGATTCTCAAACCTACCCAATATGCACGCAAAATTTCATGAGAATCGGTCAAGAAGTTTCGGAGGAGTTTAACTACAAACACCGCGACACGAAAATTTCATATATTAGATAGTAGGATATAAAGAGAAAGGAAGAGAAAGAAAGAGAGAGAGAATAAAGAGAACTGATGATGTTGATGAAAAGAAATAATTTATTTAAGTGCAACACAAAAATGAATAAAACCTGCATTGTATCACATAATATTTCTAGAATTCAAAGCTTGCACTTTGGAGCCCGGGGTCTGCTTTCCTATTCTTTCTCTTGATTTCTCTTATCTTGGCTTTTGCTGGAGCGACTGACGTCTTACCTCCCAACTCCGAGAGAAAAGCCTGCGTCAGAGCCTCGTCCGTCAATCAGCAGGTGGCTTAGCCCGGAAAATCTTGGCGGAACCCAAACACCCAGGTTTAGTATTTATTCACCTGCAGGATGCGGAGTTGAGGATCCATTCCTGCAGGTGAACGTTGGCCACGGTGCTGATGCTCAGGCCCTTCTGCGCCAGAGCATGGCACAGTGGGCCATAAATGTCGCCGCTGTCGCCGACCCATACATCCACCGGTTCCTCGGGCCAGCCTGGGAAACCGCGCTGGATGGGTCGGCGGCACTGGTGCACAACCCTGCCGCCGGCAGCCCCCCTCTTGCCGTCGTTGCAAGGGGACCCGGCTGCGTGGCGGCGGCGGTTGGCGACATAGCGGTCGTGACCGCTTATATCACGCCGAACCGAGACCAAGCTGCATATGAGCAATGGCTCCGTCAGCTGGCCGTCGTCGTCAATGCCTGCCAGCCCCGTCCGGTCCTTGTGCTCGGAGACTTCAACGCCTGGTCGTATGCCTGGGGTTCCCGACACGCAAGGGGCGCGACGGGGCATAGAGGCAGGGCACTGGTGGACTGGGCCGCAGGACTCGGGCTAGTCCTCCTAAATCGGGGAGCCGTGGACACGTTCGTGACCTCGAGGGGTAGCTCCATCGTGGACCTATCGTTCGCGAGCCCCTCGTTGGCGCGACGTATACAGGGCTGGCGCGTCGTATTGGGGGAGGACACAATTTCGGATCACCGATACATTCGGTTTGACGTGTCCCCCCTGCGAGCGACGCGCCGGCTGCACCGGCTCCACCCGAGCCACGTTGGGCGCTTAAGTGACTTGATCGGGAGCTCCTCCTGGAAGCCGCCATCGTACAGGCCTGGGCGCCCGGCGGACTCGCCGTCCGCCTACCGGCCCATAGTGTTGCTCGACGAGGTGTGCAAGCTCTTTGAAAGAGTAATTGCGAAGCGCCTCGTCGAGCACCTCTCAAGAGTGGGGCCGGACCTGGCGGATGGCCAATATGGCTTCCGCCAGAGGCGCTCCACCGTGGATGCCATCATGCGCGTGAGGGCTCTGGCGGAGGATGCAGTAGCCCGGGGTGAGGTGATGTTGGCGGTGTCCCTGGACATCGCCAACGCGTTCAACACCTTGCCCTGGAGTTGCATAAGGGAGGCGCTCGTGTATTACGAAGTGCCTCTCTACCTCCGTCACATAGTCGGGGCGTATTTGACGGAGAGAGCCGTCATCTACCCAACCGTGACCGGTCTCGGTCGGCGTGAAATGTCGTGCGGTGTTCCACAGGGATCGGTCCTGGGGCCACTCCTGTGGAACATCGGATACGACTGGGTGCTTCGCGGTGAGCTCGTAGGCGGTGCCGCCGTCACGTGCTAGGCGGACGACACGCTCGTGACGGCGTGCGGGGCGACGTACCGCGAAGCGACCCTAAAGGCCACGACCGCAGTTGCCCAAGTCGTTGAGCGGATCCGGCGGCTGGGTCTCGAGGTGGCTCTGCATAAAACCGAGGCCCTGTTCTTTCATGGGCCTCGGAGCAAGCCACCCGAGGGATCCAGTCTCATCGTGGCAGGAAATCGCATCGGCATCAAGCCCCAAATGAAATATTTGGGGCTCGTGCTCGACGGCCGATGGGACTTCGGAGAGCACATCCGAAGTCTGGCCCCCAAATTGAAGGGCACAGCTTTTGCTCTGGCTCGGCTGTTGCCGTTGGGCAACAGCCGAGCCAGAGCAAAAGCTGTGCCCTTCATGTTGATGAGGGAGCCCGATGACTCCTGCAGGAGACTCTACGCGGGGATCGTGCGGTCCATGGCCCTGTATGGGTGCCCAATATGGGCGAAGGCCCTGAGGACCAGAACTGTGCGGTTGCTGCGCGCTCCGCAGCGAGTTATGGCCATCAGGGTCATCCGCGGGTACCGCACGATCTCCTTCGAGGCGGCGAGTCTCCTTGCCGGAACGCCGCCATGGGACCTGGAAGCAAGAGCCGTTTCGCAACTGTACCAGTGGCGAAAGGAGGCGCGGGAGCAGGGATGGAACCCCGAGCCTCGAGAAATCGAGGCCGTGCAGTCCCAGCTCCGCCAGGCCATCGTGGTGGAGTGGAAGGAACGACTTGGGCGACCAAGCGCAGGGCACGCCGCAATAGCGGCGGTAAGGCCCATCATGGAGGATTGACTAGAGAGGCAACACGGAAGCCTCTCGTACCGACTGACGCAGGTGATCTCCGGGAAGGGGTGCTTCGGGGACCACCTGCATCGGATCAGGAAGGAGCCAACGCCTGAGTGTCATCAAGGCGACGCGAGCGAGGACTCAGGGCTGCACACGCTGGCGGACTGCCCGGCGTGGGAGGCGCCGAGGCGTGACCTCGTGGCAGCCATCGGGGTGGGAGTCCTCTCGCTCGGCAGCATGATTGCGGCAATGATGCGGAGCGCGAGCGCGTGGGCCGCCGCCACCTCCTTCTGCGAGCATGTAATGCTCGCGAAGGAGATGGCGGAGCGCGCCCGGGAGAGATTGAGAACTCTCCCGGACCGCCGAGCCCGCAACTTGCTCGCCGCGCGTCGCAGGCGACTCAGGCGCCAGAGGTCGCTTAACGACGGCATGAGCGCAGGCCTTTCCGCACGATAAAAAAAAAAAGGTTTAGTATTTATTTAATAACGTGGTGCCCGAACGCTGCTCGGTTTTTTTTTCGATGTTTTTTAAATATGAAATCTAGCTAGATCGATTTATATGCCCCGAAACCCTCTGTATACTAAATTTCTTGAAAATCGTTGAAGCCGTTTAAAGGTGTTATATAGTCATCCGTAGCTTTATTCGGTATCTTTTTTCTTATTAAAATACACATACATAACACAATATTATAAGTTTTCCCTATAGCACTAGAAAAACCAGTTTTAAATACTTGATATTACTAGCGGAACAGATTCGCACAAAAACTGCGCTACACTTCGCGTGTGCGCAACTCTTCCTCGAATAGGATGACGAAGTTTAAAGAGAAAATTGTTTTTAGAAGGTTGAACTTCAAGGAAACTTCTGTGATCGTCATAATCCTTCTAGCGATTTCTCAATTGCATCCTAAGTTTGCACTTTGGAGCCTAAGGTCCGTTTGTAGTCTATATCTACAATAATATTATAAAGAGGAAAGATTTGTATTTTCGTATCTAACGAATAAACTTAAAAAGTACTGGACCGATTTCGAAAATTCTTTTACCGTTAGAAAGCTACATTATCATTGAGTAACATAGGCTATATTTATTACAAGAAAAAATTAGAAATCCTTAGAAATCGATACTAAAACCAACCCAGGGTGTAAAAAAATTGTCATAAAATGTCTTTCATCGCATGTGCTGCGGAAAGTATTGATAATAGAACAAAAAAAAACAATAATATTATAGAACATATCAATATCTACAAAAAACTTGGTGAGACCATATGCCCAACTATTGTAGTTATGTCACTAAAACTAATTTTTTACATTTTTAAAGTTGATATAAATGCCGATCAAAATCAAATCATGTTATCTATCCTTTGTAGTAATTCTTATCCAAATAAATGATTTCGTTTTAAGACTATGATTACTTTTTGAATTACAGAAATCGGTTATTCCATTCAAAAGATATTACGAAATTACAAATATTAAAAAAAGGTTAATATGAAATTTCGACCTGTGTGGGGATGAAACAGATGATGATAGTTCATTGGTTGCGATAAACGTCATCTACGCGGGCGGAGCCGCGGGCAACGCTAGCCGTTAAATAAATAAATATTCTAGATCCAAACCAAGCAGAGCTTGTCATATGGGTTTTAGAATGGGGATAAACATACTTAGATACTTTTTTTTTGTAAATAAATACACATTATACATAGAAACGTCCAGCCACAGCCACAGAGGTCATCGATGATTGGTATGTCGGCTGTAACGTAGTGGCTTGTAACGTAGGCTTTAGTACCAGTCCCTTAAGAGTAATTATTGTGATACTTATGTAACAGAGATAACTGAAAAACGTATAAGTTCGGTGAAAAGCAGATGTGAGTTTACACACACACACACAGTATCCCATTGAGATAAGAGTCGAGAGTTCGAAGACACGAGGCTTACGAAGGTCTGAGGTCTGGCCACGATGAGTATGAGTGAGCACATCTCCTTGCGAAAGTGGGTGGTGAGTAGCCGCACGCGCTTATAAATTCTCTGGATCTGCTGAATCGATTTTGAAATTCTTTAACCTGTAGGAAGCCATATTATTTGTGAGTGTATGCGATATATCACCACGCTACTAACCAAGAGAGCGGAGCAGTAATCATAATTGTCATCAAATCCGGCAGACTCCACTACATTCTATAAAATCTAATAAATTCCGAGCATATATAGATTAAAGGGTTGCAACTAGGGTTCGAAATATGCCACAGGCGAAGCCGGGGAGGGCCAGCTATATTAATATCAATCAATCAATCAATCAATTAGTCTACTGCAGTCCACTGCTGGACATAGGCCTCTCCCATTGTACGCCATAACACCCAATCCTCCGCCTTGCGCATCCAGTCTCTCCCAGCTACCTTTTTTGTAAAACCTAGTATAAATAAGAATAATTTCTAAACCCAGTTTTAAACTATGCTTAAAGTAACGAGTTGCGACCTCATCAGGAAGTTAGTTAAACTTCAATTGCGTCACTTTTACTGAACAGCAAATAGGCAGACTAGAAAGTAAGGTATTCAAAACGTGGTATTAGGTAAAACTTATTAAATCTAATGGCGAACGGTATAGCGTTGCGGTTAAGCGTTCGACTGCAACACCAGGGGATGTGGAGTTCGATTCTCACTTAGTGCAAACATTTGAATAGGTGTACAAACAGGAGGCGTCGGTAGCTCAGTGGTTAAGGAGTCGGCCTTACGACCGAGAAGTCCGGGTTCGAATCCTGGCCATTGCACTACCGACGTGAACCCACTCCTAACACAAGCAATTAAGCTTAGCTGAAGGGGTTGGGGGATTTTTTCTTTATAACTCGCCTCAGGAACGAGTGTCAACATTAGAGGTACCAATAATGCTATGCGCTCATCACGCCTCGCTTAAAGAACCCGGGACTGTAGAATTCTTTTATTAATATATATTCTATTTATAAAAAAAAACTGCCGTCTACAAAATCGGAGCAAAAACTCACTCTCCTTCCGAGATACCACATCAAAAGCTGCGGAATGTAGCTTTTTTTTTACGTGCTGTAACCCCCGCGGGCTTCATCCCACCAGTGCCAGCGATGAGGTGGGTATGTCGGAATCAAACCGACTAAAAGCACACGGTCTCCTTCCCAAGCGCCCATTGCCGGCCATCTCGGGTACGCCTTAGTAGACGCATTTCTTTGTTACTATAGTAAACTGTCCACTAATGTGCTTTTTCTTATTACAGGTAATTGAATCGCCTTGCAGTATATTACAGATTACAGTAAACCGTGGAAGAAACAGACGGCCAATTCTCGTAATAAAAAGATGTTCAAAATTCAGTCTCAATCTAGTCTCGATCTCCCAAATGTCATTAAGGTGTTCTCGTAACAAAATTTCCATATTTTCAACAAAATTTTGTTACGAGAACTCCGTTTTTTAAAGGAAAAGATGTTTTCGTAACAAAATTTTGTTGAAACTATTGAAAATTACGAGAATTGGCCCTCGGGTAAGTATTAGATCTTTTACTTTGGAGCCCGGGGTCCACTTTCTTTTCCTGATGTGGCTTATCTTGACTTTTACGGAATTGACTGCTGTCTGACCAGCTAACTTCAAGAGGAAAGCTTACGCCGAGCCTAAATAGAAAAAAAAGCGGCCAAGTACGAGTCGGACTCGCGCATGGAGGGTTCATACCTATATATAACATAATAATGCTTTTTTTTTAAATTTTATATTTGAGTTGATTGAATGAAAGGTAAATTGCGTTTTACGATTTATGACGTATTAAAAAAAACTACTTACTAGATCTCGTTCAAACCAATCTTAGGTGGAAGTTCACATGATAAGTTACAGGGGGGGGGACGGGGACACATTTTACCACTTCGGAAGTATCTCTCGCGCAAACTATTCAGTTTAGAGAAAAATGATATTGGAAACCTCAATATCATTTTTGAAGACCTATCCATAAATGTGTGATGTAACCCACGTATGGGTTTGATAAAAACCATAATTTTGAGTTTCAGTTCTGAGCCTGAAATTTTATTGTTTTTTTTTTCTATTTGTGGTTGAGAATCTTAATGCGGTTCACAGACTACATACATCTACTTACCAAGTTCCAATAGCATAGTTCTTATAGTTTCGGAAAAAAGTGTCTGTGACATACGGACGGACAGACAGACACACATGACGAATCTATAAGGGTTCTGTGTTTTTTGCCATTTGGCAACGGAACCCTGAAAAGACTACGTGAGATGATCTGTAGAGACACAGATTACAGATTTGTCTAACTTATACAGATATACAATACTTAATAGGTTTAAAACTAATCATATATACCTACTATATACTAAGTATCACAATCGAAAAACAATACCTCTCATTATACAATAAAACACAGCCTTATCAGAGAAAAATCATTATATAATACTTCATGTCATACATTCTAGACGAAAAACTAGTTCAAACAAGCCAGTCTCATTACAAAAGTGTTTCTTAACATTCCCATGGAACAATGGGGGTCGACCGCTGGTGAGAAACCATTTCTAACATACCAGACGATCTTCGACACAACTCCTTTAGCCACACACTCAAAATTCAACTTTATCGCAAAGAAATAAAGTGCTGTAATAAATTTCCAATACGCAAATCAAGTTGCCTTTCTGTTCGTATGCGAAAATTGTGGATCGACCTTGGACATAAAAAGTTGTATTGGGTGGGCGGCGAGGCTGTGTTCCGCGAATGGCTGCTTCGTGAATCACTTTAGTACGTATTTGGTCTTTAGTGAATGAATATCTTTAATTTATTAATAAATTACGTCATTACTAGAAATACCTTTTTTTTTCGTGCGGAAATCCCTTCGGATACCCCCCGCCGGCCAGCGGGGGCGGGTATGTCGGGCTTGAACCGACTACAACCGCACGCCGTCTCGGGTCTTAAGACGCCGGGGTTTTAAGGTTACCCATAGAGCATATCCCTCGCACCCCGACTGACCCTGGGCCATCTCCGGTTTCGAGATGTGCCATGCCATCTACTAATCAGGAACACAGGACACGTGGAAAGCTTCCGAACAGCCCTCAACAGGGCCGTCCTCGCCTCGGTCGGAGTTGGCCGTAGGCGGCAGCGTCTCTCCCGCCCTAGGAGAGAGGCGCTGCTGTCTCCGTTGCCCAGGGTGCACCGCGTGGAGGTCCCTAACCAAGCACCCCTAACCAGTAATACCTATATTGTGTTACTTATTAATCTGTCTTTTTCTTCATCCGAGTGCCAATTCTAGCCGCATCTACAGCTCGAACTTTGGAGCCCAGGGTCCGTCTGCCTGTTCCTCCTTTTATTGGTGTTTTGGGTTTATTGGGAGAGATTACCGTCTGACCGGGGAACAAAGTTTGCGGCAGAGCCCATCCATCAATGATCAGGTGTACGAACACGTAGGTGTGGTTAGCTTGCTCCCGAAGATCTTAGTTTAACCCCATATATCTAACCCCTTCCACCACTGTGGAAAAATATATATATATATATATAACAAAGTCGTGTTAGTGAAGACCGGGATTAACTCAAGAACAGGTGGACCGATTTCATCATTCAGATCATTGATTTTTAAGATTTTTCTCCGCCTATACTTTACCTTTTTACTGAAATCACCACTATTCGCCGGCCCGTGGTTATGTCGGACTCGAACCGACCAAGACCTCCCGCCGTCTGGGGTATTTATTTCAGCTGACAACGTAACAACATAACTTGATTCTAAAGCAGAAAGAAACTTGCCGGGTCAGCTAGTTTAATCTAATATATAAAATTCTCGTGTTGCGGTGTTTGTAGTTAAACTCCTCCGAAACGGCTTGACCGATTCTCATGAAATTTTGTGTGCATATTGGGTGGTGGGTCTGAGAATCGGACAACATCTATTTTTCATCCCCCTAAATGTTAAGGGTAGTCCACCCAAATATATATTTTTTTTTTAGATATTTATTATACAGCATTAGAAAATACATACAGCACTTTTAATTTTTCTGTGCATCTCTCATGTTAATTTTACTCTCATCGTAAATTTATTATTAATTTCCAGTGCAATAATTATTTATTCACAATTTATTAATAACTGATAAAGACAGTTTTAGTACTATTAGTAACTATTAGTTAATTATAGTGATCTCATGTAAATAAACGTGTTGTGATCTCCCGCCAACAACGGCCATTACCGTACCTGTATATATTAAACTTAACGTTTTTTGGAAATAGTTTTAAATCGAAACGAAAAGAAAGAAAAACCTGTGTCATTATTGTGAAAGGTAAGTCAAATAATAAGCAAACAAATTTTACAAATACACTGATAGAAGTATTTATAAACCATTAATAATTTAATTTCCTTGAAGACAACTTTAATAAAATAAAATAAAGTATTCAATAATTTTTATTTGGGAATAAAGTACAAGGCTGTCGAGAATTTACTTTCATTCTATCAGTAGCTTAAAAAGGCGCTCCACTCTGTCAGCTAATTACAGTCTACCTATGTTTGTATAAAGAGATCTATATAAGTGATGTGTAGTGTGTGCTATGCTTGTTAGGATGTACAGTATGAATTTATATAAATGCATAATGTTGTTCTATATTGTCCTATCCTATTTACGGCGCTAATTACTTTACGGGGACGTGGAGCGGTTGTTCGCTTGCTGAGCAGCCGACTCCTGTCTTTTTTTGGTACATAGTCGACTTCACCAAGTCTAGTATTAGTTAGGAGCTAATACTGTCCGTATCCGAGGTAGGCGTCACCAGGAGTCTCTAGGTCCTCGATGCCCATCTCGCGGAGTCGGCGCAGCATGTCCTCGTTTATGTCTTGTGCACGAAGGTGCCATGGATCCCAATCAAGCATTTCCCAGAGAACTGAGGTTTCTAGGCGTCTTGAGAATTAGTGAATGAATGTCGCGATGGACTTATGGTCTCCCCAATTGTCCATTCCCAGTCACCCCGGGTAAGCCCTCGAAAGGATAACCCCAGGGTTACCGGCGGACTTTGGCCGCCATCGCGGCCTCGCCTATGGGTCGGGTTTGATCCCGCTACGGTGAGGTTACGGGGACTCTTACATACATATTATACATATAAAATCACGGTGTTTGTTGTCGAACTCCTCCGAAATGGCTCGACCAATTTGAAATAATAAATAATATTTTTTCTAAAGAAAGAAAACAAAAAAAATCCCACATTTTTTATAAATTATATTGTAATATCATAATTTAACTGTTGTTCATCGATGTGAAGGCATTTACATGAAGTTTTATATTGACGTTCGAAATCTTTGATAATATAATTTATATGTCAGAACTACGTTTACCGGGTCAGCTGGTATTCATATAAATTTTATTACATTCACCGGTTGAAATTACACAAAATCAGAGCAAATAATCTCTTGACCTCATATCTGAAAACAACATTACACACCTCATTCTGATAACCAGCAATCACAATCAGACATCTCAAAACTAACATAAAGTCCACATTACGTGCATGTAGGGTTGCCAAGCACAAAAATTTAAAAACCGGACAAAGATTCATATTTAAATCTGATAATTTACCTTGAAGGCTTAATGCACTGGTTTTAAAAGTAAAAATTACCAAAATCAAAAAACTCGACTACGGTACTGTTTGAAAACATGCAAAGTGCCTAAAATCCGCCATTCCGATTTGTGATGGTGTTTCTAGCAATAAATGGCTTTTTATTTTTATTATTAAAAACATATTAATTTATTCAAATCCTTTCAACCGTGTAGTAGTTATGAGGTAACATAGGGTCGGACGTACATACATACACATCTACAAGTCAAAAATATAACACCCTCCTTTTTTGTCTAACCACAGTCGGGTAATTACAACGACCTTTTTTTGGCTTCGTCATAGTCGGATAGGAAAAAAATTATACTTTTGTTTGCATATTTTGGCCTCGCATATTAGCTCATTTCGTTTCAACAACCTGCAAATCCTGTCTTAATGCGAGTCTTGCACGTCCACATATGTCACTAGCGCGTTTCCTCAGACAACTTTTAGCGGTTCATTAATAGCCGGACTTATATATATATTTAGCCGGAGACGCCTATAAGGAGCTGGACATGTCCGACTAAAGCCGTATACCTGGTTAACCTACTAGCGTACCGCCGGTTAACGGTACTTATATTTTAAGGTACTGACCGCTACGCTGCCTTTTAAGGCTGTTTCTTGACAGCAGATGAATATCTTGTGTCTAGGGATATTATGTCTAGTGTGCTTAACAAGCGTGAGATATGTTTTATGCGTTCTTTTTGTGATATTATAATTTTATTTTTTATTGATGATAAAAAATAACATAAAAAATGACATCATCCAAGTTCCAGTCACGGTTACATACAAAGCTTGTATTTGGAGCCTGGTGTCCGCTCTTCTACTTTTTCCCTTGATTGGGCTTGTTTGACTTTTGCGGGAGTGACTACCGACTGACCTCCCAACCCTAAGAGAAAAGCCTGCGGCAGGGCCTTGTCCGTCCATCAGTAGATGCAGACTTGCAGGTGAAGTAGGCTTGGACTCCGAAGATCTTGATATTACCTCAAAAAACACCCTCGTTGTGTTAAATCTGCAAATTTAGTTATTTTTCGCTTTGTAGTACCTGCTTTTTAGGGTTCCGTGCCCGAAGGGTAAAACGGGGCCCTATTATGAGTACCAAGACTCCGCTGTCTGTCCGTCCGTCCGTCTGTCACCAGGCTGTTTCTCATGAACCGTGATAGCTAAACAGTTGAAATTTTTACAGATGTATTTCTGTTGCTGACAGCAAATACAACAAAAACAGAATAAAATAAATATTTATCGAGGGCTGCCATACAAGACATGTGGTTTTTTTGCCGCTTTTTTTTCGCTCGATATTAATAACGGCAACAGTTAGACGCTTGAAGTTAAGAGAAAATTAAGGAGGACTCCCATTGTATAGATAATGGTACGGAACCCTTCGTGCGCGAGTACCTACAACACGCTTTTAGGCGCTTTTATTGTTTCTTTAATCCGGTTTTATTGCTTTTTGTTAAAAAATAATTGTATTTAATATCATTGATATCCTGTACAAAAATCTTGTAAAAAAAACCGCGGTAGGCTAGTGGTATGGGTAAAGGACTGCTGAGACGAGGTCTCGGGTTCGATCCCAGGTATTACCGTGGCACACACCAATGACTTTTCGATGCTTTTCGAAGTTATGTGTGTATTTATCGCAGGTTTATAAGTGCCCGTTTAATGGCAATAGGCTCGCCACATTGGGACCTAAAACATAAACTGGCGAAACGTGGGTGCTAGCACCTCTGCCTACCCCTTCGGGGATATAGGCGTGAGTTTATGTTATGTTATGTTATGATATCCTGTATAAAAATAATTACCGTATTTTTACAAAAAGTGATATTAACTTATTTGTAAAAGGGAAACTGGTTATATGCACACAGCGCTAAGGACGAATCTTACTCCTACTCGTTCCATTATAAAACTACCCATATTAGGATACGGTGAAACAATCTTGATCCTTTTTCTTCGGTAATCCTTTTTGTATTTAATACTTCTAATGAACTTTAATGTACCTTTAATAAGAACTTTATATATATTAGTTTGGTTCGTTACGTTATGTTACAGCGAAAGTTTTTTTTTGTATACTCACGCCTTTCTTTTTTTTTATATTTAGGACACGTCAATTTGACTGCACCTCGCCTGATGGTAAGCTGAAGGTAAAGTCTCAGGAAAGAGGGTCACCATTACATACACGTACCATGTTAACAATGGTGGCACTCAGCTTGACGGCCTCATCAGAAGAGGATTATCGTTTCTTTCTCCTCTCTCCCTCCGTGGCAGGCAGAGACAACAGCCCGTCATCTACTTCTGTCCTTACACACTTCACGAGCTTCCCTCAAACCCGCGGTTTCAAATCACACCTCTATATAAATATTCTACGACATTCTACACAGCGCTCTCTAGACCCAAAGTAAGCATAGTTTAACTAGCTTGTGTTATGGGTTCCAGAATGCGGATAAACATACTTATATACTTTTTTTTTGTAAATATATACATATTATACATAGAAACACCCAGACCAATGCAAATAGACATATTCATGCATACAAATATTTGCACTGAGCGGGAATCGAACCCGCGCCCTCTGTCGTAGCAGTCGAATGCACTACCGCTACGCCACAGAGGCCGTCAATATATCTCCGAATGCATAAGCAGAGGTATTTTATCATCAACTCTAGTTCGTGGTTTTTGGGGATCAATACCGTGAGGACACGATAGAGGGTAAGCCTATTAAAAGTAGCTTTACCCCGTGGTTCCACCTACCATACCTATTCAGTTTAATTGGAGCGGTTGTATCTCCGGGTTTTCTGTTCTCTCCATGTTTTTCCTAATTTCTTGGCTCCTAAGGATAATAACGTGATGTTAAACAACCTATAACCTTTCCCATGATTTTTTCAAATCACATGTTTAGTTCCAGATATCAGCGGCTGAAACAAACAAACTTTTTGGCTTCATTATTAGTTCAGCTTATTAGTACAGTTACGTACCTTAAACATCGCCCGCATAACGGTACCTCTCATTTATTAAGAGTAACATTAGGGAGCTTATGAAAAAATCGGCGCAGGCGCAGGCTGGTTATTGAAAACGGTCGCGAGTGACGTAACCCACACAACCTTGTGCAACCGCTGCCCGGACGGGTACAGACGAGCGCGCGAGTGTTAACTTGTTTATTGATTTCGATTGGAAAGATATGAATCATGTAGACTGTTTATATTTTTCATTGCGACGATGGTATAACTGTGTCGCTTGCAAATGAAGTGTAAATAAAACATAGGAGGTATAGATTATGGACACAGCAGGCTGCTGGAAAGCAACCGAACGGTCAGGAAATAGTGAGGATACAATAATAACACCTGGCTCGACCTTTAGCTTCTGGACCTCGCTCGCATCTACGGAACCAGTGATTTTGTTAGTATTTTTTACTGCAAATAGCTTATTATTAATATATATATATATATATATAGGTATATAGACTTACTTTACTTTTATTTTACAAAATAACATAACACATAACATAACATAACTTCACGCCTGTATCCCCGAAGGTGTAGGCAGAGGTGTATTATACACCCACGATTCACCAGTTAAGTTTAGGTCCCAATGTAATAGGGGGCGAGCCTATTGCCATCTACCAGGCACATTACTAAACGAGCGATAATAAAAAATTTAAATACACATATAACTACGAAAAGTCAGAGGTGTGTGCCCGGGGCGACCTGGGATCGAACTCGAGACCTCGTTTCGGCAGTCCGTTACGTACACCAATGGGCTATCGCTGTTCCAATACAAAATAACAGAATAAAAATGAACTAATCAAATAATGCATACATGGAATACACAGTCAACATATGTACAAACTAGCTGTTGTCCGCAGCTCCGCACGCGTGGAATTCTGATCCCGTTTCGCTTCCCATCGCAACCGATTCCAGTGACAAAAGTATTCTAAGTGTTATTCCAGTGACAAAAGTAGTCTAAGTGTTATTCCAGGGACAAAAGTAATCTAAGTGTTATTCCAGGGACAAAAGTAGTCTAAGTGTTATTCCAGGGACAAAAGTAGTCTAAGTGTTATTCCAGGGACAAAAGTAGTCTAAGTGTTATTCCAGGGACAAAAGTAGTCTAAGTGTTATTCCAGACTATAATCTATCCCGATATATAATATTAGTGGGATGGGCAGGGCAACCTTTGGATAGATATGAATTTGGACTTATATACGTAGTAATTGGTGTAGTCAACGAAAATATCGTTCATTCATATAAAATAAATGACAATGTCAACCTATAGGTAACTTACGTATACCTACATAATTCATAAACCGTGCAAAAAAATTTAAACCCAGATCGAAGTTCACATAAACGGAGATGCGGGACCGCTGATTTCGTTTTAACATAAAATCATTGTCGCATGTTTAAAGTCATTCCTAAAGGTGCTTATTCAGTCAACATTTCATTAAAGACGCTGATAACAAACATGGTCTAAGAATTACCTATTAGTTAGATCGACACATCACGTAACCAAAAAGCTGACCTTTGGTATCTCATAATATTTACATTCCTATTAAACGTAGCATGAAGATGAGCGGGCATTTTATAAAGCATATAGTCACTTATTTACGTGAATACTAATTTTATGATTATACTAGCAATCAGTTTTTTTTTAAATTATAGTCATCGTAATTTATAGATAATATTATAGCCTATGTCCTTGGCCGTCCATAGCAATGAGACCATTGGTACGCATGTCAACTTCTACGTCAAGCCAGCACATCTTGGGTCTACATACATACATGTATTTAATAGTTTTAGGTCATGGGAATGTAATTTTAATAATATTTATATGTAAGTTGTACTTTAAGGTCAAGGTTCTTAAAGCAATATTGTACTATTGGGTATAAGTCTTTTGAGCATTCGAATCATTGACGGTTACAATTGATTTATAAGAATAGTTTTCTTACAATTGTTTCCGTTAAGACACTCCTAATTTACAAATAATATACCTCTGGGTAGTTATTTTTTTATGTAGAGCACGTCAATATAAAATCATCTCGTCTGATGGTAAGCGAAAGGGAAAGTCCCAGGAATGAGGCTCACCATAGCAGATATAAATACCTTCAGTTTGACGGCCTCATCAAATACTTCATCACGCCACACTTAAAGGACCCGGGATTATAGGAGGAAGAAAACATGTGTGTTGGTTAAGAATTCCAAGTTTTTAGGTTTTAGATGCGATAAAGATATATTAGATACTAGTTGATGCCCGCGGCTCCGCCCGCGCAAAGGTTGGTTATCGTTTTTTGGTCATTCCTCCTGTTCTACTTAACCACTTACAATCAGATTGCAATCTGATTGTAAGTGGTTAAGTAGAACAGGAGGAATGAGAATGAAAGCAAATTTTAAGTCTGACCAAGAAAACAAGAAAAACCGCATCGAAATCGAATCAATAGTTTTTGCATCCATCGCCAACAAACAGATAAACAAACAAGAAATCCAAAAACAATATTTTTTTAATTCAGAATCTTTAATTTAACATAACCCAAGTATTTTTTTAAATATCTTCAATGTACAGACTCGACTAATTTACAATTGTATAATAGTATAGATGTATGATGGATATAAATGGACTATATTTCCTAGAATCATGCCACTTCTGTCCTTGCCAGTACCCACATAGTGGGTCCGCGGCGCGCTCGCAGCTTTTCGAATAACTTTTTCATTACAAACGACATTGGCGAGCATTGCGTGTTCGAACTTTTTGTTGCGTACAACATTTTAGTTAACTTTTATTTTTTTTCGCTACAACGTGTAGATATTTATAGTTTTGTAATATTACATGTTGTGTTGGAAATATATATTAAAAAGAAAACAAGCTTCTAGGCAGTATCTGTGGGAGAAACCGGTAGGTCACCGTTGCCTTCTATTTCTTCTAAATAATAACAATTAAATGACCCACAAGATGTTTGTAACAAAAAGCTCTTCTCTCAGTCCGCATTATTATGATACAGAACCCTATATTACGCGTGGTCCCACACGCACTTGGTCGGTTTTATTTAATACAAGCAACCCGCTTTTTTTAGCTGAAGAAATAGAAATAGAAATCTTTATTCGCAAGAAACACAGTGTGAAAGATGTTACATTGTTTTTTCCTGACAGGGGCGTGTGCTTTGCCGATCAATCGGCATGCAAAATTTTTCTAAAATTAATACATAAATTGTATTAATTTTAGAAAAATGCACAGACTTCAAAGTAATCACAAAATGTCATACATAATGGTCAACTTCAATAATTAATAAAATGAAAATTTATAAGAATAGGTATGAATTAGATTAAATAACAATTACATAGTTTTTTTTGATTAGAAATACGATTTTAAACATCGAGAATCATTAATAAAATATAATAAAAATGTAAAAATGTCAACAACTATACTATTTCTATTTAATAAAATTACATTTAGGTACTGTCCAAGAATTCATTCATTGTGTAAAAGCACTTTTGAGACAACCATTTAAACATTTCCCTTCTAAATTTTGGAAAGGGTATTTCTCTTAGAGTTCGTGGTATTTGGTTATAAACTTTAACTATCATGCCGTTGCAATTGGCCTATGTCCATCGGGGGATAATGTACCTTTCAAATGGTGAAAGAATTTTATCAACAAGTGCAGTGGTTCCGAAGATTACGCTCAATATTATAAACAATCTCAGAAAATTCGGTTTTCTCTTTATACTATTAGTTAGTAAGATATTATAGATACAGATGTGTTACTGCATAGAATTTTGTTCTCATCCCAGCGATGGTTTTCTAGTACTTATTAATGCTCCCGACCTAAGAGAATAAAAAACCAGCTCCCGACAGACTGCAAAGGAATGCTGTCTGTATCATTAGCAGTCCTAAAGCTACTGAGACAGAAATGAATACCTTTTTACCATTAACGCGCCTCACATTTTTGATGGCCCCAGAGAAATATAATCCTCTGAACATTCGAAAAAGAGTGCTTCTGTTTTTCGAATATTCGAGTGCATCTTTAATGTATTATGTCCCAAAGCAGTGACAAATTCCTAAGAACTCGGTAAGTTTACGTGACGTTATTTCATATACTAAGATTATAAAGAGCGAGGCTGAACTTTGGGAGTTTATTTATTTATACTCGTATGTTTGAGGTAATCTTCGTAAACACTGCACTTACACACACTTATTAAAAGATCTTTCACTATTTGAACATTTGAACGGTACATTATTCCCGTTGGACATAGCCTTTGTTCCGTGCGGAAACCCCTCAGATACTCCCCCCCCCCCCCGAGAGAGGCTTGTGTCTCTACACAGCTGTAGAGACTCTACGGTTTTAGTAACCCCAGGACTATCGTGTCCAGGTGTCTAGTATTAGCGTCTGCTGCTGTACTAGACTTCTAACATCTATTTGAGCTAACAGCACCTCCGCCTTGAAACCTGGCTACATTTTGTCATTTGGAAAATCCGGCATCAAAATCTTAAGTGTAGTAATCTATTATAACTTGCTAAATATGTGTTACTACAACAATAATAACCACTTAAAAGGAAATATTTAGCAACGCCTGCTCTCAATGCTAATGTTAAAACTAGAATAATATCATATTATGAATACAATGAATAATCTTGGTTCCCAAAATATGGCACAGATTTATTAACACACTCAAATCTACAGTTCGAAATATTATATAAATACTAAATACCTTTTGATTATTATTATATAAATTCATAAGTCTGCAGGCCCAGTTGTCAGCCCGACCGAAGACGAAACCATAAGACGAAACTTCTGGAACAGCAGCTGCTAAACTTTATTACCATATGAAAAACGAAATGTAAAATCGAGATGATATTGGCGGTATGGGGCTAAGACAACCTTACCTGCTGATTGAAGGACGTGGTTTTGCCGCAGGCTTTCCTCTCGGGGTTGGAAGACCGGACGGCTTACTGGAAGCCGTAAGAAGCAAACCAAGAGGAGGAGAACAAGTAAGCGGATTCCGGGCTTCGAGGTGAAAACCTTGAATGCAAGCAGGAACTACGCTGATGACGAATTGTGCTAAACCTCGTTAGGAAAAAAAAACTAGTATCGCCAAAGCTTGCATGTAGATTGTCTGGGTGTTCCTGTTGAAATAATACGCAGCGTCTGTAATAATGTGTTAACCCGGTAATTACGGTTTCATCATCATCATCATATCAGCCGTAGGAAGTCCACTGCTAAACATAGGCCTCCGCCATCGACTTCCATTTCGACCGGTCAGTAGCGGCCTGCATCCACCGAGTCCCTGCGCTCTTTGTTATGTCTGTCCACCTTGGGGGAGTCCTTCCTACGCTGCTATTGCCGTTACGTGGTCTCCACTCAAAACCTCGTTAGTATAAAAAAACTAGTATCGCCAAAGTGACGAGGCTTGCATGTGGAGCACCTATGAAGATTGCCTGGGTGTTCCTATTGAAATAATACGCAGCGTCTGTAATAATGTTAATTACGGTAATTACGGTTTATTACGTTTAAAAAGAATACATATTACAAGCAACCTGGACGATAGTACGGCAGCGCGAGTGTGACGCCCCTGGTGTTGCGCACGGCCATAGGCCACGGTAACCGCTTCCCATCAGGTGGGCCGTGTGCTTGTCTGCCACCTTAGTGGTATAAAAAAAAAAAGTTTCGGAAATCCATAACGGAGTCCCATATGAGGCTTTTAATTTACTTGTATGAAACTGGTTCCGATAAAGTAGGTATATATAGTATTCCATCAGCCGTGAATGGAAACCTCACTTCACTGCGCCCGTGACGTGATATACATAAAGGTAGGTTATTAGGTATTCATGTGTGATACCCGTTTCTTGGTCAATTGTGATAACACACCTAAAAAAAACCGGCCAAGTGCGAGTCACACTGGCCCATGAAGGGTTCCGTGGCTGTGTGGTGCCGGCCTAGAAGAGAATAGCACCAACCCAAGTCTTCCCGTGGGTGTCGTAAGAGGCGACTAAGGGACATATCCGGGGGCGGGCAGCAGCACCCCCGCAGAACAACCCCTCCAACAAACTGCGATCCCCAACCCGCCTGCCCAGCGTGGGGATTATGGGCACTACCCCCAAATGAAGGAAACAGCCAAAAGATGGCCCCCAGTTCCCGGCCGCCTCGCTATCCCTGGTCATGGTAGCGGCCATGGTAAGGGCGGGGCAGGGGGTGCTAAGAATCCCCGGGCTACAATAGGCTACCAAACCCTTCACAAACTGACCCTGGCTACGTATAACGGACGCACTCTGAGGCTTGACCATCATCTAGCGCAGTTGGAAGTGGAGTTAGAGAACATTAAATGGCATGTTCTCGGGTTATGCGAAGTCCGTAGAGAGGGAGAGGACACCGTAACCCTTGACTCGGGCCATCTTCTCTACTTTCGCGAGGGTGATAAAACATCCCAGGGTGGCGTAGGTTTACTCGTCAATAGGGCCCTCTCTAACAACGTTCAAGAAATCTCCATCGTGTCGAACAGGGTAGCGTACCTGATCCTTCGGCTATCCAAGCGGTATAGCATGAAGGTTATTCAGGTCTACGCACCGACCTCGGCACACTCGGATGATGAAGTGGAGGATATGTATGAAGACATATCCAAAGCCTTGCACAACACCACTAAGGCTCACTTCAACGTTGTTATGGGGGACTTTAACGGCAAGGTGGGTACCCAGTCTGGGTACGAATCCCGTATAGGCCCGCATGGTTATGGAGTTAGGAATCACAGGGGACAAATGCTTGTCAACTTCCTTGAGAAAGAGGGACTATTCTTAATGAATTCCTTCTTTAAGAAACAGCCTCAAAGGAAGTGGACATGGCAAAGCCCCGACGCTGTGACAAAAAATGAGATCGACTTCATCATGACGGATAGCAAGCACATATTCAGAGATGTCTCAGTGATCAACAGGTTTAATACCGGATCTGATCACCGACTGCTCCGAGGCTCTCTGAATATCAACCTAAAGCTTGAAAGAAACCGTTTGATGATGTCCACGCTCCGACCTAACCCAACCCAAATCATGGCGGGCACCGAGAAGTTCCAGCAGCTTCTCGGGGAAAGATTTGTTGCCTTGGAACCCACTGATGACGCTGACGAGACCCTACACAATCTGGTCGAAACGCTGAGAGACGAGGGCATCAAGTTCTGCAAAAAACAGCGCACTGGCAGGAAGTCCAAACTCTCGGATGAGACTCTGGGGCTGATGGCAAGAAGACGGGAAACCACCCAAGCGACTTCGTCAGACAGGTCACACCTAAACAAGGAAATTGCGAAGATGGTACGGCGCGACCTTCGGAGATCCAACACACGCCTCATTGAAGAGGCGATAGAGCGAAACCGAGGGTCCAAAGTATTCACTCAGCAGCTTGGAAGGAGCCATCTGACGAAGCTCATAACGCATGATGGGAGGACCGTCTTATCGAAGCCGGAGATCTCCGCCGAGATAGAGGATTTCTATGGCCGTCTGTATACTGCACATGCTCCCCGTCCTCGACGAGACGACCATGATTCCAGAGCCACCCTGACACGCCACTATACCGACGAACTGCCTGATATCAGTCAAGACGAGATCGTGTTAGCTCTGAAGCAGCTTAAAAATGGAAAAGCCCCCGGTGAGGATGGAATTACTTCAGAGCTTCTGAAGGCAGGAGGAGCTCCTGTCATACAGGAGTTACAGAAGCTCTTTAACGCCGTCCTTCACAGTGGGAGAACTCCTAAGGCGTGGAGCGGGAGTTTGGTTGTTCTCTTTTTTAAGAAGGGTGATAAGACCCTCCTTAAAAACTACAGACCCATCACACTCCTGAGCCACGTCTATAAGCTATTTTCACGAGTGGTCACGAATCGTCTCGCCAGGAGACTCGACGAGTTCCAGCCACCGGAACAGGCTGGGTTCCGCGGAGGATATGGCACCATAGACCACATTCACACAGTGAGGCAGATTATACAGAAGTCCGAAGAGTATAATCAGCCCCTGTGTCTCGCTTTTGTGGACTATGAAAAGGCATTTGACTCCGTTGAAACTTGGGCTGTTCTGGAATCCTTACAGCGATGTCAAGTAGACTATCGTTATGTCGAGGTGCTGAGATGCCTTTACGAAGCCGCCACTATGAGTGTCCAAGTACAGGGTCAGCAGTCTAAACCCATCCAATTGCGCAGAGGAGTGAGACAGGGGGATGTCATATCCCCGAAACTGTTCACGAGCGCATTGGAAGATATGTTTAAGACGCTGGACTGGAAAGGTAAGGGCATAAATATAAACGGCGACTACATCTCACACCTGCGATTCGCTGATGACATAGTCTTAATGGCGGAGTCGCTAGAGGAGCTAACCCAGATGCTGGACGCTCTAGCTTCAGCCTCGCGACGCATCGGTCTTGGCATGAATTTGGATAAAACCAAAGTCTTGATCAATGGCCACATTGATCCAGGACCGGTCGTCGTGGATGGCCACCTTCTTGAAATTGTTTCTGAGTACACTTACCTCGGGCAGATTGTGCAGTTGGGTAAAAACAATTTTGAGAAGGAGGCCAAGAGGAGGATCCAGCTAGGCTGGGCAGCGTTTGGGAAACTACATACCGCAGTGTTTGAAAACGAAAGTTTTCAATCAGTGCGTCCTACCCGTAATGACCTACGGAGCTGAGACGTGGACACTCACATTAGGGCTGGTCCACCAGTTCAAAGTCGCTCAGCGAGCTATGGAAAGAGCTATGCTCGGAGTTTCTCTGAAGGATAGGATTCGTAACGAATACATCCGACAGAGAACCAAGGTTATCGACATAGCTCAAAGAATAAGCAAGCTGAAGTGGCAGTGGGCCGGCCATATCTCGCGAAGAACCGACAACCGCTGGGGTAAACGTGTTCTTGAGTGGAGACCGCGACTCGGCAAACGTAGTGTAGGACGCCCTCCGGCCAGGTGGGATGACGATCTGCGAAAGACTGCGGGCAGATGCTGGATGCGGCAAGCTGAAGACAGGGCGCTATGGCGCTCATTAGGGGAGATCTATGTCCAGCAGTGGACTAGAATAGGTTGATGATGAGAAGTAAAATGTTTATATTTGAGTTGATTGAATGAAAAGTAAATTGCCTAACATAGTTCTTATAGTTTCGGGAAAAAGTGGCTGTGACACACGGACGGACAGACAGACAGACACGACGAATCTATAAGGTTTCCGTTATTTGCCATTTGGGAACGGAACCCTAAAAAGGCAATGAAGAAGCAAGGGTAGGTTACCCAGGGTGTTAGTGATGACCGGGATAAATTCAAAAACGGGTGGACCGATGTTCACGATCTTTTTAGATTTGTCTCCGTCTAGACTGACTTTTGGCGGAAATTCCTACGCCGGTCAGGAGTGGCTATGTCGGAGTCTAACCGATCAAAACCTCACGCCGCGCGCCGCCTCGGATCTTCACGGGGTGTCACGTAATAAATTCAGCTGAAAAGTTAACCAACATAACCTGATTCTAAGGCGGAACGAAGTTTGCCGGACCACATAGTTAAATATATTGTTAACATCATTTAAATAGTATAACCTGTGTGACCGAATGCCCGCATACAATTGAAAGTGTTACGAATGATTGCGTAAAACTATATGTAAGAGATAAGTCACATACACCTCCGCTTAGGGCCTCGCCACAAAGGATACTTTGTTTTTGTTTAAGCATAATAAGTTGGCAAGATTGTAAGTCGTCACCAACATCCTCGTCTCGTCAACAACCTTCATCATCATCTTATCGTTATTCCGGTTTGAATCTAAGGCTTTCACCTCGGAGCCGAGGTGCGCTTACTGCTTCTCCTCCTTTTGATTTTTCTTATACGACTTTTATGGGAGCGACTGCCGTCTGACTTCCCAACTCCGTAAGGAAAGTGTGCGCCATGGTGCATGATTCCATGAACGGACGTGCGGTTCAACCCGCACTGACGCTCCGTGGTGTGAGCTATATAGTGTGATTGCGTCGAATCCGTGGTTTAGAAATAGACTGATATGCGCCATCGGAAGCAATACATGCACGGTGCGTGGGTGTCCGTGTTCGTCTGCCATGCGTGATGAAATCTGCAGAATCTGTGGAGAGCCGCCTTTAAACAAACAAATATTAAAAGTAATTCTATAAGTAGTTTAAAGTGCGCAGGAGTAAATTTGATGTTTAGGAAGATGTATGTTTATGTGAAGCGTATTTATTCTTTTGGATATATTAACAAAATTCAGACTTGGAGTATTTTTTAGATAAGTAAAAAGCAGTTAACTAATTTAAGCATTATTTTATGCTTTATAATTATGTTATTAACTTAAATGTCCAAAATTAAAGTATTTTTAATATATAAAAAAAGTCCTCATGATTTCCTGTTTGCGTAAATTTGATATATTTTTAAATATAAATTTGGTAGGTGTTGTGACTGTGGTACAAAGTTTAACATAAAACAAACAATTGCACAGTTAACATTTTTATGTAAAAATGTATTTAATTATACGTTATATATGATGATTATTTGCTTTTTTTGTATTGCATACAATATCGAATAAATAATAATAAAAAAAAAGAAAAATGAACAAGAATCTCAGTATCAAAAATACAGTTGACGCACACAAAGTAATATATACTGAGACGCAACGAGCTTATTCAGATCAGTTCACTTATAAGATTAGTTTATATTTGTATAGTAAACTAAACATATAACACACACATGTATATACGAAACATTGAATAAATTTGTTTAAATTACTCGTTCTACTACATCTTGCTTGCGACGCGTAAACCGCAGACGTTTGAATAGCGTGTGTGATGACACCCTTAGCGAAGCAGTTAAATTTACTTTGTAGGTTAGGCACAGCCTTGCTCACTTATCTATTGGTTTTATGTGTGTAAGTTTATGTTTAGAATCCTTCAAAACCTTTGTCTGGTCAGTCAGAATTATGTTTGTTTGTTTATTGTCGTGCTTGTTTGAAGGTTGAGCAGACACACTTTTGTGAATAAAATATGTAATACATACATACATATAGTCACGCCTAGGGCCTCACCTGCTCTTCGCTTACAAAACAACGAACGCAGGCGCAGGCTTTCCTATTGGGTTGGGAGGTCAGTCGTTCCGGTAAAAGGCAACATACAAATTAAAAATATAAGAGGACGCCCTGCTCCAAAGTGTGAACTTTGGATACAACTCAGAAATCGCTATGAGAGTGATGATAATGACATACATTCACTACTCCTTTCCATTGGGGTAGGCAGAGACCACATGTTTTGAATTGCGACGATCCTGGCATTCACCATTCGCTTCTTGTAATTTCATAATCGTTTTCATACAAGCTTGATGGTTCCGGGTACTCTTAATTTAGCCATTCTTTAACACGACTCGTTCTGATTAATATGCGTACACCTAGGTCGACTTTTACCGGGTTTCCGTTCACCCTAACCCCATAAACCTCATCATTCTCATAGCAATTGTCCAGTCGCCTCCAAAGTTTGGCTTAGGAGCCCGAGGTCCGCTTATTGTTTTTGAGAATAATAATAATGTTGATTTGCGATAAACATGTTTACAGGTTGTTGCAACCGGTGTACAGTACCGCTAAAAATAACAGTAATTCATTTCAATTATAATAAATATCAATACACAATAGAGAAGAAATGTCAAGTTATGAAATTATATAATTAGAATTTATGTCGATTGATAATATTATTTTGAAATATAATTTATTGGATTAATTACAATTTATTCGTTTTTCTATGTCATAAACTCCTTCGCAGTGTAAAAACACTTTTAACAATAAACCATTTTTTATAGAATGGTTTGTTTTTTAATTGGTATTTCGGTTTTTCGATGACTGCCATTCCCCCTCAACCTTCTCTGAGGACTGAAGCACGAACTTGAAGGCAAGGCTGGTTTGGGCCATATGGATGTGAGGCCCTGTGCTCTTCGCCTTATAAATCTGTTTCGTCATATTCATCCTCTTATAATATTTGCACTAAATTACCATTTGTTTATCTGTATGTGGGAGCGTTATTTCGAAATAACTGGTTAGTTAGACATAAAACATGTTGGGGTTTATAATACTTTTATATGCGCATATTTAATAAACTTACGGTTTTTGTAGATAGCAGTCTATGGACAAAAATAACATTAATCTATGTTTTATAGATGTCAGAAGTTTACCAGCATATACGTAGGTACGAAACGAAATCAACCACTAAAATTTTTAAAATATATAAATATATATTCTAGGACATTCTACACAGCACAATCTAGACCCAAAGTAAGCAAGCTAAGCTTACTTTGGACTTACTTTTTCAGCTTACTTAGCTAACTAGAATGTGGATAACTTTTTATTTTTTATAACTTTATTGAAATTGAAATAGTACAAGTGTATCTTAAAAAAAAAAATATGGCACTGATCTCCACACTAGGATACCCTGTGTTGTGAAGACCAGTCACTTTCACTAGACACTGGATACAATAAATAATAAATAAAGACTGGCATAAGACAATTTTTTTTTTCATTTTATCCCTATATATTTAACATGTAGAATAGATATCTGTTTACGTGCGTGCATGTTTGTGAGAGGGAGACTGGTGAGGGTGTGTGTGTCTGCGTGGAAGGAAAAGGATCTCTGTGTGTGTGTGTGTGTGTTTGTGTGTGTGTGTGTGTGTGTGTTTGTGTTTGTGTGTGAGTGTGTGTGTGTGCAGGTGAGTACCTATGCATGAGTGTGTCTGTATAAGTTATAAGTTATTTTGTGTATATTTGTGTGTGTGTCAAGAAAGAATTTCTTCAGTTTTTGTATAATCCAAACCCAAGAGCCAATCGTTGATCCTCATCTTGCAGCCATGTCTAGAAATCCCAAGTAGGTTTAATCTTTCGTTTATTCTTGAATACAACTTAGGTCCCATCCATTCAAATGCTTTTTTTCCATAATCCAGCCTACATGTGCGCCTCCTCCATGTTGGCTTCCTTCTGGAACGTTCATCAGTCACAACAGAAGAATGTACTATTTTATGGAATTGAAGTGTAATGGTCAGAATGTAAAGCTGACGTACAGTTAGCACCCGCGAATCTTGGTACAATTGAGTTGTTGGGTACCGCATTCTTCTGTTGTACATGACTTTCAGAATAGCACGGTGTGCTCGCTCCACCCCAATCATCTGACATTTCTTAGCCAACACAATACATTAATATTGATTGACACAATGAGTAATATATCGTATGCAAGAGGTTGTTATCGGCTACTGATCTTAGTCCCCTAAAAATGTGTAGTAATTTCCTTATCCGTGAAGTCAAACTCCTACATTGCTCACTCCATGTTAGTCGCCTGTCAATGATAACACCTAGGTATTTTATGTGGCTGACCTCATTGAATGAGGCACAAACACATTGGCTTCCAGTGTGACAGGTGTGGAGCCTGACTTTATAGTCTTTTGGAGGCTTCGTTCTTTCGGTGACTCAAAAGTTTATCATTTTAGTTTTTTCTGTATTCAAAGTTAATAAATTATGGCTGAGCCAGTCAGAGACAGTTTGCATACCCGTTTCAGCGTGCTTGCATACATCATTCCAAGTGTTACCGTAGAAGATGATTGCGGTGAAACATGTGAATCTAAGTAAGCTATCTAAGTATGTTTCATGTGAAACATGAAACATACTTAGATAGCTTTTTTTGAACATACATCACATAACTTAACATAACTTCACGCCTGTATCCCCGATTCGCCAGTTATGTCAAAGTCCCAATGTAATAGGGGGCGAGCCTATTACCATCTACCGGGCACATTATTAAGCGAGCGATAATTAACATTTACTAATGCACACATAACTACGAAAAGTCAGAGGTGTGCGCACGGGGCGACTGGGGATAGAACTTGATACCTCGTCTCAGCAGTCCGTTACGTACGCCACTGGGCTATCGCCGTTTAATAACGTTCGGGGGGTGGGTAATCCCTCATGATCTTCGCGTGGCGGCCGTTCTCCTCTTTACGCCGCCATCGGTCAACCCCAATCAGGTGAGACTGTGTGCACAGAGTCCCGACTGGGGTCGCCAACGACAGGCGGCGGCTTACTAGACGACCCCGTGGACTTTTTTTATTACGTGTGGAAACCCCCATGGGCTTTACCCCATCGGTGCCAACGATGGGGTGGGCGTGTCGGAATCGAACTGACTAAAACCACACGGTGTCCTCCCCAAGTGTCCATTGCCGAGCACCCCGGGTAAGTCCTCGAAAAGATAACCCTAGAGCAACTGATAGCATTAGTTTTAAGTTTAGTTTTAACATTCGTGAAATATTCATTCATTTCTATGTAGGTAAAGTTGCAAACAAATATACGTCCGAAAACTAAGTAATTTGACGAACAATAGTTTAGAATTGACGTGTTCACAATATAATTGTCGGAGTTTTTGCCTTCTTATTAGATTACATACACGGGACTGAACCCGGAACGTGTCAAGGTTGGCCGAGCATGACAACAGATGTGTATAATTAATGGTAGATCGAGGTAATTGTTCTTTTTGTACTGTTTCTGAGTTAGTGCTTGAGTAAATGACATACTGAACAATAGAGGAAGTGTTTGACTTTTTGAGCCAATTAAGTGGTGAATTGCCTCGGTAGAGTAGCGAGTGTGACTGGTGTACGTTATCTTATACTATTATAAATTTGTAAATACGCTATGTCTGTACATTGGACATATTTATAAAAAATACTCGTACTTGGGATATGAACGATTCTTGGAACTCGGTCTTCAAACGACAAACATTTTTCAATTTCTGTTTATTACTTCATATAAAGTTATAGAGTATGGAGAGTGGCCGGTAACTTGGAATGTATTAAGCTTATACCAATGGTGACTCTACGTACGTACGTACGTAACGAACGGACAACTGCATAGCTTGCATAATGGATTGCACTTTCTCCTGCTGAACTATCGAGATAAAATTTTAATCTAGTAGACTTCTATTGTAATAAGTATTAAACTTTCGCGTTCAAGTTGTTTACGGAAATAGGGTATGTTGAACCTCAATAGGACCATTGGTGCTAATCCAATCTTATCTGCAAGCCGGTACACCTGCTTATTGATGGATGAGGTTCTAACGCCGGCTTCCCTCTCGGAGTTGCAAGGTCAAACAGTAGTTGCTCCCATAACAGCTGCATATGTCAAACCATAAGGATAAGTTGTGAGCGTCCGCTCGGGTGCAAAGGTGATTGCCTTGGGTGCAACCGGGGACAAGGCAAAGATGATGATGATGATTGTTTACGAAACTAAATGTTACAGTATATTATATATGTTATTTATGTTATATTATTACATGTTATATATGATATATTATATATACGTATATTTTGACGGCCTCTGTGGCGTAGCGGTAGTGCATTCGGTAGTGGTTCGATTCCCGCTCAGTGCAAATATTTGTATGCATGAATATGTCTATTTGCATTGGTCTGGGTGTTTCTATGTATGTATGTATGTATGTATTTACAAAAAAAAAGTATATAAGTATGTTTATATCCGCATTCTAGAACCCATAACACAAGCTAGTTAAACTATGCTTACTTTGGGTCTAGAAAGCGCTGTGTAGAATGTCGTAGAATATTTATTATTTATTATTATATGTTATACTAAATCTTACAGTATACCTATGTATAGTTAGCGACAGAAGTAACTATTACTTAAACATTTGCGTGGTATTAGATTTAGAGTGTTTGACTGTTAACCGGCGGCGTATTCACCAACCTCTACGCAAGCATGAATTCACGATAACGAGAAAAAAGTCTTCTGTAATTCTGTTGAACAACGCGATACACTTTTGATATCGCGATAGTATTGAGATAAAATATTTATATCTATTTCATTTTAATCATTGATTCACCCCTGAGTGTAGACTTTTTCCAATATTTACTCAAGGGAGTTACCGTTGAATAAAACTGAAAGTCGACACTTACCCAACTCCTTAGAGAGTCTAATCTAACTTAGTGCAGTGACGTATTTCATTTCTAAGTCACGTCACACGACACCGCAGACGATTCGTTCCTATTTCCGGACCGGTGACTATTATATTACAACTTCATGACTACCTGCTTCGGGGTGCAGCAGATGTGTTGTACACCTGTTATTTATGACGCTATTAGAGTAAACATTGCTATAAAAATAGTGGTCTAACCTCATTTTTTATCAAACTACTGAATCGACCGACTAGTGTATGGTTCGAGTCATAACAAGTAGTTAATTTATACCAACTAATATTATAAATGCGAAAGTCCCTCGGTCTGTCTGTCTGGCTGTTAAGCTTTTACGCCTAAACCGATGAGCCGATTTTGATGAAATTTGGTATAAAGATGGACTACAGCTTGAGAAGGATACAGGCTATGTTTAGTTGCGATAACCAACATCTCCGAGTCACGGGCAATAGATAGTGTGTACAAATAAATAAAATTGAAGTGACTTTTTTTTATGGATGATAGGCTCACGTTTGACCTCTATCTCACCTGGTCGTAAGTGACGATGTTGTCTACGATGGATCACGTTTGCCTAGAAGAAACCTATTCACTCGAGACTTGACTTATTTTTGAGTTATTTTTTTAACGCGATTCATCATCATCACCCGAGCTCCATTCCCAAATGCATCTAAAGTTTGCACCTTGGAGCCCAGGGCCCGCTATCCTCCTTTTCATGATTTGATATATTTTGGCTTTTATGGGAGCGAATATCTTCCGACTCCCAACACCAGAGAAACGCCTGCGCCAGAGCATCGTCTCTTAACAGGTGCATCGGCTTGCATGTGAGGTTGGCTTTTGTCCCGAAAATTTTGGTGAGGCAATAAAGGTTACATATAATAACCAATTACTTTTAGGTTTTTTTAACCACGTCGCACGACTGTGTTGCAATTGTAAGTTGTCAGTTACGGTAACAAGTGCGGCCTACTTCGGCACAGCTGTTTAATATAAGTGAACACATTTGGTATTTATACGAATAATTTAGTCCATACACACCTGGTACTAACGGAAATGAATTACGAAATGTTCGTAAAGCCTTTTTAGAATGTTTGAGTGTTCAACATTTAAATGCATATGAGATATATAGAGCTGGGATATGAGAAATAAGAGGAGGACAAGGGATAAGCGGACCCCGGACTCCGAGGTGGAAGCCTCAGATGCAACCGGGATAACGCCAAAATGATGATGACAAATAATGTCATTGTTATTGTTGATGTCCTATTTCACCTAAGTTTCTTCGCCGGGCGCGATGCGTTGCTATCCTCATTCAAGGTATCAAATAGTTTGATCCTTAAGCTATCAATCAATTGGGCTGTTGCAGTCCACTACTGGCCATAGGCCTCTCCCAATGTACGATATAGTACCCGATGCTCCACCTTGCGCATCCAGTCTATCCCAGATACCTTTTAAGGACGGCCCCAGTCAGATAGGCTGTTGTGCGTCCTGTCCTACCTTAACCATAGAGTGGTCCAAATTGATATTGGATATACCTGTACTTACTAAACTGTTTCCCCCCATTTTTTAAGTATACAATTTCTGGATTGCCACCCACTGTGTGCAACCCACCTCCTCAGTAGGAGGGGATTCGTGGCCCATGCCATGACCTGCCGATTGAAAAATAAGACCCTTGTTTTATAACTAAAAGCTAAAGGCTTTTATGGAAATCCGGGTACAGCGGTGAGGTGGCTATGTCTGAATCGGACCGACTAAAACCACACGGTGTTGCGTCACGGGTACCGGGGGCAACCCGGGTATACGCTAAGAAAGGAAATTCACCAGGAACCCCGCCAGGTATTGGCCACCTATCGTGCAACAGGCGGCCTCATTGTGAAGTGCAGTGGAGTCTGGCGTAGGCTTTCTTCTTGAGAGGTCGGACGTCAGTCACTCCCATAATAACCAATATAAACCAAATTAAGAGTAGGAGAGCCTACCCTGGGCTCCAAAATGCAGATTTTGGGTGCAACTGGTATAGGCACTCGGGTGCAACTGGCATATGCATTCGGGTGCAACTGGTATAAGAACTCGGGTGCATCTAGTACAGGCACTCGGGTAATGAACCACCTGAGATCCACGCCTGTTCAAATCATTATTATTTTTAATTCCCATGCAAATACTCTTGGACCTTCATTAACCGCCTTATAATAAAACGATTAATAACAATAGTAAAATAATAATAAAACATCGTGACACTTATAACAATAAGTTATATAACAAGACCCTTGATATGGAAATCCGGGTACAGCGGTGAGGTGGCTATGTCTGAATCGGACCGACTAAAACCACACGGTGTTGCGTCACGGGTACCGGGGGCAACCCGGGTATACGCTAAGAAAGGAAATTCACCAGGAACCCCGGCAGGTATTGGCCACCTATCGTACAACAGGCGGCCTCATTGTGAAGTGCAGTGGAGTCTGGCGTAGGCTTTCTTCTTGAGAGGTCGGACGTCAGTCACTCCCATAATAACCAATATAAACCAAATTAAGAGTAGGAGAGCCTACCCTGGGCTCCAAAATGCAGATTTTGGGTGCAACTGGTATAGGCACTCGGGTGCAACTGGCATATGCATTCGGGTGCAACTGGTATAAGAACTCGGGTGCATCTAGTACAGGCACTCGGGTAATGAACCACCTGAGATCCACGCCTGTTCAAATCATTACTATTTTTAATTCCCATGCAAATACTCTTGGACCTTCATTAACCGCCTTATAATAAAACGATTAATAACAATAGTAAAATAATAATAAAACATCGTGACACTTATAACAATAAGTTATATAACAAGACCAAAGGGCGGAGATAATATCACGAATTGTAACATAAGCGGCGTTGTGCCAGTGAAAGGCAACCGATATCGTGACAATGCGTTGTGGTTTGGTCAAGAATATTATACTGTTTGGTTAGCAATTTTTAGAACAATTTAGAAACAATACATACAACCCCTACAACAGACCAAAGCCCGTACTCCAAAAGAATACTCAGTCATGAGTCTCCACATAAAACTTGAAACTAATTTTAAATACGGATTGTTTTCTAGAACTAAACTTGAGTGGCGATTTTATGACTAAATCACCTGAACGTTAATAAAATCTCCACTTAAAACCGCCTAAACAAACAGACAAGAATTCCAAAATAAATATTTTTTTGTTCCAAATCGTTTATTTAACATAACCCAAGTATTTTTTTTATATTTTCAATGTACAGACACAACTAATTTACAATTTTATAATAGTATAGATTCGGACTAAACTTATAAAACATTACTGCACCTGTGTACACAGAGTTCGTTGTGTAACGAGTAAAAGTAAGTATATTTGTATTGTACCTAAATTATACGAATGGTTTGGCAATGATCTACTAAAGTCACTCAAGTGAACGGTACTGATACGTTGTGTTACGTGTGATAACATGATGTATGTCTAAAGCTTGGTTTCACTGCGAGCAGAGAGGACTTCCTAATCACTAAGTTTATACGCTGTTGAACTGTAAGAGTTTAGCTAATTTAACATATCCTACTGATATTATAAATGTGAAATTTGATGTATGGATGTTTGTAAGCCTTTCACGCAGAAACGGCTGAACGGATCTGTTAAAATTTGCCACAGGGATAGATTATAGTTTGAAATAACATATAGGCTACTTTTATGGACGAAAACAAAATTCCACGCGGGTGGCATGCGTCGCGGGCAGCAACTATTTGCTCAATAAATAGTACGTAAACGGAATCCGCATGAGTGCTCTCGGCTCGCAGTGGACATCAGGCCTTATGGTGGCTACAGATGAAATGTATTCACACCCGGACCTAAAAGACCATAATATTGCTCATCATAATTAAACTATGAATACGTATTTCTGAAAAAAAAATCTATAGAGTTTTCTGCAGCTTAAAACCGGCCTATATAGATAAGTTTGGCACTATTCCACTATAGTGTATAGAAAGTATAATAAGTATAATCGCTAACAGAAGTTACTGAATAATTGATAATAAATAATGAACTGATATAATTGATGTATAATTATTTTTGTAATATTCAGATAGAAAGTAAATTTAACATTTTTCGATTTGCCATAGCGGGGGCTGCAGGAATGGCCTGTAGTTTGTAGTTTTTATCAAATGAATATTTCAATATATTTAACAATTGTTGTTTTTAATAAATTATTCATTCATTCATTATTTTATGTAAAATTTTATTGTCGGCTACTTGGAATGGGTTAAGCTAATACCGATGGCGACTGTACAGACAACGAAAAAAGTAGGTTACAAAAAATCCTAATTTATTGATCACCTTAGCTTATTCGTAAAATATTAAATAACATATATTAACATATATTAACTTTATCCTCTGGGGATTATAAAACTACATGTTTATTTATTATAAGGTCATATTCCAATGTAAAAACGCTTGTAAATATTTAAGTGTTTTAGTTATCTAAACGTGGCAAACTGTTGTCTTTTGATGTAAGTATGTTTCCTTTATCGCGTTGTGTATGCTATATTTAGATAACTGTCTAGACTTAATAAGTAACTGTTTCGAAATGTTTTCTGGCATGCAATAATCTGTAAGCGTACCTTTTTTTTTTTTTTTTTTCGTGCGGAAATCCCCTCGGATACCCCCCCGCCGGCCAGCGGGGCGGTTATGTCGGGCTTGAACCGACTAAAACCGCACGCCGTCTCGGGTCTGCAGACGCCGGGGTGTAAGGTTGCCCATAGAGCATATCCCTCGCACCCCGACTGACCCTGGGCCATCTCCGGTTTCGAGATGGCCCCCTCGGGAATCTGTAAGCGTACCTCCCAGAAATAAAACAAAATTTTTCGCTGACTGTACATATACGAATATTTTTTTTATTGTTTCAGACTGAACCATGTGGCGAATTCTGCTATTTGTGGTGATAGCGACCGCGCGTTCCAAGCAATTACCCGCCACTACAGGTAAGGACCATTCATGGTTTTTTTTAACTAACAAGTTAGCAAACAAGATAAGATATTTATTGTGCAAATATGGGAGGTACAGTACAAGGTGGTAAATAAATAAAATAAGAAGTTCAGCCATATTTTACCATAAGGCATGCAAATGTTACAGGAATTCAATACGCGTTACACCAAAATGCAAAATTAATTAAATTAAATGTCAAAGAGGAGTCTAAAAATACAAATATCTAATGAAAATTGAATTAAATTAAACATCCCACTTATATCATACATGTGAAAGTTTGAATGGATGGATGTATGGATGGATGTTTGTGACTTAATCACACCAGAACGGCTGAACGGATCTCGCTGAAATTTGGTACAGGGATAGATTATAGTTTGGAATAGGACAAAGGCTACTTTTTATCTCTACAATAGGTTTCAACTACGAAAGCTAGTACAAATTATATTAAACAGGTAACACAAAAGCACTTTCCTTCTCCATTAAAAATCACTAACATACACTTTATCAATTAAAAATATACGTAGGACGTAGTTAATATATTTCATGTTTTGTTTATCATTTTATTGAAAGTAAAGAGGTTAAGAGCTAAGGTGATCAATAAATTGGAATTAGTAAGGCTACTTTTGTCGTTGACTGTACAATAATTATGAATATTGCGAAGATACTAAAGTGATTCAGTACTTACTGACATTGATGTCTATATCAATGCTTACTGAATGTATGAAATTTTTGACATTCTAGTATCAATATATCCGTAAATTGGATCTATAGAGTTCAACGCGCTGTGTTGATTTAAATTCTAGATTCTGTAAAACCGCAAAAATTCGCATCATCATCATCTTAGTGTTGTTCCCGGTTACATCCGAGATCTTCACCTCGGGGATCTGGGGACTTCATCTCCTCCTTCTAGTTTGATTTATATGGCTTTTATGGAAGCGACTGCTGTTTGAACTCCCATCCCCGAGAGCAAACCCTGCAGCAGTGTCTCGTACAGCGATCACCAGGTGTACCAGGTAGCAGGTGAGGTTGGCTAACCCCTATAGGGGAGCCCCCACTCCTATTATCGATGATATTTGTGACATTACGTGAATTTATGACTCTTGTTTTGAACTAGTTTGCCATACGTTAGTTTAGAGTATAAGTTATTTCCATATGAATGAAAGTAATTATTAGTATTGATGACTCAATACAATTTTATTTTGAACTAGCTGATGCCCGCGACTCCGCCCGCGCGGAGGTCGGTTATCTCCGGTTCTACTTAACCAATTGCCATCAAACATACTTCAGATTTTAAGTCTGACCGAGTCCTTTCTAATAGATAAATTTAATTAACATTCGTTTAGTAGTTTCTGCGTTCATCGCAGACAAATAGACAAACAGACAAGAATTCCAAAAAAAATTTTTGTGTTCAGAATCGTTCATTTAACATAACCCAAGTAAGACGTAATAATGTATCGGAGAATTTCGAATATCTGGGACGTGTCTAGGTGGCTCAGTTGGTCAGAGCATCCCCCTGTAAGGGACTGGTCGCGGGTTCAAGTCCCGTCCTAGATGTTCTCTTTTTCCGATCTAAATCTTTAGAAAAAAGTAAGCATACAAAATGCTTAAAAATTTAATTGAAATAACCCAAGTATTTTTTAAATATCTCCAATGTACAGGCAACTAATTTACCATTTCATAATAGTATAATTATATACATATATATATTACCAAATAGTTATTATAATATTTAGTTGAATGATATTTTAGTTTGGGCGTATGAGGCCTCAGCAGAATCTTTGTGGCCCAAGTCTGATAGATTCACCTGCCATTTAGTCGTAACACTTGCTGATTTACGAGGCTTTCCTCTCTGGTTGGGAGGACATTAGGCAGTCGCTCCCATAAAAAGCCCAACTAAAAGGTGGAGAAGGAGTAAGCGGACACTGGGCTTCAAGATTAGAGCATCGGATGCAACCAGAAACACCGTTAGGATGATGATGAAGTCATCATATCATCGCATCACATCATATTGATGGTATAGAATTCTAGAATCTCTAGACATATGTCATTAGAGCCAATATTATTGAATCCAAACACACACGATTTCTTTATAAAATTTTATAGAATACTAGAAACCGAAATTACTAGTAACCTGCTAAGCCCACCAGTTAAGCTAAATCGCTTGTGTTAGGAGTGGGTTTACGTCATAGTGTAATGGCCAGGACTAGAACCTGGGACGTCTCGATCGTAAAGACGACTAAGTAACCACTAAACTACCGACGCGTTTACACAATTTTCATTGCGTATGTAATACACACTGCCTATATAAGTCGAATTTCGAAACATACTATCTTTAGGTACTCTTTAAGCGGTCAAAACCCGCCTCCATATAAAAAGTGACACCTATACTTACGATGTATCAAGCCGTGGTGTCCGGCGACCCCGGGCCGTTGACCCTGCGCGCGCGCAACTACGCCCGTTTTTATATGGAAGGCACTGTCTTTGAGACGTTTTGCACATGATGTTTAGTTATAGTTGCTTTTTTGACTGCGAATTATTGTCTTGGTATACGAAAATCTTTGCCGCACAATAAAGACTTCGAATTCTTTACCAACCACGTGTTTCCTCCTTCCTAGAGACCCGGGTCCTTTAAGCGGGGTGTTAAAAAACATCGGATTAGGTCATTAAACTGAGGGCCACCTCTGTAGTTGTATTATATCTGCAATGGTAACCTTCATAAGTAAATATAATTATTCTACGATATTCTACACAGCGTTTAGACCCAAAGTAAGCATAGTTTAAACAGCTATTGTTGTGGGTTCTAGAATGCGGATAAACATACTTATATACTTTTTTTGTAAATTCATATATTCATAAAAACACCCAGACTAATGCAAATAGACATATTCATACATACAAATATTTGCATTGAGCGGGAATCGAACCCGCGCAGTCGTAGCAGTCGAATGCACTGCCGCTACGCAACAGAGGCCCTCCGAAATCCTTAAACTTCACTTTAGCTTACCATCATAATACAAATGCGCGTGTAAGATTACCCTCACTGGCGCAGCGGGATAATTAGATTCAGGGCATATCCATCCATAGAAATATATCCTCTACTCCCAGTAGTCTTAACGTGGATGAGCTCTTCAAATGAGTTCCACCCTCTCCTTTCCTATACAGGCCAACACGTGCAACAATTCTCAGCAACAGCCTCACACAGTGCAAACAATTCCATCAGTATCCAAGCGGTTCAGCACCTCTTTTCTTTGCCGGACCATAAAGGTTTGGAATTCTTCACTAGCACATGTGTTTCTTTCTCCCTAAAGTCCCGGGTCCTTTGAAAGGAGCATGAGAAAGCAGGCCTTTAAGCTGAGGGCTGAGGGTAATGGTGGCCCTCATTCCTGGGACTTTGCCTTTAGCTTACGATCACGCAAGGTAAAGTTATATTGACGTGTCCATTATAAAAAAAGGATCACTTATTTTATAAATTTCGATAAATGCTAAAAGCTAAAGGCGTTTCATACCACGTGTTATTCGCACCACGGTTCAATCACGTAGAGATACTTTTTGCATTGGTTGTTTCAAACCACAGTATAAATCGCCCAATAAACTTTTTTTTTACTGGGATGATTCATAACGTAATATGAAACGCCGAGGGACATTTTTTGACGTAATTCATTTACACGATCGATATTTTATTTGATTGTTGTTTCAACCCATATTTTACTCCCTCAATGGTTAAAATTCCGAAAACCTGTTATAATTGCTTGCATAGGCCATGGAATGTAGAGGGCTCTTCCAACATCCTTGAGGCCCTAGCCAACTTGCCCTGCAAGTCGATGCATCTGCTGAATAATAAGCGAGGCTCTTTCGTAGGCTTTCCTTTTAGTCTTGGGAGGTCAGACGTCAATAGTTAACCTAAAATCAACATACCAATCAAAAACAATAGTTAGACCGCGGGTTTCGAAGTGCAAACTATCGACACAGCTGAACAATCGCTGAGTATGATGATAAGGTCATAGAAGGAATCAGCTGTGCTAATATCATAGTTTTGGCTTGGACAGTTTCTTACAGCTCTGCGTTGATGAGTCAGTCAGAGTCAGTTACGCAAAAAAGACCTTCCTTGTTTTAATATCAGTTCAGAACGGCGGTGCCTTCTAAACCCGCGGTAATGAAATGTCACCGTGCGGATGGGTTACCCTTCTTAACATAATAATAGATGGTCGTGCGTCGCTGGCCTGTTAAGATGTCACCGTTGTTCCGGCTGTCTCGGCGATCGCTGGTCGCGACAATAGTCGCGCTCTGGCAACAAAACACAAAGGAATTGTATCAGCTGAGAAGTTTAACTTGTAGTTGAACTCTGAACAACGTGTTTTAGATACAAATCGGGACATAATTGAGTTAATAAAGCGCTTGACAGCATATTCGCACCGCTGGCTCTATAGGTAATTTCAAAGTTTTTATTTGTCATCAACTTGTATTTATCTAATTAATACGTCTATCGCCACAAAAAAATATTTTCATTCACAGATAAATAAAATTTAATTCTCAGAAAAATAGAATGGGCACGAGGTAATGATTACCAAATAAAATTGTAGTTCATTCCATGAACCAAATATCCAAATTATCCAAAATAAAAGGTTTACCCATAAATAAATACATCAGTACTGAGAATCGTGGATCTGTCGCCAAATAAGTCGATTATTGTCCGCAGATGATGACATCGCGCGCCTTTCACGGATAGATAGGCGTTAGAAGTGTATAGCGCAGGACTCCAAGAGACCTCCGCCATACACTTTGTGTTAGGGTACTTGTAATAATTGAAATAAATTTTGAAGTGACATTATTGTAATGATTATTTACAATTACTTGATGATACAGTTATCAGAACAAACCTGTTATAATAAATAGAGACTTATTTATTTGATACTTAAAAATATTTAATACTAGCTGACCCGGCAAACTTCATTCTGCCTTAGAATCAAGTTATGTTGGTTACCTCATTAGCTGAATTTATTTCTTGAATGTCTCCTGGCACCCCGCATGCATTAAAGACCCGAAATGGCGTGAGGTTTCTTTCGTTTCGATTCCGGCATAACTACCCTCGCTGGCCGGCGATTTCCACTAAAAAAAAAACACAAAATGGTACAGTGTAGACGGGGGTGTGTGTTGGGTAACCTCCTCGAGTGTCGCTCCGATTCCGATCCCGCTGCAGTCCGGGGGGAACGGAATCGGAGCGGCCGGTACACCCTGGGCGGCGGTCAATGGCTTCCCCTTCACCCCTTCATAGGGTTGGCATTTGTCGTCGGCCAATACCCAACGTGGCGGGAACACATCGCTCTCCGTACTCCTCTGCTTTCAGAGGAGACAGGATGAGCGATGCTGTTAGTGGTGAGATGGCCCAGGGTCAGCCGGGGTGCGAGGGATATGCTCTATGGGTAACCTTACACTCCGGCGTCTGAAGACCCGAGACGGCGTGCGGTTTTGGTCGGTGCAGGCCCGACATAACCGCCCCCGCTGGCCGGCGGGGGGGTATCCGAAGGGATTTCCGCACGATAAAAAAAAAAAAAAAAAAGGTACAGTGTAGACGAAGACAAATAAAAAAATCAAAAATCTTGAAAATGTCCACCCGTTCTTGAGTTTATCCCGGTCATCAGTAACACGACTTTGTTTTATATATTTTATATAGATTTAAATTGTTTTATATTGTTCGGAGACTACATTTTGGTCATAGATTTACTATCAATCCTATTATTTAGGAAATTCAAAACCAATTTAATTGGCGATAGGTTACATTATGTAGATTTCAAATATATTGCTATCTCTATCGGCTTGTTGGATATTTGTGAGACGGATTGAAATTTAAGGAGTCCCATCAAGATCTTCATAGCCCAAGATAACGTCACCTGCAAGTTGGTAAGCCAGCTGATTGAAGGATGAGACTCTGGTGCAGGCTTTCCTCATGATATATGATGTCCACTGCAAACTAAACATTAAAAACTACATACTACTTCTAGGGAGGTTCCGTAGATGCCAATGCGGAAGCGGTACATCTCTGATATACTGCTGACCATCGACATTTGCATATGTTCTACCTCAGTAGTACAAAGAAAAATGGCTTCTACTTTAACTATTGTGAAAGCACCAATTACTTACACGACACGTGTATTTAGCGCGGGAACTTAGTGTAAAATTGGTGGGTGTGCACATGACTGAAAATGTCTAATAAAATACTCCCCACTGGCTATACACAACCCAGTGCAATTTAATGAGAGTTCCGTATATCTATATTCTTAGCAGGGAATAAAAATAAAAATTAATAGCTTTTGGTTTTTGCTTTATTCGCGTTAATGTACGACCGTCCAAGAGTATTTTTTGTAACCCTGCAGCTTTAAGAGGATGTCACTCTCAATGCTGATTATACGATTTTAACACCATCGTTTTTGAGACATGCAAATGTACACACGTACATTTGCATGTCTCGTGTATTTGTGTATGCATCTGTAGGTATGTCTACATACCTACAGATGCATACACAAATACACGTTTATCATACCATAAATTCAAGGGATTCTGAGTGTTCTTGGGGTGTAAAGGGCCCTACTAACACCTTTGGGGCCCAAGTGAACCTCATCTGCTAGTCGATGCACCTGTTAAACAACGCACGAGGCTTTCCAGCTCTCGGAGTTGGTAGGTCAGAATGCAGTCGCTCCCGTAAAAGCCGACATAGAATCCAATGCACCAGGCGGACCTCGGCCTCCAAAGTACAAACTTTGCAACTGGGAAATCACTATGAGGATGTTGATAAGATTTGACCTTTGATACGATGACGACCTCTGTGGCGTAGCGCTTTCGACTGCTAAGTCGCGGGTTCGATTCCCGCTCATTGCAAATATGTATATTTGCATTAGTCTTGATGTTTCTATGTGTAATATGTATTTATTTACAAAAATAAAGTATCTAAGTATGATTATCCGCATTCTAGAATCCATATATCAAGCTCTGCTTAGTTTGGGTCTAGATGGCGTTATGTAATATGTCCTAGAATATTTATTTATTTAGGGAACTCTAAAAACAATATATTTATCTTAAAACTTGTTACTGTTTTAGGTATCATACAAACATGTTATTTTGTCTGTGCGTTCCGTTGCACTTTCTATCGTTATATATACGTATTAGTTACATACATACATATCATTTGTAATGCTTTCTGAGTGCGTAATAGTTATTACGATAATTGATGTAAACAATGACTACAGGTTTGTATAAAATTGTACTTTAAGTTGTTAACTATACGCTGTAAAGTTAAGTTGGTATTGTAGGTCCCATTTTTACGGTATTTGAGATATACTATAATTTACTATTGGTTATAAATCATGCAATGATACCGTTATTTAACTCAGTTGCGCCTTTTTAGGGTTCCATTGCCAATTGGCAAAAAACGGAACCCTTATAGATTCGTCATGTCTGTCTGTCTGTCCGTCCGTATGTCACAGCCATTTTTTTCCGAAACTATAAGAACTATGCTGTTGAAACTTGGTGAGTAGATGTATTCTGTAAACCGCATTAAGATTTTAACACAAAAATAGAAAAAAAAACAATAAATTTTGGGGGCTCCCCATACTTAGAACTGAAACTCAAATTTTTTTTTTCATCTAACCCATACGTGTGAGGTATCTATAGATAGGTCTTCAGAAATGATATTGAGGTTTCTAATATCTTTTTTTTTCTAAACTGAATAGTTTGCGCGAGAGACGCTTCCAAAGTGGTAAAATGTATGTCCCCCCCCCCCCTGTAACTTCTAATATAAGAGAGTGATAAAACTAAAGAAAATATATGATGTACATTACCATGTAAACTTCCACCGATAATTGGTTTGAACCAGATCTAGGGAGTAGTTTTTTTTTAATACGTCTTAAATCGTAAACTACAATTTACCTTTCATTTAAACAACTCAAATATAAAATTTTACTTGCTGCTACGGAACCCTTCGTGGGCGAGTCCGACTCGCACTTGGCCGGTTTTTTTATTTTGCGCAATTACAGTAAAAGGTGTTTCTTTTAGATACTAAAGGGTCAACTAGGGACCTAGGGACTTCCTTCTTACGGTATACTGGACTCCCGGTCCAAACATCGTTTGGTTTTTATCAGTTCGATTCCGATATCACCACCTCACTATGCCCAGGGGCCGTGTGATCGTGGTTGAGTAACAAACATCCACATCGAAATAAATTTTATACGTTGTAATAAAAAAAACCGGCCAAGTGCGAGTCGGAGTCGCACACCAAGGGTTCCGTACATTTTATAGACCTGAGTATTTGATATGAATTTCAATTTAATACCTCTACGCATTCATGAGAAAAGAAGTAGTAACTTTAAGATTTTCAAAAATATTTTTTATTATATGATGTAACTTTTTTTTTTCTTAAAGAAAGATTAGTACAAAGTTTAATCAATAATAGCTATGTAAAAGGAAACATAACTAAAAATTTACGGTTTTCGCAATTTTTCCTTTATCTGTACTATAACACGTTACTTCGTACCCAATTAAAAGATTCTAAGTTCACGGGAAGTACCCTGTAGGTTTTGATTCCCGTGCGAGTTTCGAAAATTTGCGGAAATTGGCGGCATAAACGGCTGTATCTTTTGATTGCTTTGGCTTAGAAGTTTGATTTCTTCACAGCTCCAAGGGACAGTAGACCTGAGTATTAGATATAAATTTCAGTCTGATACCTCCACGCGTTCCTGAGAAAAACAGTCTTGGCAGACGGACGGACGGACGGACAACGAAGTGATCCTATAAGGGTTCTGTTTTTTCCTTTTGAGGTACGGAACCCTAAAAATGAAAACTCTGCCTCTTTGGGTACTAGGGAAGACCCTGTACTTTAAGAGACAGACATATAAACCTCATCCACGATCAATAGGGAAGCTATACTTTAAAAACCTTTCTTAACACGATACTTTGTCCACAGAACTTTCGACAACAGTTGGCACAGCGACCGAGGCTGAAACGACGACATGGCCCAGCTCTGTGGCGCCCCTCGACACTATTACAGTGGCCTGTGAGAAGGACAGCATGCACGTCACCGTGGGCCTGGCGAAATCACTCTCAATGTACGTCTCCAACAAGTGTATCTCAGACTATCCGTTTTTTTCACGAGACTACAGTGCGTGCCCCCGCCCGTCCGTAGTAAGGTTGGGACGTATGTTCCACTGTAGCTCCTAAGATACTGAACTGATTGTAATGAATGAGGTATCTATCGATACAGTATCATGCTCCGGGTGCAATATGCTACATTTTATACGAATAACATCAACATAACGCATGTTAGATCCTAACGGCCTCTGTGGCGTAGCGGTAGTGCATTCGACTGCTACGACAGTGGGCGCGGATTCGATTCCCGCTCAGTGCAAATATTTGTATGCATGAATATGTATATTTGCATTGGTCTGGGTGTTTCTATGTATAATATGTAGGTATTTGCAAAAAAAAAAAGGAAATAAGTATGTTTATCCGCAGTCTGGAACCCATAACACAAGCTAGTTACCCTATGCTTACTTTGGGTCTTAGATGCGATGTGTAGAACGTCGTAGACTATTTATTTATTTATTAAATATGTGGGGCCTCATTAAAATATTTTTGGCTATCGTATCGCGTGTAATATCAAATGAAAGGGGAGAAAATCCCGCGTTCAACAAAATAAATATAGTGTAATATTATGGAATATACAAAGAGATAAAAATACAATTGTAAAGTATATTTCAGCGATTTGAAATACTACTGGCGCCATCTATTGATGGAGAGCTGGGACTATATTTTTCGTATTCTTAAAAATGGAATTGACCACCCATAACGAAAACGTCCAGTTAGCGTCAAAAGTTCATGATGATTGTACAGCTTACAAAATTAACTATCTGAATAACTATCGCTTTTAGCGATAAGGCCGCCCATTGTACATTCAACTGTTTACTTACTACCTACTACTTATATTTTATTGTAATTTTTTGTCAATAAAGAATTATCTATCTATCTGAATAAAAAAATAATAAATATGAATTACTAGCAGGATGGTTATCGTTTTTTGGTCATAACTCCGATTCAATTGCAATTAAACATAGAGTAGGTCGATTTTAAGTCTGACCAAGACCTTTCTAATCAAAAAAGGCCGCATCCAAAATCCGATCAGTACTTACATCATCGCGAACAAACAGACAAGAAATCCAAAGAAAGTATTTTTGTGTTTAGAATCTTTCATTTAAAAAAACCCAAGATTTTATTTTAAATAAAGATAGATATTTCAATCAACATTTAAACATATATTTAATTGAGTCCAGTGATTAAACAGTATTTTAATAATGAAATCCTGAGCCTTGTCTGAATTACCGTGTACCGTCATAATGCACCGGTTAGCAGGCGAAGTAGTCTTAGGCCACGAACAACATAGTCGACCAACAAGTTGTACCGTGTTAACCAACTTAAAAAATAGAGCTATTCTTTCTGTCTCCAGTGCATACGATCAGTTCAACGGCATCGTGTACCCGGCCGGCCTGGGCAGCAACTCCAGCTGCCTCCGGGAGTACGTCTCCGAGGAAGGAGATTTGCAGTACACTCTACCACTCAGAGGATGCAACACCATGTCCAATGATATTGTGAGTTATTCTTTACCTATATTATATCTCTTGCCTTATATCTTTGCCTCCCTTGCTAACGTCAACAGTATATCAGTTGCTTGTTTGTTTTTAAAATCATCCACCAACCCATTGTGTCCCAAAGCATGTTACAAGCTTCCGCTCTGTCAGTTAAATGAACACTAACTAATGTGGCTGCAAAATGTACCGCGACATTATACCAAGTACATTTCAAATAGCTGGATTTCTGAGCCTTGGACACACTTGTTGCTCCATATATTCTCAAGTGTACCAAAATATCCCCACAAATTTTTATAAGCTCTGTATAATTAGAAAGTTGTAAACTCGTGTACAAAAATGTACATATTTTTGCTCCAGTTGACTTGAAGAGCGTAAAATTATGTTGTTTATTATGAAGATAATCGTAACTGCTACCATAATCATTATACTTTGATATATCTGTTGTAATTACGTAGTAAATCTCATACAAATGAAGTGCAATTAACAAGAAATGTGTTCTACCCTCTTAAACACAAATTGTCAAGCATTCATTTTACTCCGAGTCTTTCCCTAATTCAGTTGGAATCGGCTATCAGTCTTACTTAGAAAAGGACCGATCTTTGACGTGCCATATAATTATTACATAACCTTAAAAAAATACACTAAAAACTTTAATAGGAATACCTATTAAGAACCGAAATTATTAGTATCCCCTTAACGCCTCCAGCTAAGCTAGATTGCTAGTGTTAGGAGTGGGTTCACGTCGATACTGTAATGGCCAGGATACAAACCTGGGACCTCTCAATCGTAAGGCCTACTCTTCCAACTGAGCTACTGTTTTAAAACGTAGTTATGATGTATGTGATGATAAAGTTCAATATGATATTTTCACAAATAGATCGTGCACGTAGACGTCACACGCAGCCGGTCTGAGTTTAATGGCCGACTTATGTTATTGCAGTATAACTCCATTGCACAACGAGTCCTGGAATATGTGAACTGGCTATATAATCATGTCTTAGAACGTGGAGGCACTATTAATTGAATAAGTAAATCTATGGCATAAGCCTCGCGATCAGACTAGTAATAGTACTAGTCTGATCGCGAGGCTTATGCCAGAGTAGACTTTAGGAGACATTATTTTATTACTAGCTATTGCAGTGCTGTGATAGTTGACTCCACATCGTCAGTAATTCCTTCCAGGATAACTGTATACTCTTCCACAACAAGCTCCCTAATGAAATGAAGGATCTACCTCTACATAAATTTAAAAGTCGAATTAAAACGAAACTTTGCCAAAAAGGCTATTATAACATTTAAGATTATTTAGACGTCAAACAAGCTTGGATATGAACTGTTTGCTCTCTCACTATGCTACACAAACAATAAACTATAATTTGAATAAGTAAACATGTTTGTAAACCAAAAAAAATAGTCCGCTGAGTTTCTTGATAGGGCCGCGTTTTATACTGGTGCGGTCATCCATTTGCTAAACATTAGTCTTTTATATGTTTTGTAAGTGGCCTTTTAATGGTCTATACAGAATGAATGAATGTTGTCTTTGCATGCGACTTCGCACCCGTGAAATACTGATTAAGTACATTCCCGCGACTCAAAGCCATGTATGCCCAGAACAAATGTAGCAAATGCACTACTCTAGATGGTAGTCACTTCACTTCACTACTTGAAGTTAATGAAGTTAGACTGAAAGCTGACCCCAACTGAGTTGGTACAAGTGGAAATTAAAAACAAATCTTTTTAAAAAATCCGTTCCCGCAGGGGGAACGCACAGGTAGATTTCGTGAAGCAATTAATATTATTAACATGTTTAATTTTTTTTTTCTCGAAAACGGTAATTTTTAGCGAAAAACTTTTCAGGCATTTATTTTAGACTTAAAAATGGCCTATCGATTAAAAATGTTTCCGCAAGAATGTTCACCGGTTAGAAGTTATGAATTTTTTCCCGAAAATTTTTGGTTTTTCCCCCTCCACTTTTATAATTAAAAGTTGTTGGTATTCATGTGTACTATGGGATAAAATTAGAACGGTTCGAATATCTATTCGAATATATATTCGAAAAACTGATTTCACAAAAAGTGAGGCCCTACCGTCCCCTTAGGCCGGATTCCACCCGTTCACGAACTTAAACTAAGTTTACACCCAAGCAATTTTTGACCGCAGTTTGAAAGCGATCGGGGCAAAAATGCGACCGTGAGAAATTAAAATTAAATTTTGGGAAGTGGAACCATGTTCCACTTCCCAAAATTTGCGGCACTCCACATACATATATATATATATATATATATATATATAAACTTGACCAGTGGTCATTTCGGACTCAGGGGGTTATAACTAGACCTCCTATGAAGATTTTTTTTTTAAATTCGACAGTAGTCAAGAAACCAATAGGTAGATCGATTTCATCGAAATCTACCTAAAATTAATCTTATTAAGTTTTTGGTAATAAAAAGAACTAAAATTTTGAAATCAAACTAGCCGAAACTCGATGGGGTTGCATCATTTCATTACAGAGTTCCCATGACCACCTCTGAGCCCCATCTTCAGACCCTAGTTACCTTTGAAAGATTAACTACTCGTCAAGACGGTTCAAACGAGCCCAAACACGATGAGGTTGTGTCATTTCATTACAAAGTTCCTATGGCCACCTTCCAGCTCCATCATCAGATCAGCACCTTGTTATCATAATATTGAATTGTTACGCCATTTACACATAGTATGAAAACTTTCAGCTCAATCAGTAACTGGGCAGTGGATCAAATTTAATTTGCAAGATTTGATGACAAACATCGCGACAGGTGAAACCAAATAAGAGCTTATAAAAGGGCTCGGAGAATGATAATGATCGGAGAGGTAACTTAACGTTAAGCTTGCTCCTAAAAGAGAGAAAATTAATTAAAACCTAATTATAACAATCGCTTCTGTGGCGAATCGTTTCTAAACATAAATTAGAACCGTACAAAATTGAATAACGGCTGGTTAGCCAACAAAGGCTCAATTCACATCGTGAGGGGCAGCGATGCGAAAATTGTATCTTTTTTATCTCCTTAGTATAAATTGAAAATTGGGTGAAAAAAAACCCGACCAAGATGTTCAGGCACACGCCAATCACCTGCTAGCCGGTACCTGTTCAATTACGAACGAGATTCTAGTACAGGCTTTCCTCTTGGGGTTAGACGTCAACGTAAAAACTAAAACCAATCAGAAGGGGAGCGAACCCCGGGCTTCAAGGAGCAAGCTTTGGGTGCAACTCGTATTGGCGTTCTGATGATAAGAATCGGGTGTAGGTACAAGTTTGCAGCAAAACTCTAAAGTAAATCCTACTAATATTATAAACGTGAAAGTTTGTGAGTATGTATAACATAACATAACATAACATAAACTCACGCCTATATCCCCGAAGGGGTAGGCAGAGGTGCTAGCACCCACATTTCGCCAGTTTATGTTTAGGTCCCAATGTAATAGGTGGCGAGCCTATTGCCATTAACCGGACACTTATAAGCCTGCGATAAATACACACATAACTTCGAAAAGCATCGAAAAGTCATTGGTGTGTGAAATGGTAAAACCTAGGATCGAACCCGAGACCTCGTCTCAGCAGTCCATTACCCATCCCACTAGGCTACCGCGGCTGTGAGTATGTATGTATGTATGTATATTTGTTGCTCTTTCACGCAAAAACGGCTGAACAGATCTGAATGAAAATTGGAATAGGGATAGACTATAGTCTGGAAAAATGTAAAGTGGTCCACGAAATTCAAAAGCATCATATTGTTAAACCACAAGGAGGAGCAGGTGAAAGCTTCGGATGCAACCGAGAACTAAGCTAAAATAACGATGAGACGGCAATATTACGTAGAACGGAAAAACATAGCCGTACATCGATCTGCTTACCCCTTCGGAGATAACAAACGTGATTATATTATATGTCCCCGATGACGACCTCTGTGGCGTATCGGTGGAGCATTCGACTGCGAAGTCATAGGTCGCAGATTCAATTCCCGCTGGTCTGGGTGTTTCGTGTATAATATGTATTAATTTACAAAAAAAAAAGAAAACTATATATGTTTATCCGCATTCTAGAACCTATATGACAAGCTCTGCTTAGTTTGGGTCTAGAGAACGTGGTGTAATATGTCCTAGATTTATTAATCAGCGTCATAGAAAATACTTTATAATACATTTAAAATGTGATACTATATGAAAATTGTTAGATACCACTTCACAAGGTCAATTAAATCACATTATATAATTACCTCATTTAAAAACATGCATAATTTTACAATCGTATTCAATATCACGAGGAAATCTAAGCGCTGAGCAACTTGTAGTTATTTATTAATACTTGATGCATTCATATGTGTTGTATCACGAAATAGGAAGGTTATGGTGACTTCATAGATTACTCACGGCCGGAGGATTACTTACAGAGGAAAATAAATATAGTTACAGTAAACGGCGTTTTGGTTGGCACATCGGGAAGCAGAGAGAGTGTCCGGCTAAAATCGGTGTGCTTCAGATTTGTAGAGCGCTATCTCTTTCGTATATCGGACTGACAGTAAACCTCAGTCAATAAAACTGACACTGGAAGGCGGACCCCAGCTAACTCCAAGGTGAGAGGTACTAACGCGAAGATGGTGATGATGACGCCTTTGTGGAGTAGAGGTAGTGCATTTGACTGCGGGTTAATTAAAATACAAATGCGGGCAAATATTTGCATGGGTCTGCGTGTTTCTATGTATAATATGTATGTATTTACAAAAAAAAAGTATATGAGTATGTTTGGCCGCATTCTGGAACCCATACTACAAGTTAGTTAAAGTATTACTTTGGGTCCTTACTTTGGGTCTAGAAAACGCTGTGTATAAAATCGTAGAATATTAATATGATGATGAAAATAATGTATCCACACCGGGACAAGCGACAGGCTGTTGTCTCTATCTCTACCTACCCCGAAAGTGGCGTAAGCATATACTATTATGTATTGTAGAGTTCAAAACGGATGGAATACTCAGGCATGCTGTCACACGTTTCCTGAAGCGTTATGCAATGCGCATGAGTCACTCGAGGACCACAAATATTGAGAAAAGTGTTAATTAATATTTGTTATGTATGTTGAGAAAGTTTCGTTCGGAAATTATTAAATGTTTGCATGTATTAAGGTTATGTGGGGAGTTCGTGTTTGCAGGTCTCATGGCTAAGTGGTAACCAAGTAATACTAACCTGGTCAGTGTTAACATGGGTCATTCTTGACACAGTAAGACCCCTCAGTGCCTCCTAGAGCACGTCAAGCCCCCGGTCCCGGATGTCATACCAACATTTGTGGCATTCGTAACGGGTTCGAAGCTCTAAAAAGTTCGATAAACGGGTCTAACTACATAACTGGATATCGCCAGTGGGTTGTGGAGGTCGCATGGCATTAGCTTCATGAAAAATATCGAAGTTCAGCCGTTCCGCAGGTGCGACACCAACTGATTTGGGAAATGGCTCGCAAGATGATGATGAAGATGCCATGTGAGATTCTACCAATTTTGAAGATCTACATCATTTCCTATAGATTTTAGATCGGAAAATAGAACATCTAGGACGGGACTTGAACCCGCGACCAGTCCCTTACAGGGGGAATGCTCTGATCAACTGAGCCATCTAGACACGTCCGAGATATTCGAATCTCTCCGATATATTATATACGTCTTAAGACATCAAGGCATAATCTACATCATTTGCTATTGGAAGTAACCGGTATGAGTCTACCGGGAATAATTTGAATTTGAACAAAACTGATGTACACGTATAATTAGTTTCATATTCTCCAGAAACCAAAGTTAATGTAGTTCATGTTTAGTTTATTATTTTATGAATGCTATACTACTACAAATGCTACTTTTGTCGTTGACTGTACTCACATCCAATGACAAAAGCACGAAAGGAATAAAGATAAAAGCATGAAAACAGTAGCTTAGTGGTTAAAGAGTCGGCCTTACGATCTTGGGGTGGGGGGGGACGTTCGAATCCTGGCCATTACAGTACTTATGAACCCACTCCTACCATAAGCAACTTAGCTTAGCTGAAGAGTTCAGGGGTACTATTAGTAATTTCGATTACTAATATTCTTTAAAAAAAACGTTCCTCTGTGTGCTTATATTTTTATTTTTATTATAATGCCCTAGCTTTTTAAATTAAGTAATTCAATACAAATGCGTTAGACATTGACCTTAAGTAGTTGTATGCACATTAACTGTACATAAATTAACATAAATAAGAGCCAACAACACGGAAGGAATAAAAACATTATCAAAAGTTATTAATAAAGGAAGTTGTGTTTATCCAGCGGCCTGTCCTGAGAAGAAACACGTTGTCTGTATGTAATCAAACACTTAAATCGTGTGCTAAACTCATGTCCTCAGGTCTCGCATACGCTTCTTGAGAGGGGAGGAGTGCGTCTTCTCCTTCAAAGAAGTCGGAATCACCAGCTATGTTGGCCAATACAAATTATTTTGAATGTAAAGGGTGACTTTGGGTGTATACATACGTATAGTCACGCCTATTTCCCATTGGGTTAGGCAGAGACAACATCTTTGTGCTTGCTACGATCTTGGCATACGGATTTCGCTCCTTCCACTTTCATAATTGTTTTCATACATGCAGACCGGTTACGGATACTTCTGAGTCTGAAGTATGACTGTGATGTTGAGCGAAGAGTTTTGGCTGGAACTTAAGTGAATGGAGCCCTGCATAATTTTATGAGCAGCCAGAAAGTATCTAAACAGGCACGACTGGCTGAACATAATGAGTACTCGTGCCCACACTTTTGTCTGGTAGTGATTGTTGGGTGTGGCAGAAAGAACATGAAAGTGAGCTGAATGCTGTTGAAATGAGAAGTCTGAGAAGTATAGCTGGAGTGACGTTGATGGACCGGGTGAGGAACAGCGTGTTAAGGGAACGTTGTGATATGGCAGAAGATGTAGCGACGAGGATAGAGAAAGGGATGCTTAGATGGTTCGGTCATGTAGAGAGGATGGATGAAAGGAGATCAACGAAACACATTTATGAGGCGAGGGCTACTGGTCACCCCGGTAAAGGTCGACCTACGACGTTTTGAATAAAGCCAGGCTTTAACGTCAAAACGTCCTCGTCTCTGATTGGCGTACGTACGCCTAGGTCTAATCCTTACGCACTCTCTTTCAGTTCTTTCAAGCAATCGTCTATAAATAAGTTAAACAGTCCACCAGTCTGTGTAAGCTCCGTTTATCCTGACACAAGCAGGGTGTATAGGGAGCAACAAAATCTTTGGGACCCAAACCAACCTCACCTGCAAGCCGGTATACCTGCTGAGTAACCAACGAAACTCTTGCGCAGGCTTTGCTCTCGAGGTTGGGAGGTCAGACGAGAATCACTCCTGGCATAGCCAAATCAAGTGAAATAGTAGGAGAGTGAACCCCGCGCTCCAAAGTATAGGCTTTGAATGTAGATAGTACTTTAGTATTCATGTAGAGATACTTTAAATGTAGATTTATCTACATCATGTAGATAAACCATGAAAACATAACACTTCTATTTTGGGCAGTTGTGTAATAACGGGAATGACACAAACTTCCTTTTCAAGACTTTTAATTAATTATACATTATTTTTCATAAAAGGCCCCAGTTTTTTTCAAGATACAGTTATTTCGGTTTTTATATCCTGTTAAGAGTACCTAGCTAATTAGTTATCTCATGATATTTCTTTTATTACACACTTTTTTCCACGAAATTCGTTGAAAGAAGTGTAATTAATTATAATTGAAATGGACCAACCTCACCTGGAAGCCAGTACAATTACTGATTGACGGACGAGGCTCTAGTGCAGGCGTCTGGCTACTATACTGTGAGGTGCCCGCTATGGCACCTCACAGTATTAGTTGCGATGGCAGGTGAGGCCGCCTGTCACCCCGGCAGAAGCAGGCCGGGACGGCGGGGCGACTTGAAAAACCGGGGCAAGACGGGGATACCGTGATTCCCAAACCCGAGGGGGTCATCTCGAAACTGGAGATGGCCCAGGGTCAGTCGGGGTGCAAGGGAAATGCTTTATGGGCAACCTTACACCCCGGCGTCCGAAGACCCGAGACGGCGTGCGGTTTTAGTCGGTTCAAGCCGGACATAACAACCCCCCCTGGCCGGCGGGATCCGAAGAATCCGAGGGCATTTCCGTACGAAAACAAAGGATGCGATTCCTGCGAAAAACATATATCTCTATCTCTGTGCCATATTTCATCCAGATCCGTTCAGTTATTTTTGCGTGAAAGAGTAACAAAAATCCTTCCATTTAACATAACATAACATAAACTCACGCCTATATCCCCCAAGGGGTAGGCAGAGGTGCTAGCACCCACATTTCGCCAGTTTATGTTTAGGTCCCAATGTAATAGGTGGCGAGCCTATTGCCATTAACCGGGCACTTATAAACCGGCGATAAATACCCACATAACTTCGAAAAGCATCGAAAAGTCATTGGTGTGTGCCATGGTAAAACCTGGGATCGAACCCGAGACCTCGTCTCAGCAGTCCATTACCCATACCACTAGGCTACTAGGCACTAGGCCATTTATAAGGAAATATCCAGAATCAACATCCAAACATCCTTATAAACTTTCACATTTATAATGTTATCAGGATAGGAAGCAGGATATGACATAGGAAGTAGGATAGCAAGTAGGATAAGAAGTAGGAAATAGGATACGCTGAGGGTGAGAAGTACGAATTCAGTGTTTGTATAGCTGCCCTAGCTGATGCCCGTGGCTCCGCCCGCGCGGTGGTTGGCAATCGTTTTTTGGCCATATTTCCGGTTCTACTTAACCAATTGCAATCAATTATACGGATTTTAATTCTGAACAAGACTCTTCTAATAGAAGAAACCAAATCAAAATCCGGTCAGTAGTTTTTGCGTCCATCACGAACAAACAGACAAGAATTCCGAAAAAAATATGTTTGTGTTTAGAATAGTTAACATAACCCAAGTATATTTTTTTAAATATCTCCAATGTACAGACACGGCTACTTTACAATTTTATAATATTATAGATAAATGTTACTTTAATTGTAAAAACTTCTATTTGCAAGGTCAAGAGATCGAATTCATTGCACAAGTAACAGGGCCTGCAGAATTACTATCAGAACGTGTAATTGCTAGGGCCGTAAAACAAATGAATTACAAAATAAGATAAAAAATTCTATTATTTAATTAATTTGGCCAGAAGGTCATTTCTTGGGATAAAATAATGCGAAAGATACGCGTCTACCGCACGCGGCCTGTTTTTTTCTTAGGGATACGTACCGTTCTGCGAGCATGTAATGCTCGCGAAGGAGATGGCGGAGCGCGCCCGGGAGAGATTTAGAACTCTCCCGGCCCGCCGAGCCCGCAACTTAACGACCTCCGTCCTCCATGAGCGCAGGCCTGGGGGTGACAGGTGGGGCCGCCTGTCACCCCAGCAGAAGCAGGCCGGGACGGTGGGGCGACTAGCGCCCCTCCCCCAAATCGGGGCAAGACGGGGACACCGTGGTTCCCAAACCCGAGGGGGCCATCTCGAAACCAGAGATGGCCCAGGGTCAGTCGGGGTGCGAGGGATATGCTCTAAGGGCAACCTTACACCCCGGATTCTGTAGACCCGAGACGGCATGCGGTTTTAGTCGGTTCAAGCCCGACATAACCGCCCCCGCTGGCACGCGGGGGGGTATCCGAAGGGAGTTCCGCACAAAAAAAAAAGGGATACGTACCGTCAGTTTAAAAAAAAATTTAAACCGAAATTACTATCATTACCCTAACCCCTTCGACTAAACTGAATTGCTTGTGTTAAAACTAGGCTCCCGTCGCTAGTGTAATGGTCAGGATTCGAACCCGGGACCTCGCTGACTCCTTCACCTTTATATACATTAACATAAATATAACATCATCCTCCAAGCCATTTTCCAACTCTGTTGAGGTCGGCTTTAAGGTCGATGAAGCTGCCGAACTTCTGTATTTTTTTGTGAGCTCTCTGACCTTAACCCTGGGGTTATCCTTTCGAGGGCTTACCCGGGATGCCCGGCAATGGAGACTTGGGCAGGACACCGTGCGGTTTTAGTCGGTTCATGCACGACATCACCGCCCCCTCTGGCCGGCGGGGGGGTATCCGAAGGGATTTCCGCACGTATAAAAAAAAACTCTCTGACCTCCACAACCCATATTAGGCTGTAGTAGACCAGAGAAAACATCCCACCATCTGCTTCTGACCTTACACACTTCACTAGCTATCTCTACTGTCATTAAACCTCACAAGGCGGCCATACTTATATAAATTCATAAAACATTAGTCTCGGAAGGATTGTTGCAATTAAATGTGACATTTCGTTTAAGGATAACTTTGCGAAATGCGAACATATAATGTTTATGCAAAACCATTTTATCCGTGCATTAAGTAGTAACGCCTACTCAGAATAAACAAACTTACACGCTGCATTTGGCAATTTTAGGAGTATGCTAAGGCTCTTATATAAGGTGTCACAAAATTAGGTCTCTGAATTTGGTGAGATGACTCGGTATCGACAAAATATGTATTTGAAATAAATAAAAATTTGATTTGATTTCCCCGCTGGCCGGCGGGGGGGTATCCGAAGGGATTTCCGCAAGATAAAAAAAAAAAAAAGGTATTTCCCACACATCCGCTTGGAGAATACTGCGAGGAGAAGAACTGCACGCCAACCATGTGCGTCACGGGCTCGTCGCGTCACGTGACGCTGGTCGCTGGTGGTGTTTTTTTTTTCTTTTTTTATATATTTATTTTTATTTTATCCGATATTTTTTTTTTGTTTCAAATACATATTTTGTCGATACCAAGTCATCTCACCAAATTCAGAGACCTAATTTTGTGACACCTTATATCTATCTGTACTATTATAAAATTGTATATTATTTGTGTCTGTACATTGGAGTTATTTAAAAAGAAAACTTGGGTTATGTTGAATGAAGGATTCTGAACACAAAAATTTTTTTTTTGGAATTCTTGTCTGTTTGTTCGCGATGGACGCAAAAACGGATTTTGGTGCTCATTTTAATAGAAAGGTCTTAGTCAGACTTTAAATCTGCCGTACGTTTGATTGCAGTTGGTTGAGTAGAACCGGAGATATGACCAAAGACGTGATAACCGACATTCACGCGGACAGAGCCACGGACATCAGCTAGTACATCATATAAACTGAAGATGGTTCATCCTAACAGCTGGTGTAGGTGTAGCCATATGAATGGATTTCGAAGCCTTTACAATGTCTTTTATGTGTACTAGCGAAGCTGTTTACAACAAAATTGTGATACGGTTCCTGGGTGCGGCGAGAAGGAATTTTGAACTTGGTACGGGGCGCAGATACTAGATAAATGAGTTAATAAATTCTGACACTTATTTGGCACATATTTTCATAGCACGCGTATTTGTAGTGTCATCTGTATACAGACAGCTACACGAAGTTGCTAGTAAGTAGTGGTCTTTCCCGATACCAATTTTTTTGTTCTGTAAGCCAGTCTTGTAGATACATAGAAGTAATTAATCTGCAATGCTGACTTTTCATTGAAAACTAACTTTTCTTGCTTTACCCGCACACGTGTTTCCTTTTTCTTACAATCTCGGATTCTTTAAGCGGCGCGTGAAAAATCTGTCGAACCTGTCATCAGGTACACCACTTTAGGATCGACAGCATCTGGAACGATGGCCCGTATCTCCTGGACATCATCCTAGCTTCTTACCATCCAGTAGCATACAGTCAATTGACAGACTGAATATGAAACAAACGTAAAGTTTACTCTTATGCCCATGAGTCGTAATGGTAACAGTAGGTACAGTCGCCATCGATTGCAAGTACCCCCCCGCCGGCCAGCGGGGGCGGTTATTTCGGGCTTGCACCGACTAAAACCGCACGCCGTCTCGGGTCTTCAGACGCCGGGGTGTAAGGTTACCCATAGAGCATATCCCTCGCACCCCGGCTGACCCTGGGCCATCTCACCACTAACAGCATCGCTCATCCTGTCTCCTCTGAAAGCAGAGGAGTACGGAGAGCGATGTGTTCCCGCCACGTTGGGTATTGGCCGACGATCAATGCCAACCCTATGAAGGGGTGAAGGGGTAGCCATTGACCGCCGCCCAGGGTGTACCGGCCGCTCCGATTCCGTTCCCCCAGGACTGCAGCGGGATCGGAATCGGAGCGACACTCGAGGAGGTTACCCAACACACACCCCAACCTAAAGTACCGTTTTTTTTTTTTTTTTTTTTTTTTGTTTTTTTTTTTTTTTACTTAATAAGCAAAATTTGAAAATTTTTATATTTATCAAAAATTTAAAAAAAAATTAAATAAAATATAGATACACATAACATAACTCCACACCTGTATCCCCGGAGGGGTAGGCAGAGGTGTATTACACACCCAAGATTCGCCAGTTATGTTTAGGTGCCAATGTAATAGGGGGCGAGCCTATTGCCATCTACCGGGCACATTACTAAGCGAGCGATGATTTAACATTTTTAAACATAGATTACAGAATATATATATATGCAAACCTACACGTTTAGGCGTAAAAGAATTACTCCCCATCGATGTCAACTGGAAGGGTTGCCACGTTGAATGGCAATGCCAATTTCTGCGCAAGGAATAAACCAGGCCTCTGGTCACGGGTAGCGGGGTATCCGAGGGGATTTCCGTAAGAAAAAAAAAAGGCCTCTGGTCACGGGTAACTTTTATAAGACATTTTGAGATATCTTCATATATAAACGATCGCTTCGACCCCACAACCCCAGCGTTTTAACCCCAAACGGCTCAAATATATAATTGCCAATTAAATTAGTATATTTACGCCGTTTAATAAATTATACACCAATTATTTGTTGATTCATTACAATTTGAAGATTGTTTGTAAATATTTTTGTGTTCAGTTCTTCTGAGTGTAGACTGTGCTCAGTCTGTCAACGGTTCACTCAGAGACCTATATTTCACTCAACCAGCATCAAGTTCCACATATTATCACCATAAACGAGTGTTGCCAATCCTTCGCCATACTCGACCCCGTTTACTTAAATAGTCTTATGTAATCGTTGACAGGCAGACGCTGCGAGTAACTTACGTTTTATTAAAGGAATTTATGATAAGTATATGATGAGTTTTGATATTATTTAAGATTGTGTCTCCAAGAAAGCATCGGTAGTTTAGTGGTTAAGGAGCCAGCCTTACGTTCGAGAGGTCCCGTATTTGAATCTTGGTCATTACACTACCGACGTGAACCAACGTCTTTTTTTTCCGTGCAGAAATGCTTTCGAATACGGCCAGCGGGGAAGTTATCTCCGACTTGAACCGACTAAAACCGCAAGCCATCTCGGGTCTTCGGACGCCGGGGTGTAAGGTGGGGGCCACCTTACACCCCGGCGTATAAGGCATTTTCCTGGCGCCCCGGCTGACCCAAGGCCATGACCGGTTTCAAGATGGCCCCCAAGGGTTTGGGAACCACGGTGTCCCCGTCTTGCCCTCAGAATAAAGGGGGGGTGGGGTATCTAGGTATAAATAAATATATATTAGTTACCGGGTTTAATCTTTTAATGGACTTCCCGCAAAATGGGCTCTCGAATTGAGAGCCCGTACGATTTCTTTTCCGTAACTATGTACTTACGAATTTAATTGTTCTGGGATTCTAGCTGCAGAAGATAAGTTCTTCCTTAAGAAGGATAAAACGAAACAAGGCAGCAACAATAAAAATGCTCAAGGGCGAGTTGGACTCAAGCACTGAGGGCACAACTCCATGCACAACTACTCGTAGATTAAGGGACAAACTTAACGTCGCTTTTGGATAACTGGAGTTATCAATTTAGCTCGCAGTAAACTGAAGTGATAACGGGCTGGCCGCAGACGAGTCCTAGGTGGGTGGGTCACGACGCGAACGCATTAAAATATCTGGGTCAGGGTATACTAAAATTAGGAAAACACGAACTGACAAAATTCAAGCAATCCCAATTAAAAACCCGAGCGGACAAAACTCGAGCAATTCCACTTAAAAACACGAACTGACAAAATTAGAGCTATCCCACTTAAAAATACGAACTGACAAAATTAGAGCTATCCCACTTAGAATTTTGAAAACACGAATTGACAAAATTCCAGCAATCAAACTTAAAAAGCACAAGATGACAAAACTCGAGCAATCGCACTTAAAACACATCATATTATCAATACTGCGTGTAATTCAGCCACGTTCGGACAGGAGCTTATAAATGTTTACGTAATACATAGTATTGGAGGTCAGATACGTTAAAATAGATAAATAATTGTTCGCTAGGCGGACGCGAAATGACTGCAGATAATGCGTTGGTTGAATGCCAATCGTAGATGTGGGAATTTTTAACTGTTTTGCATAGCATTGTTACAAATCTATGCTTAGGATTTCTTGTTTATTGTTTCCGGTTGTTTATGCTTACTAGTGACCGCTTATTAAAGATTTAAACATAATTGCTGCAATGGCTGCGTAGAAAACTGCATTATCAAATAATGTCGTCGTCGTAAAAATCTGTAAACTCATCAAAAAAGTTCTATATTCAATGGCTAGGATCGTAAGGCCTAGACGTTTTGAACGATTGACGATTTTGAACTGGTGGACCAGCCCTACCGTGAGTGTCCAAGTCTCAGCTCCGTAGGTCATTGCGGGTAGGACGCACTGATTGAAAACTTTCGTTTTCAAACACTGCGGTATGGATGACAACAAGACTCGACGTAGTTTCCCAAACGCTGCCCAGCCTAGCTGGATCCTCCTCTTGGCCTCCTTCTCAAAATTGTTTTTACCTAACTGCACAATCTGCCCGAGATACTGGAGGACAAGAGCGCAGGCCTGGGTGTGGCAGGTGAGGCCGCCTGTCACCCCAGCAGAAGCAGGCCGGGACGGTGGGGCGACTAGCGCCCCTCCCCCAAACCGGGGCAAGACGGGGACACCGTAGTTCCCAAACCCGAGGGGGCCATCTCGAAACCGGAGATGGCCCAGGGTCAGTCGGGGTGCGAGGGATATGCTCTATGGGCAACCTTACACCCCGGCGTCTGCAGACCCGAGACGGCGTGCGGTTTTAGTCGGTTCAAGCCCGACATAACCGCCCCCGCTGGCCGGTGGGGGGGTATCCGAGGGGATTTCCGCACGAAAAACAAAGATACTGGGAAAAAGAATTTGTTAACTTAGGCTCCGAAAATCTAGGTGACATTGGTATATATTATATCTACACTTATAATTACTTCTTCTGAATAGCAGATTCGTCTCATCACCGTAGAGCCTAATCTGCTGGGGTAACAAACTTGTACAAAGTACACAAATTCTAACCTTGCTCTAAGCTTTTATTACTAGCATAAAAAATAAATAATGATTCACAGAAAACTGGTATAACCGACAGTGATAAACTTTAATATTGACATCAATGGCCTTGTCTATATACAACCTTGAAAATAATTATAATTGTCTCCACCTCTCATATTCAAACCAGTTTGATTGTACAGAAAATCAATATTTTATAAAATAAACCGATCAACTCTTAAGGTGAAAAAAGAGTGAATGCAGAAAACTATGTAAAGTGTGTTCTTTACAGGGAATACTATCCCTGTTCCTGTCCCACAGGAACATATTCCCGGGATAAAATGTAACCATGTCCATTCAATACCCGGTTGTATTTACCTGTTAGCTAAAGTCCAGCCAAATTCGTCACGCCGTTTTTGCGTGATTGAGTAACAAACAAATAAAGACACTCGCTTTCGCAGAGATAATTATACGTTAGGTTGGTCCGCCGGTAACCCTGGGGTTATCCTTTCGAGGGCTTACCCGGGGTGCCCGGCAATGGACACTTAGGGAGGACACCGTGTAGTTTTAGTCAGCACCGATGGGGTGAAGCATGAGGGGGTTCCACACGGAAAAAAAAATAGGGAGGGCAGGTCGCGGCAGCCTGATTGCATGGGTAACAAATGTATGTCCATTGCACTTACGCTGGGCCCCGGTAGAAGGGGAGACCCAAGAAGGGTAATTTTGACATCATAAGGGATGACATGCATGCCGATGGTCTCACTACCATGGATGCTCAAGATCATGCAAGTGGAGAAGAAAAGCCGAAAAGCGGGTCCTGGGCTCCGAGATGTAGGCCTCGGATGCAATCGGGACACAACGCTGAGATGATGATACTAGACATAAAAACAATCTTGTGGTTTGTAATAGCCAACTCCACAAGATTAGTCATTCCTTTCAGGGTAACTGTATACGCTTCTACAACAAGCTTCCTATAATGAAGAATCTACCTCTTCATAAATTTAAAAGCCAAATTAAAAGTAAACTCTGCCAAAAAGGCTACTATAAAATTCAAGACTATTTAGACGACAAACAAGCTTGGATATGAACTGTTTGATCTCTCTCTATGCTACTCAAATGAAATATTGTACTTAGGTTATATATAGTAAATATGTTTGTAAATAGACCAAAAAAAAACAGCCCGCTGAGTTTCTTGCCGGAGTCTTCTCAGGACAGGGCCGCGTTTCGAACCGGTGGTCCATTTGCCAAACATTAGATTTTTTTTTATGACGTTTTGTAAGTTCCGTATTAATGGTCTATACAGAATAAATGGTTTTTGACTTTGACTTTGACTTTGATGATCTTGAGTGGGTAATCCGTATCGAAGCAGGGTGGATCCGGTCGTTTTATTATTATTATTATTTCCAGCGGGGACGCCGGTGACCTGGCGGGTGATCAACCTTAACATAGCGGGTCGTTTCACCCATTTCCCCTGATCCTCCCTTTTGGGAAGGATGTGGTTACCCGGCAATCACGGCGTTCCGTCGAACCTACCTGTATCCTTGCAAAATCTTACGATCTGGTCCACCTTCAGATCCTCCAGGTCTTCTGTGTCCAGTGTATTCAACCCCATTGTCTCCCATCTTATCAGTGAGTACATGGGGCATTCGGCGAGCAGATGGAAGCTGGTCTCGTCACAATCCATGCATTACGGGCATTTGGGGTCGGTTTTCACGCCTATCAGTGTCAGGTGCCTGTTCAGTTGGCTGTGTCCTGTTAACACTTCTATGACGAGCCTCATGCTTACTCTAGAGAGTTTTATCAGTTGGCTCGTCCTTTTTTTGTCTATGCCTTTTATGAATATCTTCGACTGTCTCATGCAAAATCCGGATCCGGTCGTTAAAAATAATATATTCTAGGACATATTACGTACCGTCATCTAGACGCAAACTTGTGTTATCTTGTGTGACGGCGGTTGAATTAAATTCTTTTCACATCCTAAAAGACGAAGTACATTATAAACGCACACGGCATGTCATCATCATTGCATCCAAAGCTTGCACTTTGGAGCCCGAAGCTTTAACGGGAGCGACTGCCGTCTGGTCCCAGCCTGAGCGTTGTCCGTTGCCCTACACAGATCCTCGATAATACAGATGGACGGGTACAGTGGGCAAGACAACAAATGCGACATGGAGTCTGATGGAGAGCCGCAATCGACTTGCGACTGTTCAATAAAGCCTTTTCTACCATATTTTATTGCAGCAGTCAACTTGGGTCCGCGCTTTAATGACTTCCAAGTAGGCCAGCTAATGATGTCCAGGCGACAAGTTTACGCTCTTTTTATCACTCATCAGCGTCACAGCGATTTCTCATTTGCATTCAAATAGCACTTTGGAGCCCGGGGTCCACTTATTGTTTATGATTGGTTTATCGACTTTTCCGAGAGCTACTCCCAAAGTCTGCCTGTCTTGTCCATTGTTTAGCAGGTGCACCGACTAGCAGCTGAGCTTGGCTTGGGCCTCAGAGGTGTTGGTAGGACCCTGCACACCTAACTGATCAACATAGTTAGTAGGATAGTAATATAGTTCTTCATCATCATCATCAACCTCTATTCGTCCACTGCTCGACATAGGTCTCCCTTAATGAGCGCCATAGCGCTCTGTCTTCAGCCCTAATATAGTTAGGATAAGTTAATTCCATAATTGACAGTAAGCGCTATATTTATTTGGCACAATTTGACATGTTAGTATTAGTTATAAGCAATAAATAAATCGACATATTGTTTTTACTATTTTAACCAATTATTATTTAATTTGAAGTTTAACATTCGTAGGTAAATTTTAATAATATATTATATGAGTGACCTGTGTAGTGTGACCTCAACATTAAATGCCGCAATGCCTGGAAAGAGCACTAAATCCTAAATACTGAAATATACTTGTAAACATCTATGTACACTTAGTAGGCAATGAATAAATAAATAAATAGTTCCATTTTGCCATATTTTTCTTGCAGCGGATCCAATATGCCCACTTGGATCCGCTGGCGATTTAATGACTTCCAAGTTGGCCACTGGAGATTATGCCCAGGCGGCAGGTGCAGGTTTTTTTATCACAGTTACACAATTACTATTACAACGAAGATCCGAAACTAGGCATATTATTACGCAAACAGGTTATGTGATATTTGGTGAAAAACAAGTAACCTTTCTAAGACCTTGTCCATGTCCAGTTGGTCGACAACTGGTTTGTGGAATACGTGAATTTAAATCACTCGGATATGGAAAGACGACATCGGTGACATAGAAACATTGAGGCGTAATAGGCCTCCACATCTTTAATGGTGATGAATTAATAAATATATATCTATACAAAGAAATAAAATTGAATTATCTCTAACATTAAAATAACAGCTTTTCAATAAATCCGGTATTACTTACAATAAAAAACCAATTTTTTAAATATTTTTTTACTGTCTGTCTGTTTGAATTAGGTAATCTCTGGAACGACTGAGCCGATTTTGACAGGACTTTCACTGAAAGATAGCCCACATTAATAGACATAACATAAGCTAGGTACCTACATTAATTTTCGAAAAGAATTAGGGTTCTGCGCATAAAAATTAAAATCTTCTACTAAGTCCACGCGGTTGAAGTCGCGGGCACAGCTAGTCTTTATCTAATATTTAATGATAATTTTAATGAGTGATATAATCAATGGAGATTTATGAATTTATTTCATCATCAGAAGTATGCATAGAATAAAGTTACATGTGATTATGAACTGAATCACTTTTTTTTTGTATTTTTGTCGTTAATTTTATACTTACTAAATGCTTTAAATGTTCATGTAAAAGTATCATTTCTTTAAAATGAAAAGAAAAAAGTTACAACCAGTTTTGTAAGACACACTTCAAATCGCTCTCCTGTAAAGTACAGATTTTGCAGAAGCTTCTTTATTCGATGGATAGGTCGAATTATGTCCCAAGTAGATAAACAAGTCGATATTTCTACGGTGATGCAATCGATTTAATCACAATAATCATTTTCAGCAAAAAAAAAACAATAAAACTACAATTTTACATATCCCAATTCTTACGGCGCCTACAGCTCTAGAATTAAGATATTTAAACGACCATGTCATCATTCATCATCATCATTCATAGTCATCATCATCATCATCTAATGCTGTTCCCGGTCACATACAATCCAAAGTTTGTACTTCCTAGCTCGGGGACCGCTTTCATGCTCTTTTTCTTGATTTAACTTATTGAGCGAAGCTCGACATAGCTTAGCTCTCTTTTAGACGACTCATGTATTTCGTTAGACCTCCTCCCAAACGGCCGAACCGATTCTAATGAAATTTCACACAAGCAAAGATGTTACTGATGGAAAGGATATAGGCTATGTAATTAAAAATTTATGTGTACCACGGAGGAATAATCACCGAACAAAATTTTCAAACTCTGATTTCTCAATGAACAAAAAAGCCTCATTCACGCAATTGGTATTCAATTAAGTAATTTATTCATATACGCAAGACAAAAAAGAAAAACGAAAATCGAACTAGCCATTGAGGAATTATCACTGTTAGAAAAAGTCCTTGTGAAATTGTTTCGCTCAATTTTTGCAACAGCAGAATAAATTGCAGACCTAGTTTTGACTATCATGGGAGCAACTACCGTATGACCTCCCAACCGAGAGAGGAAAGCCTACTACAGACCCTCGTCCGTTAATCAGCAGGCGTACCAGGTAGCTGGTGAAGTCGGCCCCGAAGATAAATCAAGTAGCAAGAAAAAACCACACTCCACAAACCATACTTCAAAAGGTTCATTTTCAAATATTACCATAAAAAGCGTTCCTGAGTCCCTATGTTGACCCTTCAATAGTTAAACAATAGGGGGACGTGACGTCACTTCCTGTGCGGCCGGCTGCGTACGCGCACGTCACGAATTTTGGAAGGAAATTGACTCGGACGGACATAATTTATGCAGTTAGAGTTACGGTCTTTGAGTTTGATTTACTTGATATGGCGATTTCAGAGAGTCCACATCAAAACTGATGTTTCTTGAGAGCTAGATTTTATTCTAGAAATTGAAGAAAATAAATTGCCCATAGACAATGCAATATTTGCCTGTCACTGTTGGATATTAGAAAAGTAGTTACAACGTTATCTAGGAAATATGCAACAAAAATTATCTCATTGACTTCGGTTACAAACTAAGTGCTTTATCCACCAGTGGCACCAAAGTAACCGCCCCCGCTGGCCGGCGGGGGGGTATCCGAAGGGATTTCCGCACGATAAAAAAAAAAAAAAAAAAGTGGCACCAAAGGATGTATCCATTTCCCTGTTAAGGGGATCTAATACTGTACCCCTAATATTATCCCTGTATATGCGTGAGATTTTAATTATATATGTTTGATTGTTAATCAGTCGCACAAATATTATTGGATGGATTCGGCTGACTTTTGCACACAGGCGGTACAAATAAGCAAGTTGTTAGCTGTCATACTATTGCCGGCAGAGGTCGCTCAAGCAGAATGTTTCTCGTAGACATAATGCTCAAGATCTTAGACACCATTTTGATGTGTATCCCAGTCCTTTTGGGAAAGAGAAGAGATGCTTCCCTTTTGAGAAGGGTGTGCGAAACATGAGCGCACCGCATCCTCAGTTTTTCAATCAATACATATTATAAAACAAATTCTACGCCGCGTCTGTTTGTTCGCGATAAACTCAAAAACTACTGCCCAATTTTCATGTTGTCTTCACAAATGGATAGATTGGTTCTCGAGGAACGTTTTAGTATATAATTTGTCAAGTTTTTGTCTAATAAATCGTCTGGGAGCATTCGGGAGATATAACAAAATGAAGTATGGTGGAATTGTGTATCTTATATAGGTTGTGGTGGTGGAATAGGGTCGCATGGGTCGCTGGAACAGAATTCCACACGGGTGAAGCCGCGGGCAACAGCTAGTCTATACTAATACTAAATATTATAAAGAGGTAGATTTTGTGAGTTTTAAAGATTTTAGGGTTTTTTTAAACTATTTTACCAATAGAAGGTCAAATTATTTGTGAGAGTCATAGACATATATCATCAGGCCACAGGAGCAGTAATCATAAATGTCAACAAATCCGGCCAGAGCCATGGTGGGCGAGCTAGTTCTTTCATAAAGTCACGCAATTTTTCTAAGAAAAATGTAGACGATATTCATCTCAGATAAGTTGGCAATCAAATATGACGTAAGTAAGTTACTTCTATGGAAGACAAGACCTTGTATTCTCGCATGCCTCGCGATGATTACTCAAACGCTTATGAGTAAAAATCCTTGTGCCGCCAACTCGGTATTAATTATTTCATAGTCGATAATCGTTCGGACAAAGGCCAAAAAAGCGGCCAAGTGCGAGTCGGACTCGCCCATTAAGGGTTCCGTAGCAGCAAGTAACATGATAATGTTCTTTTTATAATTTTTATATTTGAGAATGGTTGAATGAAAGGTAAATGATTTATGACGTATTAAAAAGAAATTACTTACTAGATCTCGTTTAAACCAAATTTCGTTGAAAGTTTACATGGTAATGTACATCATATATTTTTTTAGTTATATCATTCTCTTATTTTAGAAGTTACAGGGGGGGGCACACATTTTACCACTTTGGAGGTGTCTCTCGCGCAAACTATTCAGTTTAGAAAAAAATTATTATAGAAACCTCAATATCATTTTTGAAGACCTATCCATGGATACCAAACACGTATGGGTTTCATGAAAAAAAAGAATTTTGAGTTTTATTTGTAAGTATGGGGACCCCCAAAATTTAATGTTTTTGTTTTCTAATTTTGTGTGAAAATCTTAATGCGGTTCACAGAATACATCTACTTACCAAGTTTCAACAGCATAGTTCTTATAGTTTCGGGAAGAAAGAAAATCAACTTTTATGAATGCTATATCATATTTATAACGATCACAATCTAAAATTACGTACTGACCACAGAACAAATACAGAGAGATGTTATAATTAGAATTTACTTTAACGGAGTGAGGGTGTGGTGGAAAGGGGTTAGATTCAGCCCACTTCTTTCCATCTACTGGTCAATAGCAAAACTATTCACTTCATTTTATGTCGATGTTACTACGAAGTGTCCTACCTACGTTCTATCTCATACTATAAACAGGGCGTCCCAAGACACATGGAGGGGAAGTATCTTAAATAATGTAGATACACAATTTGAGTAAAAAGAGACCTAATTCTGATTTTAAAAACAACTTCATTCAAAGAATTTCCAAAACTCGATTGCCTCAATCGGTAATGGAATCGAAACGGCAAAAATTTAAAAAAATAACATTCTGTACTTTTATGGCATCAATCGACAGAGTCAGTCATAAGGATCAAATCTCTTTATTAAACATGGTAAATTAAATAAGGGGACTCCATGAAAACTAGACTTTTTGTTATCTTTGGTCCTACGACTAAACGGGTAATGTATCTACCAAGTATTATTTCTGAGAAAACAAAAAGTCAAGTGAAGCTCGGTCATCGAGTTACTACCACTAAAATGGCAAACAAATATAAGTGTGCATTTCCACGACATGGTTTCTATACGCTCTATTTAGATCTAAAATATTAAGAGTACTTACGGTACGGTATAAACCAACCAACTAGCGGCAAAATTTAACCTCGATAAGGGCGCCATTGGACTTTTTACTTCACAATGGCCCCACGTTGGGCGCCATTGTAACGTAAAAAATATTTAATTAAGTGATAAAGTTAACAAGCTTGTAAACTGACTATAGAGGAATCTTTAATAAGTCTAACTGCCTAAGTAATAAGGCTCTCCATTGCTCTGCTTTCCTAGTCATCGTCAACATCATCGCAGTAACAGTAACTGTGCCATACAAAACTTCTCACCTTGAAGCCCAGAAACCGCTCTCAATTTCTTACCAGTATGTTTTATCTCTTCCAGGAGGACGGAACAGTGGAGTACTACAACAACATAATCGTGCAGCCACATCTCAAACTCGTCACTGGCCAGGGCCGAGGGTACCACGTCAGCTGCAGATACAGGCGCAGGGATCTCGCACACTTCCATCTGTACAGACCTAGGGCAGATCGACTGACAAACTCGTTGAACGATGATTTGAATGACAAGTAAATATTTAATTCTATAACTCAAGCACTTATCAGGTACCCGATTGTGTAACGCCACGTTTTCAAAATACGTGATTTTAATTCGATTATGATCTGTCAAAACAAAACCTAGCTACATTTCCGTGAAGTTATCAAACCTTTAGAATCACTCATATTTGATTGCGTTTTTATTTTATTTTATTCTTTTTGTACACACAAGAATATGATAATAACATAAATAAAATTAAAAGAAAAATGTACAAAGGCGAGCTGAGTTCTCTCCCAGCAAACCTTTGAGTAATAGGGGAAGATTAGTTAAAGGAAGGGTGTGAAGTGTACATTACAAGATAAAAAGAAAAGAGAAACATGCACATATACTCACACACACATACATACATGTATACATAGATACATACATAAATATATTCGTAGATTAGATACATACACACAAAATTATTGAGAAAGGGAAAAATGTTTATTTCTTCTTCTGAAGATGTCCAGACTGTTACTACTGCGTTTTCAATTAAACTTTGACAGTTTAGCTATCGTTCTTAAAACGTAATCATACGTTTTTAAAACGTAATTTTAGTATAGGAGAAAGTGGAGCGCCGGCAAAGCTATTTTTTTTTTTTTTTTGTGCGTAAATCCCTTCGGATACCCCCCCGCGTGCCAGCGGGGGCGGTTATGTCGGGCTTGAACCGACTAAAACCGCACGCCGTCTCGGGTCTACAGACGCCGGGGTGTAAGGTTGCCCATAGAGCTTCGGTTTCGAGATGGCCCCCTCGGGTTTGGGAACCACGGTGTCCCCGTCATGCCCTGGTTTGGGGGAGGGGCGCTAGTCGCCCCACAGCGCCGGCAACCCTGGGGTTATCCTTTCGAGGGCTTACCCGGGGTGCCCGGCAACGGACACTTGGGGAGGACACCGTGCGGTTTTAGTCGAGACACGACATAACCACCCCGGATACACACCCGCTGACGTGGTGTGTTTATGGAGATCAGATGGCAGTCGCTTGACGGAAAATATAGAATTTCGCCCGTTTCATAGTTAGACTGAAAGTTGAGGTGGAAAAACCTTCGCAGTATTCTTATGTTTTCTTTCATATTTTTTTTTTTTAAAAGAATATTAGCAACCTATACTGGTGGTAGACATTTGATGACACAAATTTGTCACAAAGTTCGGCCGGGTAGGTACCACTGTGCACGATTGCGAAAAACCCTCCATAGTAATCCAATTTCGGTTTGATTGCGTTCAGGGGTCAGCCAGTGCATAGCCGGGCAGGGGGGTTGTGGTCGCAGCACTAGTGGGACCGGTGGGGGTCACGCGGTGCTGCGACGACAATCCTCTTCTGATGAGGCCGTCAAGCTGCCACCATTGTTAACATGATACGTGTATGTAATGGTGACCCTCTTTCCTAAGACTTTACCTTCAGCTTACGACCAGGCGAGGTGAAGTCAAATTGACGTGTCCTAAATATAAAAAAAAAAACCGAAATTACTAATATTCCCCCTAACCCCTCCAGCTAAGCTTAATTGCTTGTGTTAGGAGTGGGTTCACGTCGGTAGTGTAATGGCCAGGATTCAAACCCGGGACCTTTCGATCATAGAGTCGACTCCTTAATCACTAAGCTACCGAAGCTTCACTTTACTTAAACTAAAGATAATTTCTAACAGGAATTCAGAGATGCACTACCGCGTGTATGTGAGAAGTTAAGGATCAAACCTCTTGGATATAACTGCTTAAAACACTTATAGCCTTATTATATTTAGCTGGATTTAAATTAAAACGTGTCGCTTGGGTGGTCGGGCACCGAGGTCACCACACAAAGGCAGGGTGTGTCGTAAATAAACCGTACGGTAATAAACGTTTGATTATACGCCCGTCAATGGACAGTGAATTCGACAAGCTTAAGATAATATTTATGTAGACCAGTGTTTCCCAAAAGTTTGTATTAGGCCCCACCGAGATATTCGAGGCCCAATCTCCAAGACCCAAGCCAACCTCTGTGCTAGCTGGTACAACTGCCGATTAAAAGAGAAGGCTCTGGCGCAGGCTTTCCTCTCGGAGTTGGGACATCAGACAGCAGTCGCTTCCATAAACGCTATGATAAGCCAAATCGAAAGAAGGAGAAATAGTAAATGGACCTTTGGTTTCAAGATAAAAGTCTCAGATGCAACCGGGAACAACATTAAGATGATGATGATCGTTTTCCAAATGGTGCGACGTCCCTATTGATTGCAGGTGTATCAGCTAGCAGGTTTGGTTAATTTGGGTCCCGAAGATCTTAGTAAGAACCCATACACCCCCACATATATGCACTAGGGGGATATAAAGGGCAATAAGCGTCTCGTATCCTTACCTCTTTCCCGCCTCACCCAGGAACCGCGAAACATTTTTTTTTAAACAGCTTATACATAAAAGTTATTGGATCGGGCATAACAAAGTTTGGCAAGCGCTGGTATAGACTGTGCATCGTGCTATAACGGTAGACGTAATGAAGGTTTTATTTAGGTATTTATAGTTAACTTACGTTAACTTAAATCGCACGTTAAGCTATAAGTGCATGCATGTGTGCATAGTAAGTATAATTTATTTGACGGCCTCTGTGACGCATCGCTAAACCGTTCGACTGCTATGGTAAGAAGTGCGTCCTTCATCTGCTAACTAAAACTTAATTTACCCTAAACAAACTCAAGTATGTAATTTAAAAAAATATCATGCGTCAAATCTCATATACTTTACTTTAATTAATGATTGTTGTTTTTTTTTTCTAATATTGAAATGTGTCATGTTTACAGTGAGGAGTTCGACGAAGACTCAGGCCTGTTGCCATCCGTATCGATGAAAATTTTCAAAGGGGACCCTGAAGATGAACAAGTGGGTCATTATGATATTATGTAGTTACCGGAAAACTTCATGAACAAACTTCAAAAAGTTCGCACATATGCACTAATTGACCAACCAAAATATATAACAAAACGACTGATCAACCAATGACGCGAGCCTTTGAGCCCGTGATTAGTTTAATACAAGTTTAACATGATTGATTAACGCGCCTGCGCTGTCACGCCCCACCCTTACCACCAAACAGACCTAAAAACGCATTCTACGCAGCTAGTCACACATTGTGACGAAGTTTGCAGTCACTATGGCATAGTGGATGCAATGGATTAAGCTTTCACTTCACCAACTCATCATCATCTGAGCGCTGAGTCCCGGTCGAATCAGAGGTTTTCACCTCGGAACCCGGGCCCACATCCCAGCTCTTCGACTTCGCACAGTCTTGGACATCCCTGGCAGTGAGACCATTAGCACGCATGACATCTTCTATGACGCCAAGCCAGCACTTCTTGGGTCTTCTCCTTCTACCGGGCCCCGGTGGAGGTGACATCGACAGATATTTTTTGCCGTAAATCATGGCCACACCAGCAAAGCCGACTTTCCTGCATTTTATCTGCGATGTCACAGACTTTAAGTGTATTCATCATTAACCTATTCTAGTCCACTGCTGGACATAGGTCTCCCCTAATGAACGCCAATGTATCAGTAGTATAAACTAAGACACTGGGTTTGGAAGTCTCTAGTAAGAATTTTTATATTTCAGGTGGCGTCCAATGTACGGATCGGCGACACCCTGAGCTTGGTGGTATTCTTGGAGAAACAGCGCCAGTTTGGCCTGCTAGTGTCAGAGTGCTCTGTAAGAGATGGATTGGGCTGGGCCGAGCAGAGCTTGATCGCTGATGATGGGTAAGAGAAGACAGCTATGACAACATAATTATAACATCTCACACACATAAACACATTCTGTCAACTCTTATTCACGCATAGCCAGCACAGTCACACACATAAGGACACAATCATACAAGCACACAGGTGCGCACACACACTCACACATTGCGCGACTGCTCACACACAAGCTCCTACACACAGTGCACATACAGCGTTATGCAGAAGTGTGTGAGTTAGTATGTGAGGGTGTAGTAGGTATATATATTTATGGGTAGAGCCAGACACACATCATCAAACACTCACAATTAGGCTTTTAGTCGGTTCAAGCCCGACATAACCGCCCCCGCTGGCACGCGGGGGGGTATCCGAAGGGATTTCTGCACGAAAAAAAAAAAAAAAAAAAAAAAAAAAAAAAAAAAGGTACAGCCTCATACGAAAAAAAGCTTAACGAGAGTTATACTTACGTAATAATTGTATTAGTTTAGCTCCCCGTAGCTTCCCACTCTAGGTACAATAGAGTACACTTTTACGTACACTTTACGTACATTTATTTATATGTACATTTTACACTTGTACGTTTGAATATTAAATACCTATATTTTTGTGATGCTGATCATATCTGATGACAATCATATTTTATTATCCCAGCTGCCCGTTAGATGGAGAGATAATGGGCATGTTCCAGTATTCCAGCGACAAACAAAACGCACGTGTCTCCTTCCCGGCACACAAGTTTCCATACACGGCCAGCGTGTACTACACCTGTGAAGTCAAGCTTTGTGATTTGAATCATCCTACAGATTGCGTAAGTGTTTTAATTACTAAGTGTAGGTAGATACAGAATTAAGTGCTATGAAAGGCAAAGTTCTGAATTATATAATGAAATAAAACTATTTTTAACGGATTCTATCGCGATTTATTTGATGTTATTTTATATTTTACATTGATCCCGATGCCGACGTTTTTATTTTAATAGTTTTATTTCAATGTGTGACATTCGCGTAAACTCCCGACAATACATGATATATTTTTCTGACAAATGTGGTCATTTTGAGAAGTATAGGTGAGACTTATGGAACCTGTTCATCATCATCCTAGAGGCTATCCCGATTGCATCCAACTCTCACATTCTGGAACCCGCGATCCGGTCTCCTGCACTTCCTGCTCTTGATGAGGCTAATTTTGGCTTTTACGGGAGCGACTGCCGTCTGGCCTCTTAACCCTGAAAGGGAAGCTTGCGCCGGAGCCTCCTCCGACAATCTGCAGGTGAACCGACTAGCAGGCGAGAGAATTAAGTAGGTTACTATTAATTTATATTAATTTCGTTTATCAGTAAAAGTACCTTTTTTTTTCGCCGGCCAGCGGGGGCGGTTATGTCGGGCTTGAACCCCGACTGACCCTGGGCCATCTCCGCTTTCGAGATGGCCCCCTCGGGTTTGGGAACCTCAGTAAAAGTACCTACCTAAGAGCTTTGCTTAGTAAAAAAGAAAAAAATATAATTCAGTCAAAATTTTTATAGGTAATCAAGTACATATTACATTTTTACGGTTTTCTGCCGGTATAGGCCGGTCAAAAAAGTTCAAAAAACCATAACAAGATTATTTGTTTAGTAACAAAAACTACGCATTAAACTTACTATCACTACGGCATTTTTATGAACAAATGATCTATTTCTTACGATTTATTTATTGTTAAATTTGATGGCATCTTTTTCGCTGTAATTTAACACAAGTCTGTCTGGCGTACAGTGTAATTGCGACCAAATTTTAGTCATTTTGCTTTAATAGTCCATAATTAAATCAAAATTGACTTGAGAGCGGCAAGATTAAATGCGCTTAATGTTATAGTACAAACGAACTTTCACTGCGAAATTGTGGGCGCTACGGGATTCTCAGACTATCTACGTCGCAACTATAGAGTCACTGAACACGATCTAATTACAGTATTTCTTTGAGTTACTTCAAGAAATAATATACTTATCTAACCCTACTAAAACATGCACAGTAGTGTTAAGGAACTCATATACCGTACCTATGCCTACATATAATTGATTTCTACCAATTCATGATAATTAAATCACGTATATAACAGTGTTCACGTTGGATTTTACAACATTTAAATGTAGCAATACATTCTGTATCTCTAATTAAAAAGTTATCGTTCGGGTAAACCCGTTCACGAAGTTAAAGTTTTCTCGTACAGCTCAGCAACCTCTAAACTACAGAGAACTTAGATAGGTATGTATAAAAAAATTAAAACATTTCTAGGAACCTTGTTCGCACAAGCGTCGTGTGCGGCGTGATGATGAAGGCTCGCCAGCGACTGTCGAGGTATTCAAAGGACTATACGTCAACGAAGTAGACTCGTCCGACGGTGACGAAGTTACTAGCCAGAAGGTAATATCATTTACAGAACTTGGACTTCAGCAAAGTACACAAGGGCCACCCCATATCTCCCCGTGGGTGTCGTGGGGGCGAAGAGATAGGCCTGTTCTTCATCCTACAGTCTCTCTTCTCTAAATTTCATCACTACTTTACACATTATTACAGACGTTCACACTCACATTAAAATATCACCTTACAAGTATCTGCACACCCACTTAAACACACACTAACACATACTGTAGATCTTTAAGTAGAATTTCAGTTCGGTTCAATTCAAATATTGTATTTTTTTCCTATTTGTACTACCCAAACCTAAAAAAGCCGCGGTAGCCTAGTGGTATGGGTAATGGACTGCTGAGACGAGGTCTCGGGTTCGATCCCAGGTTTTACCATGGCACACACCAATGACTATTCGATGCTTTTCGAAGTTATGTGTGTATTTATCGCAGGTTTATAAGTGCCCGGTTAATGGCAATAGGCTCGCCACCTATTACATTGGGACCTAAACATAAACTGGCGAAATGTGGGTGCTAGCACACCTCTGCCTACCCCTTCGGGGATAAAGGCGTGAGTTTATGTTATGTTATGTTACTACCCACACTTTTGTTCGTTATGGAGCTCTGGCACCCTAGTTCGGTCTGGAGGGTGTGTTATAGTCTGTTACAAAGTTCTATACTAATGCAGACACTATCACACTAGTTTGTTATTATACCTTGTTTTCGATTTCAATAAAGCTTATAATAAGCTTTCAATAAAGATTAAGTATTCAATAAAACAATAATTAAAAGCACATGAAAAAGAGCCCGTTTGTCGAAACGAGACCTTTTTGCGCGGGACTGAAAAAACATAATTGGTGAAACATCTGTCACCCCTTGTATGTATATAATATTTCTGAATACGAAAGAGTCATTGAATTGTATAAATATTAGAGTCAAATTTAGTTTTAAAAACATTCAGACACACAGACAGTTTTGATCGAATGGAAATCGATAGGGCCAGAGTGGATAGGGCAGTTGTGTTTGATAGTATAAACAAGCACGATCATTGTGGAATTCAGGGAATTTATATCCCAGGATATCTAAACTTAATGGAAATAAGTATTAAGCGCATAGATATATAGAATACTCTTTATTGTACACCACATATTAATTTACAAAGTATATTAAGTTTACAAATATATTAGGTACAATATAGGCGACCTTATCGCTTATATTTAGCAATTCATGAGATTATCTTTCGAATATGCTCTTCATTTTCTCTAGCTTATTGTAATTCTTTACTTCGAAATCTACTTACCATAATAACATTTTTATTTAAACTACAGAAAGACGACGAAATTTGCATTTCATCACGAAACTTTGCAATCGGCATCAGCATAGCAGGCATCATTCTGATGATCTGCGTCATAGCAGCCATTGCCTTCATCCTGGCGAGAAGACGAAACCCCAAGACTTACTCCAGGACAGGTAGCTCGCTATATAGTGGGCCTTACACGAACACTGGGTACTCGCATACAAGTTAAAGTGTGATTATTTTGGTACAATTTTTACGCATGACACACACTAGATAAATCATCGAAAAAAGCACATCGATTTAAATTATTCTAAAAAAGTGTCCATTGGCAACAAAATTTTAATGATTCCGGCTCCTCGACTAGTGTGTGTCTGAGCCAAGTGCCATTTTATATTGGACTTACAAAGTTTTTATTGGTTTCTAAAACATCGAATTTTTATGGTATAAAAAAAATAAGGTATAAATAAAAATTGTACAAATTTTAGCCTTTTTAAATTAATTATTACCTATGTATCTGAGCGCCTATAATTGTGAGAAAATATAATTTTCATTTTATGTTGAGAGCGATTTAGTTATGTTGGTGTTCGTCATCACAACTTTTGAGTCATATTTTAGTTGATAATGTTTTAGTGTATTACCACTTGTGTTAGATTTTACCATTACATATTTTGTAAAGGAGTGCAACGATGTCAAAATATTTTATATTGCAATAAAACACTCCATGAAAATTTAGAAATAGAAATTATTAAAATATGATTTTAAAACAAGTAAAAAAAGTCAATCTGAAACCCAGTGAAAGTTCCTAGCCAATTTCTAAATTCCTAGCAGCAATTAAAAGTTCCCAGCCACATTTTCAAATTCCTTGAAACAAACAAAAGTTCCCAGCCACATTTGCAAAAATTCCCAGAAACAATTGACAGTCCCGGACACAATTGAAAGTTTTTAATGTCAATAATTTTCAACCTCAAAACTTTTTATCCTACTATTCTATCTACTATTTTTAAATGTTTTAAAACCATATTAAAGCAATTTATTATTGTGATAATTTGTCCTGTCTTTCAATGAAAATATCAATAGGTACATTAATAATATAGGATTATTTACGATAAATAAAATAATACTGGTTGCCTTGCATTACGTAAAGAAGTAGGTTAGCTGACCGATAGTCATGGATCTTATTTAAGGTGATATATAAAGGCCTGTGAAACTAGATTTTAGTTCGTTAAATGATAAAATTATGAAACAAATGAAAGTATTATAGAATACAAATGCAAAAGTTTCATTTATCTTGTATTTTTGCTTGTCCTTTATTATTGCAATAATGCGAGAGTAAAATTTACTTTTTTCTTTTTACTTGTTCTTCTGTGTAATATAGAACATAAAAATAAAATATTCATTATTTTTGTTTTTTATTTTTGCTTGTCAACTATTTCTTGCAAAAAATAATAATTGTTGCTTAACAAATTTTTACCCAATTTCTAGTTACAACAGGCCTTTAGTTTTTCTGTAACGGTGGCGGGAACTAGTTCTTCAGCGGTTTACACAACAGTTTCATTCATTTACATGGACGAATTTTTAGTTCATTTATTTAAATGAATTAAAACTCTTATTGTATATTGGACAATAACGGATGCCATATTTTTTAAGTTAATCTAAGTTTTCTTCTGCCAGTAATCCGTCCAAACGGTGCTATTTTAATATGGGATTTTTATGTTGCTTTTTGGCTTATACTAGGGACATTGTCTGTTGCAAATTTTTAAGTATACCCTTTGTTTAAAAAAAAGGATATTTAAAAAAATTATATTTATTTTAATTTTATAAAATATTTAGTTAATATAATAAAAATACCTTAAGAGTTAAAAGGTTTCTTGTCTCACGTATAGGGTCGAAATTGCCGCAAAATGGGAAAGAGACTAAAAATTAGGTTTTACTTTCAAATTTGAAATAGACAATGTGTTTTTCTATGCGTGTGTAACAACGAATTATATTCGATATCCGTTTCATACACTCCATTGTCACTTTTTTAGTTTTTTTTTTAACTAATTATTACAATAACTAGTTTAATACAATGGGGTTCTGGAACGATATCGAAAAGTAAGACAGTGTACGACTTTTTTTAACAAATATACTGACTTGATAAGCAAAAAAAAATGGTTTTTTTTTTCAACAAAAAATTACAAAAACTATACGTGGTTCCTGAATTCTTGTCTTCTTCTTCTTTTTACTTGGATGACAACTTTTCAACCTAATTTAGGGGACATTCTAGCCCGTTTGTGCAAGGTGATTAACTGTTAGGGCTATTCTCCATACAAACATACAGCTCATGAAAAACCGCTGACTGCCTCCGTGGCGTAGTACTGCTACGACAAAGGGCGCGGGTTCGATTCCCGCTCAGTGCAAATATTTATATGCATGAATATGTCTATTTGCATTGATCTGGGTGTCTCAATGTATTATAAGTATGTATTTACAACAAAAGAAAAATAAGTATGTGTAACCGCATTCTGGAATCCATTACACCAGCAATTAAACTACACTTACTTTGGGTCTAGAAAGCGCTGTGTAGAATATTTATTTATTTATATTTACTCATCAGGTACACCTAATGAGGGGTGTGTGTTGGGTAACCTCCTCGAGTGTCGCTCCGATTCCGATCCCGCTGCAGTCCGGGGGGAACGGAATCGGAGCGGCCGGTACACCCTGGGCGGCGGTCAATGGCTTCCCCTGCACCCCTTCATAGGGTTGGCATTGATCGTCGGCCAATACCCAACGTGGCGGGAACACATCGCTCTCCGTACTCCTCTGCTTTCAGAGGAGACAGGATGAGCGATGCTGTTAGTGGTGAGATGGCCCAGGGTCAGCCGGGGTGCGAGGGATATGCTCTATGGGTAACCTTACACCCCGGCGTCTGAAGACCCGAGACGGCGTTCGGTTTTAGTCGGTGCAAGCCCGACATAACCGCCCCCGCTGGCCGGCGGGGGGGTATCCGAAGGGATTTCCGCACGATAAAAAAAAAAAAAAAAAAAAAGGTACACCTAATGAGGGGTTCTTGGTTGGGGACCTCCACGCGGTGCACCCTGGGCAACGGAGACAGCAGTGCCTCTCTCCTAGGGCGAGGACGGCCCTGTTGAGAGCTGTTCGGAAGCTTTCCACGTGTCCCTCTGATTAGCAGATGGCACAGTGGAGAGCAAGTAAGGGTGCCATCTCGAAACCGGAGATGGCCCAGGGTCAGTCGGGGTGCGAGGGATATGCTCTATGGGTAACCTTACACCCCGGTGTCTTAAAACCCGGCGTGCGGTTTTAGTCGGTTCAAGCCCGACATAACCGCCCCCGCTGGCCGGCGGGGGGGTATCCGAAGGGATTTCCGCACGAAAAAAAAAAAGGTACACCTAATGAGTAAATATAAATAAATAATTATAGGCCCGTGTACACTGTATGTGTACAAATGTTGAATGTGTCAAAATGTTGATAGACCAGTGTACACTGGCCTATCAACATTTTGAAGGCCCAAGCCAACCTCACCTGCAACGCGAGTCCAGGACGAGGCCCTGGCACACGCTATCCACTCGGTCAGACGGCAGTTGCTCGTGTGAAATTCAGAATAAAACAAATTATAGAGTTGTAAGAGAGCGAACTCCTGGCTCCAATGCAATCTGTGGATACAACCGGAACTGGCGGTCACTTGAAAAGAGATTTATATAAAAAATGGAGTTTATAATAAAATTAAAATTATCATTCGTATAAAAGAATGGCCAGGTCAAGAGTACCTGCAACGGGCGAGCGTGTATGAATACAATTATGCGCGCGATAGGCGTATGCCCGGATCGTAGCAAGTGGAAATGTCTCTGCCTAAAAAAAAACATCTTTTTAGGCCGTCAAGGTAGGGGCTACTATTTTAGGATCATCAGCATCTGGGATGGTGGCCCATATCCTCTGGACTTCACCCTCGCTTCTCACCATCCAGCGGGATGCAGTCAACTGATGGAACGAATATTGAAAAAAAAAATTGCAAAAAGGCGTGACTTTATGTATGTGTAAAAGAAAAAACTTATATAACTGTATGTATATATTCTCCTCAAACAACCATTTGTATACACACAACGTCAAAAATACAAATAAAATAAATACAAACATATCAATACACAATATCATAAGATAAATACATTATTTAGACCCACACGCTTCAATACAAAACGTCAATTAATGACGTACTGACTGATAGAGCTATACCGAATGTTAGGGAAACTCCCGAAAACCAATCAAGGCAATAGTACTGAAGATAAAAAAAAATTGAGCGTTTGCATTTTTTTTTTGTAAAATTATGTAGTTTTTAATGAAAATTTCGTTTCATTTAGCTGTACTAATACCATCGTGGAGCGTAAATAATGCTAATAAATAATTGAACAATCTAAAAAAGAAATTAACCGACCTTTTTTGTCTTCAGTACTACGCCTGTCTTGGGTTTTCGGGAGCGTTTCCCTAACACCCTGTATAGGGTGTTAGCTCCATCCTGTTTCTCGCCCGAAACAGAACAAATGGTATAAGCGTTCGTGTTACAGACGAGAAAGAGAGATAAAGCTATAGAGGGTGAGAGCTCTGTCCCTCTTTCTCGCCTAGATAGCGAAAGTTTAGAGCACTTCATGGTAGGCCAATAGTACCCGGTTTTTATGTGGCACGTCATCGGACAGAAAAGTGAAAGTCCTGTAAGAACGGCTTGCTTCAATTTTATAGAGCACTAGCTGTTGCCCGCGGCTCCGCCCGTGTGGAATTCTGATCCCGTTCCCGCTACCCATGGGAACCTATTCCCGGGATGAAAAGTAGCCTATGTGATATGCCGGACTATAGTCTTATCCTGTACTAAATTTCAGCCAGATCCGTTCAGCCGTTTTTGCGTGAAAGAGTAACGAACATCCATCCATACTTACAAACTTTCGCGTTTATAATATTAGTATAGATTAGATTATTAGATTAATATTATTACATAGTAGAGGTTGTTTGATAGCTTTATAGAGTAAAATGATAGCTTCGGTTATAACTGCTTTAGAAAGATATCAAACTCATCATCCTAGCCTTGTTACAGGTTGTATCCAAACCCGGGATCCGCTCACTCTTCCATTTGATTTGGACCTTCCAACCCCATGAAGTACTTCCTCCTGCGCCAGATCCTCTCCCGTCAATCAACAGATGTACCAGATAACAGCCGAGGTTGCTTTGGGTCCCGAAGATTTAGGTGGGGACCAAACCCCAAACAGATATAAACCTGTCAGTACGACATGTGAGAATCTACAAAACCGAGATGAGCCGATTTTCGACAGACTATCACTCGTCTGCCCGACGACAAAAGCCGAGTACTGTGAAACGGTGGCTTAAACATAATCTTTTATTAATCTACGATTTGTAAAAACGGATAAGGTTCATAATCTTAATCTACGGCATTTTTGAGATAGTACAGTCAGCGTCAAAAGTTTCTGATAATATCCAGAGTATCAAAAGTAAGTGATTCGACAGAGCGTCGAAAGTAATTCTACAGAGCGTCAAAAGTAATTTTACAGCGCATCAAAAGTAAGTGATCCGACAGGACGTCAAAAGTAAGTAATTTTACAGACCCGCAGAAGTAAGTATTGCCAGAAAGTTTTAAAAGTGTTCAATACTAAGTCGCCTTGACATAAAAAATGGCGCGAAAATATGAAATCATTAGAGTAGTAACAATTTAAGTTTCTTAGTTGAATGAAAACCAACCTTATTTGTTGACACTAAGGTATGTTGAAGTTTATTTCTCACTATTTATTTAACCTAGCTTCAATCTCTTTAATTTTGAGCGTCACATCATTGGCATGTCTTGTTTGAAATTGTCAGTAGCTTAGTGGTTAAGGGGACAGCCTTACAGTCGAGGGGTCCCGGGTTCGAATTCCTTGGATAATGAAAACCAACCAACAATAGGGTATATAATAGGATCATCGAATTTGACGCTGACTGTAGTACACGCTGTAGTACATTGATAATTAGAGTATAATTTCTTCTACCGTTATTCTAATCTTATCCTAAATATTATATGCAAACTGTAGGTACTGGGTAGACATTTTTGTTGTTTTGCTATAACGAATTTATTCTACAACTATAGACTGTTTACATACGTTACAAAAACTAGGGACTTAAGATAACTGTAATGAAATGATTGAACAAAAATGTCTAGTGTATATACAGGCGTTAGCTACTGCCAAAATAATATATCAAATGACCAAAATCCATGTTTATACAGTTCGGCTATTTAAAATGCTGACTAATCTGTACAAATAAGGCTGAGTGCAAATTTGAGACACGATAGTCTTAAGACAGGCTATTACTTTACAAAAATTATGCTAGTGCGTATACTTCGAACAAAACGTTTCATAGACAAAGCTGTCTAACACATGTCTACAAGATCTGCTCGGCGACAAGTCTGTCTTAAGACTGTCATGTTTCTAATCTGAGCTCAGCCTCAACAAAATTAAAGTGTCTTCGGAGATTACCCGAAACAAACAGATAGAGAGACAGGAAGAACAGAACATTGATAAATAGTTTTTTGGTAAAAGTATCATACAAAAATTCATATGTATTTAATAAAACACTGTTATTTCAACATTGTAAACAGACACTTCATTTTCATTTATTTGTATAGAACTCAGAGTTATTTATTTTTTCCAAACTCAAACTGTCAAACTTTTGCAGCACGAAGCCTGGAATTCTCGATACGATATCACCTGCACTCAAGCAAGGTATTACACAGTCAATATACAGGGCGTCCCACGGCAATGCCACATGGAGGGAAAGTACCTTAATTATTGTAGATGGAACATTTTACTGAAAGAAGACTTTATTTTAATTTTAAAAACTATTTGAACTGCATTCATACATTTTTAATAATTGCCTCGTTGAACCGGGAATCGAAACCGGTTCACGAGAAAAAACGTTCAACGAGGCAATTATTAAAAATGTATGAATGCAGTTCAAATGGTTTTTAAAATTAAAATAAAGTCTTCTTTCAGTAAAATGTCCCATCTTCAATAATTAAGGTACTTTCCCTTCATGTGGCATTGCCGTGGGACGCCCTGTATATCGAGATCCGCGTAATCCTGTCAATATACGAGTATATATCGATGTGCGAACACGATCCGTCTCTATACTGTCACCGGATCACGCGATTAGTCAATAAAGATCGCGAACCAATTGCGATCTTCATTGACTAATCGAGCCGTATAGCATAACAAAGTAACTAAGTACCACACAATTGCATAAAATTCAACTTATGTCTACTCAAGCTTTCAGTCTTAACAATAATAATTATACTTAATTTATACATCGATAATTATTTATTACCTAAAAACAAATACCCGTTTCACTACTTTAAGGTGCACACAAAACGTCAGATTAATTTAAAATTTTGCACTCTTATCGAGGGCCGATGACAATACAATAAAAAAAAAACTAAAAACCACTATTAAATACAAGAACAAACTAAGTTGGCAAAAATAATTGTTAATGAGTTTGAGATTAGGAAATACAGTGAATAACAAAATATTTATTTTATGGGTAATGGACTGCTGAGACGAGGTCTTGGGTTCGATCCCAGGTTTTACCATGGCACACACCAATGACTTTTCGATGCTTTTCGAAGTTATGTGTGTATTTACCGCAGGTTTATAAATGCCCGGTTAATGGCAATAGGCTCGCCTGGGACCTAAACATAAACTGGCGAAATGTGGGTGCTAGCACCTCTGCCTACCCCTTCGGGGATATAGGCGTGAGTTTATGTTATGTTATGTTTTTTATTGTTCAAAAGCGTGGGGTGCTTACAACAATCATCATTGAGCACGCTTTTTAACTATATAACCTTATGTTGTTCCCTCTATTCTCAAACTTACTAACAATTTTTTTTTTTAGTTCTAGAAAAAGTGCTCTTTTTAATATTTTTTTAAATTTTGTACGCGAAAGAACGGCAGAACACTATCAGTGGTGAAACGGGTGTAACAACTTAAAATGATCACAGTGTTTTCGGCTAGTTACACTAAAAATACTTTGCTTTAAAATCTATTTTCTTATTCTAAATCGCGGGCTTCAGACATTGCAATGCCGTACGCTTCCAGTCATGACTGGAGTTGAATAGCAAAGCAAAATTTTAAAGAAAAGTTTTTTGAAGGCCCGCGTAATGATTAATAACTATTTTATTACTGTGCGTTAGTGAATTTTATTTATATATTGATATTAAAAAAATTATGTCAAATAAACATGTAAGGCCGTCCGCTGCCTCCTACGTATGCACGCATTTGGGCGCCTGTTTCCATGCAAATAATATGGTGCGCATTTCGTGCAAAAATACATACGATCTGCTGTAATTATAGACGCATAAGTCATTAATTTTTCACTTTTCTAGTTATTGTATATCCATATATAGGGAACTCATCATTTAATTGGCACCCGTCCAGTTCTAAGCACTTTTTCATTCAAAATTATCCTTACTTCTTATCTAAAGAACATACCAAGCAGCCACAGGAGTTAGTTTAAAGACTCCAGGACTCTTAGAAAGCTTAAATATTATGGAATAATTCAAGGAACACGGATAGCAGTCTGCCAACCGTCAATTTATCTAACTACTGCTCTGATTCCTCTTATAATAAGAGGTCTAATGCCTTGTACACACAATTGAATACTAGTGTAACATCAATACGTTAGTTGGTCGTTCATGTGTACAGTCATAAGGGAGTCTTCTGGGTGTATTTCTAGGACGGCTTCTGTGCCGTCGTTGAAGGGGAAGGATACGCTGCCATCTACTACTAGACCTGGAATAGAAATGGCATTCTTAATAATAAATAATTGGATGTATGTGAAGACATATCCTCAAATGGTCTATTCTTGAAATATTATATTCTCAAAATGTCCTTATCTCAAAATGTTCTATTCTCAAAATATTACATTCTCAAAATGTTTCACTACTCAAGCTAAACCTGAAACGTAAATTATCGTCTAATAAACTAATACTATATGGATTCTATTCGGAAAATCTTATATTGTTAAACTCTCAAAATATTAAAGATTCAAAATATTCCAATCCTAAAATGTTTCATTCTCATAGTGATCCATTTCATTTCTAAATATTCGCTAATCAAAACATAGTTCTCCAAAACGTACATATCAAATGGACAGTTCAAAAGCAACCTCTCTCAAAATGATAACACAGACATACACTTACCCGCATCGGTGCAATGCGACTTGACCTTAATAGCGCTTGCTTTATCTCGCACTCTGAGACCCCGGGGCGTCGGCCACTCCTCGAAAGTGATATATTCACGAACTGAATACGCTAGCTGGTCCGAATCTGTTGGCAAACAATACAATTTTAGAAAATAACATAATATAACATAACTTCACGCCTGTATCCCCGAAGGGGTGGGCAGAGGTGTATTACACCCACGATTCGCCCGTTATGTTAAGGTCCCAATGTAATAGGGGGCGAGCCTATTGCCATCTACCGGGCACATTATTAAGCGAGCGATAATTAACATTTATTAATGCACACATAACTACGAAAAGTCAGAGGTGTGTGCCCGGGGCGACTGGGGATCGAAATCGAGACCTCGTCTCAGCTGTCCGTTACGTACGCCACTGGGCTATCGCCACTTTTATTTTATTTTAGAAAATATCCCATTATTATTATATTATATTTCAAACAAATAGAGTATGTCGACCAATACATATACCTAGGTAAACAAGTAAGCTTCATCCCAAACTCAAACGAACAAGAGATCGAGAGAAGAACCAAAAACACCTGGAACAAATACTGGAACTTAAAAGAAACCTTAAAAAGCAACTTACCTGTCCAACTCAAAAAGAAGGTCATGGACACATGTCTACTCCCCACACTGACCTATGGCTGCCAAACATGGCATTTTTCACTAAAGGCTAAAAAGAAAATAGTCACTTGCCAAAGAAGTATGGAACGTAGTATGATGGGTATCAAAAAGATACAGAAGATAAACCACTCTCAAATTAGAAAAAAAACTGGCGTCATAGACGCACTCAGCCAGGCCCAGAAACTGAAATGGAAATGGGCTGGCCATGTTGCAAGGCTTCAGGACGAGAGATGGACAAGCCGAGCCACAATGTGGAAGGGCCCAACTGGCAACAGAAGGAGAGGCAGACCACTGTTACGCTGGACGGACGACATAGCTGGCGTAGCTGGGCCTAACTGGGCTTGGAGGGCTCAAGATAGAGACGTTTGGCAGTCTCTGGAAGAGGCCTATACCTCATAGGAGGGTTCTGGTGTGATAAATAAACATAGATTAAGTAAAAACTGTATTTTAACCAGGAATAAAAGGCTTTTTTATTTATTTATTTATTATATTATATTTATAAATATATATTATTATAAATAACTGGCGAATCGTGGGTGTGTGATATACCTCTGCCTACCCCTTCGGGGATACAGGCGTGAAGTTATGTTCTTTATGTGAATGTTAGTGAAGATCTTTGTAAGATTGGTTAGTTGTTACTCAATCACGCTCTAACGGCTATACGGATTTGGCTGAAATTTTGGTACACATATACATTATAATCAAGAATAACACATAGGCTACTTTTAGCCCTGGAATAGGTTCCCATGGGTAGCTAGATCTTGAACAGAATACCAAATTGATTCGTGCCGATATAAGCATTGCTAATGGTGTATGGTCTATGGGGCTACAATCAAAATTTTCGGGACCCATGTCAACTAATATCTGACAACTATTGTAGGAAATCTTTGATAATCTAAGAATATCTGTATAGGTAATATAATAATGTAAAATAAAATAAAAACTTGATACTTTTATAGAGTAGTTATATTCGTTTGTGTTTATGAAATATTGATACTATAACTCTGGTTTTAACTACTATAAAAATATATTAAGCTGTAAATATGCACGGTGCGATAGAAAGAACGCTTTGCAAAACCGAAGCAAGCCAATATTAGCCGGACTTACTCTTCTTCACTACAAAGGTAAAGCTACAGGATAGACAGGGGCAGCTAATAAAACGTGAAAAAAAAGAACTTACCTGGCGCAAACATGAGTTTCTGATTATATTTCTCGGTGATCTCCCGCGCCTTCTCCAGGGAGGTGTCGAGTGGTAGATCACACTCTTTCGACAATATATTCATCAGCTCCAACACCGATTGTGTGCGGAGACAGTTTATACTGAAAACGATATTAAAAACATGAAAAAACTATAACCAAAATGAAAAGCTCCTCCTTTTTTTTTAAGTTGGTAACAAATTTAACATTACTTCCATTCCCCCTTTGACGTCCATTCACCGTGTAACTTCTCCTAACAACTCTGGATTCAATTGAACCCCTTGACTGCCATTCACACCTAGACTATCATTCGCACCTTGACGTCCATTCACCGTTTAACTTCCATTCGCCACTCTACATAATTTCCCTCCTTGACTTCCACACGCCACTTAACATCCTTTCCCTCCTTGACTTCCATACACCCCTTGACATCCTTTCACTCCTTGACTTCCATACACCCCTTGACATCCTTTCACTCCTTGACTTCCATACACCCCTTAACATCCTTTCCCTCCTTGACTTCCATACACCCCTTGACATCCTTTCCCTAATTGACTTCCATACACCACTTGACTTCGATCCACCCATTGACTTCCATTCGCTCCTTGACTTCTTTTAAACCCGTTTTACGGTATACGTTTATAATGTGTACCTACCTAAAGTGCCACGAAGTACTGCCCGTGCCCGTGGTGACGCACAGGCCGGAACTCTTGGTGTGAGTCCACGCGCCGTTGTCGATCTGCAGCCGGAGGAGGGACACTCGTGACGTCACGCTCTCACCAATGAACACCTACAATTAGTCAGATAAGGGTGTAGCTAATGCGACTGCTGAGTATGATTTTTTAACGATCCATCACATCACTGGTACAGTTTATAAGGCTTACCTCATTCAATGCTAAATGTGGCAATACTTTAGTTGCAAGCGGGCTATTTGCCGTTGTCTGACACGGATTGTTGATACAATCTGATTCTGGCGCGTCATGTGTGTTTTGAACTGGTGGATACCTGTTGAAAGTAGGTAAAAAAAGTGCATTAACTCACAAAGTTTAGTTTGCATAATTTGCAAAGTAAAACTTTCCATTTTTGAGGGTTCCGTACCAAAAGTGTAAAAGCGGGACCCTATTACTAAGACTCCACTGTCCGTCTGTCTGTCTGTCACCAGGCTGTACCTCATGAACCCTGATAGTTATTTTTTTTATAGATGATGTATTTCTGTTACCGCTATAACAACATTAATTATATATATATAATTTTTTTTATGTGCTTATATACTTTGGCACAACTATTTATAAATATTATTTGGTAGGACTGTCAACAAATTCCTTTTACAAGCGAAATGCTACAACTAAATATACCAACCATGAAGGCAAGACATATACATGCCGGCATCCAATCAAATGACTAGGCCGATAGGCTGACCAACACTCAGTCAAGTGATTCAAATTTAGAATAGACTAGAGTGGAATGGACTGGAGTGGAGCGGAGTAGAGTGAAGTGGAGTCACTAAAACCACGCGTCCTATTTTTTTTTTAATTAAGAATAATAGTAACCGAAATTACAAATTTTCCCCCTAACCCCTCCAGCTAAGCTTAATTGCTTGTGTTAGGAGTGGGTTCACGTCGGTAGTGTAATGACCAGGGTTCGAACCCGGGACCTCTCGATCGTAGGGTCGACTCCTTAACCTCTAAGGTACCGCCGCGTATATACCGCTTATATATACTCTTACACGCTTATATATATACTTATGCGCTTATATAATTACCGCGTTACTAATGATAGTGCGTGAGGAAATAGGATTCGTCCGGTGTCCGTCGACATCGCTCACTAACTATATAAAGTATACTAGGTCTGCAAGGCGAATCGCTGCTTGCAATGTTGAGCTGATTGAGACATCGTGAATCAGATTTTGAAAATTTTGAACAGTGATCATTCCTCCGTGGCAAGTCCGATTTTGAAAATTCTTATTGAAAGTCACAACTCTGGACATGCTTTCTGAGCGTAAAGTTTGGTCACAGTGTCCCGAGCGGTTATTATGTAATTCCATCTGGAATTTTTTTAACGGTGATCATTCCTCTGTGGTAGCATTATTTTTTTCAAAATATATCCATAAACCTTCCTCTGGTTGACCTCTTTAATCATGCCAAATTTGGTTCTGATTGGATTAGTAGTTTAGGAGGAGACCTGTGACAAAGAAAATCCTGAAGTTTGGTATGAGGAGCTTTCGCTCGATTTTGTCTCACTCAGCTCAATAAAGTATGTTAAGTATATAAAGTATATAATATAAAGAAAATAATTAATCCGTCAAAATCCGTCCATCTCGTTATACGCTTCCCTCAATGACTTGGCTAGTTGTTCTACAGCAATTTGATTGAATACCGGCGTTAGATTCTCACTAGGCGTTTAACTAGGCGGTCTGGGCGTCCAATTAACTGACTAATTTTACCTAAATGGCGGCGACATACATACGTGAATGGGTGTTGGAAAACAAATTAATTTAGGGTACCTGCAATAATTTAGCGCGTGTAGATCCACAGGTGTGATGCTGTCGAGTAACTTGGCCTCACTAGTTATTGTGGTGCGTATCCTGGAACGCCGCATCCAGGTGAACCTGCCCTGGAATGATAATAATAATAATTATTATTTTTATGTCAAAGAACAAATTAAACATTGTTTTATTAGCTTCCTCCACCACCCACCTCTTTTAATGCCTGGAACGCACCCTTCACGTCGTTTGAACACCAAGTGGGTAAGCAGAGTCTTCCGACAGACTTGTGTGGGGCACTGTTGAAGCCTATAACCGGTTTACTGGAAGAGAAACATATTTTAATTAACTTGGAGCCCAAGCCTCACATGCAGGCTGGTACACCTTCTCATGGACGGACGAGGCTTATGGCGCAGGCTTCCGTTTCGAGGTTGGGAGATCAGACGGCAGTCGCTCCCATAAAAGCCGAATAAGCTGAACCAAAAAGAGTAAAAACTCCAGGCTCCGTAGTAAAAGCCTGATGATGAATAACATTTTAATTAATCTTCATCTGAGCGCCAATCCCCTGCCGAGGTCCACTCTCCCACTACTCCTTCTCATGAACGGTTTACCTTGGCTTTTGGAGGAACCACTCCCGTCTAACCACCTAACTCCTAGTGGAAAGCCTGCACCAGAGCCTCGTTCGACAATCAGCTCCTTGGGCGTCAAAAATCTTGATGGGACCCCAAAAACAGTTTTTCTCGACATATCACATAACTTCACGCCTGTATCCCCGAAAGGGTAGGCAGAGGTGTATTACACACCCACGATTCGCCAGTTATGTTAAGTTCCCTATGTAATAGGGGGCGAGCCTATTGCCATCTAAGGGGCACATTATTAAGCGAGCGATAATTAACATTTATTAATGCACACATAACTACGAAAAGTCAGAGGTGTGTGCCCGGGGCAACTGGGGATCGAACTCGAGACCTCGTTGATAAAACTTTACGTGTGTGGGGGAAAATAATCTTCAGGAGCAAGTATCGGATGAAGTTTAGCTTTTTTTAAGTATTTTATTAATCGAAGATACTAGTATACCCGTTGGTCTCTCCAGTGGAACTAAGTTGCTTGTGTTAGGAGTGGGTTCACGTCGGAGCGTCGGTAAGCCGACTCCTTCACCACTTAGGTACCCTCTGTAGACCCGAGACGGCGTGCGGTTTTAGTCGGTTCAAGCCCAACATAACCGCCCCCGCTGGCCAGCGGGGTACCCCCCCGCTGGCCAGCGGGGGCGGTTATGTCCGAAGGGATTTCCGCACGAAAAAAAAAAAAAGGTCGCCGTCGCTCCATTTGAGTCCCAAGAGTATGAGTCGATATAAATACACTTCCCGGGTCACGCTCATTCCGGGAAGCGGGGTACATACTGTGGAGGTCCCCAGGTGTCCACAGGTTTTTGCGACTTCGCTGTCGCTGAAAGACTTTTCCTTGTCGCCAATGAAGGCAAGCCCTGATGATGGAAAACTTGAAGCAAACTTACTTAGCATCTCTGACTCTAGAAGCAGCGAGGAGGAAAGTGCCATCCCCGCCGCAGGGCACCACCACGTCGCACCAGCTTATCAAATCATCATTATATGTCAATCTGAAAAAAGACAAATTGAGATTGATTTCTATATACCAACTAGCTGTCCCCCGCGGCTTCGCCCGTTACATACTTCGATCCCACATGTCGCGAACATCCGCGAAATATACCAACTAGTCGAATAAATTTGAACGAATCGATGTGTCATTTTGAAAGGTGACGGTTGACAGTAAAAGTTGAATGGTAAAAGGAATGAGGGTAGGGATGACAACGGAATATAGGGAACGAGAGATCAAAGAGACTGCGACAAGCGGGACAGAGGAAGGTATCGCGCCTGAATCTGGGTAAGTGTTTCAATATCTATACGTCATAAATCAATTAAGGGAAATCGCGAAATAAGGCACACCAACAGTTTGTTGAATAAATGGCACCGAAGACGAACGAAATGAATTGAGCTAGAAGTGCCAAGCGCGTGGTGGTTTGGGTCGGACTATAAGGGGAGTTGTGGAGGTCCGTCTTAGGGACATAGGTCCCGACAAATGAACGGGACGTAGTACAAGAAGTACTCGTTCCGATAGGTGAAATTACCTAGTCTAGAAGTGCCTTATATCCTGGTAAACCTCTTATCTTAAGGTGAATTCTTATCGCCACCTAATGCAAGTTAGGGAACCTAGGCGTAAGGAGAAACCTTGGCGATACCCACGTGGCACCTATTTAACCTTTATATGTAATTTATTAGTTTTACAATCATATATGGAAATTCACCCGATTTGTTGACATATATGATTACTGCTCCGCTCTCCTGGATAGTAGCGAGATGATACTTATAGCCTATAGCCTTCCTCGATAAATAGGTTATCCAACACAAAAATATTTTTTCAGTTTGAACCAATAGTTCCTGAGATCAGCGAGTTCAAGCAAACAAACAAAAAAACTCTTCAGCTTTATAATATTACTAGCTTTGGACCATGGTGTCGCCAGCATGGAATTCTCTTCCCGTATCCGCTTCCCATGGGAACCAATGCCAGGGATAATAGTAGCATACAGACTATAATCTATCTTTGTACTAAATTTCAGTCAGATTAATTCAACCGTTTTAGTGTGAAAGAGTAATAAACATCCATACATCCATTCTCATAAACTTTCGCGTTTATAATAATAGGTCTTTACCTATGAAATTGCCGAAATTTTCTATTTTGTTTGAAAGTTGATTTCAAGATTTTACAACTCTGTATAAAATTTTGTTTTTATTGACCGCTTGATAAATTAAAACGATCTTCAAAAACAGTACTTCCTAAATGCTATCCATTTTGATGATAAATTTCGTATTACTTAACAGCTGTCACTTTTCAAAAATGTAATTAAAGTTGCTGTTTGTTAGCTTAATGTTGTCTCATTCATACACAAAAAAAATATCATAAAATTTAGATTTGTCATTCCTAAAAAAAATGCTAAAATGTTAGTCCTGAAAATTGGGTTTCCTCCAATTAACATAACATAACTTCACGCCTGTATCCCCGAAGGGGTAGGCAGAGGTGTATTCAATTTCTTCAAGAAAAACGGCAATTTCATATGTAACGACCTAATATTAGTAGGAAGTTGGGTAGTATATTATTGTATGGTTTTTTTTTTTACGTGCGGAAATCCCTTCGGATACGCCCCCGCTGGCCAGCGGGGGTGGTTATGTCGTGTCTCGACTAAAACCGCACGGTGTCCTCCCCAAGTGTCCGTTGCCGGGCACCCCGGGTAAGCCCTCGAAAGGATAACCCCAGGGTTGCCGGCGGACTTTGGCCGCCACCGCGGCCTCGCCTGGTGGGGTCGGGTTTTATCCCGCTTCGGTGAGTTGGCAGGCGTGTGTAGGGCACACACGATACGCCTCCGCCACGGCCTGCTTCTGTAAGGACGGCGAGTCGGCCAACTGCCGTCCTCAGGCCCCGATCATGGAGGTCGGTAGTCCCGGGCGTAGATGAGTCTGCGGCGTCCTCGCCGCAGACTGCGAAACTCGGGGGGCAGGATTCTCTCCCGCTCCCACTCCGCCGTCTCTTTCGTGCGCATTACCTGCTCGCAGAAAGAGGCGGCGGCGTGAGACATTATTGTATGGATAATATAGATATTATAGATTGACACCGCATAAGGGTGGATATGTAGACCGAATGATAACACTAACCTGCTGGCCATCTCCACATTCAGTCCTATACTCTTGAGGCTTGTGGCGACGTTCTCTTCGAAGGCCTTCTGCCGCCGGTGCGTGTCCACCATGCCGTCGTAGTCAGACCCTCGCTTGCGGAGTATCTTCTCTAGAGCAGCATCTGAGATGTAGTCGTGGCAATGTCTGGAATTAGAGGATGCAAATATTGAATTCATTTTGCTATGTAACTGGTCATCATCATATTCATAGCGATTACCCAGTTGCATCCACAGTTTGCCCGGGGTCCGCTTATTGTTTTTGATCGGTATGTCGGCTTTGCCGGGAGCGACTCTTGTCTGGCCTTCAAACCCGAGAGGAAAGCCTGCACCAGAACCTAGTCCGTGGTTTAGCAGGTGCACCGACCTGCAAGGTTGACTTGGGACCCAAAAAGTTTGGTAGGGTCCTGCACACCCTTAATTTTGAAACTGGTAGCTCGTAAAAAAAAAATTTGTGTGATAGATCTTTGGCCCCAAAAACACACATAAAGAAACTATAATAATATTATGTTTACAACCCTAAATTAAGTACCTACACATCGGCCTAAAAAAAGCATTTAAAATTCAAAAAAAGAAATTATAATTTCATCCTAAGAAAACATTTATATTTTCAACCATAAACCCCATGGCGTTTGCCAAGTAAAATTAATCCTGTTATTAGTAGTTTGCATAACTGCTATTTTCCGGATAATGCGTCGCTTTTGTGAAGTGACACATCTCGTAAACACATAACATGTTTACTTTCTACGTCAGTATATTAACATAATAAGTACATAACAAATATTTAGCTTTCCGACGTAGATAATGATGTTTTATTTAATATCCAAGCATTGTGTACAAATCTCTGAATTATAATATTATTGCAGTTATGTGGCATCATATTAATTAAAACGTGGCTGGTTTTTATGTCTACTTTGTCATGTCTTAGTTACACAACAGAAGAGTGGTACGTCAGAAAGGTCGGGAAAGTCAGAAAATAAAAATAAAAGCAGTGGGGGACTCCGGGAGTGCCAACAGAAGTGAAAACTTCAAGAATTACGTGTGTATTTTTTTTACCGTCATCATACATCCTTCCCTCGCTGGTACTTAAATAGATGTTTCTTTTTAGGGTTCCGTAGCCAAATGGCATAAAACGCAACCCTTATAGATTCATCATGTCTGTCTGTCTGTCCGTCCGTCCGTATGTCACAGTCACTTTTTTCGGAAACTATAAGAACAATGCTTTTGAAACTTGGTAAGTATTATTAATTAAGTAGTATTATATTATTTACTGGTGGTAGAAATTTGATGACACAAATTTGTCACAAAATTCGGCCGGGTGGGTACCACCGTGCACGATTGCGATCAACCCTCCATAGTAATCCAATTTCGGTTTGATTGCGTTCAGGGGTCAGCAAGTGCATAGCTGGGCAGGGGGATTGTGGTCGCAGCACTAGTGGGATCGGTGGGTTAACGCGGTGCTGCGACGACAATCCTGTTTTGATGAGGCCGTCAAGCTGAGTGCCACCATTGTTAACATGGTACGTGTATGTAATGGTGACCCTCTTTCCTGAGACTTTACCTTCAGCTCACCATCAGGCGAGGTGAAGTCAAATTGACGTATCCTAAAAATAAAATGAAAAGAAAAAAAAAAGTAGATGTATTCTGTGAACCGCATTAAGATTAATTAAATCCGCAATAAATTTTGGGGGCTCCCCGTACTTAGAACAGAAACGCAAATATTTTTTTTCGTCAAACCCATATGTGTCATCTATGGATAGGTCTTCAAAAATGATATTTAGGTTTCTAATATCATTTTCCTCTAAACTGAATGGTTTGCGCGAGAGACACTTCCAAAGTGTTAAAAAACTTCTAAAATAAGATAATGATAAAACTAAAAAAAATTATGACCACATTGCCGTGTAAACTTCCACCGAAAATTGGTTTGAACGAGTTCTAGTAAGTAGTATTTTTTCTAATACGCCACATACCTAAGAACACTCTCGACTAATTTACCTTTAAAAAATCGGTACATCCGTTCGGGAGCTACGATTACATAGTCAGACACACAAAGAAACGTCAAACTCATAACAACCCCGTCGTTCTTGCGTCGGAGGTTAAAAATACGTAGGCAATTACAATAAAATATTGCACCATGTACGTAGGTAATCCTTCCGTACGAAATCGGATAAACCAAAAATAAGACCAAATTGAATAGGTATTATTACTTGGTAATTGTTCGCCGCAAGTTAATACATACACAAAACCCGATTATATACGTACAGGTGACCTTCATATATTTTAACTTAAAGGTCGATTCACCTAGAATCTACAAATAGGTAGATAAAACAGATCAGTACATTTTTATCCTCTGTCTGTGAACAAATTTGCTTTTTTTACACCTGAAGTATAACAGAGGCTAAAGGCGAGTAAGAGGTGAGCTCAAGGCGTAACGCAAGGAGACGGTATGATGGGCCATTATACGGTCCGGTTACACGATGTATATTTTGCACCTGCCCAAAGGCACTGAATCGGTGCTACGTCTTCATAGTATACCATACAAGACTCAGAACCAGGGTGTATGTACCGCCGTCAAGATATTCGGAGCCCAAACCAACCTCACCTGGAAGCCGCTACATCTATACAAGATTGTTTAATAATAGTACCATTCGAATTGCGTGCCTCATGGTAAGAAAGAGTTGGATGTCTAAATCGAGGAGCATTGACCATTCGGTATTTATACATTATCACCATCATCTGCCTGGAGGCAGGGCCCTCGAAAGGATAACCTCAGGGTAGTCTACACGTCGTTATGTAAAAAATGACCGACTGCACTACTAAAGCCGTATCTCGAACACAAATCTAGGGCAAAAATGTGTCACACGACGTCAGAGTTACATTCTCGTTACGTCGTGTGATTCTTTTTTCAAATTGAACACTCTTAAAAAGATTGGCGACCGTTAAAAAAACTGCAGGAGAGTCGCGTGGATACGCGGGTAGCAAATATCTGACCATGCCGCGTCCGCAAGGCAGCAGTAGGAAGGGTAGACCCAGGAAATCGTGGTTTGACATCGTAATAGATGACATGCGTGTCAATGCTAAGGATGCCGAAGACTACCGGTTTTCTGGATATTGGCTATTTCAGTAGCGACTACCGCATGACCTCCAAATTCGAGAAGAAGACTGGCAGGAAAGCTTGGCTTGGGCCCAAAGATCTCGGTAGGGTACACCCCCGGAAGGAGCCAACGCCTGAGTGTCATCACTGTGACGCGAGCGAGGACTCAGGGCTGCACACGCTGGCGGACTGCCCGGCGTGGGAGGTGCCGAGGCGTGACCTCGTGGCAGCCATCGGGGTGGGAGTCCTCTCGCTCGGCAGCATGATTGCGGCAATGGTGCGGAGCGCGAGCGCGTGGGCCGCCGCCGCCTCCTTCTGCGAGCATGTGATGCTCGCAAAGGAGATGGCGGAGCGCGCCCGGGAGAGGTTCAGAACCCTCCCGGCCCGCCGAGCCCGCAACACGCTCGCCTCGCGTCGCAGGCGACTCAGGCGCCGGAGGGCGCTTAACGACCTCCGTCCTCCATGAGCGCAGGCCTGGGGGTGGCAGGTGAGGCCGCCTGGCACCCCAGCAGAAGCAGGCCGGGACGGTGGGGCAACTAGCGCCCCTCCCCCAAACCGGGGCAAGACGGGGACACCGTGGTTCCCAAACCCGAGGGGGCCATCTCGAAACCGGAGATGGCCCAGGGTCAGTCGGGGTGCGAGGGATATGCTCTATGGGCAACCTTACACCCCGGCGTCTGCAGACCCAAGACGGCGTGCGGTTTTAGTCGGTTCGAGCCCGACATAACCGCCCCCGCTGGCCGGCGGGGGGGTATCCGAGGGGATTTCCGCACGAAAAAAAAAAAAAAAAAAAAAAAAGGGTACACCCCCATGGGCCCACTGTTATGTATTGAGCTAACATTCTGGGACAGTAGTCAATTGGACGGTCGGTCGAGATCGAATCAATCGAGGTGGTTACTACACTTTAGTAATATAGACATCAATGTTACTACAGAATGTTTTACAAGGTCATATTAATTTCAAAGTAATGATGTCACTTAGCTTCAGAACAATATCATGAATTATAGTCAGTGGACAGTTCTCATTGAAAATCTTAATTAATAGCCTGTGAATTCATCGCGAAAAATAAGTACAGTAAGGTATATGGGGGGCCCTACCAAGGTATTCGGGGCCCAAGCCAACCTCACGATCAAGTCGGTACACCTGTTGATTGACGGACGAGGCTTTCGCTCAGGCTTTCTCGTTGGGGTGGGGCTTGGATGCAACTGGCACTGGCACTCAGGATGATAATGACTTTTGGAGAAAACTATACACTTCAAGACATGAAAAGACCACCATCCACCTCCACACGACCTCTACCAAGATGATGAGCTCTTCCATTGAATCCCACCCTCTCCTTTCCTATCCAGAACAGCGCGTGCAGGGTGAGGCGTCGACACGTGTACCAGCATGGAAGGTGAGGTTTACTTCGACCCCGAAGGTATTAGTTGTCTCAAGAAGTGCGAAACTTTGTTTATAGTGCTGCGTGTTGTTATTATTTACACATATTTCGTAGCCTATATGTACTTACTTTTCATATTCAAACCTGGTGACCTTGGACACGATGAGGCATTTGTCCATGTTGAGTTTGACCTTCTCTTTAGCCGCTGCAGTGCCCCGCCTCCTGGACGCGTTAGGTGTCAGGTCGGTAAGCTCTTGTTTCTGCCTAAGACCTGAAAAAAAAAAACAATTATGGTTAATTTTTTTATATGACTACTAGCTGACCCGGCAAACTTCGTTGCGCCTCAGAATCGAGTTATGTTGGCTAACTTATCAGCTGGTAATTGTGAATGTCTCATATTTTTAATTATCCAAATTGCATGTATAGGCATAGTATCCCGAGGGTGCCGTCTCAAAGCCGTAGATGGCCCAGGGTCAGTCGGGGTGCGAGGGAATTGCCTTATTTGGCCACCTTACACCCCGGCATTAGAGACCCGAGGCGGCATGCGATTTTGGTCTATTCGAGTCGACATAAATACTTGCACTCTGGCTGTCGGTGGAGTAACCGTGGGGATACCAGTAAAAAAAAAGCACAGTATATGCGGAGACAAATCCAAAAAATCAAAGATCATGAAAATCGGTCCACCGGTTTTCGAGTTCATCGCGGTCATCACTAACACGACTTTGTTATACACATATATAATATATATTATATAGATGATAGTAAACTATCAGGGTGTATGGAGGCCACTAAGACCTTCGGGGCAAAGCCAACATCACCTGCAAACCGGTCCACCTACTGATTGACAGACGAGGCCCTGATGCAGGTCAGTCGGAAGTCGCTCTCATAAAAGCCGCACAAGTCAAATTTAAAGGAGAATGAGAAAGTGGAATCTGGGCTTCGAGGTGAAAGCGTAGGGTGCAACTAAGAATCACGCTAAGATGATGACTGTAAACAAGCCCTTTGTCCGCTTAATGATACGAGGTTATCGGTGTATGCCAGGGCCTGCGCACGCACAACTACTGTTCACGTGCGTGAAGCGTGCGTGAACAGAGGACTTGCCACGCACTCATCGCAGATGATGCACTATCGTCGGCAAATATTTAAGAATTACTCGGTGAATACTCGGTGATAGTGATAAGATACGTTGTGTTCTTATTATGTACACGAAATTTAAGAAAAGACTTAATTTTTTATTGATTTAGATTGGAAAAAGAGAACATCTAGGACGTGACTTGAATCCGCGACCAGTCCCTTACAGGGGGAACGCTCTGACCAGCTGAGCTACCTAGACGCGTCCCAGATATTCGAAATTCTCCGATATATTATATAAGTTTTAATGCGACGCTGGAGCCATCTACCGTAATTCTTGCGAACTACGGAAACAATGAATAACTTTACAGTCATTGTTAAACATTGTTTTTGATGAATCCGCCTAAGATTCTTATAGATTTAGATCGGAAAAAGAGAACATCTAGAGAAGAGAAGAGAAATCTATAAGAAAGAGAAATCTGTAAGTAGATGTATTCTGTAAACCGCATTAAGATTTTCACACAAAAATAGAAAAAAAACAATACATTTTGGGAGTTCCCCATACTTAGAACTGAAACTCAAAAAATTTTTTTTCATCAAACCCTAAATCCTTTCATCAAAAAATTATATTGAGGTTTCTAATATCATTTTTTTCTAAACTGAATAGTTTGCGCAAGAGACACTTCCAAAGTGGTAAAATGTGTCCCTCCCCCCCTGTAACTTCTAAAATAAGAGAATGATAAAACTAAAAAAAAATATATATGATGTAAACTACCAACGAAAATTGGTTTGAACGAGATCTAGTAGTTTTTTTTAATACGTCATAAATCGGAAACCGCAATTTACCTTTCATTCAATCAACTCAAATATAAAAATTAAAAAATAACATTATTGTGTTACTTGCCGTCCGTGTGTCCGACTCGCACTTGGCCGCTTTTTACAAGCTTCGGTAACCAATTACCACCACTTAATAGCGGACCGATTATTACTTGTTTATTACTTTGAAGTAAAAATAAAAGTATCTATTGCAATAAAAATATCTTACGCCATAACTAATTACGTTGCAAAATTAATCGGAATTGTTTACTTACCATTTTATATAATCTGGTAACCCTATACCTGACATTGACACTCATACTTTTTCTTGCAAGATAAAAATTACATGTGAAATCTAGTGTTGTGAAACTCTCAATAGTTACATGATCGATAATCTCGTTGAAGCTACTTTATGACATCATTAATACAATCGATAACGCTGTATACATCAATAGCATCAACATACTTATATTTATACTCGCTGTTGCCCGCGGCTTCACCCGCGTATAACACTGATCCTGTTCCCACACCATTTGGAGACCTATTTCAGGTGTAAAAATTTCAGCCTTAGAGCGTGATTGAGTAACAAACAACGAAACATTCAAACAGTTTCACATATATAATACTACTAGGATAGTAGGAAGTAGGATTATATTATCAATCGATTCTATTATCATGTATAATAACATTGATGATTAACAACATTGATTTGATGATGATTGTTTACCATTTTTTATAATAACATTGATAACAGTTTATATTGTACTGAGAAAGGGTTTTAGTTAAGATAATTTACATAGGTAAGATCCGGTTGGATACGAACCAACCTCACCTGCACCTACTGATGGACGAGGCTCTGGCGAAGACTTTCTTCTCGGGGGTCAAACGGCAGTCATAGACTATTTGATAATACCAATAATCATAAGTCTAAATGTAACGAATCGATTACTATTAATTACCAAATCAATTGTAACAAAATTCTATCCGATTACCTTATCGATATAAGATCGATACTACAAATGTTTGCCATCTGGAAAAAAAGTTATCAAAGTGGAAAAAAGTTCGCACATGTGCGCTTATACGGACCTAACAAAAAACTAATAAAAAGATTGATCAACCATGTCTGATTGTTTCAATATAATTTATAATTGGTGTGCCTTGGCCTTCGACACATTATCTAGATGTTTGTCATAGGGTATCGATAGATTATGGATATAATCGACTATCAATGCACAACACTACGAATGTCATAGAATTTACCGATATAAATATCCTGACCAAATACAATTAATTTGAACTGTATTATCAATGGAATGTTTATGCCGATAAGAAGTTATTAATAATATGAACACATGAGTTCACATGACCTATACCTACTTACTTCCGATAATGTTTACGATTTCTTCTATACATACTTACAGTTACGTTTGTATTGTACCAACAAAATATTAGAGGCCCAAGTCAGCCTCACCCGCAAGCCGATACACCTGCTTAATAAAGGACGAGACTATGGCGCAGGTGTTATTTCAAGGTAGGGAGAGGGGGGGGGCGACAGCAGTCATCCTCATCATCATCATCATCTTTGCGTTAGTCCCTTCCACATCCGAGGCCTTCATCTCGGAGTACGAGTTCCGCCAGGGGATCAGAAAGCAATCGCACCCGTTAAAGTCAAAATAAACTAAAACTTAAAAAGAGGAAAAGGAACATGGACCCTGGGCTCCAAATCCACTTTGACGATGATGATGATGATGATTGACGAATCAGCAAGTATATATGGGCTTGTTAAACTACTAATGAGTGCGTGACAAAAAGTAACAGGTACGCGTATATATACAATCAACTACAAATTTTCCAATCTCACAAATAAAGTTCAATATTACGTAACGTAATTATTTGTCAACACTTATGGATATTTGTTATTTACTCATATGATGGAAAGTTTATTTATATTGTCCAAACAATTAATTACACAATGATTTTTAATAATCTTTCCGTTGTTATTAGTAAGTGCAGTAATTATCGGCTGTTTTTCTTCTATCGTATTCTTTGACTTGAACATCGTATCGATGGCATATCGACTCTCAAATTTTGTTTTCCCAGTGTGCTGCTACCTGGATTGCGTTCTCAGAGGCGGTCATGAGTTCCTCTGGAGTGCATGTGTATGAGCTTACAGCACACGTTAGCAGGTGGGCCATAGTCTGTGGAGTAACTAAACATTCCCACCGCAGACCTGCATCACTCAAAAACTCCACCTCGACCGATTTTCTTTGCTTCGACCGGACGAAAGTGGTAGTAGCGGACTTTGTACTCTCCAGTGATTTATTCGGGCTAGAGAGGGTTCACCGTTAGAAGGAGCAACGCATACTCAAAAGCTCTTGCGATTTTTCAGCTTTTGTGGCACATGAGGATGGCCATGCATTGTTCTGAACCTTATTAGGCCGCATTTTCAGGAGCCAGTGTCGTAGAAATGTCTCCTTAGTGTGCCATGAAAGCCTGCATGACGACCAGACAATGTAACCGCACTGAGAAACCTCTTTGTGAAAATGTAGCCTTAACATGAAATCCGCGAAGATTTTGTACCACTTTAGATTTTGCGGTTGTTTATTTATTTCCGGAACGTGTGGAAACCCCCACGGGTTTCACCCCATCGGTGCCAACGATGGAGAACCCGGCGTTGACTCGCCCACGCAGGGTACTTCATCAACGTGTTGAGCGCCGTGTCTTCGCCAGGATCCTCTTCCGGTGGATGCGCCACAGATACTTACCGAAGCACCCGTGTCCGGTAATTATCTGGGACATCCGGTAGGAGAGGTCACCGTAGCGCCTTTCTAACCACTCCTATATGACCGGCCTCACCGCCGCGATGGTGAATACCCCCCACCTTATTTATGGAGGTCCAATAGCTTATTCAACTAGAGTATTACAATAGATTATATACTATTGAGGCAATTACAAGTCCTCGCCTGTTGTAACTAATAAGTAATGCATGTTATAGTTGCAGAGTTCCCCGTAAAATGTGACTAGTCACGAGTTCAAGTACCATCCTGGATGTTCACTACCTACTAAATTTGTGCTGGGCACCTAGTTACAAGACATTAACAAAATCTATATTTATACACCAAAAGTATCTACTGATACTCTCAATATAGTTGGATGGTTGCAAAGCAAAGAGCAAAATGAGTATTCAACTGACGCAGGCGAAACCATGAAACACAGCTAGTAAATTACATGACCTATATTCAAGAAACTTATCAACATTTTGACGCGTAGAAATTTTGTATAAAAATAAAGTTATGCGTAATTGTTAAGTTTATCATTGCCATTATTTATATATGATTACAATAATAACACGCTTAGGAAGTACATACTTAAAATAGCATAGATAAACGGTGTCTGCGAAAACATCTTTAAAGTATGGAAAAATCTCCAACCTTAGTACATTAAGATCCCTTTTTTTTAGCGTGTGGAAACCCTCACGGGCTTCACCCCATCGGTGCCGACGATGGGGTGGGCGTGTCGGAATCGGACCGACTAAAACCACACGGTGTCCTTCCCAAGTGTCCATTGCCGGGCACCCCGGGTAAGCCCTCGAAAGGATAACCCCAGGGTTACCGGCGGACTTTGGCCGCCACCGCGGCCTCGCCTGGTGGGGTCGGGTTTTATCCCGCGTCGGTGAGTTGGCAGGCGTGTGTAGGACACACTGTAAGGACGGCGAGTTGGCCAATTGCCGTCCTCAGGCCCCGATCATGGAGGTCGGTAGTCCCGGGCGTAGACGAGGACGCCGCAGACGTTAAGATCCCTTGTAAGATACACGATTCTAACAATCATCCTACGAGCCTTTTCCCAACTGAATTTGGGTCGGCTTTTTCAATCTAACTACAAAGCGGCCGAACTTCGAACACGAACGAAACACACTTTCCTTGAAGCGACTGGCTGTAAGCATTCTGGCTCAACCTCTCTCTGAAGCTGCTATTCTAATTTATAAAATGACATATGAGATTTCGAAAGCGTAGTGTACATGTAGGATAGATAATTTTAAGTCATATGTAAGCTCAGGGTACGATGGAGCTGGCATGGCCTTTTAGGCTAAAAGCTCCTAAACAAATAAAGATTTAAAAAAAAAAAAAAAAAAAAGTGAGGCGACTGCATCTGACAACCCACTGGCGATATCGAAGTTCCGTAGTTAGACCAGTTGTCGGACCTTTTAGGACTCCCAACTACACGTAACGACTGCCATAGATGTTTGTATGTAGCAACCGGGACCGACGGCTTAACGTGCTCTCCGAGGCACGGAGGGGTGTCAATGTGTTAAGAATGGTCACCCATCTGACCTGGCTAGTGTTGCTTTGCAATGTGTTAATGTTTTAGCCGCCTGCCCGTCAGTGCGAGCCTCGGATTCGGCCGGGACTAACGTGAAGATGATAAAAATAATAGTTTATTACCACATAAGAATGTAATAGGTAGAATACAAAAGGTGCTTAAATATTGTTAATGGATACATAATTGTCTCTGGATAATGATTTATAAAAATGTCTGGGGTAATCTTCGGAGTCACTGTAATAACTTATTGGTAAATAATAAAACCATTTTGCAAGGTGCATTTCCATCGGGATAATGCACCTTGCAAAATGGTTTGGGACGTAGGCTATAATATATTATTATGTAAATAACGATGCCTTGAGTTAAAAAAAAACTCTTTTAAAGTTAAGACCGACGGTCGGTTGCTGGTATTGCGATAAAATATACTGCACGTGAAGAAAGTTACAATCTGCTATTTACTGTAGATTACATTAGTAATTAGGTACGATTACGGGTTTCCCTCCTACGTCAATCATTAGCGAGAGATAACCTAAAAAATACTTTGTTTTGTCTTGACAAACTCTCTCATGTGACATGCTATTCAGGGTCTGATGATGGAGTAGAAAGGTGGCCATGGGAACTCCTAAACTAAACCAGATAAATCTGTAGAGTTTGGGCTCATTTGTTTTATCTTGACGAAGTCTCTGGTGTTACATGGTATTAAGAGTCTGATGTTGGAGTAGGAAGGCGGCTATAGGAACTCCTAAGCTAAACAAGATAAACCTATCGAGTTTGGGCTCGTTTTTTTGTCTTTACTAATTATCTAAAGTTACATACATGGTATTCAGGGTCTGATGATGGAGTAGGAAGCTGGCTATAGGAACTCCTAAGCTAAACAAGATAAATCTGTAGAGTACGGGCTTATTTGTTTTATCTTGACAAAGTCTCTGGTGTTACATGGTATTTAGGGATTGATGTTGGAGTAGGAAGGTGGCCAAAGGAACTCCTAAGCTAAACACGTTAAACCTGGCGAGTTTGGGCTCATTTGTTTCGTCTTGGTGAACACTTTTTTTTTTATTTTTTATTTCACCCGATATATTTTTTTTGTTTCAAATACATATTTTGTCGATACCAAGTCATTTCACCAAATTCAGAGACCTAATTTTGTGACACCTTATATAAGCACCGTGCAATTTTTTCTCTGTGTTCTAATTGCGATACAAGCTTTTGAGATCAGCACAATCCTTACATAAAATTATCATTTTCGTTATAGTATACAAAAGATTTTTTAATTAAAAGCTTGTTTTTAAGAATTAGTTTTTAGTTTGAGGACGGCAGATTATAAAACTACGTTTAGAAACCCGGTTTTATGTAGTTTTAGGTTAAGGGTTTTGTGTGTTAACAATGACAGATAATATCCACAATGAACCGATAGTCGAAGTAGTCGCAGCAGTAGGTAGCAGGATAACTCAATTCGTTCGCTTTTCTTAACGTTAACTAGGAGTAAAAGAATGGATCTCTAATCAAACAGTCGTCTGATCTCCCGACCCCTTCTTTTTTCGTGCGGAAACCTCTCCTTATATACCCCGCGCGCCAGGGGGGGTGGTTATGTCGGATTCGAACAGAATGAAACCGCACGCCGCATTCTAGAACCCATAACACAAGCTATTTAAACTATGCTTACTTTGAGTCTAGAAAGCGCTGTGTAGAATTTCGTAGAATATTTATTTATTTATCTCCGGTTTCGAGATGACCATGACTAAAAGGGAAGTCTGCGCAGAGCCACGCCAGCATGCAATAGCAGCGGCTTGCATTATATGCAATTAGCAAAGGCTCCTAACAAAAAATGGAATAGAGGTTTTGCCGTTTTATTTAAAACTAGCTGATAGCTCCGCCCGCGCGGAGGTCGGATATAGATATTTAGTTATATCGCTGGTTCTACGCTGCTGTTTGATTGCAATTGGTTAATTGCAATCAAACATATGGCAGATTTTGACTCTGGCCAAGACCTTCTAATAGAAAAAAACCGCATCATAATCCGTTCAGTGGTTTTTGCGTCCATCGCTAACATAGACAAGAATTCGAAAAAAAAATTGGGTTCAGAATCGCAAGTACCTTTTTTTCAAGTATCTCTAATGTACAGACACAAACTATTTACAATTTTATAATAGTATAGAAGATATACCTACCAAAAACAGATTTTTTAGCCCAGCAGAACCCCTGTGCATCCATCCGTCTCCTTGGAAATCGAATTTAACGCGGACGCCATCTTGCCAAAACTACAACTACAGCGGACATGTAACTACGAAATATCAAAATTGCGTGACCGGGAATCAAACTTGACACGCTGACATCCGGCTATCGCCGCTTTAAGTTAAGCTTATCAACTAAGAAACCGTCAGAGAATTTGCATCATTTCATTTGAAGTGTTTAAATATAAATATTTTATCTATTGAACTATGTTTGAGGTTATAGGTGACGCTAATGAATAAGTCTGTAATTGTGAAAATAATAACACATTTATTATAATTACTATGACGAAAACGAACGAATGCAAACGAGTGGGATTTCTTGGGCTTAGACAAAGTCCCATTCTATTAGCAATAACGCCAGTGGAAAAATCCGAAATGTAAGGGAGCGACAAGATCGGAAAAAGAGAACATCTAGGACGGGACTTGAACCCGCGACCAGTCCCTTACAAGGGAAATACTCTGACCAACTGAGCCACCTAGACCTAGTGTCACGTGAACAAATGTCACTCCCATAATATTTCGGTCATTTTGGGTTCGCTTCGAAGCGATTCCACTAGTAAAATGTCACTTTGTCGATAGGCCCTTGACTTGATTCGATGACGATTCCACTCTTGTTTTTGCTGAGACCTCTACACTACTTCATTGATGTCCTTTATTTAGACATCTTTCGCGTTGTGTGGGCCGGGTATACACCAAACGAATTAAGGTACCACGTATGAAGCAGATGGGGCAAACGAGTCCTAGAGTGGAGACCACGAACCGGTAAACGGAAGGTAGGACGTCCCCCAGCAAGATGGACGGACGACCTGAAAAAGGTAGCTGGGATAGACTGGATGCGCAAGGCGGAGGATCGGGTGCTATGGCGTACAATGGGAGAGGCCTATGTCCAGCAGTGGACTGCAATAGGCTAATTGATTGATTGATTGATTGTATGAACCAAAGTGGATGTACCAGCAAAAGTAGACGAATTCTTTATATTGGTTCTTTTTCTTGGTTGGTGAAAAAGCATTTTTTTGTTCGCTGTAGTCAAATGAAGAAGTGGTCAAAACCAGAAATGGTTTAGCCTTATTAACGAAGTTGTCAAATTCAGAACAGGGCATAGCTAGAAAATGACCAATAAAGAAGTGGACCCTAAACGTCAAAAGGGTGTGTAGCAAGTATTAGCCATCTATGTGTAACACAAACAAATAGCCTGAACAATGGAGATAATACGGGGTGAATGCGGATATTTCTAGTCTTGGGACGTTTGAACTATTGAACCGATTGATGTTATATTCATAACATCATAAACATTATTTAATATCATTTTCTCATGTTGAATTTATCGCGGAAACAGCCTTCGAGAAATTATACATACGAAGTAAAATTCGGAGTGATAGGATATAAGTGATTGGATAAAAATGGAACTGAAGGCAAGATTTTGAAAGGGAGATTTTTTTTAGCACTGGTTAAAAAATGACTGGCCATCCAAAAAAAACTAGTTACTAGATCTCGTTGCATACCAATTTTCGGTGGAGGTTTACATGCTAAACACGCATATATTCATACATCATTTTTTTTTTTGTTTTAGCATTCTCTTATTTTAGAAGTTACAGGGGGGCACTTTTACCACTTTGGAAGTGTCTCTCGTGCAAGCTATTCAGTTTAGAAAAAAATGATATTAGAAACCTCAATATCATTTTTAAAGACCTATTCATAGATAACACGTATGGGTCCGATGAATAAGCATTTAAACTGAAACCCCCAAAAGGAGAATGCCCATTCTTGGTTGCGCTTTTAGACGTTCGCGTCAATATTTCAAATGTTAAAAAATAATATTGAATATAGTATAACTTTTCAACACTAAATCGCTTCTATAGTTCTACTTGGGGTTTGAATTTAAATTAAAAAGATATAAAACTTGAATAAATAATCGTTTCCATTTTAATTCAATTGTTACCATTATATAAAATAAACCATTGGTGGTAGAATGCAAATATACCAATCTTTTTAAAATAAAATGGTTAAATAATAATACGTGATAATAATTCGCAATGTGACATTCAAATCTATTGAATTTATGTAATCTTAAAATATTTCGTGTATGTTATTCGTAGTTTATTAGTGATAATCAGTTAAAGTTGTAAAATAATGTATGCTTCAGTGGTAGTTTTCTCTTAATTTATGCATGGTATCCCTGTCTTAAAACATTCCAAAAGGAAAATCAAACGACAATTCAACAGTCAGTGTCACAATATTTTCTTGTTGTTGTTGTTTTTCTCGTTGTAATAATTTAATTTCTCAATAACCCCAAGTACTGTTACAATATGCGTTTATATTTCAGATAATACTTAATGCAGGCTTTTCAATGCAGTTTATACTTATGTGACATAGCAAAAAAAAGTGTGCAACTGATTTCCATACTGACATGGGCATTGTCCTTTATTGTTTTTTTTTCTATTTGCGTGTGAAAATCTTAATGTCGTTGACAGAATACATGTACTTACCAATTTTCTACAGCATAGTTCTTATAGTTTCGGAAAAAAGTGGCTGTGACATACGGATGGACAGACAGACAGACATGACGAATCTATAAGGGCTCCGTTTTTTGCCATTTGGCAACGGAACCCTAAAAAGCTTTTTATAAGGTGAACAGGAATGAGTTACATAAGACGAGGCAGGCCGGTAGGACTTCTTCGCTGCGTCCCGCGCTTTAACTTAAAAAAACAATTTATTTATTAAATAATTTATCTATTTATATGTATAACGTATCCATTGGTAGATTATTTAATAAATAAATTCAAATAAATAATCTTAATAATATGAAAATTTGTTAACATTTTACACTGATGCGTAATTTGTAACATGGATAGTTGAATTTAAGGTTTATTATAAGTTACAAGTTATTAGAAGTTAGTAGTTGGTTTATAAGGTTATAGCAAATCAAACATGAGACTAGTTTTACCTTTCATATATTAAATGTAATAAATTGTATGTGACCTCAAGGGTGAGTTGAGTACGCATAATTTTTATTAAGATTGAAGTTAAGGAAGTGAAGTTAAGAGATGTGAAAGACGGCCCGCGGCAGCTGGGAGTCTGCACTTAGATTTGCCCGGCGTGTCGCGCTGGCATCCACCGCTGCGTGACTCGCTCGGCGGACAAATCTAAGTGCAGACTCCTAGCTGCCGCGGGCCGTCTTTCACATCTCTTAACTTCACTTCCTTAGCTTCAATCTTAATAAAAATTATGCGTACTCACCCTTGAGGTCACATACAATTTATTACATTTAATATATGAAAGGTAAAACTAGTCTCATGTTTGATTTGCTATAACCTTATAAACCAACTACTAACTTCTAATAACTTGTAACTTATAATAAACCTTAAATTCAACTATCCATGTTACAAATATGCAATTGTGGAAGCGATGCAGAAAATTAGGGGCTCGCAAAACCGCTGCACCGTAATTTATAACGTCGGCTGAAAGCAGCGACTTGGTGGGAGTTCATAGATAATGAACCACAGCCGATAGGGTTGACCACAGCTAACATAGACAGAGTCGATGAAAGAATACAGATAATATTAGTAGACTATGAATCGATATCAACTAAGGAATCGACAACATATTCCACTAATATTCTTAAAAGTACAATGTGCATTGTTACAAATTCTAACATTGCCATTCAACGTGGCAATGCTGCCAGTCTTCTGGGAACATTACCAGTCGACGGTGATGCGGAAGAATTCTATGACGCATGTATGTAAATATTTTTCTATCTTTTAGGTTTATATATATACTGCCAGTGGGGACGCCGTTTGACCAGACGGGTGATCAGCCCTTCTATGTGGGGCCATTTCACCCATTTCCCCTATAACGACTGTCATACATATTCGTATGGCAACCGGGACCGACATCTTAACGTGCTCTCCGAGGCACGGCCAGACCAATGCAAATACTCATATTCATGCATACAAATATTTGCACTGAGCGGGGATCGAACCCGCGCCTCCTGCGTAGCGGCCGCTTTCACTTTCAATACCGCCACGCCACGGAGGCTGTCATCTTTTAGGTTTAGTTCTCTTTACATTTATTTATAATTAGCTTTCAATTGTATTTTTGTTATAAGTACATCTTTCAGTTTGTTATTTAATAAAATTTATTCATTTTAACATTAATTGTGTATGAGATAAGCAACAATGTAAAAGGTTAATTAATTACACCTCCACGTAGATAGTTCGTACTTTACTTGCATCATGTCTTGTTAAACTTATTTTAAATAATGCCCGCGACTCCGCCCGCGCGGAGGTCGGATATCGTTTTGTTGGCCATATCTCTGGTTCTACTTAACCAATTTAAATCAAACTTGCGGCAGATTATAAGTCTGAACAAGACCTTTCTAATGGAAAAATTAGCATCGAAATCCATTTAGTAGTTTTTGCATCCATCGCGAACATACAGACAATTCCAAAAAAATATATTTTTGTGCTCAGATTTTTTTTTACATAAAATTACCCAATTTTTTTTTTAATATCTCCGACGTACAGATACAGCTATAATTTTATATAGATGATCAGACCTATATATCCCTCAAGGGGTAATCAGAGATGTCTTAACAACCACATTTCGCCAACTACGTTTCTCAATCCACGTTATAGCACAGAGTTCTGTAACTCATAATCTTTTTTTAATTTGATTAACACAGATATACCGAACTTGCCTGGTAGATGGGAATAAGGCAGGCAAACTATAACAGCGTATTTTTAGGTTATATTATTATGGGGCAAAACCAAGATCTACCAAGCCAAAACCAATCACTGGCGCAGGCTTTCCTCCCGGGGTTAGGAACGGCAGTCGTTCCCGTAAAAGCCAAGATAAATAAAAAAAAAAGGCGGCCAAGTGCGAGTCGGACTCGCCCATGAAGAGTTCCGTAGCAGCAAGTAACATAATAATGCTTTTTTTAAATTTTATATTTGAGTTGATGGAATGAAAGGAAAATTACGATTACGATTTATGACGTATAACAAAAAAAAACTACTTACTAGATCTCGTTCAAACCAATTTTCGGTGGAAGTTTACATGGTAATGTACATCATATATTTTTTATATTTATCATTCTCTTATTTTAGAAGCTACAGGGGGGGGACTCACATTTTACCACTTTACAAGTGTCTCTTGCGCAAACTATTCAGTTTAGAGAAAAATGATATTAGAAACGTCAATATCATTTTTGAAGACCTATCCATAGAACCCCACACGTATGGGTATGATGAAAAAAAAAATTTTGAGTTTCAGTTCTAAGTATGGGGAGCCCCCAAAATGTATTACAACATGAACAACGGAACCTGGCAACGAAATGGCAACGGAACCCTAAAAAGAAGGATTAGGCAAGCGGGCCCCGGCCTCCAAAGTGCAAGGCTCGGGTGATGATCTGATGAGGATAAACAACGCATATAATGGGGGGTCTATATTTGAGGTTGTTATCATATAGTTATTTTGGGCGGGGCGGATCCACCCGACGGAAATGCGCGTTGGGCTGGTGAACCCCTATTCTCAACACCTGTCCGGTGAAGAGTCTGGCTAAGGCCTGGGAGGAGCGCAGGTCGCGAAGATCCCCAGAACCAGGCTAGTGGTTACCTTCACGTGGTGCCGCCCGTTATTGGTCTGGTTCCTTAAGAAACAGACGCAACAAAACATCGCAGCTAAAAAATTCCACCCATCCAACATCCCATCCTCTACGTCGACTTATTGGTGTGCGGGACCCGCAGCCACACTCGATCACGGGTGGGGCTGCGGGACCCGCGTGCCAGGAAGTCGACACATCCTTTCCCCATCCAGCAAAACCGGCAGCCCCGGAAAACAAAAAAAAAAAAAATGCGCAATGGAAAAAAAGGCAAAAGATATACCCCAGGGGGGTACCGGCGAAGCCGGAGAATCCCCTCCTGGACCTTCCCAAGGTTCAGGCAGTCCCTCGTATTCTGGGGGGGACACCCGTGCGCCAAAACAACAACAACCCAAGAAACCCCGTGGTCAGGTGGTACGTCCCGGTAGGTCTCTATCTGAGACTCTCGGGGACGACCTGACCCAAATGAGCATTGCAGAGAGCAATGCTCAAAGTACCATCCAGGAGGAGCCCATGACCAAATCCATGTGGAAGAGGTTAAGGGCTCGCAGGAAAAAGCAGGGTGAGCAATCGAACCAGGTCAAACCCCGGGGCTCGTCAGCCGCAGAGGCAACGACTGTGACTCAGGGAGGGGCCGGTTCGAGACCTCAAAAAGTCAAACGCCAAAGCACCGATCCTGACGAAAGGACACAGCAACGGCCATCGAAAAAACCCAAGACCGCAAGGAATGAGGGACCACAAAGACCCAAAGCGGGTCAAAGTGACCTCTCCGTCATCATCCAGCGGGAGGACGGGGTGGCGATGGACGAGGCTACTGCCGCCGAAATCAGGATAAGACTAACCAACAAGATCCTTAAGACCCTACAGGACGAAGCCGATGGACGCGGCCGAAACGTAGCATTCGACGCCTCGGGGCTGGTGGCAGAAGGATACTTCCTTGTGACACCAACCACCGAGGAGGCTATGACCTGGCTACTCGGATGCGACTTCGGAGACCAAGATGGGGTACCCCTGAGATCCAAGAAACTCGACAAACACAGGATGTCGATCTGGATCCCAGGCAGCACTGACAAGATACCTGTAGACGAGCTGTTCTTCCTAAAACGGCAAAACGTCTACAGGGAAGAGTTGCGGTTTCCTGAATGGTCCCTCATTCGCAGGGAAGTATTACCCTTGGGTGTACGACTTGTGATGGGGGTCCCTCAGGAGGTCGCAACACAAGAAACCATCTGGCTCCACTATCAAGCCACAAGGGTCCATGCCAGGCTTCTCGGCAAAGCACCTGCTGAGCCCGAAGCAAGATGCATATGCAAAGACATATGTCCCAAGCACCAGACAACAAAGGCACCGGGTGCGGCGCCGGCCGACAACTCCACCGTAGTAAGTGGACCAAGTCGACCGAGCACAACACCCAACAGCACACAACAAGCACGAAACACAGAGGGGCCAAAGCCCGAAGGCGGGGGAGACGGATCGCAAACGGGTACCTCACAGAAAGAGGTCCCCACTGAATGTCGCAGACCCCACCGACAGGCTAGCCCCGCACACCCCACCACCACACACCCCCCCCCCTACGACGCGGAAGGATCTGACACCCCCACCAAGTGTAGCTTCGCTACAACCACATTGGAAAGGGGTGCAGTCTCCCAACGCGAAGACCAAATAGGGAGGGAACAATAACACACACATTCATACACACATCAACACAAACAAATGAACACACCCAGAAACACACCACAAAAACACACACAAAAAATAAGAATAGTCCAAGTAAATCTCCACCATTGCCACGATGCCATGAATGAGCTGTGCAAATATGTGGTGGAAAAGAAAATCGATATCGCTCTGCTGCAAGAACCACATGTCTATAACGGACGCGTGACCGGGCTGGGCTCCCTTGGAGGAGACATCTTCTATCATGCTGATGGTGAGTCAAAACCAAGGGCATGCATCTACGCCAGCAGCAGAGTGAGATCGTTAGAACTAATAAAAGCAGATTGTTACAGTGACCTCGCTAGTATTGCAGTGACAGTACAAGCGGAAGCAGGAAATAAAGTAAGGGTGCTCTTTGTCTCTGCGTACCTACCCAGCGAAAGGGACTTCGAGCCACCATCTCAGGAAATGGAGGAAATAACAAGAAAATACCAAGGTAAGAACATTCCTATTATTCTAGGTTGTGATGCCAACGCCCATCACGTGGTATGGGGCAGCACAGACTGCAATAAAAAGGGGGACTTACTCCTGGATTTCATTAGCACTACAGGAATGGAGATTCTAAATGTGGGCAATACGCCTACGTTTGTCACCAAATCTAGAAGAGAAGTGCTGGATATTACTATCGCCACGAACAGTATAAGCCAGTACATCAAGGACTGGAAAATAGACGAAAGTGACTCAATGTCGGATCACCGAAGAGTCACCTTCTGCCTAGAGACCAAGATAGACAAGATTATGATAAGAAATGCGAGGAAGACCAACTGGGCGACATACGAACACCACATAAAGAAATGGAACCCGGGAGGTGAAACCTTACTAATAGATAAAAAAGAAATAGAAGAAGAAGCTAACAGACTGGACGAAGCTCTTAGGGAAGCATACCACAAGGCATGCCCACTCAAGGAGATAAAACCAGGCAAAGGGCAACCCTGGTGGACTAAAGCACTAGGCAAACAAAGGAAAAGAACACGGCGAGCTCTCAAACACGCTCTGAAGAAGGACGATGACGAGAGCTGGCGCGCGTACAGAGAGGAAAGAAATATTTACAAGAAAGAATGCAGAAAGGAGAACAGAACAAGTTGGAAGGCGTTCTGCACAGGAGTTGAAAAACAACCTGACGCGGCACGACTTGTGAAAACATTCTCCAAAGTGAACACATGTAAACTAGGAAGTATCAAGAAAGGGAAAGAGTTACTAACGGACCCCAAGAGGATACTTGAGGTCATGTTGGAAACACACTTCCCAGAATGCGAAGAATATGAGGACGATAACACGCCGATAGACTCAAACCCCATAGAGGACCCACAGTCGAAGGCCCTTATCACAGAAGAACATTTACAGTGGAGTATACGATCATTCCAGCCATACAAGGCGGCTGGACCGGACGAAATCTTCCCTAAAATGTTACAAGAAGCCAGCAAGTACATAAGCAAAGATATACTGGCTCTCTACAACAGTAGTATCAGAGCTGGATATATCCCAAGAAAATGGAAAGAGGTAAGAGCAGTGTTCATCCCGAAACCCGGGAAGACATCATATCAAGAGGCCAAATCTTTCAGGTGCATCAGCCTCTCCTCATTCCTTCTTAAGACATTAGAAAAAATCCTGGACAGAATAATAAGAGAACAAATAAACAAGAATGGATCTCCACTCCACCAAAATCAACATGCATATATGGAGGGCAAGTCCACCGAAACGGCCCTCCATAATCTGGTGACAAGAGTGCAGAGATCAATAGACAACACAGAATACGCACTGGGCTGCTTCTTTGATGTAGAGGGCGCTTTTGACAGAGCCACCCCCGATTCGATAGAGGCCGCATTAGATCGAGAAGGAATCGACAAAGACATATCAGAATGGGTGAAAGCTATGCTAAGACACCGACTGATAAAAGCGGAGATTGCAGGAACAACACACATGGTGATAGCGAGAAGAGGCTTCCCACAAGGAGGATGTCTATCGCCACTACTGTGGTGCCTGTTAATAGACGAACTAGTAAACAAGATTAACAGGATGCACATATACACACAAGTGTACTCTGACGATGGAGTGCTCCTGATCACAGGCAAAGTTCTCAGCGTCATGTGTGACATCATGAACAGAGGCATAAAAGAAACACTAGTATGGTGCAGGAGCAAAGGTCTAAACCTCAACCCTGATAAAACCAAGATAGTCTTGTTCACCAATAAAAGAAAAATAGGAAGAACTGCGCCAGTGCGCCTGGATAACCAAACCTTGGAAACTGTCAAGGAAGTAGAATATCTAGGGGTAACTCTGGATAGCAAGCTCACCTTCAAGACTCACATCAGCAACACATGCCTAAAAGCCAAAATGGCTATGATGCAGTGCAAAAGTGCAATAGGAAGAACGTGGGGGATGAAACCAGCGATAGTGCTTTGGATCTACAAAGCAATTATCCTGCCAAGAATCCTACATGGTGCCCTTGTATGGTGGCACAAAACTGCTATTGGGAGAAATAAAGCCGAACTAGACAAAGTACAAAGGTTAGCAGCTCTGATGACCACGGGCGCGATGAGGACAACTCCCACAGCCGCGCTCGAAATCATATTGGGGCTTAACCCCTTGGACTTAGAAATAAAAAGAAAAGCAACCGAACAATGGTTCAAACTTAGAAGCACTGGCCAATGGACCGGAACCATTATGGACAAAGGCCATGCCAGTATCAGCAAGAACTACGAAGAGAGGCTGTCGATGATCCTCTCTAACAATGACTTGATCAGGAACGAGAGAATCTTCGACAAGAAGTACAGAGTACACATAGGACCAAGAGACGACTGGAGGACAGATGCCGGTGGCACGGTCTGCTACACAGACGGCTCAAGAAAGGAAACAACAAAGCTATCAGGATCTGGAATACACATTAAGTGCGAAGACGGATCAGAGATAAATAGATCAATATCCTTAGGCAGATACGCAAGTGTCTTTCAAGCTGAAGTATACGCCATAAAGGAATGTGCTGAGCTGGTCGAACACCGAACCGACATCCACAGGGTGACCATCTACAGCGACAGCCAGGCGGCACTGAAGGCACTCAGCAAAGCGGAAACGACCTCAGCAATCGTAAAGGAATGTAAAGAGTCACTAGATAAACTGGCAAGAAAATCGACTCAACAGTTGCCTGGGTGCCCGGACATGAGGGCAACATGGGCAACGAGACAGCTGACAAACTTGCCAGAGACGGTGCCGATAAAACCTTGGTGGGGCCGGAGCCCTGGATCCCAATATCGCACAAAATCACCAAGGGAGTAATTAGCTGCAGTATTATAGCAGAGACTAACCGACGATGGAGATCATCGACGGGCATGAGACAGTCGAAGATCTTTATCAAGGGCATTGATAAGAAAAAGACGAGCCAACTGACCAAACTCTCAAGAGGGAACATGAGGCTCGTCATCGAAGTAATAACAGGACACTGCAGACTGAACAGACACCTGACAGTGATCGGAGTGAAGGAAGACCCCAAGTGTCCGGAGTGCATGGAGACAGAAGAAACCAGCTTCCACCTGCTGGCCGAATGTCCCATGTACTCACTAATAAGATGGGAACTTCTGGGATCGGACACACTGGACATGGAGAAGTTGAAGGATCTGAGGGTGGAACAGATCGTAAGATTCTGCAAGGACACAAAAAGGTTTGTAGGGGCGCCGTGAATGCTGGAATAACCACGCTCTCCCCAACGAGAGGGCAGGGGAAATGGATGAAGTGGCCCACAAGCATCGTGGGTGGATCGTCCGTCCGGCTTCCGGTGTCCCCAATTGCAATAATAATATAGTTATTTATGCAACTGTAGTATAATGAGGGGTATTAAAACATGAATGTGGGTTTATCACACGAAGCGAAGCTGAGTGTGATAATAGTATCACATGAGTGTTTTAATACCTAATTATACAGTTGCATACAAGACTTTATCTACACCCATGATAAACTAATAATACATCTTCAGAGAATGATGTACTGCCCTTTGACATTTTCCAATCCATGAAATCTTGGTAAGCCTTTTCATACTGTTTTCTAGATTTTTCCGGTAGTAATTTGTTAGAAATGTCCTTTGCTGCATTCGAAATGTCTATAGGTGTGTTATCAAAACTTAAATCGCTCATTTTCGTAAGTAAAGAAAACAATTTGCAAAAATAATAGCGAAGAAAAATAGCGGGAATTCGAATTCGAACGAATAAGCTTTAATTATTTTTTTTACGGCGCGCCGCCGCTGTGGTAGTGCAATGCAACGCGCGTGAATGACAGTTCTTTTTTTGAAACTCATATGCAGATTCCACGCATCGAGTGGTAAGGATTTGGCTGTCTGATGAGTAACCCTTTGCGCGGAAGAGATTGAAAAAGCGAAAGGAGTGTTATTATGAAATTTCATACAACATTATAACACCCGTTCGGATGATATTATGGTTATTATGACATTGGATGTATTAATGTTGGCAATAAGCTAACTGTTTCAGAATCTTTTATAGAGGATTTAAAGCATGGGCGTAGATAAACATATTTATATACGAGTGTTGTGTGATAATAACTGTTAATCAGTGAATAATGAAATATCAATGTCGTTTCTTATCATAATCTAGAATGTACGAAAATTATAAGGCGTATATCAATAAATCAATGAAGTGACGTCACAATATCAGATTTGAATTGCGATTGGCTTCTTGTTTTCGCAAAACGGCTCAAGGTTACTCAGCGAACGATTAGAAGGAGCTTTGTGTTATGCGCTTCGCTATCTTACATACATATAAATAAAATTTACAATGAAGTGACGTCACAATATCAGATTTGAATTGCGATTGGCTTCTTGTTTTCGCAAAACGGCTCAAGGTTACTCAGCGAACGATTAGAAGGAGCTTTGTGTTATGCGCTTCGCTATCTTACATACATATAAATAAAATTAACAATTAAGTGACGTCACAATATCAGATTTGAATTGCGATTGGCTTCTTGTTTTCGCAAAACGGCTCAAGGTTACTCAGCGAACGATTAGAAGGAGCTTTGTGTTATGCGCTTCGCTATCTTACATACATATAAATAAAATTAACAATTAAGTGACGTCACAATATCAGATTTGAATTGCGATTGGCTTCTTGTTTTCGCAAAACGGCTCAAGGTTACTCAGCGAACGATTAGAAGGAGCTTTGTGTTATGCGCTTCGCTATCTTACATACATATAAATAAAATTAACAATTAAGTGACGTCACAATATCAGATTTGAATTGCGATTGGCTTCTTGTTTTCGCAAAACGGCTCAAGGTTACTCAGCGAACGATTAGAAGGAGCTTTGTGTTATGCGCTTCGCTATCTTACATACATATAAATAAAATTGACAATGAAGTGACGTCACAATATCAGATTTGAATTGCGATTGGCTTCTTGTTTTCGCAAAACGGCTCAAGGGGACTCAGCGAACGATTAGAAGGAGCTTTGTGTTATGCGCTTCGCTATCTTACATACATACAAATAAAATTTACAATTAAGTGACGTCACAATATCAGATTTGAATTGCGATTGGCTTCTTGTTTTCGCAAAACGGCTCAAGGTTACTCAGCGAACGATTAGAAGGAGCTTTGTGTTATGCGCTTCGCTATCTTACATACATATAAATAAAATTGGAGTGTCTGTTTGTATTATTGAAATAACCGTTTTTAACTTCATGTAAGTAGGTATATGAATATAATATATACAGTAAGTACATACACCAAAATAACAATTTTTAAAATTTTTGTCTGTCTGTCTGTTTGTTCCGGCTAATCTCTGAAATGGCTGGACCGATTTTGAAGGGACTTTCACTCGCAGATAGGTAATGTTACAAAGCGTAACATAGATTACTTTAATCTTAGAAAAATAATTGGGGTTCCGCGCAAAAATCCCCAAAATTCGAAATCCACGCGGACGAAGTCGCGCGCACAGCTAGTCTATAATAAAGCTGTAACGTTTGTTTGTGTGAACACGCTAATCTGATCTAATCTGCGGAACGTGCGATTTGAAAAATTCTTCTGTCATCGATAGCCCAGTTTTTAAGGACGGTTATAGGCTATTTCACATCACGCTGTGACCATTAAGAGCCTAGCAATAAGAAAAAAGATGAACAAGACGCGGGCAGACGGGCGGGTGATGCGACGCGGCGAAATAGAATCGAGTACGGCGGGTGAAACCGTGGAATACAACTAGTCAGACATTCATACATACATGTACTCAAGCCTTTCTCTCTCCAGGGAATGCAGAAAAGAGTATTGGCAGGTCTCTATACAATTGAAGCGTCAGTAGCTTAGTGGTTAAGGAGTCAACCTTACGATCGAGAGGTCCCGGGTTTGAATCCTGGCCATTACACTACCGACGTGAACCTACACCTAACACAAGCAATTTAGCTTAGCTGGAGGGGTTAGGGGGGATATTAGTAATTTCGGTTACTTATATTCTTTAAAAAAAAATAGAAATTTGAAATTGAATTTCAAATTGAAGGAGATATGCTTCGTGATTCTCTATAGGATACTAATATTCGAAACTAGCAACCCACCCTCGCTTCGTTTCAGTTTGAATAAGTTTTTTTTTAACTCCAGCCATCATAATTTACACATAATATATTAGTAGCCTATATCCATCGAGGATAACGTATACCTTTTAAATGATGAAAGAATTTTTCTAATAAGTTCAGTGGTTCTGAAGATTACCCCAAACATATAAATAAACAAACTCACAAAATTCGGCCTCTCTCTATAACCTACTTAAAGATCTAGGCCTATCGAGAGCTACAATAAGCTCATTACTAGGACGAATGTCTAAAACGGCACTAGTAGGTTCGCATCAAATTTGGTTAGGCAGGGAGGGGAACTTGGGTAGTGAAGGTGAGTGTTGATGTACATCAACAAAAGGGGCCCCTTCTAAACCTACACTTGGGTCGCAAGTCCCAAGCACTGTCCCGAACTCAGCAACGCGATGGACCCGGCACCCGCACGGAGAATCCATGGATTGCTAAGAATATCGGTCTCAGTAACTACCTATAGATACACTTTATAAAAAAAAAATAGTATTAGGAATAAAGAAATCTGTAATCCTATTAATATTATAAATGTGAAGATGTTTGTAAGTTTGGATGCTGTTCGTTTTATTACTCAATCACGCGCTAGCGGCTCAACGGATCTGGCTGAAATTTGTTACATATATAGTCTGCAATAACCAATAACCTATATATAACCTCATGGGTTGCGGGAACGAAAACAGAATTCCACGCGGGTGGAGCCGCGGGCATCAGCAAGTCAGTATTATGTAGGTGGGGTCTCTGTTATGAGGTTGTTATCACAGGTGTTGTGTTGACATGCTCTCTAATCAGCGAACAATAATATATCAACGCCGTTATCAAATGCTCTAGAATGTACAAAATTTTAAGTCGTATAACAATAATAATGGTCTTTACCTATGAAATTGCCGAAACTTTCTTACAAATTCACGAGTTCGTTATTCCTGTAATTTAATAGCTATTTCCATTATTTTTATTTTGTTTGAAAGTTGATTTCAAGATTTTACAACTCTGTATTAAATTTTGTTTTTAATGGCCGCTTGATAAATTAATTCGATCTCCAAAAACAGTACTTCCTAAATGCTATCCATTTTGATGATAAATTTCGTATTACTTAACAGCTGTCACTTTTCAAAAATGTAATAATAGTAGTTTATGCAACTGTCATATTATAAGAAGGGGTATTAAAACACGAGAGTCTGTTTATCGAATTGCGATAATAGGTTGACTCGAGTGTTTTAATACCTAAGTTATATGCAGTTTCATACACTACTTTATCTTCACTCATAGGAAAAGTTGAAATTAAACAAAGTAGGTAGGTTACAAGGAAGTAATTTAGTGTGCGCCATTTTTTTCACAGTTCGAACTGCGCATGCGTGCGCCTTTTTTTCCATATTCAGCCTAAAACCATAGGCTAGTTTAATGAATAAGAAAAGATAGCGGTGCTGTAATGAGTTTTATGATACAGTTGGCTATACTATAATAAGTTTTATTTTTAATTTTATGTATATGCGTCTATAAAGTGCGTATGTACAGAATCGTCTTTGAATTCGTAATTCGAATTTTTCGATTTGAGTGTAGATAAAAGTTGCTGTTTGTTAGCTTAATGTTGTCTCATTCATACACAAAAAAAATCATAAAATTTGGATTTGTCATTAATAAAAAAATGCAAAAATGTTAGTACTGAAAATTGGGTTTCCTCCAATTTCTTCAAGAAAAACGGCAATTTCATATGTAACGACCTAATATTATTTACATGACGTCAAATAAAAATAAGTGCTTCTGGATGAGAAAATGCTAAAAGCGGTGAAAGAATCTGTTGCTCAGCGAGCGCTTGAAAAGACTGAGTTTAGCGTAACCATGCCATCATCCCGATGGCATGGTTCTTGGCACATCCCGAGGCTTTCACCTCGGAGCTCAGGGTCTGCCTACTTCTTCTGCTCCTTTTAGCTTGCTTTAAATAAGACTTTTATGGGAGCGACTGCCCCAACGCCAGAACCAGCACCCGAGACTCGTCTGCCATTTAGTAGGTTTACCGACTTGCAGGTGAAGTTGGTTTAAGCCCCGAAGATCTTGGTGGGACCCAAGAACACCCTCAATAAGATATCCATAGAAAATTTGAACGGTGATAAATGATGGTAAACGAACGTTTCTTAGAGCTGTAATCTTATGAGACCAGTCAACAATATTATATTGTGTAAAAATATAGAATGTAGGTAGGTATAAAATGGCGTAAGATACTATAAAATTATGAGAGAACGAAGCTTAGTGAAAGCTTAAAAGCATTAAGCGTTCTCGTAAAACTTATTGCTAGCTTAGAAGGTAAGTAAGTGCGTTCTCATAAAACTGTGCGGCGTTATTTAATTAACAAACATATAGTTGAGCACTGAGTGAATAGTACAAATACAGAATTAATTCAAGGTAATTTAGCATCTGCGACTTACTACGCGTTTTAAGAACAGTAAAATATATATATATTTACTTTACATACTACATTCATATATATGTATGAAGGGCACACCTGAAATTTCGGGCCCGCACGAAATACGAACGAAAGATGTAGCATTTAGCTGATTAGTCCCGGTATCCACCACCAATTTGGCCACCACTGATGGATAGAGAGACAAATTATGAAATTATGTTCCGCTGTCCACCAGTGGTGGACAGAGCAACACCGGGTCTAATCGTATTACCTGATTAGTCCCGGTGTCCACCACCAATTTGGCCACCACTGGTGGATATTTCGCACTTCTTGCCTCGCTCGGCTTATATTCCGAAAATAAGTAAAGTGGGTTAGGTTAGGTTAGAACTGTGACCCCAACAGAGCGCGAGCCGAGCGAGCGTGCCGCAGCAGCGGCCGGCGAAGCATCGGAACCACTAGTCCGGAAAGTTTATGGTAAGAAGTGCTATCTATGAAGAGAGATCTCTGTGTACAGTGCTTCCTATATACCGAGATTTTTACAAACAATGTTTTGAATTCGAAACATCAGTCCATCCATTGATAAATATTCGAAGAATCGTTCAGTGGAAGCAGCGTTTGGCGACAAAAAGTCGTTTCGCAATAACACAACTTTTCAAAATATGTTGCTCTGTCCACCACTGGTGGACAGCGGAACATAATTGCATAATTTGTCTCTCTGTCCACCAGTAGTGGCCAAATTGGTGGTGGACACCGGGACTAATCGCATTTAGCTCTTTGGACTTATTATGTGGAAGTTCCTTTCTCTGGAGCCCTAACCAACGGTAACTTGACCGCTGTATACCACCGGGGCACTATTTTTACCCGACTGCGCCAATAGGAGCGTTATGTTTTTCGAGAGTATGTATTTATGTATAATTGTTGGGCACGCTCTGCGCCTGAACGGCTCGATGGATTTTAGCTTGAGAAGTGTCGTTAGATAGGTAATTTACTGAGAAATCTACTGGATATATCAAAATGAAATAAAAAAACAAAATGGTGCATTTTTGGCGCTAAACTGTGTTTTGAAAAAAAAATTCTCTCAAACTTATCCAGTAGGATATCAAAAGGAAGAGCTTCAAGAGGTGATTTCAAAAATAACTAAAACACAAAAAAAAGTGTACAATAAAATTATTAATTAGGGCAGTCGGGATTTTTGATTTTTTAGTCAATTAAATATATTTTTTTGGAAATGTAAATCTAAGTATAGTTAAAGAATAAAGAATTTTAAACAATAATCAAAAAGTCATATTGAATTCTGATAAAAGCATGGTAAGCTGCATTACTCAAGTCTATAAAACTGCAAGGCCAATAAATAGTAAAAGCATGTGGTTTGCGTAACAGGAAAGTTGTTTTTGATCTATTTCTGAGTTGATAAAGCATGTGACATCGTGTTTATCATGAATTATATATTATTGTTATGTGTGTTGTATTTACCACCTTTTCGTCAAAAACTCAAGTTTATTTTTGAAGGTGTGGCAAATCAAAGGTGTTACTTTCGGTTCGATTCAGTAAAATTAAGCTTTTAAACGTAGGATTCCAAAACAAATTAACATTAAAATCTCAAAATCTAATTAAAAACGAAATCAACTATGAGTGGTTCTAAATGTTTAATAACCTCGATAAAGTGAAGGCAGGTTTTGTTTTGACAGATCATACTGAATATTAAAATATTGATTACAGTTTTTTTTTCTCTTCGAATTGAAATCACGCGTCTTTTTTTATATATTTACAACATCACAGAAAAAAATTACACATTATGGCATTCCATAAACCACTAGGGCTTGTGCGGAGTGCCGTACATTCTCTATTGCGATTACATATCGCATATAGTATACATAATATTTTACCTTATTATATTTACTTTGAAAACGTAACGTTACTGAATCGGGCCCCTGTTTGGCATACGAACATCTGTAGCATTTATGACGGGTTGTCCGACAATTAGTCTAATTACAGAACTTCGATGTCGCCAGTGGGTTGTGGAGGTTAGTTAGCAGTTGCAGTTTGCTTTCTGTGCTGAACATCTGTTCAGCATTATGTCCTACACAAGCGATGGTTTCCACGCAGAGTAAATAGCAAGCAACTGTTATTCTCTAGTATATTTATCTAGATACGTACGTCTTGTTATAAATATCTTATCAGTTCGCAATAAATTACTATCAGTTCCGTAGTCAGATGTTATACTCATATTTTGTGTTTATGTATAGATGCTTATTTATCTGTAAGGTAGCTGTTCATATCCGGCACAAAATCGAGGTCACTAAAGGTATGCAAAGATTTACTTGAGTTGTAGAGCAATCACTCCCCTTAAGCCCAAGATGAACCGAATAAAGGAGTAGTTCCTAGTACTCGTTTATTCGGGTTATCTTGGGCGTTCACCTTGGAGTCCAGGGTTCCCATTCTGGCTTTTCCTCCTCCATTTCGCACGGCCTTGGGCAGCCATTGTAGTGAGACCATTGGCACACATTTCATCGTCTACGACGCCAAGCCAACACTTCTTGGGTCTACCCCCGAGGCCCTTCGGATACCCCCCCCCCCCGCCGGCCAGCGGGGGCGGTTATGTCGTGCATGAACCGACTAAAACCGCACGGTGTCCTACCCAAGTGTCCATTGCCGGACACCCCGGGTAAGCCCTCAAAGGATAACCCCAGGGTTACCGGCGGACTTTGGCCGCCAGGGTAGGCGCAGACGGCATGGTCAGACATTTTTGTATCGCTGGCAAAGCAGAGGCCATCTGGTGTTGAACGCCTTTAGGAGCCAAAACCAGCGCTAAGTAGGTACTTATAGGTCCGGCAATATATTACATAAAAACTAAATATTATATCAAGAATCACATCTGCGTGCATAGAGGGCAACAATAACATCGTTATCTTGCTTAATTTACAGAATAATTTACGAAAATGGAGTAATTATGAGATTAAAAGTTGACGCAGTTTCATGCGATTGTGTTTTCAATTTTGTCCTATTATTACTTTTTCAGATATAAAAATCATATGCTGGGTTTTCCCCTGTCATAACTAAATGCGCACGAAACTATACGACTGGTCTTGAGGCTCTCAGCTTTACTGTTAAGCGTATAATGAAATTTTTAAAGCAATTATTATGGTAACATTTTCCTATAAATTAAGATAGGAAAAAGTCAACACCAAGTTGTATTTTATAGGAGAATTTCGAATAACCAGGACGTCCAGGTAGTTCAGATGGTCAATGTATTCCCTCTAGAAAGGGACTGGTGGACAGGGGTTCAAGTCCCGTCCTGGATTCTAACTTTTTTCCGATCTAAATCAATAGTTAAAGACTTCTTCATCATCATCACCCGAGCGCCGCCGATCCCGATGGAAAAAGTGACAGTGGAAAACAGTCTCGGTTTCAAAACTCATGGTAGACTTATCTGGGGTGTATGGGGCCTGAACAAGACTTCGGAACCAGGCCAGTCTCACCTTCAAGCCGGTACACCTGCTGATTGAAGGACGAGGTTCTAGCGCAGGCTTTCCTCTCGGGATGGATTGTCAGACGGCTGTCGCTCCCATAATAGTCGTCAAAAAAAAGGAGTTAGCGGACAGCAGGCTACGCGGTGAAAGCATCGAATGCAATCGGGAATAACGCTGATGATAATGATTACCTCATGAGAGCGAGTCTATTTTCATGGTCTAAAACATGAGCACCCAGTTTGAATTTCAATATATATTGTAATACAGTCTAAATTGCTGTGGGATGCGGATACGGACTCGAGTTTCGCACATGGGCAGAGCGGCCATGTTTACAAATACTTCTTTAGCCCAGTACTTGCATAGTGCTGGGCTAAAGAAGCTGTCGGGCGGACAAATTGTGAAAACGGTCCACGTACCCTGCTTTAGTTCTTCTTCTTTTCTTTTCAACACACACACCGTGCTGGGCCGAAGAAGCTTTTGCGGAGACAAACACACCATGGTAAGGCAAAGAAGGGAATTTACGTTCTGTTGGCACACTAACTGGTTTCCGAAAGCTTCTTTGAGTGGACTCTAGTGGGATAACAAAAAATTAGTTGGTATCGCTGACGTTACACACTTATCTATTGTTAAAATGGTAACGTGAGATAGCGATAAAATGTTTGTGCTACTTTGACACCGCGTGTCGTCAGTTATCGGCTACCTGCTGCACACGGCGAGCCTAGTGCAAAAGTGTTATTTATCACGAAACTTACTAGCGGCTAATAGGTTGTGAGATTTCTATCGATGCGTTTTGCAGCCGCAGGGAAATCAAATTCTAGACCCAAAGTTAGCGTATGTATGTATTTGTAGACTAGATAATAATGAAAGTCAATCAAGGAAAATAGGTCAATGTGTTGAGTCTTCGTTGGCACGATAACAAAAGTTTACATTCTAGATATACATCATGAGAGAAACCAGAGCGAACTGAACTAGGTACTACAGTTGCTTGATGGTAGAACGCTATCTTTTTTTATAAAGATTATAAAGAAGAAGATGATATTTTTATAAAGATCTTTGTATTCTCTTAAATAGTTTACTACTTAAACTATAAAAAAAGATTTGAATATTTTTTCTTTATTTTTCCTCCTACATAGTTTTTTTTGCAAACGAATCAACGCAGTAAGTGCTTCGCCCATGGCGTATTACGAACCCCCGTTGCACCCATATGCCCGTAATTTATTAGTTTGCATATAATTTATGGGAATCTGCCGGATTTGTTTATATTTATGATTACTGCTCCGCTCCCTTGGGTAGTAGCGTGATGATATATAGCCTATGACACTCACAAATAATGTGGGTTTTTTACTGGTAAAAGTTTTTTAAAAATCGGTTGAGTAGATCCAGAGATTTCCCCCTTACAAACAACTCACAATTCGCAAACACACAAACTTTACCTCTTTGTGTAGATAACTGCACATAAATAAATAAATAAAATTCAATTCAAAATTAATGTAGGTGCAGGCGCACCTAAATGGAATTTGAGGGCAACAGCCCTCGCACCTAGGAAACAGTGAGTCTTCTGGAAGCAAAGAGCGTTACGGTGCTGCCCCACGAGAAGATGAAGGCCAGGTGCTCATGTAAGGGCTCCATACGATCTCCGTCTCCGTCCCTGGCTTACCGTTACACTAACAGAAGAGTCCCAGGGTGGCCACGGGTCGTGTTTCTGCGCGCGACTCTCTTAGGAGGCATCACATCGGGATCACATCATTGAACACGTCGAGGTCGCCAATACTGGCAGTCAAACCCTTCCAGGCCAAGGATTTCCTTTCAAAGGTACATCTGGTTCAACTGTTAAGCTACTTTTTAGGGCGACTGTACACACGGCCTAAGTAAAAGTCCTGCAGGTTAACATGGAGGAAGGATCTCTTTGGTCGAACTAACAACAAACACAAAACTTGCGGGATTAACAACATTATGTGTAGTCACGTTAGTAACTATTATCTAATCTGCGCTCAGGTTTCCAGAATTAACTCTGTTAGTTCGTGTTCTCTGCTAATTTATGAGACTTAAGTCGGGTAAATGTGATTACTGAAAGTTCGGCGATCGAAACTAGATCTAAATGAGAACAGTAATGACTGTATTGCGAACTAGCTTTCAGGCTCAACAAACAGCCAGATTCTAATTGTAACTAAAATGTGATGCTTAATAATTATCATTATCACGATGCTTGTAGAAATGTACAGTTACTATTAGCTTATATAGATAAACCGATAAATACATACGAAATTTTAAGGTGTGTACGTGCTAAAATAAGTCAGTCATAGAATAGTAATAATAGAACAGAATAGTGTGATAAGGAAACGTTGTTGTACGGTAGAATATAAAGTGATCAAGATAGAGAAAGAGATGCTAAAATGGTCAGACACGTAGAGAGAATGGAAGTAAAGTAGATTAAGCAAACCAAGCCTATGTTTTTTTTATTTATATATATTCAGTCCATCAATAGACTCCGCTGAATGGTGAGAAGCTAGGGTAAAGTCCAGATGATATGGGCCACCATTCCAGATGCTGACTATCTTAAAATTGTGGTCCCTATCTTGATGGCCTCAATAGATGCATTTTCACGGCCTGCTTGAAAGAACCCCGGATTGTAAGACGAAGGAAACACGTGGGCGGATAGAGCATTCCAGCTCTTTATCGTGCGACAAAGGAAGGAAGCACCGAACCGCTGAATTCGGGACGGTATTGTTTCTACGGTGTGCATACCATGGGTGGCATCGCAGTCCAGCACGTGTTGTTCTGGATTGATAGGGAGACGGTGGGATTAGTTGAAAAAGCTCATCAGAAACCTCGCCGTAGTAGAGGCGTTAAAATTCAGCCAAAGAGGAAATGTCTCTACGCAACAGCAGAGGTTCTAAGGTATAAGCACAGATTACATAATATTATTCTAATAGTATAAATAATCTTAGGACTCCCAATTGTTCGGATGGCACTAAATTTGGAATGTATGTACTAAATGTTCTCCTTCTATCATGCCGCGTGCAGGTAGGGGTCCGCATGCGTGTCACTCGAATTATAAACATTGCCGAGAACCGTAGTGACGCGCGTGTGTCCGTTCCGAACTAGAGTCGCACGAGTATCATATACACAATCGGGCAACGTGTTTTATGGCGGGCATTGACTTTAGCTAAAGATATTTGTACTATTATACACAAAGGTAGACAAGAAAATAGTTAATAGAGTTGTAAGTACGTGAGTGTTGTCTATGTCGGAAGTTCGTAAAAAGACCAGGGCCTGTAGACAAAGTGACATTCTACTAGTGGAATAGCTACGAAGCGAACCTTCAAAAGTCCGAAATGTATGGGAGTGACATTATTTGTTACACGTGACATGTCGACAAAAATGTCACTCCCATACATTTCGAACTTTTGAAGGTTCGCTTCGAAGCGATTCCACTAGTAGAATGTCACTTTGTCTAGGCCCCCAGGCGTGTAAGAGTGAAAGCAAATATACGGGTGTTGTCGTTTATACGTCAAGAAATTCTTTGCTCTTACTTTGGTACTTTGTTCTTCTTTTTTTTTATATACCACTTATGTGGCAGACAAGCTCACGGCCCACCTGATGGGAAGTAATTAGCGTGGCCTATGGACATGTGCAACACCAAAAGCGTACCACTCGCACTACCGACCCTGTAAAAACTTTCTAATGTGTACCGGCTTGCATGTGAGGTTGGCTCCAAACATCGATTTGGAGCCTCAAAGATCTTGGTGGGGCCCCATACACACATTTACTCTAACTTATGTTACCAATGAAAAATCTAACTTAAAAAACGTCGCAAAAGAACTTTTTTCCGTGCGAAAATCCCCCGTGCGGTTATGTCGGGCTTGAACTGACTAAAACCGCACGCCGTCTCGGTTCTTCAGATGCCAGCGTGTAAAGTGGTCCATGAGGCATTTCCCTAGCACCCCGACTGACCCAAGGTCATCTCTGGTTTCGAGATAGCCCCCTAAACTTTGAGAACGTCGATATCCCCGTCTTGCCCCCGGAAAAAAGAGGAGGCGCGCAAAGCACCGCCGCCGCTCGCAAAAGAAGACGTAAAGTATATTTTCTACCTATTATCAAATTTAAAAGTCTAATCAAAACAAACCTTTTTAAAGAATGCTAAATTTATATAAAATTCAAGATGTGTTTAGACAACAAACAAGCTTCTTGAAAAAGCTAAAACCTCATATGAAATCATTAACTCTAGCTACCTTCCATTTGGAAAAGACACTAGGTAATGTGTGTAGCCTGGGGGGATCCACCCAAAAAAATGCAAAATATTGTTTTCACACTAATGGATAATTTTATGTTATGCACATTTATTCTTGTTTGGTTTTCTTAAACCATTTTTTACGATTGAGTTTTAGTTGCAGCTCAGTATAAAGTAAATAGTGTTCACAGTGTTTACACATATAATGCTTGAACAGCAAAACAGATGATGATAATGATACTTAATTGTACATAACATTAATGAAGTTAATTATATTTTTATAGTTATATGTTTGTGTAGAGTAGGTAAGATCATGTACACCTTAAAGTGGCAACATCGTAATTTAATGTCATTATGTTACAATTTTATTACAAATTGATGAATTGGTATTCTTTTAATAAAATTCTCACCTATTTAGAATTATGTGAAAGATGCATAATAGGTAAGAAATTAAAATGCTTACAGTACACAAAGTTGTGGTTGTGACACGTTTCAGTGTCAATAATAACATTTCTTTCACATAATTAACATGGGAGAATATTGTGTGCTATACTATACTTACTCATCTTTAGTATGTTACTAGTTTATGGGATCACAATAATAGTTATAGCATATAAAATCTGCAGCAGATATTCACAATTTCAGCAGTCAACCAGGATTCATCAAAGGCTTGCACTTCAGAGCCCAGGGTGCAATTTAAAAGTCTGCATTAGATGTTTGATCACAAGTTTAATATAGACTGATCAGTACTGCTGTAATACTCCCCCGGAACACACGGCGCGGTAGTAGATGGTACAGCGATATTGGTTGGTATAGACCAACCAATATCGCTGTACCATCCAATATATTTTAATAAATACAAGTTAATAATGTACAACTTCCAGCCAAACAGCTAAAAGTGACAAATAGTGGACATGTGATGATAATTAAATACTTCTAAGAAATATTACCAAATAAGTATTTTGTTAATCCTGTAAATAATGAGTATAACTCCTTTAATTTATAACGGATACAAATTTTAGGGTTAAATTTTTGTGAAAGTATTGCATATAAGTACTTACGCCTTAGTCCCTTTGCCACGGATACAGTAAAATTGTTAAGCACAGACATTTTTAAAGTTCACTTGGAAAAAGTTTCACTAAATAGTCTTAATCTATCGTCTTTTTGGCGCGTCGTATCTTTAGTTCGAATCACAAATCTGAATAGATATATAAAGTTCGATATCACGAACACAAATCACAATATTATTGAACAAATACGATACTCTCCTATCGCTTACAGAGGACCACTGACGTTTTTATTCATAAAATTTGTTATTCATTAACAAGAGGCGTGGCGATTAGATTAAATACCCAGCTCTTATTTCTCGTGTAAATGAACGTTGATAAGGTATCGTGTTATTTATAGAAATCCCGTTGCTCCGCAATTCTTAGCAAATATTTTAAATTGACAAAACACTGACATGTGTTTAGCCTCAGCTGTCAGTGTCAATTATTAATCTGTGTCTGTCATTGACGCGTGTCTTGCGTTCGGAAATGAAAGTAGAACGAATTGTACTGTTCCTATATAAGATGTCACAAAATTAGGTCTCTGAATTTGGTGAGATGACTTGGTATCGACAAAATATGTATTTGAAACAAAAAAAATAATATCGGGTAAAATAACAAAAGAAAAAAAGAAAATAAAAAAATAAAAAAAATGAAAAAAAAATACCACCAGTGACGAGCACACGTGACGCTGGTCGCGATTTAAGTATTTCCCACACATCCGCTTGGAGAATACTGAATAGAATAGAATAGAATAGAAATCTTTATTCGCAAGAAACACAGTGTGAAAGATGTTACATCCCAATCCCTGCGAGGATACTATTCGCGATACCAATCCGCGAAACCAAATGGCGACCAGCAGGAGGTGGTGTTTTTGTTTCATTTTTTTTAAATATTTTTGTAATATTATAATAAGTGTATCACTGTTCCACGATTTATTTATTTATTTATTTATTTAAACTTTATGCACAACAATAAAATTGTACAAAGGCGGACTTAATGCCAGAGGCATTATCTACCAGTCAACCTTTGGGTGATGCAGAGATAAGCCCAGTAGGTGCTCGAAGGATTTCCATAAAAGAAAAAGAATGGTACAAAAAAGAATATTATGCCTATAATGCTATCTATGTAGTTTAAGAATACAATATAATATTATATGTTATATTTAAAATATAAATATAGATACATATTTATTATATAATATACATATACATATATACACATACCTATAAATATTAAATACATACAAATATACATTTAAAAAATCTTAAAGATATTGTTCTGCCTATGGGTTATAATAGAGTTGACGTACTCTGTTTTTGAAAGTGGTACGGTCAGTCAGCATCCTGATTTCGAGAGGAAGGGCATTCCAAAGAAGAATGGATTGCACTAGAAAAGAGGAGTGGACGCGACTTGAAATATGAGTTGGACAGTGCAGAAGAAGATTGTTAGAGGAGCGCAGATATTTATCATGATTAGAGCCAAGTAGATGAAGATGAGATTTTAAGTAACTAGGGGCGTTGATAGAATTGAGAAGTGTAAACAATAAACAGACAGCTCGCAGACTGCGTCGCCGACGAATCGGCAACCAACCTAGCTCTGTACGGTAAGCCGAAATGTGGTCGTACTTCCTAAGATTGTAGATGAAACGAATGCAATTGTTGAGAAGTCGGTCAAGTTTATCGAGCAGATCTGCATTCAGGTCGAGATAGCACACATCACCATAGTCGAAGACAGGAAAAAGTAACGTCTGCACAAGCATTATCTTGGTTTTGGCTGGAAGAAAATTTTTGAGGCGATAAAGAGCCCGGAGTGTCCCAGTTACCCTCTGGCAGACGTTAGTGACCTGAACCCGCCAACTCAGGGTTGAGTCAAGGTGTAACCCCAGGTTCTTAACACTAGGTGTGACCGGAATATTTTCCCCGTTAAAGGTAATCGATGGTAGATTTATATCAGTCAACCGGTTGATTATATGACTACTGCCAATTATAATACTCTGGCATTTGTCAGGGTTGACGGCCAGTCCAAACCTATCACACCAACTACCTATCAAGCCTAAATCCGCGTTTAAGCTATCAATAGCCTCCGAGAGATTGTCCACAGAGGCTTGGCTGTACAACTGCAGGTCATCGGCATACAAGTGATACGCACACTGAAGATCGGAGGTTACGAGGTTGATGAATATAGAAAACAGAAGAGGAGAAAGTATGCCGCCTTGAGGGACCCCAGAGTCAAGTTTACACCAGCTCGATGACTTCTCATCAGCACAAACTGACTGCTGGCGACCCTGAAGATATGAGGAAAACCAATCCAGCTCGTCTGAAGAGATCTTAATATGGGCAAGGATTGCCAAAAGTATGTCATGGTCCACGCAATTAAATGCATTCGAGAAGTCTACTAAGACCATTACTGTGGCCTTAGTTTTTTCAATTCCGTCCCTGATATCACCCGTTACTTTTAGGAGTGCAGTGGTCGTGCTATGTCCTGGCCTGAATCCTGATTGCAGAGGACTTAGTATGCCATTGCGTTGTACAAAATTGGACAACTGTTTATGCACGCATGCCTCCAGCACTTTTGATAGAAAAGGAAGGATAGAGATCGGACGAAAATGTTTTGGAAGAGAGGGATTAGAAATTTTGGGAAGGGGGCGAACGTAGGCTTTACGCCACAAACTAGGAAATTGACCAGAATCAAGGGAAAAATTAATAATGTGTGAGAGAGCAGGAAGAATCTGGTCAAGGATAGCAGTAATCATTCGCCGACTAATATTGTCGCAGCCCACTGCCTTGGATTTGATGGACAAGATAGTCTTTTTGATCTCAACCGACAAGACTGGAGAAAACTGAAAGGGAGTATAACTTGGACTGGTCAGTCCGGCCATGAAGTCAACCGTTTGACGCTTAGTTAGGCCATCAATTGAAAGAGAGGTGGAGAAATGACGATTAATGGCATCTAACGCAAATGTCTTGGGTAGCTCCAGCTGCCTTGGTTTACCAATTCCCAGTGTCCCAAGAAACTTCCAGACCTCAGCTGGTGATGAGCAAGTTACATTATCAAAGATGTGTCGGCGTTTTGCGTTACGTATCACCTGGTTACACCGATTCCTGGCAGTTTTATAAGAATCCCAATTAACGTCTGAACGATTTTTTTTAAATTTAAGAAATGCCCGGTCTCTACGTTTCATAACCATTCGAACATCGTTCGTTAGCCATGGTGCTGGGGGATGCTTTAGCTTCACCTTCCTAACAGGTGCGTGTATGTCGTAGAGACTATTGACAATTTTATTAAAAAGCATAACTTTGTCATCGATCGTGGTAGCCTCTGCTAAAGGCTCCCAGTTGATCTCAGCAGCATCAGCACACAGTTTATTGATGTCCATGCGCCCAAAACAACGCCTGTGCAGCACTTTAGGTTTGACTTTAGGAGGTTTAAGGATGTAAGAAACATAAATAAGGTCATGATGCGAGAAAGCCGGCGCTAAAAGCTGACCGTGTGAGTGAACAAGAGTAGGAGAAGAAGTAAGAATTAAGTCGAGCCAGGTATCTTCCACGTCCTTATTGTGGTGTGTAGCTTGAAGTGGTAAAACATGAAGACTGGCTGACTCGACTATGTGAAGGAGTTTGAGAGCTCTCGTTGAGTCCTCTGCAAGGAGGTTAGTGTTAAAGTCACCCATGATGATGTGATGCTCGTAATCAGACCCCAAAGTTTCAAAGACCAATTCGATATCGGTGAAATAATTGACGGAGGGGGGACTATAAACGACGCCAAGCAATATTCTAACTCCCCTGACCCAAAGCTCAAGGAAAAGGAACTCCGCAGTGGCGGAGTACTCTGGAGGAGAAGAGGCAACTATTTTAAAAGGCAGATCGCTACGGAGATATATGGCAACCCCACCTCGCTCCTTACCCATTCTATCATTCCTTATTAAAATAAATCCAGGAAGTGGGTAGGAAGTAGAGAGAAGATTAGGTTTCAAAAAGGTCTCAGAAATCAGGATGGCATGAACGTGGGAGTCAGCAAAGGTTGCAAAAAGGTCACTGTAATGACCGGGCACACTTTGTGCATTTATGTGACAGACATTAAATGACCGTCCTAATTCTTGTTCAAAATGCAAACGAAGTACATCACCCACTGTGTTTGTGATTGAACAAAAACTGTCATTCTCAGACAACGTATCAGTATCATAGGCAGAATGGAAGGAGTCGTTATTATCAAGCAAATCACACATAATAATTAAAATAATATAAAATAAACAATATATAACGTACTTAAATAACAATAATATAAAAAGTTAAAATGTACCAGTATAGTAATAAAGCTAAGTTGATGTAGGTCTCAGTCTCTGCACCACCCGCCAGCAAACATTCACAATTGCTGAAAAAAATAATTAAATGAAATTTTAACACACTAAAAAAAAAAAAAATAGACAATGAAATAAAAACAACTTAGTGAGTTAATGAGCGAAAGGCCCTTGTGCCAGACACGGCAGTTGTGTTGAGTCATTTGTAATGTCAAAGTGACGGTGACATTGTTTGATGTAGAAACAATATAGATTTTATGTAGGTAAAACTTGAAAACTTGTATAACGTGTAGAATATTTATGTAAACATCACGCCATGACCACTTTGAAAAGCAAGATAATGGACCTTGGGCACAAAGAGTTAATTAAAGTATCGTGTAATATGCAATCACAAACGTTGTATGCGAAAACTCAGCGAACAAGATCAACAAGAGTTAACACTAGCAACTGGAACTTGATGTCGGTTTAGGATGTTTCTCAATGATAGTCTGAAGTTCCTCTGGAGTAGTGAGTTTGCAGCGGTGTCCATCCTGCGTTTTGACTACTATAACACCATCCTGTGTCCAACAGCAACGCATTCCGAAGTGCAGGCGTGCCTTGATGAAAACTGACTGTCGAGTCTTAGTTAAAAACTCTTTAACTGCTATCGAGGACCCTTTCAGCCTTGTCTTCGCGTTCCAGACTGCGGCTTTTATATCCATAGTGTTAAACTTGACTAGGATGGGACGGTTTTGGCCTGTTCTAACGGCCCCCAGACGATGACAAGTTCTTATGGAAGCTGTTGTGACCTCCTTTAAGTTCATCTTGCCATGCAGAATCCCTATGATGGTACTGGTGCAGCTTTCCTTATCAACTTCTGGAACCCCTGAAAATATGATAGCTTTGCGGCGCTGCCAAGTATCGATGGAGTCTGTGGATTTGATGCATTCTGCTATTTGTTTCCGGAGCAGCCCAAGAATGTTGAATATTAGCTCTCTGAATGTGCGGAACTCATCAGCAACCTTCGCCACTGTGTCCTTGGCTGAACCTCCTACATGAAGTTGCGCCTGCAATTCATCCATCTTTCTATAGAAACTATCTTCAAGATTCTTCTGCACAGATTTTATCTCCTCAAGTGACATGCTGGTGTTTCCAATCAACAATAGTGAATAAATGTGCTTGCAAAATGTGTGAAGTTTTTAAGCTGGCAGGTGGTGTTCAAATTTTGGCTGTATGTCACATGAAGTGCCACTAACGTAAGTTCAGTTTATTTAGCAGTCAATATACACAATTTTTTAGAAAACAGTGATAAATTTAGAAAGTAACTATTTTTAATTTAATGAAACAAATTCAGACACTTGTTTTACTTTTTCACACCTACCCGAAAAAAACGATCATCATTTTCTTTTATTTTTTATTTTGTATATGTATATGTTGTTATAAAATAAATATGAAAAGCGTATCAGTCAGTGAGGTAGGCGGTTCGGTGATGAAATAAAAACGGAAGTTTCATGATATTGTTCACATAAAAGAGCTCATATGAAGTTTTGGCGCCAACACGGGAAAAGACGCATCGAGGTATGTAGTGTTTCATTTGTGTAATTTCCAGTTATGTATAAAAATGGTGGGTTTTTCAGACATAACGTCTTCAACAACATGCACAAGTGTAGGAAAGTGGCATATTTACCGCGAATTGTTATTTTCCGTGTCATTTCCGAAACTCCAAAAAAGCCTCTAGTTAAGCCTTCACTACTTTACTAGGGCAGGACTTTAACTTGAAGGACTTTACTTCACCTTGACTAAATGACGAAAACGCTGCATTATATTGAATTCATAATATATGTAAATAATTACTTGATTTATCAAATTACTTGACACTGGCAGTCTTTTTTTCCTTCTTAGGCAAAAATGTAATTTTTGCCTAAGAAGGAAAAAAAGTGCTCAAGGCGACCTAAAGATGTTTTCACTTTAAAAATGAGTATCGACTAGCTATAGGTTTTATTCTCAGTCTACGGTATCGACCCAAAACATCATTTCGCCACTTTTTGTTGCTGTCATACCCACAGACAGAGTATATCAATGATATTTAATATAAAAAGGAGTATATTAAATGAGATAATCAGCTATCATCTTTAAAGCAGTGTAAATACGCTAAAATTCGAATCTACGTATTTTACAAAATTTCAAGGAAATATACAAAATTGTTTAAACCTAGTGATAAGTATTTTATTTCACCATTTATTGAGTTTTTTTTTTACGTGCGGAAATCCCTTCGGATATAGCGGGGTGGTTATGTCGTGTATCGACTAAAACCGCACGGTGTCCTCCCCAAGTGTCCGTTGCCGGGCACCCCGGGTAAGCCCTCGAAAGGATAACCCCAGGGTTGCCGGCGGACTTTGGCCGCCACCGCGGCCTCGCCTGGTGGGGTCGGGTTTTATACCGCTTCGGTGAGTTATTGAGGTTAACATAAATATATGCAGAGGCAATGTTATAAAATAATGGTAGTTAATAATAAAAATTATTAATCAATGGCAATGCGTCCCGTGCCCCTCAGGCGACGTTCCTGCCTCGCTTCCAAAGAGTGACACATTTTTCGTTCTGAACAGCTTTTCTAGTATACATAGCGTCGTAAGTACCCGTTTATTTGGATAATGTTTGTTAAAATAGCAATTAAAAAAACAGAACCAATCAGTTGTACTTTCATTTTAAGACAAATTCAAAGTTACCAGGCCTAGTGGGGATAAGTGTACCAAGAATTTATACGGGTATAATTTGCTCTACTGGTAGGGCACAGTGGAAGGCCTCTTGGTCTTATAGCTGAAAACGCACAAGAGTGAATGAAATAAAACGACTTATAACTTGGGTACTTGTATATTAGTTCCATTATAAAATAGCTAATCAACGATACAAGCAATAAATAACAAATTCAACAACACTATTCACTTGACTCACCTTATTTACAATATTATGAGAATTCTTCACAAAACTACCTCTCCTAATAAAAGTTAAGACTTCCCGCCAATATCTAATTTTAACCAAAGGGTTATATTGTTTCTTTTTTTTACTCCTTATATTGTCAAATATGTGGTTAGCAATTAGCAATATAATATTAACATGAAAAAGGGGATACAGGCCTGAAGTTATGTTATGTTATGAAAAAAAAAAATTGGCCACTTTAGAAATATAATATTGGTAAAGAAAATAATTTATAGGTATTTGCCTATTTGTGTGAAATATGCGTTAATTTAGTTAAATTAAATTGCAAATAGTAGCCAACTATTTATTGTTATTAAACTAATGCATGTGCTAAGTATAATTAATAGTAAGTAAGTTTGTATTAAACTTTTGTTATTTTTCATCTAACATTATTACAGAAAAATAAAAAATAGCGGCATCGCCAAATTCTATTATACACTACATATTTTAAGAATGCCAATATTTCAATTTAGGAATGTGTAAGGGTTAAATAAATGTTGCATTCTAATAAATAAATGATTTTAACAAATTATATTATAATAATAAAAAACCATAGGGAAGGAAGGAAGAGCGAGATTGTATTACAGCGCCCTCTTGCTCTACCCCAGGGCGTTTGACGTTTATGGCATATATATATTTATGGGGATAACCTTCCGAGGGCTTACCCGGGGTGCCCGGCAACGGACACTTGGGGAGGACACCGTGCGGTTTTAGTCGAGACACGACATATCCACCCCCGCTGGCCAGCGGGGGGGTATCCGAAGGGATTTCCGCACGTAAAAAAAAAAAAAAAAAAAGACAGGCTGGATTTCACCGATGTGTAAAAAACATTTAGTAAAATGTGCTAACGAAATTAAACACGTTTAATTTCGTTAGCACATTTTACTAAATGTTTTTTATTTTACTAAATGTTTATGTTTAAAATCCAGCCTCAGATGTTAACGGCCTCACTATAGGATAGTATTGCTGCATTCCATTATATACAATAATGTTAACGGGACTTACTATTAGTATTGTGTACATGATGAAATTAAAACAATAAATATCGACAATGTGCGGGTAGATGAAAAACCTTTGGGTGCAACAGGGATTGGCGCTGGGTCCATAAGGAGTATATACCTGCCTATACCATGATCGCAATAATTGGCGTTAACATTATTGTATATCAATAACTTCATGTCTGTCTACGATATAAATGCAACAGCAAAAAAATAAAGTTAGGTACTTTGCAAATTAGTAAGTTGACTAGAAAAAAAGTAGTTTCAGTATATGCTTATGAAGAGAGAATCACAACTTAGAATTTAGCGGCCTCAAGATAAAAAATTATCACCCCATGATAGGACCAAATGTCAAAGAAATCCCTTGCCACATGCGCCGGGCCCAGTAGGAGTGGTAAGGGTATATTCTAGACACACTACACAGCGGTATCGAAGCCCAAAATACGCATAGCTTATCTAGCTTGTAGTATGGGTTCTAGAATGCAGATAAAAATAGTTAAATACATTTTCTTGTCAATAAATGTATATAATACATAGAAACACCCAGATCAATGCAAATATTTTCACGTAGCGGGCATACAACCGATGTAGAAGTCGAACGGTCTACCGCCACGCCACAGAGTAGTGGTCTCACTAACTATGCCGAAAATCGTGCGAAGAGGAAGAGATGAAGCGGGAAAACGGACTCCGGGCGCCATAATATTAGTAGGATAGGATAGTAGGGAGTACCCTACTATCCTATCCTACTAATATTATAAACGAGAAAGTTTGTGAGTATGGATGTATGGATGTTTATCTCTTACACGCAAAAACGGCTGAACCGATCTGGCTGAAATTTGGTACAGGGATAGATTATAGTCCGGAATAGGTTCCCATAGGAAGCAGGAACGGGAACATAAATCCACGCGGGCGAAGCCGCGGACAAAAGCTAGTAATATTATAAGTATAGACATTTGTGAACATGTTAGTAAGTTTGGATGTTTGTGGCTCAATCACGCTCTAACGGCTGAACGGATCTGGTTGAAATTTGGTACACGGATCGATAGTCTGGAAAGGTACACATAAGGTAGTTTTTATCCCGAGGATAGGTCCTATATGTTGCGAATACAGGATCAGTATTCCCAACAGCTAGTTTCGTGCAAGATATTATTTGACACCACCTCATTCAAAGTTATGATAATTAAATATACAATTGTTAGTTAACATGGACAGAATTAGGAACACATTGTTTTTTTATGCTAATAACGACGCATGCCATTGAGACATAGTGGTGTAACTCACACTCCTACTAGTGCCTCAAATATATTTATAGATAAGTATCTAATATCGGAATCGACCTCGATAAGTGCTTTTTCACGCCCCGCTTAAAGGACCTGAAATTGTACATCAAACATTTAGAGCAGCTCAGCACCTCCGAATTCCAAGTCTTTATGGTGCGGCAAAGAAAAGAGGTGCTGAGTCATTTAGATCTACATATCCAATTGTTTGTACTAGTCGTTACAGGTAGTTGGAGCCCTAAAAAGTTGGACAATTTAGTTTAACTACATAACTTCGATAACGCCAGTGGTTTGTGGAAGTCAGAGTCAGAAGCAGTCGCTTCTCGGAAAACATCAAAGTTCGGCCGTTTTGTAGTTAGACTAAATGCCAGCAACAAGACACTAACTGAGTTGGGAAAAGGCTCGGAGGAGGATAGAGGTGACACCTCAGCCTTGCACGTGTTTTATTGTCCTTAGCAGTTTAAAGGTTATATTGTTTAGGTCTACAAGATCGATTTTCTTGGTAAAAATGACCCGAGACAAACTCTAAGGTACTCGTAATGTACAACACGTAAATCTAGGAATTATTCCAAATAACCATATGATTAAATTGGCGTGGTCAGTAACATAACTATTAATGGGATATTTATCATGTTCTCAAGGCCCAAATAAACTGCATCTCTGAATACCGCGCAATAATAACTGTGAGTGTTGTGTGCCGAACGTATTCGAGTGCGAAGTGAGAACGTGAACAGTGGTAGTGGTGACACGCGCTAGAAACGAGTGAAGAAGAGGGTAGAATGATACGTTTTGCCTAGCAACAACTAGCTTGCAGAACATCCAGTATATCCGTGATCATGGCTCTTGTAACAGTGCCGAAATATCGGAAACTCGACAAAACAAATACATAAACATGGTAAATATTCCGTTAATTGTTATTCCAAGCAGTCATTTATTTAGGAGTTATAGTAAGCAGAATGTGCTCAAGACCGTGCTGAGTTTTTTCCCAGAGTATTCCCAGGACGTTGCCGCGTTAATTGTGAACCGGTCCATTTGTTATAACCTTAGTTAGTCTAGTTGTCCTTTATTATTTGACGTTTTTTAAGTGCCGAATAAATTATTTTTAACTTCGACTCAGTGGTACTCAGCTATCGCTAATGCTTTGATGATGTTCAACATAATTCGCAACGCAATTGGCTACTAAATTCACTTTTAGAGTTGTTCTTGAAAATTATAACTATAACACGTGATTGGTCAGAAAATGTGAAACGTATTGGACCTATTATCGCCAAACTCTCACATATCGAGATTTAAAGGTGAAGTGTATGCGACTACCACGCCGTACGTCACAGAAGAGATGTCATTCTGCGTAGGACGCACCAAGAAGGCGCACGCATGTGTGAGCAGCTTGACGAGTGAGCCAATACTTCAATACTACTTGTAAGATAAATAAAGAATTTTATGAACCGTGATGTTAAGTACCAGCCTGACAAATGAATATACTTTAAATCCATGAAATTCATCTAAATGTATACAAGACAAATCAGTAAAATATAAGTGGTAATAGGATTAATTACATTATTATTGATTTTCATGGTAAGCTCATATTTCATACGTGTAAAGTATGAATAATAGCGCAAAGACATACAGCGCATATCTTCAGCTTGATTTTTATAGAGAAGTTAAAACCGAAGTTTTTATTGCATATTTTTCAAGTAAAATGAAATAAAACTATTTTGAACGGAAACTATTTTATTATTTACACTAATCCCGACTTTTCGGTTGCTTTTCAGCAGCCATATTCACAGGGAGACTGACGGGATCAGTGTAAATCTGCGTCACCCAAAGGTTGACTGATGGAAAACGCCTATGACATTAAGTCCGAGTTTGTACAATCATATTTTTATGTAGAACGCTAAAATAAATAAATAAATAGTTATAGAATCTGTTGAAAATAGGTTTATTTCAAAATGTGAAATGCAATCGTTGGAAAATAATTAGAACATAGTCAGAATAATTCATACATTAGCAAGGCACGTATGTTTTATTTTTAACTTAATGTATATCTTTTTATACTGTTGTAAAATGTTAAACCACATTATAAGGTGATCACATTAGAACGGACGCGCGAATGATATTGATTTTATGAAAAATAATTGTTAATAATAAATATTTTGTATGTGACATCATACATTCATACTCTTTCCCATTGGGGTAGGTGGATACCAGATATCAGAGACAAAAATATATATATATTTTTTTATATATTACATTCTGAATTGCTTACTTCACGTTTGTAAAGCAATAATAAAATTAATATGTATTTATAATTAATAATAAATATTTTGTATCTGACTTCATACATACAGTCCTATACCTCTTTCCCATTGGGGTAGGTAGAGACTAGATACCGGAGACCAAATTTTTTTTTTTTTTATTTATGTTAAATTCTAAATTGCTTACTTTACGTTTGTAAAGCAATAATGAAATTAATATGTATTCATAATTAATAATAAATATTTTGTATCTGACATCATACATACAGTCATACCTCTTTCCACTTGGGGTAGGTAGAGACCAGATACCGGAGACCAAAATACATATATAATTTTTTTTATTTATATTAAATTCTGAATTGCTTATTTTAAGTTTGTAAAGCAATAATAAAATTAATATGTATTTATAATTGCGATAGTATTTGTAAGTCGATAAATCAATTTCTAATTTGATCAAATATAAAATATCAATTTGGGCTATACAATTTTTCAATTAATTTTATTTATTTTCATTTTCAATAATGTCAGATGTACTTTAAATAGTGTTTAAAGTGCCTGTGTGATGTGAAACACCAAGATTCAGTTTTTTCTCATGACTGTCCAAAAGAACTATCATAAATTTTCAGGATTCATGTTTGCAAGTTTCTTTATTCCACCATAACTGTTAAAAGCCCGAACAGATTTGGATGTATGAGGTATCGTTAGAATCCTTACACCACTTCGAGTGACACTGACTACTTTCGTTATAATTTTTTTGGCAGGTAGTCGTGTTTTAACAATTACTTTAAAAAAAACGAGCAAAACCAGTAAAACCGAAGAACATAATAAGGCTATTTAGCGTGTCATTATCGACAACGTTTACACATATAAAGTCATTATACACATGACACTCTTTTTTTGTATATTTACACACCATTTGAGCGCCCGTTCTTGTGTGGTCTTGTTATACAACATCGAAATGACAATATAAATAGTATTATTGTCAGTCGTCAATGAAGACTTTCCATCGAGATCTTGTGGGAATATCGTCTCAACCTAGAGAATCGAAACTGTTTCATACCTTTTGAGTTAGCGCTTTTGAAGTTAGAGCCACAGTGTATAGATAATATTTAAAATAGACAGATATGTATTTAAAACAAAAAAAAAACAGTATTTAAGTGTGTTTATCTGCAGTCTAGAAACCATAATACAAGAAGTTAAGCTATGCTTACTTTGGGTCTAGATAGCGCTATGTAGAATGTCCTTAAATCAAATGGAAATTAGTTTTTTATTTAAAGCTTATGACCAAGGAAGAAATTTTGAACATAGAGTATGGAACATTAGGGCTCTAATTCTAGCCCCCCTGGAACGAAAATTTTGAAAAAGAAGTTGTAGTTTTCGTCGTAGAATATGACATTCGTGCCAATGGTTTCACTACCATGGATGCAGAAGACCTTGTGAAGTGGAGGAATAAAAGCTAGAACTCCGGACTCAGAGGTGAAAGTTTCTGTTTGAACCGGCATCATCGCTAAGTTGATGATGATGAGGCTAATGCATTTGTCTAATCCTACTTTCCACTGATATTAGAAATGTGAAATTTTGCGAGAGTGGATTTATGTGTGTTTGAGTGGATGTTTGTTACTATTTCATGTAAAAACTGCTGGATGGACCTTTTTTTTTTTTTTTTTTTTTTTTATCGTGCGGAAATCCCTTCGGATACCCCCCCGCCGGCCAGCGGGGGCGGTTATGTCGGGCTTGCACCGACTAAAATAGCCTCTCTATCTCTGTGCCAAGTTTCATGCTGGATGGACCTGGATGAAACTTGGCACAGAGATAGAGAGGCTATTTTTTATCCCAGGAATAGGGATAGCGGGTACCGAACCAGTATTTCACATGTACGGAGCCGCGGCTAATAGCTAGTAGGTAATAAAACTTCTTATTCCCTAGATTGAGACTTGAACACAAAAATTAAATATAAATAAATTACACAAATAAGACTTTATACCCATTCCGCCACACATTTCACAGTGGTACATTTGTAGAAAGAAAATGGACTCTATTTTTAATAACATTAGGATTAGTATTATTTGGCGAATATTTGACTATTCTTTTGATTACACAAAGAGATTAAAATGAAGAGAAAGTGCACCACAGCTGTCGCTTCCTGCCACAATGCTGCACTGTGGGTACTCTAGTACCCACAGTGCAGCTTTTGGTTTGGTACGTCGGCAAGAGAGAGTTGGGCTAAGATCGACTGGCCTTGGGGCTTTCGGCTAAGCATTTTCTCTATCACACAGCGCATACCTACAGTTTGATATATTTTTAGAGTAGTTAAAACCGTAGTTATAGTATTAATCCTACTAACATTATAAATGTGAAAGATTGTGAAGATGTTTGCGATGACGGCCGAAGTCCGTCTGGAACCCTGGACCCTTTCGAGGGCGTACCCGGGGTGCACAACAATGGACACTTGGGAATGACATTGTGTAGTTTAAGTCGGTTTGATTCCGACATATCCACTTCATCACTGGCAACGGTGAGGTGAAGCCCGAGAGGGTTTCTACACGTAAAAAAAATACATGTTTGGATGTTTGTTATTCAATCACACTGTAACGGCTGAACGGATCTGGTTGAAATTTGGTTGGAAACAGGGAAACGTTATAATCTGGAATAACACATGTGCTATTTTTATTTGTCCCTGGATTCCTAGAATAGGTTTATCCTGGTGCGGACAACAGCTAGTGCTTTATAAACACTAGCGGTTTTAACTACTCTAAAAATGTATAAAACTGTCAGTCCAATGTATGACAGAGAGAACGCTGACGTCATTGTCTTGTGAGACGTGTTTGTTCATAATTATGTGAGAGTTTAGCGACACTAGTTGTCATACTAACGATGATTAAGGGCACTTACTCTTGATTTTATCGTCCGTGAGGTTACATGTGCCAGGGCACGGTCATTCACTTTGTACTAGACAATTCTAACAAAGTTTCCCAAGTGAATCGATTAGAATGATTCCATATAACTCTCCACAACTAACACCTGCTTTGTTAGATCAATAATCTGCAACTTACTCTTTACATATTAAACTTTAAATACTAAAAATAAAGTCCATTATTCTCTAACAATATCCCATATTACATTTGTTACCTCTCAAGCTGGCTGTTCGATAATGAGTCTTTGTTCAGTAACAATAAGAGCTAAATTGACAATATCACTCAGTCTTCTTTCTTCTGCTCGTCGGATTTCAGCGACTCCTCCGTAGAGGGTGGGCGATCCGATTCATTTCCTGAGCCTGTAAATTACGAATATTTCTATATCAACAATCTACCTATAGTAGATGTACGGAGCCCTACCGAGATTTTTGGGGCCCAAGCCAGCCTCGCGTGCAAGCCGGTTGCATCCTAAGCTTGCACTTGGCCCTTAGTATGGTTTACATTGGTAAAAAGTGCCTCCTGATCCCCCCCCCCCCCCTAGGCAGAGCTCCATTAGAGCTCTGGCGCAGGCGTACACCTTTACCGGGAAGCAGTTGAGGTTGATTTGGACCCCGAAGATCTCGAGTTGCCCCTTCACCCTCGTCTCATAAATAAATAATATCACTACATATTATAAAACGAAGTCCTCAGGAGCGTCTATCGATCTATTCGCGATAAACTCAAAAACCTACTGCACCGATTTACATGCTGTTTTCACCAATGTATAGAGTGGTTCTCGGGGAAGGTTTTAGTACATAATTTGTCAAGTTTTTGTATCAAATCAATCAATCAATCAATTAGCCTATTGCAGTCCACTGCTGGACATAGGCCTCTCCCATTGTACGCCATAGCACCCGATCCTCCGCCTTGCGCATCCAGTCTATCCCAGCTACCTTTTTCAGGTCGTCCGTCCATCAGTCAGTTTTTGTATACATTGGCTAAAATATAATGATATTTGTTGGAGGTGTAGGAAAAAAATAAGCCGTTTGGGAGCTTCTAACGAAAACGCTGTCTAAACAATTTGGTATATGAAAAATAACAATAGGTTGTGGTGGTGCAATAGGGTCCCATGGATAGCGGGAACGAGATCAGAATTCCACGCGGGCAACAGCTAGTGAAACATAAATGTATTCATGTTGAGGTTGTTTGAGCCTTGATGATCTTAGTGGGCCCAAGACAGCCTGCATTCGAGTTAGAATCATCAATATTCAAAATCAATATTATAAAATTGTAAATTAATTGTGTCTGTACATTGGAGGTATTTAAAAAAAACTTGGTTTATTGAAATAAAACTATTTTTAACGGATTCTATCGCGATTTATTTGATATATGTAAAATATAAAATAACATCAAAGCTCATCAAACTCATCAAAGTTTTCTAAAGCTTTAGATCGGAAAAAGAGAACATCTAGAACGGGACTTGAACCCGTGACCAGTCCCTTACAGGGGAGAGAATGCTCTGACCAGCTGAGCTATCTAGACACGTCCCAGATATTCGAAATTCTCCGATACATTATATACGTCTTAAGGCGACGCTGGCTTTTTCCGATCTAAATCTTTAAAAAAAGTAAGCATACAAAATGCTTAAAAATTTTATTGAAATAAACCAAGTTTTATTTCAATGTGTGACATTCGCGTAAACTTCCGACAATATCAAATAAAAGATAAGTTTTTAGTTAGAAAATGTAATCATAGATCACAAATGATAATAGGTAATACACGTTATGTCGCGAAGCTATAGAAACGCGATAGAATCCGTTAAAAATAGTTTTATTTCAATGTGTGACATTTGCGTAAACTTCCGACAATATTATGTAGAACTTGGTTTATGTTTAATGAACGATTCAGAAATATATTTTTTGTAATTATTGTCTGTTTGTTCGCGATGGACACAAAAACTACAGAACGGATTTTGATGCGGTTTTTTCTTGCCTTGATCAGACTTAAAATCTGCCGTATGTTTGATTGCAATTGGTTAAGGAGAACCGGAGACATGAACAAAAAACGATAACAGACCTTGGCGCAGGCGGAGTCGCGGGCGTCAGTTAGTTAACAAATATAATTCCAGACTGTTACCAACAGATATCATTTTATAAAGGTATACTGACCAGGATTTCTGGCTGCATTGCCAGGGTGTTTCTCGTCATCACTTTCAGTGCCTGAACTTGGCACCGAGGAGTCATCACCGCCAGGTGCTATAAAGTACAAGGATATTTTTATAGATCACTTGTCATATATGGAAGAGAGTACATGACCGTTTACTTAAAAGCTATTTTAAATTAGTAACGTGGTTATACGTCATATTTGTAATGAGTGACGTGGTTATACATATTACTTTAAAGGTTGCGGGTTCGATTCCCGCTCAGTGCAAATATGTATATTTGCATTGGTCTGAATGTTTCTATGTATAATATGTATTTATTTACAAAAAAAAAGTATTTAAGTATGTTTATCCGCATTCTAGAACCCATAAGACAAGCACTGCTTACTTTGGGTCTATATGGCGTTGTGTAATTTAGCCCATAATATTTTATTTAATTTATCACTTGAAATGTGCACTGTATACTTGCCCGACCGGCAAACGTTGCTCCGTCATATAAATGATCGAATAAATCGCCCGTAAGTATAAAGATCCTGCTGCTGTTCTCCCTGCAGGACAATCACTCACCGGCGACGGCCGCATGCGGCAGCACGGGCAGCGCGCGCGCAGCCAGCAGCGGTGCGGCGGGGCGCTGCTTGCGCGCCGGGTTCATGCGGCCGCAGTACGCGCACACGTACGACACGTACTCGAACTCCTCGACCATTGCCATGCCTACGAAGAGGACATTATTTTAAAAACCGTTTACGTAGATACAGGAGTTTCGTAAATCGTGGTAAATGGAGGCCGATGAAATTTTAATTTTACGACTATATTAAGTTGCTATTTTTCACACTACACTACACTATTTTAAAAACCGTTAGGTATACTATAGGGCTTCTTTACTAGAAGCAGTTTTAAGTTTAATTTTTCGACTTTATTAAGTAGTCATGCCTAGGAGATGGACACTATTTTAAAACCGGTTGGGTATGTTAAAGGGCTTCTTTATTAGGGGCAGTTGATAATTTAATTTTACGACTATATTGAGCTGCCCTGCCTACAGGAAGGACACTAGTTTAAAAACCGGTGGGTTTTTGTTTTCAGAAAGCCTCTATAAAATTACAGGGATGCCCTGACTGTAGTGGACGGGTAGCCCTTCACTCTAATAATTTTTACAAGCCAGACCCTAACTCGCTTCTCAAGAGGAGTAATGTTGTTATAAAAATTCAAAATAGGATTGTAGAGGTCTTTACTACCAGATGTAGACCTAAGAAACGATGGATAGAATGCGGCAAGGATGTAGGAAGAAAAGGAGTAACTGAGGAGAAGATATCTGAGTGAAATGTCAGAGTGCCCTCCTCCGAGCCTTTTCCCAGCTCAGGGGGGGTCGGCTTTCAGTCTAGGTACGAAGCGACTGCCACCTGACCTCCACTAACTAGCGATATCAAAGTTCCGTAGTTGGAAGTCTGACTGTGAAGTATGGAAGAAAGTGACATTTTCCACCAACCCCAAGCATATTGATACAAGGGCAGGCGGATGATGTTGATGGTGCCCTTTTTTTGGTGGTGACGATGATGAGTGGCTGTACTCACCATTATGTGCAAAGCATTCAGAGCATATAAGTGCCATGCGATGGTTGGGACCGTCTTTGAGTAGATAGTCCACAACTTTGTCCAGCGCTGAGCGGTTCTTGTCAGGCAGTGGGCGAGGGAGTTGATCAGTCTGAAACATAAGTAAATAATATAGACCATGGAAATGTTAATTTATTTTTGACATCTTTTTTGTTTTTCGTGCGGAAATTTTCCTGGATACTCCCCCGCCGGCCAGCTGGGGTGGTTATATCGGATTCGAACCGACTAAAACCGCACGCCATCTCGGGTCTTCAGGCGCCGGAGTTTAAGATGGCTCATAAGGCCCTTTCCCTAGCACCCTGGCTGACCCAGGGCCATCTCCGGTTTCGAGATGAGAAATCCAAAAAATAAAATTTTCGTTTTCTGACTTTTGTAACCTCAAATTTAGTGTACCTTTTAATGGATTAATCTACCTAGATATTTAAACTATCATGGTCACTAATATAAGTATTAGAGTTATCAGATTCATGTGTAGTTTTGAGTGTCCGATATTTCGGCAGGCAGTGTTGCAAGCACCATGATCACGGTGGAACTGAAGGACTGGCGGCTAGCGGTGAACGGGTTTAAGAGCACATTATATTCATCAATCCTATTTCGTAATCGTTTGTGACGCGAAACTCCACTACTTCTGCTTTCACTAGCCACTCGAACTCGATCACGTTCACCACAAACCACGCTTATTGTATCTACTCGCGATTTAGTTTCGGCTTTTTCTCGATTATTCTTGCATAGACATGGTAAATATTCCGTTTACTCTAATACTAAAATAAGTAAATAAATTTATTAACACACTAACTGTTGCCCGCGGCTTTACGCGCGTGGAATTCTGATCCCGTTCCCGCTACCCATATTCCACCACTACAACCAATATGAGATACACAATTCCACCATACAACATTTTGTTTTCATTGAAAGTTCCCAAACGGCTATTTGTTTCCGACACCTTGATATCAATATATTTTAGCCAATATATACAAAAACTTGACAAAAAATAATATACTAAAATCTTCAAGAGAACAAATTTATCCTTTGGGGAAAACAGAATAAAAATCAGTGCAGTAGTTTTGATTGTGAACAGACAGACAAACGCGGCAGAGGACTTTGTTTTATAATATGTAGATATTGATACAACAGTCACCCCGACTGTTAATACTAACAAGGAAAAGGAGTCTTTTTGGAGGTCGATCGGAGGGAAAGACCTAGAAAGAAGAAAGAAGACACTATTGTAAACATTACTGAAGGACCTCCGGTCTCTATGCGACCTGCGGGCAGCCAAGAGTCCATAGCAGAGGCAGGCCTGTGCGCAGCTAAATTCATCATCATCTGAGCGTTGTTCCCGGTTGCATCAGAGGCTTTCACCTCGGAGCCCGAGGAGCCTTACTCCTTCTCCTCATTTTCATTTCGCTTATACGGCTTTAATGGTAGCGATTGCCACCTGACCTTCCAACCCCGAGAGGTAAGTTAAGTTCACTGGTGGTAGAAATTTGATGACACAAATTTGTCACAAAATTCGGCCGGGTGTCCATGAGCGCAATGCTGGGGGTGGCAGGTGAGGCCGCCTGTCACCCCAGCAGAAGCAGGCCGGGACGGTGGGGCGACTAGCGCCCCTCCCCCAAACCGGGGCAAGACGGGGACACCGTGGTTTCCAAACCCGAGGGGGCCATCTCGAAGCCGGGGATGGCCCAGGGTCAGTCGGGGTGCGAGGGGTATGCTCTATGGGCAACCTTACACCCCGGCGTCTGTAGACCCGAGACGGCGTGCGGTTTTAGTCGGTTCAAGCCCGACATAACCACCCCTGCTGGCCGGCGGGGTCGCCGGATTGTGGTCGCAGCACTAGTGGGACCGGTGGGTGTCAAGCGGTGCTGCGATGACAATCCTCTTCTGATGAGGCCGTCAAGCTGAGTGTCACCATTGTTAACATGATATGTACGTGTATGTAATGGTGCCCTCTTTCCTGAGACTTTACTATCAGCTTACCATCAGGCGAGGTGAAGTCAAATTGACGTGTCCTAAATATATAAAAAAAAGGTAAGTCTGCGTCAGAACTTCGTCCGACAATCAGCAGATGCATCGGCTTGCAAGTGAGGTTCGTTTGGTCCAAAAGGTTTTGGTGACGCCCCATACACCCACACCATAATGCTTTGGATAGGCAGCCAAAGTATTTTTCGGTGCCTAGTCCCACCCGAATTACCATTACTGTGTAACTACTGTACATCAGAATGAAATGTGAACTACAAAGATACCGAATAACGACACTCTGGAAGTCCCAGAATGTTTGAAACTGCCTTGAAAACTGCATTTTTTTTTAATGAATATTAGTAACCGAAATTACTAATATCCCCCTAGTCCCTCCAACTAAGCTAAATTGCTTGTGTTAGGAGTGGGTTCACGTCGGTAGTGTAATGGCCAGGATTCGAACCCGGGACCTCTCGATCGTAAGGTTGACTCCTTAACCACTAAGCTACCTACATTGAAATTAATCCGAAGTGAGTAGTAGTTAAAAGTATAATAAATCCACTTCCCTACTCAGCAAGTGAGAGGTAATGTCAGCAGCAGAGATCCTACTGTTCTAAGGGTGCAAGACAAAAAACAAAACTACTCCAGGCCTAAGACTGCTAAGAGGGTACTTATGGGGTTGCACCCATATCTAAGTACAGCACAATGTTTACTCACTCGAAGTCTGGGTCCCTTGTAGATAGCTGTTGGGGAGTTCATGATAGGCACGAGGGTCCTGTTGCTAGAGAGCGGTGTTGACGTCAAGGCCAGCTGCCTCTGACGAAGCTGACCTGGAGTCGCTGAAACCAACCGTTTGAATACATTGATGAATAGGTACCGGCCAACGGGGATAACGCTTAAGGGATGAGTAGGGATAAAACGGTTTGATAATATTACAGTTTTAACGCTTAAGGGATGAGTAGGGATAAAACGGTTTGATAATATTACAGTTTTTTTCTTTTAAGTGAAACTATACTTGATATAATGACTTGAGGTAAAAGTATTGATTAAACGTTAAAAAGTCGCGCAAGTGCGATGGTCAACCAAAAAAAAAACAATGAAAGCGATTTAAACCCGTGATTAGTTTTACATGTCTATGATTGGTTGATTTGTGCGCCCAAAGAGACCTAAAAACTCGTTCTGGGCATCTAGCTAGAGTATATTGTTAAGATTTTTACCCATAGTTATAATAATGGACAGTATTAATTTATTTATCGTACCAGAAGATACTTGAAATTTTGCAAACTAAATTACTCAAAAACTTCTAATGAGAACTTTAACTACTATTCGCCGCTTGATCCCAATGCACCCCGTCTAACGATACTCTTTAGTTAACACCAGACGAAGGATACAAATTTAATAATGGATATGAAATCTGTGACAGTATTACAAGCGGAAAAAAAGATACTTACTTGTAAGGTAAGTTCAATAAAAGCTTGTAAAAGGGAATGAAAGGGTAACTAAAAATCTGGATTGCAAATTGGCTAGATGCGTTTTAAAGGAACTAGATGCTTTTGAAAGAAATTCGATGCTTTTGAAAGTAACTGGATGCTTTTGAAACCAAATAGATGTTTTTCAAAGACAGTCATCTGGCTTATTCACATGGGGCTTATTCACGTAGTTAACGCCAGTGGTGGATTTACCAGCAGACTGAGTAGGCTGGAGCATAGAGCGGCAGATTTTAAGGGAAGGATTGAATAGAATACTGACCGCAATATTTAAATAAGTAGGCTATTGCAACATTTGAATAGCCTACTAGCGGTAAAATTTAAATAGTCTAGTAGTAGTTAGTCGTGATCCATCGTATACCACTTCGTTACTTACGACCAGGTGAGATTGTTCCATATTTGGCGTATTGCGGAATAAAAGAAGTGTTATGATACGGCCATTTAATTTATACATGGTACATAGGCCAAGATAAAGGTCAAACGTGAGCCTATCATCCATAAAAAAAAAGTCTACTGGGCGGCAATGGTGTATAACCCACTGGCGGCAGAATTTAAATTTATTAGGGGTCGGCGCAACATGTTTGCTTATTCCATTCATCTCTGCTTGCGGTCATTTCAACATTCACTTCCTTCTTAACCATATCTTCTTTCACACAGTCCATCCATCTCCTCAATCCGGCATTGTTTATCACATCATATTGATGGAAGCTGATTGCGCAGGATTTTTATGTCTAAATCTTCCCTGAAGTCGATCGACAGATGAGACTTTTGCATGCGGCAAGTGCTTACCAGCCCCCGAATGCCTCTATGTCTGTTACTACATCCTCGTTCAGGGGGCAGGTCAAAAGCACGCGAAACCGGCGGGCTTGCATGAAAGGTTTAATGACAGTAGAGGAAGCTTGTAAAGTATGTAAGGACAGAGGCAGACGAGGTCTGTTGTCCCTGTCTACCCTTGAGGAAAAAGCGTGGGTATGCATGTACATTTTCGTTAAAATTTTGGAGTTACTATATGAAATGATTAAATCTACATATTTAAGACTGTCCGCTGCGTTGAGCGGGCGCACGGCGCGGGCAACCCGCAGATGTGGTGTTTCCATGAAATTCATAGGCAAACGCTGCATTTCACAGGTCGCCCGTCACAAGATTGTTTGAGATACCTGCGCAAGATGCTCGCTCAATTCAGCCGACGGCCTAAGGTTGGATTATCTACAAAGGACAACTACCTGGGGTCGGCGTGCTAGGGGCATTACCAGGGACGTTATTCGTAGGCACGAATGGTTTCAGCGCTTTCGACATCTCCTCAGGACTGCCGTACTTATCTAAGATTTGTTTGGCAACCTGAAATTGAACGTGATGTGTGAAATTGATGTAAATAGAGTCTATAATCCAATGTGAACTGAACATTTGGTTGAATTTCTTTATTCCACCATAACTTTGAAATGGCGATCTCTTAAAATCTTTAGAATCCTTAGGTACATTATCCTGAATGATACTAGCTATAAATTAAAATTTTATAAAACCATTATGACGTCATTATGGCTACATTTTTAATATAGGTCGTTTTTTGGGAGGGTAGTTTTGGGACATTTGGTACAGTTTTGGTGGGTTTTGTTACAGTTTAGTAATAAAAAAAACTAACAGAAACTAACAGATTTCAGTCTTATATGTTTTTTAAATGTTAACATTACCTTGTAAGTCTCAGTGTTCATAACTTCCTCTAGAATCTTCTTCTTTTCATCTCTCATCTTGTTCAGTTTAGTTCTGTTCTTGTTCAGGGTCCAATTATAGTACCAAGATATAGCTGATCTTAGGAATATCACTCTGAAATAGGAAATACAATTCTATAAGCATTTGATGCGCAAACTAACGCTGATGGCGCATCAAGATTATTATTAACTAGATGATACCCGAGCGGAGGTCGGTTATAGTTTTTTGGTCATATCTCCGGTTCTACACAACCAATTGCAATCAAACATAAGCCAGATTTAAGTCTGACCAAGATAATAATAATGAATAAATAATAAATATTCTACGACATTCTACACAGCGCATTCTAGACCCAAAGTAAGCATAGGTTAACTAGCTTGAGTTATGGGTTTCAGACTGCGGATAAACATACTTATATACTTTTTTTTTGTAAATACATACACATTATACATGCAAACAGTTATATTCATGCATACAAATATTTGCACTGAGCGGGCATCGAAAGCGCGCCCCCTGTCGTAGTAGACTAAATGCGTGATGTGTTATGTCCCTAGATAAAGTATAAAGATTACAGGAGAGTCAAGCCTGATTTTGACGTACCTAAGACCCGTGTATTGTCATAAGACCACGACCGTAGTCTGGGATGTAGCCTTACGACCTTCCCTACCATATGTACTGTGTGCATAAATAAATAGTCGAAAGCACTACCGCTACGTCACAGAGGTCTAATATAGAAAAAAAACTGCATTAAAATTAGTTCAGTCGTTTTTGCGTCAATCGTGAACCATTAACAATGCCTAAAATTGAGCCTATATAGCAAGCTGAAAAACTAATTTAATAGTTAAAATACTCACAAAATAGGCAACACCAACAACGGTGAGGCGTACAACAATGAATGCAGCCAATGCTGGCTCCGTCCCACGTACATATAATAATATAAAATGGCGAACAGCACGTATAGTCCTACGGAGTACGCCATCACGTAGCCTATGACGCGTTTGTGCGTCTGCTCTTTGTACTGGCCATCTCTTTCTATTGACTTTATATCTGTTTCCAGTCGTTCGAGGATTTCTGTGGTTGTTTTCTTGCGCTGTGAATAAAAAAATAGTATAATATTAGTAATTTTCGTTTTTTTTATAAATTACTAGCGATATGGGGAAAAGAAAGAAATATTTTGATCCAATCGCTGCCAAACTTCACTGAATCAGAGTGTCCATTAACAGGGTAGCCCCACCTAGACTTTCAGAGCCCAAACTAAGACGAGGCTCTGGTGTAAGCTTTTCTTTTGGAGTTGAGAGGTCAGACGGCAGTAGCTCCCATAAAAGTCTTAAAAACTAAATCAAAAGGAGGGTTCCGAGGTGAAAGGTTTTTTTCAGGTTGTTGCCAGCACTTAAGTATATCATCATCATCATATCAGCCGTAGGAAGTCCACTGCTGAACATAGGCCTCCCCCATTGACTTTCGTCAATATATACGTATGTATGCCTTATATACAACTGGTTGTATGGCACCAACCTCAAAAAAAAAAGTATATATTTCATAATTTAGAGGGACTTCTTTTTTTAATTCGATGTCATTCTTTTAAAATGCATTTAAAGCAATTAATTATTTTCAATGCAAATAATAAATGAGGTACTTCTTTTTTAATTCGAAGTCATTCTTTTAAAATGATTGTTTTCAATGTAAATAATAAAATTACATCAAATAAATAAAATATAATAGAATCCGTTATAAATAGTTTTATTTCAATGTGTGACATTCGCGTAAACTTCCGACAATATCTTGCATTTTAAGCGTTTTAAAACGCAAAAAAAAGCTATAAAGACATATATAGACGTGTTGATGCGTATAATAACATTGGCATTTCCATACATCAGTCACAGTCTATGTTACAGTATAATGACCGATCCACCATCAACCGAAACAAATGCCGTTATTATACAACGAACACTTCGTCACACCTGATTGATCGAAACAGGTGAATTATGTTCTATTAGAGGAACAGGATTTGGGCTTCATCGATTGAGGAACAGTTTTAGGGCTTCCATATGCGTCTATAAATAAACGGAAACTTTAGCGCGTATTTCTACGAGATGTTTTCTCGCCGGAATTAGGTCCAATAGCAAACCGTATCCGGTCGTCAGTCTTGTGTCAACTCGGAACATTTTCCAACTCAGTCGGGGTCGGCTTTTCGTCTTCCAGAAAGCAGCCGAACTTCGGTATTTTCTGTGAAGCGGCTGCCATCTGACCTACACAACCCAGTCCCCATCAAAGTTCTTAATGTAAACCAGGTTGTCGGACTTTTTAGATCTCCTACTACCCGTAACGACCGCCATAAAAGTTCGTATGATCGCGGGAACTGACGGCCTAACGTGCTCTCCGAGGCACGGAGGTGTCTCACTGTGTTAAGTGCTTAATCTTGAAACTTATTCGGTTGCCAGAAGCCCCTTAAACCTTTTTTATGGCATACCATGGATTCATTTCCACGATGCCGGCGCTGCCGCCGGTACACTGTAGCACACCGTAAAACCGGACCGTGTAGAAACAGTGTCGTGAAAATGCAGCCTTATAGGATGGAGTCGAGATTAACCGAACTCTACTCCCAAATCAATTCCGCTCAATGCAATTTCATATTCTAATTGAATCGACACATTGAATATGAAATTCGATCATGTGTTGTCACTAACTGAGTGTTAGTAAAAGTTAGGAAAATTTACTTGGAACCAAGCATTAACATTCGTATGTAGTTCAATTATGCTGCTACCCGCGATTTTATCCACGTTAAACTAACCTACTTTGATGTTGTCGGAAGTTTACGCGAACATTGAAATAAAACTATTTTTCTCCAGCCATGGTCTCCCCGTGACTGGCTGCTGAAAAGACACCGAAACATCGGGTTCAATGTAAAATATAAAATAAACTACTTTGTTCACAATTTCATGGGTTTTATTGTTTTTGCGCGTTGTAAAATACAATTTTAATATACAAGCCTTAGTTTCACCACATATTATGTATGTTCCGCTATCTGTCGGCGAAAATCCATTCAAAATTTACAAAGCCACTTTACTACTTACGGAGATTAGGCGAAACAGAGTTAGTTAGAGACAATATAGTCAAAAGTTATTTTTTAGGGTTATGTATTATCTCTTTTATAAGCACCGTGTATACATTCATATTCATACACCTTCTTAAAAGAACTGTTATTTCAACATTACAAACCGACACTTCAATTTTATTTATAGATAGCTTGTGAATGAAGTGGGCGAATAATAAAATAAAAAGCGAAATTATGTGTCTGTACATACGTCTGTAAAAGTTGATTAGTTTGAAAGTGCGAATGTTTCGTTATATTGTGACTTTCAGCACCACAACATCATCATCATCATCATCATCTCAGCGTTGGTCCCGGTTGCACCCGAAGCCTTCCCCTCGGAGTTCGGGGTTCGCTTACTCCTGCTTTTGGTTTCGCTTACGCGGTTTCTAGGGCAGTGACTGCTGAAAAGCTACACCAGAGCCTCGTCCGACAATCAGCAGTTGTACTGCACTTACGGACTGTATTTAGACAGTACAATACTTCGACATGTAGCGAACTTCGAAAACACATAGATCGAGAGGTCATTGCTTCGACAGACAATTATTATTATTATTAGACAACACACACCTTCGTCTTACAACTACTTCGACAGACGATTATTCGACAGACAATACTTAGACACATCACACACATCACAACACGACACATCTTCGAATGACCACTAGTTTGACAGATTTTTTAAACATTCTCCCAATACCGTTGTCATATCCACAGTACAAGTTCAGCTTGTTTTAGAACCAGTTGGTGCAGTATATTCAATATAGCTTCTGGGTTAGGCTTTCCTCTCCAGGTTGGGAGGTCAGACGGCAGTCGCTCCCATAAAAGTCAAACCAAAAGAAGGAGTGAGCGGAACTCGGGCTCCTAGGTGAAAGCCTCGGATGCAACCGGGAACAACGTTAGCATGATGATGATGACAATGTGGAGATTACTAGTATTCCCCTAACCCCTCCAGCTAAGCTAAATTGCTTGTGTTAGAAGTGGGTTTAAATCGGTAGTGTAATGGCCACGATACGAACCCGGGACCTCTCGACTGTAAGGTCGATTTCCAAGCCACTAAGCTACTTACGCTCATGAGGGATAAAGTACTGAATTGGCCGTCAATTGCAGGTTCACTGAAACATCGATGTTCCACTTTCGGTAGCACTTGATGCTTAGTCATCACGAGTACCGTAACTAACTTATTATAGTACGCATTAGGCGGCAGTGTCCCAGATTTCTTCAGAGGTAAATCCTACATGTCTACTTAAATTGGTGAATTATCGAATAAGCAGGTCTGGCTGATCCGTTAACGGTGATAGCCAGACACTGTACAAAGTATACAAATTAGTTATATTAATTAGCTAAGTAGAGATGTAAAACATATTCTGATGGAATGTGTGCGGAACCAACAATTGAGAGAGGTTCTACTGAGAAGTAATATAACGGCAATTGGAAGATGCAATAGTATCCTGGCAAGTCCTATGTCAGATACAGCACAGGACTGTTATTCACCATACTGTGAATACCTAAGATATGTTTAGTTTTATGATATACTGGCTATGATGGAGCGACATAGTCATATTGTGGCTAAGCTCCTTAAATAAAGATTTAAAAAAAAAAGTAGCTAAGTATACCGTTTAGCATTGTTGTTGAACCCGTCGGATGATTGACGGACGAGGCTCTGTCGCAGGCTTTCTTCCCGGGGTTAAGAGGTCAGACGGCAATCGCTCCCATAAAAGTCGTGTAAATCAAACCAAAAGGAGGAGAAAAAGTAAGCAGACCTCGGGCTAAAGCAAACTTCCGATGCATCCAGGAACCACGCTGATGCTGATGATTCTAGCAACAAAGCTCTTTTAATAATGAGACAAAAATAAGCAGAATTGAAAAGCAAATGGCTGGGTTTACTTATGGTAACAACTGCAATTATGTCCGCGCTGAAATCAAATCATTTATTTTTCAGATAGCACTGTTATAATGGTGTTGTCAAAATATATCTGAATATGTTCCAAGTGTTTATCCTTAGAATAATTTTAAATTACAATATACGTAAAAATTAAAATGTCAAATATAAATGGATAATATAATTACATTGAGTGGTCATTTAGGTAATCTGTTATAATAGTATAACATTTGTCTACAAGAAGGCTTTTCAATTTTTTCTTAAGCAAATAAATTGATTCCCTTAATTTCTTTTGGTAGTTTATTATAAAGCACAGCGGCCATATGGAATACACTTTTGTGCATTAGAGCAGTATTGGTCTTACGTATGCACAATCGATACATGTCTTGCTGGACCTATTACTGTTTTCTGAAGCTAACTTGAATAAGTTTGGATTAAGTCTAACAAAAAGTGTAACTTCGTAGATGTACAGACTTGGAAGGGTTAAAATTTTATGTTTCACAAATAGTGCCCTACAGCTGTCAGTCGCCTGCAACCCAAACATAGCTCGAATACGTCGTTTTTGCGCTTTAAATACAAAATCTTTATCGGGCGAGTTTCCCCAGTAAATTACGCCATACCTCAGTACTGAAACTACCAGACCGTGATATGCCATCAACAATGTATTTGCACTTATAACCTGGCCTAATTCATGAAGACCGTAAACCAATTTGCTATTTTTTTTACATAATTGTTGTAAGTGCGGCTTCCATGTTAATTTATTGTCTATTTCCATACCAAGGAATTTGGTTCAACAACTGGTTCGCTTCTAAAGTTGACTTTAGGTACCAGAGTAGATACACGTTGGCTAAAGAGCATCAGCTGAGTTTTTCCAATGTTAGCCTTTAAATTGTTAGTATCCATCCATTCGACAATAGCGTCACGTAACGGTAAATAATCACATATGATGATCAGAGGTCCAATTCTAGTAATAAAAAGATGTTCAAAATTCAGTCTCAATCTCCCGAACGTCAGAAAAGGTGTTCTCATGACAAAATTTTCAATATTTTTTACAATATATTGGTACGAGATCACCTTTCTTGACATTTGGGAAAAAGACGTGAGGTCAAGACTAGATTGAGACTGAATTTTAAACATTTTTATTACGAGAATTAGCCTACAGATATTTGGTTCTCGTATTGATTTTGTTTCGATCATTGATCCTCAGATGACCTTGGGAGTTGCGGATCAATGAACACAACCTTATTTATATATAACAATCAAATGAATTCGTGCTCTGGACTTAAGAACAATGAAAGGAAAGGACGGAAAGTTGTATTTTGAAGGTCTTGTAATTGATATAGGTAACGTAAATGGATACTAGAGTTACAAAAATATGCCCCTTGATAATGATCACGATAATAATCATTACTATCCGATATATCAAACAGATATAAGCCTTTTTTTTCGTGCGGAAATCCCTACGGATACCCCCCGCCGGCCGGCCAGCGGGGGTGGTTATGTCTGGCTTGAACCGACTTAAACCGCACGCCGTCTCGGGTCTTCAGACGGGGTGTAAGGTTGCCCATAGAGCATATCCCTCACACCCCGGCTGACCCTGGGCCATCTCCGGTTTCGAGATGGCCCCCTCGGGTTTTGGGAACCACGGTGTCCCCGTCTTGCCCCGGTTTGGAGGAGGGGCGCTAGTTGCCCGCCGTCCCGGCCTGCTTCTGCTGGGGTGACAGGCGGCCTCACCTGTAAACAGATATAAGCCTAGCAATCCTTTTTTTAACTAGTATTACGATGTTTCAAAATGATTGTAACATCATTCATTTTTTCCGTAGTTCGCAAGAATGACGGTAGATGGCTCCAGCGTCGCCACGAGACGTATATATAATATATCGGAGAATTTCGAATATCTGGGATGTGTCGACGTAGCTCAGTTAGAGCATTCCCCCTGTAAGAGACTGCTCGCGGCTTCAAGTTCAGTCCTAGATGTTCTCTTTTTCCGATCTAAATCTTATAGTATTCCGAATCAACATTTACGTTAGAAGCAGGGAGTTATCAAGCAATCTAAAATCCCCTGTTTATCTTTCTCACACTTAATGCAACGAGCTTTCTGCTTTTGCTTTTTGATTATACTTATCACGATCACATTAAGACACAATCTATATTTAACTTATTATAGATCTTCTGCCGCGCTTGAGCAACTCCCGAAATCACTTCTACGCCTGTGTCGTAAAGCATGCGATAATCACATTTTTTTTCAGAAATCACAAAGATATTTTTTCATGCCCTCAGGGTCATGTTTCAAATAGGCCTCTGATAATAATGTTTGGTGTCAATGAGCTCTCAAACAACGGATGAAGAAAGAAAGTAATGCTTTAGTAGGGTGGGTAGCGAGTACTATTCATGTCGCCTTCAGCCATTTAAGAAATCTGAATCGGCACTTGGTGAAAGGCAATAAAATCGACACTAAAATACTTACCTACTGTATTTTTACGGCAATAATGGTGAATACGGAGTCTATAGACTTTCACTAATTATAATCTACGGTAAGACTTTTATCCATTAGACTGGCTGTACGGCGTTAAAAATTTGGTCGCTTACGTATAATTTTTTTTTAAAAGAGTGCCGAATCCGATGAAAACTGAAATAACTAATATACCTGTTAACCCCTCCAGCGAAATTGCTTGTGTTCGTGTTCACGTCGGTAGTGTAATGGCCAGGATTCGAACCCTGGACCTCTTGATTTTAAGGCCGACTCAATAACCGCTAAGCTACCAACACAATATTTTTTTTTAAATACCTAGGTAGGTTAATGTATTTACTTTTGGTTCTAGTTAAAAATAAAAGAAACGGACAATCGAAATGAATTACTGGGTATTTCAGTGAGTAGGTTCAGTAGATAACAGGTGGCATATGTGCTAAAAATCGTCATTGCCAAACACTGTATGGGGAAATTCCCCCCGCATTATAATTTTACTTTTGTAATAGGATGAAAACTGAATTTTGTAAATGTTACTCGAGTAACTATATGAAGTTACACTCTGCCAGACACGGTATTGTTTATAACGTATGTGGGTGCCACTGTAGTCCAGCACGTGTTGTCCTATCCAAGGAAGGGAGAGATGGTCCTCCACTACCCGTAAAGTGGAGATAAATGTAGGAGTTGTTTTTTCTTGTTCCACGCATGGTGTGAGATCCCCATGGTAGGTCTCTTTAAAATATTGTGGGTTTGTTAAAACATTTTTTTACAAATTTACCAATAATCGTCTGCCAACTACGAAATGTAGGTACCTATTTAAAGAAGAAAAAAATTCCCACAGATAATCGACTACGGAACCCTACATAGCGCGTGTACTAATAACTGGAATAACTAGTATTCCCGTTAATCCCTCGTCGGTAGTAAACCCGGGACTCCTTAACCACTAAGCTACTGACGCTTTTTAGGTCAATACCGATATTGGTAGTAAGTCTTCAGTCTTGGCCTATCAACTTGAACGGTCATTGACTGACCACTTACAGAAGTTATCGTACTGGCTCAACGTCTTCCAAACGTTCACTTTCCCCAAAAGTTTTGAAATTATTGGACCGTAAATGTGCAATAGATTTTAAACTTTATTTACCATGAGTGTAAGATAAAAATTGAATGTGATTGTAATCAAATGGCATTTTGAAAAATGAATACTTTTGCATATCATAAGGGTGAATTTTGTGAGTTAATCTTAATAATAATGCCACGGTAATAAATAAAGGTAGATGTAATTTCGACTATAGTTATGAGAGTGAAAGTAGGTAATACGATTGTTTATTTTTCAAAAATTACTTAATTGAGAAATATTAATACGTATTTAGTAGGTTTAGAAATAAACTTGGCAACATTACACACAATAAATTTGCAATAGATTTGGTTCGGAAGAAGTGAACATCCAGGAGAAGACTTGAACCCAATGAAAATGATTGTTACATCATTCATTGTTTCTGTAAGTTCGCAAGAATTACGGTAGATAGCTCTAGCAACACCCCGGGATAATCCCGCATCGGGGAATTTCGAATATCTAGGATGTGTCCAGGTAGCTCATTTAGTCGGCATATTCCTCCTGTAAGGGACTGGTCACGGGTTCAAGTCCCGTCTTGGATATTCACTTTCTCCGAACCAAATCTATTGGAAAAGTTAGCATACTAATTATGTACTTCAAAATTTCATTGAATAAATTTGCATTCTAAAAATAAATTGTGTATAGGTATCTACCGCGTTATGGCGCCCAACGAGATCTCCGGGGCTCAAGCCAAACCCACCTGCGAGCCGGTACACCTATGTATAGGTATATATTGGTGTATAGGTATCTATCGCGTTATGGCGCTCAACGAGATCTCCGGAGCTCAAGCCAAACCCACCTGCGAGCCGGTACACCTATGTATAGGTATATGTTGGTGTATAGGTATCTATCGCGTTATGGAGCTCAACGAGATCTCCGGGGCTCAAGCCATACCCACCTGCGAGCTGGTACACCTATGTATAGGTATATGTTGGTGTATAGGTATCTATCGCGTTATGGCGCTCAACGAGATCTCCGGGGCTCAAGCCAAACCCACCTGCGAGCCGGTACACCTATGTATAGGTATATGTTGGTGTATAGGTATCTATTGCGTTATGGAGCTCAACGAGATCTCCGGGGCTCAAGCCATACCCACCTGCGAGCTGGTACACCTATGTATAGGTATATGTTGGTGTATAGGTACCTATCGCGTTATGGCGCTCAACGAGATCTCCGGGGCTCAAGCCAAACCCACCTGCGAGCCGGTATACCTATGTATAGGTATCTATCGCGTTATAGCGCCCAACGAGATCACTGGGGCTCAAGCCAAACCCACCTGCGAGCCGGTACACCTATGTATAGTAATCTATCGCGTTATGGCTCCCAACGAGATCTCTGGGGCTCAAGCCAAACCCACCTGCGAGCCGGTACACCTGTAGCCGACAGGAAGAGGGGTGCAAATAAAAGGTAGGTTTGCAATAGTGTCGCCGCACACAGCGTTCGCGTCCGTTCGTCAGAGGTGTATGCGGAGGACTCCCAAGCGCGTTCTATGGCGGACACAGATATTAGCTGGTCCGCCCCCCACCACGCAACCTTCATTCCCCTCTGACAGCTGGCCCCAAGTGCTGCATACAGCGAGCCGTTTATTACACATCACAAAATATAAATAGTAGGTAGGCAGACATACAGGTGAAACTTGTAAACTAAGATGTATTTTGGCTTATCCTAAGGGTCATTGCGTCGGTAACAACACCTATGTATAGATATCTATCGCGTTATGTCGCGCAACGAGATCTCCGGGGCTCAAGCCAAACCCTCCTGCGAGCCGGTACACCTATTTATAGGTATCTATCGCGTTATGGCGCCCAACGAAATCTCCGGGGCTCAAGCCAAACCCATCTGCGAGCCGGTACACCTATGTATAGGTATCTATCGCGTTATGGCGCTCAACGAGATCTCCGGGGCTCAAGCCAAACCCACCTGCGAGCCGGTACACCTATGTATAGGTATCTATCGCGTTATGGCGCTCAACGAGATCTCCGGGGCTCAAGTCAAACCCATCTGCGAGCCGGTACACCTATGTATAGGTATCTATCGCGTTATGGCGCCCAACGAGATCTGCGGGGCTCAATCCAAACCCACCTACTGATTGACAGAGGAGGCCCTGACGCAGAATTTCATTTCGGGGTCAGACAGCCAAAATAAACTTTGAAAACGAGGAATAGGACAGCAGACTCCGCACTTCAAAGTGCTTTGGATGCCACCTGGATGGCGCTCGAATGATGGAAGGAGAGTGTATATAGGTTTGTATCATAATAATATTATAAGCGTATTGCCCAGATATAATGTATTAAAAGAGATATTTGTGAAGTATGAGACACGTAACGCCATAACGCGATTATAAGCGAGATGATGAAGTGATTTGCAGATTTTAATATACCTATTATCTATAGATAAACAGAAAAAAAGTTGGTGAAGGACCACAGATTAGATAATAGTTTATACCAACCCAAAAAAAGAACGATCGATCGTTGATCGATCAATGACGCCAGCTCTTGTAGCCCGTGACTGGTTTAGTGTAATTGGTGAATGGGCGCACATCAACCGTCGCACCCCGCACAACTCAACTACCAAAAAGACCTCAAAAACGCTTTCTGCGTAGTTAGAGTACATTGTCAAGATGTTTGATAGTCACTAACTTAGATATAAATTGTATTTTGTTGTGTGATAAGTAGATACTATTATGGTAGATAATATACTTCTATTCTTGCAGATATTGGCTGCACAAACCGGCATTTAATTAATGGTGAATAGCGTCCCACCAAAACCTAGCCACAAAAACCTCGCCTGCAAGCCAGGACACCTGCTGACGGACGAGGCTCTGGCGCCGGCTTTCCTCTCAGGATTAGGTCAGACGCCAGTCGCTAGCATAAAAGCCGTATAAGCCGAATCAAAAGGAGGAGTTAACTATAGGTTCTTTAACTCCGAGGCAAAAGCCTCAGATGCAACCGGGAACAACGCCAAGATGAAAATTATATATTACTGGCTTTTGCCCGCGGCTCCGGCCGACATGTTATCGCGACAAAACATAGCCTATGTCCTTTCCCAAGGTCTAATCTACCCTTGTACCAAATTTCAGCAAAATCGGCTCAGTGGTTTAGGCGTGAAAGCGTAACAGACAGACAGACAGACAGAGTTACTTTCACATTTATAATATTAGTAAGGATTATTATTTTTGAAGTGAAAACTTCTTAAGGCGCGTTGAGCACTTTCCATATGAGCACTTTTTGGCTGAAGATCTCTCAAAGAGAAGAGGTCTCAAACCGCTTGGTATAAATTACGAGCATAATATTTGTTGGAGCGTGGGAAGTCTCTAAGCAAGTAATGGCCAGTGCGCACGAGCTCTTATTAAATTGCATGTGATTATTGTACCTATGCAGAATCGCGTTTTGCCGTTTGCGCATCGCATCAAACAGTCGTTCACCCGTTGGTGCTGAACCGTGCAGTCTGAATATTACAATACATATAATAAAAATATACTGGCACATATTACATAGCGCTGTCTAGCACCAATATAACCATACGTAAGGAATATTTACTATTAACATAACATCATAACATAACTTCACGCCTGTATCCCCGAAGGGGTAGGCAGAGATGTATTACACACCCACGATTCGCCAGTTATGTTTAGGTCCCAATGTAATAGGGGGCGAGTCTATTGCCATCTACCAGGCACATTATTAAGCGAGCGATAATTAACATTTATTATTGCACACATAACTACGAAAAGTCAGAGGTGTGTGCCCGGGGCGACTGAGGATCGAACTCGAGACCTCGTCTCAGCAGTCCGTTACGTACGCCACCGGGCTATCGCCGCTATTTACTATTAAAAAAGAATTATAAAATAAGAAAAAATATACAAAAAGTGTACTTATAGTTTGGTTGGATTTAACGTGGATTCGTAAAATAGACGCACTGCAGATCTCCTGGGCCACAAACAGTAGACTAATTTATTGAGATCGAGACTGCAGAAGGAAAAATACATTGATCAATTCCATATTGGTCTGGGTGTTTATGTATAATATGTATTTACTTACAAAAAAAAGTATTTAAGTATGTTTATCCGCATTCTAGAACCCATATGATAGGCTCTGCTTAGTTTGGGTCTAGATGGCGTTGTGTACTTTGTCCTACAATATTTATTGTTATTATTATTATTAATACAAGAGATTTAATATAGGTTGTATCGCTAGAGAAGCCGCGGTAGCCTAGTGGTATGGGTAATGGACTGCTGAGACGAGGTCTCGGGTTCGATCTCAGGTTTTACCATGGCACACACCAACGACTTTTCGATGCTTTTCGAAGTTATGTGTGTATTTATCGCAGGTTTATAAGTGACCGGTTAATGGCAATAGGCTCGCCACCTATTACATTGGGACCTAAACATAAACGTGCGAAATGTGGGTGCTAGCACCTCTGCCTACCCCTTCGGGGATATAGGCGTGAGTTTATGTTATGTTATGTATTGCTAGTCAACGACCGGGTACGGCAAAAAAGCATAAATTTAAACCTTCGAAAAAGCTATGTCGGCTTTTTCGGGAGCGACTGCGGTCTGACCTTCCAACACTAAGAGAAAAGCCTGCGCCAGAGCCTCGCCTGTTGTTTAGCATGTGCACCGACTTGCAGGTGAGGTTCACTTAGGCCTCATGTATGTTGGTCCAGGACCAATTCGATTGGACGTCGCCTAATTGAGAGTTGTGTGATGAAGGTGCCCGTGACACACTGCGGGCACGCGCTAGGGGGGTCGCCATGGAAGTATTCGTGTATAGTTTCAGGCCCCCCCCGACAAAGCGCAGAGTATGGCACACCGCAGGGGTTTTAGTGTGTGAGAGGCACACATAACCGCGCGGCCTCCCCGCGTCGCTCGGTGTGCGTAGGACATTTCCCCTGACGAAACAAAACAAAAGGACCAATTCGATTGTGTATAACTAAATTGGCTTCGCGAGTACAGCAACAATTCCCAAAAGCTAAACGTATACGTCTAGAAGGAATTATCATCATTAAAAAAGCATGGCGGTAAGGCCCATCATGGAGGATTGGCTAGAGAGGCGACACGGAAGCCTCTCGTACCGACTGACGCAGGTGGTCTCCGGGAAGGGCTGCTTCGGGGACCACCTGCATCGGATCAGGAAGGAGCCAACGCCTGACTGTCATCACTGCGACGCGAGCGAGGACTCAGGGCTGCACACGCTGGCTGACTGCCCGGCGTGGGAGGCACCGAGGCGTGACCTCGTGGCAGCCATCGGGGTGGGAGTCCTCTCGCTCGGCAGCATGATTGCGGCAATGGTGCGAAGCGCGAGCGCGTGGGCCGCCGCCATCTCCTTCTGCGAGCATGTAATGCTCGCGAAAGAGATGGCGGAGCGCGCCCGGGAGAGGTTCAGAACTCTCCCGGCCCACCGAGCCCGCAACATGCTCGCCGCGCGTCGCAGGCGACTCAGGCGCCGGAGGTCGCTTAACGACCTCCGTCCTCCATGAGCGCAGGCCTGGGGGTGGCAGGTGAGGCCGCCTGTCACCCCAGCAGAAGCAGGCCGGGACGGTGGGGCGACTAGCGCCCCTCCCCCAAACCGGGGCACGACAAGGACACCGTGGTTTCCAAACCCGAGGGGGCCATCTCGAAACCGGAAATGGCCCAGGGTCAGTCGTGGTGCGAGGGATATGCTCTATGGGCAACCTTACACCCCGGCGTCTGTAGACCCAGAGACGGCGTGCGGTTTTAGTCGGTTCAAGCCCGACATAAAAGCCCCCGCTGGCCGGCGGGGGGGTATCCGAAGGGATTTCCGCACGAAAAAAAAAAAAAAAGGTACTGTTAAGAGTTTCCTACTAAACTTGTTTTGCTACGAAAAGGGAACTGTCACTCGTCTCTCGAATGAGCAATAGGTGCATAGATGTAGGCACACGTGATCGAATATCGTGTGTAATATCAAACCTTATTGGCGCAACACACCCACGTATATTTACAGATGTGAGCTCACAATGCGATACTTGAAGATCAATGTTAATACATCAGATAAATTAAAGATAAACGATAAACAAAGGTAGCCTTGGTTTCGCAGACAAACTTTACAGCGTCAATAGATAAAAGAATTGTTGAATGACTGAATTTCAAAATCATTTTTATGGTTTACTATTAAACGAAGGCAAAATTTAAGATACTGTCATAGCCACAAAGTATATTAAACTTGTTGTTGTAATGGCGCCAAAATTCAAATCGATGTATTTTATAAATATTCTCGATTTTTTTGTATAATTTTATAAAAACGAGTTATAAAGGTGGTTGAATTAGGTAAGTTCTAGCTTTCTTTTTCATATTTTACTGTTTATTGAGATTGACATAGAGATACCATTATTTCCGTACCCCTCCCCCTTTCCCGCCTCAACCCCGAAGTGGGACACACTTTTTGTTCTGAACTTGTCTAGTATACATAGAAGTATTTGGACGCAACCTGGAAATCGCTATGATAGCATCCCAACGCATATGAGTGTTAATCCCGATTGCATGCAAAGTTTGCACATTGGAGTCCGAAGTCCGATTTCAGTCCTCCCTAACACAATATGTTCTAGTTCTTTATCGTGCGGAAAAGAAAAGACGAACTGTTTGAACACCTCAGTCCTGCTCGTGTTGTTCCCGTAGGAAAGGACAGGGTGTGAATTATTGAAAGAGCACATCATAACACTCGTCAAATGGGTGTGTAGGTGTATGAATATTTCTTACTCTTTCATGCAAAAAGGGCAGAAAACGATGAAATTTGGCACAGAGAAACCAGACAGATAAAGACAGAGAAACAGGCTTCTTTTTATCCTGGGAATAGAGTCCTATGGGTCGCTGGAACTGGATCAGAATTTCAGGCGGGCGCCGTGGTCAAAAACTCAGAAGTGATATAAGAAAGTTGTTTGTAGACACGTTTGTCTTCGTGACATAAATTGTGACATGAATCACATGAATGTTCAACAAAAACCTGGCGTTACTGATGAACTCTGTACATTTAAATATATATCAATATTCAACAATAAGGTGTAGGACTTGAACAATGTGCTGTATTGTTGAAGCCGATGTTTTTATGCATTGTTTTGGATAATTAACTACTGCTCGATATGGTTGTCAACTTACCCCAAACCAACCTCACCTGCAAGATGGTACACCTGCAGATTGACGGGCGAGGCGCAGGTTTTCCTCTCGAGGTTGGGGGGGTTAGACGACAGTCGTTCCCGTAAAAGCCAACCAGATCAAGAATGGTGGAGTAAGAGAGCGGATTTAGATTCTAAAGTACTGTTTTGGATGCAACCGGGATTGGCACTCGGATATAGAAGACTCCAACACGTCAGTACAGCTGAACGGATTCATTTCAATTGGCAGAGTAGGTATTCTGTGTGTTGGGTAAGGGGTGTGTGTTGGGTAACCTCCTCGAGTGTCGCTCCGATTCCGATCCCGCTGCAGTCCGGGGGGAACGGAATCGGAGCGGCCGGTACACCCTGGGCGGCGGTCAATGGCTTCCCCTTCACCCCTTCATAGGGTTGGCATTGATCGTCGGCCAATACCCAACGTGGCGGGAAGACATCGCTCTCCGTACTCATCTGCTTTCAGAGGAGTGAGATGGCCCAGGGTCAGCCAGGGTGCGAGGGATATGCTCTATGGGTAACCTTACACCCCGGCGTCTGAAGACCCGAGACGGCGTGCGGTTTTAGTCGGTGCAAGCCCGACATAACCGCCCCCGCTGGTCGGCGGGGGGGGGTATCCGAAGGGACTTCCGCACGATACAAAAAAAAAAAAAAAAAAGGTATTCCCACTAGAAAAGAAACGATGCGGATATAAAGGCGCGCCCTGGATGTAGAGATTTTCCGATTTAAAACAGCAAAACGTACCATATTAATTGATTCAAAATATCATTAAAAAAAACTTAGGTCAAAAATGAAATAGAATCTGGACATCAACAGTGGCGTCATCTACTGGGTCTGACTATATAGCTAAGAACCATCGAGCTGAACCCATACGTATAGATACCGGTAAACATCTTGAACAGAAGTCGGCGTCGCTCGCCGTCGCGTCGTCGTGGAGGAAAGTAAGCCTATTTGCAGTTGCACTGCCAAGCAAAAATAAGAACCAACCAAAAACAACCGGTCAAGTACAAGTCGAACTCGTGCACCGAGCGTTAAAAGCAGTCTTCTGAAAAATAAAAAAGATGAAAATTAATGTAAATATTGGTACTTACAAGTTTTCGCGAAAATCTAAATTTGCCCATATCTTCTTACTGTTTCACCTTTATTTTTATACACCTAATAGGGACTATAGCCATCAGTATCTGGTATAAATTTTAACTTACCAGGCCCACCCGTTCCTGAGAAAATCGGTGGTGACACACGGACGGACGGACGGACAAGTGAGTGATCTTTTATAAGGATTCCCTTTTTTATCTTTCGAGGTACGGAACCCTTAAAAGGACTGATCAAACATTGACACGAGCCCTTTGAGCCCGTGACTGAGAGAGATCTAAAAACGCTTTCTGCGCTACTAGAGTACATTGTGAAGATTTTTGTCGATCACTATTCAAGAAATTATCATTAGAATCGGTCAAGCCCCAGGAATTTTATGTACCTATAAAGATAAACCAATATCATTATTTATCAAATAACTTAATTCAAGATAACAGATCAGCAAGTTGCGTAGCTAATCTTAACACTATTGTGAAGGTATTAATTTTTTATATCTGTTATTCAATCATGCCAGACCTGCTGAACGGATGTGGATGAAATTTGGCACAGAGATAGATTAGTTTGGAATAGCACATAGGCAATGGATGCACACAGTATTCAGTGCTAAGTCAGCACAGCACAAAGCAAAGAATTCGCTGCGATGCGTCAGTTACTAACCAACATGCCTGTTCGCTAGTGTACCCCTCTACCAACCCTCTCACGATTACTAGAGTAGTAAAATAGCAATCTTACCGCATGTACCTAGACTATAGACCCCTAGTGATAAACCACATGTGACCTTAATTGGTTTATCACCATAAAGCCGTATATATCCCGGGAAAAGGTTCCTGCAGCCCCAGAGCTCTATCCGCTTGGAGTAATAAACCAATAGGAATTTATTCTTGGGCGTACTGTTACTGTATGCAGGGTGTATGGGGGCTCTACCAGGACCTTAGGGGTTAAGCCAACTCCTCACCTGCAAGCACTGTATACTTGCTGATTGATGGAAGAGGCTCTGGAGCAAGCATTCCTCTTGGGGTTGGTAGGTCTAACAGCATTCGCGCCCATAAGAGCCAAACCAAAAGTAGGAGTTAACGGAGCCGAGTGACACGAAGTGTAACTGTGCGAAACTTGGATGCAGTCGGGCACAACATTTAGATGACGCTGATGTCTCTTTTTTTTTTTTTTTTTTATCGTGCGGAAATCCCTTCGGATACCCCCCGCGTGCCAGCGGGGGCGGTTATGTCGGGCTTGAACCGATTAAAACCGCACGCCGTCTCGGGTCTGCAGACGCCGGGGTGTAAGGATTGGGAACCACGGTGTCCCCGTCTTGCCCCGGTTTGGGGGAGGGGCGCTAGTCGCCCCACCGTTCCGGCCTGCTTCTGCTGGGGTGGCAGGCGGCCTCACCTGTCACCCCCAGGCCTGCGCTCATGGAGGACGGAGGTCGTTAAGCGACCTCCGGCGCCTGAGTCGCCTACGACGCGCGGCGAGCAAGTTGCGGGCTCGGCGGGCCGGGAGAGTTCGCGCTCCGCACCATTGCCGCAATCATGCTGCCGAGCGAGAGGTCTCCTACCCCGATGGCTGCCACGAGGTCACGCCTCGGCGCCTCCCACGCCAGGCAGTCCGTCAGCGTGTGCAGCCCTGAGTCCTCGCTCGCGTCGCAGTGATGACACTCAGGCGTTGGCTCCTTCCTGATCCGATGCAGGTGGTCCCCGAAGCACCCCTTCCCGGAGATCACGCTGATGTCTCTGTGTGCAAAATTTCAGCCGAACCCATTCAGCCGTTTTTGCGTCATTGAGTAACAAACAAATACACAAAACTTAGGTAAACGTGATCCATCGTAGACCATATCGTCACTTATGATCAGGTGAGATAGAGGTCAAACGTGAGCCTATCATCCATAACAAAAAAAAACTTCGTTCAGCATTTATAATCATTTTTGTTTGTCCTATAAATCCTATATCATTCATTCGATAGTGATGAAACTTGATAAGATAGTTCTTCTTTTTAGATTCTTTATTTAAAAATATAGAATCAGAATGTAAAACAATAAAACAGTTCAATTGTTTTTCCATATCAAAAGGCTTTCAGTCCTAGCTTATGCTCATTCAGAAAACGGATTTAGTCAACTTTAACGGATTTAAAATATTTTTTCGCGGAAAATCATGATTGAAAAAATGCCAAAAGGATTATCAGAAGTCGTACGAGCAAGAATAGTAACTTTAAGGGAACAAGGATACACCACGTGAGAAATAGCACGCAGAGTTGCTATATCCCAATCCTGTGTCGTGACCATGTTGCAGAGGTACCACGACATGGGTAATTTAGCTGACCGACCTCGCTGTGTTCAGGCTGCATAACGAGCACGGAGGCCTTGGCAAGCTCCTCTGAATTCCCGGCAACGTCAATGTCGGAGATTGCAGTGAGCTAGGCTTCGGCAAAATGAAGAAGATGAAGAAGGAAACATTTAGCAAAAAAGTATCTTCGTTGAAGAATCGCGAATCAGTACTCATCCAGATAACAGATAACAGACTTTTGGTGTGGTTGATTGGAGCTAGAAAGCCTTTGATCCTGTATCGAGGCTTCATGACATGTATAAAGCAGTTGCTATTGATGGAATTGTCAGACCATTCCGAGTAAACCATGGGCGCCAATTTATACTGGTCGATGATAATGGGGCATTATCATCATCCCATCCTGCGTAACGAGTCAATGCTGCTCTTCGAGAATACAACATCACAAGGTTAGACTGGCATGCCAGCTCGTATGACTTAAATCCACTAGAGCAGGCGTGGGATGCTCTTAAGCGAGCTGTTCGGAACCGTCAGCCACCTCCCCAGACAGTGTCAGAACTCAGGGAAGCTGAAGCGCATAAAGAATGGGACAGGTTCCCCCTAGAAATGCTGGATAACTTGATTCTCGGCATGCCCAGGATGATCTCCGCATGTGTTCGAACCGGGTCCATATTGGCTCACCTAAAGTTCTTTACTCGAAATTGTTCTTCCTAATGATTTCTAATCCGAATGATCACTCGTTCTAAAATTTTTCATCCTAAAGTTTACATTCATACTATTAGTAGTGCTACCGGCGATGTTCATAACATTAATGTTTCCGAAAATTTTAATTAATAACATTATATATGCAAATATATTAAAACTCCTACTGTTTTTTATCATAACGCTTTTATCCCTAAACATAATTACCATAATATTGTCACTAATACTCGTAATGAAATATTTACCAAGTAATTGGCACTTCGCCGGCCGCTGCCGTGGCACGCTCGCTTCGCTCGCTCGGCTCGTGCGTTGTGGTCACAGTTCTAACCTAACCTAAATCAATCACTATAAATAGTACCGTGGTATAAGGTGGGTAAGGTGCTACTTGTACCATGGTACTATTATTCTTATATATGTTATACATGTTATGTGAATCTAACTAAATAAATAAAACCGGGAAAAGTTACACAAAACTAATGTATATAATACTGAATATTATGAATAAAAAGAAATCTAAACAAAAAAGATATGACTGAATAATAGTGTAAAAGATGGTTATGTTGAAAAAATATAGGAAAACTAAGAAAAGTGTAATCGATGTTTATTGCTACTGACATTATGAAGTTGAATGCTTCGAAATTATGAACATTAGAGACAGAGTAGTTAGGAATTGTGATTGTTAGGATGAAAAATGTTAGGAAGAACATTTTCGGAGTTCCAATTACCGGAGTTGAAAATTTAGGTGAACTTTGGCGCACCCGTTCGAACCAGAGGAGGAGTTATATTATATTGAATATAAACCTTTTATTAATAAATTTTAGTTTAACTACACGATGATTATTTACTCAATTTTCTTTTCATAAAAAATAATTTTGTTTTTTAATTCCAAACAGGGTATTTCTATTTAAAGAAAACACACAACAAAGCATTTTTCTTCATAAAGTTCAATGTAATCGCTTATGCTAGTGATCAAAAACTTTTTTGATATGTGTATGCCAGGCAATAGCTAGTCTTAGTTACCTACTACTATAAATAAGCTAGTAACGTTGTTAAGTTAAAGAGGTCGTGATGTTAACCCTCCAATCCTCATGCTTTGGAATAGGTAGCCAGAATACGGTCATCATCATAGCGATTTCCAAGTTGCATGCGCCGAAGTGCAAGCGTTGGGTTTGCACTTCAGAGCCCAAGGTTCGCTTAAGTACTATTTTTGGTTGGTATGTCGACTTTTCCGGGAGCAACTGCCGTCTGAACTCCCAATGCCGAGAAGAAAGCTAGCAACAGAGCCTCGTCCGTAATTTAACAGGTGCAGCGACTAGCAGGTAACGTTGACGTGGGCCCCAAAGGCGTTGGCAGGGTCCTTTACACCCGAATACTCAGAATACGGTATCTAGCTTTTAGCGGCTTACATTAGGTCGCGACTTTACTATGTAATATTGAAAGAGTACGCATATATCGGAGAATTTCGAATATCTGGGACGTGTCTAGGTGGCTCAGCTGGTCAGAGCGTTCCCCCTGTAAGGGGCTGGTCGCGGGTTCAAGTCCCTTCTTAGATGTTCTCTTTTTCCGATCTAAATCTATAGGAAGAGTACGCAGTGGTAGCCCTAATGAACACGCATTAATGCTAATGAACTAAACCGTACACAGGACAAGTGTCGCTGACAGTCATTTCTAATTATATTATTTTATTTAATCATATATATTTCGGGAAAATTTTATAGTTTAACGGACCCCGGGCTCTGAGGTGAAGGCTTCGGAAGCAACCAGGCCAGTCCTGGATCATCCCTGGATAGCTGAAATTCTCGGCTACGTCTATCGTTATCAACCTCCGGGCCTTTTCCCTTTTGTTATTCAGGGTTGGCCGGATTCCGCGGGTTCAAATCCTGTTTTGGATGTGACTTTTTCCAATTTAAATTTAATATACGCATTCACACGAGAATCGAAATATAACGTTTCCACTTGCCCTATTGTTGTACAACACGCTATCCATTGTATTTATTCATACAATTATCATACACAGTGATCTATTACTATAAGGCTAGAAACAAGAGAGACAATGTACGAAGTGTGTTTCATGAATTGTTTAGCAGGTGAATGTTCCAACTGATTGATTTGAATATGTTGTTAAATGGCACTTGTTACCTTATATTATATATATCCTAGCGATAGCCCAGTGGCGTACGTAACGGATTGCTGAGACGAGGTCTCAAGTTCGATTCCCAGTCGCCCCGGGCACACACCTCTCTTTTCGTAGTTATGTGTGCATTAATAAATGTTAATTATCGCTCGCTTAATAATGTGCCCGGTAGATGGCAATACGCTCGCCCCCTATTACATTGGGACCTTAACATAACTGGCGAAACGAACAAATTTGTCACAAAATTCGGCTGGGTAGGTACCACCGTGCACGATAGCGAAAAACCCTCCATAGTAATCCAATTTCGGTTTGATTGCGTTCAGGGGTCAGCAAGTGCATAGCCGGGCAGGGGGATTGTGGTCGCAGCACTAGTGGGACCGGTGGGTGTCACGCATCGCTGCGACGACAATCCTCTTCTGATGAAGCCGTCAAGCTGAGTGCCACCATTGTTAACACGGTACGTGTATGTAATGGTGACCCTCTTTCCTGAGACTTTACCTTCAGCTTACCATCAGGCGAGGTGAAGTCAAATTGACAGGTCCTAAATATGAAAAAAACAAAAAGAAACACAGGTGCATGCTCTTCAGACCCTCAAATAGTTTGTTTTGTGGCACATTTTGTATAATGGTCACATCAATATGACTTCACGACATCTGATGGTAAGCAAAAGGAAATTTTTTAACAATGACGGTGAGCATTACAGGTACCAATAATGCTACAATGGTACTTTTCTTGAGAGCAGCATTATATTTTACAGATCCAATGAAAGTTAATACATACTTAGATTGAGAACTGTATTGTGTTAGGCTTTACCCTGAGAGATAGCTATAGACGTGGTAAATAAATAAATAAACGCAAATCATTACAGCATATCATACTTCAAATCAACAGTCCGTGTCATAGAGTTTAATATTGCATAACTCCTGTTGATATGCAGTTTTAAACTCTATGACACTCTAGAGTTTAATATTGCATACCTCATGTTGATTTGAAAAGATGGATGAACTTGTTTTGTTGGTTTTCATTAGTTTATGTGAAATATAATTTAAATTATTTATTCAATTTAGTTAGTTCATGCGAAATAAACTATTGCAATTAATTATTAGATTTGATATCTAGTGTTACTCAATGATCTTTATTTATATCATACTAGCTACGTGCCCTGGCTTCACCCTGGTGCAATAATAGCAACTTACTTGGAGAATTTCCAAAAATTTCTTACATAGAAACCTTGTGCTGATAATAACAAACCCCAAGAACTATCATCATGCACATATATATGTTTCAGGGAGTTGGTTTTATTTATAAAGATTACTATCTGAACCGGCAAACTTTGTTCCGCTTTAGAATCAAGTTATGTTGGCTACCTTGTATAAAAACTGAGTTGTTGTCGGAATCGTTGGAATCGCCATAGACAAAAAAAATAAATTGGCTACCTTATCAGCTGATATTCGTGAATATCACATATTTTCAATTTTCCTAATTGTTAGTATGGTATCCCAAAAGGGCCTACTCAAAGCCGTAGATGCAAGGTAATTGCGAGGGGGTAACCGTGGGGATTACAGCAAAGAAAAGAAAAAACACCACAAAAAGCACAGTATAAGCGGAGACAAATCAGTCCACCCGTTCTGGAGTTAATCCCGGTCATGACTAACACAACTGAATTGATCTAATATATAAAATTCTTGTGTCGCGGTTACAACCGGGGTTATGTTGATGTTTACTATGTATACTGATATTTTTTTAAAGGTTGCATGTCATACCTTTAACTTTGTTATGTAAGTAAGTATATAACTCTGTTATTTTATGAGATAGTTACACCTACTCAATTATTGGAAAACTACAGAAGAAAAATTCTTATTATGTGATAGAATGTAGGCATTGGCAACTTTTAATGTGAATAAAATCATTTTGACTTTTGTAATTATTGGCATTGTCTCAACAGGTGATGCTCATGACTTTTAAATTAAAAAGTTGATTCTACTTCTTTATACAATGCATTCATAATTCCATTAAAGGATATTCATTAACATACAAATGAATAGTTTACATTCAATTTAGTCAGATGTTTACAGGAATATTACATTAACTAAAAATTAAAAATTGTTTTCTTTCATGATCAATCATCATCATGATTTATTTGGTGTTATTTTAATGTAGTATGTCAAGAATAGTTTTCACTATTTAAAGAGTAAAACATTGGCTTAACTTCATGTAAAATTTGTAGCTTTAAATAAAGAATTGTCAAAAATTATCAATTAAAGATCACTTGTATTTGCCTGTTCTACTCAGATATCAATTTTCAGTATTAGTACAAATATGCATAAAATTGTATTTAAATCTAAACAAAGTTTCAACCAGTTGACTTTTTGAAAGCAGTGACTTTCCTTTTTTTTCTATTCGGTAGAGCAAATAAGAACTTCATGAGTACCTATAGCGCAGTGATATCCAAACCTGCGGCCACCGCAAAAATACAGAGGCGAAGGGTTAATAAATATATTTCGAAAGGAAAACCACTAAGGTAAGTATAGGTTTTTAAACAGGCTCGTTCCGTCGTTCGTTTGGGTCAGGGACACAGTTTTGAGTTGCCGCCAAAAGAATATTTGAAACGTATTGAAATAGTTTTGGCTGAACTACAAAACATATGCAATAATCAATCTCGGTGAAAGATACTTACGCGAATTCGGGATATGATGAGCCCCATTTTCTCGACTTCGTAACTTTAAGTATCAAGAAAATATAATGCAGAGCACTTTAAACACTGAACACACCACCGTTATAGCGTTTTAGCAGCTAAAAATAAGTTTGGCATAACCAGACTATACTTGATGACGACTGTATTATAACCTATAACGCCGATTTGGGAACATTACTAAAATATAAAATGTATTTGAACGGCAAAGTTTTAAATAATTAAATCACGTATCCACTAAATATTTTCGATTCAATAACTTTCACAAAATTCACCAGCAGAGCTACGGAACAAATAATAATGAAAAAAACATTTACTTTCAATAATCACCCACAGATAAAAAATATTTAACACTAACGTCATCACTGTCAGTCCTGTCATTCTGATTGGTAAGAAAAATAACTAGAACATTTTCGCTGTACCGGAGTTCGATCCGAACAAAAAAGAACAAACTATGAACATATGGCTACAAAAGGTAAACGAATGCGCCACTATTTATGACTGGTCTGAAAAACAGACTACTCATTTTGCGCTTCCAAAATTAAGGGGTTTAGCCCAGCGATGGTACGAGGGTCTCCCCTCTGTCCTTTTCACGTGGGCAGAGTGGCAGGAAAAAATTTGGATAATTCAACAAACAGCAGTATACATTTTATTATTGCTTGGAATTTAAATTTTCAAATTTATTTGGTTATTATAATGCACTTGTGTTATAATAATTATATTCCTATGATGAATGATACATTGCATATATAAAACCTATCGCACGCACACCGTATCGCACCGATAACAAATGGCATGACGTCAATTAAATATTGATTGCATCAAATTATAAACTGAGAAGTTATTCGCTTTGAGACAAATCAAAGAATGTTTAAGTTTTCTTTCGTGTAACAGCGCGATTAAAAGTATGCCAGTGAAAAAGTGGATTTCAGTATGGTGAAACTGTACAATTTAATTCACATGGCCAGCGGGGGGGGGGGGGGGTACGAAGGGATTTCCGCACGAGAAAAAAAAGGTACCACATCACACCAGTGAATAAAAGTTTTTTTTTTCATTTTGTTTATTTACTTAATATCTATTGGATAATATTTAAATCTGTACAAAACACTAAAACTAACAAGTCTTCCAATTATATGTAGAACAAGGTAAATCCGAAACGTTCGCGTTTTCGAGTGTAGTCTGTCTGCCGTCAGAATTAACACAGCGGCACATGCCTCGTCGACATTGAATTCTTCTAAAATTGCCATTCTTACAGCATACTGGTTTTTCTGTCGATGCTCCCATTAGATACGATGTCATAGCGCACTCTAAAATTAAATTTAAGTATTATGTAGGTAGGTACTAATAATATAAACTTAGGTTATGCACTGATGCCTATTTCTCGTAGTTTTACTTTTGTAGACCCATGAGGCATGCGCCTCAGCGCCTTGCGAACTCTGCTGGCCTTGCGGACGCGGGTCCGGGAGAGACTCAGGTCTCTCCCGGACCCGCGTCGCCGCCTCCTTCTGCGAGCGGGAATAAGCTCGATTATTATCATCCGTTTTCTGAATTGCCTCCCACTATGGAAGTAAATTTAAAAACGTATTCACTGTATAAGATACCGTTCCCTGTATGTAATTTTTACAATCAAAATGAGAGCTGAAATCTACTTACTACAATCCATTTTTTCGTATGCCTCAGTTCCTGGTAACGCTTCAAAGGTCCCAATCCGCCGACCGTGATGATCAACGCAGATTTGGCTAGAACAAGCAATGATCTTCGTCTTAATCACATTTTTCAAGCCGATGCAAAATTTATTGGCATAATAATGGTTAACTGGCCCGCGCGGTGGTCGGTTATCGTTTTTTGGTCACATCTCCGGTTCTACTTAACCAGTTGCAATCAAACATACGGCAGATTTTAAGTCTGATATAACCTTTCTAATAGGAAAAACCGCATCAAAATCTGTTCAGTAGTTTTTTGCGTCCATCGCGAACAAACAGACAAGAATTCCAAAAAATACATAATAATAGTACCTTGATTTGGGGTGTTTTTAGGGCCCCACCAAGATCTTCGGCATATAATCCAACCTCACTGGCAAGCCGTCCTAACCCCGAACGGAAAACCTGCGCCAGAGCCTTGACCGTTAACCAGCAGGTGTATCGGTTGGTAGGGTTAGCTTGGGCCCCGCAGATCTTGGCGTGGCTCTATACACACCAGATCTTTGCTAACCTGACTGAAAGCAATGTACCTAAAGGTTCGAGTGTTTAAGTGTGTACTTACGCCTGCGTCCTGGTCTCACCAATCCTGCCAAACGTTCCATCAGGGTAACATTCTGTATATCCACCCCCAAAGTCCACATTAAACCCGTCCTTTTCACTCTCCAGGGCTATCTTTACCAACTGATCCCTATGTGCAAAACAAGCAGTGGTGTAGTTATACGGGGCTTTTCCTTCACTATATTCAGGGAATGCGTCTAAGTTGGGATTGTCTGAAAGTTGACAAAATAATAAATAAGGTATGTAATATGAAAGCAGCGGTTACCTATTGATAATTTTGTAACCACCACATGAAGCCACCGCCATCTATCGACAGCAAGCTGAAATACTTCAATACTACTTTCTGCATCCCGCAACTGAAGTACTAACGCTGGTCAACATAATGGTGTAATGTTCAGTATTAGAAACGTTCAGTACGTCAAGATGATTACCTATATTGTCATTTTTCAAAAATATATTACTGGTTCCTTTGTGTTCGAGGAATATCACACCCCGTTCTTCCATAACATCTTAACATCAGAATGGCTATGCTGATGCATCACGACGGATGGACGGTTAAGACTTTTAGGGCTACCTTTTTTTTTTTTATCGTGCGGAAATCCCTTCGGATACCCCCGCCGGCCAGCGGGAGTATGTCATCAGTCATCATCATCTAATCGTTGTTCCCGGTTGCATTCGAGGCTTCAACCTTGGAGCCCAGGTTCCGCATACTTTTTTTATACCACTAAGGTGGCAGACAAGCACGATACTCTCATATTTATATTTAAAACCTCTATAAAATTTCGCTTGTGCAGCTTTCATACCCGCTACTGCCGTCTAACCTCACAACACCAAGAGTAAAACCTGCGCCAGAGTCTCATCCGTCAATCGGCAGGTGTACCGGCTTGCATGTGAGGTTGGAGGTGCAAGATGCCTGTAATGAAAATACTTATTCAAGGAAAACCAATACTTACAACAATCCAATTCAGTGATAGGATGAAAGTCCAAATCGATACTTGAAATCTGGTCTATGACGACCCCAGTGATGGGATTAACGCAATAACAAGTCCTGTTTACACATTGTATAGGGTTGAAGTTTCCATCTATTGTGCATCGAGGACCTATAATAGGAGCTGGTACTGCAGGAGAAATATTCTTCCTGATCTTTTCGTGGAAACGGGAGCAGCCTGAAAGTATAGAAATGATAAACTTCAGAGTACTTTCTCAAAAATTCTTATATTTTTTTATATTTTTTTTTTTTTTAAAGTGCGGAAATCCCTTCGGATACCCCCCCTCCTTCCAGCGGTTATGTCGTGTATCGACTAAAACCGCACGGTGTCCTCCCGAAGTGTCCGTTGCCGGGCACCCCGGGTAAGCCCTCGAAAGGATAACCCCAGGGTTGCCAGGATTAAAATAGTACCACCGTTTTAGAATGGATAGCTTTTGGAGTCATCGCCTTCACTTTTCTACCGACTTAAAAAAAGAGGATATCTATGTTCGTCTGTATCTTTTTTTTATGTATGTCCATCGATATTTCCGTCGTTTATGAACATATTTTAAAAATTATTTTTGCATTGGGTTAGGTTTAACACAAAGTTGGTCCCATATACCTACATTTTATTTGTATTGGACCCAAAACTCCGGAGTTATAGCAGAAAACTCCTCAAAATCAATTAGAAAATGTTAAATTATCGAGGTTTTTAATTAGTTCGGTGATGATCGAACATGACGACAAATGCCAAATGACTTTTGTTTGGAATACATATTTTGAAAGGCCGTATATATTGGTGCCAATTCTGCCTTAAATACGTTAAAAAAGTATATATTTAATCCGACGGCACAGTATACATAGAACAAAATTTCGAAATTCAAATGAAATTGTTTTTAAGAGATAGTTTAGTTTAGTGAGATGAGCAACAGAATTAACACCATTTTATGAATTCAATAGCAAATTAAATATTAGTTTTAAGGTAGTCCCTCACCGCGAGCATTCGCCTATAATGTAACGTTACAGATTCGAACATAAGATACATCAGTGAGGAAGTGAAGAGTGAAGAATGAAGAGTGGAGAATGGAGTGGAAAGTAGAGTGGAGTGGAGTGGAATAGAGTGGAACGGCCTCTCATTCCGTGGGGAGTAGAGAGTGGAGATCGAAGTGGAAAGAGGGGAGTGGAAAGTCGAGTGAAAAGTGGAGTGGAGATCGAAGTGGAAAGAGGGGAGTGGAAAGTCGAGTGAAAAGTGGAGTGGAGATCGGAATGTGTGAAACATAAATACTAACCACATTGCACATGTCGTAAAGTACTCGGGCCAAGATTAAGCGTTTCGCCAAATATCCTTTCACCTTCCTCTGACTGACAGAAACATCTGAAAAAGACAAAATGTAGCGGTCATGAGACGCGCGTCGTGTTACCAAATCCTACTTCGTATCCTCCAACACTCGTATGGCTTTGGGCTAAAGAAGAGTGGAGATACCGACACGATACGATCGTAGTAACTGAGAGAGGTGTAGAGGGTATCCTCCTCCGATCTTTTTCCCAACTCAGCTGGGTTCGGCTTTTTTCAGTCTAACTATGAAGCGACTGAACTTGGGTATTTTCTGTTAAGCGACTGTCATCTGATCTCCACAACCCACTGGCGATATCGAAGTTCTAGAGTTAGACCAGTAGTCGGACTCTTTAGGGCTTCAACTACCCGTAATGACTACCATAGATATTCGTAAGGCAACCAGGTACGGAGGTTTAAAGTGCTCTTCGAGACTAAAAGGGGCGTCAATATGTTAAGAATGGTCACCCTGTATACGACTGACCTGGCGAGGATTATCACATGCCATGTGCCCGTCACTGCATTGTGACGTGATAATATACGTGAGAGTTTGGTGAAATTTTTGGTCACTGCCAGGGATGCCCAAGACTGCGTGAAGTGTAGGAGGAAAAGCCGGTAGGAAAACCGCGATCACCGCTAAGATGATTTAAGAGTACTTCTTCATTACGTACGTATGTGCTGGTACACACTCCAAAGGTGCAAATCTTCCCTTTCCATCACATGAAGGGCGGGCTTCCAGAGCTCCTACTTCTCCTCTCGCTTCCCTAGCATCGTACTCATCTTGCAGCTTGAAACATTCTGACGTCACTGGAAAGATAATGAGAAGAATGTGAATATGTTTTGCTTGTTTTGATGTGTGTACATAATGATGGAAGGCAATCCGGGTGTAAGCTGGTTTGACTTGGTCTTGATAGGGCCCCACCCCATCAAGACCATAAGTCAAACCAACCTCACCTACAACACCGGTTTTTTCGATGGAGTAACACCCTAACGAGTAATAACCTGCTGACAAGGTTCAAGCGCAGGCTTTCCTCTCAGGGTTGGGAGGTCAGATGACGGTCGCAAGCATAAAAGTCGGATAAGCCATACCAAAGGGAGGAGAAAATGGTAGCGAACTCCGGACTCCGAGGTGAAAGCCCCCTCTGATCGGGAACAACGCCAAGATCATGATGAGTGTTGCAAGCGTTCATAGGCCGTAGCGGTTAAAGTATTATGTAAGCCCTTCCAGTATTAATAACTTCAGTACTTTCTTTTTAAATAAGAAAAACACTTGTTTTCTTATTAAAATTAATCATGATCCACCCAAATCTGGATTTGGATATTGTTTCCGGTGTAGTATTCGAGATTTTATAATGAAATGCTTCCTCAACTCAGATCTTTAGTATAGATAGTTTTCTATCTTATGAATTAATGAATTAATGAAAGATCGCGATGGAGTCGGAGTCTCCCGCATTACCGAACTAAAAGCGGGGTAGCATTGAATCCATTAAACTGTGTAGAAGCGCTTTTTTGGTATCCATAAACGCGTAGTGGTAGGCCATATTATGCCTGTGTGTAAGGGCCCCATAAAGATGTTCGGGGCCAAGCGAACTTCACCTGCAAGCCGGTGCACCAGCTGATTAACGTGGCTCTGGCGCAGCCTTTCCTCACGGAGTTCGGAGGTCAGACATCAGTTGCTCCCGCAATAGCCAAGATAAGCAAAATCAAGAGAAAGTACAGGAGAGTGAACCTTGGGCTCCAAAGTAAGTACAAGCTTTGGAAGCAACCGGGGTTGGCTGTGTGATGATGATCAGCTCACTAGTGTAACAAGAACTTACTTCTAACACAACGGCTTTCTTCCTCAGTGTCTAATGTACAAGTGAGGCTATCACCACAGCGCCCCACTGTGGTGCCGGAACCAGGACCACCAAGACTGCAATGTTCACCTTCACCTGGAATATATTCAAAAAAGTAAAAATAAATGAACTGGGAACATAAATGGTTAGGTATACCTCGAGGCAAAAACCTTGACCAAATGTCAAAAATTTGGCGCATGAGCACCAACTGGCCAACAAAAAAATCAATAAAAGGACTGATCAACCCATGACGCGAACCTTTTGAGTCTGTGATTAGTTTTTACAAGCTTTCATTTAACTTAGTATGTACAAGAGGAATTTAAAGAAGTACTTTTTAGGGATTTTCTTTAGAAAAGCCCTATTGCTATCGAGTTGTCGTCGTCGACGTCGTCGTTGCCAATTTTCTGTCACGGTTTTGGGTATGAAGGAGATGAGCTATCGAGTTGCTGTTTTCGGTAATAGATTCGTGCTGGGGTGAACCATTGCAAGAGAAAGAAAAAATCGCAAAAAATCGCAAAATAAAACATTGCAAAAAATCCCTTGTATTCGGCTGAGCTCGTCTCAGGAATTCAATTGTTTAAAATAAGCTTTTATTATGTTCTTGTTTATCATGACGTCGCGACGCATAGGTCGGTCGCGTCGGTAGGGCACTATTCTGCCCTTGAGCGCTTGACGGAAAAGTAGGTAGGGCACTATAGTGATCAAAGAGCGCTTTACCGGTTATAAAGGACTAAAAATTTTCAATCAAACGACCTGATACTCGATGGGTTTACGTCGTTTCATTACAGAGTTCCTATGACCACTTTCGAGCTCCATCATCAGACCCTGGTTGTCATTGCAAAGCAAACTACTCGTCAAGACGATTCAAACGAGCTCAAACTCGATGAGGTTGTGTCTTTTCATTGCGAAGTTCCTATGGCCACATTCCAGCTCCATCATCAGATCAACACCATGTCATCATAATATTGCATTGTCACGCGGTAACAATGAAGTATATAAAATTTAATTTGCAAGATTTGATGACAAACATCGGGACAGGTGAAGCTAAATAAAAGTTATAATATACTAGCTGAAGCCCGCGGCTCCGCCCGTCGGTTATCATTTTTTGGTCATATCTCCGGTTCCACTCGACCAATTGTAATTAAACATACGGATTCTGACTAAGGCCTTTCTAATAGAAAAAAACGGTATCAAAATTCGTTCAGTACATTTTGCGCCCATCGCAAACAAACAGACAAACAGACAAGAATTCCAATAAAAATGTTTTTATGCTCAGAATCGTGCATTTTTATTTACGTGCGAAAAACCCTTCGGATATACCCCCCCCCCCCCGCAGAACAGTGGGGGTGGTTCTGTCGTGTATCGACTACAACCGCACGGTGTCCTCCCCAAGTGTCCGTGGCCGGGCACCCCGGGTAAGCCTTCGAAAGGATAACCCCAGGGTTGCCGGCGGACTTTGGCCGCCACCGCGAATCGTTCATTTAACATAACTCAAGTATTTGTTTAAATAACTCCAATGTATAGACACGACTACTTTACAATTTTATAATAGTTCGGGTCAAATCTTGCAACTGAATTTTGAAGCAGTTATCCACAAATGACTGAGATGAAATTTTGCATACACCTTTAGTTTCAATGACAATGCATTAATATGGTACCATGGAGCTAGTATTTTATGCTGTAGGAATGTGGCCATAAGAACTCCTAAATTAAACAAAGTAAACCTATCAAGTCTTGGCCCGGTTTGGGGAAGGGGCGCTAGTCGGCCTACCGTACCGGCCTACTTCTGCTGGGGTGATAGGCGGCCTCACCTGCCACCCCCAGGCCTGCGCTCATGGAGGACGGAGGTCGTTAAGCGACAATGTTAGTACCTTACCGTATAAGGGTAGGCAGAACTGGCAGCAATTGCAGGCTGTGGGTGACGGCATAGTTAAGCCTGAATGTGTGGCATTATTGATACCACAGTGAATAGCTGTAGCTGGACAGCCTGTCTCGTGGATGTATTCCTGAAAGAAAAGGCAAAAGGTATTTGTGAACTCAACTCGACTGGTAACACAGAAGTCGCAAATTCGATTTCCGCTAAGCGCAAATGTGGAATTGCTAAGATGGTGATGATTTTAGGTGATATAGTTGTACTTGTGCACTTAATAACGAAGTTTAGGGGAAGGTCAGGCCAAGGAAAGGAAGAAGAGGTGTACCTATACTTTTTATTTATTTTTTATACCACTTTTGGTGGAAAACAAGCATAAGGCCCACCTGATGGTCAGCGGTTAACGCGGCCTATGGACATGTGGAACACCAGGGGCGTTACTCTCGCGCTGCCAACCCTATAAAAACCTTGTTAAAAACCTTATTGAAGAACCCCTTATATAAATAATAAATAAATGTTCCTGGATATTCTACACCCCTATCTATACCTAATTTAGTTTGTGTTATTGGTTCTAGAATGCGGATATACATACTTAGATATGTTTTCTTTCATAAATACACACATAACCATACACAGAAACGTAGCAGTCGAACGCTTTACTGCTACACCACGGAGGTCGTATAGTATAGTTAGTATGTTACACAATAAAATACCTTAGTGTGTGGTAGTTATGTCTCCTAGCCGGGACCCCTCCATGGGACCTGGAAGCGAGAGCCCTTGCGCTGCTGTACCAGTGGCGCAAGGAGGCGCTGGAGCGGGGCCATAGGCCGGAGCCCCGAGAAATCAGGGCTCAGCGGTTCCAGCTCCACCGGGAACTCATGGAGACATGGAGGGTGCGACTTGAGCACCCAAGGTGGGGGGAATCCACCATTGCAGCGGTGAGACCGATCATGAAGTAGTGGTTGGAGAGGGACCATGGGGACCTCTCCTATTGGATGTGCCAGATGGTTACCGGATACGGGTGTTTCGGTAAATATCTGTGGCGCATCCACCGGAAGACAACACCGCAGTGCCAGCACTGCGAGGATCCTGGCGAAGACACGGCACTCCACAAGTTGGTGGAGTGCCCTGCGTGGGCGAGTCAACGCCGGGATCTCGTTGCGGTCCTGGGCGTGGACGTTCTCTCGTTGGAGACCATGGTGAGGGTCGTGGTCTCCGACGGAAGCAAGTGGCACGCCGCCGCGTCTTTCTGCGGGCAGGTAATGCGCGCGAAAGAGACGGCGGAGAGGGAGCGGGAGAGAACCCTGCCCCCCGAGTTTCGCAGACTCTTCTACGCCCGGGACTACCAACCTCCATGATCGGGACCTGAGGACGGCAGTTGGCCGACTCGCCGCCCTTACAGGCCGTGGCGGAGGCGTGTCGTGTGTGCCCTACACACGCCTGCCAACTCACCGAAGCCGGATAAAACCCGACCCCACCAGGCGAGGCCGCGGTGGCGGCCAAAGTCCGCCGGCAACCCTGGGGTTATCCTTTCGAGGGCTTACCAGGGGTGCCCGGCAACGGAAACTTGGGGAGGACACCGTGCGGTTTTAGTCGAGACACGATATAACCACCCTCGCTGGCCGACGGGGGGGTATTTGACGGGATTTCCGCAGTAAAAAAGAAAAAAAAAAGTGTGTGATAGTTAAATATTCCATTAAAATATCCTAAACCGCGGAATAGGTACCTTTTTGTTTCGTGCGCAAATCCCCAGATACCTTCCCGCCGGCCAGCGGGCGCGGTTATGTCGAGCTTGAACCGACTAAAACCGCACGCCGTCTCGGGTCGTCAGACGCCGGGGTGTAAGGTTGCCTATAGAGCATATCCCTCGCACCCCGAGCGGAATAGGTACCTATTTTTTCAAAGTTTCGAACGTAGTAACTATTTAGTAATCTGTGGTTTCGATATTTATTTTGTACTCCAAACAATGTATTACAGATACCAAGTAGCCTTTTCCGTTTGAATAATCACATGTCGTGATTGTGAATAGCGATAGCACTTCCTGTGTATGCAACTATGCAAAAATCAATGAAATGTTGAAGTATTTAGTACGCTAACTTTTTTTTTAGTCCCTTTCTAGGGGGAGTACTCTGACCAATAGAACTACCTGACACGTCCTTCCTAGAAAGCCGAAATTTTCCTATACCTACATTTGTCTTGGGGCGACCCTTTTTGTTCGTGCGAAAATCCCTCTGGACACCCCGCGCCGGCCAGTGCGGGAGGTTATGTCGGACTCAAACCGACTAAAATTGCACGCCAGGGTGTGAAGTGGCCCACAAATCATTTCCCTCGCACCCCGACTGACCCAAGGCCATCTCCGGTTTCAAGATGGCTCCCTCGGGTTTGTAAACCATGGTGTCCGAGCCTCGTGGACTCTGCGGATCGGGAGTGACCTGAGTCTCTCCCGGACCCACTCAGCCGTCTCCTTCTCGAGTATTACTTGCTTGCATAAGGAGGCAGCGACAGCCCATGCGCTCGCACTCCGCACCATCGCCGTAAGCAAAACACCGAGCGAGAGGACTCCCACAGCGAGAGCTGTCACGAGGGCCCGTCTCGGCACCTCCCACGCTGGGCACTCCGCCAACGTGTGCAGCCTTGAGTCTTCGCTTGCATCACAGTGATAGTAGTGGCTCCTTACCGAGTCCCCCGTGACGGCTCTTATCGTCTTGGAGCGGCAGTGGAGTTTACTTTTCAATTTTATGGTATATATGTGTAAAAATCAAGAGGAAATATAAACACCCACAACAGCTATTTCCCGTTCCCATGAAAATGCCGATATACAAAGTATAAAAACACTCTTGGATAAAACCAATGATTTCTATGTACAACTAGACAAGCTGTTTAGAATAAAAAATTGTGTCACGGTTCCTAGGTGAGGCCGGAATGAGACTCAGCATCCGATAAGCCTCAGTGCCTCACCGGACGCTAAGTTAATAAATTTTTGGCGCCCTATGTAAAGTCATAGCGTGACTTTTTGTAGTGTCGTCTGTATGACAGCTACAAAAAGTTACGCGTTAGTTGCTAGCAACGGCAAACCAATTTTTGGTTCCGTACATTACGCAAGTACAGAAATCATCTGCGCGGATATGGCGTACATCGGCACACCATCTGTTTATACTTTTTTTTTTTTTTTTTTTTTTCGTGCGGAAATCTGTTTATACCTATCTACACTTAGTATTTTTTTGTTTTTATTATTATTTGTGTTATCAGTATCAGTGTTTGAAATTAATTCTGTTTTTTTTTTATGTTTAGTATTTTTTTTCTCTGTTTTTGTTTCCTACGTGATTTGTGCTATGTACGTGTATCTGAATGGGATTAAATAATTTCTTTTTTTCTTTCTGTCATTAGGTAAAAATGTACCTTTTTTTTTTCGTGTGGAAATCCCTTCGGATACCCCCCTGCTGGCCAGCGGGGGCGGTTATGTCGGGCTTGAACCAACTAAAACCGCACGCCGTCTCGGGTCTACAGACGCCGGGGTGTAAGGTTGCCCATAGAGCATATCCCTCGCACCCCGACTGACCATGGGCCATCTCCGGTTTCGAGATGACCCCCTCGGGTTTGGGAACCACGGTGAACATGTTAAATTCCTAACATTTTAAAACCTTCTACATTTTATATCCTTAGATTAAGTACTTACTCTGCAAAAATGTTCATCACATAAACTAGAAGTAGAACTTTCTACTGAATTAAACAAATAAAACAATAAAATGAATGCGAAACATTTAAGTTCCGCCATTTTGTAAACGCTAAACGCACACTGATTCCACGACAAAAGATATCAGCTGTTATTGTAATTATCAAGATTATCAAAGAATCAAAATGAAATAATGACGAATCATTGATAAAGTACTTATCTAAATATTCGTTGTAGTTATACAGTCATAATATTGGGTAGATAGGTACCCAGGCATCTTTACGTAGTATAAAACAAAGTCGCTTTCCACAGTCCCTAATGTCTACGTAGAGTCAAAAACAAAAGTAGGATAACAAATTTTATTTTTTTAATCTTTACTACATTTTTAAATGTTAATTATCGCGCGCTTAGCAATGTGCCCCGTAGATGGCAATAGGCTCGCCCCTTGTTGGGTGTGTAATACACCTCTGCCTAACCCTACGGGGATACAGGCGTGAAGTTATTTTATTTATTATTTTACTTTATTTCAATTAGTTTTTTTAATTCTAATTCTCCTGAAACATTTATTAATTAAATATGTAATTTTTTAATGATATTTAGTATACATAGGGTTTTGGGGGCGATAAATCGATATGGCTAGGTTTAATTTTTAGAAAGCGTCGAGCAAGCTCATTTACCTAGATAGTTACTTTAATATTACAAACAGACACTTCCATTTTATTAATTTACTAGCTGACCCGCAGACTTCGTACTGCCTCAATCGATAACAACTTCCATATTTATTCACCTTTTAAACCTTCTCTGGACGTCCACAAATAATTCAAGACCAAAATTAGCCAAATCGGTCCAGCCGTTCTCGAGTTTTAGCGAGACTAACGAACAGCAATTCATTTTTATATATAAGAAGAAAGAAGAAGAAGAAGAAGAAGATAAAGAAGATATAGAAAATATTTACACTATGGGGATTCGAACCCGCAACCTCTGATTTAACAGTCAATGCTAAAAACACTAGTAATTTCATGAATTCATGGATAATCACAAATTTAATTATGGAATTATTCAATATTATCGGGTTGAGATTGCTGATGGAAAAATACCTTGACCCATTCCGAACTCAAAGCGAAATATTTTTAATTTCCGTCAACTGACAAAAGCGCCTTATAATGGTTTTATCACAGAGATATATTAAATATGGGATCTCCCCCGCCAAGCGAGCCTTGTGTTTACGCTAATAATTTTACTAAATTGGTAGATTTCAAATCAAAACACTGTTTTTTATAATAATAACTCTCTTAAATGTGAAAGTTTCGATGGATAGATGTTTGTTCTCTTTCACGCAAAAACGGCTGAACGTATTCAGATGAAATTTGGTTCAGGGATAGATTATAGTCTGGAATAAAACATACGTTACTTTATATCTCAGGATAGAAATATATAGGTTCCCATGGAAAGCGGGAACGTGAATAAAAATCCAGGCGGGCGGAGTCGCGGGCAACAGCTAGGGTTTTCTAAAAATTGACGTCATCATCTTAGTAATATTTCCGTTGTCCGCTTACTCCGCTTTAGGTTGGCTGATATAGGGGTGTGTGTTGGGTAACCTCCTCGAGTGTCGCTCCGATTCCGATCCCGCTGCAGTCCGAGGGGAACGGAATCGGAGCGGCCGGTACACCCTGGGCGGCGGTCAATGGCTTCCCCTTCACCCCTTCGTAGGGTTGGCATTGATCGTCGGCCAAAACCCAACGTGGCGGGAACACATCGCTCTCCGTACTCCTCTGCTTTCAGAGGAGACAGGATGAGCGATGCTGTTAGTGGTGAGATGGCCCAGGGTCAGCCGGGGTGCGAGGGATATGCTCTATGGGTAACCTTACACCCCGGCGTCTGAAGACCCGAGACGGCGTGCGGTTTTAGTCGGTGCAAGCCCGACATAACCGCCCCCGCTGGCCGGCGGGGGGGTATCCGAAGGGATAGCCGCACGATAAAAAAAAATTAAAAACAAAAGGTTGGCTGATATAGTTTCTAGGGGAGCGACTACAGTCTGTCCTCCCAAGGGGGAAATTCGTTGTATCCGAAACTTCGGGCCCCACGAAACATGAACTAAAGACCTAGTATCTAGATTGCATAAAGCAACTTTGAACTTCTTTCTTTAGGATTTAGGCCGAACTCCACTGTCACGTGCTGTGTACAGGTTCGATTTTGGAATAAAAGCACTTGACCATACCAATTGCCCAAAACTTCAATCCGCTGCGGTCATTTCATTTCTGACTTTAAGAGTATATTCGGGCTGCTAATATTTACGCTTTCAATTATTGTTCTTCATATATTATTAATTAATTCTCCTTTAAAGTACAGTCATATGTATGTCTAAATAATTTTAGTAGATATTTTCTTTGCATTTGGTAGAAAAAATGTTTAGCGTGATGGCATCCCTGTCACAAAGCATTGACTTTTTTAATCTATCATTACATCCTGTCATCCTCTGTGGTTGTCATACCGAGAGGCGAGGTCACCCAACACATAACATAGTACTCCAAAGTTATTGTTTTTAATGGTCAAAGTTATTGTTTGTAAACTACTTTGAAGTTCTAAATTAAGTTTAGTGTTTAAACTAGATTCAAATCTCTTTTATTAACACTTAAAGTACAGGCGAGTTTAAGAAAATGGGCCAGATACAAGATAGATTCCGAGTAAGTATGATTGACAATCATTTACTATATACGTACTTACAATAATATTTTTTTTTAGAAACTATCAGTTTAGGTGATTTACAAAATAAGGTCACATATTTAGCTTTAACTTATTTTTGATTTGCTACTTTAGTGTAAGTTTAAGTTTTGTTATTCATTGAGTAAACTATCGAACGTGTTGTTTCTTCCTTTATAAAAATAACTTCTACAGAAACCGGTTTCCAAACGAGGTTAAAACTTTGATTTTGGAAAACCCCGCCATTTTTCATTCGTTTTTTACTCTGGGGTTTTTTATCGAGCACTATAGAGTTTACTTTCCTCTAATTATGTGAATAATAATATTTTAGAGGATTTACTTACTATCATATTGAGCAGCGTTCACTTATTGTTGTGGTATATATAACATGATTACTTGACCTGCTAATTAATGGACGAGGTTCTGAAGCACGCTTTCCCTTAGGGGTTTTTTTTTTTTAAAGGAATATTAGTAACCGAAATTACTAATATTCCCCCTAACCCCCCCAGCTAAGCTAAATGCTTGTGTTAGGAGTGGGTTCAAGTCAGTAGGGTAATGGCCAGGATTCGAACCCGGGACCTCTCGATTGTAGGGTTGAATTATATTCGTTCCGTCAATTGACTGCGCCACGCTGGATGGTGAGAAGCTAGGGTGAAGTCCAGAAGATATGGGCCACCATCCCAGATGCTGACGATCCTAAAATGGTAGCCTACCTTGACCTCCTCAAAAGATGCTTTTTCACGCCCCGTTTGAAGAACCCGGGATTGTAAGAAGAAGGAAACACGTGCGCGGGCAGAGCATTCCAGCTCTTTATCGTGCAACAAAGAAAGGAAGCATCGAACCGCTGAATTCGGGACTGTATGGTTTCCACCGTGTGCGGATGGCATCGCAGTCCAGCACGTGTTGTTCTGGATCTAAATGGAGAAGGTGGGATTAGTTGAAAGAGCTCCTCAGAACACTCGCCGTGGTAGAGGCGGTAAAATACAGCCAGAGAGGCAATGTCTCTACGCAGCTGCAGAGGTTCCAAGTTCCAAGCTATTAGTAATCTCAGGACTCCTAATGATACTGATGGACCACGCCGCTGCAATCTGTCGAGAGCGTCTAATCCCAGAGATGAGAGCAGTATTCCACGCAGAGGCCAGACGGCAGTCTCTCTCGTAAAAACCAAGTAAACCAAACCTTAAGGAAAGGAGGAGTAGGAAGCAGACTGGGCTTCAAAGTGCAAGCTTTGAATTTATTTTTTTATACCACTCAGGTGACAGACAAGCTCACGGCCCACCTGATGGGAAGCGGTTACCGCGGCCTATGGACGTGTGCAACACCAGGGGCGTCACACTCGCGCTGCCGACCCTGTAAAAACCTTCTAATGCCCTTCTTGAAGAACCCCATATTGTAGTCGCTTGTGAAAACCACAGCAGGGAGATCATTCCACAGCCTGAGGGTGCGCGGAATGAAGTGCCTTTCATATCTAACTGTACGCACCGTTTCTGGTCGCAACGTGTGAGGATGAATTCACTGTCTTTGGCGAGCGGTGCGATGATAGAATGTGGCCGTGGGCATCATATCAAACAATTCTTCTGAACCCACCCCGTTATAAAGGCGGTAGAAAACGCACAGGGAGGCGAAATCTCTCCTAAGGTTAAGCGGTTCCACACTGCCTGTAAGTATGGGATCGTCGACGATCTTCAGCGCCCGTCTTTGCACCGAGTCGAACGGGTCAAGTTGGTATCTAGGTGCTCCGGCAAAAAGGTGACAGCAGTACTTCATCTGGGGCCGGACTTGCGACTTATAAAGAAGTCTTTGCGCCGCAGTGAAGTACTGCTTCGCCCTGTTGAGCACTCCAAGTTTCTTAGATGCCAACTTGACCTTGTCTTCCAGGTGACTACGGTACTGGACGTCGCTGAAGATGTCGACACCGAGGATCCCGATACTTTTAGAGATATTAAGTGCTGTGTCCAGGAATTGTAGCGCTACAATAAATGGGGTTTTCTTAGCGGTGAATGCACATACTTGTGTCTTAGTGGGGTTGAATTGGACCAGGTTTAGTCCACCCCAATCGGACACTCTTGTGAGAGTAGTCTCGATTTCAGACACAAGTTGTTCGCGACTTTCTTTCACTGCGGACCTTGGGATGTTAGCTCGGCCCGTGTAAAATGCGTCCCCGGTGCCGTCGTCCGCATAGCAATGAATGGAGTCATCAGACAGCATGTCATTGATATGCAGGAGGAACAGGGTCGGAGACAGCACGGAGCCTTGTGGAACACCAGCGTTTATGTCCATGTGGTCCGAGCAGCTGCCGTCACCGACGGCTTGGATGCTTCTATTGGACAAAAAGCTGGCGATCCATTCGCAAAGTCCCTCGGGCAGTCCATAAGACGGCAACTTCGAAAGAAGACCTCTGTGTCAGACCCGATCGAAGGCCTTCGCTATATCGCGGCTGACCGCTAGTGCCTCACCTTGACTCTCGATGGCTTGCGCCCAGCGGTGTGTGAGATACACAAGAAGGTCACCGGTAGAGCGACTGTGGCGGAAGCCGTACTGTCGGTCGCTCAATAGATCGTTTCCTTCAAGGTATCTCAGGAGCTGTATGTTAATGACACGCTCCATTACCTTTGAGAGAAGGGAGGTGATAGCGATAGGCCTGTAATTGGGCGGGTCTGTTCTATCGCCTTTCTTAGGCACAGGGTGCACGAATGCAGTCTTCCACGAAGCTGGGACTTGTCTCGTGGAGTAAGAGAGCGCAAAAAGCTGAGTAAGAACAGGGCACAACTCTGAAGCACACTGCTTAAGCACCATCGCCGATATGCCGTCAGGCCCACTCGACTTGCGAACATCTAGGGACTTCAAGTCCCGCCGGACCACCCGTTGTGTGATTTTGATTTCTGGCATAGAAACACCACACCAGGGGATAGTGGGTGGCTCGGCATTCCCATCATTCATGGTCGAGTTTGACGCAAAGAGGTCACCTAAAAGACAGGCTTTCTCCCTTGCGCCATGGGCCAGATTGCCGTCGGGTTTTTGCAGCGGCGGCAGACAAGACCGACAAAAATTTCCCTCGGCAGCTTTGGCAAGCGACCAGAATGCACGACTACCAGATGGGTACCGCGCCAGCCGTTCACCAATTCTACCGATGAATTCAAATTTAGCCCTGGCCGTTGCTCTTTTACTGGATCTCGAGGCGGCAATTAATTTCCGCTTCACCTCAGTGATATTAGGATCCTTGTTAGCAAGTGCCGTGGTCCAAGCCTTATAAGCAGATTGCTTGTGAGTCTTACTTCTCTGCAAGGCCGATTAAACCACGGGCGCTTACTTGCTCCTGTTGCGATCCAGCGGTTGGGAATGTAGCATTCCATGCCCGCTAGAATCGCCTCAGTAATCTGCTGTTGCACAGGAACTTGGATCTTCAGAAGTGAAGCAGAGCCGCCTCCACGGGTACGAAGCGAAGAATTCTCGCAATCCATCACAGTCTGCCGACTTATAGTGCCAAACATGCCACCACTCGGAAGGCCGAGGTGATTGTGGCCGTGCGAGAGGCACTTGCGCCCGGACGAGGCAATGGTCTGACTTGCCAAGTGGTGCTTCCACAGTTATAAGAGTATTCATCCGGGCGCGTAGTCAGTAGAAGGTCCAGTAGAGAGCTTCTATGGGTCTCGATATCTGATATTCTAGTGATAGAATGAACCACTTGCGAGAACCCATAGGTCAGGGCAAATTTGTGAGCAGCCCTTCCCGCAAAATCAGTGCTCGAGGACCCCAGCCACTCAATGTGATGAGCGTTGAAGTCAAAGTCAAAAACCTTTTATTCTGTATAGACCATTAATACGGCACTTACAAAACGTCATAAGAATTTTTTTTATCTAATGTTTGGCAAATGGACCACCGGTTCGAAACGCGGCCCTGTCCTGAGAAGACTCCGGCAAGAAACTCAGCGGGCTGTTTTTTTTTGGTCTATCTACAAACATATTTACTTAACCTAAGTACAATATTTCATTTGAGTAGCATAGAGAGAGAGCAAACAGTTCATATCCAAGCTTGTTTGTCGTCTAAATAGTCTTCAATTTTATAGTAGCCTTTTTGGCAGAGTTTACTTTTAATTTGGCTTTTAAATTTATGAAGAGGTAAATTCTTCATTTCACTAGGAAACTTGTTGTAGAAGCGTATACAGTTACCCTGAAAGGAATTACTAATCTTGTGGAGTCGACTATTACAAACCACAAGATTGTTTTTATGCCTAGTATTTACGTTATGTATATCACAAAGCCTTAAAAAATTGGAAATGTTTCTTCTAACATACAAAAGATTTTTAAAAATATATAAGTTCCCCAAGAACACTAAGTCCGCGGTGGGGTACTGCTCAATAGCCTTGTCTGCCGACCGCTGCAGGTACTCAAACAGTTGAGTCGTTCCCAAGTCACCGCTATGAGACCTGTAAAGGCACGCATAGATACGGGTGTGACCCCCATGATCTATACGTACCCACAAAATAGACAGGTCCCTGTCTTCAAGGCCATTAAGACGGCGGCAACAAATATCATCCCGGACGTACAAGCATACCCCGGCACGCCTCAAAAAATTGTGCACGAGTTTGTACCCAGGGTACATTAGGTAGGCGGCATCGGCAGGGGATGATATTTGTGTCTCCGTTAGGAAAAACAAGTTCGGCTGAGCGGTTTCAAGGTGTTGGTGGACCGCGTCGAGGTTGGTATGCAATCCCCTGATGTTGCAAAAGTCCACTTGTAATGTGGACGAGGATGCCGCTGTCGAAATATTTTTCCTTTTACTTTTCGCCATTTTGAGAAGGGTTGGTGGGGGAGAAGGTTAAGAGAGATTCTGTGCTGATAGTGCAGGAGACAAAGCAAGACTCTATGCGACCACCGACAAGTTAGGGTTATGTGACTGGCTGGCGAGGCGGGCGGAAGGGCCCCCGGTCCCCTCCTGAATACTGTAGCCGGGTCCACTCCGGTCTCCTCCTCCGGCACGACCACAGTATCAGGCACTTTTCACAGGCAGCTGGTTCAGCCTCCTGGGGCGGAGATTATGTAGTCCCCAGGTTCGGGAACCGTTCAAGCCTGCGGGCGGCCAGCGGATAGCCGTTTCACCGGGTCTCCCTGACCGCCACGCCAGCATTTTACGCCCATACAAGTCGGTGACAATTACTAAAACCTCTGGTCTCCCCGCTGACAGCACAAAACCCCTCCAGTGAGCTCTGGCTACCCTACTTACCGCCGGGAACACAACACAAGGGTTATTATGGCCGCGGTCTTCTGTAGGGCGGAGGTACTACCCTAGTCGGACTGCTCAATTAGGACGGGAGATACCGTCGTGTCCTACCTCCTACAAAAATGCTGGATTGGCACTCAGATAAAAACATCATACTGTAGATGCAGTTAACGTATATGTACGTAGTAGCTTAGTGATTCAGGAGTCGACCCTACGATCGAGACCCTACGGTCCGGGTTTCGAATCCTGGCCATTACACTACCGAGGTGAACCCTCCTAACACAAGCTATTAAGCTTAGCTGGAGGGGCTACGGAGAATATTAGTAATTTCGGTAACTAATATTCTTTAAAAAAAAAAGAAAGTATTCTACTCGAATTGCAATTGCGTAAGTGATAATACCTCAATGGCAATAGAAAGAAATAGTTGGTCAATTGGCGAGCGGTGGACGTGAGATGCAATGCTGTTTTCTTGCTACCCACCCACTACAAACTTGATTATTTTTGCGTGATTTACTACCACAGCTTTTGCCGCAATACCGTATTTATATATATATACAGTGAACGTCGAGGACAATGATGCTCGACCTGCTTGTAAAAACTGACGAATGAATTTATGTGCCACCATAAATGTGGTTTTTGTACTGATTTTGAAACTATTATTACATGAGTTGGGTATAAGAAAATAAATTTTTAAAAGCGGTGTAGGGTTCCGTAGCAGCAAGTGACATAATAATGCTATTTTTAAATTTTATATTTGATTTGATTGAATGAAAGGTAAATTGCGGACAGACAGACATGACGAATCTATAAGGGTTCCGTTTTTTGCCATTTTACAACGGAACCCTAAAAAGGCGACAGCTGCAGGGGCACTTCTTCTTGAATTTATATCACAGTGTAGGTACTTAAAAATGTGTCCTCCATGAGCGCAGGCCTGGGGGTGGCGGGTGAGGCCGCCTGTCACCCCAGCAGAAGCAGGCCGGGACGGTGGGGCGACTAGCGCCCCTCCCCCAAACCGGGCCAAGACGGGGACACCGTGGTTCCCAAAACCGAGGGGGCCATCTCGAAACCGGAGATGGCCCAGGGTCAGTCGGGGAGCGAGGGATATGCTCTATGGGCAACCTTACACCCCGGCGTCTGTAGACCCGAGACGGCTTGCGGTTTTAGTCGGTTCAAACCCGACATAACCGCCCTCGCTGGCCGGCGGGGGGGTATCCGAAGGGATTTCCGCACGAAAAAAAAAAGTTACTTAAAAATGTACAGCAGGTTTATCAGCACTTACATAGTCTTTGGTACGAGTGACGTAACGTCGTCGCTTGAATACAGTCGAGAATACGAAATTAAAAACAACTCTTGTTTATTTGTCTGTGACTCATGAAATCCTATAATCAATGTGTCATACTAATGTTTTACATTCAGTAGTTGCCGAACACTAACAAAACAAACGAACGGTTAATTGATGTATATTTTTTTATATAAATAGCCAATGCCCGCGGCTCCGCCTGGGCGAAGGTAGGTTATCGTTTTTTGGTCATAACTCCGGTTCTGCAATAATTGCAATTGCAATCAAACATACAGCAGATTTTAAGTCTGACTGAAAACCGCACCAAAATCTGTTCGGTAATTTTTGCTCCCATCGCGAACAAACAGACATGTATACCAAAAAATATAGTTTTCATCCCTCTTGTTCGGAAAGTTTAATTTTCATGGCCGGGTGGAAAGTTGCTTATTTCATCCCTAGGGTGGAAAGTATTTTTTTTTAAATTTTAAGTTTTGCCATGGAGTCCATGATAATTAAGTTACGTCATAATGCCTTGATTTAATTACGCTTTTTTTACATGGCCGCCTCGATGCACATCTCATCTACAATGTAACCAATAGATTCGATTTTCAAAACTTTTCTAATGTTGGCAGTATGTACGTGAATTATAACTTTTTTTTCAGAAAAGTTTGTTAAATATTTAGCGGGAAAACGAGATTCAATATAAATAAATACCTTGTGTTAATTGTGGTTAAAAATGGTTTCGGAAAGTGATTCCAGTGACATGGATATTAATTTAACTCCCGATGAGATTAAAGAACAGGCAAAAGCTGTTGTTATTAATCTATTTCCAATTTTACTTTAAACTTTGACTGATTATCAATATACCTACCTGTTTCATTAAATGTGTGTGTAGTATTTTAATTTCCTCACATAGTCGAAATGAAAAGTAGTGTTTAACTCGGGTGAATGTCACCCATTTCCCCCTCGAATTATTGGCCAGAATATCTCGAGTAAAATGGCTGACTTTCAACCCTTGTGTAACAATTTACTATTTGTGTTCAGACTCGTTCATTTGACATAGCCCCATAACCCATTGTTTTAATATAATCAATGTACCGAAACAAGTAATTTACAATTTTATAATAGTATACCTAGATCTTCAGAGAACAATTTTTTTTTCAATTATTGTTTATTATTTTATGTAAAGTTTTAGAGTTAAGGCGGTTGATAACTTAGAATGTGCTAAGCTAATACCTAACGATGGCGACTATACAAAAAACCTCCATTTTACGTGCCACAAGGACCAGTACTTGGCCCCTTTTCTGTGTGGTGTATTAGTTTTTTTTATTGTAGCATATAATAATTATTATTATCTTACCAAGGGCATTATTCTGTTTCGCAACAAGTTTTAATCACAGTCATAACGTGAATAGGTCACCAACTACTACTATATAGAATACAACCGCATTCAATTGTTTAATATAGAAGAACTTGTGTAAAGCTAAGCCAACTTATATATGCCGAAGACAGGCTGAAGTGATTTAGAAAAAGTTGAAAAGCGGTTTTTACCAAAAGTCCCTGGTAACTACTACCGCCCTACTCGCCCCGTGTAGGTCGGTTATCGTTTTTAGGGTTCCGTTGCCAAATGGCAAAAAACGAAACCCTTATAGATTCGTCATGTCTGTCTGTCTGTTCGTCCGTATGTCACAGCCACTTTTATCCGAAACTATAAGAACTATGCTGTTGAAACTTGGTAAGTAGATTAACCGCATTAAGATTTTCACACAAAAATAGAAAAAAAAAATTGGGGGTTCCCCATACTTAGAACTGAAACTTATTTTTTTTTTCTCAAACCCATACGTCACATACGTGGATAGGTCATAGGATATCTATAGATATGTCTTCAAAAATTATATGGTGATTTCTAATATATTTTTTTTTTCTAAACTGAATAGTTTGCGCGAGAGACACTTCCCAAGAGGTATAATGCGTGTCCCCCCCCCCCTGTAACTTCTAAAGTAAGGGAATGATAAAACTAAAAAAAATATATGATGTACATTACCATATAAGCTTCCACCGAAAATTGGTTTGAACGAGATCTAGTAGGTACGTAGTTTTTATACGTCACAAAACTTAAACAGCAATTTACCTTTCATTTAATCAACTCAAATATAAAAATTTTACTTGCTGCTACGGAACCCTTCATGGGCGAGACCGACTCACACTTGGCCGGTTTTTTAATCATATCTTCGGTTCTACTAAACCAATTGCAATCAAACATAACACCTTTTTAATGGAAAAAACCGCATCTAAATCCGTTTAGTAGTTGCGTCCATCGCTTAGAAACAGACAAGAATGCCAAAAAAATATTTTACGTTCATTTAACTTAACCCAAGTATTTTTTTTAAATATCTCCAGTGTACAGGCACTACTAATTTATAATTTTATAATAGTACCTACTTTGTTTTCGGATCTCCTCATACTGTCCCAGATAAAACAACCAGCGCGGTTTCCCAGGCAGGCCCTAGGAACCGGAGGCTGTATGGGTCGGCGACAGCGGCGACATTTATGAACCACTGTGCCGTGCCATGCTCTGGAGCAGAAGGCCCTTAGCATGGCTACCGTGGCCCACGTTCACCTGCAGGATGCGGAGTTGAGGATTTATTATGGAGTCCGCATCCCGCTGCGAACTGGAGGCCGAAGGCCCTGGCTTTCCCCCGGAAGGTTCCGGCTTCGGCTCGGGCTGAACCGACTAAAACCGCACGCCGTCTCGGGTCTACAGACCTATAGCGGATTATATTTTTAGATTTCAGATTTTATTTTTTCAGCTGATTATTAATTGTGATACGATTATTAATTCTGATACATTACTTTCGCAGCGCCAAACTAGGGCAGAGCTCCTCGATCAAATTGAAACTGGAATCAGGAAGAAAGAGGAAGAAAGACAACACAACGGCCGACACCAGGCAGTCGTCGTTCGTTATGTGAACTTTTGCGCCCTCGGAGTGTTCTCGTTAACCGTCATTCTGAGTGTGTTTATGCTTGTACATGGAATTGTAGTGATGCTTGTGCCGTTCTTGTAAGTATTACATTTGCATTTTTATAAGTAACTAGCTGATGGCTCCGGCTCCGCCCGCGTGAAGGTCGATTTTTTATACCACTTAGGTGGTAGACAAACACGACCCACCTGATGGGAAGCGGTTACCGTTGCCTATGGACGTGAGCAACACCAAGGGCGTCACACGCGCGCTGCCGACCCTGTAGAAACCTTTTAATGCCCTTCTTGAAGAAACTTATATTGTAGTCGCTTGGGAAAACCACAGCAGGGAGATCATTCCGCAGTTTGAGCGTGCACGGAATGAAGTTTCTTTCATATCTTACTGTGCGCACCGTTGCCGGTTACAATGTCTGACGATGAATTCCCTGTCTGTGGCGAACGGTGCGATGGTAGAATGTGCCCGTGGGCATTCACCGAACAATTCTTCTGAACACATACCATTATATAGGCGGTGAAACACGTACAGAGAGGCAAAATCTCTCCTATTGCTGAGAGGTTCCACACTGCCTGAAAGCACGGGATCGTCGACGATACTCAGTGTCCGTCTTTGCACCGAGTCAAACGGGTCAAGCAAGTATACAGGTGCCCCGGGAAAAAGGTGACAGCAGTACTCCAGTACTCCATGTGAGGCCGGACTTGCGACTTATATAGAAGAAGTCTTTACTCCGCGCAGTGAAGTACTGCTTCGGCCTGTTGAGCACTCCGAGTTTTTTGGATGACAAATTGACCTTGACTCAGTGAACGAAAAAACTTTTTTTCGTTCACTGCCTTGACTGCAGTACTGGGCATTGCTGCATTGCGCCGAGGATCCCGATACTTATGAAGATGGCGAGTGGTGTGTTCAGCAATTGTGGAGCTACAATGAATGGGGTTTTCTTAGCGGTGTGTGCACATACTTGTGGCTTAGTTGGATTGAATTAGGCTAGATTTAATCAATCGGACACTCTTGTGAATGTAGTCTCGATTTCAGACACATGTTCTTCGTGACATTCCTCCACTGCGGACCGAGCGATGCTAGCACGACCCGTGTAACATGCGTCCCAGAGGGGTCATCAGACAGCATGTCTTTGATTTGCAGCAGAAACAGGGTTATCGGTTTTTGGTCATAATCCCGGTACTATTCAACCAATTGCAATCAAACATACAAAAATTCGTTCAGTAGTTTTTGAGTCCATCGCGAACAAACAAATAAGAATTCCAAAAAAAATGAGTATTTATTATTAAGTATTTATAATATTTTTGAGTACAGAAACGTTCATTTAACATAACCCAAGTACATTTCGTTTTATAGACAACTAATTTACAATTTTATAATAGTACATCTACTTACCAAGTTTCAACAGCATAGTTCTTATAGTTTCGGAAAAAAGTGGCTGTGACATACGGACAGACAGAGAGACATGACGAATCTATAAGGGTTTTGCCATTTGGCAACAGAACCTTAAAAAGTAGTCGCTTGGGACAACCACAGCAGGGAGATCATTCCACAGCCTAAACGTGCGCGGTATGAAGTTCCTTTCATACCTCACCTCCCTTACCAGTGTTTGCTCGGTTCAAGGGCTCAGTTGCAAAGTATGAGGATGAATTTCCTGTCTGTGACGAGCGCTGCGATGACAGCTTACCACGCTGTTCCTCACTTGGATTTCTCCTTATTTCAGATATGTATTCGTAAGATGCTGCATATCAAGACACTATAAAGAGAAACTCAAGAATAGTTACTACGAACTGTACAAGATGAGAGAAGATAAGAGAATGGTGTTGGATGACGTCAAGAGCAATGAAACTTACATGGTAACTATTGATATTTTTACTTTTTTTTATACACTTATGTACATGTCTTAAAAATAACACATAACGTAACTTCACGCCTGTATCCCGGAAGGGGTAGGCAGAAGTGTATTACACACCCACGATTCGCCAGTTATGTTAAGGTCCCAATGTAATAGGGGGCGAGGCTATTGCCATCTACGGGGCATATTATTAAGCGAGCGATAATTAAGGTTTATTAAAGCACATAACTATGAAAAGTTAGAGGTGTGTGCCCGGGGGCGACTGGGGATCGACTGGGGAAGACGAGACCTCTTCTCAGCAGTCACCGCTTTTTTTTCTTAAAAATAGTTGAAAGAAACTTCCTTTATATTCACCCCAGCGCCAATTCCGGTAGCATCCATCATCCAAGCTTGCACTTTGGACCGCTTTCTTACACTTTCTCTCGATTTGGCTTATCATGACTTTTACGGGAGCGACTGCTGTCTGACCTCCCAACACCAGGTGGAAAGCCTGTGCCAGAGCCTGGTGTACCGGCTTCTAGGTGAAGACTTGGGCTGCATAGATCTCGGTGGGAATATACTTACACTAAAAGTAGACATTGTCAATTCTATTCTTTAACAGACTGTATCATAATTTTGTGTTACAGGTGGCAAAAGAACTCCTAAGCCAGTACGGCGCTCCTGAAGACCACTGGAATGCGCGGAGTCCGATAAATAATGTGCCCGTTGATTCTAGTAGAAAGCCCGACGAAGACGTCACTGTTAACATGCTTTGAGAGTCCGCAAGTTATCGAATGAAAACAACTTCATTACAAAGAAAAACAAAATTCATGAAAAGCAAGTTATGAGACGCTCCTTGTCGTCTACAAAAATACTAAGAACTGGGTACCCTTCAGTAGATTATCCAGAATACCAGCAGCATTCCCGCGTTGAATGGCCATAGAAAGTCTACTCGGGAAATTTGGGAACATGTGACAGTAAAACTTCATCCAGCGCCATCTAGCGATAGCGAGCTGAACTGCAACGATACTTCTAATCCTGCATTGCGCAATTGATATTGAATGGCATAGTGATGCCAACTATCAAACATACAACATCGCCACGTCAATATTTGTTGTATGGGATCCTACTAATATGTTCGGAGCTCAAACCAACCTCACCAGCTAGCTGCTAAGTTGTTCGGAGCTCAAACCAACCTCACCAGCTAGCTGCTAAGTTGTTCGGAGCTCAAACCAACCTCACCAGCTAGCTGCTAAGTGGTACACTTGCTGGTACCTCGTGGGGTTGGGGAGTCAGACTACAGACATTTCCGTAAAAGTCAAATAAATCAAATTTTGAAATAGTGGTTAATATGTGCGGGACCCACGCCAACCTCACTTGCTAGCTTGTACAACTGCCGATCAACGGACGAGGCTTTTGTCATTCCACTCGGAGTTGAGGGGTCAGACGGCAGTCGGTCCCGTAATAACCAAATACATGAAACAATATTAAAAAGTAGGTAATCGGACCCCGGGGTCCGAGGTGAAGGCCTAGGAGCCCATTATGATTATGGTGATGAGTGATACTAATGGCACAAATATTGACGGCCGTGGAACGTACGAGAATCTCGGGTTAATTCGGTCTCGACGTCAATCGCGAGTGCCATTTGACGATATAACGTAATTATTGTTGCGAGTGACCCTTCAAACCTACAACTAAGTATTTATTACTATACGGAATGTATTTGAAGATGTGTAATTCTTAATAATGTCACCAAAACACCTATTAAAAAGTGCGGCTTTTCTATAATAAAACATTAGTCTAACATTAATATTAGAAACGAATAGACCATTAGTCTATTCGTTTCGTTGGATTGTTTTTTTTTTAACTTAGCATTTGACTGTATAAAAAGTTTAGGTATGGTATTCTCATATACATACATACATAAATACTGGGTACTGACGTATACCCAAATACTACTTTTATATATTTTTGACCTTAAAATTAATCAATCGGATCGGTTTTAAGGGTAAACATGTTACTAATAAAGCAATCGCTTGCATATTTACAATTGTAATAATTAAAAATTAAGGTGGCATGACATTTATGCCTAATGATATTTCCAAACTAATACAATGAACAATATTTTTAATCTTAATACTAACGATAAGATTATATTCGTTTCGTACACAGCAAATACAAAGAGTTGTTGTAATTAGATATCTGTTATGAAACAACAGGACATGTGGTGAGGCCACACTTACTGCGATGACTTCAGGGCCCACTTGAGAATCACAATAGCTTACACTTTATTTTTTTTGTCGTGCGGAAATCCCCTCGCCGGCCAGCGAGCGATTATGACGGGCTTGAACCGACTAAAACCGCTCGCCGTCTCGGCTCTTTAGAAGCCGGGGTGTAAGGATGCCCATTTCCCTTGCACCCTCTGGTTTCGAGATGGGCCCCTCGGGTTTGGGAACCACGGTCTTGCACCAGCAGGGGCAGGGGGGGGGGGCGCTAGTCGCCCCGCAGTCCCGGCCTGCTTCTGCTGGGGTGACAGGCGGCCTCACCTGCCACCCCCAGGCCTGCGCTCATGGAGGACGGAGGTCCATAAGCGACCTCCGGCGTCTGAGTGGCTCTGCCATAGTTGCTTACACCTCCTTCTCTTTGTATTTGCTCTATGAATTCCAACTATATTTTTATGTGCGTTCGCAAAGAATTTATGTACGTGTTTGTGTTTATTTTTTTGTTGTTGTATGTGTGTTGTACAATGTTGAACATTGGTCTATACTCAAGGTGCTATATTAGTATTAGGTAACTCAAAATGTATATTTAAATTTTTACTAGCTGATGCCCGCGGCGCGCGCGGAGTTTGGTTATTGTTATTTGGTCATATCTCCGGTTCTACTTGACCAATGGCAATCAAACACACGGAGGGTTTTAAAGACTTAACGTTTCTAATAGAAAAAACAAACTCAAAATCTATTCAGTAGTTTCTACGTCCATCGCGAACAAACAGACAAGAAGTTCAATGTGTTCAAAATTGTTCATTTGCCATAACCCAAGTATTTTCTGTTAAATATCCAGACAAATAATTTCATATATTTTATAATAGTATACTTAGGTAGATAAAAGATCCTCTTATGTCTCATTTGCAAGCATAAACACTTTCCCAAGCAAAGGGGGCATGCCACCCTAACTCGTACACTCTAACGGAAACATTTAATATATTTATTGAACCAGTAGAAATCCCTTTAACTGAACTGGGTTCTCAAACTTAGCTCAATATTTTATGTTAATTATTAATAATTAGAGATGAAACGGATATCCGGTAACTATCCGGTATCCGGCCTATCCGGCCTTGTTTTCACTATCCGGCCGGATACCGGATAATAACTCAGTATCTGGCCGGATTATGAATAGTAAAATTTAAAAAAAATCTCATTATTTTACACAAGGAAAATCATACCACAATAGGTTATACGTCAAAAAAATTTATTTTACTAATTAGTTTAGTAATTTAACAAGTGGCAAATTTTCGTGAATGAATACCAAATTTTCCGCATTTGTTGGTAAGAGGCGACTCCGCTTGACTTCGTATACCGGACCAGTTTCTGAAAATAGCCTTTCGCTGTAAACGCTACTGCCAGGTCCTGAATGATACATTCTAGCAAATCTTGACAACTGCGGGTACTGATTCAATGCGGGCGCCAAATGTATGGATTGCGATCGATTCGAGAAGTCTTTAAGAAAAAGTCGTTAGCAATTGAATTTTGTTTTTTTTGATCGCGACAATCACTACTGTTATCCTTCGCCACTTCATTGAAACAGTTCCATAAGCAAGTGTCATGAGCTTCACGTATGAAATTGGATCCAGTTTCTTTCATTCGTTTAGAAGGTGTTGAAAACGGCGATGTTCTATTATTGTCAGAAGAAGGCTCGTCGTAAGAGTTTTTTATATAATCTATCATGATTTTTTTTAAAGGGCCGAATATCCGGTAGCCGGATACCCGGCGCTCCGGCCTCGCAACTTGCCGAATATCCGGTATCCGGCCAAACCACTATCCGTTTCATCTCTTTTAATAACCTTAAGTAGAAGAATTATAATATTGACATCTATAAATTTGCCATCCGTGCCATTTGTTACCCGATCGCACTACTTTTATCCTGCTTTTGCGCAGAAAGCATAGATGTCGCTATTTTGGTTCAACACTCAAGGCTGGCAGCGGATCTCGAGTAATTTGTACAGTAAGCTATTGTTCGTCACATTTGTCACACAACACTATTTATAAATATATTACAGAATATATTTATAAATAGTGTTTATTTAATGTGACGGTCACGAAATTTGGTCGCAAATATAAAATTATTTTTATAAGTAGTATGATAGGTCTACATTTCTTTTTTTTTTTTTTTTTTTATCGTGCGGAAATCCCTTCGGATACCCCCCCGCGTGCCAGCGGGGCTCGGTTATGTCGGGCTTGAACCGACTAAAACCGCACGCCGTCTCGGGTCTACAGACGCCGGGGTGTAAGGTTGCCCATAGAGCATATCCCTCGCACCCCGACTGACCCTGGGCCATCTCCGGTTTCGAGATGGCCCCCTCGGGTTTGGGAACCACGGTGTCCCCGTCTTGCCCCGGTTTGGGGGAGGGGCGCTAGTCGCCCCACCGTCCCGGCCTGCTTCTGCTGGGGTGACAGGTGGCCTCACCCGCCACCCCCAGGCCTGCGCTCATGGAGGACGGAGGTCGTTAAGCGACCTCCGGCGCCTGAGTTGCCTGCGACGCGCGGATGATACCGCAATACCCACTTTTTATTTTTTACCAAAACTATTTTATATTTATGTACCTATATGTTGTTGTATATAAATTAGTATTATAATAAATACTATAATTTTGCTACAAAACCAAGGTTTTAGTGTATTTAAAAGCATACGCCGTTTCCTCCTTTACCCTCAATCCAAATTTTTGTTTGATGTGGGTGTGGAGTCCCGGGGTCGGACTGTAACTAGAGGAACCAATGAGTAAACTAAGATTTGTGAACCAAGCTATTCACCAACGCACTGAAGGACGTTTTGAAAACACTGGATTTGACTGGGGAAGGAATAAACTGAAAAACATAGGTAAACAGTAAGTAACTAGGTAGGTACAACATCGTCATAGTTGTAGAGTCACTGAAGCAGCTGGGTGATATGCTGCATAGCCTGAGGAGTAACTGATGCATAGGATTCTCATATTGGACAAGAATCATGTTTAAATCATCAATCAATTATGTTTAAACCCAATCTAGAAGCTTCAAATTACTTATAGTGTCATCTATTGGTGAGTACCAAGCAATTCGCAAGTTGCGATAACTGTTTTTTTCTTGAGTTAATAGATGTCGCAACCATCGAAATAACTACGTTTATCAGTGATATTGTCGGAAGTTTACGCGAATGTCACACATTGAAATAAAACTATTTTTAACGGATTTATTTGATGTTATTTTATATTTTATATTGATCCCGACGTTTCGGTTGCTTGTCAGCAGCCATGAGTCTCCCCGTGACCATGGCTAATCTAATATCATCAAATAAATCGCGATAGAATCCGTTAAAAATAGTTTTATTTCAATACGTTTATCAGTGATACAGTCAACTTCCACGGCTGTCTGTTAACCTATCACTGGTATTTAGTGGGGTTTCGAAGGATTAAAATGGGTGTAGTAGGAGTGTAGGACCAAGATATTTGGGCCCAAGCCAACTTCACGTGCAAGTTGGTACACATGCTGATTGACGTACGATTGCAGGCGGTCCTCTTGAGGTTGGGGAATCAGACTCAGACTGCAGGCGCTCCAGTTAAAATCAGTCAAACAGTATTCAAATTCTATTAGTTGGTATAATGGTGTTATACCAACCTGTTTCATAGCGTACACAGTCCATTAATAGGTGGTGGAATATTAGGCTATTTTAAAATTATATTATGTCAGGATTTAAGCATCTTGCATATTATATTATTAGTTCTGTGGTTAAAACTAAATTATAGTTTAAATATTTTATGAACACACTTCTTAGGGTTATTAATAACACTCCGCTGTCTGTCTGTCCGTCTGTCACCAGGCTGTATCTCATGAACAGTGATAGTTAGATAGTTGCAATTTTCACAGATGATATATATCTATTGCCACTATAACAACATATACTAAAAAACAGAATAAAATACATATTTTAGCTCCCATAGAACAAACGTGCGATTTTTGCTCGTTTTTGCTCGATATTGATAACAGCAACAGGTATACGCTTGAAATATTCATATAATATTTAGTTACATATTCAGGTGATTTTTTTGCAGTTTTATGGTATGGAACTCTTTGTGCGCGAGTCCGACTCGCACTTCGCTAGTTTTTATTTCACATGTTTTACCTACTTACCTAATTTGTTGTTTTACCTACCAATAAACGTTCCAAACTTTTAGGGTGACATTCTTCTAAGTGTTAAAATGGCCAACGGTCGTTATGTAAAAAAAGTTGTTTTTTTTTACCATTATGTAACAAAGATCAAGTGTCCAAGTAGTGTAACGTTAAACTATACATATTTTCTTGTTTCAATTTTTCTTGTTTCAAACAAATAACCAATTCGTAGTAGATCAAGCTTAAATTGTTCTCTGCCGATGTGTGACAGAGAGAACGCTCTACAAAACAAGTTGAATTCCTGAGACGAGCTCAGCCGAATACAAGGGATTTTCGATTTAGCGATTTTTTTTTTGCGATTTTTTTTATCTTGCAATTGTTCACCCCAGCACGAATCTATTACCGAAAACAGCAACTCGATAGCTCATCTCCTTCATACCCAAAACCGTGACAGAAAATTGGCAACGACGACGTCGACGACAACTCGATAGCAATAGGGCTTTTCTAAAGAAAATCCCTAAAAAGCGGTTGTGTAAACCACCAATCTAAGTTGGTCTTTTACTCTGCTTTCCGACCGCAACCTGTCAAATCTTGAGTTAGGGTAGGTAAGTACTCGGAGATGGCCCTGGGTCAACCGGGGTGCGAAATTAAATGCCTTATGAGCCACCTTACACTCCGCCGTCTGACGGCGTGCGGTTTTAGTGAGTTCGAATCTGACATAAACACCCCCGCTAGCCGGCAATCCGAGGGGATTTCCGCACGTGAAAAAAGTTTGAACTGTAATTACTTAGTACCTTTTTTTTTTCTTCGTGCGGAAATCCCTTGTAATTAATAAATAAAACTAAGTAAGTAGGTAGGTAGGTATATAGTAATATAAGTAGCTGTAATAGGACCCCACGAAGACCTACGGGCCCAAGCCAACCTCACCTGCAAGCCGGTATACCTACCTGCTAATTGACGGACAAGCTCGTTCGGAGACTTCCCTCTCGGGGTTGGGAGGTCAGCCGATACCTAGTCGCTTCCATAAAAGGCATATAAGCCCAATCACGAGGATACATGTGATATCGGTATAATTGAATGTAAACATTTACTGGTGTTATAAATTTGATGACACAAATTTGTCACAAAATTCGGCCGGGTGGGTACAACCATGCACGATTGCGAAAAACCCTCCATAGTAATCCAATTTCGGTTTGATTGCGTTCAGGGGTCAGCAAGTGCATAGCCTTGCAGGGGGATTGTGGTCGCAACACTACGCTCCTCTTCTGATGAGGCCGTCAAGCTGAGTGCCACCATTGTTAACATGGTACGTGTATGTAATGGTGACCCTCTTTCCTGAGACTTTACCTTCAGCTTACCATCAGCCGAGGTGAAGTCAAATTGACGTGTCCTATATATATTAAAAAAAAAACAAACAGGAAAATGGCATCACTACCAAGCCACAGACAGAAAGTAAAAAGTTAAAACATTAAAAAATTAAAGATCTTTTTGCCAACAGCTGACCTATTTTATACTCATCAGATCAACGTCTTACAACATACAATAAAATTCTAAAATACCTTCTCAAATATTTGTTCTTCATTTAGGAGATTAGACAGCGTCTCATCATTCTGTTATCTCAACAGATAACACTACCATCAAATATTTCACAATCTGTGCTACCATAGATAATGAATGAAACATGGCTGACATATCACAAATTAAATAAGTAAGTTTATGTGTTTGGAGCAAGTTATATATTTGTTTATACAACGTATTGGGTGTTTGATCATTTAGCTAACATAATATTAAGTGCCTACGTGTTGATAACATGTTCCGTGAACATAAAAATATATGGGAGGTAGGTAGGTTAGGCAGGTACCTACCTTATTCCAAATCGGGGCAAGACGGGGACACCGTGGTTCCCAAACCCGAGGGGGCCGTCTCGAAATCGGAGATAGCCCAGGGTCAGTCGGGGTGCGAGGGAAATGCCTTATGGGCAAACTTACACCACGGCGTCTGAAGACCCGAGATGGCGTGCGGTTTTAGTCGGTTCAAGCCCGACGTAACTGCCCCCGCTGGCCGGGGGGGGGGGTCTAATTTTGACCAACTTTGCCGTGCAGTTGGTCAAACGCTGCACCCCTATTAAAACATGTATTGAAAGATAGATGTATTTAAGATAGAAAGATGTATTTAATGGTGTAGAGGGCCAACATCCTTGAGGCCCAAGCCAACTTCACCTGCAAGTTGGTGCACCTGCTAAACAACGGACGAGGCTCTGGCACAAGCTGACCTTTCAGGGTTGGGAGGTCAGACGGCAGAATTTGGATGCGACTGAGGAATCGCTATGAGGATGATGATAGAAAGATTATTTAATACTTACAATATAATTTTACTAATGCTTAATAATGTGATTAGGAACATTCAGTCAAAAACGTTTGAAAAGTTGGTCAAATGCAGTTTTGATACTATACGTACCTAGGGAATGACGTTTTATCAAATGAAGGTGGCTGGCATGCTGGTCCTGCCGTTCTATACCTTTTTTTTCGTGCGGAAATCCCTTCGGATACTCCCGGCCGCGCCGGCCAGCGGGGGTGGTTATTGCCGTTCTATACCCATAGAAAAGGTGAGGTGTGGATTATCGAAACGCTCGCTACATCATAGGTAGGCGGTCGACGGAAATACTGACGCGTTCCACGTCAATTTCCAACCCCAAAACAAGTAATTGCATATAATTCAATGAAATTTTTAAGCAATAGCAAAGCGGCGATAACCTAGTGGCGTACGTAACGGACTGCTGAGACGAGGTCTTGAGTTCGATCCCCAGTCGCCCCGGGCACACACTAAGAAATTGCAGATAATGACTAATAAAATAACGCATGCACACGCTACGCGAGCGACCGATCTTCCGCCTGCTGTGCCCAGCATTTCCATCAAGTGTAGCGTAGACCTCTTTGATTATATAATCAAAGGTAGACCTATACATATGTCTACACCACTACAAAGGCTCTAGGATTAGATAGATAAGGTATATAATATCTATGCCTACTTCGCTATTTTTACCTACGACGTAAGAATAATTATCAATACAATACGTAGTAAATATTAAAACACGTTGGGTACGCGATAATAATTTTGTTTGTTTATTGATGTGTATATTACAATAGATTATAATATTATATACTTAAGTACGCACCAAAGCGGCACCAGCGCAGCGCGTGCTAGGTTGTCGGACTTTTTAGGACTCCAACTAAGCATAATAAGAATAGGCACATAGGTATTATAGGTATAGGTACACAATATCTAAAACATTATACATAGATAAAACAATTCTTCCGATTTCCTTCTTGAATTCCTTCTCTTCTCTTCTGTTCTGCGGTGTTCATGGCGAGCCGTCATCCGTTCATAAAGAGAGCAACTCCATGACAGTGTTTACTGGCAATACTGTCGACGGATAGCTCTCTTCATTAACAGATTATAGGCTTCTTCTTTTTTCTTATATTACTTCTTTTTCATCTTCTTTAGTTACTATCTTCTTTCTTGCATCTTCTGTTTATACCTTTTATTTCTATATACTTACATGTTACTAGACTGGCTGCACGGAACAAAAAGATTTGACCAGTAATAATTCGCCACTATTGGTTGGTTGCTGTCATACAGATAACATTACAAAATAACACGCTAAGGCTATACAGTTTGGTGTTAAAATCAATCAATCGAGAGCAACCAATAATGGATTAGCAGTATGGTGGACCTGAAGTTCCCAAGTGCAAGCTTTGGAAGCAACTGGAACTGGCGCTTCCATGAAGAAGAAGATATAAGGTATATGTAGTTACTGATTACCATCATGATCTTAACGTTATTCCCAAATACTTCTATGTATACTAGACAAGTTCAGAACCAAAAGTGTGTCACACTTCGGGTGTGAGGCGGGAACGAGAGAGGGGTACGCTGCCGTCCTCAAGCTAAAAGGCGGCTAAGTGACGTCAATGTTCACATCTTAACTTTGAACATTTACTTATAGATTTCAATAGCAACTTTAGTCTCCTAAATGCTCAAATATATACCCATTCACTGTTAAATGACATCTTAATTGCAGATTTATAGAAAATACTAGCATAGGTTTTAAAATATGCCGTAATTTTTCAGCTCTATCTCGAAATTTGCTTTTTCACTTAGTCGCTTTTTTGTTAGAGGACGGCAGTACGGGATGCCTCACCATATATTAATAATTTTAGCGCCCTTACACTACTTTACAATCGACAGATGGTCTCATTTAAAATAAATTTGATATAGTCTGTGGCTATGACAGCTACAAAAAGTAGCGCCAAAGTTGTCTCCAGTAGCGACCAAAAATCTATATCATTTTTAGGGTTCCGTTGCCAAATGGCAAAAAACGGAACCCTTATAGATTCGTCATGTCTGTCTGTCTGTCCGTCCGTATGTCACAGTCACTTTTTTCCTAAACTATAAGATCTATGCTGTTGAAACTTGGTAAGTAGATGTATTCTGTGAACCGCATTAAGATTTTCATACAAAAATAGAAAAAAGACAATAAATTTTGGGGGTCCCCATACTTAGAACTGAAACTCAAAAATTTTTTTTTCATCAAACCTATACGTGTGTGGTATCTATGGGTAGGTCTTCAAAAATGATATTGTGGTTTCTAATATAATTTTTTTCTAAACTGAATAGTTTGCGCGAGAGACACTTCCAAAGTGGTAAAATGTCTGCCCCCCCCCCTGTAACTTCTAAAATAAGAGAATAATAAAACTAAAAAAAATATATGATGTACATTACCATGTAAACTTCCAACGGCAATTGGTTTGAACGAGATCTAGTTTAGTTTTTTTTTAATACGTCATAAATCGTAAACTGCAATTTACCTTTCACTCAATCAACTCAAATATAAAAATAAAATAAAAAAAACATCATTATGTTACTTGCTGCTACGGAACCCTTTTAATGGGCGAGTCCGACTCGCACTTGGCCGCTATTTTTTTTTTTTGTTCCCGACGGCCATCTAGTATATATAGAAGTTATTGGTTATTCCCACTTGCGTCCGAGAATTCGACCTCGAAGCCTTCTCTATTATTATTATTATATTCTCATACTCCTTCTCCTTTAGGTTCACTTTATACGGTTTTTATGGAAGCGACTGCCGTCTGACCTCCCAACCCCGAGAGGAATGCCTGCGCCTGAGCATCGTCCGTTAATTAGCAGATGAGGTCGACTTGGGCCCCAATATCTTGGTGAGGTCCCACACACCCTTAGTTACTGATTACCAATGCGCTTTCTTGAATCCAAGATATCTTATTTATATAGGACAATACCTTTTTTTTATTTTTTGTGCGGAAATTCCTTCGGATACCCCCCCCCCCCCCCGCCGTCCAGCGGGGGCGGTTATGTCATGCTGGAACCGACTAAAACCGCACGCCGTCTCGGGTCTACAGACGCCGGGGTGTAAGGTTACCCACAGAGCATATCCCTCGCACTCCGACTGACCTTGGGCCATTCGCAGTGTCCCCTCTGATAAGAGCAGAGGGGTACCTGGAGCGACCCCCCCCCCCCCCCGCGGGCATTGCAGGCCCGCCATCCCCCGACCCCCTCGTGCAATGGGGTCAGCTGGCCCTGAAAAGGGCCGGTTGGTCAGACTCTTGGCCGTTGACGTTGACACCAGCTACTCCAGAGGAGCAATCAATGATGCGTCATCGCCCACGTTGCCCAGGGTGCACCAAACTTGGAGGTGATCCAACCAGTCGCACCCCTCCAACCAGTCGCACCCCTCCAACCAGTCGCACCCCTCCAACCAGTCGCACCCCTCCAACCAGTCGCACCCCTCCAACCAGTCGCAACCCTCCAACCAGTCGCACCCCTCCAACCAGTCGCACCCCGATAGGACAATACCTGTAACAAGAGAGAATTACGATAAATCAATTTTGAGCAATAAGGTAGGTAGTTAAAGAAAACTTTGAGTAGATACACTATAAAACAATTGAGTCGGTAGCTTAGTGGTTAAGGAGTCGACCTTACGATCCAGAGGTCTCGGGTTCGAATCCTGGCCATTATACTACCGACGTGAACCCACTCCTAACACAAGCAATTTAGCTTAGTTGGAGGGGTTAGGGGGAATATTAGTAATTTCGGTTTTTAATATAAAAAAAAAAAAAAGTTTAGATTGGTGACCGAAGTGAAGTTATGTTTGATTCTAATTATATGTAAAGCAGAAGGCGGGTGGATGGGGTAATGGAGCGATTCATACCACGAGTTAAACGGACCGCGGTTCGAATCGCACCAAGTCACTTTTGAAATGGGGTGATTCATACCATGGTATTATGCATCGCATGCATTTTTTATCACTTTTGTGCATGACTGTTTTTTAATAATAAATTGTCCCTAAACACAGATTAATAATAAATTGTCCCTAAACACAGATTAATAAATAGTTACTACGTAACCCTAACTTGGTATGAATCGCCCAATAAACTTTTTTTGGACCAATCGCGAATTGGACCAATCGCGCCTGAATAAAATATTAGACTAGGAGTTACTGTGCCAAGAGGGACAGTTAATTAATACTATTATTACTTAGTTGATAGGTACATAGATAGTGGGGTGTGTGTTGGGTAACCTCCTCGAGTGTCGCTCCGATTCCGATCCCGCTGCAGTCCGGGGGGAACGGAATCGGAGCGGCTGGTACACCCTGGGCGGCGGTCAATGGCTTCCCCTTCACCCCTTCATAGGGTTGGCATTGATCGTCGGCCAATACCCAACGTGGCGGGAACACATCGCTCTCCGTACTCCTCTGCTTTCAGAGGAGACAGGATGAGCGATGCTGTTAGTGGTGAGATGGCCCAGGGTCAGCCGGGGTGCGAGGGATATGCTCTATGGGTAACCTTACACCCCGGCGTCTGAAGACCCGAGACGGCGTGCGGTTTTAGTCGGTGCAAGCCCGACATAACCGCCCCCGCTGGCCGGCGGGGGGGTATCCGAAGGGATTTCCGCACGATAAAAAAAAAAAAAAAAAAAAAAAAAAAAGGTACATAGATAGTGGGGTGTGTGTTGGGTAACCTCCTCGAGTGTCGCTCCGATTCCGATCCCGCTGCAGTCCGGGGGGAATGGAATCTGAGCGGCCGGTACACCCTGGGCGGCGGTCAATGGCTTCCCCTTCACCCCTTCATAGGGTTGGCATTGATCGTCGGCCAATACCCAACGTGGCGGGAACACATCGCTCTCCGTACTCCTCTGCTTTCAGAGGAGACAGGATGAGCGATGCTGTTAGTGGTGAGATGGCCCAGGGTCAGCCGGGGTGCGAGGGATATGCTCTATGGGTAACCTTACACCCCGGCGTCTGAAGACCCGAGACGGTGTGCGGTTTTAGTCGGTGTAAGCCCGACATAACCGCCCCCGCTGGCCGGTGGGGGGGTATCCGAAGGGATTTCCGCACGATAAAAAAAAAAAAAAAAAAAAAAAGGTACATAGATAGTTAGTAGGTTATTATACACCAACTTATTCTTAAATAAATGATGCTTTTACTCGAATATGAGAATATCATCGGTTTTCCCCACTTGTGTCAAGCTTGTAAATGATATTGGGTTGCCTAGTCTTTAACGATGACTTAAATGACTTATAAAATCTTTAGAATTTAAATCTTAAGGCTTTCACGGCCGGCGTTGCATGTTGAATATACTGCTTCCGGGCAGTTTGGCCCATTTGTTTGGAACACAAGTTTCCTACCACGTTTCCACGTTTTGGACCACGGCCAAACATCAGCCCGAAAGCAGTATATTCAACACAAATCTTTAGAATTAATCATCATCACAGCGTTAGTCCCGGTTGCATCCAATTGTACACGCTTGGAGTCCGTTCTCCTCCTCTTTTTCTGGACTTGCCGTATCTTGACTTTTACGGGAGCGACCGCAGTCTGGCCTTACAACCTCAAGGGAAAGATTGCGCCAGAGCTTTGTCCCTCAATCAGCACGTGTACCGGCTTGCAGGTAAGATTGGTTTGGTTGGGCCCCGTAGATCTAGGTGGTTCTTTAGAAAACTGTTTACCGTTTTTAGAATTTAATGATATTTTAAATTTAAAATTCCTTTTTTTTTCATTACACGTGTCAATGTGTCTAGTAAATAATAAAATTTTGCACTTATTTTTTTATCCGAAAGGAGTTTAAATCCTTGTCTATGGGATTCCGAACACAAACTGAATTCACTTAGCGTTCTTCACGAACGTTGGTCAGCAGTCACGTAACTTCAATAGTAAAGATTTTCGCGCCGCCTTGCCTCATGGGACAAGGTATCTTGGCGTGTTGGTGTTAAGTGGTGCACCACGATTTTTGAACTTTTATTTACTCTTCTTTGTAACTAGTTTAACGGTCCCACAATATGGTTGCCACAAGGTTCCAATGTGAATATAATACTCGGCTATTGCGAAATTATTTAGGTACCAGCAACCTACCCTCGCTTCGCTTCGGTTTATATGATTTCTTTAACTCAAGTCATTGTAATTTACACATAATATATAGCCATGTCCATCAAAGATAATGTACCTTTCAAATGGTGAAAGATATTTCCAATAAGTGCAGTGGTGTCGAAGATGAATTACCACCAAAATATAAACAAACTCACAACATTCGGGCCTCTGTCTAACAAGCTTTGTTAGGTAGCTAAATTTATTTATGTTCTGTGGTAGTCGTGTCTTCTAAGCTTGAGGTTGGAATAAAGTTCACGACAAATTCTTTGACACCTAAACTTTTTACTTTGTACATACCTACTCTTTTTTAGAATGTTAATATTTTAGTTTATATAATTCTTTAGTACAGATAGTTAATATTTTAATTTCTTTCTTTAATATTCTAATTAATAAACAGAGACAACACTAATTCCTTGGCAGACCACATACCTACTATGTTTCCGTGTGGCTGGCTAGCGGGGGGGGGGGGGGGTTATGTCGGGCTCGAACGGACTAAAACCGCACGCCGACTCGGGTCTTCAGATGTTGGGGTGTAATTTGGCATTAAGACTTTTCCCACGACATAAGTAAAAATACCTTCCAAGCGTCGGTAGCTTAGTGGTTAAGCTGGCCATTACATTACCTCACAATCGAATTCCCACATTTCCCACACGGCGATCATGGTTTTGGTCATATAATCCTTATTTAGAACTTCCCTATTAAGATCGCTTTGAAATTGATCTCATATTTTGGGTTCACACCATCATCATCCTCATAGCGATTCACCAGTTGCGTCCAAAGTTTACACTTTGGAGCCCAGGGTCCACTTATTATTGTTAATTGATTTGTGGACTTTTACGAGAGCGACTGGTGTCTGACCTCCCAACCCCGAGATTGAAGCCTAGTAGGTACACCGACATGCAGGTGAGATTGACTTGGAACCCGAAGGCATTGGTAGGACCCTGCAGACACGATCGCTTTGAAGTCAGCCAAATGTTCATGGTTCACATACCGATGCACAGTGTGTAATATCACTTCAAAAACAGGCCGTCTTACAGATTGAGAGAGCTCGTTGCTCGATTGTTAAAATTGCACAAATAGAACTCCCGCGTGCCAAATAGGTTTAGTTTCAGAAAAATATAATACTGGTAGTCAATAATGACTTCTATGTACCGCAAAAGACCACTTATGCACCACTAACAATGCGTAACTTTTTGTTGCTGTTATACAGCCGACATTACAAAAAGGCACGCTATGATTCCTAGGTTATAGGTTTTAAACAGCTGCTACGCACTTTCACTATCCCGACAATGGATCGCAAATTACTAAAATAATCAAAGTTGTAACCAACTTGTCTTCTCGTAAAAGTTTGTAAAAAGCGTTGTTTGTTTATTTCGATAGAAATAATGAGAGTATGGGAGATATATGTGAAGAAATCCGAAGAAGAAACGTCCTGTTAAGAAATATAATTTAGGTAACTACTCTATAGTCCTGCTCGGTACCAGTTTTTGACTCTCAAGTCGAATCTGGGGGATTAACATAAAACATCCGAAACCTCGGGCCCGCACGAAACTCGAATGAAAGACATTAAATCATGTCGGTACCGAAATCACTTCGAATTTCTTCCGGTAAGGTTCAGGCGGAAGAAGTCTCACGTGCCGTCTTCGGGTCCGATTGCGGGATAAATATGTTCCATGGAACCGATTGCCCGAAACTTGGGTCTTCGGACTGCGACTGCGTTATTAAACGTCAAAACGTGCGGTCCTGGGCGTGGACGTTCTCTCGTTGGAGACCATGGTGAGGGCCGTGGTCTCTGACCGGAGCAAGTGTCACGCCGCCGCCTCTTTCTGCGAGCAGGTAATGCGCGCGAAAGAGACGGCGGAGAGGGAGCGGGAGAGAACCCTGCCCCCCGAGTTTCGCAGTCTGCGGCGAGGACGCCGCAGACTCATCTACGCCCGGGACTACCGACCTCCATGATCGGGGCCTGAGGACGGCAGTTGGCCGACTCGCCGTCCTTACAGAAGCAGGCCGTGGCGGAGGCGTGTCGTGTGTGCCCTACACACGCCTGCCAACTCACCGAAGCGGGATAAAACCCGACCCCACCAGGCGAGGCCGCGGTGGCGGCCAAAGTCCGCCGGCAACCCTGGGGTTATCCTTTCGAGGGCTTACCCGGGGTGCCCGGCAACGGACAGTTGGGGAGGACACCGTGCGGTTTTAGTCGAGACACGACATAACCACCCCCGCTGGCCAGCGGGGGGGTATCCGAAGGGATTTCCGAACGTAAAAAAAAAAAAACCTCAAAACGGTGAGTACCATGTGGTTCTATGGAAACTTGTATAAAATAATGAAGTATCGTAGACAGATAATGAAAGAAGTATGAAGTCACTCTTCATTATTATCAAATAATTTACTATTAGCACAGATTACATAATATCATTCTACGATTAGTAAAAACCAAACCGTTACCGCTCTTTTCTACTACTACTACTATTATTTATGTAATAAGCGTATGTAGTTAAATAATTTATTTTAATTATAGGAAACACCCAATTTGAATAAAGACAATTTCTAATTACCTACCTAAGCTAATATTTATATGTAGGTACTTACCTATAATTATAATCATCTTAAAATCAGTCGAAAACTGATAAGATCTAAGCGATGTTTATACTGAAAAGGAATTATTTTTTCAACTTTTATTTTCAATTGTATAAACCGCTTCCAATATTTTCGATTATAAAATTTAAAAATGGAAAGTTTAAGAGCGATGCCGATCTATCGATAGTTCGCGACTATCGATATATTATAAAATAGAATAGAATAAAATAATAAATCTAAACACCAAAAAGTATACGTATAATAAAATCGTAAGGAGGTGAAAACTGTACAATTAATATTTAAAAAAAATTATATATAGGATATAGGATTGTATCTAGGAGCTATATCGATACCGGAAATGTGATTTTTAGAATTTTTGTCTGTTTGTCTGCTTTTATAGATGTTCAATCATCACTTGAAAGCCGCTGTACTGATTGTAGAGACATTTTTCAAGAACATTATTCTAGGGTATGATCATAAACTTCGCTAATGCAAGTGTGATACGGGCAATAGAAGAAAATCGATTTAAACTTTTATTGATCATATCTTTATTCTTACCAGGTAAATCACCACGAAATTATGCAGGTTGATAGAACTCAGACATGTTATCATTTGGACTATCAATCGTCACACTATAACTAAAAGGGAATGGGCAATTAAAATCTCGAAACTCCATAGAGTGAAAGATATGAATCGGCCATATTTAATAATAAATATTATCACGCTAGTATTTTAATGAACCGAATAAACTTACACTATACAAAATAAATATTTTATCGAAAGTATAACGGTGAAAAAACTTATAGATGTTGAGATTTCGGTTCAAGCCCGACATAACCGCCCCCGCTGGCACGCGGGGGGGTATCCGAAGGGATTTCCGCACGATAAAAAAAAAAAAATGTATGTACTGCAGAAGTAAACATAGCTTGGTCTATTCCGAACATAACGCGGACAAGTCGCGGGCATCATTTAGTAAATAACTAAATAAATGATAATTTGTACCAGTGATTTTTACAAAAAAAAACCGGTCCTATTGTGTATAAAGAATATTAGTAACTAAAATAACTAATATTCCTGCTAACTCCCCCCACTAACCTAAATTTCTAGTTGAAATAAAACTATTTTTACCGGATTCTATCGCGATTTATTTTATGTTATTTTATTATTTACTTGAAGTGTAAATAATAAAATAACATCAAATATATCGCGGTAGAATCCGTTTAAAATAGTTTTATTTCAATGTATGACATTCGCGTAAAATTCCGACAATAAATTGCTAGTGTTAGGGGCTCCTCGATCGCAAAGCCGACTACCACTAAGTTACCGACGCCTATTTATTAAATTACATATTTATTGAAGCGGGTAAACTCCTTCAAACTAAACATTATTCGGGACCATACTACACAGCTGGGTGTGTATGGGACCCGCCAAGATTTTTGACTGAACCCAACTCAACTAAACTAAACTATGGTAATAAGCAGTAGGAAAGCGAACCACGGGTTCCAATTAGTTCTAGATGCAACCGAGATTCGACGTTCGAATAAATTCAAGAAAGTATCGATATTCAAAGCTAGCCGGCTATCAAGGCACATCACTAAGCTGAACAGTGTGGTCTTGCTCACACAATTCTCAAACACTAAAGCCTTAGTTCCCAATCGTACTTACAACACAAAGCTTTAAAACAATTGACAATAAATAACAACTTCATGGCTGGAAGTGTTTCTTTGCAATATGTTCTGACTGCGTATTGAGGTACAATATACAGCAGCATTATGCAACGGTATCCTACTAATATTACCTAAGTATACCTAGATGTGCCCGGGGTTCATTGCTCGGAATGAAATAGTTTTATTTCTATGTGTGACATTCGCGTAAACTTCCGACACTATCATATCGCCTCATGTTATATACCTTTCTCAAGAACTGGGTTATGCAAAAATATTTTTACTAGCATTTATCGTTTTTTGGACATATCTCCAGTTCTTTTTAACCAATTGCAATCAAACATCCGGCATATTTTAAGTCTGACCAAGACCTTTCTAATAAAAAAATCCGCACCGAAATTCGTTCAGTCGTTTTTGCGACCATCGCGAACAAACAGACAAGAATTGTAAGAAAAATATTTTAGTGTTCAGAATCGGTCATTTAACTTCTCAGTATTTTTTTTAAATAGCTGCATTGTACAGATACGACTAATTTACACCTTTATACTAGTATAGAAGTTGCACATGGAGTTCGCATTAAAATACAATGTCTTCGGTGAAAACCATGGAATGGGATGGGCGTGTCGGAATCGGACCGACTAAAACCACACGGTGTCCTCCCCAAGTGTCCATTGCCGGGCATCCCGGGTAAGCCCTCGGAAGGATAATCCCAGGGTTACCGGCGGACTTTGGCCGCCATCGCGGCCCCGCCTATAGGGTCGGGTTTGATCCCGCGACGCGCGACGGTGAGTTGTCAGGCGTGTTACTCCGTCGTCGCTACACGTTTCTAATGAAATTTTGACACCTATCTGTATAAGGAAGGAAAGCGCGCCATTTTGTTATGTCATCTGTATGACAGTTACAAAAAGTTGTGCATTGCTGGTGGGTCCATAATTATGTTTTGTGATTTTTTTTTCTTGTCTATATAGTAATAAACACAGAAACACAGAAGTCACTGCGTGTAACAGCCACTCAGTACCCAGCCTTAAAGTTTCTTGAACCACATTATCAATGAATACTGTTCCTATTTCAAGTTATTATTTTTTTCTAACGGTTCTCCATTACCTTGGGCACTGTCGACAATCAAATTAGTCCAGCGTGAGAGTCCACTTCTCACGTTTAGAAACGCTACGATAATTGACAGGTTGCGTTCGTAAACGCTCTGGTAAAATTTGTCTTTTGTGAGCAATTTTTTTGTCAATATCTATTTCTATGTTGAGTAGTAATATTTTAAATTAGATATCTTGCCGGTAGATTTCATATTTTTGAAGAAAATAAGCGATGAAAATTTAGTCGCCTATCAATCTCTTTGGATCACGACATGTTATAGGTATAAAAACTTTTTAGAATATCTTATTTACTTAAATGATGACATTTTGATGATATCGGAAGATGATGGAACGAAATAGAGTTATCATTCAAAAGATGACAAGGGTGTCCCACGGTTTACCACATGGACGGAAAGTACTTATAAATAATTTACATGGGAAATTTAACCAAAAGGAGATTTCTTTTCATTTTAAACACATTTTAAACTGCATTCAAAGATTTTTGGATTATCGCCTGTGAGACCCGGGAATCGCACCCGCCGTAAGATAAAACACCTGTAATTTTACTATACCGATCGAAATGCTCAATCGTAAGGATTATTTTATTCAAATCTATCTAACCTGCTGATTTATGGGGTCAGACGACAGTTGCTCTCATAGGAGCCAAGACAAACCAAATCATAGAAAGGAGTAGTTACAAGAGCACAGGGGTCCTCCGAAGTGCAAGCAGCCGGAATGATGATGCGAGTCTGTAAATTCACGGTCAAACGATGGGGAGTAATGGTGACCAATTATAAAAGGCATTCGATTTGCAAGAGGTTGTAGGTCTACGCTGAGCGATAGAGAGAACGCTCTACAGAACCGAAGCAAGCCGATCTTAACCATAATCTCACTCTTCTTCCCGACGTACCAATTAAAAGCCGGTAGGTAGGTACCTACTGTATGTAAGTACCGATCTACCACTACCAACTTATCTCTCAAAATACTGAAAGGCACCATGAGGTAAGTGCCTCAAATTGCATGTACTTACTTACAATACAATATCCAAAGGTCACAAAACTGTTAAATTCGACGCGGTATCGAACAACTTTACAAAAGGACCGATGCAGGAGTAGAAAATATTTGACTATTTTATTCTTTAGAATAAGCGCAACATAATCAAAAACATCTTCACAAGAAGACTTCCATGCATCGTAACAACACAAAATAAACCCAACTTATTCACTTCTAAACGGTAGTCTTATACTAAAAAGCATGTTTTATGCATTGTAACGCAAATTTCATAGAAAACTTCGCCGCCATCTTGTCATCCATTTGCATTTTCATTGTTCCACCATATTGTTAATTATGACGGTGTGTCGTTTGTCGTTCGAAAAGGAATAACATAATATATGTAATTTCTTATGCAACTGTGTGACCTATTTTCGATTATTTTTATTTACAAATGCGTTTTCTTAGGCCTAGTAAATTAGTTTCAGGCTCACTGTACAACCTTTGACAGTAAAAATACCTAGGTACCAACAGGCTGACGTTTCGTGATCACATCGTTAAGATTTGTAAAAAAGCATTTAGAAATTTGGGATTTTTATTACGAACAGTTAAGGAATTTACAAGCATCAGAGCAATAATCACATTATATAATACATTAGTTAGAAGTCAGTTAGAATGCAATGCGGTCATCTGGAGTCCACATGAAATTAAATATAATCTCATGTTGGAGCGCGTTCAAAACAAATATGTGAGATACCTATATTTAAAATATTATGGAGTTTATTTTTATCCTTTATTGTATCCAACACTATTTATATTAGGTATGGTTGGATATAATGAGTTGAGGGTAAGGAGGGAGCTAGCATTGGCCATATACCTATTTAAGGTTATGCGTGGAAAGGTCCAAAATCCGGATATACTGGTGCGAATTAATATATTCGTTCCGGATGGGTATGTGGGTAGGCGCCGGAGACCGCAGCTGCTTCAGTTGCCGAGCGGGCGCACTAACCTGCTGAAGGAAGCGCCGCTGACGCGGGCTCTCCGGACGCTCAACGCCGTTTCGCAAAGTGTTGACCTGTTTTGTTGCTCTCAGAGTGAGTTTACAGACACAGTAATGTATATTATATGTTACAGATAGGGATAGATATATAGTATAAACCTAATTAGATTACCTACTCTGTTGTATTAGGGTGTACCTGTAAAGATAGATGTAGAAGAGATAATAAATAAATAAATAAAAGTATCTACATACTTTATACCTACAGTATCTACATACTTTATACCTACTTAATCAAATAACAAATTGCCTCTGATATTTTACTAAAATTAGGTAGGATCGTATGTGTGTGATGTCATATTTAAATATGTAGGTAGTTAGTAATTGCAGCACGTTGCTCTGTCGTAGTAACTCCCGTAAAAACCGTATTAGCCAAACCAATCATCATCCGGCATCCGGTTGCATCCGTCAACCGGGAACAACGCTAAAATTATGATGATCAAGGATAAAGGTAAATATCCGATAATGGCCAATCACGTGGCAGTTATGTTGGACATCTCTACAACATTGTGACACAGAACCTATAGGACTTCCTCTGCACTTTACAAGCTCCGTGAGCACTAAAAACGAATACTTAGCATTTTTTAAATACAACCGAAATGGCAGGAATTACCGAGCGCTTCACGTTCAACTAAGAATATCTTAAAAACAGCCACATTTACAACATTGTAGTAAAATAATAGCTTCCATTTAATATTCTAACTGTCCCCCAAGTTAATTAACATGACAAGAAGGAGTTTTTATAAAATATAATATGAAGAACTTGTTGCGATGGCTTGTACGATATATATTTGTGCATATTTTAGACACTCAAAGATTACGGTGAGCATTCCAGTTATTTGTGGAGCGCGGTATTATCGAGGCCCTTAGTTAGTAAGCATTATAACCCCCGACGCAAAAACGACGGGTTGAGTTTTACGTGTCTGTGGTTTTAACGTGACTAATCACACTCAAATTCCCACTCAACTTTCATAGTTAGACTGTAAGCCGACCCTAATTGAGTTGGAAAAAGGCTGGGAGTATGGTGGATTCCCACGACTGTAACGCCTGTACACCATAATCGACAGTAGTGCCCCCCAAATCACCGATTAGGTAATGACACTCGAGAAGTCCTAAGAAAAGCTAAACTTTCTAGTGAACCGACTTGCAGGAGAGGTTGGTTTGGCCTTAAAGATCTTGGTAGGCCCCAAACACCCAAAGTTCTTACGAAAGAACGGGACTTAAGTTGATTTCCCCTTCTTCAAAAGTTACTACCTATTACCTAAGTATATTATGTAAGTCTATATGTAGGCCCGGGGGTGACATGTGTAGCTGCCTGTTACCCCAGCAGAAGCAAGTTGGTGCGGTGGCACCTTGCCCCCCCCCCCACCCCTTCACTCTTTTTTCGGGGGCAAGACGGGAACGTCGTGGTTCCCAAACCCGAGGCTCTTAGGGCCTGGATCAGTCGGGGGTGCGAGAGAAATGCCTTATGGGGGCCACCTTACACCTCGGCATCTGAAGACCCGAGACGGCGCTTTACGGTTTTAGTCGGTTCATGCCCAAAATAACCTCCCAGCTGGCCGGCAGGGGGATATCTGAGGGGGTTTCCGCACGGAAAAAGTTTCATTTTAATCAACAGTGAGAAGTGATTGTTATTTGAGTTAAGTTTATTTTCCAAACCAAACTGGGCCACGTTTTATTACAGAGGCTACTTCAACATAGTCATAAACACAAAATAGGCAAACTAAAGAGCGTCAAAGTCACGAATTTATTTCACGATAACACCTATACCTGTTCCAGTCACGGGAAATTGTTTGAAACTTTTTTTACTATTGTTTGAAACTTGAAACTTTGTTTACTGGTGGTAGAAATTTGATGACATAAATTTGTCACAAAATTCGGCCGGGTGGGTACCACCGTGCACGATTGCGAAAAACCCTCCATAGTAATCCAATTTCGGTTTGATTGCGTTCAGGGGTCAGCAAGTGCATAGCCGGGCAGGGGGATTGTGGTCGCAGCACTAGTGGGACTGGTGGGTGTCACGCGGTGCTGCGACGACAATCCTCTTCTGATGAGGCCGTCAAGCTGAACGCCACCATTGTTAACACGATACGTGTATGTAATGGTGACCCTCTTTCCTGAGACTTCACCTTCAGCTTACCATCAGGCGAGGTGAAGTCAAATTGACGTGACCTAAATATTAAAAAAAAAAACATTTATGTTCACCAGTAAATTTAGAAGAGGAAACAACTATTGCATGTGTTATACAGCTACCAGCAAAAATGTTGACAACGTAATCTAAATGTGCACCACGTATTTCATAGGTCTCTCGGGTCCTAAGCGCTGGGCTTATGAAAGAAAGTTACAAAGTTGTGTGAAAAATTTGAAAATTTGAAAAACTTAACGTCGATATTAGCTTTCATAAGTAATGTAAACTTACGCCGTTTGATATCCCTGTCAGTCGTTTGTTATTGGCGCGATTGACATACTGACTGACACATTCACAGATCCATCGGAACATTCACAGTTAAGGTAGGACAACGTCTGCCGGGTCAGGTAGTCAAGAATAAGGGGTGTGTGTTGGGTAACCTCCTCGAGTGTCGCTCCGATTCCGATCCCGCTGCAGTCCGGGGGGAACGGAATCGGAGCGGCCGGTACACCCTGGGCGGCGGTCAATGGCTTCCCCTTCACCCCTTCATAGGGTTGGCATTGATCGTCGGCCAATACCCAACGTGGCGGGAACACATCGCTCTCCGTACTCCTCTGCTTTCAGAGGAGACAGGATGAGCGATGCTGTTAGTGGTGAGGTGGCCCAGGGTCAACCGGGGTGCGAGGGATATGCTCTATGGGTAACCTTACACCCCGGCGTCTGAAGACCCGAGACGGCGTGCGGTTTTAGTCGGTGCAAGCCCGACATAACCGCCCCCGCTAGCGGGCGGGGGGGTATCCGAAGGGATTTCCGCACGATAAAAAAAAAAAAAAAAAAAGAAAGGTAGTCAAGAATAAAAATATCTTTAAGTATTTCCAAGAAACGTGTTTTGAAATAATTAAAAGTTGATATAATATTAGAGAGTAGAGCATGTTTGACCTCTTTCGATTTGCAACCACTCCTGAAGTCCTGACTCATCGCACTACCAGGCTACACTACTGGTAGTACCGAAGTGTCGTCGGGAATATTCTACACTACTGGCCCAGATATAATACGCAACGCGATTAGCTACTCGTACTAACGTGGTATATTATTACGTCTATGGCTACTAATCCACATTTATTTCAGACTTGTTCTCGGTTAAAATCTAAAACCAAACACGTCACTGTTTTGTATGATGTGGTTCTCGTGAATCTCTCCTACTCCTTGTTTCCAACATTTATAGCTAATTGACTTTTACAGGAGCGACTGCTGTCTGATCACCGACCACGAGAGGAAAACTTGCGCTAAAACGTCATTCGTCCGTACCAAATAAAATACTTTTATCATAGAAATCCAAAATTTGATTTTGACGCAATGGCTGTGGTAGGTCGTTCCTGCAAAGTCTTAAGGCGCGACTCCTGCGCGTTACTCTACACACAACACAATAAGGTCTACACAAATCATATTTCATCTATACACATTCGGTCTTGTTTTTAAAAGTTTTACTGTCAAAAACCAAATTACTTTTATCTACACCCATGCTATAAATCCTCTATAAAAGATTCTGAAACAGTTAGCTTATTGCCAACATTAATACATCCAATGTCATAATAACCATAATATCATCCGAACGGGTGTTAGGTATAATGTTGTATGAAATTTCATAATAACACTCCTTTCGCTTTTTCAATCTCTTCCGCGCAAAGGGTTACTCATCAGACAGCCAAATTCTTACCGCCCGATGCGTGGAATCTGTATGAGTTTCAAAAAAAGAACTGTCATTCACGCGCGTTGCATTGCACCACCACAGGGGCGGCGGCGCGCCGTAAAAAAAAATTAAAGCTTATTGTTCGAATTCGAATTCCCGCTATTTTTCTTCGCTATTATTTTTGCAAATTGTTTTGTTTACTTACTATTTTATAGAGGACACATCATGGGTGTAGATAAAGTCTTGTATGTAACTGTATAATTAGGTATTAAAACACTCATGTGATTCTATTATCACACTCAGCTTCGCTTCGTGTGATAAACCCACATTCATGTTTTAATACCCCTCATTATACCACAGTTGCATAAATAACTATTTTATTTAACGGCATTAGACTCGCCGTAAGTTCTATGCGAGACTGATAAACACAGTTCGAGAAATGAAAGTGTTTCAATAATAAGGAACCCGTCCTAATTTCAGTCAATATTTCGAGCACTTTTTAATCACATACATAGATTATTATATATCACATATTTGATCATGCCTATCCTCTATCTTCCGTAGACACACGTTTATGGACACAGGTCATAACCTCCTTAGATCATAAAAAAGAACAAAATTCCAAATTCAAAAAGATCGCGGTTTGTTTCTCGTCTGTTACCATTTAAGTTCATGTTTAATCAGCTGATTTATACTTCCAACCTAAAATAAACTATAAAGTTGAGGATATTAAGTCTTAATTGTAGTGTTGCCTTGTTATTTGTACACCTACCTACATGATTCAGTACCTATATGGCTTCTGTTCAAACAAAATTCGTCGTTTAAAGAATGTTTATGTTCAGTCTTCGACTTAACGTGCCTTCACAATAATTATGTGAATAGGATCTTACGGAGTCTTGAACACAGTAACATAATTATGTATATTACACTAGTGAACCGCCTCGGCTTCGCACAATTATTTTCCGTTCTTCAAAAGCTTATATAGGTTAGGATGAATTATAGTTGGATATACTTAGCTTTCGAAAAAAATATAAATATTAAAGTGGAAACCATACCAAAATTCGTTGCGTACTTCAAAAGAAGTTAACGGACAAGGATAGACAAGACACGTTAAAGTTTTTCTTCATCCAAGCGGCAATCCCGGTCGCATCCAAAGCTTGTACTTTTATTAGTACTATCGATTATAAAGGTATCAAACTATCAGTCCGTTGTATACGACGGAGAGAATGCTCTATAAAACTGAAGCAAGTCGGTCTTATCCAAACTCTCTCTTCTTCCCGACGCGCGACGTGCCAACCCAAACGCCGAGTATGTACCTACTCCCTGTGATACACAGTGAATTCCTGCACGAAAAGACAGTGCCTCAAAGTAAATAAGATGGGACCTTTTACGGCGTTTGCCAGGGGGAAGCCTGACTCTGGATTTAGCTGAGGACACTTGGGAAGGACACCGTGTGGTTTTATATAGTCGGTCCGATTCCGGCACCGAATGGGGTGAAGCCCGTGGGGGTTTCCACAGGATAAAAAAGGCCTTTGAGTCACGCTCACCCATAATAAATATAGTGTATATGGTGAAGGACTACAGAATACCAAAATTAAATTTTTCATTTATTATTTAAATAAGATTTTTATTATTTTTTACTTTTGACATTGCAAAAGTATGACTATCAATACATGAATAGATAAGTGTAGTACTATATCTATTCTGTGGTATCAATGTCAAATAAAAAAATGACAATGACATATTTGTACATACTCGCAGCTGATATAATAAAACAATATTAAAAAAATAGGCGATGGTAAAATAACTACGGTTTTTACAAATGTGCAAAATTTCAAATATTTAAGAATGTCTAGCGGTGTCCTACATCTTATAGGTACTTACCTATACGGCTACAAGTCAACTCTTGCGCATAAGGTTATGTACAAAATCAATTACTATCTAAATGCAAACCACAGCAACATGTTACAAAATATATTGTCATACAAATAGGAGGCTGGCACGGTTTTAATATTATATATATAAATATTGCGCTGTCATTTTATCTATGCCTAGTCGTTTCTTCTTTTGGAAATTGTCGATGGTAAAGAGATTAGTCTTCCTGTAATTAAAAAAAAAATACAAATATGTTTGGCCCTGAGCTAGGTATTTAAAACATGTATTTCAGGAGTCTGTCTGTTTTCCAGGATCTCTACATTTTTATGCAACAATTTAAATTAACGCGCTTGAATCATAATTAAACTATTTACAGAAAAAATACACTCAAAACCAAGAATCACAATATAACATCTTAAGTCATCCATTGTCATCCGAGCAGGTTATCTGAAGTGCATCTAAATCTTGCACTTTGTAGCTCTGCTTTGGTCATGTCAACCTCAGCTGCAAGCCGATACACCTGTTGATTGACGTACGAGGCTCAGCGTCTCATTTAGTGCTAGGGAGGCCAAAAGGCTTCTGTTCTTCTTTGCGAGTGGGCCCCTTTGCGAGTGGGGACTAATGTTGTGATGATGTGGAGGCAAATGACGGCTCTGCCTACCTTCGAGCCAGAAACGCGAGTATCAGTACAGACAAACTTGAGTAAGTGAGAACTGGGTAAGCGAGAAAAGTCTAGAGTATTTGCCAGGACCCGTCATTTTGCCCTTATAAAGTCTCTAAAAGTGAGAAGCATAAAACCTGTAGGTATAAGGGACAGTCATTTGTCATGCGTGAACCTCGTTAAGTGAGGTTGCTACTTGCCTATACCTCTATAAGCGATAGTTTACTTCTGCCATTTTATGAGTCATTCTTAAATTTCAAGGGACTCGAATTCGAATTTCGAAAGAATTTCGAATGACCAAATGTTCTCTTCTGGGAACTTACGTTGTATTCGGATGGCTGAGTAAGTCTTTATTTTTATTTTTTTGTATAATATATGTATATTGTATAATGTATGCATTGTAAATTTGTAAAGATTTATATTCTTTATTATTTTATTATTGTTCGTGGAACTCTTATTCTATTCAGAAAGCCAAACTCTATTAATGAGAGTATTTTGCCCTTATGGAGATCCTATAAGTGAGAGACACACGAGAAGCTTTGTGGGCATTGGAGCCGCGTCACAAGTTTCATTTCATAAAATTTCCTATAATAAAATTTACGGACTTGAAAAATATACACAAAATATAAAAACAAAATCGCAAAAAAAAATTCAACTGATTTTTTCAAGTAAATTTTGTTATAAGATTGTGTAGATTAAACATTTATGTTTAGATATTATTTCAAAAAATATAATATCCATACATACATTACATATTTTGTTTCTAATAGCGTACACATATACCGTACTTTTATAGACCTCTATAAGTGAGACAGATTCGGCCTATATAATATATAACTCTGTAAGCTAGAAACTCGGGCTAGTGAGAAATGTCTATAAGAGAAAAACAGATCGCGGTCCTTTGAGCTCTTACTTATGCAGGTGAGACTGTATTAACAAAAACCTGCGCGTGAAAAAGCATCTGATGAGGCCATCAAGCTGAGTAATATGGTGACACTAATTCCTGAGACTTTACCTTAAGCTTATCATCAGGCGAGGTGAAGTCATTTTGACGCAACCATTATTAAAAAAAACCGGTCAAGTGCGAGTCGGACTCGCCCATGAAGGGTTCCGTAGCAGCAAGTAACATAATGATGTTTTTTTTTAATTTTTATATTTGAGTTGATTGAATGAAAGGTAAATTGCGGTTTACGATTTATGACGTATTAAAAAAAACTACTTACTAGATCTCGTTCAAATCAATTTTCGGTCGAAGTTTACCTACATGGTAATGTACATCATATATTTCTTTAGTTTTATCATTCTCTTATTTTAGAAGTTACAGGGGGGGGGGGCCTTTTACCACTTTGAAAGTGTACTTCAATAAACATTTTTGAATTTCAGTTCTAAGTATGGGGAACCTCCAAAATTAATTGTTTGTTTTCTATTTTAGTGTGAAAATCTTAATGCGATTCACAGCATACATCTACTTACCAAGTTCCAACAGCATAGTTCTTATAGTTTCGGAAAAAAGTGACTGTGACATACGGACGCGCGGACGGACAGACAGACAGACAGACATATCTAAGAGGGTTCCGTTTTTTGGCATTTGGCAACGGAACCCTAAAAAGCCTGAATAATTCATACAGACACTTAAGGAACGTAACATATTATCTTATCCATTTTGAGTGAGTACTACAAACTCGCTACTACTCTCAAAGCATTATCTGCCGATACCTCTCCTGTTATTGCGATACCTTATCGGCAAATATCCAAACATCTTGATTACGTCCAATATCTAATCGAACTATAAGTTCAGATATGGGTAAGGTGTGAACGACATCATAGACGAGTGAGTTATTTAACTTTTTAAACTAGGTTTTTACTGAAATAGAGTAAGCAAACTTGGGAATCGTGCGATATTTTTTTAACAATATCAGAAAAGCAACAGTTATCAGGTTTAAAGAAACAATCAATAAGATCATTATCTTAACTAGACTGTATACTGGGTGTTAGGGAAACACTCCCGTAAACTAAGAAAGACGATAGCACTAGCGATAAAAGCAGTGATTTTTTTCGATCTGTTTAATTATTTTTTTTATATTTGTTATAAGCCTTTTTCACAGTCCATCGTGTTAGCACAGTTAAATGAAACAATAATTTTCTAAAAAATGCATCACTTTACCTAAAAAATACACGCATGCCGCAATTAATATCAGTATGACGTTGCCGGACGTTGAACCCGCGCCGCACGCGGGGTAGACGACCGTTTCATTTAACTATACTAACACGATGGAGCGTGAATAACGCAAAAAATAAAATCAACCAAAAAAAAAACCTTTAATTTTTTTCTACCTTCAGTACTTATTCTTCTAGTATCTTTAGCCTGTCTTCTTTTTTGAGAGCATTTTCCCAACACCCAGTATAAATCTATCTATTGTCGAATGTAGAGATGTATAGTAGCAATAGATTTGGAGGATGATGACGCACAGTTATAAAGTTAATTCTACCACAATCAAGGCACTAGAGCACCAGAAGCTCTAACAACAAAAGAATTAAAGATATTAGGTACAAAATATTTACACTTTACAATCTAGAAAAGGAAATAGCCGTATCGCCGTAAATTTAACTACTTTAAAACTAACTAAATAGTATGTTGTTCGCTGTGATAACGTTCGTTATCTCACTGAGTTTACTGCACTCATAATCTCAGATATCAGTTTTTATTTATACTGTGGCAGTGTGACCCCGAAATGGAATTACAGTGTTACTTTTGAGTAAATGTTTGTACGGTAGGTTTAATTGATGATAAGGGTATACGGTAAAGTTTTTGGGAGGTGCGAACGCCTTATTATTTTAACATAACATAACATAACTTCACGCCTGTGTCCCCGAAGGAGTAGGCAGACGTGTAGTACACACCTACGATTCGCCAGTTATGTTAAGTTACCGAAAAAAAAACCTTGAAAAGCTTAATTTTTTTAGATGCAATTACCTTTAGCTCTAACTTATGGCGTTAACTTAGCATTAAAACATTTCCATAGACAAGTTTTTGCTCTCAATACTATCTCAGCATAAAAGAGAATAATATTATGCATACTGTGATAAAAGTTATTTTTAAAACTTAATTGACGATTAAGATTAGTCCTTAGTATTTTAAACAAGGGTATTGTTTGTTTTTAGTTTTATTTTAAAGCCTTCGGGGATACAGGCGTGAAGTTATGTTATGTTATTTAATTTACTGACAGTAGAGACTATTTAAATAAGTTGCCTATACATTATGTAAGGACAGAAGCAAATGGTGAGCTATTTTCTCTGTTTATCCCAGCGAGAAAAAGGAGTGAACATTTGTTTCTACTTAGTTTTGAAAGAATTGATCAAATACGTGAAGCCTGAACCTAAACTATAAGTAGGTGACACACTGTTACATACATTAGGTTAAGTACTTAAACCTTGGTATGAACTTAAACCAATGCCAACAATAACATATTGTAGTAATTATCTATCTATTGACATTTAAAATTACGAAGAACAATTAATATAGGTACTTAGGTATTATGGACAGCCTCTGTGGCGTAGCGTGCACTAACGCTACGCCACATTGAACTGCTACGACAGAGGTCGCGGATTCGATTCCTACTCAACGCAAATATTTGAATGCTTGTTTAATATGTTTGTATTTACAAAAAAAAAAGCATATAAGTATGTTTATCCGCATTCTGAAACCCATAACACAAGTTAGTTAAATTATGTATACTTTGGGTCTAGAAAGCGCATGTTGGCAATGAAATCTTCTATTTTTACCCTCGACTTAAAAACGGCGGGGTGTAATAAATTTGACGTATCTGTGTGCGTGTCTGTCTGTGGCATCGTAGCTCCCGAACGGATGAACAGATTTAGATTTTTTTTTTGAAAGGTGAATTAATCGAAAGTGTTCTTCGCTATGTCGGGAGCTTTTTAAATTTTTAATTTTGTTCGACTTTGTTCGTTTGGTAAAATGTTTTTTGTAATGAGATATACCTAAGTAACATATTATAATATCTAAGTTAAGTACTTGTGAAATTTCTTTGTTTTTTATCATTCGATTCTATTCTACATCCAAAACATAATTAATTGTATTTTTTTAAACCTGGATGATATGCGATTACTAGACAGCCAGTTACTTGACTTATACCTACTTACCATTACATGATCTATTCATGATTAAAAATAGTTTGTCTGCTTTTCACATTTTAGTCTATTCTACAGGTAGTCTTTGGAAGAATTAAACAAAAAAAAATGCTAATTGATTTAAGTACGCAGTACTGGTCCGTAATCCCATTTACTGGAATCTGCGTAGGTATTTTTTTATTTATCTAAGTAAATAAATTGTATTATCAAATGGAAGTCATTTGCTGAATGTTAGTATTTTATTAAAAGAAAATGTCTTACCAAAACAATTAAACTTCCAGTGCGAATACCCCTTGAAGAGACCGCCATCTTGAATCACATGTTTATCTCATTAGTTGGTCCATCGCTATGACGCCCCTACCGACTGTCCTGTGACCAATCACAGAGCGAGAAAACTTTAATTGTTATCTAACAATGATAAAACAATCCAATCGCATCTCTCTAACAATGACATTAATTATATATTCAGCTCATAAAAAATAATAGGCACTAAGTACTATAAATCACCAATTATCTTAAACACAAACGCAAAAGCAATTAAAAACAAAACGTGATTTTACTAATTGGCAATTTTCGTAATTTTGAACTTTTTAAACGGAGTAATTTGACGTTAATTATTAAGTTAAATGATTTCTGAACTGAACTTATTTCGGAAGGAGCGCGCATGGCGCCTAGAAGAAAATGGCGACGGTTCTTGTAAGTCGAGTGTTTTATACAAGTGCACCTGTTACGTCACACCTGTGGTTAAGACGCGGCGATAGGGCGTGTTCACACGAATAAATAAATCTTACAAATATATATATTTTTATCAGCAGGTTTGAAGACAAGCTCTTTAAATTTTTTTTTGTTGATCAGAAGTCGTAGGTAATACTTAACCTTGTTTATACGTCTTAAATTTTATCGGTGGGTATGTGTGGCTTGACAGTGGGCTTATAATGGTTTGGAACATACTTATTATAATCACATATATTAGGTTCTTCTGATATATATGATATCTAGTACTTAAATGATAATTACACATAGGTACAATCACGCTTCTTTCCCATTGGGGTAAGCAGATCATATATCTTTCCATTTGCTACGATCCTAGTCTACCTACGCCTTTTGCGTCTTCTACTTTCATAATTGTTTTCATACATCCTCGACAATGGAGGGTAGGTTACCTACTCTAGACCTGCGGCCTTACCATGATAACTTATAAACAGGTCAGTTTCGGAGCAATTCCTGTCCAGATTGTAAACTGAATTGCTATGATCCGTACTATGACATGCTTAAACTGAAACGCGTTCGCGTTTGGTTCGTTTGTTGACATTTGGAACGGAAAACTGAACGACCTAATACAACGTCATGGTATAAGTACGAAACTTCAATTTAAGTCTGCAATTGAAGACACTGGATGGCAAGATACGCATCTGAATGCAAATGAATTAAGTTAGGCTAGTTAGTGGGATATTCCTGTAGATTTCCTTTCTATACCTAGAGTTCATTTCTAGGTTACATTCAGGTTTCCAGCTATAGATCCCTGTGTCGGAACACCACGTGTCCACCATTAGCAAGTTCGATTTTGACATTACCACCTCACTGGTTAGCCCCGGATAGATGCTATACGTAGATCCACACATACCTTTTTTTTTTTTTTTTTTTTATCGTGCGGAAATCCCTTCGGATACCCCCTCGCCGGCCAGCGGGGGCGGTTATGTCGGGCTTGCATCGACTAAAACCGCACGCCGTCTCGGGTCTTCAGACGCCGGGGTGTAAAGTTACCCATAGAGCATATCCCTCGCACCCCGGCTGACCCTGGGCCATCTCACCACTAACAGAATCGCTCATCCTGTCTCCTCTGAAAGCAGAGGAGTACGGAGAGCGATGTGTTCCCGCCACGTTGGGTATTGGCCGACGATCAATGCCAACCCTATGAAGGGGTGAAGGGGAAGCCATTGACCGCCGCCCAGGGTGTACCGGCCGCTCCGATTCCGTTCCCCCCGGACTGCAGCGGGATCGGAATCGGAGCGACACTCGAGGAGGTTACCCAACACACACCCCAGATCCACACATACCTACAAAAAAAATATTACGGTGTACGGTGTAATGTACGGTGAACACTTAGTGTTTCGATAGTAATATCACTAATACCAACTATTGATTGGATACGAGTTTACTGACCGATAGGAAACTAGTATGGATAGGTTATAGTTATATTATAGCTTCCAATACAAATATTACCTAGGTAAGATAAGGATATATTGAAAGTTTGATGGTAACTATAGATATTAGGTGTATGAGGCCACCAAGATCTTCAAAACCCAAGGCAACCTCACCTGCAAGCTGGTACACCTGCTGATTGACGGACGAGGCTCTGTCATAGGCTTTTCTTTCGGGGTTGGGGGGTCAGACGATAGTCTCTCTTGCAATAATAACCAACCAAACGAAATTATGAAAGGAAGGAGCAGGAGAGCGGGCACCGGGCACCAAAATGCAAGCTTAGGGTGCTACCACAAATAGCGCTCGGAGGAACAGAGAGATACTGTTATATTTGGAAAGTGTGGTAGCAAGTTCCTTCGGTGCTGATGCAGGTGGAGGAAGGGGATTGGGGGTGGGGGGTTCTAAGTGGAAATTCTTCCTGCTAATACACAAAATATAATTTTTTTAACCCATGACTAAAAACCTGGTAGAGGGTATTGATGGACTTCATCAAGACATCTGTATTAACCATTCAACTACACGCTGTAGCAGTTATGAACGAATAAATTAAAATGCCTCTTCACTAGTGAGCAGTATATAACGTATGTCAATTGCCTGTGAAGTATATTTAGTAGTCTTGTTAAATACAGGGAACGATATTTTGACGTCAATAAATAACCGTCTACCAAGCAAGATTCCTGACATCGTGCTGCTACTCAAAATTTTCTAAGGGAAAAATAGATTAACATACAACTACCATAAAACATGCCTACATCCGAAATTGCAGACCCTAGATTCAGACAATCAGATCTTACCATGAAACGCTTTTATTCCGAAATCAGGCCCGAAGATGGGCACGTGATACTTACGGCCTAAACCCTAAAGGCCTTAAGTATCAAATGTAGGTATAATTCACGGTAGACCTCTAGTAGGTATGCCTGAACCGGGCAACAAAGCCAGGGGACGTCACAATCACACAAATCGCTGTCTTAGAGATGACTGACCAAGACTCAGCCAAGTGATTCAAATTTAGTTCTGTTTTCCGCTGTGACGCTAACAGTCATTCAATAAATTGGGTTACTTGTGATAATGCAGTAAGAAATAGGAGTCCCACCAAGACATCATAGAGAAATAACTAAGTAATACATCATTCAGTCCAATTTAATTCAATGACAACATGATGTGCAGCCATCTTGAAGAACGGTTCATACAATGACTTAGCTAGTTGTTCTACAGCCATTTGATTGGATGCCGCCATTTAAAGAATGGCCTAGACGTCCAATTAATTGGCTAATCTAACGAAATGGAGGTGATATAATACCTACCTACTTAATAACATTATTCATCAGTGTACACACAGCTTTATATTATTTTCTTATCGCCAGGGAAAACGGGTACACAGTATAGAACGTGCAAGTTTAGAGACTTTCAATTTTCAGAGTATTGTTTAAAAGCCATGAGTTTAGCTAGAACTTATTGCAAGACGTTCATATTTACGTATTATTATATAATAAACTATATAGCCACCTGCCCCGGCTACGCTTGAGTGCAATTTGTTTTCCCGTTCTTCAAAAGTTTATTTAGCACTTAGTCCATTGAAATGTTACATTTTTTAGGCCTAACCTTGCGTTTTTTAGAGGACGCAATTTTATTCTTTTCGTGTGTAGGGAGGGTCAGTGTAAAGCTAAAACCAAGTTTGTGGGGTCGCCACCCTTGTCGAACGGCCGCCATCTTGAAAATAGGGGTTGAAATGATTTTTACGATATATCTCTTAAACTATTTATCTGTTAAAAAAATTGTTAACATTTTTTGTTGCTAATTAAATTCTCTACAACTTTGGTCCAGTAACTTTTGTTTTTTTTTTGTTATTATAATTTTTAAATTATTAATTTTGCAATATTACCTATTGACTCTTTTCCCCACCACACACGAGGAAGAGTCTGGAGGCGCGTTTTTTTTTACGTGGTATCCCCAATACTTAGGCATAATCCACGGTGATTTTCTAAATTTGAACTACTCCGTCCTCGGTCTTTTCGTTGGACCAGGCTGCGGCTCACCATCTGTGGTGATATTCTGTAATAGTGTTTATAAATCTCGACTGCTGAAACCGAGGTGAGATATCATATTTGCCATAAGAAATTTGATACTCACCGCGGATTCAGCCATCGAGATATATAAACGTTCTTACAGAATAGCATAGCTGATCGGCTTTCTGAATTAAATATCAGTGGGAGAACTGGAGAAGGAAGGGGTGTTAATGTCAGCGGTTCATCATCAAAGTCATTTTCATTTATTAATTCTGAGAGCCCCATTACGTTGCTGCAAGTCTCTCCAGAACAATGGAAGCACACTGCAGAACATTTCAGCCCTGCTTTTCGACATCCACACATTGATCCACAGTTTCCTTTGCATTTGCAAAAGACCAATTTTGGAAGCTCAGGGGGTGCTGGAGGTTTAGATCTCTGCACTGGCATCAATAATTTTCCACGTGTTTTTCCAGCCCCAGTCTTCAAGATCATTATTATTACCAAGCCACGACTGGACCTGATGGTAGACTCGGAAAGTATGAAAGCGACCTGTGTATTGTATTGGAGGAAGTGAAGAAAAGTTAAATGTGCTTTTTGTCACTGCCTTGGCAAATTGCTTGTATCTTAGGCTGTCAAGAGAATTATCATCTTTAAATAATAAAAAAAGTTTCTGAATATTTTAACTTATAACTTTTTTATTTATAGTTCTACGACAAAAAGTTACTGTACCAAAGTTGTAGAGAATTTATTTTGCAACAAAAAATGTTAACAATTTTTTTTATCAGATATTTAGTTTAAGAGATATATCGTAAAAACCATTTCAACCCCTATTTTCAAGATGGCGGCCGTTCGACAAGGGTGGCGACCCCACAAACTTGGTTTTAGCTTTACACTGACCCCCCCTACACATCAAAAAAATAAAATTGCGTCCTCTAAAAAACGCAACCCCAAATGTAACTTTTCAATGGACTAACTCTATAACATCAGTTTTCAGCAGTAAAAATACCGTCAAAATCAACTTGTTAAAAATACCGGAACAAACAGGCGGACGATAATTAAAGAAAATGGCTTTTTTTTTAGATATTTACCGTATAAATTCGTAATTATGCTTTCATTTATAAACTGTAAGCCTACCATGAAACGTACATCCGCAATTGCGGACCAAAATTTCGGACAATCGGTACCATAATACGCACTTTGCCGCAATCGGGCCCGAAGACGGCACGTGACAGTTCATTCGGCCTACCATAAAACGACCCGAAACCACAAAATTCGGAATTTTGACAGCCCGTCGAAAAATCATTAAAATTAAAACACAATATTATACGACTTAATTCAAAAGGCCGACAGGTTATCATAATCCAATACAAAAGAATGTAGGTACCTATTTTTTAATATGATGGTTTATTATAGTTCATTTTTAATGGAAATATAGGTACCTATTGTAAACTAAAACGTCCTTGATATGTTTGATTCATGGTACCTTATTTTTTCCTTTTTTTCGTGCGGAAGTCCCTTCGGATACCCCCCGCCGGCCAGCGGAGGCGGTTATGTCGGGCTTGAACCGACTAAAACCGCACGCCGTCTCGGGTCTTAAGACACCGGGGTGTAAGGTTGCCCTTAGAGCATATCCCTCGCACCCCGACTGACCCTGGGCCATCTCCGGTTTCGAGATGGCCTGATTCATGGTACCTAAATGACACACCTAGCTATCGTTCATGTTTCATGCGGGCCCGCAGTGTAGGTTTAACGGTAGGCATTTTAATATTACAAACGGACACTTCCAAATGTAGTGACCAGCAGGCCTAATATGAAACGTAGGTACATACGCAATTGCGGACTGAAATTTCGGGCAATCGGCACCATGAAACGCACGTATCCAGCAATCGGATTCGAAGACGGCATATGACAGTTCATTCGGCCTAAACCCTACCATGAAACGACCTGAAACTGCAAAATTCGGAAAATTGATAACCCGCCAAAAAGAAATAATTAAACCACGATACTGTACGACTTATTTGAAAAGGTCGAAAGGTTATCATGATCCAATCCAAAAGAATGTATTTTTTAATAAGTTGGTTTATAGTAGTTAATTTTTAAATGCAAAGATATTGTATATTATCCTCCTTGATATGGAGTGGACGTCCAAGTGGAAAGATGTTGTCTCTACGTACCCCAATGGGAAAGAGGCTTGATTATATGTGTGTATAAATATATAAACGTTTCGTAAAAAAAATTAGGACAAACAGGCAGACGCGTAAAAGTAATTCAGTTTTTAGTTTTCTCTCCAGCGCACATCGGGTTTACAGTTTGATACTTCACAGCGATTGTGCGGAGCGCAGGCGCGTCGTCTGCCGCTGTCTTCTCCTGCGGGCAAGTAATGCTCGAGAAGGAGGCGGCGTAGGGGCTCAACGACCTCCGTCCTCCATGAGGGCCGGCCTGAATCATAATCGTTTTCATCTAAGCGTTATTCCTGGATGCATCTGAGGCTTTCATCTCGGAGCCCGGGGTTCGCTTGCTCCTTTTCCTCTTTTGAATTGGACTTTTGTGGCTTTTATGGGAGCAACTGTCGTCTACCTCTCCACTCCAAAAAGAGAAGCCAGTATCAGAGCCTCGTCCGTTAATCAGCAGGTACACCGGCTTGCAGGTGAGGTTGGCTTAGGCCCGAAGGTTTTTATGGGTCGCATATATACCAAAAACCGTCTATAGAATACTAGCGACCCCCGGCATCGCACGGGTGCAATGGATGTTTTATTATACATATAAACCTTCCTCTTCAATCACTCTATCTATTAAAAGAAACCGCATCAAAATCCGTTGCGTAGTTTTAAAGATTTAAGCATACATAGGGATATAGGGACAGAGAAAGCAACTTTGTTTTATACTATGTAGTGATAAAACCGATATCTTCAGTTTTAACTACTCTAAAAATATATCAAGCTGCATTATGGATACATGCGCTGTGCGATAGAGAGAACGCTCTACAAAACCGAAGCAAGTCGATCTTAGCCGAACTCCAACTGTCGGGTGAATCAAAACCCGATTACAGCGTGTCATCATCGAATTCCCCATTGAATCGAAAGTTTGATACTTATAAAAAAAAAATCTTAAATATAATAAATAAATGCCGGTGTGTCCACTTTGAAACCTAGAGTCCGCTCACCTCCCCTCTTTCCGAAGACGGGGACACCGTGTTTCCCAAACCAGAGGAGGCCATCTCGAAATCGGAGATGGCCCTGGGCTCGTCGAATCCGACATAACCAACCCCGCTGGCCGGGGGCGGGGGGGGGGTGGTGTATCGGGGGGATTAACGCACGAAAAAACAAGCCGCTCGCATACTGGTGCTCTTGAATTGGTTTATCCGGCCTTTTGTGGGAGCGACTATTATATACCATCAATGATTATCTCTTGCAACCCGCCCTCTTCGCTTCGGTTTATATGAGTTTTTTTTTTAACTCAAGCCATCGCAATTTACACATATATAGCCTATGCGGGCTATGTCCATCATATTGAACCTTTCAAATGGTGAAGGATTTTATTCAATAAGTGCAGTAACCTCTTTTCTGGCAGTCGGTTATAAAGAAACCTTTTCAATTCTTAAAAACCTCACGAATATTATATTTCCTACCGAATTTAAAACTACATTCCAATTCATTAACAATACCTCATTGTAACTCACACGAAACTCAACTTACTCATTCAATTTTCAACCTTAAAATTTCGAACTAAATTCCAAAATGATAAGTAACGTTTATCTGAACTAGATGCTGCGCAAACATGCTACAGTTTGTCTAGTTTATCTGATGATAGCGTGTGATAATGATAAGAAATGAGGACGAGATACGGAGGCTGAAGTTGATGTAGGAATGTCGGTGTACCTTGTTGGATGGTTCACAGGCCATAGTTCTTTCTGACGGTTGCACGCCTAAACCACTAAACCGAGTTTGATGAAATATGGTACAGAGATGGACTAGAGCTTGGAAAGGGACATAGGCTATACCTATTTGGTTGCGATAACTGACATCTACGCGGGCAGAGCCGTGGGTAACAGCTAGTAAATTCAAAAAATACAAAAAAGGTGCTCTCTTTTTCATCCGGGCACCAAACCCGGTTGCATCCAAAGCCTGGGGCTAACGGGAGCTACTGTCACCTAACCCCCAACCCCGAGAGGCAAGCCTCCGCCAGATCAGCAGGTGTAGCTACCGGTTAGCAGGTGAAGTTGGTTTGGTCCCCGAAGTTCTTGGTGGGGCCCTTAACCCCCTACAAAAAAAGAGATGCTAGTACGCTGCAACTGTCGAGGATAAATTCAGATAATTATCGTAATTTTTCTAATATGAAAGTAACTTACCTATCTTTGGCGTAGCGGTAGTGCATTCGACTGCTACGACAGGGGGCGCGGGTTCGATTCCCGCTCAGTGCAAATATTTGTATGCATGAATATGTCTATTTGCATTGGTCTGGGTGTTTCTATGTATAATATGTATGTATTTACAAAAAAAAGTATAAAAGTATGTTTATCCGCATTCTAGAACCCATAACACAAGCTAGTTAAACTATGCTTACTTTGGGTCTAGAAAACGCTGTGTAGAATTGTCGTAGAATATTTATTTATTTATTTAGTTATCTTTCTTTTAAATGTCATTGGACAAGATGCAAAAAATTGACTACAATTTTTAAGCATTCATAATTGAAATTAAACTTCTTTTAATGTATTTAACTCTTAATAATAAAGTACTTAGTAACTTGTCTGTCTGTCTTATTATTGAGAGTTCTATGATCTAAACTATACCCGACGACGACGTTTCGATTGCTTTACTGAAATGTGGTCACGGGTAGACCTTTATACTTATCCTTAAAATGATCCTGAATGAGATTTTGAGTAATTTACCCACTATTTTAAGATCCAAGATGTGACTAGCCTCGGGGACAACTTCCATCCTGAAAGTTATCTTTTCAAATTAAAATTTATAAAGATTACTATCTTTATCCATACTCTACTAGCTGGCCCTCTCCGGCTTCGCCTGTGGTGTATTTCGTACCCCCGCGGCCCTGTTGTACCCTTATACGCCCGCAATTGATTAGTCAATAATGTGTGGGAACCTGCCAGATTTAGTAACATTTTCTCCGCTACCTTGAGTAGTAGCGTGATGATAAATAGCCTACTCAAAAATAATGTAGCTTCCTATTAGCAGAGAACCCTCAAAATCAATCAATCTTTACCTGTTACTTTACTTAATATTATTATTCCCATCCCATGGGATTCAGTATAAATTATATATATAATGATAAGTTTATGTATTTGTAAGTTCATATTTAAATGTCAGAGTTTATATGGAAATAACATATATGTACACCAGAAACTGCCCTATATCTTTTATTAGGTACTGTTTTTTCTCCATCCAATGGTCGCCTGTAAGAGATTGCCCTGTGCGATAAGGCCGCCAATTGGATATACCTCAAAAATGTACCAGCTTATGTTCTGTATGCTTATTCTTGTGTACATACAATAGATTTATTATTATTATTATTCAGGACTCCACGCGAGCGAAACCGAAAACCGCGAGCAACAGCAATTTTTTTGTATAAAAGACTACTAGTAACATGGGCCTACTCAGTAATGTAATATTCGAGCTAACATCTCCAACTACATTTCTAACTCCCAAGGCCCACGTACATATGTGTTGTAAATAGGGGTTGAGTTTATTGCGGTCAAAGGTAATGTTCATGGGCTGTCGGTATGTAAGGTAAGGATTAGAACAGAAGTAAAAGGCGTGGCGGGCTGTAGGTAGTCCCTGCCTACGCTTCGGAGAGAAAAATGAATAAACGTAACTATAATGTACCTATTAGGTAACGAACGCAGTGCAGATAAAAAAAAACAAAGTTACAATAACCTCGAATAACATGCAAATCAATCAAATACAAGTACTTTTCATCAATTTTAATACAATATCCATAATTGTCTAAAAAAGTGTAGCATGCAACTCCAATTCGTGGACAACAACTGTATATTTATTAAAATAACCATTGATCCACTCCAAACAACCATTGAACCAAGAACCTTATATCTCTACCAATAATAAATATATTTAAACACATAACATAACATAACTTTACGCCTGTATCCCCGAAGGGGTAGGCAGAGGTGTATTGTACACCCACGATTCGCCAGTTCTGTTTAGGTGCCCGGTAGATGGCAATAGGCTCGCCCCCTATTACATATTTATATATTGTAACATATTAACTTAACATGTTTATATATTAGTCTATGATAAAACTAATCAATGAAAATAACATAAATTATATTTTTTTGCCTTCAGCGCCATCTTTCAAAGCAAATTGTAACTATTAATAAATAAACTACCAAGAAACTAATTTATGTAATGGGCCGTAATCATATCTTAGAAAATCAAAAACAGGTTATCATTATTTCTAAACCTTTAAATTATATATAACACAATAAAAAATAGTAGCTGTTTCATTCATAAATTACTGTCTTTAAAATAAATGGGAGAAGTGCCCGGAAATTAACCTTAGTAACTATTCCGTTTGGTTTGGTTGGCACACTTGGCAAACTATACAGCTGCCACTAGATATTTCCTACTAAATTAGTATTTTATTATTATTTTTACATAAAATGGCAATTGTTAACCTCGGATTGCCAAGACCTTCAGTAAGCTCTTTACTAAAACGTATATCAAAAGCGGCATTGTTAGGATCTTACCAAATTTGGATAGGTAGGGGGGGGGGGGGGAACACTACTGACGGTGGAGGTGATGCATCACAAGGTGGCCACCCTAAACCTACATCTGGGTCGCAAGTCCCAGTCGCCGTCATGGTGTTCCTCTCTGTACCACGCTATGGACCCGGTGACCGCACGGTGAATCCATGGAGTGCTAAGAATCGGATCTCTATGTTACATAATTGATCAATCTAATATCGCTAGGTTAATGTATAGCAATCGTAATATTTTCTTTTCATTACAAACCTACCAAGTTAGATATACAGGTGAATGTGTTCAATTAAAATATACTTCATTCAAACTAAATTTTATTTTATACATTTTAGATATTTAGGTTCCAAAAACAGCAAGACATTTATAAAGGATGTTCATATTATTTGTAATTTGTATGCATGCACCATATAATATAAAAATTCTTCCTTATATTAGAATCACGATTACTACGGAGAACACTCTCCTAAAATCTAAATTCCCTGACATCTGCTTGAATTTAAAATTCAACTTGAAACTAAGAACTATTCATTCTATTGTCTATTTTAATAAATATTGCTTTTCTATTGATTGATCTTGAATTTTTTTTTTCTTAATTTTCCAAATTACCCTCTGGCTGAGGCATTGTTTGTTATTTGTTACTAAACTATACACTTTAAGCCAATTTTTATAAAGTAGTAAAAGAAATTACGACATAAATTTTGTATAATATAAAAATTAATAAATTAAGCAATAAAGATATTTTTTTTGAATTACCCTGAAATCTTCGGGGTGAAAACTATCCTCATCTGTAACTTGTAAACCGGTGCAACGGTTGATTGACGGACGAGGCTTTGGCGAAGGCTTTCCTTTCGGGGCTGTGGATCACAAAACAGTCGCTCCCACAAAATTCAAAATAAACCAAATAATGAAGTTTTAGATGAACGGACTCTGGCTGGGCTCTAAATTGTAAGAACAGTAATAGTAGTAGTAGAGTAGTAATAGTAACAACGAATTAAAACTGTGAATTTACAACTCTATATTTTAGATTAATTCTGCTAAAAATATAAAACAAAAAGTATTTCAAATTAGAAAATCGAAGGGACAGGTCGCGGGTTCAAGGGACTTGAACCCGCGACTGGATATTCCAGGATATACTGGATATTCACTTTTTTCGATTTAAATCTATTGTAGAAGAAAATAGTAGTTTTTATTATTTTGCATAGGAACACCACTGATTACCGAAGACGCAAGCTGTCAAAGAAGATTATAAGACAGCTAATGTCAACTAATTTTTCTTTCATTCGCAGTAGACAGCGGATGCCTGTACGTAATTTTGGACCAAATAATTTATTTTATGATAATCGTTACTAAAATAGTAAAAAAGTACTTTTTCGTACTTTCCCGTTTTTCTGAAACTGTATGTGTCAAAATTTCTGTGTTGTGACATTTGTCTTTTTGCATGATAAGGTTATGTAAAGGGGTGATTTTTGAGAGCATTATTTCGTGTTTTTGATCGTGTTATAATTGTTTTTCAGCTGAAATACACTGGTTTGGACATAATGAGAACTACACAAATTGCCCAGTACGCCCTAAGACTCACATATTCGCAGGTAAGCTTTATATCTTCTTTTTGTGTGATTTTTCTATTCTAACTTTTAGGAATTGCGGTACTTTATTGACTAAAAGTAACTCTCAATAAATATTGTACTACTCGGGCTATATATAAGGTTCTGAACTTCAAAACATTACGCATATATTTCTTCGAGTTTTGTTACTATTTTAGGTACACATAGCATGTCTGGTGCGAGGGATATGCTCTATGGGCAACCTTACACCCCGGCGTCTGCAGACCCGACGCGGCGTGCGGTTTTAGTCGGTTCAAGCCCGACAAAACCGCCCCCGCTGGCCGGCGGGGGGTATCCGGGGGGATTTCCGCACGAAAAAAAAAAATAACAAAGTACACATAGCATGTAGATTTAACCAGAAGATATCCCAATACTGAACAAATAACACATAATTAAGAACTTAATATCTTTCAACTACTATCCAGTTAAGTACACTAGAGATTTACCCAAATTAAACACATTAACTAATTATAAGAGTACATTCAGTCCATGCATACTGAACGTATCAAGTTGTGACATCTTTAAAAGTTTATCAACAGAAAATTACACAAGTTATCAACAGGCAATGTCAGTAATTGATATTTAATTAGTAATATTTTCATTAGTCATTAACTAACTAAAAATTGCTAATGTACCCACTTTAACTTAAAATAATAGTCACAGTTATAACCTATTTATTTTTATCATTTAGTTTCATGTTCAATGTTTTTTAACTATTTTCTTTCTAAGAAGATAAATAACAATGCCTAACATCATCAACATCACTATGATACTCCCGGAATAACTACAGCCAGCCATCATTTCTCTAGTTTATGTGAAATATAATTTTAATATGTGATATTTTTTTGTGCACAACCAATGAGTTTGCTGTTTAGAATAAATGGGTCACGGTTCCTGGTTGAGACGGAAATGAATTATTATTCGATCGAATGTGGAAAAGAACTAAGAAACTGAAGTTTTAACACCTATCTGTCTGTACAGACATAGCACGCTTTTTTGTAATGTCATCTGTATAACAGCAACCAAAAGTGGTGCAATGTTGCTGATCAAGTAGTGGTCTTAAATGGGTACCAATTTTTTTAGTTCATGCAACCAGTAGTAGCATTTATTATTATTTATTATTTTAAACGTGGACACCGGAAGCCAGACGGACGATCCACCCACGAGGCTTGTGGACCACTTCATCCATTTCCCCAACCTTCCGAGTGTGGTTATTCCAGCATTCACCTAGTAGCATACATAGAAGTAATTGTGTGTGACTGACAATTTCAACATGCGGTATGTTTTGTGGCGAAACAAGATAGTTGCGTTATAAAAGGATGATATCCATTGAAATATTTATTACAATGAATACAGTAGTGACTTGAAGACATGTACATTCACACTCACATCAATCACTGATTACAATTTTTATTTTTATATTAATCTTTGCCTGTTATAGGCATCATTGATAGTGAAATTTAAAGTCAGTAAATAGGTAAACAAAATAAAATATCTGCATACAAATTTGCTATATGATCCTACTAGCTGTTACTTGCGGCTCTACACGCATGAAATACTGAAACCGTATGCGATCCACAAAAACTTTAATCCTGAATAAAAAGTACCCTATGCCAGTAAGATAATAGGATTAGCACCATTTGAAGTTTTGACGATAGCCTAGATGATTTGTGTATAAATACCAGTACATCTTGCAGACTTCTGCAACTGAATAGAATCAAAGTATTCCTGGTAACTTGACACTAGTGAGCCATAACCAACATTATGGGTCTATTAATCTTCCTAGAGTAACTGGGTGACAGTATTTGCACGAAACAGGATGCCTGAAGCAGCAGACGGCCTTAGGGGCCCAAACCAACCTCACTTGCAAGCTGGTACACTTGCTGATTGACAGACGAGGCTCTGGCATAGATTATCCTCTTAGGGTTGGGAGGTCAAAAGATCAAGAGAAAAAGTGGGAAAGTGATTAACAAATTAGAATTTGTTTAGCTACCTTTAGTCGTTGACTGTACTACCATCGTTTTATTTGAATCAAGGTACTGTGTACCTTTTTTTTTTTTTTTTTGTGCGGAAATCCCTTCGGATACCCCCCCGCCGGCCAGCGGGGGCGGTTATGTCGGGCTTGAACCGACTAAAACCGCACGCCGTCTCGGGTCTACAGGCGGGGGTGTAAGGTTACCATAGAGCATAACCCTCGCGCTCCGACTGACCCTGGGCCATTCACTTCTGATAACAGCAGAGGGGTACTTGGAGCGACAACCCCCCCCCCCCCCGCGGGCCTTGTAGGCCCGACATACCCCGACCCCCTCGTGCAATGGGGTCAGCTGGCCCTGGCCCTGCAAAGGGCCGGTTGGTCAGACTCTTGGCCGTTGACGTTGACGCCAGCTACTCCAGAGGAGCAATCAATGATGCGTCATCGCCCACGTTGCCCAGGGTGCACCAAACTTGGAGGTGATCCAACCAGTCGCACCCCAGGCACTGTGTACCTTTTTTTTTTTTTTTTTTTTTTTTTTTTATCGTGCGGAAATCCCTTCGGATACCCCCCCGCCGGCCAGCGGGGGCGGTTATGTCGGGCTTGCACCGACTAAAACCGCACGCCGTCTCGGGTCTTCAGACGCCGGGGTGTAAGGTTACCCATAGAGCATATCCCTCGCACCCCGGCTAACCCTGGGCCATCTCACCACTAACAGCATCGCTCATCCTGTCTCCTCTGAAAGCAGAGGAGTACGGAGAGGGATGTGTTCCCGCCACGTTGGGTATTGGCCGACGATCAATGCCAACCCTATGAAGGGGTGAAGGGGAAGCCATTGACCGCCGCCCAGGGTGTACCGGCCGCTCCGATTCCGTTCCCCCCGGACTGCAGCGGGATCGGAATCGGAGCGACACTCGAGGAGGTTACCCAACACACACCCTAGGCACTGTGTACCTACCAATAATATTGGTACAATAGGTAGATACACCTTATATAAAAAGATAGCACGGAAAACAGAACACTAATAAATAACAAACAACAAATCTCCGTAGACAATTACTTGCTATTAATAGGCTACACTTGTCGGGATGCACTTTGCGCAGAACGTGACCACAGTGGCATTTGTCACGTTAACACAATGGCGATGTGATTCTCTTGTTCCGTGTCGGCGAACGAGGTTGGAAAATAGGATATAATTGAAGTATAGGTACTGATCATAACGATGTTAGAGGTTTAGCAATACTAGCCGGTTCAGGTTTAGGTCTTGGGTGAACATTCTTAACACACTGAGACCCCTCCGTGTCTCCAAGAGCACGTTAAGCCATTGGTCCCGGTCATACGAACATCTGTCACTTCCGTTACGGGTATTTGGAGTCCTAAAAAGTCTGTCAATTTGGTCTAATTTACAGAACTTCGATTTCTCTAGGGGGTGTGGAGGGGAGGTCGGATGTCAGTCGCTACACGCAAAATATTGAATTTCGGCCGTTTCGTAGTTAGACAGAAAATCGCTCCAACTAAGTTGGGAAAACGAATACGGTGATGTGCCGGCGGAGCGTTCGACTTCTACGTCAGAGGTCGCTGGTCTGATTCCCATTCAGTGTAAATATCTGTATGCATGTGTTAAATGTCGTTTAACATAATTCACGATTGGCTCCTAATTGACATTTACCTCTAGGTTGTTCTCTGTTGAAAACAATATTCAAACAGTTTTGTGTGACGTGTTTGCAAGAGTTCTAGAGCTCTACGTGTCTGAACCATCTAAGGAACTCTTTTTCTATCTTGACACTATCACGTTGTTCCTCACTTGGTCCATCAATGTCACTCCAGCTATACTTCTCCGACTTCCCTGTTCCACAGCATTCCGTTTACTTTCATTCTCCTTTTTCCCCATACACCTCTATTTCTTCTTCCAAGATACTTCTAAAAAAAAATTCAACATGTAGAAGTTACTTGCCCAAGTGGGGGACAGAGTTCAAATAAAAATTAACAATATCCGCTCATTGTTCATATATTTCAATGGCGCTAGAAATAAGTCAGTAAGATAGCATGCTCGCGGTAGCAACAGTACCACTTTGACCTCCGATATCGAACAGTGGACACTTAGATACAACACTTCATATTAAAAAGTAACCTTATCTACTGCTATTTATATAAGTAACTTGTGGGTTTCCATCCACTAGGTCCGCTACTGTCATTACATGTTCCATACAAGCCTACCGGTTTCCGGTCCTTCGGAAACCCTCAGAAGCGCCCAGGATTTTTTTTAAGATACCACTAATTTGCTTGGTGTATATTCTTCGAGGTCGACCTAACTAATAATTCAGAGTATTAAAAAACCATTCAACTAGTAACAGTACAACATCCCAATCACGTCTGAACTTTACTACCAAGGTCGTCTGCAGACGTTCTATACAAGAATCTCGTCATTGTATGTACGGTAAGAGAGCCTACAACTGCAATTTTGCTAAGTACCTAATAAATATTAGTATACCTTCTTTTTTTTTCGTTCGGAAATCCCCTCGGCTAACAAACCCTCCCCCTGACGGCCAGCGGGGAAGGTTTGATGACCTCTGACCGATTTCGGCCATGGCGACCATTTCTATGTGCTCCAAATTAAGTCCGACGCTCGTGCGCCCGAAGATGGCTAATAAAGCCAATGTTGGCGTTGAACCTATCTGAACAGTGAGCGTACGTGAGCACACCATCCACTTAGTTAGGAATGGCAGCAGGCTGTCAGGCTTTTAACCGCTCGCCGTCTGGGGTCTTCAGATGCAGGGGTGTAAGGTGGCTCGGCCCATAAGGGATGTCCCTCGCACCCAGAGGTGTACCCTTTTTTTTTCGTGCGGAAATCCCTCCGGCCAGCGTCGGCGGTTATGTCGGGCTTGAACCGACAAAAACCGCACGCCGTCTCGGGTCTAAAGACGCCGGGGTGTAAGGTTGCCCATAGAGCATATCCCTCGCACCCCGACTGACCCTGGGCCATCTCCGGTTTCGAGATGGCCCCCTCGGGTTTGGGAACCACGGTGTCCCCGTCTTGCCCCGGTTTGTGGGAGGGACGCTAGTCGCCCCACCGTCCCCCTGGATATTAGAAATTCGAGTTGGTTCAAGACCCGTCCTTGATGTTGTCTTTTACTGGTTTAAATTCATCAAAGTACTAGCTATTGCCCGCGGTTCCGTTCGCGTAAATACTGATCCCATTTCTGCAAATTACTGGCATAAAAAGTAGCCTATGTGCATGCTCATCATCATCTTAGCGTTGTTCCAGGTTGTACTCGAGGCTTTCACCTCGGACCCCGGGGTCTGATTACTCCTTCTCCTCCTTTTGACCTGGTCTATTCGACTTTTATGGGAACAACTACCGTCTGACCTCTCAATCCCGAGAGTCCGACAATCAGTAGGTGTACCGGCTAGGGTTACATTTATAAGTTGGCTACTCTTTGTGTTCATTGTGCGTGTCCTAAATAAAAGGTTTTTCTTTCTTTCAAAACAATTTTTAGACGATTAGTTCAGAATAAAAACATAACATAACTTCACGCCTGTAGCCCCGAAGGGTTAGGCAGAGGTGTCTTACACACCCACGATTATTGAAAATCTACATCTGAGACTAATATAATACGGTTTCTATTAGTCTGAGATCTACATTAACGAGTGGTGCGAACAGCGTTTGTCTAGAGGTGCGGTCTGCGGGAGGATGCAGCCAAATATCGATTTAGTAGCTAAAGTACTGCAGACTGAGTTTAATTATTAAAATACTAGTTTTTACCAGCGACTTCGTTTGCGTGGCAATCAGCGTTGGGTCCAAAGAGAATGGAAATACCGAGATGAAAAGTCTGTTATTGTTATCCATGCAAAATTTTGAGCAACTTTGCTCAGTCGTTTCTGCGTTATTTAGAAACAAAAAAAATTACAATCATACAAACTTTCACATTTATAATAATACTAGCTGTTACCCGCGGCTCCCCTTGTGTAAAATACTGATCTCGTCTCCGCAACCCACAGGAACTTATTTTCGAGATTTTTTATGGAAATCATCCATCATCATCATCATCATCTTATCTCTGTCCAACAATACATAGTGATTACCTATTCTTAAAGGAAGGGTCCTTTTTTATGTTCCAATACCGAGAACGCTGATCCCTGACTCAAAAAAATACGGAAAAAGTATGTTGCTGAATAATATGTATGTTGTACCTAGAGTGAGGTTCTTTGAAAAAAACGTTAGCCATTAGCAATGCAATGGGTTCCATTGCAGATGCAAAATAGTTGACGGTGGAATTTTCAAAATGTGGGGCATAATAAATAAATAATCATAAAATTGTAAATTACTTGTGTCTGCATTGGAGATACTCAAAAATCGGGACACAACTCTGAAATGAGGATGGGAGATATAAAAAAAAACTTAAAATATAAAGATATTTTTGGGAATTCTTGTCTGTTTCTCTGTTCGTGTAGAGGAGCCGGCCAGAGTAGGGGTAGTCATGTACGGACTCGAACTGACCGAAACAGTACGCTGTCTTGGATTTTTAATACCGGGGTGCAAGGAGATATTCACAAAATCAATTCAGCTGATAAGGTTACCAACATAACTTGATTTTAAGGTAGAACGAAGTTAGCAGTAATTTATAAATCTGTTAGTTTTTTCGTATTTCTTACGCTGCCGTACCATTCACCTGATTGCGATAAAACTTTCCCAATAGCCTGCATATGCGCGACGGTTAAAGGCATAGTTTGGAAGAGATATGATAGCTTGTTTAGGCCACCCGCTGTCTCGTGGGTATCCACACATTTTCGGGCGCCCTGTTGCGTGCAAATCGTATCTTTATTTTTTTTGCTCGCAATTCGCACCATATTATTTACACGAACCACGAGCGAACGAAGCACGAGGCAGCGTACGACCTTAGAATATAAATGTTGCATGATAAATGTTTATGCATTTAGTCGGGGTATCGAACTTCAATCGCCGACCAAAGTCACTTCCTTAAAGAAACTGTATCTACCGAAGTTCCTACTGCCGATATGTATTAACAAAGTGCTTAGTTTTTTGAAAAAAAGGTTTATCGCAGAGCATGTTAAGCCATCAGTTCGATTTGTCCAGTTATCATATGCACGTCTGTAGCATCGGTTACAGGTAGTTGAAGCCCTAAAAAGTCAGATAATCTGGTCAATTTACACGACTTCGATATCGCCAGTGGGTTGTGGAGTTCAGATGACAGGCGCTTCACTTAAAATATCGAAGTTCAACCGGTTCCTAGTTAGATTAAAAGCCAACTGAGTTGGGTAAAGTTCATCCACAGCAGTTCCACTGATTTCAGCAACTTAACATAACACCATGATTATTTATAAATTAAGAGTTTTAATTTCTCTGCCCTCATATTTCAGGGTAGGTAAAACACCATGGCCTCCATGAGCGCAGGCCTGGAGGTGGCAGGTGAGGCCGCCTGTCACCCCAGCAGAAGCAGGCCGGAACGGTGGTGGGGCGACTAGCGCCACTCCCCCAAACCGGGGCAAGACGGGGACACCGGGACACCGTGGTTCCCAAACCCGAGGGGGCCATCTCGAAATCGGAGATGGCCCAGGGCAGTCGAGGTGCGAGGGATACGCTCTATGAACAACCTTACACCCCGGTGTCTGTAGACCCGAGACGGCGTGCGGTTTTAATCGGTTTAAGCCCGACATAACCGCCCCCGCTGGCCATCCGAAGGGATTTTCGCACGATAAAAAAAAAAGGTACAACACCATGATTATTTATAAATTAGGGAGTTTCAACTTCTCTGCCCTCATATTTCAGGGTAGGTAAAAGACCATGATTATTTATAAATTATGAGTTTCAATTTCTCTGCCCTCATATTTCAGGGTAGGTAAAACACCATGATTATTTATAAATTAGGAGTTTCAATTTCTCTGCCTTGATATTTCAGGGTAGGTAAAACACCATGATTATTTATAAATTATGAGTTTCAATTTCTCTGCCCTCATATTTCAGGGTAGGTAAAAACACCATGATTATTTATAAATTAGGAGTTTCAATTTCTCTGCCCTCATATTTCAGGGTAGGTAATTCCTTTCCACCAGGCAGACTGTCTTCTTATTTACCACATTAGTAGAAAAAATCGTACCATTGTCAACTTCCGTGCTCTTAAATAACAACGATCTATATTTGTCAGTAGACACATGCTCTTACGCATGACGTTTTTACATTGTCATAAAATATTAGCTTACATTAGCGTTCATTGTCAAGGTCTATGTTTATGCGTATTTCTGTTCGGGATGAATAAAAAATGGCTGTTACTATACGAAAAAGTTTAATAGAAACTTGGTGTATGGGATCCCATAAAGTTCATCAGGGACCAAACATACCTCACCTGCAATCCGTTCCACCTGCTGATTGATGAATGATGATCTAGTGCTGGTATTTTTGGACTCGAATTTTAAGCTCTTCAAAACGTCGGATTGAGTTAAAATTTTGCAGACTTATCTAGCGACGACAAATAATAAATTATAAAATAAAAAAATATTTGTGTCTGTACATTGGAAATATAAATTAAATACTCGGGTTATGTTAAAAGAACGATTCGGAACAATGTTTTTTTTTTCTTTTTGGATTCTTGTCTGTTTGTTCGCGATGGACGGAAAAACTATTGCGGTTTTTTTTATTAGAAAGGTCTTACTCAGACTTCAAATCTGCTGTATGTTTGATTGCAATTGGTTTAGTAGAACCGGAGATATGACCAAGAATGACCGCGGGCATCAGCTAAAACAAAAATAAATACCTAATAGTAAAAAAAAAACTAAAAAACGCGCTTCAATAGAAGACCAAACTAAAAGATTAAAAAATAATGATTAATGACTGAGATTTATTTATTTGTTTAAAAAAGCGTTAGGTGCTCGATGATGATTGTTGTAAGCACCCCACGCTTTTGTGTCACGTTCCTTTTCACGCAGTTAAAACACGCGTTTGCGCACGTCTATTGTTACTTACATGTCATAGAACGCAATACAATTAATAAGCTATCGGATCTTTTACTGCGTCAATGGCTAAAGATAGCAAGAGTCGGGCTTGACCGACTAAAACCGCACGCCGTCTCGGGTTTAATGACGCCGGGGTGTAAGGTTGCCCATAGAGCATATCCCTGATCGCACCCCGGCTGACCCTGGGCCATCTCCGGTTTCGAGATGCCCCCCTCGGGTTTGGGAACCACGGTGTCCCCACACCGGGTCTTGCCCCTGTTTGGGGGGGAGGCGCTAGTCGCCCCGCCGTCCTGGCCTGCTTCTGCTGGGGTGACAGGCGGCCTCACCTGCTACCACCAGGCCTGGGCTCATGGAGGACGGAGGTCGTTAAGCGACCTCCGGCGCCTGAGTCTACATAGTAAATTATTTTCGGGACAGATAACATTTTACTCATCAACGTAGCTTAATTGGGTGTACAGCGTACAGGGTCCTACTGACATATAAGAACCAAGCTAACCTCACCTTCTAGTTGGTGCACATGCTGAACAACGAATGAGGCTCTGGCGCAGGCTTTCCTCTCGGGGTTGGGAGTACAGACGGCAGTCACTCCCGGAAAAGCCAACATACCAATCAAAAAGAATAAACCGACCTCGGTTTTCAAAGTACAAACTTTGGTTGCAACACGGCAATAGCTGTGAGGATGTTCATTATAGCGTTGTTCCTGGTTGCATTGGAGACTCAACTCTGAGTCCGGGATCCGCCTACTTCTTTATGACTTTTATGGGAGCGACTACCGTCTGACCACCGAACTTGAGAGGAAAGCCATCCGCCAGAACCTCGTCCGTCAATCAGGAGGTTGGCTTGAGCCCTGAAGATAGTGGTGGACCTTAGCATACCTTTTTAGGGATTTTCTTTAGAAAAGCCCTATGGCTACCGAGTTGTCGTCGTCGACGTCGTCGTTGCCAATTTTCTGTCACGGTTTTGGGTATGAAGGAGATGAGCTATCGAGTTGCTGTTTTCGGTAATAGATTCGTGCTGGGGTGAACCATTGCAAGATAAAGAAAATATAGCAAAAAAAAAATCGCAAAATCGAAAATCCCTAGGCTGAGCTCGTCTCAGGAATTCAACTTGTTTTAATTCTTCCCAAAAAATGTAGAAGAAAAAATACAATTACGCCACATTTTAGAATGCCTCGTATTATGTTTACGTGAATTTGTTGATCATGTCAATAACCAAATATGGGAGAGTCAATGTAGCTATAAATTATAGCCATGATCCGAAGATACTGCGTACCTATATGGGCACCGCACTTGTCAAGATAAACTGTGATTGATTGTTAGAATCGCGAAACATAAAGAGGTAATGCCCCGAAGCTATCGTTTGTTTGCCCCGTGTTGCACCACTATCTCAGCTGTTGGCAAGTGATGATGTGGACGATGTGGTCGATGATGTAGCACGCAACCTAATCACTCCAGATTTGAAGACTTCACATCTTTGACTAACACAGACTCAGGCAGGGCTATCCACTTCATAGCAGTACGCATAATGAACTTATTGCTAAAACATTTCATGCGTATTTTATTTTTTTCGTGCGGAAATCCCTTCGGATACCCCACCGCCGGCCAGCGGGGGTGGTTATGTCGGGCTTGAACCGACTAAAACCGCACGCCGTCTCGGGTCTACAGACGCCGGGGTGTAAGATTGTCCATAGAGCATATCCCTCGCACCCCGACTGACCCTGGGCCATCTCCGGTTTCGAAATGGCCCCCACAGGTTTGGGAACCACGGTGTCCCCACACCGGGTCTTGCCCCTGTTTGGGGGAGAGGCGCTAGTCGCCCCACCGTCCCGGCCTGCTTCTGCTGGGGTGACAGGCGGCCTTACCTGCCACCCCCAGGCCTGCGCTCATGGAGGACGGAGGTCGTTAAGCGACCTCCGGCGCCTGAGTCGCCTGCGACGCGCGGCGAGCAAGTTGCGGGCTCGGCGGGCCGGGAGAGTTCTAAATCTCTCCCGGGCGCGCTCTGCCATCTCCTTCGCGAGCATTACATGCTCGCAGAAGGAGGTGGCGGCGGCCCACGCGCTCCGCACCATTGCCGCAATCATGTACCTTATAACGTAGAGGCTTTAGTGCCAGTACCTTAAGAGTAATTATTGTGATATTCAGGTAACAGAGATAACTGAAACACGTATAGGTTCGGTGAAAGCAGATGTGAGTTTATTACAGACAGTATCATATTGAGATCAGAGTCGAGGGTTCTAAGATGAGTAGAAATTGCGCGCTGCAGCTACGGCGAGAGAGAGCTGGTGAGTCGCCGCACGCTCTTATAAATGAGCCCGCGGAGACGGGAGACAACGGAGTTTGCAGCTTGCGCGCGAGTTGGTGGCCATAGTGACGTCACAACCTATCAAAGGCGTATCGCCGTATGTCTGGTCGTTTGATGATGCAAGGGGCTTGAAGGTGTCAGTTTATGCAACACCAGCGCATACTCTCCGAAGTGCATCCGATAAAACACCGAAAGGCTAGTAAATCTGCGTCGATGTCTAGACTCTGAAACCTAGTCTCAACCAGCGCAACGTTGTTGATAAGCTTGATTAGGTTCAGCAGAATACTTAACGCGATTGGCTGCTAACTGAATTCAACTGCCAGGATACTTCTTCATCCGAGAGCCAATCTTGGTTGCATCCGAAGCTTGCACTTGGAAGCCCAGGGTCCTGCTCCTCCTGTCCATAATATGGTTTATTTTGGCTTTTACGGGAGCGGGTACATCTCGATCCGGCCGACCACATTTAATGAGCAAAATTGCAAATTGCGAAACATTTTCGTAAGTGAGAATACGTAAGCTTATATTTTTCTTTGTTCGATCTGATTTACTGTGTGAAATGTGATTCATTTTTTACGGTTAAAGAACTTCAAGTAATGTGAGGTTTCAATTGAAACAAGCCTTACAATGAATTTTCAATTCATTGTAAGGCTTGTATATTTATACTTTACATTGTATAACTACTGTATTTTTGTCTGCCTTGACTCTTTTACCTTCGGACAATATCTCCCTTTATCATCCTAGTAGCGAAAGTTTGCGCTTAGGAGCCTGTGGTCCGCTTATTGTTTTTGATTGGTATTTAGTCTTAGCCGGAAGCAACTGCCGTCTGAACTCCAAACCCTGAGAGGATAGCCTGCGCCAGAGCCTCGTCCGTTGGTTAGCATATGCCCTCAAGGATGTTTGTAGGGCCCTGTACAACCGGACAATACCTCTCTTGTTCTTAAAAAAAAATGTCATTCCTCAAATTCTCTTTTTGTAATATGTTCTAACATAATCTTAGGCAGAATAAGGGCACAACTGTCAAAAATGAGTAAAGTATTCTAAAATGCTCTAAAAATACACTTTCAACTTTCACTTACAAGCAAAAATAAATGGATAGATAGAATTATCACTTTGTTGATGTCGTGTCCCACAAATAAGAGCAAGGTTCTATGTCTGAGTGGTTATAGTCGACTTCAAAAATATCATGTGAAATTAATTTATTAAGCCTTATTTTTTAGTTTACTACACACCAATTCAATCATTATGTTAATAGGTAATATTAATGATTCATACATTTACGCCCTTATCCCTGGAGTGCTAGTCAGAGGTGAATTAACACCCACATTTCACCATTCTTTATATTCGGTCCCACGTTCGGGCTGATGTACAATAATTATGGTACAGAGAAATACAATAAGCTAATAAATAAATGCTTTGCGCGATAGGGCCGCCTTTATCGCTTAAAGCATTAATTGCTTGAAGCAAAAAAAAAAAAACTTAACGTATCACCGTGATGTGGTATGTACCTTATATAAAAATATATAACTATACTTATGTAATACCAAATATTGGCGTTAAACTAGCTTCGTTAACATTTCAATAATCTCAAATCTATGCTACAGAATTCCAATAATCTATAGACTACTTAAACTTGACAAAGAGCCAATTGTTAACACAATTCTGTAAGCAGACGTGAATTTCAATGTAACTAATCATAGTTTTATAGAAAACGTATCGTGTATTGTCTTGTCAAACTGTTCTCATTCATCGATTCCAAGTCTAATACTCTGATGACTACTTCGCATACCTATGAAGGTCGGATCTACAGTGGCTATTCGCCAAAATAACACACGCAAAATGTAAAAATAAATGGCGTTAAAAATCGCGCAGTTTTATATTTGCGTCTTCCTGTAAATAGTTTAACTAGCTCAAAAACTATTTATTAGTCGACCTGTTGCAACAGACAAATGGGGTATACAGGGTCCTACCAACATACTTGAGACCCAAGCCAACTTCAGCTGCAAGTCGGTGCACCTGCAACTCTTAACGGTGTAGACTCTGGCGCAGTCTTTCGGGAAATCGCTATTAGGATGGTGATGATGTAGCATCAGATAAATCGACGGTGGAAAGGCAAGGGTGCAAGAGACATCGAATGTCCACAGGGAAAAGATCCCAAACGACATTTAGTGAAAGGCGGTTTTCTTATGAACTATCATTGTTGCTTAAACCGTTTCCAGTGTCGAATTATACTTACCAGGATTTCCATTTGCAGTACAATATAGATAGCAATCACAGAGCAAAAATACTCTTCTTCATCCGAGCGCCAACCCCTGTTGCATCCAAAGCATGCACTTTGAAGCCAAGGGTTCGCTCTCCTTCTCCATTCCCAAGCGACTACCAAGACCCCAACCATTTTTTTTGTGCGAAAATCCCCCTCTTATTTCGGATTCGAATCGTCTAAAACCGCACGCCGTCTCGGTTCTTCAGACGCCGGGGTGTAAGGTGACTCATTAGGCATTTCCCTCACACCCCAGCTGAACCCCGAAGATCGAGCACAAAGCAAATATACTAGACAAATAAAACTTATGGATGGGCACACACGCTACGAGAAATCGTTATGATCATATGTGTGTGATGAAAGCTGTAGAATTTTAAATACATAGCATACCATAGGTACATGTCATATGTATTAGTCATTGTGTTATTCGCTTAGAAAATACAGATAAAAAAGAGAATCTAATGAAAAATTAGTACCTATCTATACGATAGTGAAATTTACCCTGATTATAATGTTAGGTACAGGAAAAATGTAATACATAGTTACAATAACATCTAAATAGTAGATGTATTTGAGCCAACCTAGATACACAATCAGACAGACAATAAAGCTTATTCAGTATCAGTAGGTACCTTTTTTTTTTCGTCCGGAAATCCCTTCGGATACCCCCCCCCCCCCGCCGGCCAGCGGGGGCGGTTATGTCGGGTTTGAACCGACTAAAACCGCACGCCGTCTCGGGTCTACAGACGCCGGGGTGTAAGGTTGCCCATAGAGCATATCCCTCGCACCCCGACTGACCCTGGGCCATCTCCGGTTTCGAGATGGCCCCCTCGGGTTTGGGAACCACGGTGTCCCCGTCTTGCCCCGGTTTGGGGGAGGGGCGCTAGTCGCCCCACCGTCCCGGCCTGCTTCTGCTGGGGTGACAGGTGGCCTCACCTGCCACCCCCAGGCCTGCGCTCATGAAGGACGGAGGTCGTTGAGCGACCTCCGGCGCCTGAGTCGCCTGCGACGCGCGGCGAGCATGTTGCGGGCTCGGCGGGCCGGGAGAGTTCTGAACCTCTCCAGGGCAGGGTTCCGTACCCAAAGGGTAAAACGAGACCCTATTATTTACTAAGACTTCGCTGCCCGTCCGTCTGTCTATTTCACAGATGATGTGTTTCTGTTGCCACTATAACAACAAATACTAAAAACAGAATAAAACTAGGTCTGCAAGGCGAATCGCTGCTTGCAATGTTGAGCTGAGTGAGACATCGTGAATCAGATTTTGAAAATTTTGAACAGTGATCATTCCTCCGTGGCAAGTCCGATTTTGAAAATTCTTTTTGAAAGTCACAACTCTGGATATGCTTTCTGAGCGTGTAAAGTCCAAACTTTACACGCTCAGAAAGCATATCCAGAGTTGTGACTTTGGTCACAGTGTCTCGAGCGGTTATTATGTAATTCCATTTGGAATTTTTTTAACGGTGATCATTCCTCTGTGGTAGCATTAATTTTTTCAAAATATATCCGTAAACCTTCCTCTGATTGACCTCTTTAATCATGCCAAATTTGGTTCTGATTGGATTTGTAGTTTAGGAGGAGACCTGTGACCAAAGAAAATCCTGAAGTCTGGTATGAGGAGCTTTCGCTCGACTTCGTCTCACTTGGCTCAATAATTATTTAAGGGGGCTCCCATACAAGCAACGTGAATTTTTGACTTATTTTTTCTGGATATTAATAACGGCTACAGGTAGACGCTCGAAATATTCACACAATATTCACACAATGTTCACAAAAATAAATTATTAAAATAAAATAAATTTACAGAGGCTCCCATTGTATCCATAGGGATAAGGAATCCTTCATGTGCGAGTCCGACTCGCACTTGAATGCTTTTTTAAACTTCTAGAACCTTGAACTCTTCTTTCTGCTGTACGTCAAAAGTCAAAAACCATTTATTCTGCATAGACCATTAATACGGCACTTACAAAACGTCATAAAAAAATAAATAATCTAATGTTTGGCAAATGGACCACCGGTTCGAAACGCGGCCCTGTCCTGAGAAGACTCCGGCAAGAAACTCAGCGGGCTGTTTTTTTTTTTGGTCTATTTACAAACATATTTACTTAACCTAAGTACAATATTCCATTTGAGTAGCATAGAGAGAGAGCAAACAGTTCATATCCAAGCTTGTTTGTCGTCTAAATAGTCTTGAATTTTATAGTAGCCTTTTTGGCAGAGTTTACTTTTAATTTGGCTTTTAAATTTATGAAGAGGTAGATTCTTCATTTCACTAGGAAGCTTGTTGTAGAAGCGTATACAGTTACCCTGAAAGGAATTACTAATCTTGTGGAGTCGACTATTACAAACCACAAGATTGTTTTTATGTCTAGTATTTACGTTATGTATATCACAAAGCCTTAAAAAATTGGAAATGTTTCTTCTAACATACAAAAGATTTTCAAAAATATATTGGGAAACTACAGTTAGAATGTTTATTTCTTTGAACTTTTCTCGGAGGGAGACTCTTGGGCCCAACTTATAAATTGCCCGCACCGCCCGCTTTTGCAGTACAAAGATTGTATTTAAATCTGCGGCATTACCCCAAAGGAGAATGCCATAGCTCATAATACTATGGAAATAACTGAAATAAACTATTCTAGCGGTATCTATGTCTGTAAAAGTCCCAATCTTTTTCACAGCGTAGGTAGCAGAACTTAACCTACTAGCTATTTTTTCGATATGTGATCCCCACTGTAATTTAGCATCGATACTTAAACCTAAGAACACGGTTGATTCCACAAGGCTCAACAACTGTCCATTAAGTTGTACATTGGTTTCCACCTGTGTAACATTAGGTAAGGTGAATTTAATACATTTGGTTTTTTTTTCATTAAGGCAAAGATTATTTATATTAAACCAATGAACCACTCGTGAGATTGCGTTGTTCACTTCGTCATAATTATCTAATTGTCTTTTAATTTTAAATATTAAGGAAGTATCATCAGCAAACAAAACAATACTATTTTTATCCCTTACGTAGTAAGGGAGGTAATTTATATAAATTAAAAATAAAAATGGTCCAAGTATCGAACCCTGTGGAACGCCCATCGAAACCAAAGATCCCACCGAACGTGTACCGTTCACATCAACCCTCTGAATTCTATTGTTTAAATAAGAAGTCAAAAGGTCGAGAGCCTTGTTCCTTATTCCGTAATAATCTAATTTCCTGACCAATGTATCATGGTGGACGCAATCGAAGGCTCTGGATAGATCGCAGAAAACACCTAATGCATCCTGCTTATCCTCCCAGGCCTCGTAAATACATTTCAATAACTCTATACCAGCATCCGTCGTTGATCGTCCTTTAGTAAACCCAAACTGTTTATCATGAAATAATTTATATTTATTAAAATGGGTTAGCATTTGGTCTAGAATTAATTTCTCAAATACTTTACTCAAGGTTGGCAACACAGAGATGGGTCTGAAATTCGAGGGATCTGAGGTGCTGCCTGCCTTGAACAAAGGTATGACTTTACTATGTTTCATTAAATCAGGAAATATACCGCTACTGACGCAGTCATTAAACACAGTTGCTAGATGGGGAGCAATGACATCAATGATGCTTGAAACAGTTTTGACTGATAATCCCCATAGGTCCGCGGTCTTTTTAATATCAATGGATTTAAACAAAATTCCTTAGTCTTATCTGTAAAAGATAAAGTAAGATAATATAGCGAATGTATAGTGATATAACACGTTACGCATTCAATCAATCTTATCGTTAGCAATCTTTTGGCGCCTGCAGTCAAAGCGCTATTAGAAGAGATAAAATACTGCCAAATGAAATAATTCTCGATTCGTTAATGTATGTCTGTGGTTAGGATTATGGCCTTTGGCTTTTAATTGCAACTACTATGCGCAGAATAGATACATGGTTACTATTTATTGAGCACCAAACAAATGATACAGACAAGTTTATGAATAAAGGACAACCTTTATATGGATTAGTAGTAATATCGGTGCAGTAGGTTTTTGAGTTTATCGCGAACAGACAGACGCGGCGGAGGACCTTGTTTTTTAATATGTAGTGATCAAAATCATACGCATCCACGCGATTTGGTCTGCAATCGCTTCGATACCTGTGGCCTTATTACTAGGGTTGCCAACTATACTGTTTTAAACAGTATTATACTGTTTTTCACTAAATTATACTTTTTACTGTTGAACAAAAATAAAGTATACAAATTACTGTTTTCAGCATCAAAATGCAAACACATTATTATGTGTTAAACTTAGACGCTCACACAAATTTGTTTTTATTATCTTATACGTGGCTAAGCCGTTTGGTCGAGACTGTACTCCTCCGGAACCACAATACCGATCTTGACCAAATTTGCTGGTGATAGTGTAGACACCGCTGAGTGTTTAGAGGGGTCAACTGTTCAAATACAATGTACCATTGAGGAATAATCATCGAAAAACAGTTTCACGAGCACGCGGCCTTAGCTATGCGCGCGACCATAGTAAGATGCCTTATTTTTCAAGTAAGAGTCCTGCTCGCCAGCTCAATTTATTTCAGTCGCACCCTGCACTGAATTCCTAGTTTAGTCAGAGGGCGCTCACTGCTCAGTGCAGCGCAGCCATACCACAAACAAATCACATTGAGTTTCTGAACGAATATTTATTTTAATTTCGGTTATAATTGTGATGAGGCGTATGAAGTTTTTAAAAAAGATTGTAAATTATTAAGTTGTGCGAGAAGCTCTAAAAAATATGTGTTTAAAACAATAAATAAATAAAATACTGTTCATTTTTCTAAAATATTGTTTACTATTCTTCATAGACCTGAATATACTTTAAATAAATAAATAAATAATAAATATTCTACGACATATACACAGCGCTTTCTAGACACAAAGTAAGCATAATTTAACTAGCTTGTGTTACGGGTTCCAGAATGCGGATAAACATACTTATATACCTTTTTTTTTGTAAATACATACATATTATGCATAGAAACACCCAGACCAATGCAAATAGAAATATTCATGCATACAAATATTTGCACTGAGCGGGAATCGAACCCGCGCCCCATGTCGTAGCAGTCGAATGCACTACCGCTACGCCACAGAGGCCGTCAAACTTTATCAACAACTTTATTTATTTTCTTGTAAAAAAAGTTGGCACCCTGCTTATTCCTCTTGCCTTTTCTGTATAATTCACGCCTAAGATGATGATGCTAGGTTACTTCTACTGTTACTTTTCAATTACCGTTTACTTTTTTTATTGTAAAAAAATGTAGGAAGTCATTACATTAGAGTAATATTAAATAGAGTGACGGCTTAATTGCAAAAAATGCTCTCGAAGTCAACCTTCAACAAGATTCATGATTTCAAAGCCTGCACTTTGTTGTTTTGTTTATTGAAGAGTTACTTTTTCTGAAGCTGATGCTGGACAGACAGACAGACATGACGCATCTATAAGGGTTCCGTTTTTTTACCATTTGGCAACGGAACCCTAATAAAAATGAAAATGTATATTAAAATAAACATATAAACAAGAACAATGGATCGTTCTTGTTTATACATTTTTGAGTTGTTTATTCAACAATTGTATATTCGACTCATCCATAATTTGTTAGTGTATTCAGTATATTGTAATGAAGCGACACATGATAGGTGCAATTGGAAAATCCAACACCGTACCTGTGTTTTTTCAACATCTATTGTTAGCCGGATGCGTGGATTATCGCGACGAAAGCTGTGATACTGATAACACTTTGGACTCGAGTGTATGGATATCTGTTTCAATTATTCCAAGAAATAAACGTTTATAAAGAAATTGTCATAAACTACTTTTTTTTTTTAGGAATTACCCGTTATCTGTCGGCCATTTTGTGACGTCGCAAGCTACATCTTCCCGCGATAATCTATTTTTGACGTTCATAAGTGTTACTAAATGAATGAAGTTTTAATTTTGATTTCCGTATTGAGATAGTCAATAAACAATTAAGTATGATTATTTAGATTGTGTTTATTATAATATTGAACTCGTGTATGAATTATTTTAGGCTAATCATCATAACCTATTGCAATAAATAAATTCTTAAAACTTCAAATTTGTCTACTGTATTGCTAAAAATACTTTGAGCCAACTTATATGATTCATGCGATAGTAAACATCAAATAACGTAGTATTAAACGTTTAATAGTAAATTAAAAGGTCTTGGAACCCGCATCGAAATGAATCAGAAGTAAATTGGCGAAATTAGAAATATAATATAAATTCACTTCCCCTTTATCAATCGGGAGACAAGAGATATATAGACAAACTACCTATAAAATAAATAAACCACCAAGGAAACTACTAACCCGTCCTTTCGAAACTGAAGCAAACTTGCCAACCACACGCGCCATTTGACGAATAAGTTAAGAAATCATATTATCTATAAATTAAGGGAACAAGTATGCAAATCGTCTAACTAGCTAGCAACCTATTACCACTTAAATAGTATTCTTGTTTCCAAGAGAACGTTTAAATCTAAAAATATGTATCGTGACAAATTAGTGACATTCTAGTTGTTGAATATTCAAAACTTTTGAATATCATCCAAGAATTTCGTTGCAATTGTAGTTCTTTAGTTGAGGCGTTAAGCCCACACTGGCCGGACTACGAATTAGGTAAAAATTTATTTGATCAATAATTGTAACGCAAGTGGGTACTTGACTGTCAAGTTAAATCAGTTTCTTTATATTAAATATCGAAACGGTAAGTTCTATGCGAACTTGTAAGAAATAATGAAGTATGACGTCACGCTCCGTTATAATCAAATAAATTACTTCATCATGTCAGCCAAACGACGCCCACTGCTGGGCATAGGCCTCCCCCAATGATCTCCACAACGATCGGTCCTGCGCTGCCCGCATCCAGCGGATTCCCGCGATTTTGACTAGATCGTCGTTCCACCTTAGGGGGCCTGGGCCTGTAGACAAAGTCACATTCTACTAGTGGAATCGCAACGAAGCGATCCTTCAAAAAACCGAAATGTATGGGAGAGACAACATTTGTCGACATGTCACGTGTAACAAATAATGTCACTCCCATACATATTGAACATTTGAAGGTTCGCTTCGAAGCGATTCCACTAGTAGAATGTGACTTTGTCTACAGGCCCTGGCCACGGAACGTCGCGTCGTCCGGTACGCGGTCGCCATTCGAGAACCTTTCCGCCTACTGTATTAGTAGTTGAGTGGATGATTATACTGCAACTGCAAATTGCAACGTACGTAATTCTTATATCTGGATTTCGTTAATTTGACAGTATAAAAATAATAACCAGCTTCCGAGTCCAAAACGCCTGCAAAATTCAAATAGCAAATAAGACGTACTGTAAAATACGTTATACTTAATATTTTCGTCAATATGAATAAACTTCGCGTGATAGTAAGCTATCGTAAGTGAAGTCTAACGAGTGAAGGCCACCGTTAGAGATGTCAGCAAAGCTAAAATGGTGGTTTCTAAAGGACGTTGCCTCGATAGATGCTATTTTTCACGGCCCGCTTTAAGGAGCCGAGATTGTAGGAGAATGGAAACACGTGTAAACAATTCTGAATCTTTCTTCTTCACCTGAGCTCAAATACCGATTGTATCAAAGCTCGGACCGAAGATCTTGGCAGGGCACCATACAACCTCTTACGTAGTTTGCAGATGCTACTCTTACTTTATACTTTGTTTTCGTATATTCTAAATTCGTACAACTCAGAATAAAGTCAAGCTTAGATAATATTGCGTCGCAGACGATTTAATTTGTTGATATAAGAATTATTTTAAGTATACCATATTTTTGTAGCTATTTGTAGTCTGTGACATGTGCGATCTCTAAGGAAAAACGTTTTATCCATTTATCGCATATATTATAGTACAGTATTTTGATTTGGCACATCAGGTAAGAAAAGTAAGGGTCTGGCTAAGATCGATTTGCTTCGGGCTTGTAAAGTGTTCTCTTTATCGTACATCGGACTGACAGTTTGATACCTTTGTAGAGTAGATAAAACCGTTTGGGTTGTTAAATTAAAACTACAGCTTTGGTATTCATGACACTAAAAAGATATCAAGTGAATAGGTTCCTTCTAGGCAAACGTGTTCCATCGTAGACCACATCGTCACTTACGACCAGGTGAGATAGAGGTCAAACGTGAGCCTATCATTCTTAAAAAAAAAAAACAAGCTGTAGGCATGCACTATGCGATAGAGAGAACGCTCTGCAAACCCGAAGCAAACCAATCCTAGCCAGATTCACTCGCGATATTAATTTTATTTAAGACTAGCTGTGCCCGCGACTTCGTCCGCGTGGATTAAGTTTTTTAGGGTTTTCGTTTTTTTTGCGCGGAACCCTAATTATTTTTCCTAAAATGAAAGTACCTTATGTTACTCCTTATTACCTATCTGCCAGATATGAACCTTTTTTTTTCGTGCGGAAATCCCTTCGGATACCCCCCCGCTAGCTAGCGGGGGCGGTTATGTCGGGCTTGAAACGACTAAAACCGCAAGCCGTCGCGGGTCTACAGACGCCGGGGTGTAAGGTTGCCCATATGTACCTATAGATGTTCTCATATAATTGTAATTTTTTGTGAATTGAACTTTGTTTTTTTACTAGAATATTACTTATATTTCCTCCTTAAGATCAAATCATCTTATTGTCTACCATGTGACTGATGGTGGCAAAAACTTAAATTTTAATTGAAGCAGTTATTTCTTTTGACACAGTTAAGCTTATTTAGGCCAATTTATTATGTCAAGTGTAAGATAACGTGATAATTGTCTGACTTTGCTACAGTAATATGATAACTTGACGTGATTTGCAAGTATTTTATGTGTCTGCGTTAGATAGCGCTTCACAACAACACAGCTCAGATAAACACTTTTGTTTCGATTAGGAGCAAAGTCGAAGTTTTTGCATTCATGTGTACAGTTTGTCATCGTCATCATCTTCGCGTTACTCCCGGTCGCATCCGAGGCTCTCGTGGAATAGGGCCGGGACATGGCTACTTCTTATACCGGGCATCTATTTCTGTGGGAAACTGGTATGACCGAATGAAGCCGCAGATATTAGCAAGTGGGAAAAAAACAATACAATTAAACATTAAATCCTAAATGAATAAACATATTTGGCATTGACGTTCATGAGTGTTACGTTGGGACTTATCACAAAGTAACACTTATGAATGCCATAGTGACATATAATTTTGTGTTTAATTTAGGAACTCTGTCAGTGTGCGTTGACCCTTAAGCGTAAATGTTTCTTAAACATAATTATAAGAGTGATAATTATTTATTATTGTAATAAATTACACATTTTCGATACCCTCGTTATGAAGAACGATAATAATTATATATAGATCAATGTTAACATCCGAATCATTACTACTTCACGAGTAGCGCTGTAGTTGAACCGGGTCCATACAAGTGTAATAATCTATCGTGTTATGAAACACGAATCGAAAGCACTACGAGCACTAAACCATACTGATAAAGGTAAATTACACGTAATCCTTCATTACGCGTTATACCCGTCTGGATCTAGAATTAGGTGATTTTATCAAAAAAAAATAAACTGGTGAATGTATCGAAAAAGTCGTCTACTTTTTCAAATGTTTCAGAAAACCTTGAAAAAATATTAACCTACCTTATCTATTAATACAAAACAATAACAGAGCTACCTGTGCCAAGCGAATAAATAACTCAACATTGCGACAGCAACATCTATACTAAATAAATGAACGTATATATTTTACAAAAAATTTGTTTATTCGCAACATATTATTTTGTATAAATACTTAATTGTATTCGTGTGTATTGTTCATATTTTTATGCATTTTCGCCGAGCGACCTCTAGCGTACGACGCCAAGCAGCTTGTCTACACATAGATCCAATTCATCACGGTATGTCATCAATTTAGCTTAGCTGGAGGGGTTAGGGAGAATATTAGTAATTTCGGTTACTAATATAACATAATAATTTAACAGATATAAGAAGATACCTTTTCAACCGTCAAAATAGATGTATAAAATATTTTTTGACTGGCTACTGTCAGTGGCTCCACCCGTGAATATCATCATCAGAGCGTCAATCCCCGATCCATCCAAAGCTTACACTTTGACTTTAAGCCCGAAGTTCATTCTCCTATTTATCCTTTTCTTATTGATGGTACCGGCTTGCAGGTGAGATTGGCTTGGGCCGCAAAGATCGTGGTCTGCCATACACTCTCCAGACTATAACCTATCTCTGTACCAAACTTCATCCAGATCCGTTGAGTCGTTCTGGTGTGATTAAGTAAGAAACACTCATACATCCAAACTATCGCATTTATAATATTTATACTACTATTGTTATAATACACAATAAAGATTTACAATTCTTTAAAATAAAACAATACTCCTTATTAAACCTATCCACAAGTTATCGTAATGAGTCAGTTGAAGCGCCATTTGGCACCATCGCAGAACACACGCCCCTTTTAAGATATTAATAGATGTTAGAAAGTCATATGATTCGTCCTACAACGACAGACAGCTATCCGTGGTCATCTATTAATGTTGTGTAAAGGTTGAGATTGGACTTATTATTCATCTGTGTTACAATATAGGTAACATTTATGAACGTCAACTATATTTGAGAAGGTATTTTTAAATTAAGTGCCATGTTCGCATTGTAACATGTAGGTAACCTTCTAGGAAACTTCTTTCAATTGCCCAATGTCGCACGATAAAGAACTGGAATGCTTTGCCCTCACGTGTTTCCTTCTTAGGTACAATTCCGGTTTCTTCGAGCGGGGCGTGAAAAAGCATCTGTTGAGGCCGTCAAGGTAGGGACCATCAGTATACGATCGTTAGCATCTAGAATGGCGGCCCATATCTTCTGGACTTTACCCTAACTTCTTACTATCGTCATCGTCGAATTAAATTGTACCAGCAGCATAAAATTTCTAAAGGAACGTATGCACGGCGTATGAGCGTAGAATTATCCATCATAGCTACGACATCATTACCCATGAATATCCCCAGTAGTACTACTGGTACTAAATAAATAAAACGGCCCAGCGGAAGTGACATGGCCAGACATTTGCTACCCACGTAACCTGGCGGTTGCCGCACTCCTAATTTGCTGCAACATAGCACATAACCTATATACTTACATCCACCTTTCTATTGTTACAGCCAGCGAACCGTGAGAAAATGGTATCCAGATCTGCGTTACTGCTCGCAGCGCTTGGTCTCGGCCTCTCCACATTCAGCGTCCGTCAGATGATTCTAAATCAAACCAGACGATTCTAGACCGCACAGCAAAACACCTTAACGATCAATATTCTATGCCAGGGCTCGAACTCATCAGTATAAGTCCAAATCCGGCCTTAAACATGCCAATCCTCGATCACCACATATCACATATAGCCAATGTTAATCGTCATGTGAAATTGAGGGTAGTTTTAATATCATATTTCGGTCCTGGCCGTTAAAAAAATTGTAATAATGCAAATTAACGAGAAAAAAATCGTATTATTTTTTTTTATTTTTTCTCTTGTGTGAGTAGGTAATTAGGTTAAGAAATGAATGAATGGAGGAGTGACGAGTTTGTGTTGGTCGAGACATGTTTTTATTGCCTTTTTTCTAGGACTGCCGCCTGTATGAAAGGTTCCGTGTAGAGTATAACTGTTAATGTAAAATTTTGGGCAAGTCTTATAAAGAAACAAGTGTTAATTGTGATTTATTCTTCTCTGCTAGTAGACAATAATTGTAATACATATAAGCAATATTCCGTACTAGCAAGGAAGTTATTAAGGAAATAAAGAAGTTACATCATAAATGTGGTTTTTTTTCCACGCACTTTCAAAAGTGCGTACGTCCCCTTAGGCTTATCTTCACCTCACTAGACCTAAGGGTTTCACAGGACATGGGTTACTTTGAATGCAATATACATTTAGTTTTGTTTTGTTTCACAGCAGGCTAAATGAGACGTGGAGAATTGACCATAACTTTAATGTTAAATTGAGAACCTCCCATCCTCCTAATGAAGGTGTTAGATACATTTTTATCGACGACATGACTAACCTTCACCCACAGAGCTAACAGAAGGAAGTGGCCTAAATAAGTAACTGCATTCAATGACGTATTATAATTAGACACGCCATGCACGAACATCGCGGCTCTCAAAAACAGCGTAAACAGTGTTGCCAACAGCGCTTTGCCTAATATCGCCATTTTTCATATTAAATGTAGCCGAATATCAGCTGCAGTAGCCTAAAGTAGCCCAAACGCAAAAATATCAGTATGAATAAAATGAAATAAAAATATATAGAAAAAACATATATTTGTCACTTTCTTACAAACATATTTTTATATTATAGGGATAAGTAGGCATATGCCTACTTTATAACACAAAATTTAACATACAATAATAACAAAAAATAATGACAAAATCTGTTAAAAAGTTCAAACAAATCAATTAAACTAGGTATATCAGAGTTAAAAGGCAACCAACACAATTTATTTTTAACTTGGGTTTTTTAAATTTAATTTTTATTTTACACTTTTTAAATTGATCTACTAATCAAACCCTTTCATTTGATACCCATATTGATAGAGTTATGAAAAAATATGTACTCCGTTATTAAGTGGCAGCGGCCATATTGAGCCGATTTTTTTTTAAACATAGCTAAGAACACTCCTGACTAATATACCTTTCAAACAAAAAAAAAACTAAATCCAAATCGGTTCGTCCGTTCAGGAGCTACGATGCCACAGACAGACACACACACGCACACACACAGATACGTCAAACTTATAAAATCCCGTCGTTCTTGCGTCGGGGGATAAAAAAACTAGCTGTCAAAATGAAATTACATAAAATTAAAAAATACAAACAAATAAACAATGATTACGACGACGTGAATGCGTTATTAATACTTATCGTCTTCGAGTAATAATAACGCATTAACGAGACTTTCGCTGCCGTCAGAACTTTTGTAGTAGAACTTTCGGTAGCGAAAGAGTCCGTTGTTATGCTAGTACTGGCACAGGGTCCACTGGAGAGGTACATTTGTCTACCCTTTTTTTTTTCGTGCGGAAATCCCTTCGGATACCCCTACGCTGGCTAGCGGGGGCGGTTATGTCGGGCTTGAACCGACTAAAACCGCACGCCGTCTCGGGTCTAAGGGTTAAGGTAAGGTGTAAGGTTGCCCATAGAGCATATCCCTCGCACCCCGACTGACCCTGGGCCATGTAAGCTTACCATGTAATTGGTTGGTTGAAATGTGTTGCAACATATACCTCTCACACTCATATGGGTACGTATCCTAAGAATGGCGATCAGCATAGGTAATTGCATGCGATTCCTTAATTTTGTTTTTATGGTTCCCATTACGCTGAATATCCTTTCTACCACGGCATTACTTAGAGGTAATGAAAGACAGCGTATTGTAAAATCTGCTAATTCTTTATACATCGGATTTCCACTGGCATTTTTAATTTTCTGGACGTGAATCCAGAAATTCTCTGTCATGAGGAGATGCAGTTCCAACTATTTCCTCAATGCGCATCACGTATTAGCCATTCACGTATTTACCGTGCTTACCTATTTTTCCTTTTCACTTAAACCAATATTAGGTATACTAAAATACAGGGGTGTGTGTTGGGTAACCTCCTCGAGTGTCGCTCCGATTCCAATCCCGCTGCAGTCCGGGGGGAACGGAATCGGAGCGGCCGGTACACCCTGGGCGGCGGTCAATGGCTTCCCCTTCACCCCTTCATAGGGTTGGCATTGATCGTCGGCCAATACCCAACGTGGCGGGAACACATCGCTCTCCGTACTCCTCTGCTTTCAGAGGAGACAGGATGAGCGATGCTGTTAGTGGTGAGATGGCCCAGGGTCAGCCGGGGTGCGAGGGATATGCTCTATGGGTAACCTTACACCCCGGCGTCTGAAGACCCGAGACGGCGTGCGGTTTTAGTCGGTGCAAGCCCGACATAACCGCCCCCGCTGGCCGGCGGGGGGGTATCCGAAGGGATTTCCGCACGATAAAAAAATAAAAAAAAAGGTATACTAAAATACTAAAATAATCACATTGATCGTCGAACAAAGCGAAAGTTACAAACACAGACTAGTTCAAAGAATATTTTGATTTTTACCGGAATATATGAATTTGGTAATAGTAATAGGTTTACAAGAAAGGTAAACAATCTTGTGATGACTTTTTATTTTTAATAACATATTAAATAAATAAACTAGGCTTAAACTACTAGTTCGGTTTCTGGTTTTAGTCTTTAAAATGAGTTTCTAAACAAACATATTTTATAAACTGAGTTTTTGATAAAAAAAAGACACCAAGATTGTTTTCCTTTTTTAGAGGGTTTATCCAAATGGCGCCAATCGCGGGAGAATAATGTTGCGTTTAGTTTAAACATTTCGTTCGGAAACCCGAAACTATCTATATGAAATCAACTACTGTGTACTCTGTACTGTAATAATGTTTTTAATTTCTAAGAGTGTACAAAATAACGAATGAAAAAAGAGAATCATAAAAAAAAATAATTAAATACCGGTCCGTGAAGTAGCCTACCGGGCGACCAGTCGCCTTTTATATTTTTTCGTCGCCGATTCTAGTTTCGAGTAGCCTAAATGGCGAAAAATCGCCTACGTTGGCAACACTGAGCGTAAACACTAACTAGCTACTTACTCGCGTTAAGAAAGGGAAAGGAAATAAACGTCACCATACGGGTTACCTGTTGTTAGAGGGAGATGAATACACGTCGTTAGTTACGTTACGATTACGTCCAGCATGCTTATTGGTCAAATGCATGTGTGACGTAGCACTCAGAGGCACGTGGGGGAAAAAGGATACTTGAGTTTCAAGTGCTGATACATAATATTATTACTTAACAGGTGAAGTAATATTTTTAATTAGAAATATTAATGTAGAATTTCGCATTAATAAGTATGGTAATTATAGTAATAAAACCAAAATTTAATATAAACATAAAAACCTTTATTTAAAAATGTGTATACATATACTAAAAGCCATTTTGGTATATACGCCGCCCGCCACCCGCGCGGAGGTCGGTTATCGTTTTTTGGTCATATCTTCGGTTCTACTTAACCAATTGCAATCAAACATACGGCAGATTTTAAGTTTGACCAAACCTTTCTAGAAGAAAAATCTTCATCAAAATCCGTTGAGTAGTGTTTGCGTCCATCGCGAACAAACAGACAAGAATTCCAAAAAAAATAATATTTATGTGTTTTGAATCCCTAATTTAATATAACCCAAGTATTTTTTAAATATCGTCAAGTCAAGTCAACATTCATTTATTCTGTTTAGACCATTATAACGGCACCTACAAAATGTCTAAAAAAGTTAGACTAATGTTTGGAAAATGGAACACCGGTTCGGAAAAAAACTAAAAGCCTTACACAAAAGATTATAGAAAAGGATTGCCAGCGTTGCAGTAATATTGGAAGCTTTGAAGACAAAAGATTACATTACAAAGGAACAATTTTTACAGTTAAAGTTAAAAACCGATGTCATCATAAAGTTATGATGTAATCATAGTCATATATGAAAAACAAATCAAAGAAGTAACCCCCACTGTAACAAAATTTGCTCTCACACTTAATTTTTATTCTTCTGCTACCTACAAATTTGTAAGAAGTGTGTTTCACACAGCTTTGCCACCTCCACGTGTGTTATCCAAGTGGTATGGAAATACTTCTTCCTCGCCTGGTTTTACTCAGCCAGCTTTTGATATTTTGAGCCCTTATTATTCGAACCCACTTTTCTTTCATTAGTCCTTCTTTGGGCAATCTAAAATGTACAAAAACAAGATAATTAGAATTAGTAACACGTACAATTACATACAATTATATTCAAGCAATACAGGTAATATTAGTAAAAAAAAAACACTGGTACTAAATTCCCCGACCTCCCCTAATGGCACGTGTGCCGCGACTAACATGCACCCGCCGCCATTAGACAGTGTCGAAAAAGTAAATTATTATATTGTATTTCTGTTGATACTTACGCATGAAATGACACATTTTTATCTTTCACGGTTGCAGTGTAATTTTTACATCGTCTGTAAACACACGCAGGCATGATTCTCACCACTTTTCTTTACTTTTTCTATTTTTTTTATAAAGCGTACTGTCGCGACACTGGTTGGTGCGTAACTAAGCACAATGTAGGGAATTACCTTCTTTTTAATTTGCCATTTCAGAGTGCGGGCAACGCATCTATAGTTTTTATATATCATTGACTGCATTGTGACTTTCGGCAGCTTTTACCCCTGGTCCCTCTAGTACGAGCCGCTAGTGGGTCCACGGGTGTAAGATGATTTTACTGCTACAGGCAGGGATAAGATGATTTTAGTCCCGCCACATGAGAGGTGTGCCGCAAAAAGTTTGCTACTATAGTGCCTCTTGTATTTTCCTATGATAGTGTAAGATCCCGGGCTTCCCAGACCTCAGATTAACGATGTATGTATGTTATAGTGTATTGTAAGTATGTACCTTGCATGTACCTTTTATGTATTAGCTAGCTTGTCCCGGCGGCCATTTGTCAGTCACTTATATTAGGTCGTTACATATGAAATTGCCGTTTTTCTTGAAGAAATTGGAGAAAACCTAATTTTCAGTACTAACATTTTTGCATTTTTTTTAGGAATGACAAATCCAAATTTTATGATTTTTTTTGTGTTTGAATGAGACAACATTAAGCTAACAAACAGCAACTTTTAATACATTTTTGAAAAGTGACAGCTGTTGAGTAATACGAAATTTATAGCATTTAGGAACTACTGTTTTTGAAGATCGAATTAATTTATCAAGCGGCCAATAAAAACAAAATTTAATACAGAGTTGTAAAAATCGCCCTATGTCAGATACGCAAAATGTCAAATGCGCACATTATCAGAAAACACAGAATGCCAGATACCTACGCAAAAAGTCAGAAACGCAAAATGCCAGATACGCAGAATGTCAGAATCGCAAAAAGTCAGAACCACATAAAGCCAGAAAAGTATGAATTAATAATTTAATTTATAAAGCTTGCTTGAGGTTTTTTTATACCTTTGAACATTGGCCAATTGAGTGAAGAACAAGTTACAATTGCAATATACCTACCTAAAGGATATACCAACCGAATTAGTCACGTTACCGTTACCGCGGCACGCTCGCTACGCTTGCTCGGCTCGCGCTCTGTTGGGGTCACAGTTCTAACCTAACCTAACCAAGAATTTGTTAAAGTAACAATTGTTTGCAATTTTGCTTTCTATTTTTTCATATATAGGATGATTAAACTCACGTAAATAACGGGTTTTTTATTGACAACCTCTTGAGTTGTCGTTCATGTTGTCATGCAATCATGGCATTATGCGTTTTTGACATAATGTGTAATCTGACATTCAGCGTTCATGGCATTTTGTGTTGTCATTAAGAGGTTCTGACTGTGTGGCATACTTGACATTGGCGTCTTCGCCATTAATAATTTTATAAACATTTATTATATTTTACTAGAGATTGGCGAAATTGCGGAGATTCTACTGCAGAAGCCATTAACTAAAAGGAAAAGAAAAAAGAAAAAAAAAAGAGGTTCTGACAATTTGCGACGAAGTCTGCCGATCTGACAATATGCGCATCTGACATTTTGCGTATCTGACATAGGGCGTATAGACCGATTAACCGTGGTCCCACTGGGAACTGTCATATATATAAAAAAAAATTGTTCAGTGTGGTCAGACTACGGGGAAAAAATATCCCCGCAGTTCCACCAGTGGGACCGTGGCCAAAAGCGAACTTTCGGGCCTATCCTGATGTCATCAGAGTAGGCGTGGCCATCGGAGTTACATCAAGTGTGAGATGCGCTACGTAGTAACATCGCCTTAGAATGAAGCATGTAGTTTTAATAGTGAACGGTAAATAGAAATTGAAGAAGTGGGTGGGATTCTAACGCCTCTTTATCACACCCTCACCCCCGCATTGTCAAGCTTACTTTCATAGGAAAATCTCCTTGAATGCTCTGTGCCTACGCCACAAGCACACACCGCTACACACCCTCGCAGACGCAAACGCACTCATACATAGGTAAGTAGGGTAAAAATGAAACAAAACATAATTACTTACAAGTATTTTATTTTCTACATATACAATATTATGCGACACAAAAATGTTTATAATACGAAAGTGTACATATTTAAATGCTGGTAAAATACAACGTTTTCATGAATATTGATACAAACATGGTTAGAAAAATGTTAAGATTGAAGTGGGTATCCATAGACGTCTATTATAGGTAATGAAATAATTTGAAGACAGTTGTCTCAATCTGCGCTACTTGTATCATAAGAACGATAGATATACGCATACCTATCTTCATACTAGAAAAAATATAGACTGTACTTACCAAATAAGCTCTTATATAGGTAGCTAAACAAATACTTACATTATATATACATATTATATGTAGGAACAGTCAACAAGAGTAACTGAACATTGACAAATTTACATAACTATCTTTTTAATTTATGTAGGTATCAATTAATCATTGATAGACGCAAGTTATACTCGTCAACAGAAGTAGTCTGTAAATTGGAATGTGTTCAGCCATTTTTGTCTCAGACTATAGTACGTAACGATTATTTGGGAACCCAGTTTCATTATCTAAATTAGTTTACAACAGTAAATTTATTCGTACATCATCCTCTTAAGTGGTGATCCCGACGCATTCGAGGCCTTCACCTCGAAGCCCGGGAACAGCTTTCCTCCTCTATTCATAATTTTGGCTTTTACGAGAGCGACTGCCGTCTGTCCTCCCAAACCAGAGAGAAAAGCCTGCGCCAAGGCCTCAACCGTTCAGCAGACTTACCCATCTGGTAGGCGAGGTTGGCTTGGGCCCCAAAAATGTTAACAGTGCCCCATACACCATTTAGTTTGTTTTATTCTGTAATACATTCATTAATAATAACTAACTAATGCTAATGTTACCGATTTATCGAGACTGATAGTTTGCCGTTGCCAGCACCTCTGCCGGCATATTATACGAACTAATTCGACTATTGCCACGGCACAGAATATTATAAAGCGTTTGTTAGTGTGGAAACTAGTGGCGCCAATTCATACGTTAGCACATTTTAATTAATGAATTTCATTGAAAAAACCAAGGTTGATGTTGAGATATTTCATTTAATAAAACTAATCAGCGAGTGATAGAGAGAATGTTGTTATTAGTTCGGTTTGTTCTTACTAGACGGCGCTCGGATGTTTGTCAATCTCTATATGTATACAAAGACATGCATATTTTAATGTACCAATATAAGATATAATTAGGCGTCATGAAACAAGAATACAAGTACTTTAATAATTAATCAAAATATTGAACATTTTTGCGTTTTTTGTGCGTAAGCTACAGTTGTACAGTCTCCCACAAAAGTTGCTGTACAATAAAACTTTACAAGTTATCTTTACATCGGAATACATTAATAAATAATTGATATATTTTATAATCTGCGGATTCTGTTTATTATTTTATGAAAGGTTTTAGAGAGAAATTGTTCAGATACTTTGAATATGTTAAGCTACTTCTGAGAGCGACTATACTTAATATCGTTTTACCACAAATTATTAATGTTAATAATTGAATTTTGACCTTTGGGCTAAAATTAGGACGTCATTATCATAGTAACACTAAGCCAATCTAGAGTAGGTTGTCATACACGTTTAATCAAAATATGAGGTATCTAGTACCTATGTTTACACTAAACTATGACTATACCACATATTCATAGTTACATATATACATTATGCCACGGCATTCGCCAAACAAGATTGTCCACTATTATTTAATAGTTATAATTACACTTATAACTACACTTTGATAATTATAATTAAACTTACACTATATTATTTAAGTGACGTGTACTCTATATAATCACAATACTTAATTTATATACACGTCACACTAAATTACTGCGATCCGTCATAGCGTTTCATAAAAATATTACACTTATACCTATAATGTTGCAACTCGGAAACTAGTCATCGAATCTTCAGGAAATTAAAACGCATTGCTAGTGTCGAAGTACTCTACCGATTAGTGTAAAACAATCTAGAATCGCCAACACAAAGTCACACCTACCTCGAATACCTATACCCACTTCTTAATGCAAGATTGTAGGTATTAACCTACAATCTTGAATACAAGGTTATTCACCTTGAATATTGGCGCGTCTGTACCTACAACTACCTATCTCGAACGCTCTGCTTAGGTACCTATGGTGCCTTATCTCTAGATGGTTCTGGAACATTCTACCCTCCTAATTAAGAGCTTTAAAATGCACCCGGATATCGACGCGAAGTCAGTTAATTTTCAGAAGCGAAAGAGAACACATCATACCGAAGCGGTTCAAGAGGATTATATGTGCGACCTAAGCAACGACTGTGGACTATTGCGAACTGCTGAGTGACTTGAATTGTTGAAGAATACTATGTGTGTGCAAGTTATTTAGTTAATCTCTTCGTTGTATAAGCGGCATTTAATTGTAGCCCGCGCACGTAACAACTGGTGTCAGAAATGGGATGCCGTTATCACCACATGAAGACGAAGGGCGTACTCCACGGACCAGACGTCAAGTAGAAATGGATGCTGCACGTCAACGGAGCCTTGAAGAGGAAGGGCGTCAGGCCGATGCTGCTATCTCAGCGGGATCTACGGCAGCATAAGATGGAACCTCGTCAGGTTGACTTCTATGCGACAGATGATGCAGGCCTCCATGCAAGAGATGCAGGCCAACCAAGAGACTAGTCGACAGACGATGCAGGCCTCCATGCAAGAGATGATACAGGCCAACCAAGAAGCTATCATGGGTAAAATCGATGCAGGCATCCATGCACTGGATGATAAAGTGAAGAACCTCGAAGACGGCTTGCAAATGCTGAGTAAGGAAGTGGCTTCGAAGACTGGGAGCATTGACGACCGCTAACAAGAGCTTGAAAAAGAGATCGTCAGGCTAAAAACCGGCGGACCTGTTGACGTGACCATTGACGACCGCTTGTAAGAGCTTGAAAAAGAGATTGTCAGGCTAAAAACCTGCGGACCTGTTGCCGTGACCTCACCATCATCAGCGAAGTTCGAACTACCACACTTCGATGGAACTTCCTCGTGGACAGCCTTCAAGTACCAATTTGAGATATTGGCAAAAACTAAAGCCTGTAGCAACGAGGAGTCCTTTATGGCCTTGACACTTGCATTACGAGGAGATGCCTTAGTAATACTGGAAAACCTGCCGCCTGAGGGAAGGACACTGGAGTCTTCGATGGAAGCATTAGACACACGCTACGGTGACAAGCAGGTGCTTGTCGCGTAGCTGCGCTCGGTAGACCTTCTCCAGGTGGAGAAGGTCTACCGAGCGCAGCTACGCGAAAGGAAACAAAAAGCTGGTGAAAGCCTCCAAGAATGCTTAACGCATAAATCAAATTCACAATAAGCTTTACTGGAGTCTGGAGTGCTGACGTTTTGATGTAAACACAGTCTGCGGAGCTTCCGCGAGGGAGGCGTGGTCGGTAACTTTCTCAACAGAGCACAACACACAGACTCGCAGTTGCGATAACGATATTAGATTTGGTTATTGTAGTTCAATTAACTGTCGGACTTAAATACCTACTGCTATAGAGAGAGATATGGCTATGGACAGAAACAAGGGAAAGTGGTTCTCTCGCATTGGTTTAACCGCAGCAAATTTATAGATTAAAAAATATCGTTTTTCATACTGTTTGTAAATATATCAACTCACCTTGAATATCTATCAAAAATATTTATTGACACCAAAATATGATGGTTATGGTGTTATGACTTCTTAGGTACATTCAATACACTTTTCCATTAGTAGACAAAGAGAAATTATATTTTTATTCATTTACATAGGGTCCTTCTCAGCGAGCTTGAAGTTTTGGAGATTTTCCTTTTCTGCGTAGCGGATTGTGAAACCATACCAAAGTTCCTTCTTCAAAACCGTTGGTGTTTGCATTTCTATCGTACCGGGTTTTCATCCTTATACCTGTCTTCAAATTGTTTTCCCGTACCATTCTGTGCACTTCGTCCAGCCGGTTTTGAAGGTCACTCACGTAGTCCGTCACGGGCTTAGGACTATCGGGTGGCGTGCCGGTTATTGCATCAACTGCTAGCCTTATCTCAGACCAAAATTTACTTTAGCTGGAGTGTGTCCCGTACTGTCATGTACCGCAGATCGATAGCACATCAGGAACAGTGGGATGTACCCCATCTTTTTGGTGTTTCTTCGACAACTTTAGCCAAGTGATTTTCCAACGTCTGGTTAAACCTCTCGACCATTCCGTCTGACTGCGGGTGCGCTGGAGTAGAACGGGTCTTGTTCATTCCGAAGAGTTTGCACATTTCTTGAAAGTGCAAACGCAGTGCTTCTTTTAAGGTCTGGTGGTGACGCAACTGTACACTAGTTTTTACTTCTGCGTCCCGTATACTGTTTAGGAAGGCCTCCAGTAGAGTGCTCTCAATCATCCCGGGTGTCGATGAGTAGGCCCGACGGACGAGCCTTTCAACCTCTACAGCCGTTTCTTGGAGGCTTTCACCAGCTTTTTGTTTCTTCTCGCGTTGCTAAGTTCTGTAGACATTCTCCAGGTGCTTGTCACCGTAGCGTGTGTCTAATATTTCCATCAGAGACTCCAGCGTCCTTCCTTCAGGCGGCAGGTTTTCCAGTATTACTAAGGCATCTCCTCGTAATGCAAGTGTCAAGGCCATAAAGGACTCCTCGTTGCTACAGGCTTTAGTTTTTGCCAATATCTCAAATTGGTACTTGAAGGCTGTCCACGAGGAAGTTCCATCGAAGTGTGGTAGTTCGAACTTCGCTGATGATGGTGAGGTCACGGCAACAGGTCCGCAGGTTTTTAGCCTGACAATCTCTTTTTCAAGCTCTTACAAGCGGTCGTCAATGGTCACGTCAACAGGTCCGCCGGTTTTTAGCCTGACGATCTCTTTTTCAAGCTCTTGTTAGCGGTCGTCAATGATCCCAGTCTTCGAAGCCACTTCCTTACTCTGCATTTGCAAGCAGTCTTCGAGGTTCTTCACTTTATCTCCCAGTGCATGGATGCCTGCATCGATTTTACCCATGGTAGCTTCCTGGTTGGCCTATATCATCTGTACGTACTAATGTTGTAGGTACCTATCGCGAGCGCTCTACTTAGGTACCTAACGTACCTTATCTCTAGATGATTCTGAAACAGAACCCTACTAATCATACCGATGCGGTTCAAGAGGATTATACCTGCGACCTAAGCAACGACTGTGGACTACTGTGAACTGCTGAGCGACTTGAATTGTTGAAGATTTACTGTGTGTGCTAGTTATTTAGTTTGTGGTGAGCGAACAAACCTCTTGGGTGTATAAACGGCATTTAATTGTACCCCGCGCACGTAAAATTATAATTATTAGCTGCAGCATTCTTTTGAATGCATACAAGCACTATGTCTAAAAATTACAATTACACATATGAAATTAAAAACCATACCCAATAAGCAAATCTATAGTAGGTTGTCATGTCAAACACGTTTAATCAAAACCTAAGAAATTACCTGAACACAATTATAAACATTCAATAGTTATATTTACACTTATAACTACACTTTAATAGTTATAACTAAACTAACTTACACTATTAATTAAGAGACGTGTACTGTATATATTTACAATACTTAATTATGTACACGTCATACTAAATAACTGCGGTCGATCATAGCGTTTCATGAAAAAATTACACTTATACCTATATTATAATTATTTGCTGCGACATTCTTAGGATGCGAACAAGCACTATATTGAAAAATTACAATTACACATATAGAATTAAAAACAATACATAATAAGCAAATCTATATTAGGTTGAAATACACGTTTAATTAGAATATAAGGTACCTCCACTTACACTAAAACTATGAATTATAATACAATATGCCTTGTCATTCACTGAACACGTTCATCTACTATTATTCAATAGTCATAATTACACTTAAACTACAAATAATTATAATACTTAAACTACACTTAATTATAATTAAACTTTAATAGTTATAACTGACTTACAATTATGTAACGTGTACTGTATATAATTACAACACTTAATTATGTACACGTCACCGGTCACAGTAGCCGAAACATGGTTTCATAATAAAATTTACAATCACGTAGAGGTACACTATGATAAGGAGTTGCAGCATTCTTTAGAATGCGCACAACACTAACTTAAAATTACGTGACGTGTACTGTATATTTACACACTGAATTATGTTCACGTCATACTAATTAATTTCGACCGTGATAGCGTTTTATATATGTTACAATTATACCTAAACTTACTTTAAATATCGAGCTGCATAATTATAATTCTTAAGAATGTATACAAGCGCTACAATTAAAATTACAATTATAACTATCCCATAATATTACGAATTTACGAACATGTAACAAAGATTGTATAGAGGTACATGAAGATAGTAGTGTATATAGTTTAAGTGTAAACTTTACTTTGTATTATCTAAGGGTCAACTCATACTTGCGCCAAGTCAAAGCTCCATGATCGTCAGATTCTTACCAATACTGCTTTATGAATTAGTGTTTTTCTGAAAAATATGCATTGTAAAATAAAACCTTGCCTAACAAACTGAAACTAAGACTTTTCATTATTTTTAGTTCCCAAAATGGATCAAAATATAAACATTCAAATTAAGTCAAAATGTATAACTTTTATGTTCCCTAATAAATTTCAAATTAAATTATATAGTGTAATAACATTATACGCGTGTAAACGGAACGTAGACTGAGATAAATGCACTTAAAATCTTGCATTTTGTTCATTAGAACTACGCGCTAACGTGACGTCACTGTGTGGCACGATCTTGTATGGAGCGTTTTTGGGCTGCTCGAGAAACTATTTTCCATAAGAATATTTCACTTTAGCAGTTCATTATATTAATAATATAATGAACTGCTAAATTGCTTAGAAAATGTACATTTTACGATAGTAAAAATAGTTAACATCCCTATTAAAGCCAACCCACCAATCAGTGCTGTGCGCGAATTCGTGGCTATTTTATCTCAAAAGTGATAGAGCATTACGTAGATGAGATAAAGATGGTTAGATTAACGCTTCGACTCTGCGTTAGCATGAATTGACCCTTAGCAAATACACAGTAAAATCTATACTATATATTTATAAAAGAACAATTCAGAACACAAAAATATTGTTTTTTTAATTCTTCATGTTCGGGATGGCAAAAATTACTGAACGGATTTTGATGCGGATTTTTCTATTAGAAAGGTCTTGATTAGATTTAAAATATTCCGTATGTTTGATTGCAATTGGTTAGTATGACCAAAAAACCATAACCGACATCCGCGCGGGCGCAGCCGCGGGTATCAGCTAGTTTACACAAACTATAATCGCGTCACATGTATAAAATCTTTGTTACATGTACGTAAATGTGTACAATTATTTAATAGTTACAATTACACATATTTAAAGTGACGTGTACGGGAATATAACTGGAACTGGAATATGCCTATTACTTCTACTACTATCATTCACATTTTCTTTTTTCAACTTATTTCTATACAGTTAAAAAAAAAGTAGGGAAATGAAAAATACGAAACTTGTGCGGAAATTTTTAAAAAAGAAGAATAAATGTGACGATAATATCTGTGCGTCTGTGTGTCTGTGCGCGTATGTAGTAATCTTTCGTCAGTTTGCTCACACGTTGCATTTCGTAGTTCGTGACGTCGCAATAGCGCGCCAAGATGAACAATTAACTAAACTATCCAAATTTGTGGACTATTTACAATAGTTGGTTAACAGCCGGTTTCAATAATCCATCTATCCTTTACCAGCAGTTAAAATAGCTACCATTAGTATCTATCGGGATTTTTTTTCTGTTTAAATAAATAAAGATAGGTAAGCAGAAAATGACTTTGATAATATTGAAACCGCAGTTACAGATAGATTAATGTTGACTGTTTATCTGGGATAGCTTCTACCTTTAACTGTAGGTAGATTATTGAGACTGGCCGCTGTTATCTATAGATGTCAACTATAGAATAAAAATATTAAGAAAACATGCATATTCCATATTACAATACCTAATCATATAAACGTCTTACTATACTTATTATAAGTATTATTAAACTAAAACTATGCTCCAAGTCGTGGCAAATCTTTATATGAAAATACAATACTACTATTTAATAATCTTAATTACACATGTTTAAACTGACGTGTACAGGATATAATTACAAGTCCTAATCCTGTACACGTGTCACTACAGTTAATAAAATTAATTGTAATTAATAGTATTTAATTAAAAATTAGTTACAGGGGTGGGGGGGGGTGACATATGAAGTGTCTCTCGCGCAAAGTATCCAGTTTCGAAACAAATTATATTAGAAACCTCAATATCATTTTTGAAGACATCCGTAGATCCCACACGTATGTGTTTGACGAGAATTTTTTTTGAGTTTCTAGTTCTAAGTATGGGGAACCCCCAAAATTAATAGTTCTTTTTTTTCTATTTTTGTGTGAAAATCTTAATGCGGTTCTCAGAATACATTTACTTATCAAGTTTCAACACTAGTTCTTATAGTTTCGGAAAAAGTGGCTGTGGCATACGGACGGACAGTCAGACACAGACAGACATGACGAATCTATAAGGGTTCCGTTTTTTGCCATTTGGCTACGGAACCAAAATATTTGCTTTATTTGGCTAAATATTTGACTTACAAACCTAGCCAGTACGACCAACATAAGTTGTAACATATCCAAATTGACGAATATTGATGTTTTGTTTACGACTGATGTTAGAGTTAAAGCGTTATTTAATTATTTTTTTGCCTAGTATGAAAGTTTTGGACCTAATGTGACTCGATTAAATTAAACTAGCTAATGATGAATATGGTTTTTTTCTTTTTGATATGACTAATTTCAGTATTTTAATCCTCGAAAACTATGTGGAATTTTCAAACAGGAGTTTTACTATTACATTTTTAAAAAGAAAACTTAAATGTTTCATTAAAAAACGAGAATGACCGATTTGACATACAGTGCTCTTGACATACAGAGCGGTGGCATATCGCTGTGCGTCTTGTCGTTCGTTCTTGGAGTCTTGCCGTGCTTGTACAAGATCTGCTTGGTACGACTGTGGATTATTTAGTCCAGAAAGAAAGAGTGATGTGCAAATACCATAATTTTTGTTCGAGCCAAAACCAAAACCAAAACAAATTGTTCGAGCTTGACCGGTTAAACTAATGAATTAAGTTTTTTTTACTATTTTTTTCTTTTTTAAGTAAAGTATTACATCTTTAAATAATTATTACTAAATAGCTTAATGCTAGGACCACCGCATTAATTATATACATTATGTGCGGTGCATTTGCCTTATCTATTTTTTTACTTTTGTGTTACCCCCAAACGCATTACTGCGCATATAATTTAAAAAATCTAGAATATTAAGTACTTAAATATAATTGTTTTATTGAGCGCTACTTCAACTCTTTATTCAATGTACAACTTAGAAACTATGGCTGTGAAGAATTATTAAGGAGGTTCTGATCAAAAGTCAATATCTCCATTCTAATTAGTTTTACAGAATAAGCATTAAACAAATTGTAAGAAGTCAGTGACACTATTAAATTATTGGATTTTGATCCGAATCTGATTATTAAGGGTTTTTTTTTACTATAGCAGGTGTGAGAAAAATGCTCCCGAAAACGAACACAGGCGATACTAGTGAAGATAAAAAAATGAGGTTTAATAGGTATAAACTTTTTTGTCAAATATTTTAGGATTTTTATTAACGGGATGAATTGTGTGCATAATGCAAACCTAATAAAAAAAATCTAACAAAAAAAATTGAAACAGATCAACAAAAAATCGCTCATTTTATTTTTTATCTTCATTACTATCGCCTGTCTTCGTTTTCGGGAGCGTGACTCTTACACCCGGTAGATAAATACATTACTTTTTGAAACAAACAGAATGAAACAAATTTCAATATCAGGTTTTTTTTTTGGAAAAATGGAATTATTCCTTTTTAATCAGACTCTCCTCAACTTCATACGAGTAGGTAGCCGGCTTGTGATCCGGTGCGTCGTCTGTTAGGTTAGCGAGAGTCCAACTAAGATCGGCTTGCTTCAGTTTTGTAGAGCGATCTTTATCATACATAGGACTGACTGCTTGATATCTTTATAGAGTAGTTAAAACCGTTAGCGTTTATTAAATATTAAAACGATAGCCTCGGTTTCAATAAATTAAAAAGATATCGAGCTGCAGATATGCACTGTGCGATAGAGGACGCTCTACAAAGAGTAGTGTGCAACAGGGGCCGTTCATAAAATACTTCACGCAAAATGTTAAGGTTTAATTTTAATTTTTTCTCCTTCCTGATAAATGGTATTTAGCAATTAACAGTACAGAAATTTCCACATAAAAAAAATATTTGCTAGAATAAAATATAAATAATTAAATATCTCTGTTACGCCCTAAATAAAGAATTTCTCGAGACCTATTTTACGTATTTGGCGCAATTAAAAACTAGGATAAAACTGAAACCCGATACTACCTATAACCTCCCTTGGCTCAAAGCAAGCTACGCCAATTGGTGCAAACGTAACTTATAAACGGCCCTTATCTTAAATTACGTATTATATACAATCATTAATATTTATTACTTTATATATCATTATTTTCATGTTATAGGCATTTGAAAAAAAAAACAAAAAAACAATTGATAAAGATGCTTTTCATTTTCTTTTTAAAACCAATTAAAAAATACTATCATCTAATTCTAAACTCAACGCAGTGTGAACGGAGTATTTGCCTTAACTTAATGTATGAGTTTGACGCACCAGATATACTTATCTAAAATTCTAAAACTACAGTTGATCGGGTAGAACTTCCGACAGTTTATAATTATATAAATTGTGACTGTACAGAATAATTCTAGCGTATCTTATATTTTAATATCTCATCTTAAATATGGTATTTTAGGACCTCGTGCAAAAATAACGTTTGCCGTTATACAACAAAACCAACTGGAAGTGCGAGCCCAGGACCGCATACAAAATTCTCGAGGAAAATATTTTTCAACTGTTTTGGACCTATTTTAAAATATAAAGAAGAAAAAATTTTGCAGACGGCAACATTTTAATTTCCAAACAAAAGTTCGGTTGCAAAAGTACAACAAACTTCGGTTGCGCTATACCTGTCTGTCCATCACAAGGTTCTGCAGGGGCGGATTTCCCAAAAGTCCGTCAAAGCGCACACCTAGACAGCTAAATATGGCAATTAGCAATATCCCCTCAAATTATGGTTTCGAAGCGATTTAGATACAACTTGCTAAAGAAGCTATCGAGAAGTCCCACGAAAAAAAAAATTTTGCTGGCTGCATGAAATTGAAAACGGTTGGGATTGGCCGAATCTATATTGACGTTACACGCTGGAAAATGTCAGCTATTGACCACTTAACTTATACATACGGTTTTAAGGCCCTGTGTTCGCTTCCCAGATTAAAGACAAAAACTGGTTAACCTTAAAATCTAAGTAAACATACATCTTAAATACTATAATCTAATTCTAAACCCAACGCAGCTTGTACGGAGTATTTGCCTAAACTACATGTATGAATTTGATGCTGATGAATATATCTAAAACTATAGTTGTTTGGGTATAAGTCTCCGACATTTTATAATTCACAATTATATAAATCGTGACTGTACAGAATAATTCTATTGTATCCTACGTTTCAATATCTATCTAAAATATGGCATTTTAGGCAACCATCGAAAGAGAAAATAAAAATCATTGATGATTTTTAATTCCTTTTGAAAAATATAAACTAACCTGATACTTCAAAATTAAGAATCTGATTCTAAGAGGAGCTATTTATATTAGAATTTAAAAAGTCATACTTAAAAAGATAAAAAGAAACTTACCTAACTATCCTTAACATGTTATAGATTAACAGTATCTTAAAATAACTAATTCTAAGAAGTAATTTAATCTTAAGAACTAGCCTCAACGCATTAATTACATTATTTGCGGAGTTTTTGCCTTAACTTTATATTTTTTCATTTTGTCCAACTCCCAACGCATATAAATATTTTTAAAAGAAACTTATATTAAACTGGGCAGTACTTGTTCAACTTCTTTATTCAATTTACATTTAAAAACTACCGAGTAAAGCGGGGTGAATAGAAATACCATGGTCAGGTAAATTCGGCAGTTATTTTCATTTCAAGGGAAACTGTATGGACTATTCTAATGTAATGTTGAGCAGGATCATCGAATATAGATTAGGTACTCCCTTGAAATTACGAAGAAATTTTTGGAATATTTTAGAAGTTGTCCAAAATTTTCAAATAAGCATTTTAGTTCTATTCACCCCTTGATTTATATGCAAACCGCTTTGCGATGTGTGTAATACCTACTTTGACCTCTTTGTTCAATTTACAGCTTAACTATGACATTACAGATTAATTATAACTCTGCGTTATTATAAGATATATTAGGCTCTGCGTTTATATGTTATACATAGGTTTTAAGTATCCACAAATGATATGCCGTGGTCGACACAACAAGAATAAAAATGTTACGACGCAATGAGGTTCATTATAGTTAATTTAATGCAACACTTAGTTATTTTCAAACTTGATTATTAAAATATACCCTATACGGCGTAGATTGGCACAAAGTCTAAAGGAAAAAATCTGATTATGTTAAATTTTTATTGATAATAATGGCGGATATAAACCATCCTATTTTAAAAGCACTCTGCTACAGTAAGTACTTATTAATATTTGCACGTAGATTTTTCAGATTGTTATATTTTTATTGATCAACCTTTCGGCAACATAAAAATATAATGAAATGAATGAAAAATATTACTGAAAAAATATTATTAAAATCCAGATAATTATGCAGTTAGAATATGGTAGTAGGAATATGGATACGATCTATGACAAAAAATTCGATGTTAACTTCATAGATTACGTGTCGTTATAAGGAGGTACTAAAAAACCAATTGAAAGGACGAGCCCAAGACCGCATACAAAAATCTTGAGGAAACATATTTTTTTCAACTATTTTGTGAGGGCGCGCATCTAGCAGGCAATTAAAGGTTTTGTGGCGGAGCCAATTCAAATATATAAATGTGAGATTACGTCAGTAGTCTCGCTTATATTTGTGTGCCGTCCAGTGTTTGTTTACGAGAGGGGTAAAAAGGAGGACCAATCTTATACTAAACTCAACGCATCTTGTACGGATTATTTGCCTTAACTAATAAATCGCTTTAACACAGAGTTTGTAATAATTTTTTCGTATCTAACGTTCTAATATCTTATCATAAATATGATATCCTAAGATGCCTATGAAAATAAAATTAAAAACACCTTTAGTAAAGATGATTTTAATTTTCTTTTCAAAACCAACTAACCTAAAAACCTTATTATGTTTATATTTAAATATATTCTAAACTCAACGTAATTTGTACGGAGTATTTTTCTTAACTATTCAACCAGTTCGGCGTACCACGTATTATTTTCTTTCATTCACAAATTTGTCAATTGTGACTTTACAGAATAATTCTATCGTATCTTACGTTATAATATTTTATCTTAAATAAGCATTAACAAAGTTTAATTACATACAGTTTATTTTAAAATACTTTTGTACATACAAGTAACTCAACGCAACTTGTATGGGGTATTTGCCTTAACTAAGAATCAAATTACCGAGACTTTCCACACACTTACTTCCTTATCTAAGACTATGCAGGACAGTTAAACTGTGTTTAATTCACAATTATATAATTTGTGACTTTACTATCGTATCTTACGTTATAATATCTTATCATAAACAAGCTTTAACAAATAATAATAGGCCATGGAGAAACAAAACAAAAATCATAATTAGGATGATTTTTATGATTACTGATTACTGATTTTTATTTTCTTTTGAAAAGTAACCTTAAATATTACTACTTAGAATAATATCTTAAAATACTTTTATGTAATTGTAAACTCAACGCACCTGGTACGGAGTATTTGCCTTAACTAATACATGAGTTTGTCGCACAAAATATTATCCACTGAATAACTATATATCTTACGTTCTATTACCTTATGTTATATAAAATATTTTAAGAGGCATTTGAAAAAGGAAACAAAAAAACATTTTTATTTTATTTTTAAACCCAATAAACTTAAAATTTTTAGTAAACACACAGTACGTAACAAAACTAGTGTCCGATAAATAAGGGTTAGGATCAATCCTGAACACATAACCATCCATGAAATCAAAAAATAGATTAATGAATTTAAATTTATTATTGGAATTTTAAATACCATTTCTTTGTATCATCATCTTTTTCATATAACTTATTTTCTAAATAGTATTACATAAACAGAACCTAACATTGATACCTATGTACACCTTCACCGATCGGACACTTGTTTTATTTCATATTTTATTGTATATCTCAAAATACTGTCATCTATTTCTAAACTCAACACAGCTTTGCATTAACTAAATATATGAGTTTGACGCACCAGATATACTTATTTAAAATTCTAAAATAGTTGATTGGGTATAGTATCCGAGATCTTATAATTCAAAATAATATAAATTGTGACTGTACCGAATAATTCTATCGTATCATAGAATTATATTGTATCTAACGTTATATTGGTACCGATTCTGTTGAGCAAATCTTACATTTTCTTTGAATTTCGAAACTTCGTTCTATTTAAGATCTGATCAAATTCACACAAGCAGATAGCATTAACTATTAATTTTGATGTTCTTACTACTTATAGATGTATAGATTTACATAGTTTTGACAGGAGTAAGCAAAACATTTTAACAGTAGATTTTTGTAACAACAGAATCGGTAACAATATCTTATCTCAAATAAGGTATTTTATGTGACCATGGCAAAAGAAAATAAATAACATCATTGGTAAAGATGATTTTTATTTTCTTTTCAAAACCATCTAACTTAAAATATTATTAGACATATCTTAAAATAATTTTCTAGTATATAATGCTAAGTTCAAATTAGATCAAATACGGATTTGACTTAACTAATAAACGAGTTTGACTCACTAAAATTACTTTTTAGGGCAGCTCTCCGACTTTTTTTAACTCACAATTATATAAATTGTGACTGTACAGAATAATCCTATATTATCTAACGTTTTAATAACTTATCTTATATAATGTATTTTTGACGTCGTTCTAATTGGCTAATGATGATGATGAATGAATGAGCAAACGATGCAATTTCGTCACACGATGAAAAAGCTCGATGAATGAATAACGAGTGAATGAATGAATAATGAGTGATTGAATTGATTAATGAATGAACGATTAATGAATTAATGATTAAAGAATAAAGATGCGAGGCAATGAATCAATGGTTAATTAATGAGCGAATGCATGATTAAAGAATGAGTGATTGAATGATTAATGATGGGCGCATGAATGAACAATGATGAGTGAGTGAGTGGATGAATAGTGAACAAGCGAATGCATGAATAATTAATTGCGTTAAATACGTTATACATAAGATGTTATCAGTAATTTATTATATTTGTAGCTTGAGGCCACAAAAGAAAAACCAAGAAACTTTCACTAATGGTAAAATCAGTTAATTCGTGAATCCTTTATACGTTATTTTCAACATAGAATTTTAAAAACAATAGTTTCTAATAACATAAATAACCAATATTCTGACAATGAAATCGGTCTCTTTAAGCACTGTCAAATTCTGCCAATCTACACTCAAGTCCGTTTTTCAATATTAAAAGAACAATTTTTTAATCAATCTTTAAGAAATATTATCGAACATCCTGTACGCACTCGGGCAGTTTCCGAGAATCGGCTCCGCACACAGAGTGCCCACAATATGTATGGCGAGCGCACTACTAGCTATATTGTCCCTCGGCTCATTAACGATCTACCTCCTAATATAAAATCATTTAGCACTGTGTCAGGTATTACAAGCAAACTTAAAGTATATTTTTTGAATTCTTTATAGTGCTGATTTCTTTTCTTTTTCTCTTGTTATTAATCTAGTTATAATTTGTAATAAAAAAAAAAATTTTTTTTTAACTATTTATGGGTAGGTAGGTGGAGATTTGTTCTTCTTGGTTTGAATGTTGTCTCACTGTTATTGTTATAGCACAGGTATAAACCTTAGTGGTTTTTTGTTGCTATTACTGTGCAAGAATGTAATGTTATGCTTTAAATAATAAATAAATTAAAAAAAAAAAACGTAATTTTTTGACCAAATACATTTTGGAATGACTTGGTCATCGCCTACGAGGCTCAGATTTAAATGGGATAATCAGGTCACAAAGGTATTATTAATTTATATGCTAATTGGTGGATTTGGTATGAATTATATTATCACATTTGTAATATTTAATCTTGTAGTACGACGAAATTGCGTACTCTTTGAAATTGTAATGGTAGCCAATTAGGACAACGCCTACCGTTCAATTCAGACCAGGTGCAAATATGCTCGAGGACTTTTAAGTGGTAATCAAATATCAACCATATTTCACTTACACAAAGCTGAAAATAGTACGCAACATTGAAATCTTAAAAGATATCAATGACGTATATTATTATCAGCTTAGTCTAAATTGAATAAGGTTGATATTTAATAACCACTTGATTTTTTTACTTTTGCTCGAGATGTTTTCCGCCTGATCTGAATTGAACCTAAGAGATAAAAGAAAACAAATCATTATTTGACAATAAATATGATTTTTATTTTCTTTTCAAATCAGCCTAACTCTTAATTAAGTAAAACTAAACTCAACGCAGCTTGTACGGAGTATTTGCCTTAACTAATAAATGAGTTTGAGTTTAAAACGTGGGTGTAATACACCTCTGCCTACTCCTTCGGGGATACAGGCGTGAAGTTATGTTAAGTTTATGATTTGACGCACAAAATATATCTTTAATTCTAAAACTAATATGATTATATTTAGTTTAATGACGCCTATTATACCTTTTTTAAAACCTAACTATACTTCTTACTGTACAATAACTTTAAATTTGTTTAAAGTCGTATTACGAATACTCGTATATCTTAAACTTATTTCTTGTGTTTCGAGGTGTCAAATTGGCGCGTTACACGATATGTACAGTATAATTAGTATTACTTAATTTATATTATAATATTATATTAAGCAATGGGCTCTTGGAGTTAGTGTGCTGGGATTACTAACACAATGCTGTACCGTCGAAATTATTAACAATCTTAACCAAAATCTTGAAATTTAAGATACTATGCGTTAAATTTGGCCCATCGGGAAGTAAAGTGAGAGTCCGCTTAAGATCGACTTGCTCCGGGTGTAGGGCGTTCTCGCTACCGCACATCGAACTGACACTTTGATAACTTTATAGAGGGGGTTTGAAGTACTTTAAAAAGATATCAAGTTGTAGTAATGAGTGTGCGATAGACAGTTCAATATACAAAGCCAAAGCAAGCCAATCTTAGGAGGGATCTCATTCTTTCCGATGTGCCTATCATTTTCTCCTGTGATTGTTAAATGATATGACCATTTAACAATCACAGGAGGAAATGTTATAAAATTAACTGAATGAATTTTTGGGTCAATTAGTATGCTGTATCTTAGAAATTTAAATGCGGAAAGGTCAGAAATCAGGACAGGGCCGCGATATTCGACAGTGAGTTATAAGTTCTGTTATACGGAAATACTCTGCAAACTGAGCTACCTGAGCCTGTTCAGGACAGCTGAAATTCTTAGAGAAAAAGTCCGCCGAGTCTTCTCACGACGCGGCCATCTTGAACCGGTGGTCATTTGGTAAACAATAGTTAGTCTAGTTCTTTTAATTTAATTTTCTTTGACATTTTTTAAGTTCTAATAAATGGTCAATGCAGAATAAATGATTTTTGACTTCGTCTACATACGTCGCCCTCAGAAGCCAATCAAGTCCTGCATATCCCTTAGAAATAGATTGTCACGGGTTCAAGTCCCTTAGATGTAGGCTTCTAACGATTCCCAATATATTAGTATTGTAGTCTCGAGAAAGATTGACTTGCTTAATTTCCACGGCTTACCACGACGCTACCAGCGCTTAATAAAAGAACTTATCAAAATAAATTTATACCTAAAAGGTTTCTATTATTTCTAGTTATTATATATCAACATAATCATAATCTAAACTAAATGCTTTTAATACAATGCAAGCATAAAAAACGCAAATCTTATGCGGAATTCGGAATCATGAAATTATCGGAATCATGAAACCTAATTTACAATTATTCTATTCCATCAAAAAAGTTAAAATGCCATACAACATCTTATATATTTACAACCCTTGATTAGTACTTAATTATATTGTACAGAATGACCTTACTTGGCCGATACTAGAACAAATCGTAGGTGTGTAATACACCTCTGCCTACCCCTTCGGGGATACAGGCGTGAAGTTATGTTATGTTACTAGAACAATACTTAGTCATGAGTCTTGACTTGAATCTAGTTTTAAGTACAGATTTTACTCTAGAACTAATCTTGTGAGTAGAGTTTATGAACGCTCAGGTGATTTTACGTTCATAAATTTTATTTTCCATTCAAGTTTAGTTCCAGAATATAATATGTTCTTCGGGGCTCATGACTGAGTATCGTTCTAGAATAAGGGCCTTAGAACGGCTTTTAAAAATATAGAACCATGTATTCTATGTATTATTGAATGATTTAATGGCTTATTTCAGGACATTGAATTGAAAATTAAATGTTGTTTTATTTTACTATGCTTCCTCTGCAATTTTGGTGTTGTTTTAATTTCTTTCGAGATGTTGAATTCCTAAAATGATAAATTTAAAAATGTGGATTCCAAGAATCTTGATGCCAATAATGTTTTATTCTCAAAATGTTGAATTCCAAAAATCGGCGGTATAGTAGCGTTAATGCATTTGATTAAGTTTACAGACGTTTTTTAAACAGATTTATTTCGTGACATTCGTATGTATTAGCATAAAACATATTGTAGGCATCATACAATCTTTCTCTGTTCTGATCCCAATGGAGTTCTACGTATCGACACAACCTACGTATAGTATGGTAACTGCTTTCGACCAACTTACAGTATAGTTGGTCAAATGCAGTTACGTCATTTTACGTAAGAAATATAGAAATGTAGAATTCAACATGAAACCTAGTAAAAAAGAGAGCAGATTGGGAGAGCGTTCCAATGTACATCAGCAAATAAGGTTGACATAACTCCATCATGCTAGGAAATAAACATTTTAGGAACACAACATTTTTGAACTCAATATTTTTGGAATCAAACATTTTTGGTATTCAATTTAGCGAAAGATTTTATTTCAGTTTTTCCTTTGCTTATGTGTTGTTTAAGTAAAACTGCAGAACTATATATCTTTGTTGCCACCAGAGGATACGTTCTTATTCTACATAACTTAAGATTAATACAACAGAAACTATCTCAAAATAATAAACATTGAAAAGCGTACCTAATTGAATGGATTCGTTGACTGACAGAGTTAGGCGACTTTTAGAGTGAGAGTTAGGTAAAGTTCTACGTGTGATAGACCACTTGATTCAACAGCTGGCAACACAATCACAAATTGTGACAACCATGTCCATGTCCCTTGTGCCAAAGTTTCTCGCTTCGGTGACTGGTTGCTACTCACACTGATCATTTGCTAAAACGGCTGCTGATATTATGCTGCTATTCGTATGATGGATCAATTGCTTCGTGATAGAGAAATACTCCTCGTATGATAGATCGCTTGCTTCAACCGTTGATGTAATCTCACTTTCTGCTTCTCGTATGATAGATTAATAACAGTTGATCACACTTCCAGTTCCTTTAGTTTACCTCCAATTAATTTTATTATGGGTTCTGTGACAGGAACTGTGATTTGGTGGTTTCTCTCATCACTTCTTTATACTGGTTACAATATCACGGTAAAGAGACAGTATATTGGGTTATTCTCACTAAACTGCGCAAACTCCAACAGTGGGTAGTACTAAAAAGTTTAAAATCATAACCCAAACATTTCAAAGTACTCTCAGAAAATGTATCCTATTTTTTCTAGAAGATAAACTAACACTAAAAAGACAGTCTAATATTGCAAGGGTTAGGAGTAAATTCAAGGACTAGTAAACACGGTGGAGATGTCCTTGAAAATTTGTCGCTATGGTCTTTTGAAGTACTGCTCATCAACTCTCTTGGCGAGAGCTACTAGAGACTCGTGCTTACGTACCGTCTCGGCAAGCTTCCTGCATGGGAGACGGGTTGTTATGATGGTGAAGACATGACCGAAGACCAAGGCATCCAGTTCTGAAGGGCTGTGGAAAAAATCAAGGTCATTTATTTTAATGTAGACATATTAAGTTCTACTTACATGTATACGGAGGGTAGGTACCAGTAGCGTACCTACTCAATACCTTCCTTGTGACCCAGTAGTTGGTACCAGTAGTGTACCTACATAATACCTTGGGTCACTAGGAAGGTATTCAGTTGGTACACTACTGGTACCAACTACGCTCCGTTTTGCTTTGTATGAATAAGATTTATGAATTACTATTATAATTACAGTTATCTGGATATTTCCCTTGTTCGTATGTGTTGTTTAGTTTCTGATACATCGGCCCTGTTACAAACGCTCAACAAAACATAAATATGGTAAATATTCAGATAATAGTAATTCGAATGTTAATAGAATAGTATCTAAAATTATTTATAAATACTAATGAAACAATTATGATTTCTAAATTACATAAAGTTATGAAAGGAACTTACTTAAATTTTGCCATTCTGCATAGTAATTAAAGATTTTATAAATCTCATCTTAAATTATTATAACAAGTGAATTCAATATACACCTAGGTACTAGGTAATACCCTGCGGGACGGTGGGGCGGCTAGCGCCCCTCCCCCAAACCGGGGCAAGACACCGTGGTTCCCAAACCCGAGGGGGCCATCTCGAAACCGGAGATGGCCCAGGGTCAGTCGGGGTGCGAGGGATATGCTCTATGGGCAACCTTACACCCCGGCGTCTGAAGACCCGAGACGGCGTGCAGTTTTAGTCGCTTCAAGCCCGACATAACCACCCCCGCTGGCCGGCGGGTGGGTATCCGAAGGGATTTCCGCACGAAAAAAAAAGGGTACTATGTAATACCCAGCATGTGTTGCTCTTTTCATTTTACATTAGAGACAAGAATGGAAGATCTAACACTCTCCTGTGCCGCAGAAAGCGCCATCGGCGCATCGTATTTCCACAGGAGATCCCCAAAAAGCGGTCGGGGCGACATGCTGGGATCCCACTAATATCCTGCCTAGGGTACACCTGGTTCCCCGGCAACAAAGGCGAGCGTGAAGAAACACCGTGCGGTCCTAGTAGGTTCGAATCCGACATACCCGACCCGCCTCTCCGTTAACTCCTGTGAGGTGCAGCCGCGGGGCTTTAGGCGCGTAAAGAGGGAGCTTTACAGGTATTGCAATCGGATGCCCGATATAGGAATGGACAGAAGATAAACATGCAAACAAATACTAGGTTTGTATTATTTTTCTCGTTAAAATACAAAAACAATCACAATATTTGAAAATAAATGATATTTTACGTTTTTTATTAGCACATTTTGAATCTTTATGTATGCGTTCTATAATACATAAATATTATATACCTAATGAGAATTTTTATTAAAAAAACAAACTGAAATTCCGAACTATTTGTTTTTAACGCGGTCAACTCAATGATCTTCTATTCAAATGAGGTAGATATGTTATCTCAATACTGTCGCGATGTCAAAAGTGTACCGCGTTGTATGAAAGTCATACTTCGTTCTGGTTCGCACTGACTAATTAGTGCATGTCCTATTGCACTCGTGCTTGCGTTAAGGTAGGCGAATTTACGTAAGTGACCATTTTCTTTTAACGTTAAGATCATTGGGACAGCTACACACGACTGCAATACAAAATTTCAGTTGACGATCAACTGTACACTATTGAACAAAACAACAGTACGGAGTATCGTGATTGACAGCATTCGTTGTGAATCTTGTTCAGTAAATCATACATCGTTGTAAGTAAGTAGGTAGATATATGTCTATGTTGCCGAACTCCTGAAACTCTGCATCGATTTTAATTAAATTATATATGTGTTTAAATACGTCCCTAGATGGTTTGGATCCATAATTTAGACCATGTCAGTTGCAATTAAGTTTTAGCATTTTTCCCCACCGATTTTTTTAGTTTTACAGCATCATATCAGATTCGCACGTTTTTATATAATATATCGATTTTTATATCATTTGACTTTCAAGTCGATTCTACTTTCTGGACGAAATTTCGTATTCTAGTCTAGATCTGCGACGTTGTAAGACACATTCTGAGTTCGGATATAGTTCAACAGGCTCTCAACACTAATCTCTTCATTGCTCGGCATTTTCAAAGTTGCTTTCGAATCTGTAAATACGAAATCGCGTATCGATACGAGGATTGTTCTACTATTGAACTAAGAGTTTATCTATGAGCAAAAATCTTGACAATGTACTTTAGATTCGCAGAACGAGTTTTAAGGTCTCTTTAGCGGTAAGCGCGGGACGCGACGGCGGAGGCGCGACAATCAACCAATCAAAGTGTACCACATGAGTTCGACAAATGGAAGTGCGATTAACGATTGTGACAAAACTGTACTGCGACTCACCATAGTTTGAATGCACGCTAGTGCGACACACTGTTGGTCGACATTACTCTAGTGCGACAAACGATTGTGCGACAGTAGTTCGACACTACGGTAGTGCGACAAATCATAGGAGTAACAACAATGGTTTGATTTGATTTAATATGAATTTACATACTCTTAGTGGTTTTCTTCCATCACTGAAATTGGCAGGGTTAGATTAGGTTAGAACTGTGACCACAACAAAGTGTGCCAGATAAATAACACAAATAACATGAAAAAAAGAATGAAAACCTCCTTTACATTTGCAAAAAAATATGTTCTGTGGACTTTTAACGCCATCTAGTACAACACAAACGATTGTCGTACTAGAGTAATGTCGACCTACAGTGTGTCGCACTAGCGTGCATTCGAACTATGGTGAGTCGCAGTACAGTTTTGTCACACAATCGTTAATCGCACTTCCATTTGTCGAACTCACGTGGTACACTCAACCAATCATAGATACATAAAACGAATGGCTCAAAAAGCTCGCGTCATTGGTTGATCAGTCCTTTTATTGTTTTTTTGGTTGGCCAGTTAATGCACATGCGCGAACTTATTGACTTTTGTTCAAGATTTTTGCGTCAAGGTATTACAACAAATGGATGATAGGATGATAGTATAGAACTTATCGTGTTGCTGCACGCTGTTCATTTGTTCATCATTCTATACTTGCAGTTTTCACCCCCTTGATGGTAATAGCATGGGTGAAGTACAAAAAGTAAAAACTATCATGCAATCATCATCATCCGCCGAGCCTTTTACCAGCATAGTCAGGGTCGACTGTCAGCTACGAAACGGTCGCACGTCGATATTTTCCATGAAGCGACCGCCATCTGACCGATCTAGCGATATCAAACTTGTGCAGATAGAACAGTTATCGGACTTTTTAGGGCAAAATATAATACTTAAAAAAAAATACAAGACCTGAGGAATCCGGCGAAGCAAGTAAGTCAAACTTGTCAGACTCAGGTTCGTCAGTAGTACGACCGCCAGACATCGTCAGGTTCAATGGCGAATCTTTGGACAGTATTTTGCTGCCAATGCACGACAACAAAAAAATTAAAAAGAAAGTCGTTATTTTTTTTATAGGTTTTTATTAAACTTACACTTCAATCATTACTGTTATTGTATGGTTCGCAATACTGTTTTAAACAGTTTGCCTGTGAACTCAGTTGAGTCTCAGTCTTAACGTATTGTTAAGTTGTTTATGATTCTATTTAATTGATATATTAATTTGATGATATTATGTGTATAATATATTGGTATTTATTCATAGAAATTTCTGTTGAAGAACATGCGTACAAATAATTCACCTATTCTCCAACAATATTAATAGGTACTACCCGCAAAAAAAAAAAATACAGTAAGAATATCTATTAAAATTTTCGTTCTTGGTTTTCAAGACTTAGTTTAGTTGGGCGGTTATCGAGAAAACTTGTAATGAGCGACTGACGACTAGTAAAAACATATTACTAGTAACGTGTAACCCAACGTGGGTTATACGTTATTAAATATAAAATTTGTGACTAAATTTGATTGTTTATTTTTTGACCTTTTTTGGGAACAAAAAGTTCTATCTTATTTTACTATGCATATTTTTTCGCTGCTAACTACGTTAAGCAGTATTGGTAGGAATCTGACGACCATGACATCAACCCTATTGCCTTGCAAGTACTGAAATTGCCCCTAAATTTCTTTTGTAAAAATTGAAAGTAAGAAAGCTAGACTTAGAAAGTCATCATCCTTTGGATCCTTTTCCGGTCGCAACCAGAGGTTGTCGGCGCCAAAAGGTCCGTACTACCACTCGTTCATAGTTCGGTTCACTTGGATTTTACGGCCATGCAAGCGGTCTGACCCCCCAACACCGAGAGGAAAGTCTGCGCCAGAGCCTCGTCCGTCCATCAGCAGGAGTACCAGCAGCTTGGTGGAGCCTCATACACCCAGAGTAAGAAATCTACTAGTTTGTACTAAAATATAAACTAATAAATACCTGGAAAGAGTAGTGTGAGATCCAACACTTTCTCTCTCTTTAGAATGAGACACAGAATCAGAACCCAAATGCTTATCATTGACTAATCCATCACTATCCATCAGCTCATCATCTGGTATTATTTGTATCAAGTCTTCATCAGCAGACAGAGTATCACTCACATCATTTTCGGCTATCGTATCGAGATAATCACTTAACTTCGAAAGTGTGTTCTCTTTCGGGTATGCTATCACTTCGAAATCACTTTTCTCAATATCCAAATCGATTTTTTCTATGAACCGGTTTGTGATACATTCATCGACCTTATCGAGAATGTCTTCGCATACTTCGAGCACGAAACTGTATCCTTCGTGGTCGCTTTTAGTTGGTTTACAAGTAATTTTTCCTTCTTTTGAAGTTAGGATTACTATTTGCTTGGAAGCAAATGGTTTGAAGCCTGTTTTGAAATAATTTATTTACGTTTAAAATTGGGCTGGAAGGGTGTAATTGTAAGTGCATGAAGGGGTCTTAATGCCTTTTGGCAAAGTAAAAGGAAAAAAAAACAATTATATTTTTAAGCAATTTGTATGCTTACTTTTCCTAAAGATTTAGATCAGAAAAAGAGAACATCTAGGACGGGAGCATTCCCCGCATTCGGAGCATTCCCCTTGTAAGGGACTGATCACCCGTCCCAAATGTTCTCTTTTTCCGATCTAAATCTAAAGGGCTTATTATTTCAATTTTGGAGCAAGTAGTATGCTGTCTCAACTGAGGTACCTGAACCTGGGGCCCGATTCAGTTTCGCCACGTTTGCAAAACGCGTGCTTTCAATTCGATTAGGAATAAAAATGTGAAAATAACTTTGCTAATCAGTATGATCTGTCAAAACGAAACCTACCACGTTTTCGTAAGGTTATTAATCGCTCAGAATCACATAGTTTGATTCGGTTTCATTTAGATTTTAAGTTATTTAATATTTTTTCAATTTTTTTATAAGTTTTGTAATCGCATATTTGAAAAAAGTAATTTTACTGAATCGGGCCGCATTTGCTAATGTGCTAAATGTGCATTTGTTAAGATCTTGGTATATCTCAACACAATTCTATGCTACACATATCAAAACTATCAAATTCCAGTTCTGATTCATAATAACAAATGGGTATTCACCAAAGACTTCCCTGCAGTTCACATTATCCCTGCTGGTATTCTTGGTGCACATACGAGACCTGGTCTTGGTATTTCGTTCTACCGCGCCATCTGCCTGTAGTGATACGCGGGGCAAACGGAACGCTTGGTACACGAGGTACTCCTCTTGAGACTTGAGGAAAGAATAAAATGTGATGTAAAATAATTCATATATTAGGTCGTTACATATGAAATTGCCGTTTATCTTGAAGAAATTGGAGGAAACCCAATTTTCAGTACTAACATTTTTGCATTTTTTTAGGAATGACAAATCCAAATTTTATGATTTTTTTGTGTATGAATGAGACAACATTAAGCTAACGAACAGCAACTTTTACTACCTACGTTTTTGAAAAGTGACAGCTGTTAAGTAATACGAAATTTATCATCAAAATGGATAGCATTTAGGAAGTACTGTTTTTGAAGATCGAATTAATTTATCAAGCGGCCAATAAAAACAAATTTTAATACAGATTTGTAAAATCTTGAAATCAACTTTCAAACAAAATATAAATAGCTATTAAATTACAGAAATAACGAACTCATGATTTGGTAAGAAAATTTCGGCAATTTCATAGGTACCTATTATTAATACGCAGTGGGTCGTCGTCGCCTACGTATTTTAGAATGTTTCCTCCGCGTATCGCAATGATACATGTATCGGTGGTTTTGTATTACAATCCCCTGATTTATTCCTCACAGCAACGTTTACGAATCATTAATTTGCATGCTATCAATAATAACTAAATATGTACTGGTACTACAGTCAAGTTTTTTCAAGTAACTCACTAGCCACCTCTGTGACAAAGTAGATTACAAATGATTACCGAAGCAGCTGAATTTTTAATTCACTAGATTTAATGAAATATTAATATTTTCAAGGGATTATATCTCTTATTTTTGTTATTTTATCGGTTGTTTTTCAGCAGCAATGGTCATGGGAGACTAAGATCTCTCATATTTCGAAGTGTAAAGTTGTTTCAAAGTATTCAAACTGTGTTACTTGCAGTTCTTTTTTAATGAAAAATCCGAATGATAAGTAAAATTGGTTTTAGATAAAACTAGCAGTTACTTGCGGCTCCATTCGCTTGAAATACTGAACCCTTGAAATACTGAGGCTGAACGGCTGGGAATTTGTTCTACGGGAAGTAGAACAAATTCCCAGCCGTTCAGCCTTTTTGCGTCAAATAATCAAAGACAATATTACTCACACATTTTTTTAATTGGATTAGTAGGACAGTAGGACTAGTCTACATACCGTCATCTTCATCTGTGTGACGCTGATCATCCTGATCAGATGACGTAGCAGAGCGCTCGTGATCGGTTTGATCATTAGCGCAGCTTTAGGACCCTCCGCAGATAGAAGCGCGCGGATGTGACCATATACGCGCGCATCCAGGGCCGTAGGACTAGGAAAAGGAGTGGGGAGAAAATGGGACATTAGGATATGGTAATGGTGGGGCAGGATATCTAAGTCGTATTTCATTATTTAAGGCGTGAATTATCCAGAAAAGGCATAAGGGGTAAGGCAAAATTAAAGCAAAATCGTACGTATTGACACGATTTTGCCCTGCAAACGCGTCGATGTTTACGATTTAGTTTGATAAGTTCGGGTTTCCGCAATGAAAATAATTGTAGTCAAGTTAAACAGGGTTTTATATGTTTTACTTATGTTAGGATTTCACCAATTAAAATAGACGCGATTATTTTTACTGGTGGAATTGACCTCAACCAAATTTATTGACAAACTTCATAATTCTGTTTCGATACTATTTATTGGTGAAATTCGTCGATTACCTAACTTATTGTAATTTATATTTATACAGAAAATATATTAAGAACAACAACAATGCAAAATGGCAATTAAATAAGTCCTACAATTTCGACTCTAAATATTTCGTAGAATGAGAAATCAAAAAGGTCGCAAAATGGTAAATTAATATGACTAGGTTCCAGAATGGTAAGTCAAAATAACTAGGTTCCAGAATTGTAAGTCGAAATGACTAGGTTCCAGAATTGTAAGTCAAAATGACTAGGTTCCAGAATGGCAAGTCCAAATGACTAAGTTGCAGAATGGTAAGCCAATGCGCCATAGATACTCTGCAAGTCTCAGTACGCTTTTTAATTGCGGATGTGGTCTATATCCTTTAGTATAAATCGATCTTCTTAGATTATACACTTTTATTTAAATATTACTCACGTGTTACCGAAGAAGTAATCTCTCTCTCCCAAACGTTGGCTCAGCGAGTTACAACACTGCTCAACCTGGAATAGAGGAAACGATTTTTTATCTTATCTGTGGAAGATACGAGGTATTTAACGCACTAATGAACTATCGATTAAGTAATACGGTTAAGCGCATTGTCACAGTCAAGTATATGAGTCATACTTAATTAAAATTATTAAAGCCCCCAACGTCTGCCAACGGACCGGCTTCTTTATTTTAGCGCTAATTCTAGTAAAGTCTGGCATAGCCCACAGGCTGGTTGTCCCAGGAAATTGACCCAATTCCTGTTTGTCGCAGTAACGGGATTAACATTTCACGCAGACAGAGCCCCGGTTAACAGCTAGTAATATTATAAATGCGAAAGTGAGTTTGTTTATTACTCAATCACTGACAAATGGCTGGATGGATTCAACTGAAATCTTGTATAGATCAATCAAAAATAGGATATAGGCTTTTTACCCCGGGAATAAGTTTCTGAGGGTGGCGGAGCGCGGGTATGGGCTAGTACATACATACACTCACGCCCTTTTCCCATCGAGGTAGGCAAAGACAACAGCCCGCCATCTGCTCGTATAGGCTAGTTAAAAGTAAAATATCACTTACATCAGACAACACTTGTTCCAGGGTCTTATCATACCAGTGTAGCGCCTTCAGTCTCTTGATAACCATGTTCCTCTTGGCTCTAGTCTGTAGCCAGCCTAACGGCCAGGGGTACACTGAGGAGTTGCGCACCTTCGTGACAGCATTGAAGGTATCATTGTCCACCCATGATATGTAGAGCTGGAGACGAAATTTAAACGATCAGTTGTGGTAGCTTAATGACTGGCAAACAACTTGACAATGTAATCTAGCTGCGCAGAGAGCGTTTTTAGGTATCTTTGATGGTTGCGCGGGACGCGATTGTGTTGTGTTGTGTCTTTTAGTGTGATTAGATGGCAGCTCCTATTTGTGAAATCCAAAATGTGATAACACAATTTAGTTCGCCTTGAAATTGTTCGAAACTCACTCTTATTCATCCTCCGAGCCTCTTCCCAACACAGTTGGGGTCGGTCCAACTACGTTACGGCTGAACTTTTTTTTTTATACCACTAACGTGGCAGACAAGCATACGGTCCACCTGATGGGAAGCGGTTACCGCGGCCTATCGACGTGTGCAACACCAGTGGCGTCACAATCGCGCTGCCGACCCTGTAAAGGAAAGGGGATGGGAAAGGAGTTTGGGAGGGGATGGGAAAGGAGTTTGGGCTCCGGCACTCTCACTCACCAAACGGAACGCAACAGTTCAAATACTGTTACTTGGCGTCGATATTCTGTGAGAGGGTGGTGCTTCCCCGGTCGAGTCGGCCCATTCATGCAACGGCCAAAATGACTGTTGCTTGACTCTACCACCTACTTCGATATGTCCCGTGAAGCGACTGCCATCTGACCTTCACAACTCACTGGCGATATCGAAGTTAGACAGACCTGGGCCTGTAGACAAAGTCACATTCTACTAGTGGAATCACAACGAAGCGAACCTTCAAAAGACCGAAATGTATGGGAGAGACAACATTTGTCGACATGTCACGTGTAACAAATAATGTCACTCCCATACATATTGAACATTTGAAGGTTCGCTTCGAAGCGATTCCACTAGTAGAATGTGACTTTGTCTACAGGCCCAGGTCGCGGACTTTTCAAAACTCCAACTACCCGAATACGCTCTTAGTACGTAGGGTAAGTAATATTTAGTGACTATACTTTTGAGAACCTTAAAAAATATACATTAAAAATCATGCTAACCTCAGCATTTACCAGTACATTAGTTATAAGACTCATGTACGCCCTCATCTCCGCCTTCTCTTCTGTGGACAGCTTCGAACAGAGTGAGATGCCCTTGTTGGCTGCGAACTGCACTATGGGCTCCAACTCGGACACCACGAAAGCACCGCATTTGATGAAAGGGACTCTGCCTGACGGTGACATGAATTCTGCGTTCCAGCGCATTTCGACTTCGAAAGGGAGGTTGCACATCTGAAAATGGAGAAACCCGATTCTCGTACAGACATGGACTGAGATTCCTATCCTATCATAAATGTGAAATTTTGTAACTTCGGGCCATGGGTCCAAAATGATTGATAATGACGGATGAAAAGAAGAAGAGAAACTATCACGATGTCAAGAATTTACCGCGTTGTATGACGAAGTCGTACTTTCTTCTCGTTCGCACGCACACATTAGTGGTTAGTGCATGTCCTTTTCTTGTAATCCTAATTGTTATTAAGATGATATATATTACATTGGGACCTTAACATAACTGGCGAATCGTGGGTGTGTAATACACCTCTGCCTACCCCTTCGGCAATACAGGGGTGAAGTTATGTTTAAGTTATGTTATGATATATATCTCTATCTCATTTCAAAAAATTTGGAATTTGAAATAAAACCTCGCAATATCACTTAACGCACTGATAAACCATAATGCACATTGCAAGTCCTAACTCAAAACGCACATTGTAAAAAGAAAAAAGACATGGGCAAGTATCGCCTTTTCTTTTACACAAAAGCCTATTGTATCGAAATCAGTTGAATATGGTCAAGTACCTATTATGGTCTTTTTTTTTAAATTGAAATATGAGCAGGTAAAGCTCTGTGTCAAGTTACTGATAACATTTTAGGCAATTATATTATAAAAATATTGCCACGGGTCACGTGGTCATTAAGAACAATAATCAAATAGGCTTGTCCCTTAAAGAAATATTAATAAGTGCTAATGCTAAGTCAAGACTTCAAATAAAGGTTTAGACAGGGATTAGACAGTCAATAAATATAGCGATATTTGCGATCCCGTTAGTATTCCATAATATACCAATATTAAAATGCAAACGCAATTTAAGGCACCGATGTCACGATACTGGATCGCGATATTTCTTGACTGTCTAACCCTTGCGTTGAGTCAAGTTTCAAAGGGCCAATGGTTCCCAGAATCATTTGTTCATTACAAATTGGCGGCAATTTAAATTATCGTTGATGAGCAAAAATTATTGTCCTATGATTTAAGTCTGTCACCTGGGCCGGTAGACAAGTGATAACAATTCAATTAGTGGAATCGCTTCGAAGCGAATCGTTTACTATTCGTTATAAATGAATCACGTGACACTTCGGTGATTATAACGATAATATATTAGACCATTTATTTAGAGTTACACTCATTTAAATTTCATTTCATTTTTTAAGTCACGTTAATGATTGTCAATCCCATACGTGAACGTTTTTTTTTTTAAATATTAGTAATCGAAATTACTAGTATTCCCCATAATCCCTCCAGGTAAGCTTAATTGCTTGTGTTAGGAGTGGATTCACGTCGGTAGTGTAATGACGTTATCTAGAGACCCATTCGGCCCCCCAAAACGCATGAAAGATTTACCTAGCATTTACCTACTTAGGACAAAAGACGTAGCATTTACCTACGTACCTATCATGAAGTTACTTCGAAATTATCTCGGTATTGTTTAGGCCGAACGAAAAGGTCTATTGCGGGATGAATTTCTCGAAACTTCGATCCGCAAGTTCAGATGTACGTTCCATGGCAGCAAACGGTGGGAATCTTCTAGACTTACGCGCTCGTCGGTTAACCCTCGTATTCGGTATAACACGTTTAACACAAACAAGGCCTGTTAAAACTTACCTTTAAGAATGCCTGAACGGCAAGACAGCTGGCGTTGTCTGGCAGCAGTATCTGTTCTACCTCGTAGGGTTGGAAGAGCTTCACATTGTCCGGCCATGGCTCTTGGGCTAAAACATATCAGTTGATTAATTACGGACAGGCGTATCCCTGCGCATGGTGTAGCATATCGCCGTCGTTTCGAGAGTTAATAAAGATGCATATCGATGGTTGAAGAACAAAAGGATGCAAGCGACCATACGAGATGAAAATTCAATATTTAAGGTATCAAAAACACTTGACCGTAAAGCGATTTTCTTGTCAACTATCATTGTCGCCTATACCTTGGCCGTTTAACCGTCGATATTATTGTACACATAGGTATATCACTGCACTTACTCGGTGTCTACATTATCATGCGCAGCAGATAGTTATGTTTGTATTTACACGTTTTACACTGCGTACATTGTTATATGCTTACATACATATATACGTACATACTGCGTATACTATCACCGGAAATTTCGAGAAGCTAACGCGCTGCGGCGCGTTGAACAGCTACTTAATGAACTGTTCAACGCGCCGCGTCCCACAAACAAATGACGCAGGAGGGTCGAGCCTTGAGGCGCAGCGTCAATATTGTCTATGTAAAAATTAATCGGCGTTGTCTGGCCGCAGTTCGAATGCGCGCGTCGTTTTCTATCTCGATAGAAATGTGGGCATTACGTTGTGGAGATAGGGGTGAATATACTATGTACGATTTTAAATAGACATTTCGGTGCGGTCGGTGCGCAAGTAATCTTGGTAAAAACTTACATAATATTTCGAAAGAAAAGGAGCTTGCTTTTAGGCAAATATCAATTTGAATATATCTATTTGCATTGGTCTGGGTGTTTCTATGTATAATATGTATGTATTTACAAAAAAAAAAGTATATAAGTAAGTATGTTTATCCGCATTCTGGAACCCATAATACAAGCTAGAACTATGCTTACTTTCGGTCTAGAAAGCGCTGTGTGTCGTAAAATATTTATTTTATGATGACAACAGTATCGAAATTTAAACTTACACATACATCGATGTGGTTGGATCCGATCAATTACCTGCGTCGAATACCGACATATCCGAAGGCCTGCGAACGTTTTGATCAATAGCGTTCAACCGACAGCTATTAGGTAACCAGTAAGACAGACATATACCTACCGTAACATGGGCGAATAGGGAAAAAGGGCTGAATACGAATAAAAAGGTCATAAGAAATTTTGGAACAATTTCTTATAAAAAATTACAAGTAAGTACCTGACCAGATATTTGATTATTCTGTTCATTATTACATTTATTACATTAAATTAGTCCATAATTTCACTTAAAAGAAAATAACTGCCAAATTTATCTGACCATTTTTATTCCTATTCACCCCTATATTCGTCACCCCATTTTAGCATATTGGTGGGTACATTACAAGTTTAATCAACTTTAAAACTAGGTACTCAAAATCACTTGTAAGCATCAATAACTATGATGTCAATAACACCAATATGGTTAATATGTAAAAGTCCTCACTTAAAAATTAATAACACAATAACTCAAAAAATAAGTTAGAAACAATATTTTAAATTCCATTTATTTATGGTTTTCTTTCAATCAAACATTTAGATGAATACTTATGTAATTATTACATTTTTTATACCGTGTTACAACCTTACTATAACCATTTACTAAAATTAGTTTTACCAAAGCTTGAGAACTCCACAGGCTGGATTTTACCAGTGAAACTCTGTTCAACTAAACTGGATTCTCACATAGTCTAGTTTTAATTATTATCCTGGTTCCTATCATAAAAACTCAAACTACGTCTCCTCAGAGGGCTGTGAGGATTATTATTATTTTCAATGAGGATATCCTCCGAATGGTGGATATAATAGGGCCAATGACTATCCAGCAGTGTGTAGGTTACTTCATCCATTTCAAGTCTGGCAGCCATATAAAGTATGTACATGGGAGCTCCTAGGGCCGACCCTAGGAGCTCCCATGTACATGTATTGTTATTTACAATACATTAAGATCTATACTCTATTGAATATTTTTCATAATTTTCAAGATACTATTAATACTCTGAATAATTAAGGGTCCATTTCATGAAAGAGAATTCTAGTAACCGAAATTACTAGTATTCCCCTAACCCCTCCAGCTAAGCTAAATTGCTTGTGTTAGAAGTGGGTTCACATCGGTAGTGTAATAGCCAGGATTTGTGGAGGAGGATCAGCACCTTACGATCAAAAGGCCTTGGGTTCGAGCCCTGGATATTACAGTACTGATGTTAACCCATTTAGTGGTTAAGGGGTTGTCATTAACCACTTAGGTATGTTGAAAGTTATCAACAAAAACAAAATACTTACCTTTTTTTTTTTTTTTCGTGCGGAAATCCCTTCGGATACCCCCCCGCCAGCCAGAGGGGGCGGTTATGTCGGGCTTGAACCGCCTAAAACCGCACGCCGTCTCGGGTCTACAGACGCCGGGGTGTAAGGTTGCCCATAGAGCATATCCCTCGCACCCCAACTGACCCTGGGCCATCTCCGGTTTAAAACAAAATACCTATCTAAGTTTATCTGGTCCATATTTTAAAAACGTAAATAAACTATTCCAAAATCATGTTACTAACTCAATTCATTGGGAAATAACAGTGAAAACATTTTACCACTTCCCACACCAAATCACTTCTTGAGAGCAGATGACCAGTGATACTAAATAAATTTATTTTCATTAATACCTTTAAGCTTATGCATATAGATAGATCTATATGATTTGAGGTTATGTACAAACTACTAAAAGCATAAATTATTTATAACGTCAATACTAAATCATCAGGCAAAATAACACTCGATTAGAAAACGAAATCACAAACAAAACAAAATAATACAGATATAATACCAAAAACCAATGGGTCTTGCAGGTTTAACTTCATTATTAAACGTTGTTAATACAGTAGTACAGTGTCCTAAAGCTCGAAATGATGTAATACCATTAAAAGGTACTATTTAGGACACCTTTGGGCTAAAATTAAATATTGTGTCAAACAAAACAGCATCAGATTTATATATAAATTATGTAACGTCAACTTCAAATTTACACTAGGCAGCTAAAAAACCTCTGAATTTAACTTACCATTGAGTTGTGTCACTATAGAATCTGTTAAATGGTACTCAGGCATGATATTCTAATGTTTAGAAAAGCAATATGTATCTAAATAAAATTAATTCTCTTCTTATAACAAAATAGAAATTCACAAAATCAATACGAAGCTCAAATGACAGCTGTCAATTATCCCGTTGCCAGTTAAATATTTTTAACCGGTTTCAAAAAAGGAGGTTATTGATTCAGAGGTTTTTTTATGTACGTAAGACGAATACGGATTTTTTTTTTGTTGGAAAGATATTTTCCCGAAATTATATTATTAGAATTACGTGAAAATCCTATGATAATTCTTGAAGACATAACGGAACTCTTTAATAGATGTAAAGCAACCACGATTGCAACTATCGTATCGGATATAATTATGTCTGCATTATTTACACAATTACACAAAATAACATGACACCTGCAGGGTGCAGGAGCTCATGTGTTATATATTTATATTCGGCGCTATTTCCGTCGTTTATAATTGATTTAAAAAAATCTTTATGTATTGGATTTAGTAGGACTCGGGGTAGCCCCATAATAATTTTATTGGTATTAAACATTGGACACCAGAGATACACCAAGGAACGCCTTAAAATGTGAGATGATTGAGATATAATTAGGTTTATGACCATCCTGTGACAAGCTAGGTACATAACATGTGGTAGTGAAATTATCTAGACTTGGACTACAACGACAATTAGGTGTATGGAACCCCACCAAGATCCTCGGGGCCAAGCCACCGTCATTTGCAAGCCGTTGCATCTGCTGATTATCGGACAAAGCTCTAGCGCAGGCTTCCCTCTTGGGGTTCGGAGGTCAGAAGGCAGTCACTCACGGAAAAACCAACACACCAATAAAAAAAGTTAAGGGGACCCTAGGCGGTTTGGGTGCAACTGAGAAATCGCTATGAGGAGGATGATGCAGATGATTGGACTACGAGGGTAGACGACAGTATTTCTCAACAGTATACAGCATGCATGTTTCATTTAAGTTTTAGGCTTTTATGTCGTTCCTGTGTCCTATGAGTTAGAGGTACCTAACTATGGTCGCTGACTAGCTGCACTGGTCTAGACTTGGACTAATGAAGGCAAACAACACAACCTCCTGATCGATATACAGTATGAATTCTTTACCGGGACTTCACCTGGCCTTCCTACTAACAAATAAATATTATGTAAACGAGGAGAGTTATTTCTTTGGGCGTGTACCTTTTTTTTTTCGTGCGGAATTCCCTTCGGATACCCCCCGCCGGCCAGCGGGGGCGGTTATGTCGGGATTGAACCGACTAAAGCCGCACGCCGTCTCGGGTCTTCAGACGCCGGGGTGAAAAGTGGCGCAATAAGGCACTTACCTCCTACCCTTGCCCTAGGCCTTCTACGACTTTGAGATGCCCCCCTCGAGTGTGGGAACCATGGTGTCCCCAACTTGCCCCGGAGATGCCACGTCGCGCCACCATCTCGGCCTGACGCCGCTACCCTTACCTGTACCTATATCTAGAAATAAATAATAATTCAAAATTCAAAGCTTCAATAAAAGAAAGAAATGTTTTACCCATTTGAACAAGTTTTGACATGTTGTCTCCAACACATGCCACATTATTGTTAAGTAAATTAATCCCAAAAGCGTATTCTTCGTCATCAAAAAAATCAAACGGACGTTCTGGTGGTTCTGTGTCTGTATCTTTGGTACTTATATTCGATTTTGAATGTATGAGGTCGATGTACTTATAGTAAATCGATTCCCCCTTACTGGTAGAAACCGGTGATAAAGATCTTGGAGTAAGTGTTTTAGGAGTCCAGCTTGAAGATAATGTAGTTCGTATTGAAGTTGATTCTTTTTTAACAGTATTATTCTGATAAGTATTATCACTCATTTTTAAATTTTAAGTTACAGTAAAAAATAGTATCTAAATGTGCTGTACTGTCAAAATATTAAGAACTGTGACGTTTTATTTTTGTTATGAATAGCCATGAACAAGGAACAATTCCCTAGAGATTCATTGATTAAAACTTATTCTTCATACTTCTTATCTATCCTGATAAGGAGGTGGAGGGTCGAGTTGAGATTATCTATACAGTATGTTACAAAACTAAGGTCCGAATAGGTATCCTAAATACATAACCATATATGAAATAAATGTTTATTGAATTTAAAATGTCAATTCCTAGAATCGTAATTATCCACTTTCTCCCCAAAATCTAAGATTGTGACAACACCTCAAAGTACATATCCAATAATATTTAGTGGCAGTCCACAAAACCACTTGTCTGCGACGCCATCCCCACCTGTGTTGCCATGTAAGTTTTTGTAGGGTAATTTTAAAAAAAAGGGTAATTTTTAAACCTGTTTTCAAAAAGGGTTACATAAATTCAATGTCTACTCAGACCTCGAACAAATTTTCATAAAATAAACTATTAGTATTAAATGTTTTATTCAATCGATTGGCTACTGGTACAAATGTGATAAAAAATCTTATAGTAATTATATAATTATAATTAAGGAAACTAAACCTACAATAAATAAAAAATTAAGAGAAATTATTTTTTTGGAGTGAGGACGTCCCCTCGGTTACCTCCCCCCTCCCCCACCGACAAGAAGGTGGTTATGTCGGACTCGAACTCACTAAAACCACACGCCGTTTCGGGTCTTCAGATGCCAGACTGTAAGATGGACCGTAAGACAGTAGTAGTTATATAGGCCTACAGGAACAGACATACAATACGTAGAGGTCAAACACATAACCCTCCTTTTCATTGCAGTCGCTTAAGAAAAAAGTGGCGAAAGGGGCTATTTTTTGTCTCCAGGTTGAGAACAACTCATTCCGTTTCTCCAAGTTCATCCACATGCCACAGATAAATGTAATGTATAAAGTATCGTTTCATAGTCTCAGCTTAAGCGGTTACTGCGGCCTATGGACGTTCTCTCGTTGGAGACCATGGTGAGGGCCGTGGTCTCCGACGGGAGCAAGTGGCACGCCGCCGCCTCTTTCTGCGAGCAGGTAATGCGCGCGAAAGAGACGGCGGAGAGGGAGCGGGAAAGAACCCTGCCCCCCGAGTTTCGCAGTCTGCGGCGAGGACGCCGCAGACTCATCTACGCCCGGGAGTACCGACCTCCATGATCGGGGCCTGAGGACGGCAGTTGGCCGACTCGCCGTCCTTACAGAAGCAGGCCGTGGCGGAGGCGTGTCGTGTGCGCCCTACACACGCCTGCCAACTCACCGAAGCGGGATAAAACCCGACCCCACCAGGCGAGGCCGCGGTGGCGGCCAAAGTCCTCCGGCAACCCTGGGGATATCCTTTCGGGGACTTACCCGGGGTGCCCGGCAACGGACACTTGGGGAGGACACCGTGCGGTTTTAGTCGAGACACGATTAACCACCCCCAGGGGACACCATGGTTCCCAAACCCGAGGGGGCCATCTCGAAACCGGAGATGGCCCAGGGTCAGTCGGGGTGCGAGGGATATGCTCTATGGGCAACCTTATACCCCGGCGTCTGCAGACCCGAGACGGCGTGCGGTTTTAGTCGGTTCAAGCCCGACATAACCGCCCCCGCTGGCCGGCGGGGGGGGGGTATCCGAGGGGATTTCCGCACGAAAAAAAAAAAAAAAGGTGCCCTGTTGCAGGCATAGCTCCACCAGATGTTCGGCGAGACGTAGCTTGTGCGGTGGAGAAATGGAGACAAGAAACAGATTCCCGACACCCTCTGCACAGCTATGAAATGCCTCCCATCCATTTAAAAAGCCGTCGGAGCTTCATGAGAACCACTCAGGCTACAGACTGTGCCCCACAGTGGGCAAGAGAGCAAAAGTGGGTATACATGTTTGTATGTATGTTACATCCGCTTTGTTGTGGCTGTTGCCAGCTCCATCAGGTTTTATCAGACCAAAAGAAGCCCTACCGCCTGGACATCATCTCCAATAGCCAACTTGGAAGTCATTAAATAGCCTGCGGACGCAAGTTGGCCGCTGCAAAGAAATATGGCAAAATGGGGTTATATCGACCAATTGCAAGGGGTATGCAGAGGTGTTTTACACACCCACGACATAAAAATATAAAAATAGAAACAATGGCCTAAAAAGACAGAAACAAGTTGGTTTATGATTTGTATACAGTAAGTTGACTATCTTGCAACCGGGTTTTTATTTATTATTGTAATTATTAATTTCTTAACAGTTGCAAGTAGTTGCAGATCTGATTATTGATATTAAATTCAACTTAAGACAGCTCCTCAAAAAACCCGGCCAAATGCGAGTCGGACTCGTGCTCGAAGGGTTCCGTACCATTATCTATTAAAACGGCAAAATCACGTTTGTTGTATCCTTAAATATTTGTTTAACAGCCCATTAGCAGCAGTATATTCAACATGTTTTATTTATATTTATTTTTAAAGTGAATACATAACTAAATATTCCGTGAATATTTCAAGCGTCTACCTGTTACCGTTGTCAATCTCGAGCAAAAACGAGTAGTAGAAAAGTAAATCTATAGATATGGATTTACCTATCTTGTAATTTAAATCCATGAAATATTTTAATAAATTTTGTTTTAAGATGCGTAACATCTGTACCACTAAAAATCCATTCAATTTAGAGAGGTACGATCAAATTGCCATGCGCGGTACTCTTTCGTAACCATCTTAATTTTGTTGGTTAATCGCTCAAAAACTGATTTACGAGGGTCAAACTGAAAGTTCTTAGAACTGGCCACTTATAAACAATATAATAAAAAAATAATTCTAAAATTTGAAAATAGAACTCTTTGCCAATATTACTGAGTATATATTTCATTCATTTATCATTTGTTTTACGATTTGGCGGCAAATTGAAAATTGTCTGTGTCACGTTAACATGAATTTAACACGAGAAAATTTTCGTGCAATGATTTTTTATGACTTTCGATGTCATTTAAGTCAACAAGAAAGTTATGATAGACTACGATTGGCCTTTCACGATGAAGCCCCATCTTGTGCGACTGTTTACAACTGGTTTAATGAGTTTAAACGTGGTCGCACTAATCTCACTGATGATTTACGTGAGGGACGGCCTTCTACGGCGACGACTGAAAATAACATCTGTGTTGTGCGGCGTATGATAGAGACTGACAAAAGAGTGACCTATCAGCAGATTCGGACAAGCTTAGGCATCGGTATGAGTCAAGTGCACAAAATCCTCCACGAACATTTAGCGGTCAGGAAGCTTTGCGCCCGGTGGATACCTCATAATTTGACTAAGGCTCAAAAACTCCATCGTGTGGATTGGTGCCGTAAAATGATTCAAAGATTTAACGGAGGTGACTCTAATGCTGTGTTCGACATACTAACAGGTGACGAAAGCTGGATTTACTGTTATGATCCTGAAACCAAAAGACAATCTGCTCAGTGGGTGTTTCCTTTCGAGGAGTTGCCAACTAAAGTGAAGAGAGATCGAAGTGCGGGAAAAAAAATGGTGGCCTCGTTCTTTGGAAGGATAGGTCATTTCGTAACAATTGTGTTAGAGGATCAAAAAACAGTTTCTGCAGAATGGTACACTACCAATTGTTTGCCACTTGTCTTGGAAAAAGTTCGAGAGAAACGACCTCGCAGTAGGATCCTCCTTCACCACGACAACGCCTCGTCGCACACCGCCAAGCGAACGATCGACTATTTGGCGACATCAAACGTTGAATTACTGGGTCACCCGCCGTATACCGCCCGACCTCGCGCCTTGTGATTTTTATTTATTTCCAAAAATTAAAGAAAAACTTAAAGGAAAGCGGTTTATGAATGCTGAAGAAGCGGTGGCTGCGTATCGCGATGCCATTGAAGAGACCCCTAAGGACGAGTGGGCAAAGTGCTTTTCCCAGTGGTTCCATCGCATGCAGCGGTGTATTGACGCGAATGGACAATATTTTGAAAAGATATAATAAAACTAATAACTGGCTAATGTAATCAGTTTTTGATTTTCTAAGAACTTTCAGTTTGACCCTCGTAATTGGTTTTTAAAGTTATTCTATAATCTGTAGGTTTTTTGAGCTGAAATTATGTGATCCAGACATAGGATCCAGAGCTCTACTATTGGTATTATTCACGTAATCCTTAACTCATTGTTAAATAGAGAGTTTTACCATAAAATAAAACTTACCTATTATTTTTTCATCAATATCCGGAATCCATCTTGAGTCAAGCACACGTCTTTCTGCCCGTTGTCAACGCAATTTCCGGTCCCCTCTCCGTTTTTACCGCTACTTTTTGGTATTAAGCGCGCGCGTGGCGGGTGACGGCCCGCCATTGTGTCATTATTGCACTCATGATGCACCAGGTAGCCCTTACCTGGATTCCGGATATTGATGAAAAAATAATAGGTAAGTTTTATTTTATGGTAAAACTCTCTATTATTTGTTTCGTATCAATATCCGGAATCCATCTTGAGTGATATGTTTGTTATCTCCTGGTGCGCTTAATCCACGATGCTATAATGTGTGGGCATGTTAGGCCATTAAATAAATAAAATACTTGTTGCATTTTTTAACTGATAGATATGTAATCAAGCTCTCTGAATACTTCAATTATGCATTAAACAATTTGTTTAAATAAACAATCTTATTATAAAATAATCATTTCAGTTCACAGCTTCAAAATAATTTGACAAAGACACTGAGCAATTAGAATTTATTGTTATACCTTTCAATTCTCTTTGATAATAGTTTTGAAATGTATGAATCATTTTCCAATTACCTGTTGACAGAATTTGATCTATGGGGAAATTTTCCACAAAATTTAGTGAAGCTACTGCTGATCTTACTGACCCGGGGGAAGCATCGATACCAGCAGCCTTCAAGAGTGATTTTACCCATCCACCAATCACGGTTCTAGATGCAGGCTTAATGTCACCTATAGCTGTGATAAACAAGTGATTTATATTTTGTCTACGATTAACAGTCAGGTGCAGTAATTGTCTGAGCCAGAAAACAACGTTTAATTTTTTATCAGGATGTTCTCTAAGCCTCCACCCAGACTGCCTATGGTGGACATTATCGGTTTTAGATCCAAATGCGGGCCATAACACAATACTTGTCTCCTCGTCAATCCAGCTGTCTTTATCAATACGTAACAATGTTAAATCATGAACGCGACGACTAGATGATAGTAACAAGAGGGTTGCTGTGTGTCTCGATACCTTTTTTTTTTTTTTTTTTGTTATCGTGCGGAAATCCCTTCGGATACCCCCCCGCCTGCCAGCGGGGGCGGTTATGTCGGGCTTGCACCGACTAAAACCGCACGCCGTCTCGGGTCTTCAGACGCCGGGGTGTAAGGTTACCCATAGAGCATATCCCTCGCACCCCGGCTGACCCTGGGCCATCTCACCACTAACAGCATCGCTCATCCTGTCTCCTCTGAAAGCAGAGGAGTACGGAGAGCGATGTGTTTCCGCCACGTTGGGTATTGGCCGACGATCAATGCCAACCCTATGAAGGGGTGAAGGGGAAGCCATTGACCGCCGCCCAGGGTGTACCGGCCGCTCCGATTCCGTTCCCCCCGGACTGCAGCGGGATCGGAATCGGAGCGACACTCGAGGAGGTTACCCAACACACACCCCTGTGTGTCTCGATACCTGATAGATATTATTTTCGTCCAAACTGTATGTACTCATATATTGCAATAATAATTTAGGATTCCAAACTGACGGTTTGGCTGGTTTCTCCCGTGCGACGGAAATCGCTTTCAACATATGTTTTACAAAGAAATTAGAAGACAAATCGATTTTAGATGTTATGTGAGTAAATGTTGCAATTATGGACTTATGAACCAATATAGTTTTATATGCAAGTCCTACATCCGTATGAAGATGAGCCAGATAACGAGCTACATGCTCAGGGCGTGGGTATTTATAGTTGACCGAATTTGAGTCACACCATCTGACCCATCTGTTCCATGCTGGCCTGTAAGTATTAATTGTCGAACCTCTCCAGCTGGTCATTAGTAAATTTCTTTCTTGCTCGGTCCACTCCGTCAACATATCCTGCCACCCGAAATCAGCCATGCTTCTAATTGTAAGATCTTGAACATGTGGTGGGTGCATCCCCGTTTGTGTATCGTAAAGGACATGATCTAGATTGGGAATTCGATAAGCCGGGTACCGCGCTCTGCTCTGAACATCTGCCCTCAAAAACACTTTGTTCCATTTCGGAGCCACCAGTATGTAAAGCCCGTTGGCTTGGATTAGATGATTGAGCACTCTGGGTATGAGGTTTGGAGGTGGGAACAACCACGCTAGTTGATATTGCCATTGGTGACAAAATGCATTGTAGCGATGTGCTATCTTGTCTTTCACATCCAGGGAAACATACCTTGGTACTACGTGAGCCGTTTTTGATGCAAACAGGTCTATTTCCGGTGTGCCCCACATCTGAAAAATTTTCGTTGTTGCTATTGATGTTAGATGCCATTCGGGACAAGTCTTTTGACGAGAAAGAGCGTCTACTTCGATATTGTATCGGCCTGGAAAGTAGTGCGCTATCAGATGTATATCCCTTCTGTCCAACACTTCGAGTAAAAGGCGTGTTTGTTTCAACAGTTTTTTGGATTTCGTCCCGCCTTCTTTGTTTATATACGCCACTACTGTCCGATTGTCGGTTTGGAGAAGTACCAGTGCTTTTTCTAACCGATGTTGTTCTTTTTGTATTGCTGCGTGAACTGCGAACATTTCTTTTTGATTTGCATGCCAAAATTGCTGGTGTTTCCTCCAGGATCCCATAATCTTGAAGTCGTCGAGCTGTGCACCCCATCCTACGTCGGACGCGTCCGTAGTCAGCAAGTGTGTCACTGACCCCAAATGTATCGGCATGGATGCTCCTATGGCCTGATATCACCATTCCATCTCTGAGCGTACTGGTGGACGAATACTCACGAGATGATAAGGATTTTCCCTCGGCAACTGTCGACCGTAATGTTGCAGTGTACGACAGTGAAGCCGGCCTCTTCGAGTCACAAACGTTGCAAAATTGAGTCTCCCCATTAGTGTTTGATACTGTTTGAGGGACCATTTGCTTTTCTGGAGCTGTTTCTGAAGTGCTCTGCGTAGCGTTAAGCACTTTTGCTCTGACAGGGACTTTGCATTGCGTTTTGTGTCCCAAGTTATGCCGAGAAACTCGAGGCATTGAGTCGGAGCAAGAACAGACTTCTCGAAATTGAGAGTCCAGCCCAGTAGTCGTAGAACTTTGATGGCAAATGCTATGTCTTCCTTCAACTGCTGTTTGGACTGGTTCGTTATGAGAAAATCGTCTAAATACACTACACATCTGATATTGTGGCCTCTTAGAAATTCCGCCACCCAATTTGTTATTGAGGCGAATGTTCTTGGTGCTGAGGCTAGGCCAAACGGTAAGCAGGTCATCTGTAGTAACCGGTGTTTGTGTGGATCCGGATTGTAATTGAGCCTTAGGAACCTTCGATGTTGCTGTGCAATCGGTATATGAAAATATGCCTGACTCAAGTCGACTTTTGTCATCCAGTCTTGAGGTTGTAAGAAAGTTGGTATCCGAAAGTGGCTGAATAGTTGGAAAGGCTTTGTTACCACGAACTGATTCAGTCGCTTTAAATTGAAAATGGGTCGATAGGAGCCGTCTGGTTTTGGCACGAGAAAGAACGTGGATAGGTAACTGGGATTTTGCTCTGCATGTTCGAGTATCCCCGATTTTAACATAGCTTTGATTTGTGTGGTCATATCTGGCGAAATTTTTGTTCGGTAGCGTTGTAAGATTCTGGAATTTGGGAATATAAGAGGAGGCTTTAGAATGAATGGTAAGCGTGCCCCGTTTAATAATTTGCATATTTGTTCTGGTGCACCAAAATTGCTCCAAACACTCTGAAATTGTTTTAGACAGCCGCCTCGAAATATTTGAGAGTCGATCGTGATATTTCTTTCTTGACGAAGAAGTCGCCTGCGACTTCTTATTGTTTGGTTTGTCTCGACGGTTGTGGGTAGCTTGGCGAGATTTATTATATATTTTCTCTTTTTGATCGACTTGTTTTCACGAAAAAACCCATTATTTGCATTTTGACTGGTTGTAGGTCTTTGTACCCGATTATAGTTATTCACGAACTGAGGTTGAAACATAAGCTCGGTTGTTGAGCCTAGTTTATCCACCCCCCCCCCCCAATTTTTTGAAGGTAGTTTTGAATAGACTCTTCGTTAAATAGGTAATTTGTGCTAGGGGGAATTTTGTGTAATACATCGCGGTGAAATCTTTCACCAATTTGTCGAAGTAAAGCCTCACGACGTACGTGGATAAAATCTGCTCTTCTACCACACACTATTTGTAATAAATCATCCGTCACTTTGCTATAGGCAGATTCTTTTGAAAATAAGCACTCAATTTTTTCAAACAAAGATTTAGAGGTTAATATTTCTTTTGAATCGTTAGCCCAATTTACCAATGTTTGTAGGGTATTTTGTAATTCCTCTTTTTGAAAAAGTAACGCATTAGTTAAACCAGCGAAGGAACGTTCTAATAAATACGACCGAGAACCTTATTTAAGCATTGCTGATTCAAACCGTTTCAATTCGTCGTTAGTTTTAAGTTCCACAAAACCGGGGGTAGCTAAATATTTTTTCTGTGCATCCGAAAATCTAATCGCATGCCAATCTTCACAATCAAAACGTTGTAATTGAGTTAACTTTGTAATAAAAATAGAATTTGCTTTTGGGTAAATAGGATCTTTAACTGTTGTGCTTAATTCTGACAAAATCTGAAGTTTATCATTTTTATACACTGCTCCAGGATCTTGTAAATTTAAATCGTTTTCAGTACCGTTACTAGATTGCGTAATTGTATTGGACACAGAGTAATTTTTTGAAATAAGATCCGTTAAAAAAGCCACTTGTTGTGATAAAAACTCAAACTGTACATAACTCACAGTTTTGGAGCGCTTTCTCGCCTTACGCCTTCCTCCGCTGGATACACTGCATGTCGAAGCACTGCTATCGCCATCGCTACTTGTAGACGAAGAACGAGAACGTTTTCTCGAGCTGGAATTTTCTATAACACTTCCGGGTACTATATTACTTTGACTTGCCATTACTAACAGAGAGGTAGTTACTTATTTAATTTCAGAAAACACTCACTAGAAATTAAATTTATTTTTAATACTTATAATGTTTTTCGCAAAGTATTTATGCTGACAACCGTACGGCGCGAAAAACGACGCTATAATGACACAATGGCGGGCCGTCACCCGCCACGCGCGCGCTTAATACCAAAAAGTAGCGGTAAAAACGGAGAGGGGACCGGAAATTGCGTTGACAACGGGCAGAAAGACGTGTGCTTGACTCAAGATGGATTCCGGATATTGATACGAAACAAATAATATTACATTGGAGTTCTTAAATTGTTTTAAGATTATGTTGCCCAGACAGAATATTCGTGGGCTTAAAGTGCGTAAAGGCAGCTTACACGCTTTAAGCCCATGAGCCTTTGTGGGATAAGTCTAAACATAGATTATTATATAATATATGAGTCTAAATACAAGCAAAAACAATAAAGTGCTCTAATTGTCGGTATTTACCAAATCCAAATTAAAAAAAAAGGTTTTAGCTGGTGTAACGAACACGTCCACGAAACATACCGTTTCTGACCACAAAAAACGTGTAGGTGTCTATAATAATTTTCTCCTTTTTTGAAACCGATTTGAATACCATCGTTATCAGTGATCGACATATCGATATTTTTCATCGACAATTTGCATCACTTCGGTTAGAATTTATTTATTGGTTTGATCATGGGCACAACTCTCATACATTGGTTTACAATTTTTGCTGTGCTAATTTAATCTGTGGTCACGCATTCTCAGCCCCATCTAGTCGTGAGGTGATAGAAGTATTTTTTTTTAAATTTATTTAATTGTTGTCATTATACGAAAGATAGAAGAGTTTGGTAGTAAAGTTATTACCATGTCTTTATAATTTATATTATTAATTATATGGTATTTAATTACTAAAACATTATTTAAATTTTTGAAATACAAAAATACTGTTTCAATCTGTGTTAATCCAGTAACTGGTCTTCAAATCTGGTGGTGTGCCAATTTTCATTCAAATCTGTGCAACAGTTTACGCGTCATTGCGTAACAGACATATGGCGAGCTCCAGTTTGTCAAGTCTCCTTTGTGAGATGGCAGTCGGCCTGCATCCTTGTACCTACCAAAACTATATAACTACCACAAGAACCAGTATTTTCTAAGTCAAATGAAAAGTATCCTTCTGATGCATCAAATATCCTGGTGTTATTCTTCCCTAAAGATATATTCACAAACTTTCACATTTGTAGAATAGAATGGCTGTTTCTTTCTTGGAATAAGGTACAGACAACAAAGGAGATACGATACGTTTACATACAATAAATATGATTAATCTAAGCTGTATGTACATTATTGGTCTCACATATTCTACCGCAGTTTGGTGTAAAAAAAATACATAACAGCTCTTATTTCTACATTCATTCAGTGTCTACTACTACTATAATTGATCATTGTATCACCAAGGGAGTAATCAGCGTATAGCTGAAACCAACCAAAGATGGATGAAGAAGGATGCTTGATAGGGAAAAGGACTGTTGGAAGCTGTGCTCATGTGATGACAATTGTCTGGTATCTTGGATGGGCTCGGCATCAAAATGACATTTCTCCACCTGCACAGTTTTTTGACCAAATATTAATGAGAAGATATTGAGAATGAAGTTAATGAATAAATAATATTTTAACCTTAAACAATTTGTTTTAATTTAATAAACTTACAATCAATCCATATATCATAAATAAGTAGTTCTATATGAATCTAACACAAGTCTGGTTTCTTAATCAATCATTTCAAACCACTTATCAATCACCCTCCTAGAATTATGCTCTATGATTATTATAGTTTTCTTTCTCTATATCTCTGGTTCTAATAGACGTGCGAGGTTCATTTTGGTCTAAGAACACTTGCCGGAATTTGCTGGAGTTGGAGCGAAGCTAAGTGTAGACATTCAACTTGACTCATTATTTCTCAGCCTTTATATTCAACTTTTGACTAGCTTATATTATCAACAAAATGTTCACGTGTCTGTCTCATTCAATCTGAAATATATTTGAGGTCCATCACATGAACCATGCTCATTTAAGTAATGTAAGATATCTATACTTTGTTTGCTGTGCAAGATACCTATACTTATTACTAAATATTACTAGGTCATCATAAGTACAGGATTAGTCGTTAATTTGCATTTGTTGCCAGCCAATAGTTCATGTATTGTTTTGGTGCTCTGATTTCAGTAGCTTGTAGCTATTTAAGTCTCAAATATTTTCGATCAACAATTATTCTTTGACAAGTAGTCAACATATTACAACTTTATTATGCCAAGAAGCTTTATAGGAGGAATACAATGATGGTATTTAAGTCTCATAGTGTTAGGTTTATTTTAAAACAATTAGAATTTCTCTATCGATTACGAAAAATAATCAAATATGAATCGTTCTAAATTATAAACTGGCAACACCAATACAATATTTGGGGGTATTGGTGGGGGCGGTAGCGACGGTTGGTCGGGGCATGAGCTCGTTAGGGAGTGAGTTGTGAGGAGTGGTAGTGAGTGGTGGTGTCTTGTGATATTTGTGAGTTGTGATAAGTGTACCTACGTGTTCCTTATAATTATATGAGTATTAAGAGTGACTTGGTGGTTTAATTTTACACTTCAGAAGTGGGATTGGATCCCAGCGCGCACAATTGAGGTATGTACGAGCCAAATAATTATATAATTTATTTTTGATATGAAACAATGGCATTGTTACGCCATATAATTGTTATTTTATTATATTCTATTTTTTTAAATATGGCATCTTATAAGAATTTTGCCAAAGTCAAGTTAAGAGGTTATAATTGCTATGCGGCGCAACGTTGTATGGTTTTTGAAACATAATCGCGGAGCATGGAAACGTCACTAAACGAGTCAAACTCCTATTTTATTATTTTATCTATTTTTCCTCTTGAGTACTTTTACTGTCATAATGGTTAGAAGGTTCTAATATAATCGTTCTGTAATTTAAAAATTCTTACGATTTAGATCGGAAAAAGCTAACATCTAGGACGGGACTTGAACCCGCGACCAGTCCCTTACAGGGGGAATGCTCTGACCAACTGAGCCACCTAGACACGTCCCAGATATTCGAAATTCTCCGATACATTATTACGTCTTAAGGCGACGTTGGAGCCATCTACCGTAATTCTTGCGAACTACGGAAACAATGAACAACTTTACAGTCATTTTTAAACATTGTTTTTTGATGAATCTGCCTAATTAATTCAATTAAATTTTTAAGCATTTTGTATGCTTACTTTTTTCTAAAGATTTAGATCGGAAAAAGAGAACATCTAGGACGGGACTTGAACCCGCGACCAGTCCCTTACAGGGGGAATGCTCTGACCAACTGAGCCACCTAGACACGTCCCAGATATTCGAAATTCTCCGATACATTATTACGTCTTAAGGTGACGTTGGAGCCATCTACCGTAATTCTTGCGAACTTGCTTAAAAATTTAATTGAATTAATTAGGCAGAGCAAAAAACAATGTTTAAAAATGACTGTAAAGTTGTTCATTGTTTCCGTAGTTCGCAAGAATTACGGTAGATGAGACGTAATAATGTATCGGAGAATTTCGAATATCTGGGACGTGTCTAGGTGGCTCAGTTGGTCAGAGCATTCCCCCTGTAAGGGACTGGTCGCGGGTTCAAGTCCCGTCCTAGATGTTCTCTTTTTCCGATCTAAATCTTTAGAAAAAAGTAAGCATACAAAATGCTTAAAAATTTAATTGAATTAATTAGGCAGATTCATCAAAAAACAATGTTTAAAAATGACTGTAAAGTTGTTCATTGTTTCCGTAGTTCGCAAGAATTACGGTAGATGGCTCCAACGTCGCCTTAAGACGTAATAATGTATCGGAGAATTTCGAATATCTGGGACGTGTCTAGGTGGCTCAGTTGGTCCGAGCATTCCCCCTGTAAGTGACTGGTCGCGGGTTCAAGTCCCGTCCTAGATGTTCTCTTTTTCCGATCTAAATCTTAAGAATTTTTAAATTACAGAACGATTATATTAGAACCTTCTAACCATTATGACAGTAAAAGTACTCAAGAGGAAAAATAGATAAAATAATAAAATAGGAGTTTGACTCGTTTAGTGACGTTTCCATGCTCCGCGATTATGTTTCAAAAACCATACAACGTTGCGCCGCATAGCAATTATAACCTCTTAACTTGACTTTGGCAAAATTCTTATAAGATGCCATATTTAAAAAAATAGAATATAATAAAATAACAATTATATGGCGTAACAATGCCATTGTTTCATATCAAAAATAAATTATATAATTATTTGGCTCGTACATACCTCAATTGTGCGCGCTGGGATCCAATCCCACTTCTGAAGTGTAAAATTAAACCACCAAGTCACTCTTAATACTCATATAATTATAAGGAACACGTAGGTACACTTATCACAACTCACAAATATCACAAGACACCACCACTCACTACCACTCCTCACAACTCACTCCCTAACGAGCGCATGCCCCGACCAACCGTCGCTACCGCCCCCACCAATACCCCCATTTTTTTTTATTTTTTTTTGAAGATTTTTGGCTTGGTTACAAGACCTTTAAGCCAAACCAATACCCCCAAATATTGTATTGGTGTTGCCAGTTTATAATTTAGAACGATTCATATTTGATTATTTTTCGTAATCGATAGAGAAATTCTAATTGTTTTAAAATAAACCTAACACTATGAGACTTAAATACCATCATTGTATTCCTCCTATAAAGCTTCTTGGCATAATAAAGTTGTAATATGTTGACTACTTGTCAAAGAATAATTCTGTGCGTCCTGTAAAAACTGGTACATCTCGAAAATGTCAACTTTACAATAGAGTAGTTTTTGTGTTTAAATAATCATTAAATTTGTTAGAATAATAATTTGTTTAGAAACTAGTGATATATTTTATATTAGTGTGGTATTGTTAACAACCTATTAGGTTCCTGCTCAAGAGTGTTCAAGTAGGAAGAGATATTTAAAAAAAACTATTTGTTGTATTAAAACACACCAAATGAATGCTCGTGTATAATGATTCTAAATGAGTTATATCAATTTACACGCTATGTGCAGGTTTGGTGAAAGGTGATATTTGTTGTATTATCAGGTAGTTTTATATGAAACTAATCATCTCCTGTTCATAGCTGTCAAACAAACAAGTGATATTTTTCAGTTGGCAAAAGCACTGTAGGCACAAAACTCGTAAAAGTAGTTTTTTTTTAATTTATATCATTTTACTCAAGAATAAAAGTCGTGTTTTTTTATATAAGTTGACTTAAATCTCAACTCAAATTTGTGTAATATGATACAAGAAACAGTCTAAAGACAAAGGCATAAAAATAAAGCAATAAAAAGAAGAAGAAAATGGCATTATCACTTTAATTTTTTTAAGGGTATTATTGAGTAACGCTTAGTTTGAAAGTTGGATTATTTTAATTTAGTTATAAAGGAAAAAAGCATCAATGACATAAGTCAACAATACAACATAAACTAAAAATAGTTTCTAATACATACTAAAAATAACTAAACAAAAATCAAAATCTCGGTATTTTTTGTGTAAAAAAAATAATAAACATAACTGAACTTAAACTTTCATATCAAATTCAATTTAATTCAATATTAAACTTCCGAACTTCAAGAATGAATCAAAACTATTTCCGTGCCTTAAATATAAATCAAAATTTATATTTAAGGCACGGAAACAACATCTTGTCAAACCGTAGAAGTTTAACATCAGCCTAAACGAATTTAATGTTATCTTCATAAAAAAAATTCATAATAAAGTTTTGTTTCAAAAGATCACTAAAATCGTAAAAGTTAGATTCTGCCATCTCGATAACATGAAATTTTCCAAGTCTTCCTACCGATCGTATTAATTAAGCCCAATCTCGAGGATGATGGGCTCAATTAATACGATCGGTCCTTCATTCTCATTTATGTTTAACATGTCTAACATGCGTTTTGCACGGCCGGGACGACGCTGCAACAATGATATTTTACATTATAGACCATCATAGAACATTAATAACAAAGTAAAACAATAACAGTATCATAAACTAGTATTCATTACTTACAGATAGTGCAATCCACGAAGACGCGTTGCTCCAATTTTCGGTTGAGGGTATCGCGGGGTACAGTTCGTTTGACACACTGGCGTCATTCGCCAACTGTCAGCGGTTTGTGTGCGCGTGCTGCACTCATAGATAAAATTAGTGTAGGTATACCGGTAACACTCGGAAGCATACGCACATATTATAAAGCATGTGCAACACGGTTTTAAACGACAGTTAGAAACAGAAAAAACAGATTTGCGCTTTGCCGGCTACACGGTTTAAAAAATGTTTAAAACCATCAGTGTTTTATAGAACGTTGCGTGAATAGGACGTCTCTAAGCTCGCACCGTATATTCACTACAACAACGTCATGGCGCCTTACCTATCTAAAGAACAAAGAGATGGGGTGAGTCTTGCTCTTTTGTGTGCAATTGAAGAAAAAAAAGAGAGAAAAAATGAATATGGATGAAGTGATGGTTAAAGAAGAGATTAACCCTTAGTCATATGAACTTAATTAAATAGAAAAATAAAAATATCCCACGAATTTTTTTTCTGAGTCTAGTCTTTGTACGACTCTTATGTTAAGTCCCAAAGGCAGGGCAAGTCTCTATATAGCTCGAGAAGTTCTGTAACTACTTCTCATTCTTTTTCTTCTCGTACTATTTTGAGAACGTCGTCGTCGCGTGCGTATGCCTGCGCTCGCTGCTGCAACGTGACTGTCGTTTGCGAGGTTTTAAACAAGCGGCTAGACGGTTTCAAACAAGTTTTAAAACAACGCTTCTACCAGTGGTTTCAAACGCAAGCCTTGCTGCCAAGGGTGTTTAAAGGTCAAACGAAATTTGGTATAAAACAACTATCTACACTGTTTTAAACCGCCGTTTAAAACCGTGTAGCACATGCTTAAGTAGTTAGGGGCAATACTGGGGCGCATCTACGTGAATTGCACTGTTTTTACTTTTAAGCAATAATAAATAGATTTCGTGTATTTTGATATAACTGGAGTAAATTATTTTGTGTAAATGGTTATTAGTTCTTGTTATTTTGAATATATGAAAAATAAAATAGAATTAGTGTAAAATGATACATCTAATACGTACATTGTGCGCCATGTTGGATTGCTCAGACAGCGCACGCGAGTACCTTGTCCAGTAGTATTTACGGCACTGACCCCGCGCGGGCGGCGGTAGTCTCGCAGTACCACCCCCGGCACCCCGCGCACCGCTCGCGTTCGCAAAATGTATTACTTTGCACATATTTTGGATCAAAACCGTTTTAATTTTCTCGTGATTATTGATATAACTTTAGTTGAATTACTTAATACAAAAAATATTACTTTCCTATGTATGTGAGCAATAATACAACTTTAGTTGTATCAGTGCAGTGTACGAATTTACTTTGTGTCAATTGATATAACTAAACATGTATCAGATGACACCTTATTAGAAGGTAATAAATATTATGTGAATAATAATATGACTAGAGATACATCTTTACACACAAATATTTATCTCATAACTTAAATATTATGAACGATACATGTCAACATGTATTTATTTACACAAACATATTTATCAAATCACGCCATTTCGTCTTAGATGTACCACACGATCTCAGAAACTAATAGACGTATCAAAATGTTGATTAGATTAGAAAAAAGAGTATTTTTTTCTGATGAAGGTGCTAAAATAATATCAAATTCGATATAAGTTGACTTGTATCACTTTTCACAGGAGACACAGAATTGTTGATCGAAAATATTTGAGACTTAAATAGCTACAAGCTACTGAAATCAGAGCACCAAAACAATACATGAACTATTGGCTGGCAACAAATGCAAATTAACGACTAATCCTGTACTTATGATGACCTAGTAATATTTAGTGATAAGTATAGGTATCTTGCACAGCAAACAAAGTATAGATATCTTACATTACTTAAATGAGCATGGTTCATGTGATGGACCTCAAATATATTTCAGATTGAATGAGACAGACACGTGAACATTTTGTTGATAATATAAGCTAGTCAAAAGTTGAATATAAAGGCTGAGAAATAATGAGTCAAGTTGAATGTCTACACTTAGCTTCGCTCCAACTCCAGCAAATTCCGGCAAGTGTTCTTAGACCAAAATGAACCTCGCACGTCTATTAGAACCAGAGATATAGAGAAAGAAAACTATAATAATCATAGAGCATAATTCTAGGAGGGTGATTGATAAGTGGTTTGAAATGATTGATTAAGAAACCAGACTTGTGTTAGATTCATATAGAACTACTTATTTATGATATATGGATTGATTGTAAGTTTATTAAATTAAAACAAATTGTTTAAGGTTAAAATATTATTTATTCATTAACTTCATTCTCAATATCTTCTCATTAATATTTGGTCAAAAAACTGTGCAGGTGGAGAAATGTCATTTTGATGCCGAGCCCATCCAAGATACCAGACAATTGTCATCACATGAGCACAGCTTCCAACAGTCCTTTTCCCTATCAAGCATCCTTCTTCATCCATCTTTGGTTGGTTTCAGCTATACGCTGATTACTCCCTTGGTGATACTATGCAATATTGGGACCCAGGGCTCCGGCCCCACCAAATTTTTATCGGCGCCGCCTCTGGCTAGTTTAACAGCTGTCTCGTTGCCCATGTTGCCCTCATGTCCTTCTAACGCCTGCTATATTAAGTCCCATTGTGATAGAGGGTGAGCACATTAATATATTTTGGGCACTGTTTGTTTGATTTTTTTGGCAAATCAATATAAAAATATAACTAGCTCCTGAGTAGTCCACTCCTCAAGTATTGAGATAAGCTCTGGACTCATGCTAATAGCTTCGTACTGAAACTGTTGCCTGGCCCGAATGGCTATATTGCAATTTAAACATTGAGCCATGTTACTCTTGATCTAAAAAATAATTGAAGTTTATTTATAATTACTACCAGGTGACAATAAGAAACGGAGATTCTAGGTAAGCAAAGTAGTAAGATACTTACAGTCAGTGTTTTAAAACCGAAATCCAAAGTCCGAATCGCAGGTGGTAACAAATAACCGTTGTTACAAATCCAAGTCGTTAGAGTTATAAGTCCATATACTATCGGCATCCAATTCATGTGCAAAATCAAAGAATCCGTTGTGATAAGCCAAGTAGTCAAAATAAGTGGAAAAATAAACGAAAAACTGCGAATACCATACTACTGTCAACAAAGCGAATAGACGACAGTGACATTATTGAACTAGTGATTGTAGTGACAGCGAAGTGAAAGGGATAATTGCTAAAACAAAAAATTAGTATTGCTATCCTCTAATAAAAATATCTACTACCATAAAATAACTTTAAGTTTTTCGCATAATGCAGGATTTAAAAATTATTTTCTCACTAATTCCTGATTCCTAATTTTGGCTACTATATAACAGTGTAATTTGAGCCATATTGGAATTTATTCGGAATAAAAAACCAACGTCTATACAAAAAGTGGACATCTCCTTATCAAAATTTCTGCTTGCTTATTTTTAGTTGTTTTATTTTGATATTAATCCATTACATTAAGTAATAAATAGTGCATTACTGGTGAATATATAGTGATAACTGAAAATATAATTATGTATTTTTATTTTGAAGTTATTGATATAACTTTTTTTTTTTTTTTTTTTTCGTGCGGAAATCCCCTCGGATACCCCCCCGCCGGCCAGCGGGGGCGGTTACGTCGGGCTTGAACCGACTAAAACCGCACGCCGTCTCGGGTCTGCAGACGCCGGAGTGTAAGGTTGCCCATAGAGCATATCCCTCGCACCCCGACTGACCCTGGGCCATCTCCGGTTTCGAGATGGCCCCCTCGGGTTTGGGAACCACTGAACCTCTCCCGGGCGAGCTCGCGCTCCGCACCATTGCCGCAATCATGCTGCCGAGCGAGAGGACTCCCACCCCGATGGCTGCCACGAGGTCACGCCTCGGCACCTCCCACGCCGGGCAGTCCGCCAGCGTGTGCAGCCCTGAGTCCTCGCTCGCGTCACAGTGATGACACTCAGGCGTTGGCTCCTTCCTGATCCGATGCAGGTGGTCCCCGAAGCACCCCTTCCCGATATACCTAATACACATTATTTTTAATTATTACAGTGGTATTTTTAAGGCCACCACCATTCCTCTGAGAATGCCATGATGTATGATTGCTATTTTGTAACTTTCAAGATATTTTTTAGGAATATGGTGCAACTGTTTTCCTTGAGGCAGGAAATTGTAATTATTCTTTTTAAAAAAATCTGACATGACCCGCAGTTACCAAAGTAGTGATCTATATTAGAATGCTTAGTAATCATTAAATAAATAAAATATTAAATACAATAATTAAACATAAAACTCAAAAAAAAAATGCACTGAGCGGGATCGAACCCGCGCCTCCCGTGTAGCAGTCGAATGCACTACCGCTACGCCACGGGGCGGAGAAACAGCGCCATCTTGTTTGGAGGTACCGTATTAATGAAATCAAATGACACTAATGACAGATGGAATGAAATTGAAGAAAAAAACATGAGTTGCGCATCTATTTCTAGTATATATAATAATCTATGGGTTTGATTTGATTGTTTGTGAATTGTGATGAGATTGTGAATATTTCTTTTAGCTTCTTGTCGATTATTTACACCATATAAAGTAAAATCACATAGCCGATCATAAGTTTAGAACCTAAGCAGACAAATAATAATGGCAGACGTACTAGATATTGAAAATTCTGAGGAATTTGAAGTAGATGAAGACGGCGAACGTAAGTCATAACTCATCATCATAATTATGATTTATCGTGATTCAAACATGATAGTACTTCTTTATAATAATTTATTCCGTGCCAACTGTACATACTTCTAGCAATGTCCATTTCATATTGTCAATTATGAATTGAATGAATTAGAACAAATATTTTGTAGGTTAACTTTCTAGTTCACTGAACTTTAAATAGGTGCTTAATTGCATTAATTCAGCAATGTATTAACCTTCTAGCAGTTCCTTCTTGCTATGAGTAACATTACTTTTAACAACTGAATATAAATTTCAGAGGGTATTGCCCGTTTGAAAGAGAAGGCGCGAAAACGCAAAGGTAGAGGTTTTGGCAACGAAGCAGGGAGTGGAGGCGCTGCCGAACGAGGAAATCGAGGAAGGTAATGTCCAAATTGTCGATAAAGTTTGTATTTTTGTATTACATCAACAACAATCATGTTAAACAACGATGAATAAACAACAGGTACGAGCTATAATCACTAATTTGCTATCAACGCAATCGGCCATTGAAACAAATCTATAAGGCCTAATAGGCCAGTAATATATTTAAAATTAAATTTAAAATACACCTGATAAAAATACCTCCAAAATGTAAAAAATAAAACATGTTGGTTGTTGGTTGGCTCTTGAACTTTAATAAACCTATTAATATTTTAATGCTATTTTTGTCGTGTCTGGGGACTCCTAACTGGTAAAGCACTCCAATACATTATCCAAACGATCCAAGGTCCCCCCTGCACCTCTTCCAAACACTTTACAAGCCATTGTGTAATCCTTCAAACCATCTCAATGCTTCATTATTTCTATTTCAGATATGACAGCCTAGCCCCAGAGGGGGATGGCAACACACCTGGTCCACAGAGATCCGTGGAAGGATGGATTCTATTTGTTAGCAATGTACATGAAGAGGCACAGGAAGAGGATATTCAGGTGTGGTTATGTTTTATACTAACTGGTGCAAAGGTTCTTCTCCATCCCAGTGTTAAAGCTTGTGAGCCTTCCTCCACTGGGGGTAGGCAGAGAAAACATTCGCTTTCTGCTACAAAAAATGATAATTGATAATTAATTTGCTTACAGAATCAATTCTCAGAGTTTGGTGAGATCAAAAACATTCACTTGAACCTGGACCGAAGAACTGGTTTTCTCAAAGGCTATGCACTTGTTGAATATGAAACCTACAAGCAGGCTGCAGTAAGTGCAGTTTAACATTTCCTTTTATAAGAATAGATATTCCTGCAACTACGTCTGCTAGAATTTAACTCCAGGGTCATATTTTTTTTTGTGCAGAACCCTATTGCTTTTTCTGAAATATAAAAAGCCTTCATTGCGCCTTATAACATCAGCAGTCTTGCAGTAAAAGCCAAATTTGGCCCAGCCATTAAAGAGATTACCTTATCCCAACAGACAGAAAAGACAGATGAAAATTTAAGCCTAGTTACAACACAGAATAAATAATAGTTCAAGTACAGAAGACCCTCTGTTTTGATGTTCACGAATGCCGCCTTTTTACGTGCCTATTAATTATTATTAGCAACGGACCGCACGCCAGCCGCGCCGTCATTGAGTTCTATTGCCCGGCGCACCTTGCCGAAGATAGGGTTGTCATTTTTTGAAACTTCGTCGGTGGCAAACGAGCGTACGGTCCGCCTGATCGTAAGCGGATACGGTAGCTTTGCACTATTGTCTATTCTGTGGCGCAAGCATCGACTATGTCAGAATAAAGTACCCGTCTAGCACAACTATGCTTATTGCTTGGCAACTCTCGTTGCAGGACATAACGACACCCGTCACTTTTTCACAGTAGTGCACAAAAAGAGATAGGTACCTTTTTTTTTATATGTGCGGAAATCCCTTCGGATACCCCCCCGCCGGCCAGCGGGGGCGGTTATGTCGGGCTTGAACCGACTAAAACCGCACGCCGTCTCGGGTCTACAGACGCCGGGGTGTAAGGTTACCCATAGAGCATATCCCTCGCACCCCGACTGACCCTGTGCCATTCGCAGTGTCCCCTCTGATAACAGCAGAGGGGTACCTGGAGCGACCACCCCCGCGGGCCTTGAAGGCCCGCCATACCCCGATCCCCTCGTGCAATGAGGTCAGCTGGCCCTGAAGAGGGCCGGTTGGTCAGACTCTTGGCCGTTGACGTTGACGCCAGCTACTCCAGAGGAGCAATCAATGATGCGTCATCGCCCACGTTGCCCAGGGTGCACCAAACTTGGAGATGATGCAACTATTCGCACCCCAAGAGATAGGTACCTTTTTTTTTTCTATCGTGCGGAAATCCCTTCGGATACCCCCCCGCCGCCCAGCGGGGGCGGTTATGTCGGGCTTGAATCGACTAAAACCGCACGCCGTCTCAATATAATTTCTCGCTCGAGAAAGAGTCACGTGTCACAGTTGGTTTAGACCGGCTGATAAGCGTTTTATAGTCTAGGAGCTAGCAACCAAATTCATTAAAAAAAAAACAATTTATTTACTTACTGATTTTTTATTGGTTTACGTAAGTAAATACTAAAGGTAACGCGGGCGTGACCTGTAATTATTGCTTACTTAACTGCAAATGCCTTACTTTTATATACTTTTTTTTTACCATCTTTAAATTGCCGGTTGTTAAATTTAATTGTTGCATATATGCGAAACCTACAAAACAATTTTAATACATATTCCACTGGGAAACATGCACATGGTGATTGTGGAGTAGACATGTGCGCCGATCGGCGCGGCGCGCGCCACCGGTCAATTTAGCCACGCCGACGCCGCCGATTTTTTTATCGGCGTCATCGGCGTCAAAATTAAATAACAGACGCACGCAATTAATTCAATAAATTATTTTTTATTTACAATAGTAGTTTTTTCCTTGATTTTGAAAGTGTAACACTGCCTTCTCAAATCATAAATGGAAAAAAGACAGGAGAAAAAATTAAAGAACACATGCAGATGGTACTAATTGAATACGGACTTGAAGAGAAGAAAACTGTTCTAGTAACTGATTGTGGTTCGAACGTTAAAAGAGCAGCGTCATTATCGGACATGGAATCACATTTTTTGCCTTGGTCACGGTCTACATAACCTAGTACAAGATTGCGTCAAAAGTACTCCAGAAATAAACAGCATCGTTACGAAATGCAAAAAAATTGTAAAAAGTCTTAGATACAAACTACCAGAACTTAAAAAAGACGCAGATGAAGAACAAAAACGCTTATTGAATGGTATTGATGAAGCTGGAGATTTAGTTGATTTAGACGAGACCAGCCCTTTTATTGAAGAAACTGAGGAACATGATGAAAATAATAACACTTTTTTCAATAACTTCAATTAAAATGGCCACTCCAACTAGGTGGCACAGTGTTCTCGTAATGTTGGAAAGTATATATAATAAATGTAACAGAAATCCTATCCACAGGCTCCTTGTAAGGCTAAACAAGTCTGATTTCAAAATTGATGACTCTGAGTGGAAACTTCTGGGCGACTTAATAAAATTTTTGAAACATTTTCGGGACGCTGTTAATATAATGAGTGCATCAAACTCAGTCACAATCAATGCTGCACTTGTTTTTAGGTGTGAAATAGAACAAGCATTAAGACAACCTGTTAGGGACGACGAAGTTCTAATAATGAGCCGCATGAAGAAAAACATGTTGGAGAAATTAAATCATCGCTTTCCCATTAATAATCTGATTATAGCGGCTGCTCTTCTCGATTGCCGTTTCCAAGGAATGTCAGTAATTGACAAATACCTTGAGGAAAGGCGGGGAAACGAGAGTTTCCTTTATGTCTGCATTTGTCAGAGAACACGTCAGGGAATTTGATATTATGCAAGAAACGGCGAATGAGCACAGCGAACCCGTCACTTCCGCTATGATCACTCAACCGTCCACATCAACATCATCAAGCCTTCTTTTGGCTTTGTCCCAGAAGTATACGACTCCTGGTAGTAAAGCAGCTGATGATCCTGTAGTGGTCGAATGCAAACTATTTATTATAACTTTGGTGGATGTGTTCTCGATGGCGATATACTTCGTTATTGGAAGGAAAAGAAGAATAGTTATCCTTGGCTATTCACCTGTGTGAGGGCTACAATGAGCGTTCCCGCCACAAGCACACCTAGCGAGCGAGTTTTCTCAGTCGCGGGACTAACCATTACGGCAAAAAGGTCACGTTTAAGTCCTACATCACTAGATAAAATTATTATTTTACACGATAATTATGACATGTGTATTATGTGTAAGAAGCAAGTACAAAAGTTGAAATAATTTGCATTTTCGTTATATAATTTTATTTCTTTCCTGTATTTTGATTGTTGCCATAGAGGTTATTTTTGCTATTGAATTTTTTTTTTAATTACTTACAAGTAGGTAATTAGGTAAGTATAGAAGACAAATAATTTTGTCATAATTTAAAAATGTGATTTATTTGACCTCAATCTTACCATATTATGTTGATGTAAGCGAATAAATAAAAGTTTATTTTGAATTAAGGCATATTTTACTTATTTTCACCATCCACGCCGATTACGCCGATGATAATCCGCCGCCGCCGACATATTAGAAACCAGACGCCGCCGCCGATCAAATAAGCATCGGCGCACATGTCTATTGTGGAGGTATATTTCTAAAAAGTTCTATAAGTTTGCTGCCTGGATTACTTTGAACACAATTTTCAAAATTTTCTAAGAAAATGGTTTCTAAATTTTGTACATACTCTATAAAATGTTTTGGTGGCATTTTTAAGCTGCCATAAATACTAGATTGGTTGTTGAATGCTTTGTATCTAGTAAATAGATTAGTCTCGTCTAAGCCTGCAACTGATCTTGAAATTTCATCTATTAAATCATTTGAAATTTCATCTATTAAAAACGTGCAATCCGAATTTTGGTCATTGTTTCTGCAACCCGCAGCAATGCAATATTTCGTTGCCCTTATTTTATACATCGTATACAATATGCGCTTGCGACGTTGGTATGCGGGAGACGCGCGCGAGTGTCGCGGCCCACGGCGGGGCAACCACTGAATAAGCAACCCCGGGGCTGCCGCCGGCATGTACTTATAATTTCTCGCAGATCGGCGGAGTGACACCCCCCTGGTTACAAGTTAATTTATTTTTTGTTGTGCATGCCCATAAGCTATAGCATAAAATGCTTTTCCTACTTTCTTTCGAAACCTGTATTGTTGAAGCTAGATGTACATACAAAAACACAAGTGGCTGAACACTAAAATATTTACAAACTTTTTTTACTGATCTATAAATTAGTTTTATAATCTCCAACTAAACATGAAATATATCAACACCATCTTGTGTTATTATATTTGATGTTTAGTTTCTTATATTATGAAAGGTTTAAGAGCTAAGGGGATCCATAAATTAGAATTTGATAAGCTACATTTATCGTTTACTTCTCAATGGATGCCCATTGAGAAGTAAATATATATATAAGGTGTCACAAAATTAGGTCTCCGAGTTTGTTGAGATGACTTGGTATTGAAAATATATGTATTTGAAACAAAAAAAAATAATATCGGGTAAAATAAAATAAAAATATTTAAAAAAAAAACACCACCAGCGACCAGTGTCACGTGACGCTGGTCGCGATTTAGTTTCGCGGATTGGTATCGCGGATAGTATCCTCGCAGTATTCTCCAAGCGGATGTGTGGGAAATACCTAAATCGCGACCAGCGTCACGTGTGCTCGTCGCTGGTGGTTTTTTTTTTTTCATTTTTTTTTTATAAATTTTTTATTTTACCCGATATTTTTTTTTTTGTTTCATATACATATTTTGTCGATACCAAGTCATCTCACCAAATTCAGAGACCTAATTTTGTGACACCTTATATATAATAAATATATAATTTTTAAACATTTCAGAGCGCTCGCGAATCCTTGGACGGCGCTGATATCCTGGGACAGAACATCTCCGTCGACTGGTGCTTCGTGAAAGGACCCACCAAGGGCCACAAGAAGAGGCGATAGAATATAATGTTTTAATTTGTATATTTATTGTTTTATTTCGACATACTCCTCCCCATCCAAGCATTACCCCGGTTGCTTCTGTAGTAACTTTGGGGCCCGGGGTAGGTTTCCCTACTCCTTGAACTGATTTTTATAAGGCTTACTGGCCCTGTCGGACTTCTTTGGTAACATGATTTGGTTGAGTGCACGGATCCCAGGATCTGTACTTAATGGGTCGATTGCGAAGTCAAGGCACGCATTGCCGTCCGTGGGCCAAATGGCATGAAGTGGCTGGTATCATTTATGACCCCAAAATGCAGATTAGGTTGAAAGGCCAGGTTTTATAAAACCATCAGTAGTCCTGTCCTTTTACACACGGCTGCTAAGCGTGGCCGTTGCTAGAGCGACACAAGTAGGAGCTGCGTGTCACAGAAATGAACATGCTGAGGTGGTGCACGCATGAGGACCATCTGTGGAACTCCCGCATTCGCGGGAGCATCCATGTCCATGACATCGCAGACAAAATGTAGGAGTATCTCCTGCGCTGGTGCGGCCACGCTTGGCAGGAACCGCCAGGCTTCGCGGGTAACAAATGTCTGGCAATGTCGCTTCCGCCGAGACCCGGTAGGAGGGGTAGATCCAAGAGTGCTGGCTTAGTGTCGTAGATGACATGCGTCTTACTACCAGGGATGCTCAAGATCGTGCGAAGTTGAGCAGAAAAAGATGGCGTCCGCCTGCCTGCTCGGACTCCGAAGTGAGAGCCTCGGATGACCTAACCTAACTACCAGTACCATGTTAGCCACGCCTAATAAATTTATGATTTGTCTGAACCCCCACGTGATCAGATGGCTAGACTTTAGGGCAGCCGTGGTTGTACTCGAAACCATTGGGCTTGCATGAAAGGTTAACGCATTCACTGCCCCGTCCTTTGTTCTCCTTCGCCAGGTTTCGCACTAACATTAGCGAGGAACCTGGCGTTATGCCTCAAACGCACACATGAGTTCATTCTAATTTGCCTTGGATTGGTTTCCATTGGAACCAATTATTCTGACAAGAGAAACAAGTTTCAGTTTTTAAGATTCCTATATCTATCTTAACAAAAAGTATGTGTTATATTCGATGACATTAGTAGGTACTGTTTATAAGTCAAATGTTTTTTTTTACGCAAAATAATCATACATAAAAAAAAACACGCCTGTATCCCCGTAGGGGTAGGCAGAGGTGTATTGCACACCCAGGATTCGCCAGTTATGTTTAGGTCCCAATGTAATAGGGGGCGAGCCTATTGCCATCTACCGGGCACATTGCTAAGCGTGCGATAGTTAACATTTTTAATACACATAACTAACTAAGCAAAATAATCATAAACGTATAATTTGGGACATTGGATACTTTCTGATACATGGAGTAATATAAAAATAAGTAGAAACATACAAAATTAATAGAACTCACATTTGTGTTGAAGGCACTGGGTGAAACTTGCTAAATGTATGAACTCACAGACCCGTTCAAGGCACTGAATGAAAGTAACGACAACACATTAATGCGTTACTGGCAGTGAATGCCTACCTCAGAGGGAAAAAAGCGTGAGTATATTTACGAATAAAACACTCAATACAAAATAAGACAAACATTTAATAATACGTTCACTTCATATGAATCATGTGCGCAAGTGACCAGTTGCTGGAGATTTCCGCTACATCGTCGATCTTCACTCCGCTGGCGGTCACCACCCCTAGCTGGTAACGCCAGAATGAACGCGCATCTCGGTAGTACAGCACTTCCATGCATTTGCGCACTAGGGCCCTGGACGATAAGCAACATTATTGGGGTGACTGAATCTGAGGCTCGTGGCCTAAATGGTAACCATACGACAAAAAGTTCCACAACCTATTCTAACTACAGAATTTCGACATCGCCGGTGGGTTGTGGAGGTCAGATGGCAGTCGCCTAATGGAAAATATTGAAGTACAGCCGTTTCGTAGTTTACTCAATTGAGTTGGGAAAGGCTTGGAAGATGATGACTAAATCTGAGTGACGCATTTAATGTTATGAATCATCATTAGAATCACAATATCGATGATGGCACTACAACTTGTTAACCTATAGGTTTCACCTATTTTTGTCATTTTATTTCCAATCAGCACAGTGTGTAAGGTAACTGAAATTTCCAAGCAGCTGCTACTGGGTGCACAAAATGTACGCTATTGAATTGCATCTCTGGTCTAACGTGACCTGACCTGGTGTAAGAAATGGAAGAAATAATATAAATACAAAACAATAGCAACTTACTTAGCAGTTTCCTCATCTAGATTTCCTTTAGCAGTTGCTTCTCTTAGCAAAGGAGTCGCCATGTGTCCACCTAGACCGGTCGCGATGCACGCATCTTCGTATGCTGTACCTAGCTTATCTACTGCGCCCAGGAAAGGTTCACCATCCTAATAAAAAATAATAGGTACTGATTTTTAAACACAAATATACATTCATGGTTATATATCCAAGGGGTAGATAGAGGCTTATTATACAGTAAGGTCACCTGTCAGTCAGCTAGCTCCGTCACCACAGTGCCAAGTGATGTCTAGATAATACCAAAGCCTTTACGCAAAATAATCGGGTTCTGTAATGGTCCACAGTAGTTTAGATCAGTTTGATTTTATATCATGTCATGGTGAGATAATGGTACTTCTGAAGGGTTGCCACGCTAATAAAAGTAGGACTGATGATCAACTCCATTGTGAGTACATCCGCAAAGTAGTGATTGCAATCACTGGGCATGAGGTTTCAAACCTTCACTGGTAGGTAATTCTGAATAGCGGTCTGGAAAAGTGGCCTTGTTGTCAACAAGGCGTTTGCAGATAACTACTACTAATCACTTTGAAGATATACTGATTGACTTGTTGTTTACCTGAATACCAGCTACAACAAAGTTGCTCCACAAGGGGTCCATCTTGCAGCGCTTGTTGTACAGCACGCGGGTCAACCAGCAGTGCAAAGATCGTGGCTTAAGGTGCAGACCATCACCGATGCATTGTTCATCAATACTAAAGGAGACAATGTAGTTTTAAGTAAAGATTGTTCTTATAATGGCCTGTGCAGACAGGGACTTTCATCCAACATTGATAAACCAGACTACACAGAAGTATGTAGAAGTCCATTGAAAAATGCAACTAACATGACTAGGTCCAGTATTATTTTTGTGATAATTTCTTCTCTTTTTCTTAAACTTCATTTGTCTCCAATTGAATGAGCTATTTTGTCTAATTAACTGAGTCACATTATTCCTCATTGTCACTAAAAGTTAACATGTTAAAAATACTCACATTTTCTGTTCAATTATGTCTTTCAAGTATTGATAATCAGCATAATCACCACCTGAGCCAAGCAAGATCAGGTCATTTACTTTGGTTACACGAGGGCAGTCACGGAACCTTGCTAGTGTGCCGTAGGACCCAAGAGTGTCAGCAGCAATAACACAACCCTTGTCAAACTTGATTCCAATAACTGTAGTTGTTGTGGTAATAGGTTGGGCAGAGCTGGAATAAAATTGCTTTATTATTAAAGTGACCAAGGTCTGAAATACTAAAATTAATATTTTATATACAATTTTTTTATGTTAGCTAAGAACATAATTTTTTATTTGTTATTATCATCATCTCAGCGTCAGGTCCATTTTCTGTTTGCAATACAAATTAATATAAGGTTAGCAACATTCAAAATGATTCTAACCTAATGTATGTAGATAGAGGTAAAGCTTCAATTTATAATCAGAATGAAATGCTATCTTGTATTAACAAAGAATTTTTCTCTAAAAGGCATACCGATAGTCGGACGGATGATCAAAACGCGACGCATGCGAACCAATTGTTTCATTCGCCCAGAGTGCTTAGGGAATTAGAGTAAAAAGTTATATGTTCCTTTGGGAAACTAAGTGAAATGGCACACCCAAGTAAGGTTGATCACCCACCCGGTCGCCGAGGTCCCTGTTCTAGATTTGAATATTTTTATAATACTCACTGTGCTCTGAATTCTTGTACTGGATGGCTGCTGGGACCAAACATCGAAGAGTTACCAGGGAAATTATAGAACGCCCCTGGTGCAGGACCATTTTGCCAAAAAGGTGCTGGATTCATCATATCACCCATGAATGCCATTATTGTTAATATTTTTTATAAACACTGAAAGTAAATGAAAATTTTTAGTCCTCAAACGATGACAAGCGGCAACGAATTTGACGGAAAATGACAAACAGTTTTTAATTACGTACCATTACAAGTATATACAGCTATATTCTTTGATGTAAAGTACTTTGTTCTTCTGCGAGTACAAAAATTTAGTTAATTTAGGTTTTATTATTTATTGGTTGACTAAGTTCGTTTCTATATCAATATGTGTTTTATGATTATAAAAAGATTAGTAGTTTTTAAGTGATGTAATGTAACTGCATGAAAAGGGACCAACTATCCGTTCAGAAATAGACGATGCCAAATTACAAATATAAATATTAGAAATATTTTGCCAGGAATTCATTTCAAATGATTATAATTCTAATTCATGAAACCCTATAAATCTAATAATAATGAGTGGCTGAATTAGTTAAATTAGAAAATAAAATAAGGAAATAAGAAACTTGATTGACGATATCTATACTTGTAACTTGCTTCACTCTATTGTAAATTACATGGTTTGGTTTGATGTTTGAGTTTGACGCTTGATGTTTTTGAACGAGTCTTTAGCTTGTAATGTGTTGCTAAATTCACGTTCTTTCAATTTCCTCTCAAAAATTGACACAACAAAATGTCTAAAAGAGGTTCGTGAAAATATTAAATATCCGTTTTAATCATGTTATTTCGTGTTAAAATTTATTAGAGAATATCTTTGAAACCAAACTAGTATTAATTAGGACAGATACCTGTGTTTATTTTCAGTAATCACTTGATATTTCGTGAGTAGCAGTGTTGTGATGAAGATGTATGAAGTGTGGTTTTTCTGTTTAAAGGACGTGGTGGTTCAGCCGGAGCGAAGTTCCGCATCTCATTGGGTCTCCCAGTAGGAGCCGTCATCAATTGCGCAGACAATACAGGTGAATAGTCACATTTTATTATAAATTACTAACATAACCTCTTACACGTTTGATTGAACACTGATGATGATATCTATCGGAGACACATTTAATGTCTTGATAAATCATGATTTATTCCTTGGCTGTGTCTGAAGTCGTTCAGTCTTTCGTTTATAGCAATTTTCATGTGATATTAGAAAGAATTACTTACTTGTATAAACGGACTTGCGCATGAGAATCAGTCGACCTACCGTCATCGCATCCGTCTCTGATTGGTTCTATGAGGTTATCCATTCTATCCGCTGTATTTTATCAGGAATAAGTACGTAGTATTTAAAATTCTTAATTAAAGAATGAGTGTTTCAAGAAATTTGTTGTTTACTTCTAAGTTAACATAACACTGACATACAGCTACCAATTTAACAAAACGTTGAGTTTATTAGTTAGCAAGTAAATTCTGAACACCTAGGTCCTAGAAAAAATTAAATTAAAAGAAATAAAAAATTCTGTCAAGAAATTCTGAGTCTCGTAGCGATACAAGATCTCTTTGCAATAGTAATATATTTTATTTTAGTGCCTGAAAGGCTAATAATATCAGACTGCATGTTATGGGTGAGAGGTATATTAGGATATTTAGTTAATGCAAGTGAAGTTTTAGAGCACCTCAGTCGAAATAATTTAAGAAGTGCATTTTGACAAATAGGATTGACAGAAGCTAGACACAGAACGTAAGCCTTGCATGTTTTAAACGAAAATTATACAATTCGAAAATAAGAAGTTATTAATTAAACATTTTTTAAATTGAGTAGAATTTTTAAATTGTGTTACATTGAGTTGAAGACATGTAATGATAAGTGAAAAATAATTCAGTTAAAAATTGTACAATAATAATATAATAAATATTTTACAACATTCTATACAGTGCTATCTAGACCCAAAGTAAGCATAGTTTAACTAGCTTATGGGTTCTAGAATGCAGATAAACATACTTGGATACATTTTCTTTTGTAAATACATACATATTATACATAGAAAGACCCCAGACCAATGAAAATATACATTTTCATGCATACAAGTATATGCACTGAACGGGAATCGAACCCGCGACTACCGACTTAGCAGTCGAATGCACTAACGCTACGCCACAGTGGAATCGTAAGTTAGCAACGGAGTTGCTAAATCCCCTTCAGGCCCTGCGGGCTCTTATCGGAGCGAGCAGTATTTCAAATGAGTTATGCTATATTCTAGGCCAATAAGAACACTGGTGCCCATTGAAAATATTTAAATCATTCAAAGGCAAAGCTCAGTTGGCTGAGAGAGCTGTGTTTTGCGTTTGTATTCTAAGTTATATTTGTGAAACATAGCACATAAATAATAAACACTAAACAACAGCTGTCTAAATGCATTTCTTAGATTATTTCCACTGTATTATTTTCTAATTAGATTAATTTTTTGCAAGTTATAACCAAAATTTTAAGTTGATTTTTTATAATTCTCTTCCCCTCTTTGGCTGTGAAACCTAATTAACAGACTTTATAATAAAAAAATTACACAAGAATGCTATTGTTTCCAGGGGCCAAGAACCTGTATGTGATTGCAGTTCAAGGAATTAAGGGTCGCCTGAACAGGCTTCCCGCTGCCGGATCTGGAGACATGATTGTAGCTACTGTCAAGAAAGGCAAACCTGAACTGAGGAAAAAGGTGATGTACAATATTTTAATATTATTAGAAACTCAAATACATTCTGATGGCTTTCAATTTGACGTTATATGAGAAATATATAAAATAGAAAACAATACAAACCAAAATAAACGCAGGATAAAAAAAATGTAAATGTAATGTGACCATGGTTGGTTTTCTTATAGTCTTGAGATAGATATCGAGATTTAGAGATAACGAAATACTTTACATTATATTTTATTGTGATTTTATACTATTTTGCAAGTTTTTTATTTAGCTTTTGCAGATATTATTCTGATATTTGTGCTACAAAATACCACCTTTTTGTAGTTGTACAAACTTTCCATAAAAAATAACCTATTGAATTTAAATTTGTATATTACTTTGATTGTGATTTTTGGCATGATGTTTCAAGCCTTGTTTGTACTCATATTTTGCAATTGAAACATTGCTGCCAATACTGAACTCCTCACACATTCAAGTGAATTCCAAATTTGAGTGTTATAAAATACTATTGATAATAATTGTGTAACTTCTGAACAAGATTGTTTCTCATTCACATTAAATACTGGTACCTTCTTATGGTAACTGATTAAGACTACCTAGGTTAACACAAGAGAATCTAGTAGCATGCTATATAGCTATAGACGCTATTGTACAAGTATTCTCAAAAAAACAGAAAGACTATGATGCACAGCAAATTAACAAAGTCAGTCACAATCCAAAATTATTATGGGATACCATAAAACAAGTAACAAATACAACCAAACCTAGGAATTCCTCTGTTTTACTACTAGGAACTTCACCTTCGCACACTCAATCATGTAACAACGTAAATTCTTTTTTCGTTAACATTGGCAAAAACCTAGCGGACAACATATTGAAGAAGCAGTCTCCAAATCTTGCTATTACCTCACAACTCATACATAAGCCCACACCATGCTCATCTTTCGTTCTAAGTCATACTGACCCAGCTGAAGTTATTTCAATCATTGAGTCGTTGCGTGCTGATGCATCTACCGGGTGGGATGGCATCTCACCCTATATCCTGAAGAGATATTCTGTCTCTCTGGCACCCACCCTAAGCCACATATTCAACCTTTGTTTCGACACTGCTGTCTTTCCCGATGCTTTTAAAAAGGCTATAATCCATCCTATTTTCAAGGGGGGTGCTGGGAGCCTACCGAACAATTACCGTCCTATCGCAGTCTTGAGTGCCCTATCTAAAGTACTCGAACGTCTCATTAATAAAAGACTGGTCTACTACTTGGATCACTATAATTTAATTTCATCACAACAATTTGGTTCACATTCAAAAAACGTCTACTTGTGACGCTATTCATGAATTGACCAATTTTATCGTCCAAAGACTCAATGAAGATAAAAAGGTCTTAACTATCTTCCTTGACCTTGCGAAAGCGTTTGACACGGTTCCCGCAGCCCCACTTCTACTCAAACGTGAACGGATGGGCGTCAGAGGGGAACAGTTGGAGTTGTTTCGAAGCTATCTCACAAATCGCTCGCAAATGGTTAAAATTGACAGTCATACTAGCGAGGAGCTCCCTACTCACTATGGCGTGCCGCAAGGTAGCATTCTCGGTCCTACTCTGTTCCTCGTATTTATAAACGACCTTTGTGATTTGAGAATTCCAAAATCAAAAACTGTATGTTACGCAGATGACACAGCGTTAACATTTGTAGGAGACACGTGGTCGGAACTGGAACATAGGGCACAGTTAGGTTTTACCTTAGCATTAGACTGGCTTTCATCACACACACTGACTCTCAACACACAGAAAACCAAATATGTTACCTACTCTATTAGTTCGATATCGCAGCCACGATTTCCACTTACCTTAAAAGCTCACTCCTGCAACATTTTGACGAAACCTCCTTGTAACTGCCCCACCTTATCTTCCGCTGATAATATTAAATATCTAGGCGTAATCTTGGACAAGAATCTGACCTATAAACTTCAAATAAATGCTCTCGTAGTCAGAGTCCGTAAATTAATGTACGTTTTCAAAACCTTACGCCATATTGCAAATAAAACCATTATATTTAACGTATATTACGCCCTATGCTTGTCTATCATCACGTATTGTATTTCCTGCTGGGGTGGTGCAGCAAAGACAATACTCATGCCACTGGAAGTGGCACACAGAGCCATTTTGAAAATAGCAACATTTAGGCCTATTATGTTCCCGACTAACCTATTGTACAATATTTATGATGTACTGAATGTACGACAACTATTTATATACCATACAATCCTCCTCCAACACAGACACACTCCATACAAAAAAATAACAAAACGACGAACGGACAAAATATGCGTTATTCCTAAACCACGGAAAAGTTTCACTAAGCGTTTCGCCTATCACTTGGGCCCTTACCTTTATAATAAAATCAACTTAACATGTCCGATATATGGTTCAACACAGTTTACTTGTAAGAATATAGTTAGATCTTTTTTACGAAATAAATCCTATGATGAAACGGAAGAATACTTGGTACAAATTATATAACAGCTAAAATAGAATACATTATATTATATACAACAACCCACATACACTTATTATTATGATTATTACAAATCAATATTTAAATAATTATTTACACACTATATTCTCAGAACTTTTACGACGAAATAAATCCTATGATGAAACGGAGGATTACTTGTTAGCTACAAATTATATATAGGTAAAATAGAACACACAATATAACGTATATACAATTACCCACATTCATTTATTATTATGATTATATATATTATTATTACAAAAACAATATATATATATATATACAGGATACACGCATACACCATCGCACACACACACACACACACACACACACACACGCACACACACACACACACACACACACACACACACACACACACACACACACACACACGCGCACAAATACATACACATATCACACGCGATCTTAAAACCAATACATGAAGTCTTGTTATTAAAAACATTTTTTTTTATTTTTTTTTCTCCGTATATATTGTATTGTAGTCTAAAACTTGCAAAAACTTTATAGCACAATTATTATTATTGTTATGTATAGTAAACCATAGGGAAAGGGACTGTTGCTCCTTACTACAGGTTAATAACTAACCTATCAAGGGAAACAGAACTTCACCCACTAGATTGTAACCGGAAATAGTTGTAAGACCTACCCTGTATGTACTACCGTTGTAACTACAATCACTTTTTTGCAATAAAACATTATTATTATCATTATTATAGCTTGTTTAGTATAAGATACCTAGGAAAATTACCTGCCATGGTTTCAGTTATGTACTACTAACATTAGTTTAATGTGTAGTTTGCAATGATGATATGCTAATAGGTTTCGCAATTAACATTTTATGCCTGAATCAAAGAATTGAAAAACTTTCTGTGTTGATAACCTTGGCTGACTGAGCAAACTCACTATAACAAGCTTGCCCCTACTTCAAGAAAGGGAGAGAAAATCCCAACGGTTTTCAGTGCTTCTGACCGTTGGTTTCTGATGCTTTTAACCGCCGGTTTCGAGTGCTTCTAACTGTCGATTTCTGGCACTTCTGATGAAGTAAATCGATCGGAAACTAGATTAACGGTTTTCTTTTTCAACAGGTAATGCCAGCAGTGGTTATCAGACAACGAAAACCATTCAGGAGGCGGGATGGGGTGTTTATATACTTTGAGGATAATGCAGGTGTGATAGTGAACAACAAAGGCGAGATGAAAGGATCAGCTATCACAGGGCCTGTTGCCAAGGAGTGTGCAGATCTCTGGCCCCGTATCGCGTCGAACGCTAGCTCTATAGCCTGAGTAGATAATATACGGTTAAGATAATTGATGTATTTTATTTCCCTATATAAAAACCGATCCTACACATGCCCTATTTCTGCCGCTGACTCCGTACCCATATTCCTGACATGTCTACAACTTGATACCCAGTTGAAAATAAACCGAAGCTATATTTAAATGCAGTGGACTAGAATAGGTTGATGATGATGATGGTGATATTTAAATTATATTAGAAGTATTATCTGCTAATAGCCGACCCGGCAAACTTTGTTCTACCTTAGAATCAAGTGATGTTGGTTACTTTGTCAGGTGAATTTATTTCTTGAATGCTCTAAAAAACTGAAGCAAGCCAATCTAAGTTTAAAGACAGAGTTCTTCTAAACAAAGTGCGAAATTTCTTACTGTCAACAACAAAAGTGCATTAACACTTAAACATTCACAAACGTTTTTTACATTGGAATACACCAACCCAATAATGAATATTTATGTAGTTTTATAATACCCAGAGGACAAAGTTAATATATTTCATATTTTGTTTTTATTTTATGAAAAGTTTAAGAGCTAAGGAGTTTAATACATTAGAATTTGATGAGTCACTTTTGTCGTTAACTGTACATTATACACACCATCATTCTCTATGTAAGTATATGTACAAACGTAGTAACCGCCACTACAAACATTGTTATCCTCCGTACTGTCAGTGAGCTGGTCATAGTCCGGTAAGTTCTTATTTTAAAACTACAGTATGACGAGCTGAATGCAGTCGAGGCCGAACTATCGGTATTCCAAACCTGACACGGTCGCGGGTTAGGTTAGAAACTTGAAAACAAAATGTAATATTTGTTCCGAACGTAACCCTCAGACCCTCTTCCTAACCTGACCCGACGTCTCGTTCCTATCATAACCCGAATTGCGCAGATTGGTCATTCTCAAAATAAAAAGTACAATACACAACAGTAAAATAATAATATTAGATATGTAATCTGTGCTAATACCAAACACTTAACAAAGAATGCATGTGATTTCGAATAACCAAATCTACACTAATATGTATTAGTGTAGATTTGGTTATTCGAAATCTTTCCTGTTGTAGTATGTACTACAACAGGAAAGATTTGTATTTTTGTATGTAACGTAACGTGTAAGTACTGTAAGTTTAAACTTAAAAACTACTGGACCGATTTCAAAAAATATTTTATTATTAGAAAGTTACATTGTCACTGAGTAGCATAGGCTATATTTATTACTAGAAAAATTAGAGATCCTTAGAAAGGTTTAAAAAAATAAGTCACAAAATGTATTTCATCGCATGCGCTGCGGAAAGTACCTATTGATGATAAAAAAAATCTATAATATTATAGAAAATATCAATAACTTTAAAAAACTTCGCGAGACCATTTATGTTCCAACTATTGTAGTTATGTCACTTATAACTACTTTTTTACCTTTTTAAAGTTGATAGAAATGCCGATTAATATCAGACCATGTTAGCCAAACCTTTGTATTAATTCTTATCCAAATAAATAATTTCGTATTCAAGACTGTTGATTACTTTTTGAATGATTGCAATCGGACAATCCATTCTAAAGATATTACGAAATTAGGAAACAAGAAACACGCCGCTGCCGCCGCACCGGCGCCGGCGCGACGCGACGAGCGCCTGTGTAATTCCACGAAGCACAACGAGCAATGCGGCGGGAGAGGTGGCACCGAAGTGCGGGACAGGGGTATGCGCATCTACGAAATAGTAGTAAAACAATTACAGCCCCTAAAATAAAACACAAAGAAAAAAAAAATTGTATATAAAAAAAGTTATATTTGAAATTTCGACCGGTGTGGGGATGAAATAGGGGATAATAGTTCGTTGGTGGCGATAACCGACAACTACGCGGGTGGAGCCGCGGGCAACAGTTAATCTCTGATATTCACCCAAAAACGATAAAAATAGTATGACGCAAATAGGAATTCCAAGAAGCATTTTAGATTTAGGTTTCTTGAGTATTAAACTAGCAACCATGCCCTCGATTCGCTTCGGTATATAAGTTTTTTTTTCTCAAGTCACAATATATGGCTTATGTGCATCGGGAATGATATACATATCAAATGTTTAAAGAGTTTTTTCAACAAGTGCAGTGGTTCCGAAGAATTACCCTCAACATGTAAACAAACACAAAATTCGGCATATAGTAATAGTGTTGATGAGGAAGTGGAAGACCAAGAAACCAGTTTGGGGATGAAGACATTTTGTGAGGAAGAGGAAGCGGATGAGAAGAGAGGAAAAATTTAAGTTGGAAATTCAACTCTATATTATTTTGTTAATTAAAACTAACGATAGGGAAGATTACTTTTACGAAATTTATTTTGACGCTGTTTCGCCTGACAAGCCACCATAACAAAATATGACGCGCGCTGGAGTCGCTGGGGACACTTGAGGGAGGGGTAGATAGGTATTGTACAGCAGAATATACAGCTTTGTAAAGTTAATAAAAAATCGAGTTATTTTTTTCTATAGATATTTACTTAAAGTAGGTATATACTTATTTATGTATTTAGGAAATAATTTTGAGTAAATACTCAAAGGTGAATGAGCAGGGTAAAACATGGGTTGCGAGAGGTGTAGGTCGCTCGCTGCCGCGGGCATGCACCGGCATGGATTATTATATATATATATACTAGAAAGGCAGCGGCTTTGCTATAGTGACGCGCTCACGAGTGTCTTGAATAAGTAGGCATCTATGCCAAATAATATGCCTGATGAAAATTCCTAAGCGGGATTTTTGAACTTTCGTTTTTGGGATTCCGCATTACGAGGAAGCTAAAATAGAATCTTTATCACACTTCACTTCGACACCTGACCCCTTTTTTCCTTTCCCTTCCTTTTTTTTTTAAATCTTGTAAATATTTTTATTTATTAATTTAGTTAGTTTTGTTTACGCTAAGTAGTAATAGTAATTTTAGCAATCGTTATTTTAATTATAACATTTCCTTTTTAATTATAATAGGTTGTACATTTTAAAACGTTTATAACATTGTAATTTTATCATTTTTATTAAAGTCTACTTGTAATGAGAAAAGAAAAAGTAGGTACCTATTTTATAAGTTCAGTTAGATTTAAAAATTTGCAACAGCGCCATCTAGAGCTAACATTAAGAACCTTAATGCATGACTGTTGGAACAGTTTGTGAATGATTTAGCGAGCATTACGAAGATGTCGCTGTAATCGGAATTTGAGTTAAATTATCACTATTTTGTTAAAATACTTAATTATTTATGAAGAAAAATATGTACCTATTACTTTTATAAACATTAATTATCTTTATTTACAAGTATATGTATAGGTATCCTAAAAATATTTGTTATTTGATTTAAAATTTATGAAAATACTAACTCGCGCTAGTGAAATTTGATCAAAAAGTAAGTATATATACAAGTTTTAAGTTAAGACTGTTGTACTTGCTTCGGCAGTACATATACTAAAATTGGAACGATACAGAGAAGATTAGCATGGCCCCTGCGCAAGGATGACACGCAAAATCGTGAAGCGTTCCACATTTTTTGAGAAGTTTTGGTACCAACTTCGAGAATGTAAACAAAAAGCAACATTATTTTATGAAGACATAATATTAGGTACATAGTTTTAGGTAACGGCCTCCGTCCTCCATGAGCGCAGGCCTGGGGCTGGTGGGTGAGGCCGCCTGTCACCCCAGCAGAAGCAGGCCGGGACGGTGGGGCGACTAGCGCCCCTTCCCCAAACCGGGGCAAGACGGGGACACCGTGGTTCCAAAACCCGAGGGGGCCATCTCGACACCGGAGATGGCCCAGGGTCAGTCGGGGTGCGAGGGATATGCTCTATGGGCAACCTTACACCCTGTCTGTAGTCCCGAGACGGCGTGCGGTTTTAGTCGGTTCAAGCAGGACATAACCGCCCCGGCGGGGGGGTATCCGAAGGGATTTCCGCACGAAAAAAAAAAAAAAAAAAAAAAGGTACATAGTTTTAGGTGAATAAATCTTCCTCCTATTCTTTTCATATTCCGCTTTATTGCAAGTTTTCATAAGGGCTCTTCCTTTAATCACGTGTGGTTTTTAGGTATTTTTTAAAAATATACTAAAATTAATAAAAAATATATTTTTAATTTACGCAAAATTACTGCGAACGAATGAATTTAAAAGGAATTTATTGCCTGCGTATTTCACGTTGGTATATTGTGTAAAAGTGAACGATATACTAAATTACCTAATAATGGCAACAGTTCGATTTTTACAAGTGTGTCCATGACTTCCATGAGTGATAAGTCTGTTTAGAGGTGATTATTTTCTCTTTAATTAAAGTGAAATGTGTAAATAGCTAACCAAATATTTATATTTTTTCTGATAATGGTTGATTTAGTTGCTGACTAAACGTCCTCTTTACAAGTTTTTTTACAGTAGGCGCTTATACATTTCATTATTCAAATTAAATTCAAATGAAAATTGTTAACATAAATTGTTAAGGGTGCGTTTTCACTGAAGCGGAGAGATATTTGGGATCAAAGACATTGTTTTTAATTTAAATGCAATGCTAACACAAATTAATAAGTATTTCCTTTATTATTGTTATGAATTCAATCTGGTCTTAGAAGGTATACGTTTAGTGTTTATTAATCTTGCATTTTAATACATCTAATTGAAGTAACTGTAGGGATGAGCAGTCTTCAGGTGAAGCCAAAGGTTACGTGTTAGGGTACTAAGCCACACAAGCACTACAAGCACAAACACACGTGGTTATAAATGAAAATATAAAGATGGAACGTGTCCTGCCCACTACCCTGACGGTACGCGACAACAGTAATCACTACATAGCATAAAACAAAGTCGCTTTCTCTATCCCTATATCCCTATGTATGCTTAAAACTTTAAAACTACGCAACGGATTTCGATGCGATTTTTTTTAATAGATAGAGTGATTGAAGAGGAAAGTTTATATGTATAATAACACCCATTGCACCCGTGCGAAGCTGAGGCGGGTCGCTAGTTAACACTATTTCACGCCAATATGGTGAAACATGGATTAAGCAATCACTAATTACTAACACCCTACCATGTACCCATATTTAGCACTATCATCTCAATGATTGATTGATTTATATTCAAGTAAAGACGTGTAGGAACTAACCAATCACATTAGTAGTAATCACGGAATACGAATTCAAGAGGAAGTGCTCCGCTGTTATCAGCACTGCTTGTGTGTTCAGGAGTTCAAAATAATTCGCAACGCAAATTTCGTCTCCGCTTCGCTCATCTTCGCTTTAACTGAAACGCAACTTTATAATTCGTACAAAACGATTACCTCCATATTTACAAACGGAAGACAAGTATTGTATAAGAGTATATTTAAATAGATATATCTACCTAGCTATTGTATTCTAAACAGCCTTTAGTCACATACCAAGGTGTTGACGAGATTGATAGCTTTGATTAAAATTGTTCAATTTCGATATCATCATCATCCTAGCTTCCTAGCGCCATGCGCCAGTCTCGGGTGCATGCAAAGCTTGTACTCGTACTTTAGAGCTCGGGGTCGGCTCTTCTTCTCTTTTTCTTAATTTGTCTTATCTTGACTTTTACGGAAGCAACTGCCGTCTGACCCTCCAATCTCGAGAGGAAAGCCTGCGTCAGATACTCATTCTTCTATCGGCAGGTATACCGGCTTGCAGGTGAGGTTGGCTTGGGATCCGTAGATCTTCGTGGAGTCCCTTTGAGCACCAATCCCGGTTCCAACCGGGATTCGGGTTAAACAGGGCAGTTTATAAGGAATTTGCCTGTTGCCACCCGTGGGACATTTTTTAAATACATTTGGGCAAAGTTGGTGGGGGAATCTAGAAATTTATTTGAAAATTATAATACCCCGGAATTGGCGCTCGGATGAACAAAAGTATCATAAAATAATTTATAAATGAAAATGCCTGTTGCTACAACATTTGCAATTGGGACATTTTTTCAAATGAATTTTCAGTTTCCCCAAATAGGGGCAAAGTTGGTGGAGGAAAATCCCGGTATTGGAGCTTGGATAAAGAAAAGTATCATAAAATAAATTACATTGAATTTTAAACAATAAATTCCTGGTATTTAGTAGCCGATGATCTTGCATATCAGAAATAAACTCAAAGGGTTCTTTAGTACACAGATACTCGTAATAGGGCGATTGCCCTTGACATTCGCACAAGATATGCATATATGTATGTTAATGCATACGTTGCAACACTTACAACCTGTATGAGGTGTATGTGGAGAACGTCCGGTATAATTACGTGGATGGTAGTATGTGAGATGGTGTAAGGCAATTCCTTTTAACACGGAATAAAAAGTGCGTAAAGTGCAAAACGTAAAGGTAGGATTAAAAACAGTGCAATGGAAAAATGTAGGTACTCACGTTCTGCTAACACTGCAACCTCCTTTTCATAAGAATAGTGAGCGAGAATATCTAAGGTCAGAGTCTCTAAGGGCCACTCTTTTTTGTCGTATAGGTAATTACAGGCCCTGGGCTCGACGCAATGGTTATGTCGGATTAGAGCATACCTACTACGGTTAGGTTACCGTCCCGGGTGCATCCTAGTTTCCCCTCAGTGCCAACCCGCTTCCTCTTTCTCCTACTTTTGACTTGGCTTTTACGGCTTTTATGGAAGCTCCTGCCATATGACTTCCCTACCCCGAGAGAAAAGCCCACTGTAGGCTCGTCTGTCAAGGTCTTGGCGCGGCCCTACAAACTGACCAGACAACAATGACTGACCCCACCTTTTGAAAGTCCCCCGAGCTTCAGGGCTCTGGTGCTCAGCGCCGCTTTGCCTTATGGTTTCGCCACTGCCCAAGGCACACATTTGAAAATCAAATAGGTGACTTAATTCGTTATATTTTCAACAGAGCTGACTGGGGTCCCGGAGATCTGAAAGGCTACTGGATCTGCCAGGGATAAGGATCTCTCAGGTATTGAAAAGTTGTGGTTGAAATAAAAAACTCATACTCGTGAACCCTGAAAATATTACACTCCATTTTGGGGTAGTCGTATGAGGAAATTTATAACTTAATTTGATGGAGAGGTTGTAATTCCTAATTAAGTAGTCAGTCAAACAATTTCAGGGAAGTTTACAACACTGTCCGACTAGAAAGACTTATTAACCGAACATGTCAGTCATAAATTAGACGTATTCGTTTTTTAAAATAATATAATTGCTTTGTTGCTTCATTATACAAATGATTGCATGTTGCATGTACCCATCCAGTTTCAGGCCTAGCAGCAATTAAAATACCTAATGTTTTAGTTTTCAAGTAGTAATCTATACTATTATAAAATTGAAAATTAGTTACCTATGTCTGTAAATTGGAGATATTTAACAAAAACTACTTGGGTTAAGTTAAATACACGATTCAGAACACATTTTTTTTTTGAATTCTTGTCCGTTTTTCTGTTTATCTGTTTGTTTGCGATGGACGCAAAAACTACTAAACAGATTTTGATGCGGTTTATTCTATTAGAAAAGTCTTGGTAAGACCTTAAAATCTTCCGCATGTTTGATTGCAATTGGTTAAGTGGAACCGGAGATATCTCCCCGTTTACGTCCGTCATACGTTTCATTATGTGGGCCATTTCAGCTGGTCCTCTCTTTTGGGCCAGGTGTAAGAAATCCGGTATTCACGGTGCTCCGTCACATCTATCTGTTTCCATCCAAAGTCTTACGATCTGTTTCAGCTGCAAATCCTCCAGGTTTTCTATATTTTGGGCTAATACGCTTATTATGAGAACGACTGCCGCCTGACCTCCCAACCCTGGAGGAAACCCGGCACCCGAGCTCGTCCGTCAACCAGCACGTGTACCGGTTTGCAGGTGAGGTTGGCTTGGTCCCAAAAGTCGCGATTATTCCGAACCTGATCCGAAAACCTGACCCGGTCGCGGGTTAGGTTAGAAACTTGAAAAAAAAAGTAATATTTGTTCCGAACGTAACCCTCTTCCTAACCTGACCCGACGTCTCGTTCCTATCATAACCCAAATTGCGCAGATACGCTTAATTACTTTAATTTTTTTATTTTAATTGTTTTAATTCAAACAGTTTAGAAAATGACTTATTTCTACATGGTTATAAAAAATATAACCACGAAGCTCCGCTCCGTTCCCGTCTTCTAACCTAACCTATCTAAGTCGGATACTAAATATTAAATACTGATTTGACACATTTGTACTTTTTATTTTGAGAAAGATTAGAGAGAATGACCAATCTGCGCAATTCGGGTTATGATAGGAACGAGACGTCGTCGGTCGGGTCAGGTTAGGAAGAGGGTTAGGTACGTTCGGAACAGGGGTGTGTGTTGGGTAACCTCCTCGAGTGTCGCTCCGATTCCGATCCCGCTGCAGTCCGGGGGGAACGGAATCGGAGCGGCCGGTACACCCTGGGCGGCGGTCAATGGCTTCCCCTTCACCCCTTCATAGGGTTGGCATTGATCTTCGGCCAATACCCAACGTGGCGGGAACACATCGCTCTCGGTACTCCTCTGCTTTCAGAGGAGACAGGATGAGCGATGCTGTTAGTGGTGAGATGGCCCAGGGTCAGCCGGGGTGCGAGGGATATGCTCTATGGGTAACCTTACACCCCGGCGTCTGAAGACCCGAGACGGCGTGCGGTTTTAGTCGGTGCAAGCCCGACATAACCGCCCCCGCTGGCCGGCGGGGGGGTATCCGAAGGAATTTCCGCACGATAAAAAAAAAAAAAAAAAAGGTACGTTCGGAACAAATATTACTTTTTTTTTTCAAGTTTCTAACCTAACCCGCGACGGCCGCGACCGGGTCAGCACCTAACACTGGGCTACTATGGCTTTTATGGGGGCGACTGGGTTCTGCCCTCCTATTGTACCTAACACTGGGCTACTATGGCTTTTATGGGGGTGACTGCCGACGAGTGGGTTCTGCCCTCCTATTGTACCTAACACTGGGATACTATGGCTTTTATGGGGGCGACTGGGTTCTGCCTTCCTATTGCACCTAACACTGGGCTACTATGGCTTTTATGGGGGTGACTGCCGACGAGTGGGTTCTGCCCTCCTATTGTACCTAACACTGGGCTACTATGGCTTTTATGGGGGCGACTGGGTTCTGCCCTCCTATTGCACCTAACACTGGTCTACTATGGCTTTTATGGGGGCGACTGGGTTCTGCCCTCCTATTGCACCTAACACTAGGCAGCTATGGCTTTTATGGGGGCGACTGGGTTCTGCCCTCCTATTGTACCTAACACTGGGCTACTATGGCTTTGATGGGGGCGACTGCCGACGAGTGGGTTCTGCCCTCCTATTGTACCTAACACTGGGCTACTATGGCTTTTATGGGGGCGACTGGGTTCTGCCCTCCTATTGCACCTAACACTGGGCTACTATGGCTTTTATGGGGGCGACTGGGTTCTGCCCTCCTATTGTACCTAACACTGGGCTACTATGGCTTTTATGGGGGCGACTGGGTTCTGCCCTCCTATTGTACCTAACACTGGGCTACTATGGCTTTTATGGGGGCGACTGCCGACGATGGAATTTCGTCCTCCAACTCCTTCGCTTATTCCTTCCTTCTGAAACATACGAAAACAACAAACAACACAGCATAAACGTTTAAGTAGGTAAGGTAAAGATTAAAGAGTGTTTTAATTAGTCGCAGGTACAATAGGAGGGCAGAACTCACTCGTCAGCAGTCGCCCCCATAAAAGCCATAGTAGCCCAGTGTAAGGTACAATAGGAGGGCAGAACCCAGTCGCCCCCATAAAAACCATAGTAGCCCAGTGTTAGGTACAATAGGAGGGCAGAACCCAGTCGCCCAAATAAAAGCCATAGTAGCCCAGTGTTACGTGCAATCGGCATCGTAATCAACCGTCGGAAAAGAAAATAATATTCAAAACGACAGCTCATGAGGTGCCGTAATGAAATGCCACTTCAAAGCGACGCCGTCGATTTGAAATTTTTTAGGCGGCAGAGGCTATTTAACTGTCAGAAACAGCGTTTCATTCATTCTTACGCTGCGCCGGCATCGATTATCAATGGGGTGGTACAAAAGGGCCGTCGACCTTGACCAACGCAACATTTCGACGGCTGTGATATCGACGACACTTGGGCGGTAGGCCCACAGGTTCGGAATAATCAAAAAGTCGTAGTGGGGCCCCATACATCCCTTCATCTCAACCTTACTACGACATTACATTATTCTCAACTCTTTTCCTTCACCCTCGCTTCTCAACTGTTCATTCACGTATAATTTCAAACTTCCTCTGATATCCGCATTCGTTTCTTTGTCAATTGTATTCACTATTAAACTGCATATTTTTCTCGAAAATACTGCAATAAAAAACTAGTTAGGAATAAAATTATAATAAAAAAACCTACTCGGCCTTCAAGTACGTATCATACCTACCTAGTTAGTGTAATTAGGATAAGTGTGTAATTTAAATAATTGAATTATTTATTGATCAGCGGCAACTCATTGACAATGTTATTTACTGCAATTACATGCTATTTAAGTTTAAAATGTGTCATAATTACAGGGTCTCGAGATGAAAATGTTCAATACTAATCTGTACTAAAAGGCTGCGCCCGCGCATAACCAATTTTTTTGTGTGTAAGTACTACGTCAACTGATATCTACAGGAAGTTCCCGAAGCAGTTGATATGTTATAAGTAATCGCATTTGGCTAGTAACTGATATTCAGTCCTTGCTTTGTCCTTTAATTGTATTAAACTGCCCCAAATTATTGGGTACGGCTGCGTGGGAAATGCCTTATAATGCCACTTTTATGAGATTTTCGCACGAAAAAGAAGGGTACGGTGGCGCTTTGTGGCGTAGCTTAGTGGATCGTTCGACTGTTAACTCAGAGGTCGCGGGTTCGATTCCCGCTCAGTGTAACCATGAATGTATGGTTCCATTGGATTGGGTCTTTCTATGTTTTATATAAATGTACCTACTAGCTGATGCCCGCGGCTCCGCCCGCGCGGAAATAGTTTTTTGGCCATATCTCCGGTTCTACTAAACCAATATTTCAATCAAACATACGGCTGATTTTAAGTCCGATCAAGACCTTTCTAATAGAAATAACCGCATCAAAATCTGTTTAGAAGTTTTTGCGCTCATCGCGAACAAACAGATAAACAGAAAAAACGGATAAGAATTCCAAATAAAAAATATGATTTCAGAATCGGCAAATCAACATCTTAACCCACGTATTTTTTTAAAATATCTCCAATGAACAGACATAACTAATTTACATTTTTATAATAGTATATAGATTAACAAAAAATAAGCATCTAGATATGCTTATCCGCATTCTAGAACGCATAAAGCAAGCTAGTTCAGCAATGTTTACTTTTGGTCTAGATAGCGTTGTGTAGAATGTCGTAAAAATGTAAAATATTTACTGTTTCAAGAAACTTAATTTGTTTATTAATTTAAATAAATTTAAAAGTTGTTGGGTGATTTGTCAATTCTCTTTCATCATCATCATCATCATCACAGCGTAAATCCAGCTGCATTCCAAGCTTGCACTTTCGAGTCCTCCTTTTTTGTTTTTATACCATTCAGGTGGCAGACATGCAAGCTCACGGCTCACCTGATGGGAAGCGGTTACCGTGTCCTATGGACGTGTGCAATACCAGGGGCATCACACTCGCGCTGCCGACCCTGTAAAAACCTTCTAATGCCCTTCTTCAAGAACCCCATATTGTAGTCGCATGGGAAAACCACAGCAGGGAGATCATTCCACAACCTGAGGGTGCGCGGAATAAAGTGCCTTTCATAACTTTTTTTTTTTTGTGCGGAAATCCCTTCGGATACCCTCCCGCCGGCCAGCGGGGGCGTTTATGTCGGGCTTGAACCGGCTACCCGCCATACCCCGACCCCCACATGCAATGGGGTCAGCTGGCCCTGAAAAGGGCCGGTTGGTCAGACTCTTGGCCGTTGACGTTGACGCCAGCTACTCCAGAGGAGCAATCAATGATGCGTCATCGCCCACGTTGCCCAGGGTGCACCAAGCTTGGAGGTGATCCAACCAGTCGCACCCCAGTGCCTTTCTGTACTACTCTTTCTCTTGATTTGTCTTATCGGGACCCCCAACCTTCAAAGTAAACCCTACCCCAGAGCCTCATCCGTCAATCAGCAGGAGTACCGGCTTGCAGGTGAGGTTAATTTGGGCCCCGAAGACCTTGATGTTAATTTAGCTTTTCCTTATCCTGTTTAAACGAATGGATCGTCATTTCGGGGCCTCGCAAGGTCCCGGAATCCTTAAGAGTTCTAGTGTCTAATCTGTGCAGTTTGTCTTTATTGGAACGACAGAAGACGGAACTAGGTATCCAATACTGAGGGCTTAAAGGTGTTAGTGTTGTTCGCGAGAAAGAGGGATGGAGTGGTACCGAACAACACGTGAAAAGCTGAGGTATCAACCCCATACAGTGCAAACAATTCCATCAAGATCCAAGCAGTTCTGTGACTTTTTCTGTGCTGCACCATAAAGACTTAGAATTCTTTACCTGTGTCCTTTACACGTGTTCCCTTCTTCCTACAGTCCAGGGTTCTTTAAGCGGGGCATGAAAAAGCATCTGATGAGGCCCTCAAGCTGAGTGCCACCATTGTAGCTTGTGTAGCGGTGTCTTTAATAGTGACCCTTATTCCTGAAACTGTACCTTTAGGATACCATCAGGCGAGGTGACCGTTATAAAAAAAGTTCACTGTATGGTTCCATTCCTCTGGTCCGTGGCCTGTGGTCTGTGGACAGGCCGACGGTCAAACATATATCTTACCCTTTTTATTACCCGTAATACCCGATTTTATACAAAACCAAGAAACCTTACAACTTAATCAGCATAACACGAATTCCAATAGTGATTACTATGCGACCTTTCTTCTTTCAATGCAAGCTTCTCAATATTGCAGCTCGTTTAGACAAGAAGTCAGCACCTACGACTGATATCACCCATTTAAATTAAATTTATTGTACGAGTTTTGAGGTTGTTGGACAGTTCAAGCTAACAAGCTATACTGTTGAGGAGGAACGCATGTAATATTGTTCTGATATAAATGTATCCTTCCTTCGTATCGGAGGTCTCTACGACCAGGCAAGGTGATCTGGCGGGTCACGGGCCATGGCCCAACGGTCAACTTCTTTACATGTTATTTTTGAAGGCACATAATGGTGGAGACAGATGTCCCAGATGAGAGCAATGGGCTGACCTTTATTTACGTGGGACCAAAAATATATATATTAACAAAAAAATATATAAATATGGTTGGCATAAAGTGAGTACATTAAACCTCTTCCCTTTTTTTGAGGATGTACATCCAGGAGTGAATATGGAAAAAAAAATTACTGGTTAGTGTTTTTTTTTCTTTTTATTTAACGGGCTTAGTCGCTAAAGCGATTATGTTGCCCATATTAAAAATACAGATATTTAAACAACAGTATAACAAACTACTTAGCCTGTAAATTTAATTAAGTTGTACATTGCCCGGACTGTATCCGATACCGGATCAGCCAGAATACTGCTACAAATACCAACCATTTGACTACCCTTCAAAAGAGGATCCTGTGCGTCTCATTCCGTACACACTCCATTAAAATATGATAAAGGTAGTTACTCGGCAAATAAAAGGTAGACAATAATTAAGTCTCCGAACCAGATGGACTGAACAACCTGAAAAAGTTGACCGCCTTATACATGGACTGTACTATGTGGAAGGCAGAAAATCGAATGCTATTGCACGCACATTGGGAGAGGACTATGTCCAACAGTGCATGCAATAATTAATTAATTGCATGCACGTTTTTTGGCATAGCGGTCTATTCGCACAAAGAACGAAAACTTAGTGCGGAATGACCCTTTTTAAAATGTATATTTCTTAGTGGTCAGTTCGCACACACAAATTTATAAATATGCGAATCGCCACTTAAAAAATAATGTGGGCACATTTAAAAAGTACACTGTATTTGAACATAACATCTTAGCTTGCATTGGCTGACTGACTTTATAGGGATGTAATAAAAGAAACATTTTGTGCGGACTGCCAATATCTTCGGCTCGCCGTACACCGATACCCTTATTGTAGAAACACCCGATTGACATGTTACGAAGGTTAATATCTCTTTATTATTTGTTTACAAGAAAATGTAATGTTTCCTTAAATACAAAGAAAGATGTCGAAATATTTTATGAGCGGTCGCCATACAAACTTGAGATCCCTCTTGTGTACTATGTATAGGTACCAAGTACCAATTGTGATGTAATCTGTCGTAAAGGTCTCTCTTTAACCTGTGAAGGCCCTTGTATTCTACGAGAAATCCCCATTTACTGATTGACGGAGACTGGCTGGCGCAGGCTTTCCTCTCGGGTTTGAGAGGGCAGACGGCAGTCGCTTTCGTAAAAGCCGTAGGTATAAGCCAAATAGAAGGGACAGAAGGACTCCCGGACTCCAAGTTGAAAGCCTCTGATGCAACCAGGAACCAGTTAAGATGATGATGATAAATAAGACGTTTATTGAGTGTTTCCTACGCTCATCATCTACGCCATCACTGTAGATCATGTTTCAACAACATGATCTACTGTGTCTGCCTACACTCTTGATTCATAACGTATAAAGGTCGTTAAGATACCTTATCTCTATAATATATTAAACCTCTTTCCTGTCAAGTACACACTGATAATAAAAGTTCAATTGGTTACACGTGACTTTTTTCCTTTATTAATAAAATAATTAATGTTTTATCTATATGTGGGTGGCCATACCAAACAAGTAAGACTTGTTTGGTATATATATCGGTAAGTATAATAGGTTGAATATTCCTAATAGTACTACTGGTAAGACTAAGCGATAGTACTACTGGGAATAGTCGGGTGTATCGCCCAGCCAAGATCTATGGGGCCAAGCCAGCCCCACCTAGAAGCCGGTACACCTGCTGATTATCAGATGAGGAGTTAGGAGGTCAGACGGCAATCATTAAAGCCGTATATGCCATACTAAGAGGAGGAGGAGTAAGTAGTCGTCGGGCTTCGAGGGGAAAACTTCGGATGCAATATGAACAAAAACGGTTTAATCTATAAGTTTAGTAAAATCCGTAGATCCGTGGAGTCGAGGGCCTTACCAACATCTCTCAGACCCAAGCCAACCTCACCTTAAAATCGATCGCACCTTTTTTTTTTTTTTTTTTCGTGCGGAAATCCCCTCGGATACCCCCCCGCCGGCCAGCGGGGGCGGTTAAGTCGGGCTTGAACCGACTAAAACCGCATGCCGTCTCGGGTCTGCAGACGCCGGGGTGTAAGGTTGCCCATAGAGCATATCCCTCGCACCCCGACTGACCCTGGGCCATCTCCGGTTTCGAGATGGCCCCCTCGCGTTTGGGAACCACGGTGTCCCCGTCTTGCCCCGGTTTGGGGAAGGGGCGCTAGTCGCCCCACCGTCTCGGCCTGCTTCTGCTGGGGTGACAGGTGGCCTCACCTGCCACCCCCAGGCCTGCGCTCATGGAGGACGGAGGTCGTACTAAATACTAATACTAAATAACGGACGAGGCTTTCCTCGTCCGTTATTTAGCAGGTGAAGGCAGGTGAAGTTGAGAGGCGTCTTGATCACAGTGATGGTGGGCTGTCGCTGCCTCCTTCTGCGAGCGAGTAATGCTCGAGAAGGCGGTGGCGAAACGGGTCCGGGAGAGACTCGGGTCTCTCCCGATCCGCAGAGTCCGCAAAATGTGGGGACGACTCAGACGTCGGAGGTCGCTCAACGACATACGTCCTCCATGAGCGCAGGCCTGGGAGTGATAGGTGGAGCCACCTGTCACCCTAGCAGAAGCAGGCCGGGACGGCGGTGCGTTGCGCGTCCCTTTCCCTCTTTATTTCAAGGACAACGGGGACACCGTGGTTCCCAAACCCGAAGGGGCCATTTCGAAACCGGAGATGGCCCTGGGTCAGCCGGGGTGCGAGGGGTAAATGCCTTATGGGGCCATGTTACACCACGGCGGCACGATTTGTGCAAGGAAAAAAAAAGTGTTGAGCGGCTAAGTATATGGTTTATTAATTTATTATGTGCCTCGCGTTTGACGGACCTTTGCGCCGAAAGCGCTTGAAGCCGAAATAACAATCAAAAACAAAAAAGCGGACCTCTGCTTCCGAAGTACAAACTTTGAATGCAACTAGAAAATCGCTATGAGGATGATGATGGTGGAGTCCGCTTATTAGTCATAATAAGCGGACTCAATCAAGGTTCAAGGGAAGTTATAAACACGCCATACTAAGCGGACGTCATAAAAAGCAGTCTTAGAACATTATATAAAACAACTTCCTATTTTTGTTGGATATTTAGTTTAATAAGATTGTACAAACAGTTTATTTGTCTATTTACTTAATGAATAAAAGAAATAGGGACTACTTAAGACAACAAACAGCTGACACAACTTTGTTGAAATTTTTGATGATTTCACGGAATATTCTGATCTCGTTCCCGCTGCCCATGGGAACCTATTTCCGAGATAAAAAGTAGCCTATGTCACAGAATAATTAATAGTACACTATGTGTTATTCTGGATTATAATCTATCACTGTACCAAATTTCAGTCTATCTGTTCAGCTGTTTTTGCGTGAAAGAGTAAAAAGCATCCATACATACTTAAAAAATTTCGCATTTATAATATTTTTATGTACATACTTAAAACTTTATATAGGTACCTAGTCTTGAGGGATATGCTCTATGGGCTACCTTACACCCTGGCGTCTGCAGATCCGAGACGGCGTGCGGTTTTAGTCGGTTCAAGCCCGACATAACCACCCCCGCCGGCCGGCGGGGGGGTATCCGAGGGGAATTCCGCACAAAAAAAAAAATAAAGGTACCTAGTCTTGTATAGTTATAGTTAAAGGGATCATTCCATATCCATTTCTTGTATGAGCAAATGACGTAGGTACGTACATGTTAAATGGTTAATTATAATGTAAATATTGCCCACGCCTTGCGACGGCACGCGGAAACTCGAAGTAATGAGGACGCGGGATTACTTGGTGTAATGTAATGAGCGGTTGCGATGTGGGAAAAGTGGATATGGCATGTTGAAGTGAAACTGGCTGTAGGTACGGATCAAATAAATTGGTATCACAATAGCCATTAAACCATAATCAACTACACTAACTCTAAACGACACTACAAACACTAACTACAATTTTTTTTAGCTGTCATACAGATGACATTACAAGACGGCGCGCTATTTTTTTTTTTTTTTTGTCATGCCTATACCACAGATAATTGAATATTATTCCAATACCTATACAATCATATAGGCGTCAAAATTCATTTATTGATTTATCTAGTTTCGGCGCCCCGTGAGAATGGAGGAGAGGTTCCTCCATTCTCACCCCCGGAACCCGGACACAATTTTGTTCTAAACAGCTTGTTTAGTAGATAGTACTTACAAGTCTCTGGAATTAAATTATAAAGAAATCTTTTGAAAAAGGTTTATAAATTGGGTTCCCTAGAAAACGGCTTAAAAATTGCGCTCTCTAGGACGTAAGCAGCATTTCTGCGCTGAATTGTTACAGAAATAAAAATAAATAAAAAAAAAATGTAATTAGGTAAAATATGATAGGAGAAGTAGACTGCAACAAGTCTATGTTAAAAAACGTCCGCAACTTCGTCCTTCGTCGTTGTTGCCCCAAACCGGGGCAAGACGGGGACACCGTGGTTCCCAAACCCGAGGGGGCCATCTCGAAACCGGAGATGGCCCAGGGTCAGTCGGGGTGCGAGGGATATGCTCTATGGGCAACCTTACACCCCGGCGTCTGTAGACCCGAGACGGCGTGCGGTTTTAGTCGGTTCAAGCCCGACATAACCGCCCCCGCTGGTAAGCGGGGGGGTATCCGAAGGGATTTCCGCACGAAAAAAAAAAAAAAAAAAAAAAAAAAAGGTACCCGAAACCTTGGGGCGACTAGCGCCCATCCCCCAAACCGGGGCAAGACGGGGACACCGTGGTTCCCAAACCCGAGGGGGCCATCTCGAAACCGGAGATGGCCCAGGGTCAGTCGGGGTGCGAGGGATATGCTCTATGGGCAACCTTACACCCCGGCGTCTGCAGACCCAAGACGGCGTGCGGTTTTAGTCGGTTCGAGCCCGACATAACCGCCCCCGCTGGCCGGCGGGGGGGTATCCGAGGGGATTTCCGCACGAAAAAAAAAAAAAAAAAAAAAAAAAGGTACCCGAAACCTTGAACGGACAAACCCCAAAATCTAATCAGATCTTCCCATTAACGAAACAAGATGATTGGCAAAGATTTTTTTAAATCGGATAAGTGGTTCTTGAGTTATTGCGTAAACAGACATCCAGACATCCAGACCAACAGACAGACCGACACAACATTTTTTTTCGCTTAATTAGACTTAGAATCATGTGAAACGTCGAGAAAAGTGATAAAAAGTGGGTGTAAGATTTGATTTTTTTGCGTGATTTTAAGACTTCGGTGTCCACCTGGTTGGTGGCCCCAAGTAAAAAATGGCCGTAGTCAATAAGCAGGTTCTACAATGACATTTTGTACTTCTTGTTAAAAAATGGTTCTATAATCAACTCACAATCAGACCCTTACACCGCATCTCCTTAGCGAACCAATTTATAACAAGAAAAATACTGATGTCCTTTTCGTATCAAGATAAATTCAATCTTATTTTATTAACAATGAAGTCAAAATTTCTTCAGTTACATTTGTTGTATTTACAAGAAAAGAAAAATGGCTTCATTGTCAGAAACTATAGAGTTTAAAATCCTATAAAAGATTTAAATAGCTTTAATTGGCCGGCACAAGATGTCACTTATTAAGAGCGGTACCAAATATGGGTGCGAGGAAAGGGCATACTTTTTTGTAGGCACCGAATTATTAATCAAAGAAAGAATTGATGAGAAAATTAAGGGGCTGTGAAAATCTGTATATATGGAGCTACAAGATAAGTAATTATGTTTTTATAAAGAGTATTAGTAAGTAACCGAAATTACTAGTATACCCCAACTCCACTAGCTAATCTAATTGCTTGTGTTAGGAGTGGGTTCACATCGATTGTGTAATGACCAGGATTCGAACCCCGGACCTCTCGATTGTAAGGCCGACTCCTTAAACGATAAATTAAAGGACGCCTAGCTTCAATACCTTCGATGTGTGTGATGCACAGAACTTTACTAAGAGGTAGGTATTATCCGTTGTGTTCGGGGTGTATGCTTACTTTCAGATCTGCACTCTAAATCAATGTTTTTTGTCTGATGCACTTTGCAATTAGACCGCTTAATTTTATTGTGGCTACGTACATGCTAAAAAGAAATAAAATGTCGTATGAATATGGATGCGATATCCTTGTACAGTTCAAATTGATTTATTATGATTCGTGGGCTTTTAGCGGATTACCGCGTATGTAAATTAATTCTATCGAAATAGCTTCTGTGCGATTTGCCTCTGGCTTTTTTTTACATGACTGCCCATAAATGGAGTTACATAATATTTTGAGGGTGGTTTTCGAGTGTTCATACGTCTGACTGCTGAGTCTACGGAATATAGAAACTGGTGGAAGCACTGACTTCTATGTGTACTAGACTGGCTGTTCGGAACAAAAAAATTGATACCTATAGATTAATACGTACTGTATTCCCCCAACCCCCCTAGCTAAGCTAAATTGCTTGTGTTAGGAGTGGGTTCACATCGATAGTCTGATGACTAGGAATCGAACCCAGGACCTCTCGATTGTAAGGCCGACTGCTTAAGCCACAAATGGACTACTACGACACTATGGACGCCTTGCTTCAAAACGTAAGATGTGTGTGATGCACAGAACTTAAAATAAGAGGTATTATCCACTGTGTCCGGAGTCTACAGGGCTCTACCAACATCCTTCAGGCCCAAGCCAAATTCACTTGCAAGTCAGTGCACCAACTAAACAATGGACGGTGCTCAGGAGCAGCCTTTCCTCTCAGGAGAGATAAGACGGCAATCGCCTTCGAAAAAACCAATATACCTATCATCATCATCATCATATCAGCCGTAGGAAGTCCACTGCTGAATATAGGCCTCCTCCATTGACTTCCATTTTGACCGGTCTATGTATGACTCCGGTATGTAGCGGCCTGCATCCACCGAGCCCTGCGCTCTTTACCATGTCATCCATCCACCTTGCGGGAGGCCTAAAAATAATAATATGCAATTTTTTAACGGGAATTAACGCGATCATGTATAGGTATATTGGATTGCCTGACGTTAAAGCCGATTAAAAATAATAAGCCGGCTTCGCGCTCCTAAGTGCAATCTTTGGACGCAACTGGTATATTGCTATGAGGATGATGAACAGTTCTGTGCCCTTTAATGATTAGTTGTTTGGTGTGATGCGATGGGACCAAACCATCCACTCATTCTCTCATCTTTGCGTTGCACCCAGTTGTATCCGAGGTTTTCACCTCGGAGCCGGGATCCGTTTACTACATTTTCTCCTTTTGAATTGGCTGTGCTGAACCGTGTAGATAATACGGTTTTAAAAGAGCGATTGCTGTCTCACCTCCTAAGCCCGGGTTACTTTATGAATATTTGAAACTTTCAGGTTAGGTTAGGAATGAATTTCATTAATATTTTGCTTTTCCTAAGCTAACCCTGTTAGGTTCTCGGACGGATATACGAATAAACGGTAACCTGCAAATCAGGTAACGGATATATGATACATCTAGACATTTGTAACGAATACCTAAGTTCGTTAAGGCCTAGTAAATATTTGGATTACAGCTAACTTTACTAGCTTATAGGTCAGTCTAAGATGTAAATATAATACAGTAACTGTGCCCCGCGGCTTCGCCCGTGGCATACTTCGCCCCCGTAGCACCCATATTTTGTCTCAAACATGTCCGTAATTTATTAGTCCTACTATAATATATGGGAATTTAGCTAGGTTTCCTAGGTTCCTAGGTTAGGGTCTTAGTTTCCTAGGTAGTAGCGTGATGGTAGCCTATAACCTTGCTATGCACTATCCAAGTATCTAACACATTTTTTTTCCCTGAGATAAGCGCGTTCAGCCAAACAAACAAACTCTTCAGGTTTATAATATTAGTATAGATATGGCGCAATAAAACTTTCCAGAACTGGCCACTTAGACATAAAATATCTAAAAAGTTATTACTTACAACATTCGAAAAAAGAACTTTTTTGCTGTAGAACACAATTTGTTTAGTGTGATTGTCAATTGTTTTAACATATTTGCGCCATTTTAAAAATTTGCTTGTGTTCGTTATATGGAATTAACTCGTGTTTGCATTCACGAACTATGATTGTTTACGATTTTATTTTTCAGATAGCCAAAAGCAGTTTGAAGTTGAACAAGTCAACTTCGAACTGCTTCTGGCGATGCAGCCCTATCCAAGAAGACTTTTATAGCTGGTTTGCAGAATTTAAGTACGGTAGTGTCAATCTCAGGGACGAATTTCTTGAACAACAAAAACATTGATGCTGTGCCGTGTGATGGCATCAGGCAGGCATGTGACCTAACATGAAATTCAGGCATCCTTAGACATAGGCAGGAGTCCAGTTCAATCAATCTTACAGAAACATTTGGCTTGTGGGAAAGCTGTGTTCTCGATGGAACTCACACAATTTGACTGAGGTTCAATAAACAGAACGCGTCACTTGGTACCATGCCGTGCGTACCAGATACAACGAAGGGGCGTAAAATTTGGTGTGGGAAATAGCAACATGTGACGAAACATGGATTTATTGCTACGATTCTGAAGATTGCTTCTTTTTTTTATTAAAACTGACACGTGGCTACTGTTGCTCTAGATATTTGTCGTACTGTGGATAGTGACTGGTACTCAGCCTTTTGTTTGCAGGGAATTATTAACAAACTTCCTGAAAATAACCTTAAACGCCGTATAATCTGGAGCCACGACAATGCAAGGCGGGTTTACAAATGCTTCTTTAGCCCAACACTTTGCAAGTGCTGGGCTAAATAAGTTTTCGGGCGGACAGCATATGTAAACACGCCAATGCAAACGAGCTCTTGAAGGTGAAAACTATGAGCCATCCTGCATACAGTCCCGACCTAGCACCTTGTGACTTTTTACTGCTCCCAAAAATTAAGAACCAATTACGTGATCAACGATTTTCATCATCAGAAGAGGCTGTCGAAAAGTATGAAAAACATTTATTTGACGTCACCACGGTGGAGTGCCACATAATATATACATTTAACATACATAAACTCACGCCTATATCCCCGAAGGGGTAGGCAGAGGTGCTAGCACCCACATTTCGCCAGTACATAATATATATTTTCACAAATTGGTTTAATCGAATGAAAAAAAACATTGACGCAAGGGAGAATATTTTGAGCAACAATAAATTCATTTTTGACCATTAAAAGTATTTTTTTCTTATTCATTCCGAAAAATTATAGTGCACCCCACATATTATTACCTCGCTGGCTCTTTGGAATAGGATTAGGTTATGTTTGTGTACAGTTATGGGTCAGATTCCCTGGTCATGAAAATGCATCCATTGAATGCATTACAATCGATTTTTGAAAGTCTAATCGGTGACTACAGTCTAAATAATTTAAAAAGTGCAAATTGGCAGCCGTAGTTTAGGGCTGGGTGTTTTTTTTTATAGTGGGAGTTCGCTAGAATTTTATATTGTAGCGAGACGCCCCTTGTGTATCCGTGCGTTAGGTCCACACGGTCCTTGTTAACAGATTGATTAGTTACGTTTATTAAGTTTAAATAGAAGAAAAAGACATATAGCTGAAGCCTTTATACGGTTTAGGGAGCTTAAATTGTACAGAGTGAAATACGGTGTGAAATTTGAATTATCTGAAGGCTATGATTTACTGCAATACTTTAATAATCAGGTTTATTGTGTTTATAAGGTTTGTTGTGTTTAGTTTCAGAGCCATTTGGGCTATTCTATTGGAACAATTTTTCGAATTCTAAATATATTTGTGGAAGTCGAAAGGGAGTTTTATTGTCTCGAGTTGTGTAAGTTTGTGTTCCATGTATGCTTATTATTCTATCAGTTTGTTGAGCCGTTTATTATATAATAAACTACAAAAATGCCCGTGGTGTTAAAAATGTGCGTGTGTCTTAGTAATGTAGTGTAGCTGTTGGTGTGAGACATTAACTATTTATATACATATATTTATTATTATATATATTATTTTATTGTGTCCTAATGCTTGTATTGAATGGTGATATTTTGTGTATTGTATAGTATTTTTATGACTTAGTATATTTATTTTTCTTTATTTATTTAGTTGCCAAAATTATTTGATTAGGGAAGTACAAGGGTTGGGTGTTTACAAATTAATAGTGAGAGTCTTTTATCGGGACGGTAAGTAACGAATTAGATGCCCTAGATAGGATCCTCCACGTTCATCAGTAATGACGTTGTATATCCCACGGATATCAATGATCTCACGGAAGTATATGGAGGTCGCGGCTTTTTGAACACCAAAACAACACAACTGGTTCAATTCTACATTACGATAACCATTACAGTAACGGTTACAGTAGCGTTAACGGTTACGGTATCAATGTTACCATGACAATGACAAGTACGATAACGATCCTTTTTTTTAAAGACCCCTCCTAGAGTGGCTATTCGGTAGTTCAATGGCCGGGGGGTTCGAACCAGCGACTGCTCGATTACAACTAGGCTACCGCTACTTTTTCGTATCCGGAATAACAGTGCAGCCATTGACACTCTCTATAACTTATATTATTATAACTTAAGTGTATCGCCAATGTTAGAGTGTTAATAAATATTTTTCTTTCTTTTCTTTCAAAAATAGCATAGATAACATAATATAATTCTAATAATAATAGCATGAGCTTCGGTAGCCCAGTGGCGTAAGTAACGGACTGCAGAGACGAGGTCTCGAGTTCGATCCCCAGTCGCCACGGGCACATACCTCGGACTTTTCGTAGTTATGTGTGTATTAAAAATGTTAATTTTCACTTCTCATGCTCTTAAAATGTTACTTTAGTCTCTGCATATCGGGACTAAAGCTCCTTATTAATCTCTAGGGACTAAAGTAATTTTTTTAAAATTTACTTTGAAAACTCTTAAACAGCCAATCACGGTGTTTGTGAATGGGAGGATTATCACCTTTTTAGTGATTGTGTATAGAAATAACCTCAAAATGACATTTGAAAAAATCTAAAAAACCCATTTAATTTCGTGAAACACGATTAATCATATTAATTTAATTAATTATTATGTAAGTATTAAGGATTAACTCATTTTATTATGCATTTCCAATTAGTTTTAAATTATTTTTCAAGTGTGAATCTGTTGGCTAAATATGCAAGCATTTAAAGCGTACGTCACTTACAAAAAAAAAACCGCGGGACAAATTTCTTTGCAATTTGAATTTTGAATAGATTATTCGTATTAAGCTTGCTTTTAAGAAACTTTGTTATTATAAATAATATAAATATTATAATTTTATATAGAACGTCGTTTTTTTTCCTCGCATTCAAAGTGAAAAGTAGAGAGTTTAACGTCGGACTAAACAACCTTAATGACACTCGAACTATTAGATTAAACATCTCGTGTCATTATGGCTTGTTTTAGTCCCTTGTTGAACAATCTACTATATCGCTCGCTTAGTAATGTGCCCGGTAGATGGCTATAGGCTCGCCTCCTATTACATTGGGATCTAAACATAACTCGCGAGTTGTGGTTGTGTAATACACCTCTGCCTACCCCTTCGGGGATACAGGCGTGAAGTTACGTTATCTTATGAGCTTCGGTAGCTTAGTGACTAAGAAGTCTCTAAGAGGTCTCGAATTCGAATCCTGGACCCCTGCCACGACGCTCTTATAGCAATTCGAAAGCAATGCAGTTCAGCTGTGGGAGAGAGCTGAAACTATACACCATGTAGAGCTCCATCTCTCTCCCTCAGCTGAAAGCCCCTGGCCATTACACTACCGACGTGAACTCACTCTTACTTGCTTGATACTAGTCATTGCAGTTATTAATATTGTTCACTAAAAAGAATAGAAATGCATTTGTTTGCAGTTATAAACGTATCATAATACCGAACTGTGCCATTCAGCCTTGTAGGTTTCAAGATATAGAACTGTCAAAATGTAAATCTAAAGGGCGTGGTACATTTTCATTATTTGCATAGATATGTCGCTTGTCTGCAAGGCGGGGGTGGCCCGACTGTCAATTACAGTTAGTCTACATTAATTACTAAACACCAATCCATACAGGAAAAGGTATACATCCTACCAAGGTTGGCTGGGATAGATTGTATGCGGAGGGTGAAGGAACAGGTGCTGTGGTGTACATTGGGAGATGCGTATATCCAGCAGTGGACCACGCCAACGCCAACCTCGCCTGCAAGCTTGTACACCTGTTGGTTGACGGTATGGCTCTGGTTCCTCTAGGGGTTGGGGGGCCAGACGACAGCCGCTCCCCTAAAAGCCGTGTAAGCCAAACCTAAACTGGGAACAATGCTTAGATGACGATGATGATGATTGAATCATTATAGATGGATATCTGTGATATGGATGGACCCACATCACAGTTACCCATATATGTATAAAATATAATAGGGCAGCATCACGGGCGTAGCTAGCCTTTCAATTCTACATAACCAATTCGAAAGAGACACTCCTGCTCTTTCGAATTAGTTATGTAGAATTGAAAAGCTAGCTACGCCCGTGATGCTGCCCTATTATATTATCGTTTCCGATCAGGCTTAGTATGCAACCGGGATCAATGCTAAGATGACACTTCTGAAGGAGTTCATCCTGAAGTCTCACCAAATATGTGTCACCAAATGGCTCGAACAGAGATCTCCGCGGAGGTTTTTTTATTTTGGTTGCTGAACTGTTAATTAAAATTATAAGATTTTCAATCCGATAGCCGGGCTGGATTAATCTTGGTAAACTTGGGGGTACCTTTCCTTTTTTTTTTTCGTGCGGAAATCCCTTTGGATTCCCCCCCGCCGGCCAGCGGGTGTGGTTATGTTGGGCTTGAACCGACTAAAACCGCACGCCGTCTCGGGTCTAAAGACGCCGAGGTGTAAGGTTGCCCATAGAGCAAAACTTGGGGGTACCTGTGACGACTGGTATGCGGGAATTTTGAGATCACAAGAAAAAATGGCTGTGAGTCAATGAGTTGCACACGCCATTTTGGGTGATCAGTCTGGTTTAGAACTTCGTACCGATTGCAAGTCTTTAGCAACTCACCGCACTCAGAACGCAATTGCTGCCTTTCGTACCCTTTTTTTTTTATCGTGCGGAAATCCTTTCGGATACCCCCCCGCCGGCCAGCGGGGGCGGTTATGTCGGGCTTGAACCGACTAAAACCAGGTTCTACAGACGCCGGGGTGTAAGGTTGCCCATAGAATAATATCCCTCGCACCCCGACTGACCCTGGACCATCTCCGGTTTCGAGATGGCCCCCTCGGGTTTGGGAACCACGGTGTCCCCGTCTTGCCCCGGTTTGGGGGAGGGGCGCTAGTCGCCCCACCGTCCCGGCCTGCTTCTGCTGGGGTGGCAGGCGGCCTCACCCGCCACCCCCTGCTGCGTTTCGTACCCGGTTTCTCTATCGTTGAAATCTTAGTCAACTGCAATCAAAATAACCTGGACGACGGGATAGGTTGGTGGCCCCCAGCATACCACCAGAGTAGCAGCGCGCGGTAAGTGATCTCATTTACCTGGTTACTTTGTTGTCGGTTACTTTGTTGTTTGTTGTCGGATTGATGTGAACTCCACGTCTTCAATCGTAATAGTTCTCAGCCCGTCAAGAGTGCACGGCTATTTACACACTTGAGCTTCCAAGAACCACCGAGACGCCTACATCACACTAGGGAGTGACGGAGTGAGGGATGGAAAGAGGCACGGAGGGAGAGACAGATGGAGGGAATGAGGGAGGGAGGAAGGATAGGGAGGAAAAGAGGTATGATGGCAAAACAAAAAATACACACATAATTGTTCAAGTTGTTACTTCTGTCGGCACTCCTGGAGAGCCACTGAATTTTTTTATACAAAAAAATGGCGCTCGCTTTACTCCGACTGAAACGGCTGTCGCGTAAAAGTTAAGAAGAACAAGAGAAAGAATTGAAGAGAGTAAACTCGGGCCAAAGTGTAGGCAAGCATTGGATGCAACCGGGACTAACGCTGTGACGATGGATTACTCTCTTCAATTCTTTCTCTTGATCTTCTTAACTTTTACGCGACAGCCGTTTCAGTCGGAGTAAAGCGAGCGCCATTTTTTTTAGACTTCGTCAGAAAAAAATGCTGTACCTATACATTGATCATTGTGTGTACATAGTGTTAAATCAAAACTGCGTTACTCCAATGCCGCGCGTAAATCGACGCGTGCGCACCGTATATAAGCGCGCCCGCGATCCACATTCGATATCAGTCTCACGTTACGTCGAGAGGATAAACATACATACAACATGTTCGCTAAATTGGTAAGTAATATGTTTTCATTCATATATCCCACAGAACTAAAAACTAATTGTGTGATATCGCTACATATAAAATTTCTAGAAATACCTAGTTGTTCTTTTGACCATGCCTCGTGGCGCAGTGGTAGGGATTACGATTACTGTTGAAGTTGTGGTCCCAGGTTCGGTTCCCTGTTCGGGAAAAGGCAGCGATTTGGTTTTTTAATTAGAAGATTCTTAGTAGCATTATCGACACAACCGAGAAGAATTTGAACCGAGCGTTCTATTTAATTTAGTTATCCCGAGTATAAATCCTGGGTCAAATCTTCAAGCGGGGCGTGTAAAAGCATCTGTCGAGCGAGGTCGTCAACGTAGCGACTACCATTTTAGGACCGTCAGCATCTGGAATGGAAGCCCGTAGCGTCTGGACTTCACTCTAGCTTCTCCCCATCCAGTGGGATGCAGTCAATTGACGAACTGAATATAAAAAAAAATACTGGCTTCTCATGCCCAGCGACATCCGGCTGCCGAAACTTAGTGGTTTGTCCAAAAATTTCTCTCAAATAAACCTTACAGGACAAGGTCAAAGTCAATAAGTAACACAACAAAACATAGATCATCCAAATCGGTCTAGCCGTTCTCAAGTTTTGAGCTTAGCAACAAAAGCAATTCATTTTTTTTATTAGGTACTTAGATTATCTCACCCCGGCGTCTGTAGACCCAAGACGGCGTGCGGTTTTAGTCAGATTTCCGCAATAAAAAAAAATAGGTACTTAGATTAAGTATCTAATGTTCGAATCTAATTATGTTCATTAAATTAATTTACGACACAAGACACGTGTCCTAATAAAAATTATAATTATGATTGATAAATGAATAAATACATACGTGATTTAGGATGAATTAATTCAAAACACGTAATGCTGCCATTGTAATAATAATGTTGTACCGCCAACGCTTATAAAGGAATGTCAAAACATTATGCAAATTTAGTTCCGCTTTATACATCAGCTATGTGGTTCTGGGTTCTTCAATTCCTGGGATGGGTAAAGTTATCATTATGATCTTAGCGTTGTTCCCAGCAGCATCCGAGGGTTTCACCTCCGAGCCCGAAGTCCGCTTACTCCTTTTACTCATTTTGATATAGCTTATTCGGCGTTTATGGGAGCGACTGCCTTTAGACATCCAACCTTTTGACCTTTGATTTGATTTGACAAATCAACCCGGGAGGACAACCTGCGCTAGGGCCTCGTCTGTCAATCAGCAGGTGTGTCAGCTTGCAGATAAGGTTGGTTTAGCCCCAAAGATTTCTAATCTCCGTATGTAGGGTGTATCCCTACTTTTCTACCCTGCAGAAATTCAATTGCACCCAAGAACTTTCTCGAATAATAAGTAGTGTTCGTGACACGCGGCTATTACAAGCTAAATTGATTATCTATATGAAATTGCGTGCCCGTTAATCTGTGGGTAATGCAATAGTCTAACTGTTGCAGTTACGCCCCGGTTGCTATATAGCTATGCTAATGAACGGAAAGGGAACGTTTATTTTGTTATTTGGTGGTTAAGCGTCAATTATAAAATGAATTCGAAGAAGCAATATAATTAGGACTCAACCGATCTAAACTCACTGCTAATATTTGATTTAGTTTGAGTAAAGGACCTAATATTGAACCCTGTGGCACCCCACCTTTGACAGTCATACATCTGGATATGTAGAACAAATCAAATGCAATAGTTAGGATTTTTTGAGTGTGAAAATTCTTACAAGTTGTTTCGAGTTCAATTCCCCACGGGGCTACAGTGAAATGGTTATATCGAAATTCAGTTGATTAAAATAAAACCGTGTTCCGCTTTGGAGATCTATAACCTAGGAAGAAACCTCTTGGACCCCGGACAAGCTTAACTACTAGTCGTAAATTACTAGAACTTGGATAGATTTGATTAGTGTATGTAAAATTCTCCTTTTTGAGTTCGGTTAAAAATAAATGTAAGGAAAGGAACTCCGAATTATCATTAGTCTTAGCTCCTCACCTTTCCCCTTAATTCTCTCATCTTTTTCCTAAGCCAACTTGTCTATAGGTGGAAAACATTTATAGGCTACAGTAAGCACTTTCAATGTGCCAGTTTGCTAACTGATTAGTACAAAAAAAGTAATTTATGCTTGATGTTTTTGTTCTTAGTTGGTGATCTTTGCTTTGGCCGCGGTAGCCCTGGCCCAGGACCGCTACCCAGCTGGCGTGCACCCCGCTGTGTGCCCGAACTACCCTTACTGCGACGCTGACGCCCTGGCCCGTTTCACTCCTGGTGGTCAACCGATCCCACAATGGGCATTCCCCGGTGCTGCTGTTCAGGCGTAAGTTTAATGAATATAATATCCATTTTTGTAGACATGGTAGACGTTGACTTCTATGTTTGCTACTAGACTGACTGTGGGGATCAAAAAACTTGACATCGCGAAAGACCGCTAACAATTTGCAACATTTTATTGCTGTCCAACGGATGATATTACCAAAAGGCTTGCTATGCGTAGATAGGTGTCAGAATTGATTAAGTCATTCATCTGGTTCCTGCAACCGGTTCCAAATTCAAAATTAATTCCCGCCTCAGCTAGGAACCGTGACACACTTTTTGTTCTAAATAGCTTATACAATACATACTTAGTAGTCAAGAATTGGTTTGGTCAAGGGTTTTTGTAGGGGAGGGAAGGAAAATTTCACTTTTCATGCTTTTGTGGATCACTGCTTTGGATGATAGCATACAGAAGTCACAATGGTCTGAATATGGATAAGATTAGCCCCAAATATGTTCAAACATTTTAAAATATTAGTAAATCAAGTTCATATACCTATTTAATTAATTTATGCGTTTACTAATGTTGTACCTACTAATTATCTTTATAATTTTCCCATAGCCCCGCGCCTGCTGCCCCTGCCCCTGCCGCCCCAAGATACCCCGCTGATGTGCCCCCCGCACTGTGCCCCAACTACCCCTACTGCTGGTAATCACCATGACCAGTTCATCGCCTTCAACAATGGACACCGACAACTTAACGAACTGACCGCTACTCATTTTTGAAACGTCCTGTAACCTTTACATGTATAGACAATACATGAAGTTATTTATGTGTGCATAGAGTTCCTCGTAACACATGTATATACACACATTAATTGTCATCTTTATAGGTGTGTAACATAATCGTTATACATGTAAAGGTTAAGGATGTTCAGTGTTGAATTTTTCCGAAATTTTTATCTACAATTATTTTAGAAAAAATCTTTAACAAAAATGTCTATTAATGTTTAATAGTGATATAAGGCAAATGTCCTCTGAATAAATTAGTAGTATTCTTCATTCATAAAACCGCCTAAAATTATTTTGGAGAAAAATACTATTAATTTTAAAAATAGATCATCATTATACTTATTTCAGTTTTTTAATATGGATTATGTTGTCAAGTTAACTTTTCTATATTTTGCCTATGCCGTTTGATATACGCTCTTTGCTCCTGTCAACACCTGGCGCCATATTTCGAATTATTAGTCGACATTTCCATTCAAACCTGTATAAGTCATTAACTGTGTTGATAACTATATATCGTTTTTGAACACTGCCATTTGTAATAATGTAAATATTAGACATTTTAATTGTATGTATCTTATGGGAATGCTTTTTGCATTCGATATTTTTTTTGTAAAAGTATGTAAATAAACAAGACTTTTTTACATAATATATCTCTGTAATTTTTTTCTTGACCATTTCACAATGAAAAGCTGTATTTGGTGTAAGGGGCTAGTTCTTTGCGGCCCTGCTGGCGTACGAGGCAAAAGAAAACATAATTATTTCGACTTTAGGTGTAATATCCGTATCAGAAACAGATATATATAAATACTGTCAAAAAAGTGAGCACAACTACCCACTATGACCACGCAGTGTTTGAGCGTCACTAGTAATTTAGTTAGTTTAATGTGCGCCATTTAGTAAGTTCATCTCAAGTGTGTTTTGCGATTTTCACAATGGACGAAAATTTCGAACATTGCATCCTTGTTAAATTTTGCGTTGTAAATGGAATTTTTTGTTTCAAAGTGCTGATAAATGTAAATATGGTTTATGGTGAACCGATTTCATTAATGTAGAACTGCCTATGTGTGGACCAGCAAATTTAAATACGAACGAAATGTTGTGGAAGATTTGCATCACTGTCAGTCAGTCATCATCGTCTTCAACTTCAGTTGAAGACGATGATGACTGACTGACAGTGAATTCATTCTACAGTCTACAACTGATTACCACGATGAAGATGCGATGTCGTGCGTTCGGAATTTCTGTCAGAAGGAGAGACAGTAGATAAAAAATATTATCTTAGGATTATAAGGCCTTTGAGAGAGCTAATTCGTCGGAAAAGGCCAGACTTGGGAGAAGAAAATGCATGAATTTTGCACCGCGATAACGCACCATCTCGCAAGCCTATAATTGTGAACGAATTTCTGGTCAAAAGCTCCACCAATCTTATCGAACAGCCAGCATATTTCTCTGATATAGCTCTTTCTGACTTTTGACAAACTACTACATACTTCAAGGCGCCCCTTTTCAGTCAATAGATGTCATTAAAAAAATCGCGGGGTGTATATCGGGGCGACTCCAATAAATACGTTTAAAAATGGTTTTGATGATTGAGTAGTTCGTTGGCGTATGAGAATTATTTCGACTTCTCTTTCGAAGGTTATACAAAAAATACATACTTTCTTGGCAGAGTAGTATACCTAAAAGACGAAGGTACCTTTTTTTCGTGCGGAAATCCCTTCGGATACCCCCCCTCCGGCCAGCGGGGGTGGTTATGTCTGGCTTGAAACGACTAAAACCGCACGCCGTCTCGGGTCTTAAGACGACGGGGTGTAAGGTTGCCCATAGAGCATATCCCTCGCACCCCGGCTGACCCTGGGCCGTCTCCGGTTTCGAGATGCCCCCCTCGAGTTTGGGAACCACGGTGTCCCCGTCTTGCCCCACCGTCCCGGCCTGCTTCTGCTGACAGGCGGCCTCGCCTGCCACCCCCAAAGAGGAAGGTACCTGACAAATTTTTGAAACTGCCTTTTAATTTTCTGTACTATTTTAGTTTCCTGAGGTGGCCATTTAGTTTCAATAAAAAGGGTCTTATTTAAATACCAGGCCACTCAGAAAGTATTGCGAAAAAAAGTTTTTATATATGAGAGACTGGTCAGTTATAATCTATTTCTAAAATATGATTATTTATGAGTAAAAATAAGTACGTTCCAATTTCAAAATTTCTCTCTGCATTTTTTGCGAGATAATTTCAATTATTGTGTCTCATTGAAAAATGGATCTGCGTCGGGAACATTTTCGCGCTATGATTTTCTACGATTTCAAGTGTCGCCTGAAACCAGACGAATCGTACGATAGACTTCAAATGGCATTCATGGATAAAGGCCCTTCCAAGGCGACCGTGTATCGTTGGTATAACGAATTCAAGCGCGGTCGACTGACTTTGGAGGATGAAGAAAGAAGTGGTCGCCCTTTGACGGCTGTTACGGAAGAAAACGTGCTAGCAGTGAAAAATTTAATCCAAGATAATAGACGAGTCACATATCAAGAGATTCAGCACATTCTTCAGATTGGATCGGGAGGCCTTCACGAGATTCTACACGTGCATCTTCGTGTGAGAAGGATAGTTTCACGCTGGGTGCCGCACAATCTCACCGATGTTCAGAAGCAGGCCCGGGTGGAATGGTGTCGTGATATGATAAACAAGTTTGAAGTAGGCGCGTCTCGGCGTGTTTATGACATCATTACAGGTGATGAGTCGTGGATTTATCAGTATGATCCAGAAACAAAACGCCAGTCGACGGTTTGGGTGTTTCAAAACGAATCAACACCTACCAAAGTGAAGCGATCTAGAAGCGGAGGGAAGATTTTGATCGCGAGTTTTTTCAATTTGTCTGGCTACTTGTTATCAATCCCTTTACGAAATCAAAGAAGCTTCAACGCTGAATGGTACACTACCAAATGCTTGGCAGAAGTTTTCTCTGTAGTGAGCTACAAGCGACCAAACACAGGGCTCCGCGGGATACTACTCCACCATGACAACGCGCCCGCACACACCGCGCTTAAAACGAGGGACTTTCTGGACAGCACTCCGGTTAAACTCCTAGGTCACCCTCCTTACAGCCCTGACCTTGCAACGTGCGACTTCTTTTTATTCCCGAAAATAAAAAATCAGCTCAAAGGGATACAATTTTCGTCGCCGGAAGATGCGCTGTCAACGTTTGAGCAGGCTGTAAACGAGGTATCTGCGGCGGATTGGTAAAAGTGTTTTGAAAACTGGTTCAAACGCATGAAACTTTGTATAGAGGCTGGTGGAGAGTACTTTGAAAAGATTTAATAAAAAAATATTTACCTATAGAACACTTTTTTTATTTTCGCAAAACTTTCTGAGTGTCCCACGTATATACAATTAATAAAACTGAGCTGTCTGTTTGTAAATTTAAAATAACATGTTTCGAATAAATGCATACGAAAGTATGTACGATACATATATCAAAAAAGTAATTTCAAAATTTTTTGTCTGTCTGTATATCTGTTTGAATTAGATAATCTCTGGGAAGACTGGGCCGATTTCGACAGGGCTTTCACAGGCAGAGATGTAATATTATAAGGCGTATCATAGACTATTTTTAAAAATAATTAGGGTTCCGCGCAAAAAATAAAGCCTATGTAATCCAAATCCCCGCGGATCTAGTCGCGGGCACAGTTGGTAAGTGATAAAAAGATCCTAGGCCTGGGAATGACAGGTGGAGATGGCCCTAGGTCAGCCGGGGTGCGAGAGAAATGTCGTATGGGCCCCTTACACTCCGGGGTCTGAAGACCCGAGACGGCGTGCGGTTTCAGTTAGTTTGAATCCGACATAACCACCCCCGCTGCCCGGGGGGGGGGGATCCGGGGTGATCTCCGGACGGAAACCAATGACTTCTATGTAGGTACTAAGTCAAGCTGTTTAGAACAAACTGTGTTAGGCTGTATAACAGAGAGTACAAAAAAGTTGCGCGATGTTGTTGGTCGGGTTGTGTCTTTCATGATACCATAGTAATTAAGTACATAATATTGATAAGTACCTACTAAATTTTTTGTTCTGTTCAGTCAGTCTAAGAGTATGAATACAAGTCATTGCTGTATACGTACATGTTAAAATAGTAAGTAAGTCGTCTGCATCTTGAGATCCTGGCGTTTGGCAAAATACGTTTCGTCAAATTTCACTTCCCAAAAAACTTATCGCATAGTTTCCTTTCCCAAAAGAATCTTTAGCAAATTTATATTTCGCATTTTGATCACTTCGTCAAATATTCATTTGGCAACTTTTTACTTGCTCAATTTTTATTAAGCCAAATATACATTATGCAAATGCTTTATTTAAAAAAAAATACATTCCAAAAGTAAGTTCGTTCAAAAAGCATGTCTCATTAGTAATTGATTATAAATAAAGTAAAATACAATAATTACATATAAGTTGCGTAGGCTAGATCGGAACTGCCAGAAAAGTGGGTTAGGTTAGGTTACAACTGTGGGCCCCCAACAGAGCGCGAGCCGAGCGAGCGTAGAGAGCGCGCCGCGGCAGCGGCCGGCGAAGCGCTGGTAATTTGTATAATAGCAATATAATTATTATAGAAGTTCTTACCTGTAAATTATTTGCCCAAGGTGAAACAAACACCCATGCAGCAGTGTATTTTTTTGCCGTGTATGTTGCCAGCCATGCCAGGGAAAAGTATGTTATACCAAACCATATTTGACTACTTAATACTTGGTAAAATGAAACTTTGCCATGTATTTATTTGTTAAACAATAAATTGCCAAAAATAGTATTGCTAACTGCAAAATTGCGAAAAGTGGTTTTGCCAAATGAAAATTTGGTAAACATACTTTGGCATGTGACACTTTGGGGAACGTTTTTTGCCAAACATCTCGCCTTTTTGTAAACCCTTCATCTCGCCTTTGGAAATATTATCACCCAATATACCATTCCAAGCTTCACAATAGGGATGATGTCATGGTCGTCTGATTCTTAACCAATACTGTCATAGGCTTTTTTAAAAAAAAATGCATTGCATTATAAGATATTACCTAACTAAACTGTTTCATTATTTATCTTTAGTTTTTAGATTCCTTATTAAATTTGTTTTATTATGCACTGAGCTTATGGAAACAACGTAACATAACATAACATAACATAAACTCACGCCTATATCCCCGAAGGGGTAGGCAGAGGTGCTATCACCCACACTGTAAAAACGTAGACTGAGATAAATGTGATATTATCTTGCACTCCATACATTTTCACTAAGCGGTACGTAGTTATGACGTCACTTCAACGCACTATATTGTTTGGAGCGTTTTTGGGCGCTCAAGATATAGAATTTTATAAATCTGATATTTTTAAAACTATTTATTTTGAGAATTTTTCACTTTATAAGCTCATTATAATATTATAAAATGTACCTACATTATTAGATAATAAAAAAGTGGTCATCATCCCTATTCCATAAATAATTAATACTTATTCATACAAAAACTTATGCACTCATTTGTCAACAACATAAGATAAATCACCACATCACACGCAACGAAAAATCATTAAAGGACAAGAATGGCTCGATTAATCTTTTATCGATATTAATACCACAGATAAAATTTTATATTATTTATGTAAGTAGTAATTATACCTCCTCATACGACCTCGGAAGTTTCTACGGGTAATAAATAGCTTCTACTTTAAAAATTGTTTAATTATATCTCGAGATCTGAAGATGTAGGTAATTCTTTTTGTAGCGCGCCTTTTTATACTGTCATCTGTATGACAGCTACAAAACTGGCAACTTGACAGCAATTATAACTGGTGCTTGTTTTATAGCATTGACTTCTATGTATAGGCACTACTAGATACGGCATCTGAAGACCTGAGACGGCGTGTGGTTTTAGTCGGTTCAAGCTCGACATAACCACCCCTGCTGGCTGGCGAGGGGGTATCCGAAAGGATTTCCGCACGAAGAAAAAAAAGGTCCTACTGGATGAGCTGTATACAACAAAAAGTGTGTCACGGTTTCTGGGTAAAGCGGGAAAGAATTTTGAATACGGAGCGGAATGCAAAAGCGAGATTTTGACCTATTGGTATGAAAGCACCAAAAAGCTGCGCATTGTTTGTAGTTCATTAATGGTCTGTCGTAATACATTTCTTGTTACGTACGGCCAGCCATTACATAGATAAATATATATCAACATGATATTATTTATTGTTTTAATAAGTACCTATCTGTCTACACCCAGATAAAATTATAATAGGAACAATACTATTTAGCATTCGAGCCTTTCTTGCCGCCATAAATATTGTATATCGTTATTTTTGGCGGGAAGTTTCAGCTGTCACAATGAATTGCCGCCATATTGGATAGATTGCACATAAACCGACAAACCAAGTCAATACTCAATACACGGCCTTGCATTGAACAAATATGTAGGCAGGTCTTCATTTAATGCTGAATGTAACCAATAAATTGCAAAATAAATAATATTATTTTCTGTGCGATTCTGTACGATTTTTCTGTGCGATTCTGTACGATTTTTCTGTACGATATAGGTATGCAAATCCAAAGCTTTCACTAAGAAGTCCGGAGTCCGAGCTCCTAACTTTTAGCCATCCGACTCCATAACTTCGAGAGGAAAGCTTGCTCCAGAATAAGTGAGGTTGGGTTGACTTCGAAGATCATGGTGGTACCCCAAACACCACGCACCCCTCCGTGACCGCAACATTCCTGGAAAGAATCTCGGAGTTTTCGCTTCATGTATTAGACAAGTACCTGGATGCAAAATGTTGGTACATTCTTCTATATATACTGCTACAAAAAATTTCTCATCGCAATGGCGATCAACTAACGTGCCACTTATTGTAGTTGTCAACAGATGACACTACAAAAAAACTGGCGCTTTGCCTATGCAGAAAGGCGCCAAAATTCATTATCTCATTTATCTAGTATCCAAGTCCCTTAACCGTTGCCCAATCCCGCATCACCTGCGAACCGCGACATATTTTTTTTTCTAAACAGTTATAGTACCTAATAAGTAAACATAGAAGTCATTCATCATCATCTTAGCGTTGTTCCCGGTTGCAAAGCCTTCGCCTCTGAGTCTCGCCTCGCTTAGTCCTTTTGGATTGACTTATATTTATTTATTTATTTATTGAACTTTATGCACAAGTACATAGGCGGACTTAATGCCACAGGCATTCTCTACCAGTCAACCAAAGGTGGTGAAGAGAGAAACTTAGTAGGTGCATTATTGAGAGCAACTATTATTGATTAAATACAACTACAAATATAATACTGTATAGTAATATCATACCTACACTACAGTAGTATGTATCAGTATCTATTCATATTGATAAATAATACATATAAATAAATATACATACATATAATAATACACAATATATAACAAATCGTAAATTCGATAAACATAAATTAAAGTATGAGGAATTTGAAATTATTGCCGTGATGGTTCTGCCACTTTGTCGAAAAGTAATTAGCGAACTTTAACCTTGAACACATGACTGCTGGTGGCCTTCCTGATTTCAAGAGGTAGCGCGTTCCAAAGGAATATAATTTCCAATACAATCTGTACATTGTATTGGAAATTATATGGCTTTTATGAGAGCGACTGCCGTCAGACCTCCGAATCCTGAGCGAAAAAACTGCGCCAGAGCCTCGTCCGTCAATCAACAAGTGTACTCGCTTACAGGTGAGGTTGTTCTGGGCCTACGAGATGTTGAACTTGATTCACTTTTGCTTAAAGTTTTCAGTTAAAATGTCACGTATCAATTGAACGCAAAAATCTGGTCGGTGGCTTCCTGCTACATTAACTTTTTTTGCATTGTTATTATGTTGCGGGTCGACAAATGATTAAGATATATTTTCTTTAAAATGCAATAACGGGTGGTCGGTGGAGAAATGTGAATTATTTATAGGTACCTGACCTTCTTTGTATAATAAATCTTGATATGTTTGGTGTACCTGACTTATGGTATAATTACTTTATGAGTTTAATGGTTGTCTCGTGAAATTTGTAACGACAGAAGCAGATGGCTGGATGTTGACCATGCCTACTCCAGAGATCCTTATCCAGAAAGTCGTGGGCCAAGAATTGGTCCTTGTGGTGTTTTTGGGGCTTACGACGACCTTCGGGGATAAACCAACCTCACCTGCAAGTCGGTATACTTAATGATTGACGGGCGAGGCTCTGGCGCAGGTTTTCTTCTCGGAATTGGAAGGTCAGACGGCAGTGTTGCTCTCCTAAAAGTCAAATCAAAAGGCGGAGGAGTACGCGGACACCTAAGGTGTTGATGATGACGAAGGAATTACCGAAAGAATAAAAAGTCTTACTTTTATAATCTTTTAATATCCTATAACTTCACTGCAATATAAAGGATACGGTAGGTACCCTCCCATCAGGCATCAGAACAGGATGGACCCTGTTGCTTTTGTCCTTCCCCCTCTCTTTGGCACTCTTAACTTTACTTTCTAATAATTGTATGCTGTACTGCTCTTGCACCAGTTTCTTGAACGTTGACAAGATGGCGACCGAGGAATACACTCCTTCTGTCAAATTGTCCATTTTGACAGCGATTTTGGCGCAATTTTCGGATGTCATCTATGAAATAGTAATTAATAGTTATTCATTTAAGGGTTTTTTCAAATTATGGAACGACCTCCCTGGCATGATTTGTGTAAAGTACGGAGCAGTATGGGATTTACCAGGGGTGTCCAGAACCAACACTTAAGGGGCCCATCAACCTCATCTGGTAGTCGGTGCTTTTCATCTCAGGGTTGTGAGATCAGACAGCAGTCGCTCTCGTAAAAGCCAACAAAATAATTAAACGGACCCTGAGCTCCAGAGTCCTGGAAATTGCTAGGAGGATGATGGGTATGGGCTTTACCAAATTTCACGTGCAAACCAGTACTCCTGCTGATGGACGGACGAGGCTCTGACGCAGGTTTTTCTCTGGGGGTTAGATGAAGAATACTTACTTACCTACTTACATTACACTCATACATTGACGCGTTTTTCTCAATGGGGTAGGCAGAGACCATATGTTACCACCTGCTACGATCCTGGCATACCATTTTTTTTTTTTTTTTTTATCGTGCGGAAATCCCTTCGGATACCCCCCCCGCGTGCCAGCGGGGGCGGTTATGTCGGGCTTGAACCGACTAAAACCGCACGCCGTTTCGGGTCTACAGACGCCGGGGTGTAAGGTTGCCCATAGAGCATATCCCTCGCACCCCGACTGACCCTGGGCTATCTTCGTTTTCGAGATGGCCCCCTCGGGTTTGGGAACCAAGGTGTCCCCGTCTTGCCCCGGTTTGGGGGAGGGGCCCTAGTCGCCCCACCGTCCCGGCCTGCTTCTGCTGGGGTGACAGGCGGCCTCACCCGCCACCCCCAGGCCTGCGCTCATGAAGGACGGAGGTCGTTAAGTGACCTCCGGCGCCTGAGTCGCCTGCGACGCGCGGCGAGCATGTTGTGGGCTCGGCGGGCCGGGAGAGTTCTAAATCTCTCCCGGGCGCGCTCCGCAATCTCCTTCGCGAGCATTACATGCTCGTAGAAGGAGGTGGCGGCGGCCCACGCGCTCGCGCTCCGTACCATTGCCGCAATCATGCTGCCGAGCGAGAGGACTCCCACCCCGATGGCTGCCACGAGGTCACGCCTCGGCGCATCCCACGCCGGGCAGTCCGCCGGCGTGTGCAGCCCTGAGTCCTCGCTCGCGTCACAGTGATGACACTCAGGCGTTGGCTCCTAAAAACACCCCTTCCCGGATATCACCTGCGTCAAGCGGTACGAGAGGCTTCCGTGTTGCCTCTCTAGCCAATCCTCCATGATGGGCCTTACCGCCGCTATTGCAGCGTGCTCTGCGCTTGGTCGATCAAGTCGTTCCTTCCACTCCACCACGATGGCCTGGCGGAGCTGGGACTGCACGGCACCTGGGACTGCTCGGCGATCCTGGCATACCAGCTATACACCTTTCGCTTTCAGAATTGCTCTCGTACATTCTCACCAAGATTTACCTACTAAGGTACAATCAACGATAAAACTTATAAATAAATAAATATTGTACGACATTCTACACAGTGCTTTCTAGACCCAAAATAAGTATAGGTTAACTAGCTTGTGTTATGGCCTTCCAGAATGCGGATAAACATACTTGTATACTTTTTTTTTGTAAATACATACATATTATACATACAAACACCCAGACCAATGCAAATAGACATATTCATGCATACAAATATTTGTACTGAGCGGGAATCGAACCCGCGCCCCCTGTCGTAGCAGTCGAATGCACTATCGCTACGCCACAGCGGCCGTCACTTAAATTTAATTAAGATTAGCACTTAAATATTTACAGACCGTTTTTACGTAGGACAGTAATCAATAGTTATTATACAAGTAGTGTTATAATCCCCAGAGGACAAAGTCGATATATTTAACGTATTGTTTAATATTTTATGAAAGGTAAGACGATCAATAAATGAGAATTTGTTTACTACTTTTGTCGTTGACTGTACATTAGAGTGCAAAAAATGCCCTCCGGATCATCTGACCACCATGAACTTGCCACCGGTTGTCAATCACCTTCAATATCATCGGCCTTAATTTTTGCAATTCCCTATTGTATTCTGCAATTTCCGGCTGGATGTGCCTGGACGTCAACCAACCGTAGTTGTTGGTCTCATGAAAGCATTCTTTTATCAACATTTCTGTCTGCAAAAAAATATATGACATTTAGGTTAATATCAAATTATTTGTGATGTGATTTCTGATGTGGGCACAATAATAAACATAACAAATTATTATGCAAATAACATACATACACACATACATATAGTCACGCCTTTTTCCCATAGGGGTAGGCAAATATCCCTACTATTATAAATGCGAATGTAAGTTTGTTTGTTACGCTTTCACGCAAAAACCACTGAACCGATTTTGCTGAAATTTGGTACAGGGGTAGATTAGACCTTGGGAAAGGACATAGGCTATGTTTTGTCGCGATAACCGACATCTACGCGGGCGGAGCCGCGGGCAAAAGCTAGTATATTATACTCGTATATGCAAATAAATGAATCTTGAATCTTTTCTTACAGAATACCAATAACTTCTATGACTAGGAAAGCTGTTCTGAATAAAATTTTGTTACGATTCGTGGGTTAGATAGTAATGAATTCAGAATTTGGAACAGGAAACAGAGATATGTGATAAATAAATAAATAAATAAATATTCTACGACACAGCGCATTCTAGACCCAAAGTAAGCATAGTTTAACTAACTTGTGTTATGGGTTCCAGACTGCGGATAAACATACTTAAATACTTTTTTTTTTGTAAATACATACATATTATACATAGAAACACCCAGACCAATGCAAATAGACATATTCATGCATACAAATATTTGCACTGAGCGGGAATCGAACCCGCGCCCCCTGACGTAGCAGTCGAATGCACTACCGCTACGCCACAGAGGCCGTTATAAATGAGTTAATGAATTTTGAGACCTATCAGTATAGTCGTAGCGCGCCTTTTGTTTTGTAATATCATCTATGTGACAAACAACAAAAGCGGCGCCATTGTTGCATTTGTTGCTGATCAAAAAAAAAAAAAAAAAAAAAAAAAAAAAAAAAAAAAAAAAAAAAAAAAAAAAAAAAGGTAGTGGTCTTAAATCGATATCAATTTGCCGAAACGGCCAGCCTAGTAGTATATATGGAAATTATGGGCCTCGGGGTCCAAGGCGAATGCCTTGAATACCTAATCAGGATCTGCGCTGAGAGGATGAACATATACCTATGGATGTTAGATGTTTGTTACTCTTTCATGCAAAAACGGCTGAACGGACCTAGATGAAAATTGGCACAGGGGTAGATTATAGTCAGGAATAATACATAGGCTACTTTTTACCCCAGGTATAGGTTCCTATGGGGTGTGTGTTGGGTAACCTCCTCGAGTGACGCTCCGATTCCGATCCCGCTGCAGTCCGGGGGGAACGGAATCGGAGCGGCCGGTACACCCTGGGCGGCGGTCAATGGCTTCCCCTTCACCCCTTCATAGGGTTGGCATTGATCGTCGGCCAATACCCAACGTGGCGGGAACACATCGCTCTCCGTACTCCTCTGCTTTCAGAGGAGACAGGATGAGCGATGCTGTTAGTGGTGAGATGGCCCAGGGTCAGCCGGGGTGCGAGGGATATGCTCTATGGGTAACCTTACACCCCGGCGTCTGAAGACCCGAGACGGCGTGCGGTTTTCGTCGGTGCAAGCCCGACATAACCGCCCCCGCTGGCCGGCGGGGGGGTATCCGAAGGGATTTCCGCACGATAAAAAAAAAAAAAGTATAGGTTCCTATGGGAAGCGGGAACGGGATCAGAATTTCACGCGGGTGGAGCCGCGGGCATCAGCTAGTTGGCAATATTTCAGAAAATAAATCCTATTCTTTAAAGAACAACAAGACATATCCCCGTTTTAAAAACAGAAAACCTAATAAATACTCCTGAATCACAATTACAACAACAAAGAGTTAGTAGCTTAGTGGTTTTAAGGAGTCGGCCTTGCGAACGAGAGGTCCTGGGTTCGAATCCTGGCCATTACACTACCGATGTGAACCCACTCCTAACACAAGCGATTTAAGTTTAGTCACTAATAGTCAGAATATTATGTAAAAACAATTAAAATAGGTACTTCAATATTAGTTTATTATATTAAGTATATTATTTACCGACGTTAATTATAATTTTAGTCAATTAAATACCTTGCGTACAAAAAAAATAAGTTTATAAAGAAATAAATAAAATAAGTTTATAAAATATCGAGTAAAAATAAAATAGCAATGTTTAAAATCGATTCCAACGTCTTCAGAAATAAAGTAAATTTTTGTTTGAAATCTAATAGATTACGCACTAGGACATAAACTACATATTTGATGAAAAATTGAGCTGTCATAACTAAAATAAATGGTTGGTTGGTAATAACTTCGATTGCTAGTAAATCTACTCTTTGAAAAAAAAAAACTTACATATTGTAGTAAATCAGATGGCGAAAAACAATTTTCCGAGGCCACCATTGTGGTTTATTTTTCTGATAGCAACACGTCAACCTAATAAAGAACTAAACCGTGAAATAACATAGTAGGAAAAATTAATTTGTTGGCGACACATTTCCTCATATTAATAAGTGCCCATATCAATATTGATGATACAGATAACCTCAATAAAGTTTTAATTAAATTAATGTGTCAAGCGCGAGTCGGCCGTATTGTTGCCTGGCTCTTTTCCTAAAAGTTATTACTGTACTTTACCCAAAGTATCCGTGGAACACTTAGGTAGGTGATCTACTAGGTGTTCCACCGGTAACTACCTCTACCTCTACGTATTACTTATTAATTGACTTGTGGAGCAGGCTTTGAATTCCGATTAAATAATACAATTTAGCCCTGGTATGGTCTAAGGCTGCTGGATAAATTATCTTGATAAAATGAAAATAACACTACGGCACCATTTTTTTTTCTGCATTTGTTATGGCTGAACTGGAGGAATGGTCGCCTGTATCTTCTAGATTCATGATAGTTTAAATACAAACAGAAAAGCTTGAAAAACGAACAGATTTTTTTTGAATTGTTAACAATATTTGGAAGACCCTATTTCAAATACTTCGTATAAAGGATGATTCACGCTACACTGTGTCGCGACCAGGATGGGCCCCGGCTGGGGTGCGGTCAAACATTTACAGGAGTTTAGGGTAACGCTCCCTAAAACCAAGACCGGCAATAGTACTGAAGATAAAAAAAAATCTGCGATTTTTTTTCCGATCACTTGAATTCTTAGTATGTTTTATTAGCATTATTCACGCTCCATCGTGTTAGTAAAGACAGTAATTTTATTAAAGATATTCATCACTTTACCTAAATAAATGAATGCCGTAATAAATGCCGGTTTCATTTAGCAGTAATAACACGAGACCGTAATCTTAGCAATCCATGGATTCTCCGTGCGGGTGCCGGGTCCATCGCGTTGCTGAGTTGGGAACTCGGGACAGTGCCTGGGACTTGCGACCCAAGTGTAGGTTTAGAAGGGGCCCCTTTTGTTGATGTACATCAACACTCACCTTCACTACCCAAGTTCCCCTCCCTGCCTAACCAAATTTGATACGAACCTACTAGTGCCGCTTTAGACATTCGTCCTAGTAATGAGCTTATTGTAGCTCTCGATAGGCCTAGATCTTTAAGTAGGTTATAGAGAGATTTTGCTGGTATACCTCTCGCTCCCACTTCCACTGCATACAAATTAACCACGTAACCGTTTTTGATTAATTCGTTTGTGAGATCATAGTATTTATTTTTCTTTATTGTGTGGTCCTTCGGTATATTTGTTTCCCACGGTACAGTAAGTTCCACAAGAACCACATGTTTTAATCTCTTAGAATATAGGAATATGTCAGGTCTAGATGACGAAACCCCAACATCCTCCGGAATTTTGTAGTGCTTTTCATACGTGTCGATTATATAATATATATATATAAAAAAAAAGATCGAAAAGAAAATCGCCCGAATTTTGTACTTTTGCAAAAGTGCAAATTGCGAAAGTTAAAAAAATATCGTCATAAACGATTTTTTTTTAACTTTTTTATATTTGTATTATGCCATCTTATAGATTAAGCGATGAAGATTTCTATATCAGTTAAAAGTTGTATATCTTAAAACTTGACAAAATAATCGTCTGGATACAATTAACGTTTCCACTCTGTATATTGCAAGTGAACGGAGAAAGCCGATTTTTGGATATCCTGTAGAGGGGACTCAAAATAGAAGGGATTCCTTATGATATGATCTTTCGCTTCCATCTTGAAAAAGAATCCTTTTTCAAGATGGAAGCGAATTTGTTTTTTGAAGTGAATATTTCTATACGCACGTTGAGAAATTTTCACTTTAAAAAAACAAATTTAAAAGAAATCATGGCACTTTCCATATAACAACGCTTTCTTTGTTGTAGATGATCAACTATTTTGTTTCGACCTTGATGAAGTTTCGAACTGATTCATAATGAAAAACATAGATGGCATTGTGTTTTTACTTCTGTCGGCACTCCCGGAGTGCCACTGTTTCTTTTTTCTTGACAACTCGGTCCTCCCTCCCGATACGAAAATGTATTCATATCATAGTTTTTTTTGCACTACAATTTAGGTCTTATGACATAGGGACACGTAAAAAAGCAATAAATAAATTACATGAGCACAATTTTCGTAACGCGGCGTAACATCGGGAAAATTCTAGATGAGGGCGGAAGTTCATCGTAGACAATTTTGCTCGACAATTTGAAGTTGAGCTTTTAAGAGTGCCTTAAGCTTTATACACATCTAGTCCCGGTGTCCCTCCACCATTTGTCCCGGACATATTTGTGGCGAAAACTGCGAAAAAAGTTGCGAAATCCCCCAGTGGGGGACAACGCTACTGAACTCTTCCCAGAGACCTCCAGTATGGCCCAACGGGAAGATTTCAGTAGCATTGTCACCCACTTGGGTGATACATAATTATACGACATATGCAAAAATCTGATTTCTCGGTTCACTAGCACTGTCAAGGCCTAGCGTCTTAAGTACCATCCAGCGGAGTGCAGTCAATTGACGGACTGTATTAAAAAAAAGCGGCCAAGAGCGAGTCTGACTCGCCCATTAAGGGTTCCGTAGCAGTAAGTAACATAATAATGTTTTTTTTTTAAATTTTATATTTGAGTTGATTGATTTTGAAGCGTCGGTAGCTTAGTGGTTAAGGAGTCAACCTTACGATCGAGAGGTCCTGGGTTCGAATCCTGGCCATTACACTACCGACGTGAACCCACTCCTAACACAAGCAATTTAGCTTAGCTGGCGGGGTTAGAGGGGATATTAGTAATTTCAGTTACTAATAGTCTTTAAAAAAAAATGAAAGGAAAATTGCGGTTTACGATTTATGACGTATTAAAAAAAACTACTTACTAGATCTCGTTCAAGCTAATTTTCGTTGGAAGTTTACATGATAATGTACATCATATATTATTTTTAGTTTTATCGTTCTCTTATTTTAGAAGTTAGGGGGGGGGGGGATGGACACATTCTACCACTTTGGAAGTGGATCTCACGCAAAATATTCAGTTAGGAAAAAATGATATTAGAAATCTGAATATCATTTTTGAAGACCTATCCATAGATACCACACACACGTATGAAAAAAAAATTTAGACTTTCAGTTCTAAAATCTTATTGCGGTTCACAGAATACATCTACTTACCAAGTTTCAACAGCATAGTTCTTATACTTTCGGAAAAAAGTGGCTGTGACATACGGACGGACAGACAGACAGACATCATGAATCTATAATCGGGTTCCGTTTGCTTTGCCATTTGGCAACGGAACCCTAAAAATACATAACAGTTGGCGGAATGTCGGTGTTTGGATATATATAATTTAATACACCATACGAGTATGTGTTATCTATCTCTTGAAACAATATTGAAAACTATATCTATGAAATATTGTTATTCTAGTGAAAATATACTAGTTATTGATATAGAGGATTTAATATTATTTATTCTGGAATGACTTCCAGAACTTTAACAGCTGGTGAGACGAGAATGGGTTTACAACAAAAACTAGTCGTATGAGATCGAGATCATCGAGATCTTTGGGGCACAACCCCACCTTCTCGGCAAGCAGGCACACGTGCTGATTGAGGAATTAGTCACTGGTGCAGGATTTACTCTCGGGATTAGGGGGCCAGACGACAGTCCCTCCCTTAACAGCCAAATAAGCCAAACAATATTGACGACCTCTGTGGCGTAGCGGTAGTGCATTCGACTCCCGCTCAGAGCAAATATTTGTATGCATGAATATGTATATTTGCATTGGTCTGGGTGTTTCAATGTATAATATGTATGTATTTACAAAAAACGGTATATAAGTATGTTTATCCGCATTGTGGAACCCATAACACAAGCTAGTTAAACTATGCTTACTTTGGGTCTAGATAGCGCTGTGTAGAATGTCGTAGAATATTTATTTATTTATTTATTAAATGTAGGAAAGGGGACCCCGTAGTGTGACGTGAAGGCCTCGCGTGCAAATGGCGAGCAACTATTATTTTTACATTCTACACAACGCTATCTAGACCCAGAGTAAGCATGAAACAAATTTGTCACAAAATTCGGCCGGGTAGGTACCACCGTGCACGATTGCGAAAAACCCTCCATAGTAATCCAATTTCGCGGTTTGATTGCGTTCAGGGGTCAGCAAGTGCATAGCCGGGCAGAGGGATTGTGGTCGCAGCACTAGTGGGACCGGTGGGTGTCAAGCGGTGCTGCGACGACAATCCTCTTCTGATGAGGCCGTCAAGCTGAGAGCCACCATTGTTAACATGATACGTGTATGTAATGGTGACCCTCTTTCCTGTAACTTTACCTTCAGCTTACCATCAGGCGAGGTGAAGTCAAACTGACGTGTCCTAAATATAAAAATTTTTTTTTTAAGAATTTTGTATGCCACCTAGACACGTCCCAGATATTCGAAATTCTCCGATATATTATATACGTAGTAATGGGACGTGTCTAGGTAGTGAGCTACCTAGACACGATGATACCTTGATGGGCTTTGATTCAGCTGGTCAGAGCGTTCCCCCTGTAAGGGACTGGTCGCGGGTTCAAGCCCCGTCCTAGATGTTCTCTTTTTCCGATCTAAATCTATAAGAAAAAAAAATAGCTCAACTAGCTTGTGTTATGGATTCAAGCATGCGAGAATGTCAATGAATGCAAGATAATAAATCAGACATAAGAAAAGTTTATAGGTACTATTATAAAATTCTAAATTAGTTATGTCTGTACATTGGAGATATTTAAAAAAATCCTTGGGTTATGTTAAATGAACGATTCTGAAAACAAAAACATTTTTTTGTAATTCTTGTTTTTTGGTCGCGATGGACGGAATAACTCCTGAACGGAATATGATGCGGTTTTTTCTATTAGAAAGGTCTTGGTCAGACTTAAAATATGCTTATTTGCAATTGGTTTAAAAGAACCGGAGATACGATCAATGAACGATAACCAAACGAAAACGGACTTCGCGCGGGTGAAGCCGCGGGCATTAGCTAGTCTTTTTTAGTCCATGATAAAAGCACCCAGACCATGACCAAAATGTATTGAATATATATGTAGTAGTATATTGATGTAGTATATTATGCATACAAGTACACTTACATTGAGCGGGAATCTGTGACCTTTGACTTAGCAGTCGTGCGCTCAACTGCAGCGCGACAGAGGTTGTCCAATCAAGTCGTAAAACAACAGCTATAAAAGTAGAACCAAAACCTATCAACCTACAAATGTTTATTTCTTTTAGACTTTGGTAACTGTCGTCACAAGTTGTCAAAAATTGCACACATGTCACACGAAGTAACACCGTCAAAAATGCCACATTTCAATTACAAAAAATGCTAAATTTCAAGTACAAAAAATGGAAGCATCCGGGGAAGGCGTCAAGTGTAACTTAGAAGATGATAATTTCATAGGAATAGAGAATATTGTGGAGAATGTTATCCACAGACTAAGAATTTGTATCCGTGTAATTTGCTGTATGCCTTTTGACCGCATCATACCTTCTGAGATATTCCAGAAGAAATCTAATAACTTGTGTCCAGTAAAACAGGAAATATCCCAAACACGCACAGCAAAAGAGATACGATTTGAAATGGTTCCAAAATCACGGACTAATTTAAAAGAAAAAAATAGGAATGAAAGCTCAGTATACAAAGTACCATCGAAATCCCAAATCAAATTGAAAGAAAATGGTGATAAGGACTCTGAGAGGAGTATAACATTGCCGAAATGTCGATCTATTTTAAAAGATAAAGGTAGATGCGAGACTGAAGAACAGAAAACTGATATTACATTAGATGATTTAGCAGAGAAAAAACTACAGTTTGAAAGCTCAGAGAAGAAATTACAGAGCAAAAAGGCAAGGTGTCGACTATTCAACAGTCAAAGTAAGAGATTGAAAAAGATAGGAACAGAAATGAATGATTTAGTAAGTTCGAGACGGAAAAAGAAATCCAGTACATCAGTTAAAAGTTCGGAAAACGATTCAAAATGTAAGAAAAAACCAAAGGTCTATCAGAAAAAGGGTAAGAAACTTAAAAGGAAGGAAGAATCTGTGCTTTTGAAGTTTGTATGTTCAGATAGTATCGATGGTCAATGGCATGGTCCAGCTACTACAAGTCCCGGCGAAGAGTCGGGTGGCGATGCCCCCGCGAAACATTATGGTATTCCTCCTAGAGTCTTAAACTCCAAAAAAAAAAAGTAAGATTAAAGCGTTTTTGAAAAGTTGTCTAATGTATTTTTTTATCGTGTAGGTATGTGTATAGTCGGTCTGCCCAGCGTGGGAGGCGCCGAGGCGTGACCTAGTGGCAGCCATCGGAGTGGGAGTCCTCTCGCTCGGCAGCATGATTGCGGCAATGGTGCGGAGCGCGAGCGCATGGGCCGCCGTCACCTCCTTCTGCGAGCATGTAATGCTCGCGAAGGAGATAGCGGAGCGCGCCCGGGAGAGATTTAGAACTCTCCCGGCCCGCCGAGCCCGCAACATGCTCGCCGCGCGTCGCAGGCGACTCAGGCGTCGGAGGTCGCTTAACGACCTCCGTCCTCCATGGGCGCAGGCCTGGGAGTGAGAGGTGAGGCCACCTGTCACCCCAGCAGAAGCAGGCCGGGAAGGTGGGGTGACTAGCGCCCCTCCCCCAAACCGGGGCAAGACGGGGACACCGTGGTTCCCAAATCCGAGGGGGCCATCTCGCAACTGGAGATGGCCCAGGGCCAGTCGGGGTGCGAGGGATATGCTCTATGGGCAACCTTACACCGCGGCGTCTGTAGACCTGAGACGGCGTGCGGTTTTAGTCGGTTCAAGCCCGACATAACCGCCCCCGCTGACCGCCGGCGGGTATCCGAAGGAATTTCCGCACCAAAAACAAAAATAAAAAGGTATGTGTATAGTTTATATGTAAGGGTGTATGCCGTGTATGGGTTCCTTTTAACATGTTAGGGGCCCAAAACAGCCTCATCGACTGTACACCCACCGATTGTCGGGAGTGATTCTGGCGGCAGTCATCACTATCCTAGCGGTAGTCCCGGTGCCATCCTTCTTTCACTTCAGGCGTCCGAAGTGAAAGACTTTCAGGCTTTCCCTTCGGAGGCTTTTGTTCCTCCATCCTCCACTTTGCACGGCGTCATGGTAATGAGGCCATTGGTATTTTGGTATATTTGGCCCCTTCTAGCGGGGCTGGGCGGAAGCGCCATGGCCACGGTTGACGCAAAATATGGCCACACCAGCGAAAGCGACTCTCCTGCATTTTATCCGCGATGACAAGGACATTAAAGCTGCCGCAAAAGCGGGTGTTCCTCGCGGGACACACACCATGTTCGTCTCCCTGACACGCAGCTCCTGCTTGTATTGAACTCGCAACGGCCACGCTTCGCAGCCATGTTAAAGGACAGGTCTAAGGATAGTTGAATAGAACTACCCTTTCAACCTAACCGGCAGTTTGACGTCACAAATGACAACATTCACCTCACGCCATTTGGACCACGCGGTGGCTATGCGTACTTTGACGTCGCAGTCGATGTAACGTTTTGCGTGAAGTACATATCCCAAGTACTTACAACTATGGAGGCTGCACTGGGAAATATCTGGTGTTGCTTTGCACCGCAATGAGCTAAGTTATAGATGAGCTTCCACCTCTCAGACCATTCCAACTTATCATAGAGAGATTGTAAGTGGTCGCGTCAGGCTACAGCTCTCTTCGTGGCGCGCTTTAAAGTTCTGTACTAATCGCGATCTTCACGAGATTTGCTCGCTTGCAACTTTTTAACTTTTTGTTTTCTTCACCCTAGTCTCCCTCTAGACTGTGTCGTACCAACTCCAAATATATGTCACCCTTAGATTTGCCAAGAACCACCTTTGCCACTCTAAGAATAGCTGTTTGAATCTTGTCCCAGCATTCCTGAACAAATTCGTTTTTTCAGGCACCAAACCGAACGACAACGACAATTTAAAACGCGAGGATTTTGAAATTGCTTTAAATTTCGTGTGCGCGTTTTTTTTTCTCGGTCGTCTCTGGGCCTCTCTAGACGGGAAGTCCTAAGCAATTGCCTAAATAGCTTATATGCTAATCCAGGACTACTGAGACGTGATTTCATCAAGGAGCCACCACTTGAATCGGCGTTGGCAATGCTCGACGTGCTTGTCTTTAAGCTTCACACAGAGGTCCATGACAAGGAGACGATGTTGCTATGTGAGGCTCTCCGACTCTCTCCCGAGTAGACAAAAATTGTCGGTATTCGCACAGCTTACATAATATTATTCTAAAAGTAATCGGTAGCTGAGTGGTAGAAGAGTCGGCCTTACGAACCACAGGTCCCAGGTTCGAATTCTGGCCATTACACTACCGACGTGAACTCGTTCCTAACGCAATCAATTTATATCAGCTGGAGGGATTAGGAGAAATATTAGTAATTTCTGTTACTAATATTCTTCATTAAAAAAGGCATATTAACTAGTTGTTAGGCTCATTTGAATAAATAAAAATCAATCATTTTATAAGACAGTTTATTGCAAAAAACTTTAAAATCCATAGCCTGAGTGGAAATTAAAATAAGTTATAATTTTAAAATTTTAAAATAGCCTACCTTATCATGTTGAATAAATAAGGTACTTAAGTATCACAGCGCATAGTACATTTTAAAAATGTATACAAAATAAATATTCTGCCTTTGATTTAGTACGTCACATCGTCGGGAAAAAAACAGAGTCCGGCTTAGATCGGCTTGTTTCGGTTTTCTAGAGCGGTCTCTTTATCGTACTTCGGACTGACAGTTCGATACCTTTATATATACTATTTTTTTTTTCTCGTGACCACTTAAAACTGTTAGTGTTTGTAGAATATAAAACTAGGTCCGCAAGGCAGTAGCTCCTTGCAATGTAGAGCTGAGAGTGCCAATATCTGAGTGATTTGGAAAGGAGCATAGAATATCGTAATTTTTGAGAAATCAGCTTTAGAATTTTTTGTTCGGTTATTATTCCTCCGTGTCTTATCCGATTTTCAATTTTCTTTTTTTAATCGGTATTTATGGTTATAGGCTACGTTTCGGCGACAAAACTTAGATTTTACTAATTGTGGTTTTTGAGAAATCAGCTTTTGAAGTTTTTGTTTGGTGAATAATCCTTCGTGGTACTTCATAATTCAAATTTGTATAGCTTATGTCCGACACATCACTATCATCTATGATTATGCTAAAAATCATTAAAATCGGTCGAAGGGTCTAAGCGCTAGAGGGACACAAACGAAATATATCGAGTGGAGTGAAAGGAGCTTTCGCTCGACTTCGTCTCACTCTCAGCTCAATTACAGCTTCGGTTAACTACTCTAAAAACAAATCAAGACATCCGCTTTGCGATAGAGAGAGCGCTCTACAAAACCGAAGCAAGTCGTTCTAAAGTGGCCTCTCATTTTTCATCCCGACGACGGACTGTTCATACATTTGATAATCTATTTCTTTTATGAAGTCGATGAAAGATACGGTAAGACAACTAATCATGGTATGGACAGGACAGCTTACTTATAAGGCTACTTAATAATGAAATTGTAATAATATTTGGTAAAAAATCATAACTCACCCGTTTGAAAGGTGAGTTGTGATGATTGTGAAAGGTGAGTAGTTAATCTTATTTTAATAAGGAATGCTAATAACCTGGGTCCCGCGTTATTAGTATTAGTAATAATTCTTCAATTAGGCTAAACGCTTGTATTAAGACTACTCCTAGGTTTCATATCATTAATAAGATAATTATTAGGTGATGTGAGTGGAAGGTGAGTTGGGTTGAATGAATGGAGGGTAAATAAGGTTTAGTGAGTGAGGGGTGAGTGCGTAAACGTAATATTTACCACAGCCTGTATTAACATCTACAATATAGGTAACAGATATCACAAAATGGTTACTGTATATACCTAATGAGTAATTAAAATAGAAAACAATAGCTTACAAAGACTTTTAAAACAGTTGCCACGTAACAATTCCTGTAATCTGATTTCGAAAAGTATATATTAATTAATCGAATATATAAACATATTCAATTAATAAAAAACTTAAAAGTTGTTGAATAATTTACTTAGTTTTAAGTTTAATAGTCTTATGCTTAGTTGTTTTTTGGTTAGGTGTGTCAAAAGGCCACATGGCTAACGCAGGTACGATTCTTAATAATAACATTGGTTTTAAAGCCGATGCAACAAAATGCGTCGCGTAAAATATAAATTGGTTGGTTTTACAGATATGGTCGAGAGTGTATTTAAAGCCGTATACCGTGAGAGCGGTTGCGACGGCCGATATGATTAGAGACCGATTTTTTGTGTAGTGGCGGTATCTGAAACAATAGAGAAAGATTAATGAAATTTTGAAGAAATTGGTATGCTAGGCTTTTCTTTCAAGATTCAAGATTCATTTATTTGCATAAACACGGGTTACATGGCTGTTGTTACAATATAATTGTCGTTTGTTACAGTGCCAACATGTTTTGCCCAGACAGGCGTACAAACATTATTGATAGCTGAAAAATGATTTTAAATAAATTATAAGTTATGTTATATAGTAAATCACAAAAACATTAAACATAGTCAACAGCATAAATAAGAAATTTAATAGTTCATGTCAATATTTAAAAAATGTCAATACAAAAATGACAAGTTCTCAAAAATAAATTGTACATTAAATCATAAAGTAAAAAGCATCCAAGAATATCATGCATAACAATGTTTTAAAAATTATCATTAAGGAAATCCATTATGTCGTAGTAACACTTACGACAAAGTATGTCCTTCAAGGTCTTTTTAAAGGGGTTCATGGGTAAATTCTTAATGGTTCTAGGTAATTTGTTATAAATCTTAGGGGCTAGGCAGAAGATGCTCTTGTTCATGAGCGTCGTTTTAGCACTTTGTATTCTCAGTCTACTGCTATATCCCTTTGACTGCGTGTAGAACCATCAGCGAATCGGAGAAACAGCTCTGGATTAGATTTCCCAAATATGGCAGTTTAATTATGATTAGGTTTATTAAGGATATTATACGTCACAAAATATTCTATGCATCTATCTGTCTTTTTAAGGTTAAAAATAGACCTAGTACAGCGTTTTTGAGCTTTAAATATAATTTCCTTGTCGGTGGAATTGCCCCAGAAAATTATGCCATAACGCAGGACGGATGCTATCAATCCGTGGTAGTCGGTAAGTAGGCAATCTGTATAAGTGATTGGGGAGAGCTTAAACAATGCATATGCCAAACTGCTAATCTTTTTACAAATCTCCTCAATTTGAGCCTTCCAATTTAGCTTCCTGTTAATGATTACGCCAAGAAACATTGCCGCAGCTACAACCGATATTTGCTGACCATTTCTGCTTATGACCATATTTTGAGAATGTGGTTGGCGTTGGCTGAAATGCATTATTTCTCTCTTATTTAAATGATTTTTTAAGTTTTTAATGTCGAGCCAGGATATAACAGAAGTCAAGGTTTGATTTATGTCAGATTCATATAGGTAAGTATTATTCGATGGTATAACTACGGTACTATCATCCGCAAATAGGGTAACAGGTTACTTGATTATTTTAGGTAGGTCATTGATGTATAAAATAAACAATAAAGGACCCAGAACGCTACCTTGTGGAACTCCTTGTTTAACTGTGCGTTCCTAAGAATAATAATTTGTTTCAAGGTTTTGACTATTTATTCTGGAAATAGTTGTTATTTGCCTTCTGCCACTCAAATATGTTTTGAATAGATTCAATATATTGCCACGTATTCCGTAGGCGATATTGTGAGCAACGAAATCGAAAGCCTGCGTCATATCGCACAGACAGGTGTATTACTATCAAGGTTTGACATTATTGTACGTAAATTGCCTTTTGCCTGAACCCTTTTGTTCCTTGCAAAGAATATTTTTTGTTTGTGCGGAAGAACTTAACATCCAGGACGGGACTTGAACCTGCGACCAGTCCCTTCCTAGGCGGAATACTTTGACTAAGTTACCCGGACACGTCCTGTAAGGCCAAAATTTTCCTTTACATACGTCTTGGGGCGATGTTGGAGCCATCTACCGAACTCCGACTCTCAGACTCCTACCTACTTTTCGGTAATCCTCATAGTTTCGGAATAGGATATCAACGCCCACTTGAAAAAATCATCCTGTTCACATACATATACTTATGCATTTTTCCCTCCAGGGTAGGCAGAGACAACAGCCCGCTATCTGTTTCTGGCCTTACACACTTCACAAGAATGGTATATTTCTATAATAGGATATGTTTGACTTACTCAGTGATAGCAGGAGTGACGCTCAACGCTAGTCCAAGCAGACTGCCGGTGCACTGCACCAGGGAGAAGACCTGTGTGGTACTGACGTGGATGTGGTCCGGAGACTCGCAGTAACGGTACGCCTGGAACGGAAAGATGGTCAGAGTTTTACTCCTCATCATCATGCTCATAGCAACAGAGTTTGCAGTATGGAGCCCGGGGCCCGCTTATTGTTTCTGATTGGTATGTCGGATTTTCCTGGAGCGACTACCGTTTGACCTCGCAACCCCGAAAGGAAAGTCTGCGCCAGAGCATCGTCCGTTGCTTAACAGCTGAGGTTGGCTAGGCACCCAGGCACCCAAAGGTGTGGGTAGAGCCCTGTACACCCAAGGTCAGCGTGAGACTATTTTTTGAATTGATTTATTTGCTATTCGCGCCTGGCATCACACAGGTTTTAACTTTTCTTGCGGATGTTTCAAAATTGTCTTTCTCTATTTATTATGTATGTATTTCTTATTTATTGCTAGTAAAATAATACTAGGAATTCAGTGCAGGGTGCGACTGAAATAAATTGAGCTGAGCGAGCAGGACTTTTACTTGAAAAATAAGGCATCTTACTACGGTCGCGCATATAGCTTAGGCCGCGCGCTCGTGAAACTGTTTTTCGGTGATTATTCCTCAATGGTACACCGGACATGAACCATCTCGCTTCAAAACACTCCTCAGTGTACACATTATCACCGTGGTAAATATGGTCAAGATCGCGCGAGTGGTTACGGACGAGTTCAGCCACCAACAAACGGCTATGCCGCGAATAAGAGAATAATGGTACATTTCTGATAGGTGTTTAAACAACACAAGCCATTTATCTTCATACTAGCTGTTACCCGCGGCTCCACCCGTGGGCACTTCCATGCGGACGGAGCTGCGCAGCTACTTACCATTCTGACAGTCCACTGAGGGTCTTGGCCGACGAACAAGAGAGCCCGGTAAGCCAGCACGGTGGTGATCACTATTATCCCACACCCCACCACGTGCCACCACATCACCTTCCTGGGCTCGACGTTCGAGTAGGCGCCGTAGCGCCAGATGTACGGGTCGGAGATATAGATGCAGAGGGCCGGGGCGAGGAACGAACCTGGGACATAGGGATATTTTAAAACCAATTTCATTATCATCTCTGTGATTTATTTCTGCTTTATTCTTTCATTCCTTTTTTTTAAGGAATTTTATTAACTAATATTACTAATATACCCCTCCAGCTCAGCTAAATTGCTTGTTTTCGGAGTGGGTCTACGTGGGTAGTGGAATGGCCCGGATTCGAACCCGGAACCTCTCGATCGGAAGGCCGATTCCTTATCCACTAAGCTAGTAAGTGGTTAAGGAGTAGGCCTTACGATCGATAGATCCCGGGTTCAAATTCTGGCCATTACACTAACGACGTTAACGCACTCCTAACACGAGCAATGCAGAAATGCAAAAGTAAACAGATCAAAGCCTGCGCCAGAGCGTCGGCCGTCATCAGCAGGTGTATCCAGCTGGCAGCTGAGATTGGCTTAGATCCCCAACATCTTGGTGCTGTATACATACCTAGGAGTGCGCCTACAAGGCACTGATGTGGAAAGTGTGTTGCTATATAGATCCTGGATAGTATGACGGAGCCCATCGCGAACACTGACAGTGGATACATGATGTACTTCCACCAGAACACGTAGCATTTTCTGCAAAGGACAGGCCAAGTGTTAACAACATAATATAAAATTAGGACGAGCAAGTGAATCAGCATTGTGGCACAGTCATTGCTTCTCTGTGCCACAATGCTGATCAGATGTGCAGTATGATTCCAATGCATTCTTGGAGTCTAGTTGCCGGTTTTTGCTCCTCCATTTCACACGGCCTTGCTACTGTGACCATTGGCAGACATATCATTTTCTACAACGCCAAGTCAAGATTGGTCACTTGCTTTGGTACAATGTCTGGTCCATTATTAAAAGATGCCTTACTGCGCAATTTTAAGATTTTATTTCAAAGAACTGAAATGTTCTTATGGGCTTGTTCTTGACAGCCTCGATGGCATGGCGGTATTGAACGCGGCCGCTACGCAGGAGGCGCGGGTTCGATCCCCGCTCAATGCAAATATTTGTATGAATGAATATGAGTATTTGCATTGGTCTGGTCGTGCCTCGGAGAGCACGTTAAGATGTCGGTCCCGGTTGCCATACGAATATGTATGACAGTCGTTATAGGGGAATTGGGTGAAATGGCCCCACATAGAAGGGCTGATCACCCGTCTGGTCAATCGGCGTCCCCACTGGCAGTAATAATGGGCTTGTTCTTTGTAGATAGTTAAAAAAAAAACATCGAATCATTTAAATTTCTTATTCTCTATATTTAGTCCCACATAATAGAAGGTGAGATTGCCATTTAAAGGGGCACTGTTTCTTCAGGACCTGGCGTCCAGGTTGTATGTATTATATTGTCAGATATAGAATAACCCTATCCCTGGATCGCCATATCTATGGTTAACAATGGGTTGATCCTTGCATTATACACCGCAAAGGATACACACCCAACTTGTGAAAAAAGAATTAACAGTAATATCATACATACGTGTCATGCATAATATGCTTGATCCACATAAGCAGAAGCAGGATCAATGTGGCTGCGGCTTCACTGTGGCCTGATGGTGACCCTGGTCCTGTCTCACAGGTCTGTGGGGTCTGCCGTAGTGATGGTCTGTCGTGTTGGCTGTAGAAGGTGGTTTCGTGGACCCACCAGTATGGACGATCTTCTTGAAGCCACCTGAAAAATGAAGTAGTTTGGTGGTATAATGAACAATTGCCACACAATAACAGCTATTATTATTATAACTTTTTATTCTTTTCAAGGTAATTCACCAATTTGATTGGTGTATGTTCTGTAAGGTTAACGTCAGCTACTGTAGCCACTTATAATAACTAGCTAAAAGCGGTGCTTTAGGAGGGCTTGCAAAGTTTTCTACCTAGTAATCATTTTGAAGGCAGCATTATCTTTCAATACATCGATTATTTTATGATTTATACCACATTTAGACATGAATAGAAATTAGTATGTTAAAGCTCAAATATGAAAAAGTGTGATAGTTTCTCAGTAAAGTGTACCATTAAAATTCATAGATTGTGGAATAGTTATTAATATAGCCTTTTTATTCTAAGACTTTTCCTAGCTAAGTTGGCAGTTGATGGTTATGTCAACTCTATTCTCAGTGTGCCTTTTGGCATAACACTCCTCCAACTCTCTCCAGTGTGCTCTTTCTCTCCCTACACAAGCACAGAATCGGTCTGAATGATCGGTCAGAATGACTTTGATGTCATCTTCTGATCTCCTCTGTGGCTTCGACTTACATTACTTTAATATGCTTGTACTCTTATCCTCCTACTATCCAAATGTCTACTCACCATTTCATAATAGATGTTAGCCATCCACCGAATGCCATACAGAGTAACAGCTGAGCACCAAACACTGAATCCACGCTACTTATTACAGGAAACAATATTTCAGTTAAATGATGCGGATTCGATAAATTGTTCACTAGTTCAAAATACCATTCGCTGTCAGAAAACCTGAAATAAGAGTATTAAGATTTTAGAGTGGTTCAGTGACAAACCCAACAGTAAGAAGATTGGTTGCTTTCCTTTTTTTTATTAACTTGGTTTAGCTTCTGGTCTTATATTAAATGACTAGGGTTTAATTTTCAAGAAAAATAAAATACTCAGGAGTATTCTAAGTTTTTTAACTTTAAAACATGTATAAAATTAGAAAAAAGAAAGCTGGTTTTGAAATTAATAACTGCTAAAGATTTCATCATACTCAAGTCGAAGATTTTTAATTACCATTGAATCTTAAATAAACGGCATGGAAATAATTACTGCTTATCGAAACGATACAGAATTCAATACTTTACCATTTTTGAACGAATTCTATGCATATAACACCAAGTGCGTATATTTGTTCCATGATATTTGGTATCAATAAGTCAACTTTACTTTAGAATTATATAACAACACGTCTTTCCGATACCTATTTATTCACCGAAATTTGTGTTTTGTTTGAAGTTTTTGAGCCAAAACAAATCAATTGACACACGTCAATGTCAAAATGATAAACTAACGTTTCATTTTTCGAAAGATGTTTGTGGAATATTAAATTTACTAAAAATTAATTTGAAGTATTTTGAAATGAAATGTTACAAAAGACAGTTAGCGTCTATCATTTATTATTCTTATTGTCGCTATTTAAAAATCTAATTTGAATATATGTAGTGACATCTAGACGTTATCATTAAAACTACTCTCTTTCAACATTCTACTACTCGATAACAGATAACGCCACCTACATCGAAGCAACAGTTATATTTCACCACGATATCATCAAACCAAAAAAAAATAAAAAATAAAAAATCACCTGCACCTAATAAACAAGATATTTAGTTTTAGGATTAGTTTAATAATTATCTGATACTTTTCGAGGAGTATATATTTGCCATGGTTTTGTATTCATTCCTCTATGAATAAAAATATTGAACTACAAGACGAGAAATAAAACACGAGCGTAAAATAAATAGTTACATGGGTACATTTAGAAGCATTACGTATCGCAAGGCTTCAGTGTACCACCGTTACTTATGATAAAATAAATATATAAAATATTCGTGAAAAAAGTATTAACCAGATTACGAAAAGGATAACTCGCTTAAGTGGCGTTAGGTGGCGCTACTCACCCACGTCCCAGGAGGACTGTGAGGGCGTATTATTGTTTTAATAATTGAATATTATTCTATGGTAGCGATACAGCTCTCCACGCAAGTTTCGACTTCAGTCTTTGTGGGAAAATTGATCATATACTATGGAAAAGTAGCTGTAGCAACAGTGTGACATTGAATTGTGTACCTATGTGTTCCTAAAAATTATTAAGTTAGTACTGAGCATCGCTATAATTTACGATTTTTTTTATACCAGGTCCTGCCAGTTAAAGGTCTGGTGCTGCAAGCGTTCTAAAGTTTAACTTAGGTAATTACTTACCCTCATGTGTAGGTAATTGTTTACAACCCTAGTAGCAAAATATAAACTTGTCTCTTATCACAAATAGAAGAACTCAGGAGATTTGAAAACTCAACGGATACTCGCTATAGAACCCCTTATTCCCTACCCAGAATAATCCGCAGGCTATTGAAATCGAACGAACATTCTAATTTCAATAGATAGGTGTTGGATATAAGGGGTCTCCGCTAGATTCGCGGGGCCAAGTCAACCCCAGCCGCAAGCCAGTACACCTACAGACTGACGGTCGAGGCTCTAACGCAGGGTTTCTCTCAGGGTTGAATGTCAGTAGTTAGCGCCCATGAAAGTTAAATAAAAAAAGTGTGTATCCGGAGATGGCCTGGGGTCAGTCGGGGTGTGAGTGAAATGCCTTAGGGTAACCTTACACCCCCGTCGCCACAGCCGTCTGAAGACCCGAGATGGCGTGCGGTTTAGTCGGTTCAAGCCCGACATAACCTACCCGCTGGCCACCGGGGGGTACCCGATTTTCGCATGATAAAAAAGTTACTTATTTACGCACGTAAGAAGTTATACTTCTTGAAAGCAACATTCACGAAATTTTGACATGATATATTAAATACATGACATGATACTCCTTTGTGAAGACATTCGACTTTTTTGATAGTACTTTTTATTCAAAAAAAAATAATTATAGAATGTAGATGTCAGTTTCTGTCATTTCTAGGGTTCCGTTGCCAAATGGCAAAAAACGGAACCCTTATAGATTCGTCATGTCTGTCTGTCTGTCCGTCCGTATGCCACAGCCACTTTTTGCCGAAACTATATGAACTATACTGTTGAAACTTGGTAAGTAGATGTATTCTGTGAACCGCATTAAGATTTTCACACAAAAATAGAAAAAAAACAATAAATTTTGGGGGTTTCCCCATACTTAGAACTGAAACTCAAAATTTTTTTTCATTAGACCCATACGTGTGGGTTTCTATGGATACGTCTTCAAAAACGATATTGAGGTTTCTAATATAATTTTTTTCTAAACTGATTAGTTTGCGCGAGAGACACTTCCAAAGTGGTAAAATGTGTCCCCCCCTGTAACTTCTGAAATAAGAGAAAGATAAATCTAAAAAACATATATGATGTACATCACCATGTAAACTTCCACCGAAAATTGGTTTGAACGAGACCATGGGTAAGTACTTTGTGATAGCCTCACTTACACTTTAAAATAAGAGACAACCACAATTTTTTTTATACCCCTTAGGTGACAGACAAGCACACGGCCCACCTGATGGGAAGCGGTTACCGAATCCTATGGACATGGGAAACACCAGGGGCGTCACACTCACTCAATTTTATTGTAGTCTGTCTGTGACCATAGGTGCTGATAAGCAATTGAAACGTCGGGAACAGTCATTATCATTATCTTGACACTTATCATGTCATTATCTTCCATGTTGCAATCGAGGTTTTCACCTCGGAGCCAAGGGCCAAAAAGTTCGCTTCCTACTTGCCTGTTTTTGATTTGGCTTAAATGGCTTTTATGGAAGCAACTGTCATCTGACCTCCCAACCCCGAGCCGAAAGCTTGCGCTAGAGCCTCGTCCTTGCTTGGGCCCCGAAGATTTTGGTGGGATCCCATACTACTAATTACTTTTAGATGTGTGTAATGCATTTCATTGCTTTTTTTTAAAGAATATTAGTAACCGAACTTACTAATATTCCCTCAAACCCCTCCACCTAAGCTTAATTGCTTGTGTCAGGGAGTGGGTTCATCTCGGTAGTGAAATGGCTAGGATTCGAACCCGGGACCTCTCGATCGTAGGGTCGACTCCTTAACCACTAAGCTACCGACGCTTGGTGAAAACTAACTAAAATCTTCCTAGAGTTACTATCGTATACTTACTACATATTAGTCTGAATAATCGTAAATCGATAAAAATAATATTAAATTTAAATTGCGAACATAATGTCTGTAAAATGTTATAACAGAATCTGTTGTCGGGAGTGTACAGCGAATATAAACTCCTCTCAAATTTGGGCAAATTTAATCTCACCAGCGGTGGCGGAGAAACCGTGTACAGGGCGTTATATTCTTGACATACATCTTACGATTACTAGACTATTTTACGAATACTACCTAGTATTCGTAAAATAGTCTTAATATGTTAATACTTTTCATCTCTCCTGTTCGGAAAGTTTGATTTTCATGGGTAGATAGCCGGGTGGAAAGTTTTTTTTTTTAATTTTAAGTTTTGCCATGGAGTCCATGATAATTTAATTACGTCATAATGCCTTGATATCATAACGCTTTTTTTTACATGGCCGCCTGAATGCACATCTCGTGACCAACTCCATTACAATGTAACCAATAGATTCGATTTTCAAAACTTTTCTAATGTTGGCAATATGTACGTGAAGTCTACTTTTTTTTCAGTATTAAAAAAGAAAAACAATTTAAGTTTGCTAAAGAATTAGCGGGAAAACGAGATTCAATATAAATAAATACCTTGTGTTAATTGTGATTAAAAATGGTTTCGTTAAGTGATTCCAGTGACATGTATATTAATTTAGCTCCCGATGAGATTTAAGAACAGGCAAAAGCTGTTGTTAATAATCTATTTTCAAATTGTTCTAATTTTACTTTAAATTTTAACTGATAATCAATATACCAGTTTTATTAAATGTGTGTGTAGTATTTTAATTTCCTCACATAGTCGAAATGAAAACATGTGACATTCACCCGAGCTAAACACTCTACGTGTTTAGCTCGGGTGAATGTCACCCATTTCACCCTCAAACTATTGGCGCTCTCACTTCGTTCGAGCGCCAGAAATATCTAGGGTGAAATGGCTGACTTTCAACCCTTGTGTAACAATCTACTATTTATACTAGCTGAATGTATTTCTTGAATGTCTCCTTGCACCCCGGTATTACATACCCGAGACGGTGTGAGATTTTGGTCCGTTTGAGTCCAACATAACAACCGGCAGACTGCGGCGATTTTCGCAAAAAAAATCCTCAAAATGGCACAGTATAGGCGGAGACAAATCTAAAAAATCAAGATCATTAAAAACGGTCCATCCTTTCTCGAGTTATAAGCGGTCAACACTAATACTACTTCTTTTTTTATATATATAAATGATTATGGAGGCATATACCAGAAATGATACAAATCCTTTAATCTTTTCGTTTCTATCGCTGAAACTTACGTCGGCTTCTTCTTACGGCTGAAGCTACTCTTGGCCACTAAAAGGGCCGCTGATATTACCCTACGAAGCGACGCGCCATAACTGCGTATCTACTACTGCGGTGGCAAACGATGACTACTCGCCCTGATCACGTAGAGCAGTCGACGGCGGCAGAACATCAACAGGACCAGCTGGGTGTGCCAGACCAACATGGACCCTTCAGATAAGTAAATAAATAATAAATATTCTACGACATTGTACTAACTTTTAACTAGCTTGTGTTATGGGTTTCAGAATGTGGATAAAACATACTTATATACTTTTTTGTACACATATACTATACATAGAAACACCCAGACCAATGAAAATAGACATATGCATGCATAAAAATATTTGCACTGAGCGAAAATCGAACCCGCGCTCCCTGTCGTAGCAGTCGAATGCACTACCGCTACGCCACAGAGGCCATCGCGGATCGTCCGCCCTCTGGCGGCAACACAACCTAAACATATTACACACATACATTTGACGACCGTGGTGTGGTAGTAGAGCTTACAACTACTACGTCAGAGGTCGCGGGTTCGATCCTCAGATCTCTGACGCTCTTAAGTAGGGTAATCTTTAAACGCTTCAAACATCTCATCATTATCATCTCACCGATAGTTCCAGTTGAATCGAAAACTTGCACCTTGGAGACCGAAATCCGCTCTCCTACTCTTTTGAATTGGCTATTGCAGGAGCGACTGCCGTCTGACATACTAACCTCAATAGGAACGCCTGAACCAGAACCTCATTCGCCAATCACCAGGTGTACCAGCTTGCAGGTGAGGTTGGCTTGGGCCCCGAAGATCTTGTTGCACCAAAACGTTCCACACATCTAAGACTGGGGAATGGAAGAACCACTGCAAATCTTCGAGATGTTCGTAAGTCGGGGGAATCGCATTTCAAATTTCCTTCTCAGCCCGCGAACTCGCGTCCCGCTCGTTAGGGCGGGCTGCATGGCCCTTTCAATTATTGTTGGTTGGTTGGTTGTTCAATGTTTCATGTCGCGGCTAGGGGACTGCAAATCTTCAGACATATCCACCGCTTTTAAGCCAGTATATCGCCGCATCTCGTAAACGCGGCATGATCACGTAGAATTATTGCGTTAAAATATAATCTGCGCTCGACTATTCAGTGGTGGGGAGTGGGAGGTAGGGAGGGCAGGGAGAGGTAATATGGCTGGATATAGAATTATAGCGATGAGGTGGATTTTTATTTGAATTGTGTGCCTATAAAGAGTGAGCTTTAAGAAGTTTGTGAAGGAGTAAAAGGGGTGAATATATATCCAAGGGTGAGTAGAAACAAAATGGGTGTTAGAAATATTTAGTAAGTATAATATTTTGGGACATATACAACGTTATTATGATACCAACTTAAGATAACTTGTAATATGTGTTCTAGAATGCGGATATAAGTTTGTAGCTAAATGCATCATCGTCCGAGCGGTTATTCACGTTGCACTCAAAGTACCTTATTTTTTTCCCCTTCTGATACCCCCCCCCGCCGGCCACGCCCGCTGGCCGGCGCGGTTATTTCGGGCTTGAACCGACTAAAACCGCACGCCGTCTTGGATCTTTAGACACCGGGGTGTAAGGTTGCCCATAGAGCATATATCCTCGCACCCCGACTGACCCTAGGTCATCTCTGGTATCGAGATGGCCCCCTCGGGTTTGGGAACCACAGTGTCCCCGTCTTGCCCCGGTTTGGGGGAGGGACACTCAAAGTACCTATGCCCTTTGGCGTGGAGTTGTGATCCCGTTCCCGCAATCCGTATTCCAGAAGTCGAATTCCAGGGGTAGCCAATGTGTTATTCTAGATTATAATCTATCTCTGTTGTACCAAATTTCAGCCAGGTAGGTTCAGCCGTTTGAGTGTGATTGAGTAACGAACTTCCAAACACCTTCACCAACTTTCACATCTATCTGTACTATTATACTTGTAAAATTGTAAATTAAATGTGTCTGTACATTGGAGATATTTAAAAAAAATACTTGGGTTATGTTAAATGAACGATTCTGAATACAAAAATATTCTTTTTGGAATCCTTGTCTGTTTGTCTGTTCGCGATGAACGCAAAAACTACTTAACGGATTTTGATGCGGTTTTTTTCTATTAGGTCTTGATCAGACTAGAATAATTTTATGTAATCTGTGATCAGACTTAAAATCTGCTGTATGTTTGATTGCTATTGGTTAAGTGGACCTGGAACCGGAGATATGACCAAAAATGACCTCCGCGCGGGCGGAGCCGCGGGCTTCAGCTAGTTTATAATATTAGTAGAGTTGTGCTCAACTCCCAGACCCGGCAAACTTCGTTCTGCCTTAGAATAAATTTATGTTGCTAACCTTATCAGCTGAATTTATTTCGTGAATGTCTCCTTGCACCCCGGTATCAAAGACCCGGGAAGGGATGAGGTTTAGGTCGGTTCGAGTCCGAAATAACCATCGTAAACGCATTCAGCAAAAAAAAAATAAACCATAAAGAGGCACAGTATGGGCAAATCAAAGATCATAATAATCGGTCCACCCGTTCTTGAGTTCATCCCGGTCGTCACGACTTTGTTTTATATACATGGATGTTATACCTACCTATGTGCTAAAGCTGAAATATTAATGACGATTGGAATTATTTATATTATTAATTCTATCAAAATAACAGAAAAAAGGAAACATTAATAATTTTTAATACAATCACAATGAACTCTATAATTTAACTGCAAAACAAAATCATGGACAAACATATATCATTAATATATAGCTTTGGCTGTTTAATGAAAGACTAAGAAGCTAATTATAAAAAACCACTTAACCACTACACATAAATGCTACCAGGATTGATATCGTCGTTCACAAGTTTCAGAATAGTGATGTGAATTTCCATGTGGGTATATTTTCGGTGGATATTTTTGTATATGGTACGAGAAAAGTAAAAATATTGATTTTAAAAAGGCTCCTGAGTGAGATGAAAGGAATTTGGAATTTGGAACGAGACGCAGAAACTAGAAAAATGGGCTAATATATATATATATATTTTTTTTTATAAAGAATATTAGTAACCGAAATTACTAATATCCCCCCTAACCCCTCCAGCTAAGCTAAATTGCTTGTGTTAGGAGTGGGTTCACGTCGGTACTGTAATGGCCAGGATTCGAACCCGGGACCTCTCGATCTTAAGGTTGACTCCTTAACCACTAATCTAAATCTGTAGGCATAATGTACCTTTTCGTAATGTCATTTATGTGACAGTAACCAAAAGTTGCGCATTGTTGGCGATCCATTTGTGTATTTTTTGTTCCGTACAGCCCAGTCTAGTAGTAAGACATTGTTCATAGTTTGTAACTATATAGAGACCTTTCATCATCAGATGAAAGGTCTCTATATAGTTACGTGATGATTCACAGAGCGTTAGTCCCGGTTGCATCCAAAGTTTGGGGTCCGTTCTACTCTGTCTCTTGATTTGGATACAACCAAAATACCCTCAAACCCCCCTCGCTAAACCACAGATTACATAATATTATTCTAAGCTAAACGCTCATGCACAATATTATAAGTCTATTGCGATTGTATTTAATTCTACATAAACATAATATAACATAAACTCACGCCTATATCCCCGAAGGGGTAGGCAGAGGTGCACCCACATTTCGCCAGTTTATGTTTAGGTCCCAATGTAATAGGTGGCGAGCCTATTGCCATTAACAGGGCACTTATAAAACCTGCGAGAAATACACACATAACTTCGAAAAGTCATTGGTGTGTGCCATGGTAAAACCTGGGATCGAACCCGAGACCTCGTCTCAGCAGTCCATTACCCATACCACTAGGCTACCGCGGCTTGTATATTGTTATGTATATATACATTTAATTCTGAAGTAATTTTAAGTCCTAAATGGATATCAAGTCTACTTTAGCCATGAAAGTACTTATCTACCTATTTAATCTCTGGTGTTACGATACTCAGTAGCAAATACTGCTTTAATATCGTCTGGAAGAAATCGCAAAATGCGATAAGACCGCCCACTATACAACTAACTTTCATTTATTATCCTATGTTTGTTGTGCAATAGACAGTATCTGTCTATTTATTGTTCTGAATATTCGATAATATCCGAAACTCCACCCGCGATTCAGCACATCCCTATACAAATCCACTCTATTAACCAACTTATAAAAGCTCCTAATATGTCACTAGTGAAGTAGCGACCAATAAAGAAGCAATTAGCCGAAGTTTTTTTAAACACAAACAAAAATAGGGGACGTCATTCAGCCTGATACAAACGCGTCCGTTTTAAAAATGGAACAGCATGTCAATCGAATATTTCATTCGATCATTTTTTTCAAGTTGTCTGTTAGAAAGGGGAATACAGATATACGAAAATGGTGTGGCCTGAAAGAGAATATTGTAACGACAATTGAAAACGGTATGCTAAGGTGGTTCGGACATTTAGAACGAATGAGTACCTACTGAGCGAATGACACACTAAGTGTGAAAGGCACATGTAAGTGGCCAAACAAGCCATAGTCGACTTCGTAGAACATACACTGATCAAATTAATGAGGAATTAAAAAGGACGAGTTAACAGCAAGCGAAACTGGCTGACTTGCAAGAGTAGAGGAAGCTCGTGAAGTGTGTAAGGTCAGAAGCAGATGGCGCTCTGCTGTCTCTGCCTATCCTAAGGAAAAGGTGTGAGTATATGTATGTATTTATTTAATATTTTTCTCTTATTGATTTTGATTTTTTGGTGACCACCATTACAGATTGGAATCTTGAACAATAAAACTACTGTTTTTTTTTTAAGAATTTAAGCACAACAAAAATTACTGATGTTCCCCTAACCCCTTCAGCTAAGCTAAACTGTAATGGCCAGGATTCAAACCAGTATGACCCGTCGATCGTAAGACTGACTCCTTAACCACTACGCTTTAATTACATGTTTAAAGTTCCTTCCTACATTTTTGGTTACCTACCTATACTCATTAACTTTACTGTTACACTGTACTTCGTAACTGGTTCCCTTTTTTTTACGTGCAGAAATCCCTTCGGATACCCCCCGCCACCCAGCGGGGGTGGTTATGTCGTGAGACGACTAAAACCGCACGGCGTGTGTCCGTTGCCGAGCACCCCGGGTAAGCCCTCGAAAGGATAACCCCAGGGTTACCGGCGGACTTTGGCCGCCATCGCAGACTCTCCTATGGGATCGGGTTTTATCCCTTCCCTACCGAGAATAAAGGGCTCAAACTTCACCAGCGTGCCGGTACACTTGGACGAAGTTGCCCAAGATAAACCAAATTTCCTTAGAAGTAATAGGAGAATGTACCCTTTTTTTTTTCGTGCGGAAATCCCTTCGGGTACACCCCCGCCGGTCAGCGGGGGTGGTTATGTCGGGCTTGAACCGACTAAAACCGCACGCCGTCTCGGGCGTACAGACGCCGGGGTGTAAGGTTGCCCATAGAGCATATCCCTCGCACCCCGACTGACCCTGGGCCATCTTCCCGTCCCCGTCTTGCCCCAGTTTAGGGGAGGGGCGCTAGTCACCCCACCATCCCGGCCTGCTTCTGCTGGGGTGACAGGTGGCCTCACCTCTCACCCCCAGGCCTGCGCTCATGGAGGACGGAGGTCGTTAAGCGACCTCCGACGCCTGAGTCGCCTGCGAAGGAGAACGTACCCCGGGTTCCCAAGTGCATGCTTTGGCTGCGACCGGGGTTGGCGCTCGGATGATGATGATGATGCTGATGACGATACTCGAGTACGTACCCATATACTACATATAAGTCCATATAAGTCTAATCTATACAAACAAATAAAAGTGAAGTGTCTGTGTGTGATATTAAAACATCAGATTTTTTATGAATGCACACGACACTTATAACAAAAGTACTTTTTTTTTATCTGTCTGTCTGTCTTTGTATGTTTGAAAGAAGGCAACGGCTTTTTTTGTGGAACGGCTGGAAATTTTGACAGGACTTTCACTGGCAGATAGCCTTTTTTTTTTTTTTACGTGCGAAAATCCCTTCGGATACCCCCCCGCTGGCCAGCGGGGGTGTTTATGTCGTGTCTCGACTAAAACCGCACGGTGTCCTCCCCAAGTGTCCGTTGCCGGGCACCCCGGGTAAGTCCTCGAAAGGATAACCCCAGGGTTGCGGGCGGACTTTGGCCGCCACCGCGACCTCGCCTGGTGGGGTCGGGTTTTATCCCGCTTCGGTGAGTTGGCAGGCAGATAGCCTAGCCTAAGTTTAATTTTAGAAAAATAATAAGTTGTCTGCGCTAAAAAATTAAAATCCACAAAATTGTGAATAAAATCGGATTTACTGTGGAACGGCTGGGCCGATTTTGACGGGATTTTCACTGGCAGATATATAATATTATAATACGTAACATAGGCTACATATTTTTAGAAAAAAATAGCAAAAGAACTAAAACCCTAAAAATCTAAATTCACGCGCACGAAGGGGCGGGCACTTCTAGAACTACATATTATGAGTATAAATACAAATAACAAAGGTCTCCATAATTGGTGTGTGGGGCCCCACCAAAGCCCTCGGGCTAAGCCCATAAGCCAACCTCACCTGCAATCCGGTACACCTGCTATTTGAAGGACGAGGCTGTGGTGCAGGCTTTTCTTTCTAGGTTGGGAAGTTGGGAGGTCACGCGGCGGTCCTTCCCATAACAGCCGTATAAGCCAAATCGAAATGAGGAGAAGGAGTAAGCGCACCCTGGACTCTGAGGTGAAAGCCTTGGTTGCGACCAGCACCAAGATGGTACCTTTTTTTTTTGTGCGGAAATCCCTTCGGATACCCCATTTCGAATCCATTACATGCTCGCAGAACGGCGGCCCATTACGTTGCGGCCCATTATGAACGGCGGCGGAGCACTCCGCACCATTGCTGCAATCATGCTGCCGAGCGAGAAGACTCCCACCCTGGTGGCTGCCATGAGTTCACGGCTCGGCGCCTCCCACGCCGGGTAGTCCGCAAGCGTGTGCAGCCCCGAGTCCTCGATCGCGTCGCAGTGATGGCACTCAGGCGGGCTCCTTCCTGATCCGATGCAGGTGGTCTCCGAAGCTCCCCTTCCCAGATATCACCTGCGCCAGTCAGTACGAGAGGCTTCCGTGTCGCCTCTCTACCCAATTTTCCACCTCCGACCGGTTGGTATTACGCAATTAAATTAAATTAATTAACATTCTTACTGGTTACTTTCTTAACTTAGTAGGTTCTTCACTTAGTAATTACTCAAATACCTAATTTTGTATCGACATTCTTTTGGTTTTTTTTTACCTATATGTGGAGGCTTGTAAATAGCAATTTGGTAACATTAATTGAATAAAATTAAGTTGTTAATTAGCCTGTAAGCCTTCTATAAAAAAATATATATTACAAATGAAGGAGCTTCCACACGATACAGTTTTATGACCAATCTGACTACATTGACAATCAAATCTTGTCGTGAGAAGATTTGATCTACCATCTACGTGTAAATGGAAATTGCCAAATCTGATTGGCCAATTAAATTGTTTCGTGTGGAAGCAACATAACAAACAAAAATGCAAAAATAAAGTTATATTTGTACTCTAGATTATCCAGAAGTAGGTACATATCCTATCTACCAATCAAATAATTCACCACCTCAAATCGATCAACCCAACAAAAATAAACACATACGGTGTTTAAACCATTCTGAGCCAGATAAATCCACCCTAATCCGCTTAAATCCGGATTAATAGTCTGTCAAATTGCCGGTAGGGGGCGCCATAGGGCACCTGAGCCCGTCCTCGTGTTCCGCCATCTTTTTTTTTCATTAAATCAACACTTGTCTGTGAAATAAATGGCGTTTAGTTTATTATTTGGGATTAAAATTACGTTGTGGAACATTGTAATGATGGATTTCTCTTTCCTTAGGCTATGCATGGCTTATATTTGCTACAATCGATGCATGGAGAAATCATTGTCATTTACCACAAAGAAAATGCTCACAAAGCCTGATTTAGTGTATTTACAAGTTAGTTTTGTTTAAAAATATCTTCTTAACAGAACATGTATTAAGTAAGCATACAGTTTATTCAGAACAGAATTGGTGTTCCATTTCGGTAGGTAAAAGATAGCACAGATAAATGAAAATTGTGTAAAACAATTTATTTGAATTTTGAGAGACACTTCGACTCGAACATAATATATTGGAGCGAATGACATATCTCTAGAGTTAAATCAATAAATATTCTAGAACCAAAGTAAGCATAGCTTATCACTAGCTTGTGTTGCTAGTTCTAGAATGCAGATTAACATGCTTAAACCCAACATGCATACATTCATATTATACCTACATAGAAACACCCAGTCCAATGCAAATAGACATTCATGCATACAAATATTTACACTGAGCGGGAATCGAACCCGCGACCTCTGACTTAGCATTTAGCAGTCGAACGCTCTGCCGCTAACCCAAAGATTCAAATAGGTAAGTAACCATTATCTAATGAGAGTATTTTTATTGAAATCAAGGCAATTAGTCCAACGTATATTGCAACATAATCTCATGAGTTGTAACCAATTGACCAAACCTAACGTGACAAATTTTTAGTTCCATATACACCCTGTTTATTATTAAGAACAAATTGCTTAATTTACGTTTAGAAATAGCGGTTTGTTTTGTATCTGCACGCAAACCATAAAACAATTTTCAAATATGACCGCCTAAAAAGTATTCATTATTATTCAAATGGATATATGACTTGCCATTATAAGAAAACTATTGCGTATTTTATTTTCCAATACCTGACCACATAAAAAAAGCTACAACTTTCTTTAAAAAAAAATTGTCAATAGACAAACGTCAAACATCTCCCGCCTACTAGCCAAGGACGTCACATAGAAAAAATGTATTCTCAGATTGTCAAAGCGACCGTCATTAACGAAACGCGTTTTATTACTCGATCCCAACCACTTTACGGTAGTTTTTAATTGTTATATTCATACCATGAGTAATTAGTATACTACCGCAATATTACTTTGAAAGTAAGACATATTTCTTTAAAATTTCTAGAAAATGGCGGCTTCTTTGACGGTTACCCGCCATAATTTATTTCAGTTTGTTTTACTGGCGTCGTAAACGTTTATTAAGTAAAGAAATTAACAAGAACCCTAATGATCATTTTCTGGTTTTCCTTCGCAGATCTATCCTAACCTTCCCAACTAAAAAAAAATACATGATATTGTCGGATCAAATCAAATTATTTATTTTCTCACAAAGGAATATTGGTACATATTGGTAGTAGGTGACATTAAACCGCATCCTCATATTCGCCATTGCTTGCATGTGAGACTACATGCAGACATATTACACTTTTAAAATGAATAAACAAATTAACACAATTCTTCATACAAAATAAATAGAAAAAATTCAAAATGTCATGCAATGTCAATAATACTAAATAGATAATGTCAATAATAAATGTAAATGTCGATAAATGTATCAATGTTATTATTAATTATCAACTGTATATTCATCATGTCAGAATTATTTTAATTCTCTGGATGTTTACATGCCTTGAAATTAAACTATTTTAACAGATTCTATCGCGATTTATTTGATGTTATTTCATTATTTACAGTGAACTCGAAGTTTCAGTTGCTTTTCAGCAGTCATGGTCACGAGGAGACAGGAGAGGGTGGTTGTCTTATAGTTTGAAGTGTAAGTTATCTCAAAGTACCCGACGGATGCTGAATTGTTGGTGTTACAATTTACGCAGAATGAGCTCGAAGTGTCATGATGTCTTGTTGTATTTTGATTTTTCTTTAAATTATTTAAGTGAATGTCTGTGTTTCAAGCCGGTGGCACATTCCAACCATCTTCACTATTGAAAATAGGTCGTTTTTTTAATTTCAATAGCTTCGCGGAGCATCATTTATGTAGGAGTCGATCTTTTGTAGCGATTATCTGAGGTTTATCAAATCTTAAGTAATACTTGGGCCCTTTTGCACGTGCTCACATACAGCAGACTTTGTTGAGCGTCGGGTTTTATATCAGCTATGTGTTCTTTGAAGCGAGTGCCAATGCTTCGCTTGTTTTGACCAATATAAGTGAGCCCACAGTAACAGTCTATTTTGACAGATGGTAAAAATTGACTTATTTTCATTGGCGGCTTCTAGTACCTTTTTTTTTGTGCAGAAATCCCTTCGGATACCCCCCCGCCCGCCAGCGGGGGCGGTTATGTCGGGCTTGAACCGACTAAAACCGCACGCCGTCTCGGGTCTACAGACGCCGGGGTGTAAGGTTACCCATAGAGCATATCCCTCGCACCCCGACTGACCCTGGGGCATCTCCGGTTTCGAGATGGCCCCCTCGGGTTTGGGAACCACGGTGTCCCCGTCTTGCCCCGGTTTGGGGGAGGGCCGCTTGTCGCCCCACCATCCCGGCCTGCTTCTGCTGGGGTGACAGGCGGCCTCACCTGCCACCCCCAGGCCTGCGCTCATGGAGAACGGAGAACATTAAGCGACCTCCGGCGCCTAAGTCGCCTGCGACGCGCGGCGAGCAAGTTGCGGGCTCGGCGGGCCGGGAGAGTTCTATATCTCTCCCGGGCGCGCTCCGCCACCTCCTTCGCGAGCATTACATGCTCGCTGAAGGAGGTGGCGGACCACTCTGCACCATTGCCACAATCATGCTGCCGAGCGAGAGGACTCCCACCCCGATGGCTGCCACGAGGTCACGCCTCGGTGCCTCCCAAGCCGGGCATTCCACCAGCGTGTGCAGCCCTGAGTTCTCGCTCGCGTCGCAGTGATGACACTTAGGCGTTGGCTCCTTCCTGATCCGATGCAGGTGGTCCCCGAAGCACCCCTTCCCGGAGACCACCTGCGTCAGTCGGTACGAGAGGCTTCCGTGTCGCCTCTCTAGCCAATCCTCCATGATGGGCCTTACCGCTGCTATTGCGGCGTGCCCTCGGCTTCTAGTACCTATGTGTTAATTGAAGCTCGCTTCAAAACATAACCAATCTTGTCAGTGACCCCTCGTATGTATGGTAGGACGGCAGTACACGGCAGGGGTTTAGTGTAAATAATAAAATAACATCAGCTAAATCGCGATACAATCAGTTCAAAATAGTTTTATTTCATTATAAGAATTTTTATTTATCTAGACAAAAGAACTAAATGAATGGCCAATGGAAGCTGTATAGGCAATGGAAGCTGTATAGGCAATGGAAGCTGTATAGGCAATGGAAGCTGTATAGGCAATGGAAGCTGTATAGGCAATGGAAGCTGTATAGGCAATGGAAGCTGTATAGGCAATGGAAGCTGTATAGGCAATGGAAGCTGTATAGGCAATGGAAGCTGTATAGGCAATGGAAGCTGTATAGGCAATGGAAGCTGTATAGGCAATGGAAGCTGTATAGGCAATGGAAGCTGTATAGGCAATGGAAGCTGTATAGGCAATGGAAGCTGTATAGGCAATGGAAGCTGTATAGGCAATGGAAGCTGTATAGGCAATGGAAGCTGTATAGGCAATGGAAGCTGTATAGGCAATGGAAGCTGTATAGGCAATGAGAATTTAAAATGAGATTTTTACCAATTTCAAATTTTAACATTCAAAACTAAATCAAACACAAAAAATTGTGGATCAGAGACTAATGCTTTCGGCTTTCTTTCTGAAAATATTTTCCATTCGACACTGGTAAAGTCAACTGACTGTACCTTTCTACATGGGCTCACAACCATTGGCACAATTACCACAACAAATCAAAGCAAATAAAACAACCAATTACACTATAAATTAGGTGTATGTTTCAAATTGGTTATTGCCAGGGGTGTCCCCTAACGCATCAGAGCACGTTCAATTTAACCCTAAGGAAGGGTAACTTTGACACAGTAGCATATTGAGAGACCGTTAAATACGGAATTAACTCGTCTAGATTTAACAGAGTGATTAGAATTTATTAACAATGAAAATGTGTTGTTATCAAGTTTTTAGTAGCTTCCCAAGTACATTCGCCATCGGTATTAGCTAAACAGATTCCAAGCTACCGACCTAGTATAGCATAGCTCTAAAACGTTTCGTGAATTAATAATCAAATATTTATAAAAGTTACAGTTGTCCTCTGAAGATTAAAAAATTAATAAGACTTATATCAATTATTTATTGTATTTTTTTTCATACAGATTCACCGGTATTGTGGAATACCACGCAAGTCGACCAAATAAATGTAACATATAAATAAGTAAATGTATGAAATTAGTAGGTATGTAGAAATAAAACAGTATTAATCAATAACAAGTACCTAAATAAAAAGGGTAAGTACAAGAAGTAAAATATGTGTAAATGAAGAAAAAGTAACAAAGACAGTGTTCCCTACCCCACACCCCCACTCCACAGAGAGAATGCTCTCATCAACTGAGCTACCTAGACCCGTCTCAGATATTCGAAATTGTCCGATATATTATATACGTCTCGGGGCGACGCGGTTTTTTCTATTAGAAATTCTTGGTCAGACTTAAAATCTGCCGTATGTTTGATTGCAATTGGTTAAGTAGAACCGGAGATATGACCAAAAAACGATAACCAGCCACGCGGGCGGAGTCGCGGACAGCAGCTAGTAACCAAAATATAACAGTCGAATAATAACTTCTATGCATATGGGTCTCTCTACATCCATATGCATGGCTGTTGGTAAGTTGCTACTAAGTGCTACGCCGTAGCGCGAAAAATGTCGTGAAGGAAATTGTATATCGGAGAATTCCCCATATTATATTCGAAGTTTTGTGAACTGTACTGATCAGAATGTCGAGTTAACTGCTTTAGTTTACAGAGTAATTCTCAAGCAATAGTAAATAATTACTCTACAAGATTCTGCACAGCGCTCTCTAGACCCAAACTAAGAATAGCTTAACTTGCGTGTGTTATGGGTTCTAGAATGCAGCTAAACATACTTAGATAATTTTTTTGTCAATATACATTTCATACATAGAAACACCCAGTCCAATGTAAATAAACATGCATACAAATATTTGCAATGAGCGGAAATTGAACCCGCGTAGCAGTGGAATGCTAGTGCATTGGTGGTAATACCACCACGCCATAGAGGCCGTCAGGTAGAGTCTTTTGTTAGAAAACAATGGTGTATAGGGCTCTAGATCTTTGGCCTAAGTCAACCTCACACAATCGGCGCAACTGCTAAATTACGGACAAGCCTCGCAATGGCAATGAGGATGCTGCCAACCGTCAGTAGTTACATGAATGTGATTACAATTAGTATCGGCAAGATGCTGCAACTAGTAAATAAATGAATAAATATTCTAGGACATATTACACAGCGGCATCTAGATCCAAACTAAGCAGAGCTTATTGTAAATAAATACATATTATACATAGAAACACCCAGACCAATGCAAATATACATATTTGCAATGAGTGGGAATCACAGCAGAGCCGCTCTCCTGACGGTCATAAACCGTCATGCCCTCCACCCCTGGCCGTTGAAGCCAGGTGTAAAATCAAACGGGGCTTGACCCAGGGCAAGGAAATTTCCTTATTCTGGGTCAAGGCTCACGCGGGGTTGGAGCGCAACGAACGAGCCGATCAGCTGGCGGCTCTGAAGTCGAAGAGGGCTCCACACTACAGTCTGTGCCCAGTTTTATTCGTCAAGCGTGGCCTTCGGCAGATCACGATTGACGAATAGAACGAAAGGTACAGGATGGGTGACACAGCTTCTAGCACCAAGCTCTTCTTCCCATGCGCGATGGCGGCATACAGAACCGTCCGAAAGAAGGAGGTCGCCGGCACTACAACCCAGTTTTTGACGGGGCATGGTGGGTTTTCCGAATACTTGACCCGGTTCAAGTGTAAGGAAGACCCATCATGCGCCTGCGAGCCTAGCGTCGAGGAGACAGTCGCACATTTAATAGTGGACTCCCCAATCTATTCAAGTGACAGATATGAAATTGAAAATCAATTAAGTATAGAGACGAAAGCGGCTAATTTTCCCGAATTAATACGAAGGCACAGGGAAGAATTTCTGAAATTTGCAGAGAGAATTATACGTAGTCAATAATAGAAATAGTACATAATAACCTCTGGCAGGCATAATTGTATACCTGGCCAGAAGGTTAAACAATTTGTAAATATAGGAAGGAATTAAAAACTGTCTATAATAGTATTAGAAATAACAAACATTTTGTTCTTAGTTATAAGAAAACTAAAGTTATAAAATTATTAAAGATTGTAGTAGTTATAAGATTGTAGTAATAAAAATGAAATAAAGAACAAATTAGCAGATAGGGTAAAAAGAGAAAATAAAGAAAACATCAAAGTGTAGCCTTGCCCTACCCCATCACATTAGTATGAAAGGAACGGAATGAAAGTGCGAGAGGAATAAAAGCGAGAACTTGTATGGTACTAGAGGACAGGAATGAAAGCGTGATATATATAGAATTAAAGATAGATAGAGAATGAGCGGGAATCGAACCCGCGACCTATGACTTAGCAGTCGAATGCTCAACCGGTACGCCACAGAGGTCGTCAAGTAGTACATTACATATTAATCAGTGAATGTTATGAATCAAGTAAGTAGATAACTTAAAGCGTCGGTAGCTTAGTGGTTACGGAGTCGACCCTACGATCGAGAGGTCCCGGGTCCGAATCCATTTCCATTGCACTCGGTAGTGCAATGGCCAAGGATTCGGACCCGGGACAATTACTAATATTCATTAAAAAAAAATGTTAATTGTATTATTATTTTATTTTCCCTTTCTAGGGTGCAAGTCAATCTTAGAGAAAATTTCAGATATTAATAATAATAAATGGGTACATAGAGCTAGTAATCTCTTTCCGTCGGCTGAACAAGAAATTGAAACACGGAAAGTTTTTTATATCTTGGTAAATAAATGAACTTATGACTACTTACGTTTTAAAGATGTTTCTCCATTATTTGGCTCACATCCTATAAAACAACGCAAAGGTATTAAATACTTACTATAAAATGAGCTTTAACTGTAGAACTCGCAATAAAATCCAGCAACAATAAGCTTAAGAAAGTAATAAAAAAAAACCTAACCAACCTCATTGTTACCGAATTCTAACCTCCTCACTACACATTGAAAATTTAACACTGGCGATCCTAGTCGATACCCATTCGTCGCAATAAAAAAGAAAACGAGAAAAAAAGGATTGTCTTTTGATTCCAATTTTGAATTCAATTCGCGCGGCGGGTAGAGCTCCATGATTTTATTTTCATGAGTGCCGCGGGACTGGAGGGACGCATAACGAAAATTTTAATAATAAATGAATTAAAATCTTGTTATTATATTAGTAACTTGATTCAGCGAGGGATTATTGTTTTTATTTATGATTTAGGGTGCTTCTGTTACGGATTAGAATGATAAATATTTTGATGTTATTTGTATAGTTATTAATGATCTGTTCTGCATTTGGATTGAGCTCGTGCAAGTGGTGAAGTAATTTATTTCTTATCGGGACGCAAAATCTTCAAAAGTAACAAGTTTTATCTAATGAAATCATTATCATCATAGCGATAAACCCCGGTTGCATTCAAAGATTGCACTTTGGAACTCGGGGTCCGATCACTATCTTTTCAAGATTTGAGCTGTCTTGGTTATTTGAGTTGTCTTGGTTATTTGAGCTGTCTTGGTTATTTGAGTTGTCTTGCTTATTTGAGTTGTCTTGGTTATTTGAGTTGTCTTGGTTATTACGGGAGCGACTGCCTTCCAACCTCGAGAGGAAAGTCTGCGCCAGAGCCTCGCCCATCAATCTGCAGGTGTACCAGCTTGCAGGTGAGGTTAAATTACATCTAGTGAAGTATGGGTACAAAAATCTTTCACAGCGTATCAAAAAGTAAGTGAAAGATGTGGGGGAGAGGTTCTGCTACAATAAATAGCGTAATTTAATTATTATTAAGGTCTTTCTTTGTCAAATTCAATATTTGTCAGTAACGCTGCAGCCACGGCAAATAAAATCTTAAGAAACATCTCCACTCTCACTGAAGAGTGGAGAGGTTTATCACATCATTTATCAGATCAACTACAGGTAAGTCATAAAGAGAAACTGAACGTTGAAAATACGAAATGTTCCCAAACGCTAGATCTAAAAATTCACAGTGATTCGATTAACTACACAAAAGTTTAAAAAAAGAACAAGGTAAAAATGTAGGGAGAAAAACAACAAAATAAAGCCACCCTTTCAGGTTCAATAATACCTGTGCCCGGCAATAACACCTTTACCCGTTTACTTTTTAATCCGGACCGGTCGTAAACACCGGCCCGGCGAGCCGGGTATCACGGATATACCGGGGCAATCATCCCGCCATCTACACTATTTTTTTCGGTAAAAATGTTGCATTGTGCCCGAGGGACGTCCCTTAATATATCTTTTATTTGGAAACTATTGCCACCTTTTTTATACGCGGCGACATTTTCTTTGTCAAGGATTGATGTGTTTTGATTGAAGTTTTTTTTCGGGAAGATGAAATTATTTATGCCGTAAAATATTATACGTCTTTCTCTATGGTGCCGATTCTGTTCCGTATCTCACCAGGCTAAAATTTTGTTTGAATTTAGAATTTTTGTTCTGTTTGGCATCGTATTAATTTAGGCTTTAAACACCCAGACGTAATTAAAGGTGTAAACTATCTAAATGTGATTTTTAATGTCAGTACTTTTCTTGGGTGTATAGAGCTCTACCAACACCTAGGGAGCCCAAGTCAACCTCATCTGCTAGTCGGTGCACTTGCTAGACAACTGACGAGACTCTGGCGCAGGCTTTCCTCTCGACATTGGGGGGTCAGATGGCAGTCGCTCTCGTAAAAGCTAACAAACCATACTAAAATAATAAGCGGATCCCGGGCACCTAAGTGTAAACTTAAGACGTAACCGGGAAGTCGCTAAGAGTATGCTGATGACTTAAATGTTATTATTGATGTTTGTGGTGTACGTCAATACTGACAGAACTAAGCACCATTTTAGCAATTTTTAGTCTAGTTTATAAAGTTTTGCAAGAACAGAATCGGCACCAATTATTATATTGGTGCCGATTCTGTTCTTGCAAAACACAAGGTTCCATTGAGATGTACTTGAAGTTGTAGTTTCGAACGTGTACATTTTTTTTAAAATATCTAACATGGATTAACTATTTTGGTTTACCTATATATCGAACTGTGGGACTAATAACTCATGGTATGGAACGCCTCAGGGTCGTCCGGTCGTTGTGGGTCACATCTGTAGTTCCACCGAATTGTCACCAGGCTTAGTGTAAGTACAAGTCAAAGTCAAAAACCATTTATTCTATATAGACCATTAATACGGTACTTACAAAACGTTTTTTTTAAACTAATGTTTGGCAAATGGACCACCGGTTCGAAACGCGGCCCTGTCCTGAGAAGACTCCGGCAAGAAACTCAGCGGGCTGTTTTTTTTTTGGTCTATTTACAAACCTGTTTACTTAACCTAATTACAATATTTCATTTGAGTAGCATAGTGAGAGAGCAAACAGTTCATATCCAAGCTTGTTTGTCGTCTTGAATTTTATAATAGCCTTTTGGCAGAGTTTAGTTTTTATTTGGCTTTTAAATTTATGAAGAGTAAGATTCTTCATTTCACTCAAATCACAAGCAAATCGAAGGCTGTTGAAACTTCAGACAGGAACAGGTAGGCCAGAAGTTTACAGTCGCCAGCTTACCTATCAGTTCTTAATAAGGCCGTAGCTGCAGGTTATACGTACAGATTGATCACCTCGTAAACCTTTCATAAAATAAACAAAACATGAGTTTTATTAACTTTGTCTTCCGGGGATTATAAAACTGGGGGGAATAAAAAAAAAATTCGTATATAAATATTTTCGCGTATAAAAACTTTTGTCGTTGACTGTACCTACCTTTTTTTTTTTTTTTTTTTTATCGTGCGGAAATCCCTTCGGATACCCCCCCGCCGGCCAGCGGGGGCGGTTATGTCGGACTTGCACCGACTAAAACCGCACGCCGTCTCGGGTCTTCAGACGCCAGGGTGTAAGGTTACCCATAGAGCATATCCCTCGCACCCCGGCTAACCCTGGGCCATCTCACCACTAACAGCATCGCTCATCCTGTCTCCTCTGAAAGCAGAGGAGTACGGAGAGCGATGTGTTCCCGCCACGTTGGGTATTGGCCGACGATCAATGCCAACCCTATGAAGGGGTAAAGGGGAAGCCATTGACCGCCGCCCAGGGTGTACCGGCCGCTCCGATTCCGTTCCCCCCGGACTGCAGCGGGATCGGAATCGGAGGAGGTTACCCAACACACACCCCTGACTGTACCTACCTGCTCGAAGTTTGGAGTTTATGTAGCCACACCAAGACCAACTTTATCTGCAAGTCGTTAAGACATACACACCGGTTGACGATGCTCTGGTGCAGGTTTTCCTATTGGGGTTGGGAGGTCCGCCGGCACTCGCTCCCATAAACGCCGTATGAGCCAAAGCCAAGGTAACTGACTAAGCAGACCTTGATATTGTATTGTTTATTATTTTTGTACACACAAGAAAAAATGATTATAACATAAATGTTATAAAAGAAAGATGTACAAAGGCGAGCTTAACTCAATATGAGTTCTCCCCAGCAAACCTTTGAGTAATAGAGGAAGAATAGTATTAATTTATATATATAATAAAAATAACAATAGTTTAATATAATATCTCGGATGCAACCGGGAACAACGATAAAATAATTATAAAGACCTACTCGTCGTTACATGATCTCATTGTAGGCAAGGTCTGGGTCTGTGTATAGCAGAAGTTTGTATTTTATTGTAAAAGTAAGCATGATATTGCAATACCCTGACAAAACCTTTGAGTAAAAAGCGTTACAACATTGCGATAAACAACCCTTATTTTGTGTAAAACCTTCTTTTACATTTCTATTTTCATCGTGCGTAACTAAAATGCATTCGTCACCGCTGTGCATAATAGATAGATCAATAGAGCTCGAACAAGATTATTTACACATTATAATGGCCACCGAAACGAATCATTTGCTACTGGTAGCAAAATAAACAGCCATCACGCAGCAGGATACAACCTTATTGTACACCGACCTTTTTCAAGAATTATAAACCATAATGGTCAACGCAACCATAAAGTTTACTTCACGAAATGTCAAAATGTTGCCCGCCCTTTTTGTTTTTCTTTTCCAACCGATTGTTTATCATCCATTATGCCAGTGTTGTAAAAGTGTTGAAAAGAAATATTGTTTTTGGTGAAATTGTTACAATTTCTTTCCAATGTCATAAACGCTGTGACCAGTTCTTTGAATATTGTAATTAAGCGTACATGACTTTGTTCGGGATTCGGTCAGTTTGTTACTTATAATGCTTTTTAACATCATAAGTTCCCACTTGTATTATAAGAACAAAGATGTTTATTATGTTATATTAAGCCAGTGTAAACCTAAATTAGGTGAAGTTTTTTTTTCTCCGCATGTTCTTATGTAATAATCAACATTAGGAATAGTTTCAATTAATAAAAAACCATTTAAAAAAGCTCAAACACGTTGCTTCTTCCACCATTCGGCTTACTGCCCGGTATCATACCAGCGCTTTTTTATATTCAAGCCGTCAATTAATTGCACCCCAATGGATGTTAGGTTGAAGCTAGGTTGAAGTCCAGAAGATACTGGTCAACATTCCAGATGACCCTACCTTGACGACCTCGACAGATGCGTTTTTACTTAAAGAATTCGGGGATTGCCAGAAGAAGGATACATGAGTGCGGTTAGAGCATTCGAGTTCCTTACAGTGTGTCAAAGAATTGAAGTCCCGACCTGCTTGGTTCGACGGTATTGTTTTTAAAGTACTTATGTATTTGACCCCGCAGTGCAGCACGCGGTTTTCTGTATAGGAAGGGAGATGGTGAGGCTAGTTGTAAAAGCTCATCAGAACACGCACAGTGGTAGTGGTAAAATATAGCCAGAGAGTCAGCGTCTCCACGCAACTGCATAGGCTCTAAGGTGTTAGTAATCTCAGGATTCACGGACTGCACGGTCGGGAACGCGTGACATCTTAGCTCATGCAAGCGTTAATAGGCATTAAGTTACCATCAGGCGCTATCTACTTCCTCGACTACTTTGGTAAATAAAAAAAAAGTGCAACATCGTATTCAAAGACCGTAGGTATTTATAATTTCGAACATCAAATCTTATAAAACGATTGAATCAGACAATGACAGCCATTTTGTTCTCGTTTCGCGCCAAAATGAACGTCACACGTTTGGATACAGACTTAACGGATAAACTGTTATCATTGTCGGTGAACTGGCTGTACAGCAGCCCTGTTTTATTATCTGGTTAAGTCTAAAAGGACATAGGACGTAACTGCGACGTGAATTTCATAACATTGTAAGTTCAATGAAAGTTAGTTAGCTCTCTAGAAACTTATGAGACTGTTCATTCTGCATCAGTGCTCTACGATAATATTCTTACATACTTTTCGTAAAAAACCGGACAGTTCGTAAATATTGAGAGTTTATCAGAGTAGAATTTAGTCAACAATCAGAAATAGTGTTAATATCTTGGTGAGCTTCACAATTTCGATTATCCGATATAACTATGTCTTAGATTTTAATGGTATAAATATATATATATATATATATATATATATATATATATATATATCCAATATATTATTCAACATTCAATTAAATTTTTAAGCAATTAATATGCTTACTTTTCCTATAGATTTTGGATCGGAAAAAGAGAACATCTAGGACGGGACTTGAACCCGTGACCAGTCCCTTACAGGGGAAATGCTCTGACCAACTGAGCCACCTAGACACGTCCCAGATATTCGAATTTCTCCGATATATTATATACGTCTTAAGCCTAGTTCGGATTAGGCTAGTAATTTAGAACAGTAGCGATTAATTTAGTAGCTAAATATGTGCGAACTACAAATAATTTGTCGAGTAATTTAGTAAATGATTTAGTCGAGTCGATCCATTTTACTCTATTTTTTCGGGCGAGTAGCGCCTCCCACCACGCATCCGTGCTCACTGGTTCACCGGCTAAACAAGTCTGAACCTGTTGATTAGTCGAGTTCATTAGTGGCCGCTTGGCCGCAAATTCACACAACTTTCGGACATTCTCAAACTATCGAAGTATTCTTTGGTATCTTCCAATGCTAGTTCCTTTAGAAGACAATTGGTAGCTTCTAGTTTATCTCTTCTATCGATCCATTATCATACCCATAAATTCTTTTTCTTAATCAAACAAATTTCCTCATCCACTTCTTCTAAAATAGTCATTACGATTAGCGTAATCAGTTTATTCACTCTATTGCGTTGCACCCCGTTCATCTTGTACAAACACTCACTTGTATACTGTACTAAACCGTAATGCGAACGATTTCTGTGTAGTAACGAGTAGTTTAGCCACTAAATTATACGCTACTCTACTAAATTACTAAAGCTGTGCGAACTAGACTTTAAGGCCACGCTGGAGTGTCTAACGTTCAGCAGGGTGCAGTAGTAAAGACGGGAAAGCCTAACCGACGGACAGACTGTCCGTCTGTCTGTCGGTTAGGCTCACGGAAAGAGTTACTTTCGTATTTATAATATTACTTAGTATGGATTCTGGAACGCCGCCAACATTTGAATTTCATTTCAATAAATTACTAAAATTTATTTGAATAGTGTATGGTGGTAAAGTTTATTTTATTATAATAAACTTAATGTTTAGTACCTCGTAATTTGTCAGGGATTTTATCGCGATTTTATAGGTGTAAGAATGTTATGATATTTCTGAAGTGAAAAAACATCGGTTCGAACCTCTAACATATTTTTTAAATATTAGTAACTGAAACTGAACCCCTCCAGCTACGAAAATTGCTAAAGTAAGTTGGGGGTCAAGATTCGAAACCGGGACATCTCCATCATAAGGCCGACTCCTTAACCACTAAGCTGATGAATACAAATAAACGGGGTGTATGGGGCCCTCCAAGATCTTTGGGGCCCAAGTCAACCTAGCCTGCAAGCTGGTACACCTACTGATTGATGGATGAAGCTCTGGCGTCGGCTTACCTTTAGTGTAGGTTAGACGGCAGCCGCTCCCGTAAAAGCCGTCAAAGTCAAATAAAAAAGAAAGCGAAGGAGTAAGCGGGTCCCGGTTTTCGAAACGAAAGCCTCAGATGCAATCAGGAATAATGCGAAGATAATGGCGATGAAGACAATATAATGATTATTTAGTTTGTAAAAATGTAGAGCATAATTTAAAAAAACATGCAAAAGTATTATAAAACGCAAACGTAAACAGTTACATTGTATGGTAACTGCCGTCGCTTGCACGCCGAATAAAAGCGGGAAAATTACTTCACCAATACCCATACATGAAACATCCTAACTGCCACCTATATGCCTCTCCTACTGACTCAGTGTTCGCTATATCTCCGTCCTTCTCCTATACACTGAGAAAAGCCAAGCGAGCTAAGCTTTTCCAACTACAAAACGCGTTCATGAATGGCTTCGGCGTCCATGATGGCTGATTATACAATACAATACGGTCCAGAATTCTGTGAACAATTTTCCGAGGGTTGTATACACGGAAAGGCTCAGGGACTTTCTGCACGGCTTGCTAGAGCGAAACGGGCCTTTATCTCGGTTCCGCCATTGGCTGTTTCAAAAAAAGTACGCAGCCTGTGATTGGCCAAAACAAATTGCTAGCGGCGCGTTCTTTATTACTCTAACAATAAAACGGTGTAACCGACAAGGCTGCTAATTTCTAAACAGTCGTAAGTTTACTACAGTATATTGGCACTTGTAACATTTTTGTTTTGAATCGTGGGAGTTGATACGTATTTGGCGTAAATATAGAATGAAATTGCAATATTAGAACAATTATATGAGTTTTTCTTTTCGGCACAGAGCGAATATACATTAGATAAGGGCATTGTCTTTTAAATTTGGTAATTTTTGGTTACACATAACAGATTTTTAGATTTTAGATTTTCAGATTCTCAATTTCTAAGCGTATCTATTAAGCGTAGGTCGCGGGTTCGATTCCTGCTCACTGCAAATATTTGTATGCATATTATTTGCATTGGTCTGGGTATTCCTACGTAATATCTATATATTTATAAAAATATATCTTAATATGTTTCTCTACATTCTAGAACCCATACTACAAGCTGGTGAAGCTATGTTTACCTTTTTACTTTCCGACGTGCCAAATACCGGATAGGTACCTACATACTGTTACAATGTATTTTATGCAGAATGTGTGGTCTCACCAAGAAAAGCAATCTGTGCCATTCAATCTTAAACCTCGTTTGGCGTAACCAACAAAGAGTGTAAACTCTGGCGTTAATTCAAAAAACAAATGTCATAGACAAAAGATCAAATGAATGAAGTGAAACGAATCATTTGCTACCGGACACTCCACGGGGGACAACATAAATCTAATAATACAGCTTGTAGACGCATCCATTAAAAAAGTTTTGTTGTAATTTTAGAATGCTTATTCGTAGTTATGGTCGCATGTTTATTTATTTATAAGTTGAAGCGGACAAAATTAACAAAATGAAAGATTTTGGTTAACGGAGCTGTTTCATTTATAGGCAATTATGTTGAGTTTACGCAAAATAACCACCAGGGTTTGCTCAAAATGTAGGTTTTGTGGCTAAGGTTTTTAGGCGTTCGAAATTCGAACCCCATTAATTACACTACCGACTTGAATTCACTCCTAACGCAAGCAATATAGCTGGAAATGTTATCACGAATACTGGTAATTGACGTGTCAAAGGTGACGAGTATAAATAATTGAAAGTAATTTTATATTTAAATAAACTTAAAAATTAAACCGAAAATTACTTGTTTAATAGTATTAAGATACAGTTAAACAGGTTTTTAAAACAAGAAGACGTTCCATGATGACATCCATAATTCTTTATTGTCTTAAAATATCTTATTTTGTGTTCTCTACACATTTATAACTCTTCTTACCCCAACATAATGTCTGCCGTACGTTCTCTCGGTAATTTTTCAAGTCCTATCTGCGCTCCGCTAAATAATAGAGCTACCCCAATCAACTTTATATTTCATTAGCTGATGCTGAACCGATATTACTATAGCTATGACTTTTATATTGTCACACTTTGTGATGTGAAAGAGTTTTAGTAAAACTGAAGTAAAAGATCTGTTGTTAGCTCAACATTATTGGAACTAGATATCTTGAACACATTTTATGTAGGCACAGTGATTGGCATACAAATTGACAATGTAGTCTAGTAGCGCAGAAAATGTTTTTTCGGTCTATTTGGTGCTAGTGCAGGGCGCAATGCTGCCATCCTCAAGCTAAAAGGCAACGAACAGGTAATGCTCGCGAAAGAGGCGGCGGAGAGGCAGCGGGAGAGAACCCTACCCCTAGAGTTCCGCAGTCTGCGGTGAGGACGCCGCAGACTCGTCTACCGACTCGGGACTACCGACCTCCATGATCCCCGATCATGGAGGTCGGTAGTCCGGACGGCAGTTTGCCCACTCGCTGTCCTTACAGAAGCAGGCCAAGATGGAGGCGTGTCGTGTTTATCCTACACACGCCTGCCAACTCACCGTCGCGGGATAAAACCCGATCCCATAGGAGAGGCCGCGATGGCGGCCAAAGTCCGCTGGTAACCCTGGGGTTATCCTTTCGAGGGCTTACCCGGGGTGCCCGGCAATGGACACTTGAGGAGGACACCGTGTGGTTTTAGTCGGTCCGATTCTGACACGCCCATACCATCGTTGGCACCGATGAAGACCGTGGGGGTTCCCGCACGTTAAAAATAAAACCTAAAAGGCAAGTGACGTCGGTAAATTTTCACATTTAAACATATATTCATATATATAAATAGCAACTTTGTTCTCGTAAACGCTAAAAAAAACCCTCATCTGATATGTGACAACGCTATTGCAGATTTATTGCTTTTACGCTAAGCCGCTTTTTAGCTTGACGACGGCAGAACGGCTTAGGCGCGTCAATTAACCGATCATAGATTATATTAAACCAATCACGGCCTGAAAGGGCTCACGTCATTGATTGATCATTCCTTTTACTGGTGGGTCCAAATAGTGCATATGCGCAACATTGCAACATTTTTTTTTCTATAGAAAGGTCTTGGTCAGACTTAAAATCTGTCGTAGGTATGTTTCATTGTGATTGTTTAAATAGAATGGGAGATATGACCAAAAACGATGAACATCCTCCGCACGGGTGGAACCGCGGGCATCGACTCGGGTCTTAATGGCTTTTAATTTGGCACTTCGGGAAGAAGGGTGAGAGTCCGGCAAAGATCGGCTTGGTTCGGTTTTGTAGAGCGCTCTCTCCATCGTACATCATACTGACAGAATTCCATACAAACTTTCATACTTTATTTTACCACCTTAGGGGTGATTTTTGTAAAAAACCTTCCTTAGTGGATGCTTACAAACAACTTAAATGTTTTAAGTTTTTATGTCCAGCAGTTTAGACTCTGTGTTAGTGAATCAGTCAGTAAGTCAGTTTAGTCAATTGAGACAAGTATTTTATATTTTTATACCACTTAGGTGACAGACAACCACACGGTCCAACTGATAGGCAGCGGTTACCGCAGCTTATGGACGTGTGCAACACTAGAGGCGTCAGGCCAAATACCTTTTTTTTTTTTTTTTTTTTTATCGTGCGGAAATCCCTTCGGATACCCCCCGCCGGCCAGCCGGGGCGGTTAAAAGCCAAAACCTTCTAATGCCCTTGAAGAACCCAATATTGTAGTCGCTTTGGAAAACCACAATAGGAAGGTCATTCCATACCTTTTTTTTTCGAACGGAAATCCCCTCGGTTACCCCCCTCGCCGGCCAGCGGGGGTGGTTATGTCGGGCTTGAACCGACTAAACCCGCAAACCGTTTCGGGTCTTCAGACGCCGGGGCGTAAGGTGGCCCATAAGGCCTTTCTCTCGCACCCCGACTGAACCAGGGCCATCTCCGGTTCGGGATGGCTCCCTCGGGTTTGGGAACTACGGTGTCTTCATCTTGCCCCAGAATGGGGGGGGGGGCTTTTCGCCCCGCCGCTCCGGCTAGCTTCTGCTGGGGTGACAGGCGGCCACACCTGCCATCCCAGGTCCTTCCATACCTCATACGTGCGCACGTCATGTATACTAGATAGTTTAATATTTCATCTTGATTATGTAACATTTCATTACTATGCTAACTTTTTTAAGAACAGGATTAGTCCTCATTGCTCTATACCTTACAGACCATAATTTTATGCTTCTAAAATGTTTAGCAAGGTAGGGCCCAATAGAATTTCCACTCAAATTGAACCCATGGGTAGCGCTGGCTCGTCTATTAGCATGTTTGTGAACAGGTGCTACTTATGCGGCCTGATCAGTTTTCAGGCATCAATATTCTCTTTTTTATTTTATAATAGCTTCTGCACGTGACTCTGTCCTCCTGGAAACCCTTTATCTCGGGAAATTGAAATTTTTTGGAATAAAAGATATATAACTAGCAGACCCGACAGACGTTGTCCTGTACACACGTCGTTACATTTTCCAGTGGACCAAATTGTGAATCTAAACAATCCTCGAATCCCCTTGAACTCACACAAAAAATTTCATCAAAATCGATCCAGCCGTCTAGGAGGAGTTCAGTGACATACACACGCACACAAGAAATATATATATAAAGATAGGCATTAACTTCAGTTTATTAGTTTCTTTCTTATATACCATTTTTTTTTTTTTTTATCGTGCGGAATTCCCTTCGGATACCCCCCCGCCGGCCAGCGGGGGCGGTTATGTCGGGCTTGCACCGACTAAAACCGCACGCCGTCTCGGGTCTTCAGACGCCGGGGTGTAAGGTTACCCATAGAGCATATCCCTCGCACCCCGGCTGACCCTGGGCCATCTCACCACTAACAGCATCGCTCATCCTGTCTCCTCTGAAAGCAGAGGAGTACGGAGAGCGATGTGTTCCCGCCACGTTGGGTATTGGCCGACGATCAATGCAACCCTATGAAGGGGTGAAGGGGAAGCCATTGACCGCCGCCCAAGGTGTACCGGCCGCTCCGATTCCGTTCCCCCCGGACTGCAGCGGGATCGGAATCGGAGCGACACTCGAGGAGGTTACCCAACACACACCCCTCTTTCTTATATACCTAGTCTCTTTTTTATATACCTAGTTAAGTATCAAAAATAAACAACACATTTACAAGAATTCTTTATTCAAAACGAAATACGTCCAATTATTTTTTTCGTTCGTAATTCGAATTTCGGATCAAGCTATAAAACAAGTGGGCACAGAATAAAAATGATGTAACAGATAAACTAAAGCTGCCATAGACACGCATGCTTGTACGTAAAATGTTCTTCTAATAATACAAGATATGATAGGCATCAGTAATATAGCAATGTTCAGATAAGCGTATTATAGTTAAGTGTGTAGCCATCACAAATATGTAGGGTGGCTATGTCTGGAACGAATTGAGGAATTGTTGTAATTTGTTGGACAACAGAGAAATTATTGTCGCTTATCGATAATATTTGATTGTTAGATTGTACATGGGATCGAAAATAGTTGGCGATATGTGGCTGTTATTACATCGTTTCTTTCGGGGATCAGACGCGGACCTAAGTGGTCTTAGGGGTCAAACGACTGTCATGACCCCTGTTGGAAAATTGTTCTCCCATACGTTAACACATCGACGTCAACCCGAACGTCAACTCATAGATCGGGGTCAGTTTATAAGTTTCAAACGCAATTTTTATTGTGATGGACGGACTTTTCCCTTTACTTGGATAGATTAAAATTACAAATTGTCCTATTACAGCGGTTTGTCTCGTCTCAACAGACTTTTACAGTCACTCTACAAAAGAAAGTCCTATTTCTCCGTAATATGTGTATCATTTATTACCCAGTTATCTGTACGCGCCCAGGAAATACTCCACCATATTTGTTATCAAAGTATTATAGAGAGAGTTCTTCTTGTCACATTTTAAGAGCTTGTAGTGAGGTGTATTAGTTTCTGTAAGCACCTATATGTACCTACATAAATGTTAAGTTGGTTTATGTACCTTTTATTTTTTTTCGTGCGGAAATCCCTTCGGATACTCCCCCGCCGGCCAGCGGGGGCAGTTATGTCGGGCTTGAACCGACTAAAACAGCACGCCGTCTCGGGTCTACAGACGCCTGGGTTGTGTACCTACGCTTCAAAAATTCAATAAGTTCTGCATCGCTTGCGCTTTAATTTTGACACGATATACAAACCCGCTTCAAAGATGGTTTCATCTATTTTAAGTTTATTTTTTCTATTTTTAGATGGCACTGCAATCGTGTCAGAGGATATTTTTATGAATTTATTCTCGGGCGAAGCCGGGACTCTGGCGGCTAGAATGGTGTGACCTGACAGAGAATATTGTAAAGAGAATTGAAAAGGGTAAGGTCACGTGGAACGACTGAGTAAGTGGGTAGGCCGGGGTCAACCTCGCAGAATATACACTATTTTTGCCCATATACATGTAGATACACCGGAGGAACTCATGAGCATCTCTGAGAAGACAGTCATGGTGTATCACTCGTCAAATATTAATTGCCCAGCATGCTGCACACTGGACAAATAAAATTTGACGAATGATATACCGTCACCACGATAAAAGAATATACACCGATTAAATTTATGATGTAAACCAGCGGGCTTGGATGAAAAGTTTTATGACGGGGGCTTCCATTTTGCCCCATCAAGCGTCCCCACCAGTGGTGCCAAAGTGGAAAGTCACAAAATTTCACGTCCACTTTGCCGCACCGGTGGGGCAAATTATACCCAAAAAGGAATTCAGTGCAGGGTGCCACTAAAATAAATTGAGCTGAGCGAGCGGGACTCTTACTTGAAAATAAGACATCTTACTACGGTCGCGCGCTTAGCTAAGGCCGCGCGCTTGAGAAACTGTTTTTCGGTGATTATTTCTCAATGGTCCAACTATCGTGGTCTCGTGGTCAGTGTCCACACTATCACCGTGGTAAATTTGGTCAAGATCGCGCGAGTGGTTACGGAGGAGTTCAGCCACCAACAACGGCTATGCCGCGTATAAATTCTTGGTGAACTTGATAATTTTGAATTTGGAGAGGTGTTTTAAAATGAAAGTACAAACGCTACAGTAGATAAAGGTCGTGTAGTGTATTTAAGGATGATGCAGATGGCGGATTGGTGTCATCACCGAGCCATCAGCATCCTGGTATCATCCAAAGCTTGTACTTTGGAGTACAGGGTCCCTCCTACTCCTTCTTTCCGTATAGATTGGTTAACAGGTAACAAAAGTTTTTTTTTAAATCTTTATTTAAGGAGCTTAGCCACAGTATGACTATGTCGCTCCAATAACAAAAGTTGATTAACAGTAAAACACTTACAAACATTTTTTTTATATAGGAATACATGTACATACCAATAACAGCTGTATAAGTAATTTTGTCCTCCCTAAAGGACAAATTTAATTTATTTCATGTTTTGTTCATTATTTTATGAAAGGTTTAATAGCTAAGGCGATTAATAAATTAGAATTTGTCGTGGACTGTACACGAGCGATTGCCGTTTGATCCTCCAACCCCATCGCCGCGCCGCCGCGCCGCGTCCGTCAATCAGCTGCGTGTGTACTGTGACGTCTGGGGTCTGACCTCACAGCTTCTTTTGACGATAAAATTATAACACGTATTTACAGGAAATATATTATTTATTTAAATCATGCACTTTTATTCAGATTATTTAGGGGACTTTTGCGCGGGGTTGATGTAGTGTTCGGACTCCTTCGAACACTACAGTTAATTCCCAGACCATCATGCGTCAGCGATATAAAAATAAAACTGTTGTAATAATTTAAATTTGTATTTAGAAGTTAGGAAAAAACAAAGGAGCCGGGACAGATCAAGTTGGAACGGGCACCTGAGGACTCGGTCTTGAATCGAGCTGTGAAAAAGTATCCTGAGGAGAGTTCCGCTGTAAGCCCTATCCCTGGGCAGAGTCCGCGTTCCTTCCCAGTCCGTATATTAAAGCTAAATAACCCGCGCCAAGACCCCTAAATAATCTGAATAAAAGTGCATGATTTAAATAAATAATATATTTCCTTGAAATACATGTTATAATTTTATCGTCAAAAGAAGCTGTGAGGTCAGACCCCAGACGTACCAGAGTTGGTGGAGCGCCGGTCTTAGTGGACGCGCTAGTTGGAAACGCCAACGTTCTGCAGTTTGCAGTGGATTGATCAACCCCGTACCTTAGAAGGAAGACGTCGTGTGACATTGGAGCGACGCACTGATCAGATAACAAATTTCCACTTTTATTATATATATTATTGCTACCATAAAATGGCTGAGACAAAGAAGTTTAGCGGCACTGACGGTGTCTCTTTCCTAAATTTTATAAGAGATTTTAATGTCATATTCGCCATAAATAAGTTCATGATAGCTGACAAAGCTACAATATTAGCTGCCTACCTCGAGGGCGCAACTTTACATTTCTATAAATCTATTTTTAACGAAGAATTAACCTTCGAACAAGTTTGCTCACAATTGGAAGAGGAATTCCCTTCCCATGGCGATGATTTAGAGTTGTTATATTCAGCATATCAAGCCAAAGAGGAAAATACGATTAACTATTGGTATAGATTATGCAACTTGGCTAACAAAGCTAAGGTTACCGATGAAAAAAAAGTAATAAATAGATTCCTGAAATCAATGTCTCCAAGATTTCGAAATATCTTAGCGGCAATGCGGGTGTACAATGATAAAAAAGAACTTCGTGACGCCCTGTTGCAATTAGCAGAAGTACAACCCGACATACAGGGAGGAAGAATGCAAAACTTACCTACAAATCCTCCCCAGGGATATAACCGTCAAGTCGGATTTCGAAACCGTTACGGGAATAGAGGAGACGCGACATCTTACGATGCACGTCAGGCTCCATCATCGTCAAGTCCACGAGATGAAGGGGACAATTTCCACACTCCGAGATACATCCTAGACCTCGGAATGTTGATACTAATGTTTTCCCCAGTAACCCGAATTCATCGGGATCTAACAGTCAATATACTCCAACTTCGAGCCGGCAGAGTTTTTCCGGACTCGGGAGGAGAATGTAATGAGCAAGGAGCATGCCGAGTCTAAGAATGCAAATCAACTTTACGGCGAAAACAAATTTTCTGGTCAGTTTACACCGTTTATTAAAATTACAATTAATAATTCTGACATCGAAGCGTTACTTAATACTGGAGCAAAAGTAAATGCTATGAGTGAAGCTTTAGCTAGAAGCTTGAATTTACAAATTAAACCGTCAACATCGTTAACGCACATCAAAAGCATAACTAGATCTACGGCTACTATCTGCGGTGAAGTCGACGTGAACATAATTGTTGCAAACATTGTAGTTAGAGTGAATTTCATTGTGATAAATGACATTGAATTAAATTTAGTCTTAGGTCAATCGTTCATGTTTGCTAATGCTATGTCAATTGATTTCAGAGAAAACTGTTTATGGATAAAAGGCTTCAAAGTAAATTGGACGCGCAGATATGACAATAAAACCGTGAGTAAGGCTTCAAATTGCACAACATTATATATTATAAATACAAATGATATGTTGTTTAATTATAAAGTTATAAATGAAACCAATGATGATTACCTTATGCTTAACTTAATAAAGTGATAGTAAGTAAGTCAGAAGAGTTCAAGAAATTAATTAATGAAAACCTCTCAGCGACCAAGAAGAATCGGTTGTTAGAAACAATACAAGACTACGAAGATAGATTTGCATTCGATAATGGAAGCATAGGTAGATGCAAGATAACAGAAGTAAGGATACCCACGACAGATGAAATACCTGTACATATAGCGCCGTACAGGTTAGCGGCGAAACAATTAGACATGGTGAATGATCAAATACAAGAAATGCTTCAGAATGGTGTAATTAGACATTCACAAAGTGCCTACGCGTCGCCGATCGTATTAGTGAAGAAACCGGACAATACATTCCGTTTCTGTGTTGACTATAGAAAATTAAACAAGAAAGTCATAATAGACTCCTACCCACTACCTAGGATTGATGATTTAATAAATTATTTATCTGAAGCCAAGTATTCTGCAGATATAGATCTTATATCAGGATACTGGCAGTTACCTTTGGCGGAGGAGGACAAACATAAGACGGCATTCGTTTGCCCAAATGGTCAGTATGAATGGAATGTTTTACCTTTTGGTTTGGTCAAAAGTGGGGCTGCGTTCCAGCGTACAATGGATCAGGTTTTAGCTGAAATTAAATAAAAAAATGCAATAGTGTACATAGATAACATTGTCTATGGGAAAACGTATGAAGAATTCCTGGAAGCATTGCGGGATGTTTTGACGAGATTGAGAGCAGCTAATATTACGGTAAAACCTTCAAAGTGCAAATTTGGGTTTCAAGAAATCACTGTTCTAGGATATGTATTCAATTCTGAAGGAATAAAACCAGATCCTAAGAAGTTAGAAGCTGTAAAAATTTGAAACCACCTAAGAATGCCAAACAGGTAAAATCCATTTGGGGACTTTTTAGTTACTATCGGAAATTCATTGAAAATTTAGCTCAGATAGCACTACCTCTAACGAGACTACTCAAAAAGAGTGCATCCTTCAAATGGACGAATGTTGAACAAGAAGCATTCGATAACATAGTCGAGATTTTGACTAACCCCGGTGGGTTAGTCAAAATCTCGACTGTACCGGTATACTGAAATATTATTCCAGCGATGAAGGTATTGTAACAAGGTTATTTGTAGATGCGTCAGGGTATGCACTAGGAGCATGCCTCATGCAAGGGAAAGACGCTTTACACCCCATAGCATACGCTTCAAGAAAATTGTCAGAAGGAGAAGCAAAATATTCTACATCTGAAAAGGAATGCTTAGCTCTGATATGGGCGCTTATTTATGGGGAATTAAGTTTCAGGTTGCCACAGATCACCAGGCGCTGGTGTGGTTAAAACAAACTAAAGATACAAACAGCAAGTTAGCTCGATGGGCCTTGGCAATACAACATGTGGATTTCGACATCGTACATTGTTCCGGCAAGAGTAATATTGTTGCTGATTACCTAAGTCGTAATCCTCTTAAGACAGAGGACGAGGATGTGAGTACACCAGTAACGGATGACATAGAGATGTATAGCATCAGCACCGATACAATGGTAGTGAAACAGTGCGCAGACCTTTTCTGTAGACCACTAAGGAATGTTTTAACAAATAATAATATAACAAACTACAAAGGATTTTTATTAAGAAATAACATATTAGTAAAGGAAGTGCTAAGAAACGGTCTAAGAAAAAATGTTGTTGTGCTGCCGAGAGAACTATTGAAGGCGACTCTCGAAGAACTGCATGATCATCCATGGTCTGGAGGTCACTTCGGAATCGCAAAGACGTTGTCAAAATTCAGGAACCGATTTTTCTTTCCCAAAGCTGAAAAAGAAATTGAGAAATATATAAGAAGTTGCCTAACGTGCCAACATAGAAAGAAATTTCGACAGCGAGCCTCTTTACATCCGATGACGACGGAAGGGTTATTAGAAAGAGTGGGAATGGACATTCTTGGACCATTTCCTAAATCCAATAGAGGCAATAAATATATTTTTCACTTCTCATGCTCTTAAAATGTTACTTTAGTCTCTGCATATCGGGAATAAAGTTCCTTATTAATCTCTAGGGACTAAAGTAATTTTTTTTTAATTTACTTTGAAAACTCCTAAACAGCCAATCACGGTGTTTGTGAATGGGAGCATTATCACCTTTTTAGTGATTGTGTATAGAAATAACCTCAAAATGACATTTGAAAAAATCTAAAAAACCCATTTAATTTCGTGAAACACGATTAATGATATTAATTTAATTAATTATTATGTAAGTATTAAAAATTAATTCATTTTATTATAAATTTCCAATTAGTTTTAAATTATTTTTCAAGTTTGAATCTGTTGGCTAAATATGCAAACATTTAAAGCGTACGTCACTTAACAAAAAAAAAACCGCGGGACAAATTTTTTTTACAATTTGAATTTTGAATAGATTATTCGTATTAAGCTTGCGTTGTAATCACCAATTACCTACACCAATTAATTGTGCAACTTAAAAAAATACGGACCAAATATGTCATCATCGTCATCCAGTGGAGAAGAATTAACGCCTTAATATACCGGGGAAAACCATACATTTAAATGTAAATAAATGTACAAATTGCACTTTTAACTTTTCTTAGGTTAGATTAACGATTCATACGTAATTTTAAGAAACTTTATTATAAATATTATAATTTTGTATAGAACGTCGTTTTTTTTCCTCGCATTCAAAGTGAAAAGTAGAGTGTTTAACGTGGGACTAAACAACCATAATGACACTCGAACTATTAGCCAAAAAAACATCTCGTGTCATTATGGCTTGTTTTAGTCCCTTGTTGAACAATCTACTATTAGTAGCTATTGAATATATGTCCAAATATGTTATTTGTAAACCTTTACCCAGGGTTACAGCTCAAGAAGTATGCGAGTTCGTTACCGATAAAATTATATGCAGACTAGGAGGTGTAAAGAATATTATTACTGACAGAGGGTCGGTGTTTACGTCAAACTGACTCAAGGAAACAGCTGACTTCTTCGGGTTCAAATTACGTCACACCACAGCCTTCAAGGCGTCATCAAATGGCCTTTGTGAGAATTTCAATGCTACACTAACACAGATATTATCCATGTACGTGTCGACAGATCAGAAGAATTGGTGCAATTTCGTTAATATGGTGACATTTGCATATAATGTCACGAAACATACATCTACAGGTATGTCCCCACACATGTTGTTATTCGCACGAGAGCCGATTCTGCAACCAAACTTTGAAGTCAATGATGAGATTACAAATGAGTCATACACGTCGAGACATACAAGAGTAAATTATCTCGTACAAACGAGCGAAAGTGAATATTAGAAATGCACAAAGGAGGCAGAAAGCTTACTACGACAAGAAGGTGAAATACGTAGTCAGTAAGTAGTAGTAACCAGATCAATTAGTTCTAATATGCAGTCCAAGACGTATTTCTGGAAGAAGTAAGAAGCTTTGTAAGCCGCATAAAGGACCGTTCGTTATTATCAGGAGGATTTCGAACACCAACTATATTGTGGGGAAGATAAACAATCCAGGTTGTCAAGATATTATACATACTAATTTTCTAAAACCTTTTGTCAACAGAAGATCCGTGATTTAAGTGAAAGTTGTGTGTTATTATTAAGCGTAGCGAGCCGAAGGCGAGCGAAGCGTATATGGTTTGGTTTGGTCACGTTGACCTATTGTTGGATAGGCAAATCTCGCTACGCTTAAGTTTGGGTTAATTGTGAAGCTGGTAACCGTCCTAGTATTTATTAAGCGTAGCGAGCCGAAGGCGAGCGAAGCGTCTATGGTTTCAAAGTTGCATTTCAAACAAATGATACTCCTCCGAGACCGTTTGACCGATCTCGACCAAATTTGCCACGGTGATCCAGTAGACGAGAGGTGCGGGGTTCTAATGAACTATGAAGTAAGCAGCAAAACAGCAGACACACTTTTATCAATATATTTGAATTGCACACAAACTAGAGCTATGATATACTTAATACAAACTAGGGACATGAGTACAATGGTTACACAATTACCATGTGCTGTTAAGACTGCCTATGCGTGGCAACTGCGTAACCTACTTGGTCAAGAGTCCTGAGTGTCGTAAGGGGTCGAATGTCCAGATCGGTCTTACCATCGAGGAATAATCACCGAAAAACAAAATCAATGGAAAAAGTCAACCGGTTACGTTGACCTATTGTTGAATAGGCAAAGTTTGGGTTGATTGCGAAACTGGTAACCGTCCTAGTTTGTTTTTATTTATTATCATCATCATTATCATTTGACTTTGACTGTTTGTCTTGACATATTTAGTTTTTTTATATGTTAAGTGCGGTGCTAACAAAAAAGTTTGACAAACAAAGTTTGAATGTATTATCAATGGTTTCATATAACTTTATTGACGTTATAAAGTTCAAATTCGAGCAAATAAATGTGCAAGTTGTATCCTATGATTATTTTACCGATGCCTATCTGCGCGACCATAACGTTTAATAAAGTTGTGAAATATGTAATTAATAAGCCAAACAGCCTCCTCCTTCTTTGTCTCAGCCATTTTATGGTAGCAATAATATGTATAATAAAAGTGAAAATTTGTTATCTGATCAGTGCGTCGCTCCAATGTCACACGACGTCTTCCTTCTAAGGTACGGGGTCGATCAATCCACTCCAAACTGCAGAACGTTGGCGTTTCCACCAAATCTGCGGAGACTGCAGAATGCTAGAGCTTCCAACTAGCGCGTCCACCAAGACCTGTGGAAACCGGCGCTCCACCAACTCTGAGGATAAGGCGCCACCACCAATTCTGTGACGTCTGGGGTCTGACCTCACAGCTTCTTTTGACGATAAAATTATAACACGTGTTTCAAGGAAATATATTATTTATTTACATCATGCACTTTTATTCAGATTATTTAGGGGACATTTGCGCGGGGCTATTTAGCTTTAATTACGGACTGGGGAAGGAACGCGGACTCTGCCCAGGGATAGGGCTTACAGCGGAACTCTCCTCAGGATGCTTTTTCACAGGTCGATTCAAGGACGGGTCCTCAGGTGCCCGTTCCAACTTGATCTGTCCCGGCTCCTTTGTTTTTTCCTAACTTCTAAATACAAATTTAAATTATTACAACAGTTTTATTTTTATATCGCTGACGCATGATGGCCAGGGAATTAACTGTAGTGTTCGAAGGAGTCCGAACACTACAGTACCGTACCGGCTCCAGGTGAGGATGGTTTGAAGTTTGGACCCCAAAGATATTGGTGGAGCCCTATATTTATACGTAATTTCAGGAGCCGTAACAGTGAATAAATTTTAATTTAGCTCTTTAACCCAACCGACATTCGACCGCGTATTCTCATACACAGCTAGCGCACTTGGTAGTACCTCAGGATATATATATTCCGCAGCAAATTTCACATTTATCCACATACATATCCTTTTTGCTCAGATGTTGATACACAGGTGTGTATAGACCATGGCTATACGTCAGGGCGCACAACACGCTGCGATAACGGGAGCCCGTTTAATTAAGGTAGCACCGCCCTGTCGTCGACGGACCCGTGTCGAAGGCAGGGTCGTATTTAGAAGAGGAAATTATAAAAAAAACTTTGAAGCATTATTGGAAGTGGCTACTTTGACATTTGAAAGTTTACTACACCAGAAGTGTAACTCACGCTTTGCCACCTGTTGACGGTAAATTTATAGATAAACTCTTTGTGAGTATGGTGTTTCGGGATAACGGGAATACCAGCTAGAGATTTTATCTATCTCATCGTTAGTCGAGCGCGAATCCCGGTTACATCCAAAGCTTGCACTTTGAAGCCCAGGGCCCGCTTTCTTATTCCTCCCATGGAAATATTGGTTTATCTAAGCTTTCACGAGAGCACTGGCCGTTTGACCCTCCAGTTCCGACAGAAAAGCCTGCAGCAGAGCCTTGTTCGTCAAACTGTACCTGTGGCTTGCAGGTATGTAGACTCATCAATATGGCTTCACTAGGCCTGATAGTAACGTACAGGTAAAGTCTCAGGAATTAAAATCACTATCTTCAGTGGCAATGCTTTTAATTGAAGGTCTCATCAGATGCTTTTTCACGTTTATTCGGATTAAGTCAGATTCTGTTTAAGACAGATTCTGCTTACGACTTATTCTGTTGACGACAGATTCGTTTTAAGACAGAATTTGTACCTTCGAGTAGGAAATTATTATTATATTAAACTTATAATTATTATAATTTTCTTATCATCAATTTACAAAAAACGTGCCATTACAGTACCACCCCTTATTTCATCTATATCCTGAATCCAAACCTGGAAATGGCGCGTCATGTCCGCCCCGCGTTCGGCAATAACCTCGCCTAGTGATGTAATTTAGTGAGACATTTCGTAACTGGTCACGTGATCGGTGGCTCGTTACTGAAAGCTGTGTTACGCTTACCTGCCAAATTGAATTAGCGATATTAGATGCTATTATTTTACTCGCGTAGGTCTCGGTTAAGTAGAATATGGCAACACTATTTCCGCACGTGGGTGCACAAGGTGACTGAGTTACGACTACAGCAGTGAATATTCGTAACTCACTAAATTGGGCCCTATAAAGATCCTCTGGGGGGTATCCGAAGGGATTTCCGCACGTAAAAAAAAAAAGGCTTTTCTCTTGGGGTTGGAGATATTCCGTAGGTATAGGAGTCAGGTATAGTCGAGGGCCCGTCAGGGTGCGAGGGAATTGCCTTTTGGGCCACCTTAAACCGCTAGAACCGCCGCCGCCTGAAGACCTGAGATGGCTTGAGGTTTTAATCGGTTCGAGCCCGACATAACGACACCCACTGGCCGGCACGAAAAGAAAAAGAAGTTGTAGACGAGGGCACGCTTATCCTGGAGCTCGGCTGACCCTACACACACACTATGTAACTTACACTATGCCACTTCGACTACGTAGATTATTCTAGACGTAGTCGAAGTGGCATAGTGTATGAGTGTGTGTGCAAATAATAAATTAAGCTAAATATTACGAAATTCTTAAAGACCAACGTATACAGTTTTTTTTTCAATAATGTGTCAAAGCATTTGAATTGTTTTAATATAAGAAACAAAAAATTCTATTGATGTTTGTAATAAAGATTCATGGGACTTAAAATGTTTTCTTTCTTTAAATTAGCTATAGACAATTGCGCCAAACAATTATTTTCATTTTTCTTTAATATCAAAAGATATTCTGGGGTATTTTATATACAAAAAGATAATTAAACATACACAAATCTAAGATACAATTTAAGGTCAATAAAATTCGTTTCATTTCTATTAAATTCAGTACATATATATTGAGGTATAAAAAGTTGATACTTAAATTTATCAATATAACATACTGTGTCAAGTCACACACTTGACACAGTATTGAAAGAAAGAAAGAATTTATATATTTTTTATTTTAATTATTTTTTTGTGTTGCAACATGCAACAAGATCTTTGGGCCAACTTCACCTACGAGCTGGTGCATCAGTGGATTGACGAACGGACCTCTGGTACAGGCTTTCCTCTTGGAGTTGAGTGGTCAGATGGCAGTCGCTCCCATAAAAGCCAAGCAAACCTATAAAATAGAAGCAAGAGAACGGACCCCCCTCACTTTGGATGCTACTAGGATTGGCGCTTGGATGTAGAAGACATGGCTAGTGCGACAATAATATAACAATAAAATAAATAAAGCTTTAGATCGGAAAAAGAGAACATCTAGGACGGGGCTTGAACCCGCGACCAGTCCCTTACAGGGGGAATGCTCTGACCAACTGAGCCACCTAGACACGTCCCAGATATTCGAAATTCTCCGATACATTAATACGTCTGAAGGCGACGTTGGAACCATCTACCGTAATTCTTGCGAACTACGGAAACAGTGAATAACTTTAGTCATATTTCAACATTGTTTTTTGATGACTCCGCCTAATTAATTCAATTAAATTTTTAAGCATTTTGTATGCTTACTTTTTTCTAAAGATTTAGATCGACGGGATAGACGGGACTTGAACCCGCGACGGTAGATGGTTCCAACGTCGCCTTAAGACGTATTAATGTATCGGAGAATTTCGAATATCTGGGACGTGTCTAGGTGGCTCAGTTGGTCAGAGCATTCCCCCCTATAAGGGACTGGTCGCGGGTTCAAGTCCCGTCCTAGATGTTCTCTTTTTCAGATCTAAATCTTTAGAAAAAAGTAAGCATACAAAATGCTTAAACATTGAATTGAATTAATTGAAATAAAATAAATAATAAATATTCTACGACATTCGACACAGCGTTATCTAGAACCAAAGTAAGCATAGCTTAACTAGCTTATGTTATGGGTTCTAGAATGAGAATAAACATACTTAAATCCATTTTTTCTGTAAATACTTAGAAACATCCAGACCTTGCAGTGATGAGTGATAGGTATTCATGCATATAAATATTTGCACTGAGCGGGAATCTAACCCACGCCCCCTGTCGTAGCAGTCGAACACACTACTGCTACACCACAGAGGCCGTCAAAAACAATGTTCAGAATATCACTAATTTGATCGGTGAACTTACCTACCTATGTCCTTTGAGGTTCATTGCATATTTATGTCTTGCAAAGGTATGACGTGCTTGGTATATCCTTTTTGGATAAAAATGATTTTTCAGATGATCATTTTTTAGAAGAAGCATTAAGAGGTTTTAAAACACGCATTTTTTTTTTTTCGTGCGGAAATCCCTTCGGATACCGCCCCCGCTGGAGAGCGCGGTTATGTCGGGCTTGCACCGACTAAAACCGCACGCCATCTCGGGTCTTAAGACGCCGGGGTGTAAGGTTACCCGTAGAGCATATCCCTCGCACCCCGACTGACCCTGGGCCATCTCCGGTTTCGAGATGGCCCCCTTACTTGCTCTCCACTGTGCCATCTGCTAATCAGAGGGACACGTGGAAAGCTTCCGAACAGCCCTCAACAGGGCCGTCCTCGCCTCGGTCGGAGTTGGCCGTAGGCGGCCGCGTCTCTCCCGCCCTAGGAGAGAGGCGCTGCCGCCTCCGTTGCCCAGGGTGCACCGCGTAACCGTTGTTTCTTCTGTTTTTTTTTTCAATAAACTTTATCATAGAGCTTCTCAAGAAACTGCTGATTCTTCAACGTACGTACACCTACTTATATTCTTACACTAGCTGTTGCCCGCGACTTCGTCCGCGTTAAATTCGGAATAGATCAAAGTATGTTTAATTCTGCAGTTTCGAACCCAACATGTATTAGGTTACCTATTTCATCATTGTATTTTCAATCATTCAATGATTACAATTCATCATTTTGTAGTATAATAGTTAATAAGTTTAATCAGATTCGAAATTGCGCTTCCAATTCTTGTAATTTGGTAATCTTAGTGTTACTTTTGGGAAGGTGTTGATATCTGCGTCACAGTTTATTCTACTGTAGAAATCATAGTTACACTGTACTGCATGAAACTGTTATTTATCCGAAATAAAATAAATTTGAACAAGGGTAAGTTGGGGACGACGCCGTTTTCTCTTTGTTTGTGTGTCATTCACGCAGTAGGTAGGTAGGTAAGTACAGTTTATTCTTTCTACGTGTCCAAAAGACCCGAGGCGGCGTGCGGTTTTAGTCGGTTAAGTCAGACATGACCACCCTGCTAGCCGGCGGGGAGGGAGGTATCCGAAGGGGTTCCCGCACGAAAAATGGTGCCAGACAAACAGGACTGACCTGCGTCCTAGACTTGTCTTTATAACACCCCGCACAACCCCGGCGTGGTGTGAGCAAAGGGGTTATGGGGTGTGCGGGTTTTTACAAACGTCTAGGACGCGCGTCCTTTGTGTTTGTCCGGCGCCCTAGCATGTCGTATTCAATTTCCGTGACAACTTTCTCGTACCACCGCTCTCATAATATCTGTATTTTTCTTCTTCCTCCTATAAACCAGCCTTACACTACATTGTCTATTTATAATCAGGTCACGATGTCTACCAGATTGCGCAAATTATACTTATTTATTTTGCCCTATGTAATAGCGTAACAAGTGAGCCTTTGAAATGAAACAACAGAAAAAATGTATATAATAACTTTCTTATTTATTTTCTTTTCTTAATAATTAGTATTTAAAATGTACTTTTTACAATGTCTCTTAAAATTAAAACTTCTAAGTAAGTAGTTTAAACAATTATTTATTATATGTATTTACTATGAACACTAACATTTATTTAAACATTATATTAACTTTATACACAATATTTACAAGTAAAAAGGCTTGATACATACTTGCGCACAGAAATCATAGAAAAATATAAGTAAGTAGGTATACAAAGACATAAAAATATAACGAATACATTTATTTTAGGTCTTCTGAAATAATCGCGAACAAAAGAGCCAAATAATAACAAACACACGATTTATTCACATACTAAAATTAACACATAAAACGTCTTATGCCAGTACACATCAACAGATTGAAGGCAAATGAATGAGATTCGTCAATCTGTTGGTAATATTCACAAAAACTCGTTCATTCGCGTTCATTTGTTAACTTGATTTGTACCTACTTGGTATTAGTCGAGTTTAGCATTTGAGGTAAGAATAATTAATTTCCGGACTTTAAAATTTGCTTAGATTTAGAGAAATTAGGATAGACGGAACTGGATAATCAAAGGATGAATATATGGGTTATATCTTGTATAATTCAACAAGTTATGCAAGTATAACAAGAAAATAAATATCTATACGTTCGTCAGTCAGCGACGAAAACTGGACACTAATAAAACAAACTATGGTTACTTTGGTATACACCAATACATCATTGATGTTTAAGTACTTTCACAATCCTCACAGTACTACGCTAATGGTCTCAATTTTATTGTACATTTCACCAAACTAAACTAATTCAGTACTTAAATTCAAATTTCAATTTGATCTTGTTTTACTTATTTCAGAACTATTTTTTAGACTATTCAATATCATTACAGCTTGCACCCGATAGTTTTTAACAATTTTTTAAACAGTACAACAACTGAATTTAGTTTGTCAAGATAGGATTTACAGCCAAAGTGATCTGTAAATTGAAAAATGTTAAGCTACTTTGGCTATGGCGCTCATTAGGGGAGACCTATGTCCAGCAGTGGACTAGAATAGGTTGATGATGATGATGAAGCTACTTTTATCGCTGCCTATGTCTACCTGTTTTCCAAATAATTACTGGGGATCAGTCGGAAGTCTATACCAAACCTATTACAATCAGTACAGTCAAAACTTGTACTCATACAAACTTACATTGAACTATCTGTATTGCACTAATTTTTATTATAATTACTAAATTTAATATACTTTGGCTTTTTTACATATTTTTTTCAAAACAATGTGTTAAGAATGTGTAGACAGATATTTTTTTTATAAACATGTGAAAAATCTGAATCTTTGATAGTTACGGTTTGGAAAGTCAATATCAAATCAAATCTCCATATCAGATCAAACTCATAATATCAAAACACATTGCGTTCTTTGAATTACCATCACATAATACCGAGTATTTGCACACTAATCGAAAGAAGGTGAATGAATGCTAACGAATGGAATTCGTTAATCGTTACCGCACGTCGTTAAACATGTCGTAATGATGAAAAATCTGAATCACTGGTTTCCTGTAACGTTCACACTGGTTCATTCTCGTTCGTTATTTAGCCATAGTTCATCTTCCTTCACTTTGTGTGTATCCGGCATTACATACCGCCAATATCATTGTATAAAGTTTTTTAAAATGAGATGAGTGGGATAGAAACACAAATGTTACAATTACAAAAATATACAAAATTAACCGAATTAGTGTAATTCCTATGAGACACTTTTTCTGCTGAAGATATAGAATCAGATAAACCCACAGGCAGGGAGTTCTAACAACGGTTAACAACAAGTACGGTTTATTCTGATTTTAATTCATTTAAAAAAAAGGTTTCATAGTAACTTACTTTCTTTCAAGTTAGACCCTCAAAATATTCAACACATTCTTCCTGTGAGTATTTTTTAGACTTGCATTATGTTAATATATATATAAATAAAGAATAAACAAATAGGTTGCAAATAAGAAGCACAAAATTACACGATTTTGCAGTGGCCATAAGTCCACGTAGCAAGAATCTGTCAGTTTACTTTTGATTCATTCACGAATGTGACAAGATCGAGAATGCATTATTTATTGACATCCACATATGGAATATGGAATGATAGTAATCATCCTTGTCGACTTCCTATCTGAAAATATCTAAAATATAGGTAAAGGTCTGTTATTTTCTGCTCGCTTACAAATCTCGACCACCCATATATATATACGAGGTTATGAATAAAAATACTTACGGTAGAACTAATTTTGAACATTTCAATTGGAATGAAAAATCACCAAAGTGTCACATTTACTTTTATTACATAACATACTTTGTCTTTTACCGATTAACGTACCTACCTAATCATTCATTTCGTTCATTCGGAACCATAGACACACTCATGACCAGCATTCAATAAATTAAGTAATAATAATATTTACAATAATTTTATTAACGTTTCTACCCAATTACGTTAACTTTGCATTATTTGAATTATTATCTTTTATATTAGTCACATATAAATAAATGTCTCTTGTTTTTAATGAAGTGACCCATCAATATAGTCATCATAGCATACTTTTTCCCACGCATCTGCAATTCTTGTCACAGATAACCAATTTGACATTTTGAAATTATTCCAAAAAAGGTTTGAGCACAACAATTATTTGTCGACGTTCAAATTGAAGTTTGAATAAGCGGGCCTTAATGTTGCGGCTTCTGCGTTAACTGGGGAAGGAGGAGTGGGTGGAATATAGGGGTAGCGGGGGTAGGGAGGATATGGGTATGGGTAGCCCGAGGGAAGGAGTTGGGGGTTGTGGAAGGGAGGTATTAGAGCGGGTGAGGGGTAACCGTAAGGTAGACCTACGGAGGAGGCGGCAGCTTGCAGGATTGAGGCTGCGAAAGCTGGATCGCTATAAACGGCTGCGTAAGGCCAAGCGACGGCGATTCGTTGCCTTTTGTCTTTCATTCTTCGGTTTTGGAACCATACCTGTTAACAATAAAACGTTATAAATTAAATATGCATAATAGGCTATCGAAAACTTTACATGCTACCTTTACCAATTTAAAGTTTTGTTCAGGTACTCTTAACGTTCGAAATATACTATGGTTAATATAAAAGATATGGATTTTTTTTACCAGATTTCAGTAAAACAAAATATTAATTACCCGGAACTTGAGATAAGAGCATAATAAAATTATCTTCAATATAAAAAAGAATAAAGAGAGGATAAAATTATTAATATTGGCCACCTTGCAATGTATATCCGTTCACGATGTATTGCTATAAGTGCATGTACATTCACATTATTCTATAGATATTTAATATTTTAAATAATGAATACATTACTAAGTAGTAGATACAATTACCTAAAATAAATGATTACGTATTATTGTCTCTAAATTTACTAATACTTATTGAATTTCAGTATGTATGTAAAATAGTTAATTAAATGTATTCGTTCATTTATAATAAACTCATTTATATGATAACAACATATTCAAAAGAGCTTTTATTAGACGACGGGTGGCAACGAAACTATTGCTCTACAGTTTGTGTGGGACGCTTATTTGAATTGCGGTTAAAATGACGTAATAATTCAAATTCAATTCAATAAAAAACGAGTTATCCGTATTACGAGCTTAAAATGTATATTAGTATATATATTAGTTGGGCAGATAAAAACTGTATATTGAATATTTGAAAAAAATTTTGCGATACATATCAAGTATTCTAAGAGAGATACCGATGCCGAAAATGTGATTTTTAGAATGGTTTTCTCTATTTATCCTACTGATCGGATCGTATAAATGTTATCGATGTTCTTTCTTTTTACCCGACTGCTCCAGAAGGAGGGTTATGTTTTTCGAGAGTAAGTAGGTATGTTTGTATGTATAATTGTTTGGCACGCTCTGTAGCCTGAACAGATCGATGGATTTTAGCTTGAAAGATACCTTGACACCTTTAGATTCGTATTTACTGTGAGAGTGCTACTGCGTATTTCAAAATAAAAAAAATACAATATGGCGGACCTTTGGCGCTAATATGTATGTTGTTAAAAAAACACTCAAATTTATCAAGTCGGGTATCAAAATGAAGAAGAATTCTAGTAAGTATTAAGTTATTTAATTGTTATATTTTCATTCTTATATAAAAAAAAATATTAATTAAAAATCATTCCGAAACAGTTAATCTATTCCGAACTTAACGCGAATGTAGTCGGGGGCAATAGATGGTGTATATTAAAATAGCGGTCAGTTAAAAAGAAGTGATGTTAAAAAGATATTCAAATGATGTTGCCAATGACGCCAATCGCTAATAAAATAGAAATCAATAATATACTGTGTATTTTTTATAGACACAATAAAACACTATTATCGCTATATTCGCAATTGTTTAGTTGCGGTCCTGTTGAAAGATGAGCTGTATTTTTTATGTATTCAAAGATATGTTTTTTTCGTTATTATCTTGCTTTTTTAATAAGTCTTTCTGAAAATATGGTGGGTACTATTAAAGTATAGGAATAATTTCCTGCTAGAGAGTTGGGTCGTTAAAGATCTTTTGGGTACAGGGGTGACTTGAGTCTTTCCTTTATTTATTTATTTCTGAAAGGTACACTTGCAGGTTAGTACATGACAGAAAACTTTTGGAGATAGAGATGTGTTACTAATTTTAGCGGATTTTTGGAAGAATCAAAGCTAATCGAGGTATTTTTCGCTCACAGTATAGCATAACTTTTGAAATCGAAACTGATTGAGAGCGTATTTCGCAGTCCCTCGCTAATTAATTGCATATTTTCGTTTAAGCGAGCTCGTAAACCCCTTAGTGGATATCTAATATTATTAAGTACGATAGGTAAAAAAGTGATTGGGCTTTGGAATAGATTGTAGATTTTTAATTATACTTTGTTATGAAGGTGCGTAAAACAAATTCACACCTTTCACTGTATATCTACTTAATAATTTTATACAACTTTTTATAGGGTAGAAAAAGTAGGTCATCTAACGAAAACTTTTTCTGTGTAATAATCACCGTTAGAAAAAAGCGCTATTGAATAGATATACATCATATATATTGACGAAACAAATTTTTAAAGTACGTATGATAATCAGATCGAAGATGTTTTAGAGAAGGCCAGATTAAGACCGTCGTAACATGTGTGAAAACAAATTATGAAAGGAGAATGAAACAAGACAACTGAAAAAACGTTGTATTGCTTACTTCAATGGGAAAGAGGTGTGACTTTATGTATTTACATAAAAAATAGCAATACTTTCGAAGTGTTGTATTTCTGCTGGGGAGTTAAATCGCCAGAGATCTTTGGGTAGAGGGATGACTCGGCATATTGTGATGATGATATATTGTGATTATTTATAGACATCAGTAAGCAGTAACCACTTACCACTTACCTTATAACGTAGGATCGATTCTGATGCTTTAATAGGTTTATTATTTACATTGTTATTATTGGCCAAGAAACATTGGTCATTTTCAAGCACCTAGGTTTATTATCCTAAAATCTTAGTAAATATAAACTCAGACAAGAATCCTTTAAAACTTGCATCAGCAGTCAACAAAGCTTCTTAAATTCCCTTCTAAAATCATTAAAGGCTACATAATTGCCACCCTGACTTACAATGTACCTATGTAAAGACCAAAGACTTTCCCTCCAAAAACACCGCCATCTTTGTTCGCAACGTGTTAATTGGCGGGAACCAAGAACATTCGCACGAAACGACTTTCCTTTAAGACTTCCAAGAAGATTATTGCATTTTATTGTGCAGAAATAATAAAACAAGAGGCTTAATGGCGTCTAAAGTGAAGCCAAGGTTTCTCAAAAAGTAAATATTTGCTTTGTAAGCAAAATGAATGAAAAATAATAACTTTTATTCATGTCGGAGGTACAATTGCGGTTAGGTTTTGATGTTCAGCTGGACTAAATCCCAAAAAATCCATAGAACGACGTGAGATGTTCAAAAAATTTGACCATGCATCCGGCTCTATACTAATAAAGATATTATTATCAACAAATATTAAATATGCTTTATTAGAAGTTAATTTTGTCAAGTCCTCAAAGATCAAAGACGCCGCCTTCAATCTACAGTTGATTACGCAACTATAATCTCAAACTCAAAACCTCGATTCGTTTATTGACACGTTACACAGCATTTATGAGTGCAATAAAAATTAATCACAATAAACAAACATCACGTAAAAAATACCAGTTTTTATAACTCATCAAATGGTAGCCGAAAGGTATAATTTAATAGTTTTTAATTGGTAATATCGCGTCATAAAACAGATGCCATAGACAACGACGAAGTGTTTTCATTCAGTCACTCACTAATGACTTGAACGATTCTTTGTTGACATCGGATCGCTGTCTTCTCTCCGTTTCATAAATTAAACATTTTTGGGAATAAATTATTTATTATTTTTCTCAACTTTCAACCGTTTGTTCTTGTCAAAACAATAGCGAAATAACTTACCGTTGAAATAAAGATATAAACTTACTGATTTTAATGAACTTTAATCGTCATACAATATAATGATAACTGAAATCTTCAGATTTTTAATGAAGTTATTAAAATAACTTGATTTGAAAAGCAGTTGCTCTAAACTAAGTTGACCACATTCAAATATAACACCTTAAATTTCTATTCGTCGTCAGTAGAACTCGGTACTAATAATGGTCATTTTATAATCCCCAACGTTCCGTTCTTCGCATTAATGTTCATTAGCGGCCCACAGCTACCGAATAACTCGGTCGGCTCCTTTTAATGCCCATCGACAAATTAGCGTGAATGTAAAACTCGAATGAAGTCGTAAAAAACATATGTTTTTTTTTCTTTACGGGTTTTCTTTTATTTTTTATTGGAAGTGATAATTGACATTATGACCGAGCTAAAGAATTTAAATTTAAATAGGCGTGTAGTTTTTAAAGTGGAATTTTATAATTGTTGTGAAGGCAAATGTGTGTTGTGTTAATTTCTTTTTAAAAGTGCTTCTTATGTGCTAAGGCAAGTAAGTTGTCGTGGTCAATAATGCATTCAACAAAAGGTGTTTACCAAGCTGTTGATCATCCACGGTTCCATAGTACAACACCAATGACTTCCGTGTATACTAGACTGGCTGTTCGGAATAAAAAAATGATATAGATTTTTGAACGCTACAGGACACAACTTTGACGTCACTTTTTGTTGCTGTCATAGCCACAGATTATAATAATTTCATTTTATATGAGAGTATCATCTGTCATTGTTCTGTAGTAGGTATAAGCGCCAAAATTATTAATCTATGGTGAGGCCCGTTTCCGCCTCACCCCCGAAGTGTGACACACTTTTTGTTCTGTTGAAGGAAGCTCTAACTGGTTTGAAATAGTAAAAATAAAGAGACAAAATTGGAAATGGAAAATCTGAAAATTTGATTCATATTTAATTTACCATATTTCTCCGATATAGGAAAGTACTAGTCATATCTATCTTAAGCGTTGCATATATTTTATACTTTCTTAGTATTTACACATTTTGTGAACGATTCTTGCGAATTTGTGTCATCATCATCATCATAGCGTTGTGTCCCTATTGCATCCGAGGCCTACACCTGGGAGCCCAGGGTCCCCTTTCCTGCTTTTCCTTTTTCACTACGCACGATCTTAGGCATCCATGGTAGTGAGACCATTGGCACGCATGTCATGCCTTACGACGTCAAATCAGCACTTCCTGGGTTTACCCCTCCTACCGGAGCCCGGCGGAAGTGCCATGCCACGTAATCAGACAGCCGCCGCAAAACGAGAATGCAAAATTTCCCGAATTTTATCTGCAATGTCAAGGACATGGAGGCTACCGCGGATGTGTGAGTTCCTCGCGCAATATTTACGCGTGACTCCACAAATCCATTACCATATATTCATCTCCGTGACACGCAGTTCCTGCTAATGTTGCTCGAGCAATGGCCACGCTTCACAGCCGTGTCAAAAACAGCCCTAATGCAAATTGTGTACAAGATATTTAAAAAATTTAAAAGATCGTATCCCCATATTCAAAGATAATCTTTAAACGATCCTAACCAATCTATCCACTGTACCTTTTTTTTTTTTTATCGTGCGGAAATCCCTTCGGCTACCCCCCCGCCGGCCAGCGGGGGCGGTTATGTCGGGCTTGCACCGACTAAAACCGCACGCCGTCTCGGGTCTTCAGACGCCGGGGTGTAAGGTTACCCATAGAGCATATCCCTCGCACCCCGGCTGACCCTGGGCCATCTCACCACTAACAGCATCGCTCATCCTGTCTCCTCTGAAAGCAGAGGAGTACGGAGAGCGATGTGTTCCCGCCACGTTGGGTATTGGCCGACGATCAATGCCAACCCTATGAAGGGGTGAAGGGGAAGCCATTGACCGCCGCCCAGGGTGTACAGGCCGCTCCGATTCCGTTCCCCCCGGACTGCAGCGGGATCGGAATCGGAGCGATACTCGAGGAGGTTACCCAACACACACCCCCTATCCACTGTACCTCAAACACTATAGAGTGTATCATATTGTACCTTTTTTTTTTTTTTTTTTTTTTCGTGCTGAAATCCCCTCGGATACCCCCCCGCCGGCCAGCGGGGGCGGTTATGTCGGGCTCGAACCGACTAAAACCGCACGCCGTCTTGGGTCTGCAGACGCCGGGGTGTAAGGTTGCCCATAGAGCATATCCCTCGCACCCCGAATATCATATTGTACCTATATAATATTTACAGTGAAAATGTCATTCATTGTCTATGCTAAAATATTTTTATGTCAGAGTATCATTTATGCGACTTCATTCCATATCGTCATGTTGTTGTTGTTCTTAGGTTGCTGTTTAACTTTATTAGGCGCAACGACATCAGACTGACGCAATTCCCTCCTGTTTTAACTTTAGTGTGGTTCTTTTACACAATCTCAACTGTATAATATAATTTATGTTTGTGTATACTATTTGTGTTTGTTTTTATATATTATCTGTGTTTGTCTCAAAAACGACATCAACTAGGTATTGTAATTTGCTCACAATCAGTCTAATGTCAAAATTGCTAGTTGTCAAAATTCAAAAGTCTACACCTTCTTCTTTATTAGACACAACTCCATTCCACGTTTGTTATTGGCAGAATTTGTCGACGATATCGGCGCAATTCGCCATACCAAAAAATTGAATTGAATTGTCATGTTGTCAGGAAATCTGTTAATTGCCAATAACGTTCAGCAAATTTGTCAACTGACACACTTGATATTGCGACAACATTTATTGAACAAATAGGCCGACTTTATTCGGGTCAACACGTGGGTGGGATGTAGAAACTCTGAAATAGTGCTTGTTTTGTTCGTGTCACATACTGTAGGCGGACTGAAAGTCAAGCTTCAACATCTAATTCAATTACCAACTCATTTCACAACTTCTAAGTATTCTCAACATATAATTTGCGAGCGAAGTTCATGAAATTTCATTCGGTAAATGACACCTACGACTTCTTGTCGCTTTTCTCTAATGGTGCATGGGTACTGAGTCATGCTGCGAACATGTTATCTGAACCTTCGTCAGCCTGACTAGTCTAGACTAGACGAATAGGTCGCGGTTTCGATTTCCGCTCATTGCAAATATGTATATTTGCATTGTTCTGGGTGTTTCTATATATAATATGTATTTATTTACAAAAATCCGCATTCTAGAACCCATTTACAACATTCTGCGTAGTTTGGATCGAGATGGCGCTGTCTAATATGTCCTAGTATATTTATTTGTTATTATTCCTGACTATCCTTACTATCTTGACTAATCTAACTATCTTGACTATACTGACTAGCTTGACTAGCCTAAGTATTCTGACTAGGTTGACTATCAATACTAATATTGTGCGAAAGTTACCCTGTCTGTCATCTACTCAAGGCCAGACCGCAGACTTAGTATTTGAAATTTGGCATAGAGATTACTTATAACCTGATTACAAATGGCGGACTAACCATTTATAAAAGGCGGTCAAAGGCTAATAACATTATAATCTTACCTTGATAGTTGATTCAGGTAACTGGAGTTGTGCTGCAAGTTCGCATCTCCTGGGTCTTGACACGTAATTTTCTTTCATGAATTCCTTCTCTAGCCTCGCTAATTGTTCTCTCGTGAATGCTGTGCGGTATCTTCTAGATAAAAAATAATTTAAAAAATTAGTTGAAGTAGAAGAAAATAACTTAGTAAGTAATTAAATGAAGGGTCAGCGTAGTGACTAATTGAGATGTCTTAGGCGTGAATTACACCGAAAATAAGTAAAAGGCATAAGGCGTAAGGCATAATCAAAGAAAAATCGCACGTATCGACGCGATTTTGCTCGGCAATCGCACTTACCTTACGTTTGCCGTTAGCTCGGCTCTTTTGTATAATAATTCACGCTTTATGCTACTATTGAGGGCGAATGTGCATCGAGACAATACACAGGTGGTGAAGAATTATTTGATCTATTCAAAGAAAACTGAAACCTACCTGATATTAGGATCTGGAGCTGGATTGGAATTTGTCATCTGTTCCGACTGTGGACTCAATGATTCTGTGGACAAGAGGACGAAATAAGTAACACATCTTCATCATCATCATCCTACGAGCCTTCTCCCAACTCTGTTGGGGTCGGCTTTTCAGTATAACTACGAAGCAGCTGAACTTGTGATCTTTCCGTGAAGCGACTGCTGACATCGGACTTCCATTAACACATATTCATTAAAAAAAAATCATCATCATCTTAACGTTATCCTCGGTGGCATCCGAGGCTTTCACCTCAAGAGCCCGGGGTCTGGTTACTCCTCCTCTTTCTGGTTTGGCTTATATAGCCGACTGACATCCTAACCCCGAGAGGGAAGTCTGCGCCCGAGCCTCGTCCGTCAATCAGCAGGTATACCGGCTTGCAGATCAGGTTGGCTTGGTCCCAAAGTCTCACACATAATTCATTCATAAAAAACTGTAGCCCTAACATCTCTAAATAGATTTTGAGCATCGATTAGTGGATATCTACTGGTAGTAGTTCTAAAGGGTTGTGAGTACCACTCGAAAGCGGCTGCCTTTACGATTATCTTAATTACTGTTACGTCTAGACATTAGCTACTTAATCTGCTAAGCAGACCGACATACTTGCCAGGGCTGATGCATGAAAATAAAACTGTAATAAAAATTTAAAAAAAACGACATCCAATAATCTTATGCGGCCAGTACACAATTGCCAATGATGGGCAATGGTATACCTACAGTGGTGCAAAATTGGCCATTGTGGTGTGCAATCAGTATGTTGTCGGTATTTTGGCACATTCCAAAGGCATCGTATGCTATGCCCAATTTCGCACAAGACCTAGATACGTGATGATGGCCTACAGTTGCGCATTGCATAGCATGCCCATCACTAGTGACTGTGAACTGAGGAGATTATATTAAAAAGACGTAGAAACTCGGCTACTTCAATTCAAGCATGAGTGCAACAGGATATGCACTAATGAGTAAGTGCGACGAGAACCAAATGTACGCAGTACAGTTCCTAATAACGTTGTCCTCATTTTAGTACTTATGTAGCTAATATCATTGGCTACTGTACATAAAACTGGGCATGTAAATTACACACATGTTACCTAATAAGTGCATGAAGAAGCAATCATACTCATAGAGGTGTAATCATTCTCGGGATTTGAAATTGACTTGTCATAAAACAGTAAAAAAGATGTATCGGTACGCATCGTTCGGGAGCCAGTAGCCCGCAGGTGCTAATTGAGCGCACCCAAAGTTTCAAGAGTAACATTAACACTAAACAAACACAAATAAGCTATTGTCTAATTAAATATTTTCCCATGTACATACCGTTTGTCTATTTCATATAAACAGAAACCACAAAGAGGCCGTCATTCTCAGTCTATAGCCGCTCAATTTAAAAAATAACTCTTCTGACCAAAACGCCGACTTTACAAATCTGATTAGTCGCTGAAGTGGTTCTAAATTTAAAAAGCCGCTGCAAACGGGAGCGCTATTGACATGACCGTTTTAAAAAAGGAATATCTATCGAACGCTTTTAAGTCACGTATTGTCTTAATGGCTGCGTGATTAAGACGTTTATTTCTATTTCCGTTTCAAAATTGAATTAGCATTTTGTCGTTTATATTTAACTCAAACTGAGACACAACGTTTTTAGGTTAGCGGCCAATTCACATGACATTGTCGCCCACTAAATTGTATAAGTATTGAAAAATATGACGAAACCTTTGCTTGTAATAATTTCGCATTAGAGAAAATTTATTGCTTTCATAAGTGCGCTAGGATAAACGATTCATGATTTTTTTTAATCGTCATCATGGCGTCTGAGGCACTTGACTTGTTCCCATGCTGGGTGGCGACAGAACACTCAAAAACCAATTTGCAATAGTCTAGCCGATGGCTTCCTCTCATTTGTTGTTGTACAAACTTTTTACGTCACTACTTCTTTATTATGTTGTCTATGACTCCCAGCTGTGTCATGGCGTGTGTCGGTTTGAAAATGGAACGAGGAAACGATTGAGAATTAAAAAGTTTCCGTTTAAAAGCTTCCGTTCTATATTTAGGAGGGAATTATACTTGTCACAGAGCGGCCGCAAGGAAAGTATTCAAAGTAGTTTTTTTAATCAATTTTAATGGATGAGGCTTATACAGGGTGATTCTTTTATTTTTTGTTTATAAACACTATTATAGTCCAAAATAATCAAAATGATTGCTTAAAATTTGTTTGTAAATATTCTCCCTATAACCATGGGTTCTTTAAGCGGGGCGTTATAAACCAAATTTAAGGATCAATATTTTAAAATTATACCTTCTAAAATGGCGATTGTCCTTAATTATTGGCTCTTACCATCAGACTTACACAGTTGCTGTTTAATCAGTGCTATCTAGACTAGACTCAAAGAAAGTATGCTAGGCCCATAACCTGATTGTATATGTTTGTAGTAATTAATAAAAGCATAAGAAATCTAAGATTCAGTAGTGATGTGACACAATTGCAGTGATGTGTAACGAACTAAGAAAGGCTAGTATTTTATAATTAAATAGGTACAACACTTTTAATACGGGTTTTAGAATTCGGATAAACGTAAGTACACACACTTTTATTTTCTTTTATAAATATATTATATAAAGAATCAGTCAGACAGATCAATGCAAATAAACATATGAATACTGAAAACATCAGGTAATTTGAAAACTTTTAAATTCGAATAATGACTGTCATGCTCGTGACAGTCATGACAGTTCATTAAACATAAGGTCATGTGACTGTGTGTGTGATTTCGTAAAATGATGTTGAAACCGCATCTTTGTTTCGAGAATGCCGCTAATGCTTAGAGTACATAGTGGCACATTACATATCTGGGCGGTTGGACACTGCACGTGTAATGATCGTGAGATACTTAGCGGAGTTTTTATAATGCTCATGAGCAAATTTAGTACCTGTATACACATCTAAATGGTCATGTGGCTTGAGAAAATACATAGGGATATAAGTTGATGACTGAACGCCCGAGCGTTCTTACTTACCGATAAGTAGGTGCTTGCAAATGATATACCTAGAGATAGTACAGACGGATACGTCACGGCACAGATACGGCTTTTATAGGAGCGACTGCCGTCTGATTTTTAAACTACGATTGGAAAGCCTGCGCCAGAGCTTCGTCCTTAATCCGCAGGCATACCGGCTTACATCTGAGACTGGCTTGACCCTAAAGATCTTGGTTGCACCCCATACACCTTATGAACCCCATCGGAGCCCTTTATGTGCGAGTCCGGCACACACCTAACCGGTTTTTTAAATTTAAGCATTTTATAAGTATTGCCGTAACGATCTCATTTTAATTATTCTAACCTTGGATCGATAAACTGACCAACCAATACGAACAAGCCGAAAGCATTATTAAAATGTTATGAAACGTTTCGTGCCTCGCCATTTAACGCCAAAACCAGTATACAAATCATTTGACTAATAAATGATAGCTAACACAACTCAAAACGTTTTATTGTAATTAGCACTTTTGACATTTAAGGCTGAATGTATGTGATCATTGTCTATTAGTCCTCTAAAAATACGAGACATCTATGGCATCAGAACAATATTATCATAATTTTAGGTAGTGAACTATTCGTCATCCAGTAATCTATTTACCTATATATAAATGAATCATTATTTTCCTTGGTCACGGTATCACGCGTGAACAGCTGGACCAATTTCGATAATTCTTTTTTGTTATTGTCAGGAGAATGTTCTTATGAAAAACAAAGTCAAGAAAGTAGTACGGAAATTTGAAAATTTAAAAATTTAGCGACTATAATAACTTTTATAATGTAGTCTCATGGCGTTTAACATACCTTTTATTTTTTATTTTTTTTTATCGTGCGGAAATCCCTTCGGATGCCCCCGGGGCGGTTATGTCGGGCTTGAACCGACTAAAACCGTACGCCGGTCAATCGTTTGTAAATGGCGCGATTGACATATTAAATATTCATAGTTAAGGCAGGACAATGTCTGCCGGGTCAGCTAATAGTTTGTCATAAACATAAAAGGCTACCACAACAGAATCAATTTATAAAAACCACCAACAACGAAAATATTATTCCAGAATGTGCTTCCCATTTACAGACCGACACTAAACGGCTAATTAATAGCGGCACCGCACAATTTGCGAACCAAACTGCCGCTGTAATAGGCGAAAACCGATAGCCGGCACATTAACAATTGGATTATCGAGAATCACCGCCGCCCCGTGCGTGGCACGCTCCAGTAATTATATTACCGTGAATGGCTTCCCCTTAATACCTTTATATTGTCTATTGTCTACGCGCTGGTTGATCGTTTCACTGGTTTGGTAATAAAATTGATGTAGATGCTTGTCTTTATCCCATTACTCTTTTAAAATGTTTCAGTGCACTATTTAAAAAAATATATGATCTTTTTATGAAGTATTCGTCACATAATAATATAGATAAGAGAGAATAGTATAGTGAGACACGGTACTGGTAGTTTAAAACGATCACTCAAAAGTTGACTAATTTGCCTACCTCAACTTAAGAAGGACATGTGTACTACTCAGTGAGTGCGAGCAAAGCATGACTTTTGTTATACAACAAGGTACACAATATTATATCGACATCATTTTATTGAAAGATTTATTGACGCACATAGTTAGTTTAAACTAGGCATGCGATGCAGTTAGCCGATCGCAAGAAAATTGAGCTGAGCGAGCATTTATTTTTTTATTTCAAAATCTAAAAAATTAAATTTTTGCGCGCGTTTTTAAAAATTAAACTTTTTCCATTATTTTCAATGGTAAATTTATTTTTGGGTGATAATTCCTCAATGGTATGTCCGATTTTTAATTTTATGGTCTCAAAACATGACCATAGATTGTCGTTATGACCATGCCAAATTTGGTTGAAATCAGATTTGTGGTTGCAAAGGAGTATCCGAGTTTGTAAGCGGCTATCCCGCGTATAAGAGCTTAAGCAATTAGGAACTTACCTACCTCCCTATAAGATGAAATATTCATCATCATTGTCCTAATAAATACTTCCTAGTTGCGTCCAAAGTTTGCACTTTAAAGCCCGAAGTCCGCAGTCATTGTTTTTTATTGGTACGTTAGCATTCCGGGAGCTTCTGCCGTGTGACCTCCCAACCCTGAAAGGAAAACCTGCGCCAGAGCCTCGTCCGTTGTTTAGCAGGTGCACCAACTAGCTTGTAAAGTTGGTTTGGTTGGCAAAGTTGTTGGTAGAGCCCTCCACTCCTATAAGTTGAAATATTAAACGGAACAAAAGTTAGAACTAAAGTTATCGCCAGTTATACCTATCTAATCCTATCATATATTTCATCAATCAGTAGGCATAAGCAAGCTTGGAGTTCTCAGTGGAATTAAAACAATTCCAAGCATACAACATTCAAGACAATTATCCAATGCACAGTCAATTACCCGGTGCCATCCCCATGGCCCCTTGTTGGCTCCCCTACACAATTCCACGATAAAATCCGTACCTACTAGTCAAAACGAAGATAAATATCTCGTTGGGGAGTCAGGGCAATAAAAATGAAATCAGTTTAAGCCCAATTGACAAGATGTTACAAGGGCGACTTCACAAGGGTTTAGCACTATGACGGAATTATAAAATAATGGAGTTTTTCTTTATGATTTTGAGTTTATATAATAATCGTACAAGTTATGACACTTGTGACCTATTAAAAATGTATGAATTACGGCACTTATGGCTACCTAATAAAGACAGTGCCTATTTTTTTACTTTTATAAAACTAAGGCCAGCTAGTTTATTAGATACATTTATTTTAATGAACGAATGCTTTAATAAGTGTTCATTAATTTATTTCAACTTCAACCAACACTTGTATAAAAATATCTTTATGAATAATGCGTACATTCTCAGTCTTCAGTCTTATGTAATTAATTATAACCAACTAGGTATAATGAACGTATATCCAATTCACCGATTTATTATCTGTAATTAAAATGGTGAATGTGTCACATTGTGGCGGAAGGTCACCCACGCTTTCTTCATAGACAATTAAACTTTTACGCCGCCATGGCAGCTGCGGTGAGATATAATTGACATAAATTAGTGTTTATTTAATTTATTGTAGTAGCTCTGTGCTAATTGTTATAGAGCTCTATTAACTTTAATTGTTATTTTTACGGTTGTTAAATTGATGGGTAGGTGTGTGTTGGGTAACCTCCTCGAGTGTCGCTCCGATTCCGATCCCGCTGCAGTCTGGGGGGAACGGAATCGGAGCGGCCGGTACACCCTGGGCGGCGGTCAATGGCTTCCCCTTCATAGGGTTGGCATTGATCGTCGGCCAATACCCAACGTGGCGGGAACACATCGCTCTCCGTACTCCTCTGCTTTCAGAGGAGACAGGATGAGCGATGCTGTTAGTGGTGAGATGGCCCAGGGTCACTCGGGATGCGAGGGATATGCTCTATGGGTAACCTTACACCCCGGCGTCTGAAGACCCGAGACGGCGTGCGGTTTTAGTCGGTGCAAGCCCGACATAACCGCCCCCGCTGGCCGGCGGGGGGTATCCGAAGGGATTTCCGCACGAGAAAAAAAAAAAAAAAAAAAGTTATGTGAATACTGTAATTCAGCAGTTGGATAACTATCGAGGAACCTCTAACCTGTAGGTACTGTAGTGTTCGGACTTCTTCGAACACTATAGTTAGTTGCCTGGCCATCATGCGTCAGCGTTATAAAAATAAAAATATATAAATGAGTTTGAATTTAAAGGATAAGAAAAAACAAAAGGTTTGCAGACAGTTCGAGTCAGCGGGTGACCAGAGGCTCCGGCCTTGACCCGCCGTACTAAGAGAATATCAAGAAGTAAAAAGTGCATTAGGCTCAAACACTGAGCAGAGCTCGCGACCCTCCCTAGTTCGTTCAGTAAATATAAACAATCTCGCGCAAAGCCCCTAAAACACTTTGAGTAGAGTTATATTTATGAATAAATCTAAAATCCTTGTGTTCTAATTTAAATACCATTAGTGATCAACAAGAAGCTGTTTAGTCAAACCCCAGACTCCACAGTACCTAATCATTTTCCGGGGCGGCGGCGGCGACGCGTTTTGCGCCCCTTCTCCCTGTTCCGGGGGTAAGACGGGGACACCATGGTTCCCAAACCCGTTCCCAAACAACCGAGGCCATCTCGAAACCGGAGATGGCCCTGGTTCAGCCGGGGTGCGACGGAAATGCCTTACATCCCGGCGTCTGAAGGCCTGAGACGGCGTGCGTTTTCAGTCGGTTCTAGTCCGAGTACCTCCCCTGCTGGCCGGCTTGTATCCGAAAGGATTTCCGCATGAAAAAAAAAAATAAAAAAAAAAAGGTATCTAATCACCTTAAGTAGGTACCTATATAATTCAATTAGCATTTTGTATGCTAACTTTTCCCATAGATTAAGATCGGAAAAAGAGAACATCTAGAACGGGACTTGAACCCGCGACCAGTCTCTTACAGGGGGAAAGCTCTGCAAGGGACTGGTCGCGGGTTTAAGTCCTAGATGTTCTCTTTTTCCGATCTGAATCTATACCTACTTAATGTTTATTTCGGTGAGTGATATCTCCAAGACTTGGAGGTATCACTCACCGAAATAAATACTTGGAGAACAAGACATATTTGCAACTAAGGGACTAGTCTAGTTTCTTGCGTCGCCAACCCATAAATATCTTTATGACGTTTGTACCTATAAGTCTATATTATGAGGTAACAACCGAAAACCATTTCAGCCTCTTTTTTTTTCACTCTGGATGTTGCCATATATTACAAAAAAACGTATTTTATAGCAATTATAACTAGTCTACTTGGCTATAACTAACAATTAATGAATACTTATAAGGTAAAATTACTAATGCCTGATTGACGTGATATGGAAATTAATATAGTAAGTATAAAATAAGCGAATTAACTAATAAGTAATTATGAAAGCATTTTATTAAATAAAAGTATGAAATTAACTATTAATTAGGCAATTGGCACACTGAGGTTGCAAAAACTTGCCCATAGATTAAAAATCTATATTAACGGTACTATTACAGCCCTAATAAAAATATTTAACCCAAAGTGACCAGACACAAAATAATTTTAAAATTTTTATTGACTACAACAAAGAAGCGGCTGAGCTCAAACGAGTTGTAAAAAGGTAATAATTGCTTTAAGATTTTTGCAATAAAAACTATATCATCGATATAATATGTTATATACTCTGCTCAAGCGAGATAAGGTTCAAAGTCGTGTGAGTATATTGCTGTATACTGTAAAGTTATCATTGTAGAACATTACCTGCCAAAACTTACAGGCTTATAAAAATATAAAACCTCCGTTAGCCGGTTCCTTTGTGGATACTATCAAAGAATCGAAAACTAATGTTTTTCGGTTAATGTTATTGATTTACCAATTAGTATTATGTTGTTCATTTATAAATATATAGTTTACACATTTCTATTGAAATTTTAGGTCGTGAACGAGCTTCATTATTTTCCAACTATCGTAGATTATTTAATAGCTATTTAAAGTGAGTCGAGTACAGTGAAATTCCAAATTATTAAACAACTGGGGCTACCAACTAAGTAGTTATAAAACCGGTCAGCGAAGAATCAAAAGGAAAGCAGAATGCAATCCAAGAGTTCCAAACCAATTTGGTATTAGAACTAAATATGTGGACACTCTGAATACACCACAGAAAATCAGTTAATACTTGGGTTAAAAAAGAGCTAAACTCTGGCTAAAGTTATTTAAACACAAGCAAAGGGTTTCTAGGTACTTCGATCCTACAGAAAAATGCAGCTAAATTATACAATTTGCTCAGTATTGAGTACTTACTGTTGAATAGCTTAGGGTCACTAAAGCTCTTTGTAAACGAGGTTAGGGTAAATAATAAATATTTTACGTTTACCATTCTCTTTTTTCTCGTAGGTTTGTTGCTTACTATACTATACTGTACGTGCATTGGATTGACATGATTTAGGATCAACAGGCAACCAATGAGCGTACAGTATTTGGTATGTTGACACGAGTTTGTCAAAAGTACGAGACACCGGGGGATCACCTCACAGTCATTAACTCCTTTTTTGAAAAGAGAGATTTGAGACAAGGGCCTTTTGTGAACACTCAATTTAAAATGTCCTTTTAGTTTATCCGTGGGAGGTATGGCGCACATTGAGAGAGGCCTATGTTCAGCAGTAGACTGCGATAGGCTAATTGATTGATTGATTGGTAATGTGATAATTGAGTTCAATGTATTTGGAATTTTCTTTTGAGGTATCCGAAGAGTCTAAAGATTGTATATCTCTTTAGCAGTACCTCCGAAATAAATAAAAAAACGAAGTAGGTAATAGTGTTTAACCACTATTCGTTTAATGCAAATACCCAATAATTACTTATTAACTGCTGACTGATAAATAACAATAAGATGATTGTTATAAGGTCAGCAATAGCATTAGATAGGTATCAATCTATTTAATCCATAATAATGAACATTGAACTGATAATTATTATGAGAAAATAAATGTGAGAAGACATACCTTTGCTCTTTGGGGACGAAGGTGGAGTATGAACGCTTAATGCACTATAAACATGACTTTTCCCCATCAGATCAGCGGACAACGGCTCTTTAGTTAACTTATGATCAAGAGAATAACTCCTAAAAGCCTCCATCTTTACAACACTTTGCTGCCTTTGCTTCGAAACGAAAAGTAAACTGTCAACTGTCAGTTTGTTTTCGTTGCACGTTACGACGCCTCTAAAAATCTATAATGCGTGGACCAATCAGCGGTCTTGGTTTTTATCCCCTCTATAGAGGCGGGGCTTCATAATCGTTCGCTGTCTCTTTCCCTCTAGAGCTTTGTTCCAAGCTTATTTTACTGATACTTTATATTAGGTTAGTGACACAATGAGACCTTGTTCTAGATAACGGTGCAATAATGTGACATTTAGGTGATAGTTAATGCGTTGGCGGGCTAGAATTGGTTGGGATTGCTTAAGATTCGTACCAACACAATCACATTGCTGAATTAATTAACGAATTAATTTTTACGAAGGAACCTATTAGAGCTAGTAAAAATCTGTTTCTATGGCGAGAATAATAATATTGTTAACATTTACTGGCTGTCAATGGTTAATGAATTAATAGATAACTTTGAAAAAAAAAGAAATTTTAGTTTAGTCATTTTCTTTAGACACAACACAACACAACAAAAATAGTTATTTATAGTGTGTGCAACGAAATAATCAAATAACGGTAATGTGAGAATAAAAAATATATAATATGTTTAATATAATAATTTGCTGCAACAAACACACTGAAATTTATTGTACCCAATAGAAGTAAATATGAAAAAAATAACTTTATTGTACATCTAAACTAAGCCTGAGCTGAGACGATAATAGTCTCGCCGCTTAATAATTATAAGGTTAATGTGTCAAAAATATAAGTAAAATCTGAGTACTTATTCATATAGAAATAAGTAAGCGAGGCTTCTATATCGACAGTTTAAACTCACAATCACTATCAACAGCAACATCCAAGAAGCTTTTTGCTTTCACAAGCAACAAAATAAAGCTAGTAGTAAAGTAAAGAAGTATCTTAGTGGTTGAGTCGACCTTACGATCGAGGGGTCCCGGGTTTGTATCCTGGCCACTATACACATCACAAGCAATTTAGCTTAGCTGGAGGGGTTTAAGGGAATACTAGTAATTTCAGTTACTAGTACTCTTTAAAAAAACAATTCACAATAAGTATGATAACTTTTCTGTCGACTGTTATTGTCTTACACCCTCTTTTTACACGCTTCTTCATTATTTATTAGCTTGATCTGTATGTTTGTTTGCATGTTTGTAACCGACTCCTTTGGTTGCGATTTTGACCCACTTTAAACGGCCAGATTTCGTTCGAACTTTGTAGATTTATCGAGGACCGATGACAATACACTAATTTGATAAAATTATAATAAAATTAAAAAAAAACTAAAAGTAAATAATAAATAATACTTTAAAAAAACTAAAAAAACACGCTTTTTATAGAAAACTGAACTAAAAAAAAGAAAATAAGTTTTAATAAATATAAGTTAATAATAGTGTAAATAAAAAAAAATGTATTTTATTTAAAAAAAAGCGTGGGTGCTTTTTAAGATATTATCAAAATGATAATCACTCTACTTATGTCTGTCAATAAAATATTTATATCTATTGACCCATGCACCCACGCTTTTTTAAAAATAGTTTTTTTTTATTTACACTATTATTAATTTATATTTATTAAAACTTATTTTCAATTTTTTTAGTTCGGTTTTCTATAAAAAGCGTGTTTTTTTTAGTTTTTTTTTTACCTTTGAATCGCCGATATAAAGTACTAACTCCAAAATCCTCCCACTGTACCCCCAACTTAATATTTTAATCATGCGCTCTCATCTTCCATAACAGCGCGCCGTGAACATCATGAACCCTTATTACTTCGCACCGAGTTATTAATACGTGCAGCCTTCTAGGTCCGTGATGTATTGCCCAGACTGGAGTCTACATCAGCTAAGATATTCCTCAGTTTAATCTACTACTTGTCTTCACAGCTAGCGTTTACCAACTGAGAATATAGTGGCTTCCACACGATACAATTTTATGACCAATTTGACTAAGTAGATTGACAATCAAATCGTGTTGTGTGGATAGAAATATTGATCTTCAATGTAGGTGCGGATGGACAATCAATTCAATTGGCAAATCTGATTGGGCAATCGAATTATATCGTATGGAAGCCACTTATGCTTCTCGAGGGAGGATAGAAATAGTTAAAGGTTTTGATAAGACATTTCTTATTTGCATACATATTAATTAGCTTACTATTTGGTGTATGGTGCGCAAGCCAATTTCATATGTAAAACGTTTCATCTTCTGATTGATGGACGAGGCTCTAATGCTTTCTTTCTTCTCGGGATTGGTAGTTCAGACGGCAATCGCTCCTTTTAAAGTCAAATGAGCAATAGTTAAGCAGACCCAGAGCTTTGAACTTTAAAAAAAAACGCAGTTTAGTTTCATGTATGATTTTATTTATACGATTTTTTGTTTCACAGTTTTTTAGTTCCGTTTATAGATATTCTATGATAGTAATGAAATGGATGATTGGTTCATATTATGCTTTTTTCGTAATTAGTGAAGTAGGTACCTAGTTACTTGCCTATTATTCTCTATACCATTATTTTGTTTATGCATTTCGGGTATGAAAAATCGAAGTACCAAAATTTAAATAGACCATTTCAAGCAACCCATTCTCAGAACCATTACGTATTCACCAAAAATGTGGAAGCAGTAAAACCAAACGTTAATATGCGATAACAATACTTCAACAGTAATAAAAGAGAAATTTCAACATTCAGCCACTCCATAATTGAGCAAAGACAATACATTATTGTGCCAACAATACGCCAACAACAGAAAAAAAGCTCGTTTTACAAATGTCAGACAGAATTTTGGCGGCAAATTTGACAGACGTCAAGCTGTGACAGCAGAAGAAACAATGGCGAGTTTTCGTTGAACAGTGCTATAATGTTTGTGTGTGTAAAATGCTACCGTGTAGACCATTAGTAATTAAAGCGTGAAGTTTTGACTCTACGTTCTTGGTAATGGTTATAATTTACAAGCCATTATTTGACTAGGCGGTTTACCTAGCTTAATTGTAACAGCTACCTGACAGCTAGTGTTTATGAAATTGTAGTCAATTAGCACATTGGTGCATGAATCACCTACAAACTGAGTAATTGCTTTATTTATTTACAGCTTTCAAATCATGCCAATTCTTGTCAAAAACTGCCAAAGTAGATTTTACATTTTTCCTGATCGGACAAATCGGATAAATTCGAGCCACCAGTCAGCCCACTAACTCTTTACCATGGCTTTTACGGTTTTGAAGGACCGATGGCCATTGAAGCAAACGAGTCCTAGAGTGATGACGGTGAGGCGGCAAATGGAAGGTGTTAGTGCCTCCCTGCCGACGAGTTTAAGAAGGTAGATGAGATGGACGAGATGCGTAACGCGGAGGATCTGAAGCTATGGCGCACGTTAGGAGAGGGCTATGTCCAGCAGTGGACTGTGATAGGCTAATTGATTCGCTGGTGAATACCGTCTGACTTCCCTTCTCAAATTTAATAAGCAAAAGTGTAAGTAGTGGCTTGCAGATTTGGTTGTCTTGGGCCTCAGAAGATCTTGGTGGGCTTCAGATATACATTACGTAAATACTAGACATATAGTCGACTCCACAAGATTAGTAAGGGTCAGGGTAACTGTATACGCTTCTACAACAAGCTTCCTAGTGAAATGAAGAATCTACCTCTTCATAAATTCAAAAGACAAATTAAAAGTAAACTCTGCCAAAAAGGTTATTATAAAATTCAAGACTATTTAGATGACAAACAAGCTTGGATATGAACTGTTTGCTCTCTCTCTATGCTACTCAAATGAAATATTGTAATTAGGTTGAGTAAACATGTTTGTAAATAGACAAAAAAAACAGCCCCCTGAGTTTCTTGCCGGAGTCTTCTCAGGACAGGGCCGCGTTTCGAACCGGTGGTCCATTTGCCAAACATTCGTTTAATTTTTTTTTTGACGTTTTGTATGTGCCGTATTAATGGTCTATACAGAATAAATGATTTTTGACGTTGACTTTGACTTTGACTCCATACACATAGGCTTAACCGTGTTTATTTTTATAAACAGCTTGTCTAGTAGTGACAGTTTGTGATAGTCGACTCCACAAGATCATTAATTACTTCCAGCTAATTACTACGCTTCTAAAACAAGCTTCCTAATGAAATGCAGGATCTACCTCTTTTAACTTAAAAGTCAAATTAAAACTAAACCTGCGTAAACTTATGGCAATATTACACAAAACTACTTTTAAAAACCTATTAAAACAGTCTCTTAATCGATAATACGAATCCAGAAGTTCATAACAGTATTATTTACACATTATAAAAATATATTTACACAAACTTTCAAACTATCTGTTACACTCGCCCCTAGTGATGAAAAAATAAAGGGTGTCGGTGCAGACCAAATGCGGCCCGTTTTTGTCCCTTTTTTTACTCCCTTTACAAATAAGCTTATTTTGCAAACAAAGTAATGCTCAATTGACTCTTTATCATGTTAATATTGTTCGCTAATCGTTTTACGAGAGATTCAAATCTAGAGTGTTACTTTGAGTAGTTTTTTCGTGATTTTAGGTAATTTTTTTTTTTTTTTCTATATTTAGGACACGTCAATTTGACTTCACCTCGCCTGATGGTAAGCTGAAGGTAAAGTCTCAGGAAAGAGGGTCACCATTACATACACGTACCATGTTAACAATGGTGGCACTCAGCTTGACGGCCTCATCAGACGAGGATTGTCGTCGCAGCACCGCGTGACACCCACCGGTCTCACTAGTGCTGCGACCACAACCCCCCTGCCCGGCTATGCACTTGCTGACCCCTGAACGCAATCAAACCGAAATTGGATTACTATGGATGGTTTTTCGCAATCGTGCACGGTGGTACCCACCCGGCCGAATTTTGTGACAAATTTGTGTCATCAAATTTCTACCACCACTATTACTACTATTCTACTGATGTTATAAACCTGAAAGTTTGTGCGGATAGATCGATGTTTGTTAGTCTTTCACGGTCAAAAACGGCTGGACGTATCTGGATGCAATCTGACACAAAGAATAGTATTCATCAATAATTAGCCTATTGCAGTCTACTGCTGAAGACAGGCCTCTCCCAATATGAACCATAGCAACCTATCCTCCACCTTCCACATTCAGTCTATTCCAGCCACCATAACATAATGGCTATATTGTTTTTTAAAAGGTCTCTCTCTAAAAAAAATACTTACCTATTTGAGCAAAACACCACGTGTCTTGAAAGCTAACTGTCTTAACGTTTGGGGTAGGTGAAGCCATAAAAGATCAAAGCCCGCCGGCGGCCGAGAGTACAATAAGTCATTACAAATTACCGCTACATAGGCTAACTTTCGAGGTAAAATAAGAACTTTTACCAATTAAGTAAACTGAGCTTGTAAAACCATAACTTACAAAAACATGTTAAACTTAGGTTTATTTAAGCTATAGACGTATCACCTCAGGGGCGCGTGGCGTAGCGGTAATGCATTTGACTTCTTAGGATTCCCGCTCAGTGCAAATATTTGTATGCTATTATTTACATTAGTCTGGGTGTTTCTATATATAATATGTATGTATTTTCAAAAGACGCTATGCTTACTTTAGGTCTAGATAGCGCTGTATAGAATGTCGTAGAATATTTATTTATTAATTTATTTATTTATTATTATTTACGGAATAAAGATTGAATCCAAACTTGAGTTCACGTTCAACGTGACTTCAGTTTAATGTTATATGAAATGACTTGAAAAACTAACTTTATCTTATGCGGCATTCTATGAGTATGAAATAGATAATTAAATATTTGTGAATATGTTTTAAAACAGGACTCAAATTGAAGCAAAAGAAGTATGAGAAAATAATGGTCATAACGCACAGGGACCTATTTTTTTGCACTATATGCGGCATGAGAAGGATTTGCACACAGACAAGCACCTCACGTCGTACCTACTGTACGTTGGTGAGCGTGATCAGTCCGCAATAGTGATGAAAGCAAAGCGATAGCATTAACAATAATGAAAAAGTCACTTAAAAGGATATAGTTTAGTGAAAATGAGGAGTGCAATAGGAGTGAAATAATGTACGACCGAAATTTAATTAATAAGGGGTTATTATTATAAATTATGTAGTCTAGAAATGTGTTTGCATTTAATAAGTTGAAGAGTTGGAAGTACCTACTGTTATGTTTGATAGTTGATTAATTAAAGAATTAAAACCAATTTTATGTCGGGAAAGAGTCTATGTAACATAATTAAACCTATTTAAATTATCGATATTTTATTTAAGTACGATTATTATTCCATATCCCAATACTACGAAATTGATTGAGGCAAGTTAACAGGGTGCGATATGGCAAGTATTTATCGTGAATTGTGACTTTTTTCTAATAGGTTATAGGTGTCTCTGAAACTATTGATCTGCAGAACTGCAGGCGCATTTAGGTGTTTATACTTAATTTTATTCATTAAGCCTTGGTTTAAATATTATGAAAATAGTTATAAATTCCATAAAGTTATTATTTTTTAAAGGCAGAAGATGATGTGGATAAATAATGTTTATGACGCACAATAATAATTAAGGGTATTAGATGTTGCAGAAAGAGTTGTCCTTTAGTAAACGCATTGAACGTGTTAATAAAATCCATCTGCGTATTTCCTAAAAGGGGTAGTGGTAGAAGTGTATTAACAGCCCCATTCACCACCTATGTTTTTGGTTCTAGGGAGACCTTTTACCAAACTTAACTACTTTAACTAAATCTAACCTATAATAAATTAACAAAGTCTTACCGTGTGGTCTGTCGTCAACTCCATCGCTATCAACTTCACTCCTAACGCTTCCTGGACTAGCCCTCTTCAGCTCCTCCTGCTGTCCTCCCTGCTCACTCTGGAACCCCCCTATCCTCTTATCATAAGACATGAAGAACGGGAAATTAGGAACCCGATTTTGTTGAAAATAATATCCCATTTTGCTATCCCTAATCTTTAAATCCTCGTCTTCCGAATGCTCATTAGTACCAGAATAATCTTGCGATATACTATTCTCAATATCGATTTCAGGCGATCGTCGTTCGTTAATCCCTACAATCGATTCGATTGAAAAGTTCTTAGGAGGGAGTTTCGTTTGCATTTTGTTTATCTCAGATTCCATCACTATTCACAAACACTGGCCACTACGCGATTTCGTTTTTCAAATTTATACTTGGAACGTCCGAATGTTAGTTGTGTACTGATGTCAGTGCGGTGACTGTCCACTGTTGAGGACCACGCCTCTTGTTGGGGGGAGGCTTTGCCTTTAATTTTGCTTTTCGTGCCATTTTATTTCTTATTCATGTGAAATAAAGTTGGTTTTTGTCTGATTAATATTGTAGACGGTAGAACAGACAAAACAAGGTAAGTAATTTTAGACTTTATTGCTTTGAATCACGGGCACTTTTAGGTTATATGATAATAAATAAATACGTATTATGATTTGGTATAATGCAACAAAAAATGGCGGTCGCCGATAAATAAATAAGTGCTCAATGATGCGTTGTGTTAACTACTGTTATAAATACAGTTTATTTGGTACACTTATGAATATAATGAGAACATAAAATATGCCATTATTCTTTTGTAAGTAGGCTAAAAGCATAATATTTCTGTATAGGATAATGTTTCTTATATTTCCGAATTGTTTAAATGGAAATGAGCTTCACTAATAATATTTAAAAAAATACAGTCGGTTGAGAGCCCCAGCGCTCACCATACTTATCTGAGCCCAGGTAAGGCTGTACGTCGGGTCCGATTCCCGTCTAGTGCAAATATTCGTGTGGTTTTTTTTTCTTGTACGCAGCATAGCCATTTGTTGGTGGCTGAACTCCTCTGTAACCACTCGCGCGATCTTGACCAAATTTACCACGGTGATAGTGTGGACACTGAGGAGTGTTTTGAAGCGAGATGGTTCATGTCCGGTGTACCATTGAGGAATAATCACCGAAAAACAGTTTCACGAGCGCGCGGCCGTAGCCAAGCGCGCGACCGTAGTTAAGATGTCTTATTTTCAAGTAAAAGTCCTGCTCGCTCAGCTCAATTTATTTCAGTCGCACCCTGCACTGAATTCCTAGTTTATGAATGATAGGCTCACGTTTGAACTCTATCTCACCTGGTCGTAAGTGACGATGTGGTCTACGATGGATCACGTTTGCCTAGAAGGAACCTATTCACTCGAGACTTGAAGATTCAGAAACACAGACTCAGGCAGGCAATTCCACTCCTTAGCTGTACGTATAATAAATGTATCGCGCAAATGTCTCATGCGTATGAGTGGAATATCAACCATGTAGCGGTGGCGTGTCGCTGTGCGACTGGTTGTTCGTTGGTGGAAAGGGCTTGGAGGTATCTAGTTGTGCAATTCCAGCGCACACTCTCCGAAATGCATCCGATAAAAGAGCGATAGGCCTGCAACTTTGCGTCGATGTGTATGGATGCACATGCATGCGCATTCAATTTATATTCATGTTACTTAGGTACATGTTAAAAAATTACAGCGGTTGGTGGTATGACCAATAACAATAAAATCGTTAATTTAATATTGAAATACATGTCTCACTTTTACTTTTCTACTAATAAATTACACTTGACCGGTTTCGCCTCACGGCATTTTTAAAGGTTTTTTGTATTTATTTATACATTACATTCACCCAGTATAGTGAAACTCAGATGTAAGAACTTTCAAAACAATGTTTATAATAGTATAAATAGTCGTTCATTTTTTTTGTCATTTTCAAATTTTCTGCACAATTTTTTTATTTTTGTAAAGACCTTCGATGAATTCGTTAGAGCTTAAAAACCTTAAGAAAAAAGTGAAATCGGTAAAGTCGTTCCCGAGTAATACTAAGTACTAATACTAAGTAATAATAACCAAGGGAAACAGTGATGAATGAAAAAAAATAGGGTGTATAGAACCGCACTAAGATCTTTAGTCTTTTGTCTTAATCTTTAGTCTTTTAAACTCACCTGCAAGCCTGTACACCTTATTTTTATCGTTCCACCTCACCAAGGCTTAACGGTGAGGTGGGAAGGAAATATTCCAGAAACCCCGCCAGGCATTGGCCACCCATCGTGTAACAGGCGGCCTCACCGTGGACTGCAGGGGGCCTAGCCCCCCCTTCGTTTGAGAAAGACACGCGTGGAACACGGCGCGCCACCGGTTCAGGAAGCTGCTGAACTTGCTGATTTATGGACGAGGTTCTGGCGCTTGCATTCCTCTCGGGGTTGTGAGGTCAGACGATGATCGACGACGTTCATAAATTTCCTTATATTTAATTTACCACGTTTGTAAGAGATATTTGATCTTATGGTGATGAATGCCACAAAAGTACCTTTTCTTTTCGTGCGGAATTCCCTTCGGATACCCCCCCGCAGGGGCGGTTATGTCGGGCTTGAACTGATCGATCTACCTATTGGTTTCTTGACTACTGTCGAATTTTAAGAAAATTTCTTCACAGGAGGTCTAGTTGACCCCCTGAGTCCGAAATGACCACTGGTCAAAAAGTTTATATATATATATATATATATGTATGTATGGTTCCACTTCCCAAAATTTGCGGCACTCTCACGGTCGCATTTTTGCCCCGATCGCTTTCAAATTGCGGTCAAAAATTGCTTGGATGTAAACTTAGTTTAAGTTCGTGAATTGGTGGAATCCGGCCTAAGGGGACGGTAGGGCCTCACTTTTTGTAAAATCAGTTTTTCCTCAAAATTTCACGTTCCATGAAAGATATTCGAACCGTTCTAATTGTATCCCATAGTATACATGAATACCAACAACTTTTAATTATAAACCTATAAGATTAAAACTTTAACTAAAAGTGGAGGGGGGAAAAATCAAAATTTTTCGGGAAAAAATCATAACTTCTAACCGGTAAACATTCTTGCCGTCGGAAATATTTTTAATCGATAGGCCATTTTTAAGTCTAAAATAAATGGCTGAAAAGTTTTTCGCTAAAAGTTACCGTTTTCGAGAAAAAAAAATTAAACTGTTTAAAGTCCTTATTTCTCTTTATAAAATAATATTAATTGCTTCACGAAATCTACCTGTGCGTTCCCCCTGCGGGAACGGATTTTTTTTTAAACACACTTTTCTTAAAGAAACAGTTGTACTAAAACGTTAATAATAATTTTATGCGTGATAATGTGATACAAACTTTTGAAATCAGCACAACCCTTTTTTTTTTAAGGTGCGGAAATCCCTTCGGATACTCCCTCGCTGCCGGCCAGCGGGGGCGGTTATGTCGTGCATCGACTAAAACCGCACGGTGTCCTGCCCAAGTGTCCATTGCCGGGCACCCCGGGTAAGCCTTCGAAAGGATAACCCCAGGGTTACCGGTGGACCTTGGCGTCCAGCGCGGCCTCGCCTGGTGGGGTCGGGTTTTATCCCGCGTCGGTGAGTAGGCAGGCGTGTGTAGGACACACACGACACACCTCCGCCACGGCCTGCTTCTGTAAGGACGGCGAGTCGGCCAACTGCCGTCCTCAGGCCCGGATCATGAAGGTCGGTAGTCCCGGGCGTAGACGAGTCTGCGGCGTCCTCGCCGCAGACTCGTCTACCCCCGTCTACCACCGTCTACCAAGACAAATCTATCTTATTTATTAGCTTAGAAGTTCATCTGACCACCTACCGTCTCCACCTTCAGACCTCGGATATCATGTAGTATGTATTTGAATATGCATAGTATTCATATTTTATAATATCTATATTAGCTAGGACCAAAGAACCTACTCATCAAGATGAATCAAATGGGACCAAACTCGTTACGTTACTGGTTTTATTAAGGACCTTTTGCCACCTTCCAACTTCATCATAAAACCCTGATTAGGTACCATTCAAGACCAAAGTACTCGTCAAGACAAATCAAACGAGCCCAGACTCGACAGACGGAGCATACGAGTCGCAGCAGCAGCGGCCGGCGAAGCGCCGGTATTAATTTGTATAATAGCAATATAATTATTATAGAATTTCTTACCTGTAAATTATTTGTCTAAGGTGAAACAAACACCCATGCAGCAGTGTATTTTCAAAATTGGATCTTAAACTTGAAATACTAGCTTTTTCTAATCCAAAATAACCAAAAACCATATTTGACTACCTAATACTTGGTAAAATGAAACTTTGCCATGTAATTATTTGTTAAACAATAAATTGCCAAAAATAGTATTGCTAATTGTACAATTGCGAAAAGTTGTTTTGCCAAATGTTTTTTGCCAAATGAAAATTTGTGAAACATACTTTGGCATGTGACACTTTAGGGGATGCTTTTTGCCAAACATTAGTAAACCGTGACATAAATATTGCATTTCATGGAAAAAAATCATGGAACTCGCGTCATATCGTAAGATGCAAGCAACTCAGTGAAGATTCGTCATCGCAACGCTTTTGAAAACTAATTTAGGTGTACATAGATATACGGGTGGATGGATGGATGGATAGATGCATGGAGGAATACATGGATGGAAATGGAAGCACCCCACTACACTACTGGTACCTTTTTTTTTTTCGTGGTTAAATCCCTTACCTTTTTTTTTTTTTTTTTTTATCGTGCGGAAATCCCTTCGGATACCCCCCCGCCGGCCAGCGGGGGCGGTTATGTCGGGCTTGCACCGACTAAAACCGCACGCCGTCTCGGGTCTTCAGACGCCGGGGTGTAGGTTACCCATAGAGCATATCCCTCGCACCCCGGCTGACCCTGCGCCATCTCACCACTAACAGCATCGCTCATCCTGTCTCCTCTGAAAGCAGAGGAGTACGGAGAGCGATGTGTTCCCGCCACGTTGGGTATTGGCCGACGATCAATGCCAACCCTATGAAGGGGTGAAGGGGAAGCCATTGACCGCCGCCCAGGGTGTACCGGCCGCTCCGATTCCGTTCCCCCCGGACTGCAGCGGGATCGGAATCGGAGCGACACTCGAGGAGGTTACCCAACACACACCCCGGTTAAATCTCTTACCTAATAATTACACGTATAACAAACCATGACTACCGCCATCTATTGCGCACTGGCTATCACCAATTTTAAATTGGAGCATCATCTAGTGGTGAATAGCATAACCACAATAACTTAGACTTACTGTACTACGCTTTATTCAATGATAGTTTAGCATAACGACTACTAGATGTCGCTGTTTGTGTGAAAAAATAATGTCCACCAGTTTATAGATTTTTTAGAATAATAAAAAGAAATAGATACAGACGAACATAGTACCTCCTTTTTGAAGTCGGTTAAAAATAATCACGAATGGCACCATATGCTACTTCCATTCGAGTGTGCGTTACTCCAGCAAGAAAACATCAAACGTCGTCGTTTGAGTTTTAAAGATAGCTGTTCCTCGTGGTCTTATCTCACCTCACCTTCACCTGTAAGCCAGTACACTCCTAGTGATTGACGGATGGGGCTCTGGCGTAAGATTTCCTGGTCGCAATGAAGAATGTTAACTAATTTTGAATATGAGCTACCTATCTATATTCTCTGTCACAAATAAAAAATACAAGTGAATAAATTACAAGCGTCGGTAGCTTAGTGGTTAAGGAGTCGACCCTACGATCGAGAGGTCCCGGGTTCGAATCCTGGCCATTACACTACTGACGTGAACCCACTCCTAACATAAGCAATTTAGCTTAGCTGGAGGGGGTAACGGGAATATTAGTAATTTCGGTTGCTAATATTCTTTTTAAAAAAAAAAAACATTACTTCAATACGTCAATTGGTTTCCGATTTAGAGAAGTAAACGTGCGACGCGACTCGTTCTCGATGCGTGTGATGGTGTGTAGGGGTGTCCACTTTGAAAAAACATCGATGTTTTTTTTGATTCGATACATCGCAACTATACATCGATGTCTTTCGATGTATCGGATGAAAACATCGATGTTTTTTAAACATCGAGTACTTTTTCTAAAATTTTATTACAAAATCTAATGGGGCAGAAATCACCCAGTGATTGTCAAACTTCGGGCGGATTTTTTTAAATCGGATAAGTGGTTCTTGAGTTATTGCGTAAACAGACATCCAGACATCCAGACCAACAGACAGGCCGACACAAAAAATTTTTTTGCTTAATTAGACTTAGAATCATGTGAAACGTCGAGAAAAGTGATAAAAAGTGGGTGTAAGATTTTGATTTTTTTTTGCGTGATTTTAAGACTTGGATGTCCACCTGGTTGGTGGCCCGAAGTAACTCGAATAATGTGGAAAGTGACCCATCTCAAAAGAGGCCATCTTTACATAGTAATTTTTTTTACAAAAAGTTTATGAAAAGAGCTAAATCCATCATTTTATTATACTTTAGATAATAATCTTTCATAAAATAATAGATTTAGCTCCTTTCATAATGAGTAAGTAAAAGAAAATACAAGTAAAAGCCATGTGTCAGAAACATCTGTATTATATCTTACAAAAGGTCAAATGTAAAAAAAGCACTAAATAACCCGCAACATTTTTGCTAAGTCTGTCATCATAATGTATTGATTTGTTAAGAAATCTATGTATATAATGCAAGTTGACGAATGTATTGCTAACAAATATCTTATTTTGGTTTCACAAAACCAAATGTAATTAAATGTTTATAAACATAGAAACTCGCACGCCAGCCAACATGAGAAAAGTATTTTTTTTTTTATTGTCACTGAGTCCATATTAAAGAATTCGGAATAATGATGATTTCATAATAGTAATAAGTAATATTTTAGTGGTAAAACTTAAGTTTTTTTTTACTAAGCTCAAACCAAAGAGGATATAATCACTACGTGGCCTAACTCGTCTATCACCAATTCGATGTTATTTTTTAAAACATCGATGCATCGAGTATTTTGAAAGCTGTTCAAAACATCGGATGGATTCGATGTTTTTCATTGCAAACATCGATGTTTTCGATGCATCGATGTATATCGAATATCCCTAATGGTGTGACGTCATCTCACAAAAATCGCTCAGTCCGCTCGCGCTCTCAGCACGGTGTTGTATTACGTTTCATTAGAAATTTCAGGCCTTACGTACTTTTCCTTAGGCCTAATACTTAGGTAATTAGAGGGCTTACGTATTTTATTAATAAGACAAGTCAAAATTAAAAAGGTTTAATACATCTGTTCAACCCACTACATTTACAATAAATCAATGTATGTAGGTATTTAGTTAAATTTACTAAGATGAGGTATGTACATTCTTTTTTTCTCGTGCGGAAATCCCCTCGGATACCCCCCGCCGGCCAGCGGGGGCGGTTATGTAGGTGTTGAATCGACTAAAACCGCACGCCGCGCCGTCTCGGGTCTTCAGGGGTGTAAGGTTGCCAATAGAGCATATCCCTCGCACCCCGACTGACCTTTGGCCATCTCGATCTCGTTTGGGAACCACGGTGTTCCCGTCTTGCCCCGGTTTGGGTTGAGGGAGGGGCGCTAGTCACCTCGCGTCACAGCCTGCTTCTGCTAGGGTGACAGGCGGCCTCACCTGCCACCCACAGGGTTGCGCTCATGGAGGACGGAGGTCGTTAAGCGACCTCTGGCGCCTGAATCGCCTGCGACGCGCGGCGAGCATGTTGCGGGCTCGGCGGGCCAGGAGAGTTTTAAACCTCTCCCGGGCGTGCTCCGCCATCTCCTTCTCGAGCATTACATGCTCGCAGAAGGAGGTGGCGGCGGCCCACGCGCTCGCGCTCCGCACCATTGCCGCAATCATGCTGCCGAGCGAGAGGACTCCCACCCCGATGGCTGCCACGAGTTAACACCTCGGCGCCTCCCACGCCGGTACGAGAGGCTTCCGTGTCGCCTCTCTAGCCAATCCTCCATGATGGGCCTTACTGCGTCGTGCCCTGCGCTTGGTCGCCCAAGTCGTTCCTTCCACTCCAGCATGATGACCTGGCGGAGCTGGGATTGCACGGCCTCAATTCCTCGAGGCTCAGGGTTCCGTCCCTGCTCCCGCGCCACGTCCCTGCTCCCGCGCCGGCCCATAGCTGTACCTGTGGCTGTACTGTATTGTGTTTTGGTTACATTAAAAAAATAAAGTTTTTTTTTTTTTTTTTAAATAGTTAGGACACGTCAATTTGACTTCACCTCGCCTGACCCACCGGTCCCACTAGTGCTGCGACCACAATCCCCCTGCCCGGCTATGCACTTGCTGACCCCTGAACGCAATCAAACCGAAATTGGATTACTATGGAGGGTTTTTCGCAATCGTGCACGGTGCAAACCTACCCGGCCGAATTTTGTGACAAATTTGTGCCATCAAATTTCTACCACCAGTAAAATTAAATTTAAAAATTATCTTCATTGGCCCTAATACAATCTATCAGTTGAGATACACACTTTTTCCATGGAAAAATTCTTCACTGCTAATCTTATGCAGGATTTTTTAGTAAAAAACTCTGTCCACAGAAACATGAACTGTCTCTACGTGTTGTCGTTCGTACTCGCTCTGGCTGTCCACGGGCACGCCAACGATGGCAGCTCCAAATTTTGCACCGAGATCCCAAATTTGGACGCCCTAAAGGCCGTTTATGAGTGCATCAAGAGTTCTGATGATAGTAAATGCACTTCGAACTCGGAGTATCTTCATCTAAAAAGTAAGTACCTATCTGAAGGCGTACCATGAGGATTTATAAACAGTTCAGTTTCGGAGCAATCCAATACAAGTTTCTGAGTTGCTATCCAATCCAATACAGGTTACTGACTTGCTATTTTTGAGTATTTAGCTCAAAAATGCAATAAGTAGGGGAACCTGTGTTATGTTTGATAGTGTTGTGCCTACAACAAACCTATTTTTATCAAAACTCCTGTTTTTTAATATAATATTATCTATGGTAGTCCAAACATCTTTTGTTAACTCTAACGTGAAGTTAGTTGAAATTCACCGTCGTCGCGTGAATTCAGATAAAAAGAGAATTTATGATTTCTGGCTCTAAAAATACGTTTTTAGACTGTACTTATTGCTTATTTATTTAACGTGATATACATTTATGACAAAGCTTTTATTCTCGATTTAATCTCAGTATATATAAGTAACAGATAGCATTGATGTTATAAACTTACCTGAACTTTACGTTGTTTATAAAAGCGGTTCAAGGGAATGGCTCCTTTGTTGTACTTTGGCTCCCCTTCTCCAATTATTTACGCACATTGAACATTGGCCGAGATAAATCATATTATTGAATAGAAAACGTTTTCGTAAACATTAATTTAATTACAAACGAATCTTTCTACAGCCCACTGGTTTCTATTTTCATGTAACCCTAGTATGTACAACAAAAGTGGTACGGTCCAAGGACCAGCAGGTCAGTTCTACCCCAGACAGTTTTCCCATTATTTTGTTTAGAGGCTATTATGCCCAGTTAATGAATAAAATCCACAGATTTTAATCATGCATTATGTAGTTGAATAACTGAGCTTCCTATATGTGCCTATTTGACAGGTCTTATTCTCACCATTTATTTTTAAAAATACATTTGCAAAAATATGTTCTAAGTTCAACAGGTTTCCCTGCTGCTAAATACTGAAAGGTTGCTATAATCCGTACTATGATATGCTCAAACTGAAACGCGTTAACATTTAAATAATTATTGTTAAGCATACGGCATAAATGTAAGTCAGATTTAGTCTTTGGTTCGTGGAACGTGAAACTGGTGCCTAACCACGATGCGCTTGAAACAATTCAGTTCAATTCAGCAGCGCTGAGAGAGCGAGATGGCGCCATAGCGCTTTTTAACAATAATGTGATCAATGATATTATGTAAAGAGGAGAGAGATGGAGTTATACGCGGTGTATGTGATGTAGAAACATCATTACCATCTTAGCGTGGTTCCCGGTTGTATCCGAGGCTCTTCGAGACACTTCGGAGCCCGGGGTCCGTGTACTCCTTCTTCTCCTCTTGGTTTTGCTTATACGGCTTGCCGGCGGCTGCCGTCTGATCTCCCAACCCCAAAAGAAAAGACTGCGCCAGAGCCTCGTCCGTTAATCAGCAGGTGTACCAGCTTGCAGGTGAGGTTGGCTTAGGCCCCGATGATCTTGGTAGGGCTCCAGAAATCTCTTCTTGTTCTACAGTCAGGTTATTTTGTTTCAGACCTGTTAGCAAGTGCTATGGCGACAGCTTGTTCAAGATGCACTTCCGATGATGTAAAACTATTGTTATGCTTTATTGATGAATCTGAAGATAAGCTACCCAATGAATTGGAAGAATTGAAGAGCAAGTACGATCCTCAGGGATTGTATTTTGATTCGTTAGTGAGTGAGTTACGCAGGTTGACTGCATAATAAAAGGATATTCTCGCTACAACGTTTTGATAGGTTTTGTTAGGTACTACAAATACTTATAAAATATTATATAGACTCGCTATAATGTGCACGATTACGTGGAGACAGCGTAAATTTCCAGCCGAAAACATCGTGCAAATTACCATGTGTCTCCGGCCGGAAATTTTGTTTTCCAAGGTAACTAGACTATTAAAATATGTTTGGAGTTAATTATTTAAATTTCATTACGATCTCAATTAATGTACATCTAAAATTTTTTTGTTGCCTTTTCTTTAAAAAATAGCTTTTTAAAGTAAGACTTTTTCGATGTTAACTATAGTTAGAAGCTTTTGAGTTACGTGTCATATTGAAATTACATGAATTAACCCGAAACCTAGATATTGTGTCTTTATTCAATGTACAATATCTGTTTGTATTTAATTACTTATAGATCAAAATATGAGTCAAACTTCACTTTGTATGTAGCGCTGGCAACAACAAATAACAAAAGTGTGTTCAATATTCTGCAGTATTATTTCAACTTAAGGCGCTACCCCGTGCAAAAGACCTTGAGCATTAGTTACCTCTTTGCCGCACCACCCCTTTCTGATACTACGCGCGGACTGGCGAGCGACTAGCGCATTATGGCAAAGACAAAGTGCATCGAGTTATCAGATACGGCAATGAATAAAAAATATTTCTTTCTTTTGAAAGAATTGAGGCGAATCCTCAGTGAGATGAGGTGAGTCCTCAGCAGTGAGACGGGGCGAATCCTCTTGAGTCGAGATAAGTCCCCCGTGTATGGGGCGAATGCTGCGTAGACGGGAAAGATGTGCTCTTCTTAAGTGGACCGTATATGCCGTAGGCAATTACTGCTACGTAGACGGGAGAGATGTGCTCTTCTTACGTGGACCGTAAGTGCAGTGTGCTATGCCTTAGAGGCTAATGTGGCCGTAGGGTAACCAGGCTGCAGCGGTCGCTGCATGCTGTGGTATCCCAGTTGAGGCCGAAGCTGCTGGATGGCGAAGACTTAATTACCGCTCATGCGGAAGAAGTGAATAGGATGGTGGCGATAGGAATGCAGCTGATATGTTCAGCGAAGGTTACGTGATCAGTGGGCCTACCAAACAAGTGTCGTCGATATCACAGCCGTCGAAATGTTGCGTTGGTCAAGGTCGACGGCCATGTTGTACCGCCCCATTGATAATCGATGCCGGTGCGGCGTAAGAATGAATGAAACGCTGTTTTTGACAGTTAAATAGCTGCCGCCTAAAAGAATTCAAATCGACGGCGTCGCTTTGAAGTGTCATTTCATTACGGCCCCTCATGAGCTGTCGTTTTGAATATTATTTTCTTTTCCGACGGTTGATTACGATGCCGATTGCACCTAACACTGGGCTACTATGGCTTTTATGGGTGCGACTGCCGACGAGTGGGTTCTGCCGTCCTATTGCACCTAACACTGGGCTACTATGGCTTTTATGGAGGCGACTGCCGACGAGTGGGTTCTGCCCTCCTATTGCACCTAACACTGGGCTACTATGGCTTTTATGGGGGCGACTGGATTCTGCCCTCCTATTGTACCTAACACTGGGCTACTATGGCTTTTATGGGGCGACTGCCGACGAGTGGGTTCTGCCCTCCTATTGTACCTTTTTTTTTTTTTATATCGTGCGGAAATCCCTTCGGATACCCCCCCGCCGGGCAGCGGGGGCGGTTATGTCGGGCTTGCACCGACTAAAACCGCACGCCGTCTCGGGTCTTCAGACGCCGGGGTGTAAGGTTACCCATAGAGCATATTCCTCGCACCCCGGCTGACCCTGGGCCATCTTACCACTAACAGCATCGCTCATCCTGTCTCCTCTGAAAGCAGAGGAGTACGGAGAGCGATGTGTTCCCGCCTTGTTGGGTATTGGCCGACGATCAATGCCAACCCTATGAAGGGGTGAAGGGGAAGCCATTGACCGCCGCCCAGGGTGTACCGGCCGCTCCGATTCCGTTCCCCCCGGACTGCAGCGGGATCGGAATCAGAGCGACACTCGAGGAGGTTACCCAACACACACCCCCCTCCTATTGTACCTAACGCTGAGCTTCTATGGCTGTTATGGGGGCGACTGAGTTCTGCCCTCCTATTGCACCTAACACTAGGCTACTATGGCTTTTATGGGGGCGACTGGGTTCTGCCCTCCTATTGTACCTGACACTGGGCTACTATGGCTTTTATGGGGGCGACTGCCGACGAGTGGGTTCTGCCCTCCTATTGTACCTAACACTGGGCTACTATGGCTTTTATGGGGGCGACTGGGTTCTGCCCTCCTATTGCACCTAACACTGGGCTACTATGGCTTTTATGGGGGCGACTGGGTTCTGCCCTCCTATTGTACCTAACACTGGGCTACTATAGCTTTTATGGGGGCGACTGCCGACGAGTGGGTTCTACCCTCATATTGCACCTAACACTGGGCTACTATGGCTTTTATGGGGGCGACTGGGTTCTGCCCTCCTATTGCACCTGACACTGGGCTACTATGGCTTTTATGGGGGCGACTGGGTTCTGCCCTCCTATTGCACCTAACACTGGGCTACTATGGCTTTTATGGGGGCGACTGGGTTCGGCCCTCCTATTGTACCTGCGACTAATTAAAACACTCTTTAATCTTTACCTTACCTACTTAAACGTTTATGCTGTGTTGTTTGTTGTTTTCGTATGTTTCAGAAGGAAGGAATAAGCGAAGGAGTTGGAGGACGAAATTCCATCATCGGCAGTCGCCCCCATAAAAGCCATAGTAGCCCAGTGTTAGATGCAATAGGAGAGTAGGACCCAGTCGCCCCCATAAAAGCCATAGTAGCCCAGTGTTAGGTGCAATAGGAGGGCAGAACCCACTCGTCGGCAGTCGCCCCCATAAAAGCCATAGTAGCCCAGTGTTAGGTCCAAAGGAGGGCAGAACCCACTCGTCGGCAGTCGCCCCCATAAAAGCCATTGTAGCCCAGTGTTAGGTACAATAGGAGGGCAAAACCCAGTCGCCCCCATAAAAGCCATAGTAGCCCAGTGTTAGGTGCAATAGGAGAGCAGAACCCAGTCGTCCCCATAAAAGCCATAGTAGCCCAGTGTTAGTTACAATAGGAGGGCAGAACCCACTCGTCGGCAGTCGCCCCCATAAAAGCCATAGTAGCCCAGTGTTAGGTACAATAGGAGGGCAGAACCCAGTCGCCCCCATAAAAGCCATAGTAGCCCAGTGTCAGGTGCATTAGGAGGGCAGAACCCAGTCGCCCCCATAAAAGCCATAGTAGCCCAGTGTTAGGTACAATAGGAGGGCAGAACCCACTCGTTGGCAGTCGCCCCCATAAAAGCCATAGTAGCCCAGTGTTAGGTACAATAGGAGGGCAGAACCCAGTTGCCCCCATAAAAGCCATAGTAGCCCAATGTTAGGTGCAATAGGAGGGCAGAACCCAGTCGCCCCCATAAAAGCCATAGTAGCCCAGTGTTAGGTACAATAGGAGGGCAGAACCCACTCGTCGGCAGTCGCCCCCATAAAAGCCATAGTAGCCCAGTGTTAGGTACAATAGTAGGGCAGAACCCAGTCACCCCCATAAAAGCCATAGTAGCCCAGTGTTAGGTGCAATAGGAGGGCAGAACCCAGTCGCCCCCATAAGAGCCATAGTAGCCCAGTGTTAGGTACAGTAGGAGGGCAGAACCCACTCGTCGGCAGTCGCCCAAATAAAAGCCATAGTAGCCCAGTGTTAGGTACAATAGGAGGGCAGAATCCAGTCGCCCCCATAAAAGCCATAGTAGCCCAGTGCTAGGTGCAATAAGAGGGCAGAACCCACTCGTCGCCAGTCGCCTCCATAAAAGCCATACTAGCCCAGTGTTAGGTGCAATAGGACGGCAGAACCCAGTCGCCCCCATAAGAGCCATAGTAGCCCAGTGTTAGGTACAATCGGCATCGTAATCAACCGTCAGAAAAGAAAATAATATTCAAAACGACAGCTCATGAGGTGCCGTAATGAAATGACACTTCAAAGGGACGCCGTCGATTTGAATTTTTTTAGGCGGCAGCTATTTAACTGTCAAAAACAGCGTTTCATTCATTCTTACGCCGCGCCGGCATCGATTATCAATGGGGCGGTACAAAATGGCCATCGACCTTGACCAACGCAACATTTCGACGGCTGTGATATCGACGACACTTGCGCGGTAGGCCCACAGATCACGTCGGGGTCACCACTGTGGAGAAACAGGGTGTGATGTTCCTCCAACACAAAGGGAGGATCCTCCGACCAGGCAAGGTGATCACGCCTGGCGGGCCGAGGCCCAAGGGTTGTCATTGGGATGTTGTATATATACTATACCAGCGCGCGAACTTCACTTTCGCGATTCAGGTTTTGTATTGATGTAGTAGTATTGTTGTTGCTAGATGGCGCTGGGTATATGTGGTATCGCCACAGTACTGTGTTTATTTTCGTAAAACAGAGATAAGTGGTAGGTACGATATTTAAAAATATTGTAGGACAAAGTCTTTACGTAAGCAATTGTTTGAGATTAGGCGTTTCTCTGCGCGACATACTTTTGGTGAGGCGACTTCTTGGTTGATGTAAAATGAAATTCAAATTTTATCAGTGTGTACGTGTATTTGCTCTTTGTTCAAAAAAAGTGAAGTGTAACATGAATCGTGTATAGGAGTAGGAGCGAACATATAATCGTGACGTAGAGTGACGAATGCATATTCGCGGCCACATATTGGCTGCGACGTGTGTGACGCTGCATGACGACATATATGTAGTTCTGATGGTTCGCTCCTAGATGTCGGTACAAGTATCGTCTCGGTCTCGAACAGCAATATTATTATGCATTTTACGCCTGATAATTCTCTATAATTGGCCTAATTTTCTTGTACCTACTTAATAGTTGCAGCGGCGTGCCATCCGTATCATTGGGAGTCCTGAGATTACTAACATTGCCTCCCTGGCTATATTTTACCGCCTCTACCACGGTGAGTGTTCTGAAGAGCTCTTTTAACTAATCCCACGTTCTCCATTTCAATCCAGAACAACACGTGCTGGACTGCAGTGCCATCCGCACACGGTGGAAAACAAACAGTCCCGAACTCAGCGGTTCGGTGCTTCCTTTCTTTGTCGTACGATAAAGAGCTGGAATGCTCTGCCCGCGCACGTGGTTCCTTCTTCTTACAATCCCGGGTTCTTCAAGCGGAGCGTGGAAAAACATCTTTTGAGGCTGTCAAGGTAGGGGCTACCATTTTAGGATCGTCTGTGCCATTTAGCGTGTATGGGTGTTTTATTACTTTTCTGGTTTTTGTAAAGCTTATACAACAGCATTTGGATAAAATAAGTTGCAGTTTGTTAACTTTGCAGTATACATCGAAGCGATCCAAATCTGCTTGAAGCAAAAAACAATCTAATTCGCTTTTTACTGGTCTGAAAATTTTGAGATCATTAGCAAAGAGTAGTAAAAAAAACAGTTATGGAAACATGTATCAATGTCGTTTATAAATATGATGAAGAATTGGGGGCCCAGGATCGATCCCTGTGGCACGCCAGAAGTCACACAAACAGCAGAGGACTGGAATCCATTAATTACTACTCTCTGGGTTCTGTTGGTAACATATGAAGAAAACCATCGTAGGAGATCGCCACGTATGCCATTGTAGGCTATCTTGTTCAGTAACAGCTGGTGGTCAACCTTGTCGAATGCCTTTCGAAATTCCGTATATACAGTATCAACTTGGACACGAGAGTCCATGTTGTTGAATAAATAATCCACAAAGGTAACAAGTTTTGTAGTGGTTGATCTTCTCTTCACAAATCCATGTTGTTGTTGAATTATGTTGGTTTGAAGCACACGATATACTTTATCGTGGACTAGTCTTTCGAAAAGCTTCGACAAAACTGACAATATTGATATTGGGCGATAGTTTTCAACGTCCTGCTTAGGACCCGATTTGTTGACGGGTTTTATATTAGCGCCCTTCCCTTCATCAGCAAACTCTAATGCAGAAGAAACTTAGAAGCAAATATAGTGCAGAAACTTACCAACGATGTGGGAATATCACTGAATCTAATTAGTATAGGTTATGAACTTATAGAAATTGACAAAATAGTCTATACACAAAATAACCGTTATAGGTTCTCAACGAAGAATTCTCAAGTGACGGACCACCAGCTGACCTGGCCTTATATACCTTCTAGCTAAGAACTTTCTCGAAAAGACCATATTCCAGCGTTTTTTTCACGAGCAGTCTCGCTGAAAACACAAAGTCACTCCGACAATGCGGCACAATCAGGTGTCAACTTGTCGCTGTGAACACAAGGCAGATTAAGTATCTACTTAATTTATACGTATTTTACTAGACAAACCATAGCTTATGAAGATGAAAACCATAGAGGGACTGAGTTAATAAATTAGGGAAAAGCCTGGAACTTAACGTTTGACTACAAATCATAATTATTCTTCCCAAAGGACAGAATACAGGGACACATTTAATGAAATGAAATTTTATTGCATCCAGTACAGCAACGCCATCTCGTGGTATTACTGTGAACCACAACACCACTATGGGATTCCGATCGAACGCTGCTACGCTGATGTCGCTACCGGATTCGCCTTTTTTTATATCTATTTCAGAAAATAAAATTGTTACACCACCCCCTCCCTCAGAGTATTCCATGGATGGAACACACAGGGAATATAATTACAGCAAATCTCAGCTTAGGGATTCGCTGAAAGGTACCCCTAACTTACGAGGACACACACTATACCGTACCTCGCAAAGTCACAACAACAGCAAACACAAATCTCCTAAACAACATAAATCACCAAGCAAAGAAAAAAAATACCAATCCAAACACAAAACAAACAAATCTCCTAAACAACATAAGTCACCAAGTAAAGAAAAAAATACCAAGCCAATTTGTAACCGCTGAACGTGTCGGACGGTCTACAAACTTATAACCGCTGAACCTGTCAGACGGTCTACAAATCTGTAACCGCCGAACCATGTCAGACGGTCTACTCACCGGCTTGGTTCCGATACCGGGAATCGAACCCGAGCCTCCTGGGTGAGAGCCACCTGGCTATAAGAAAACAAATCAGAGAATAAGCTCAAAGCTTTAAGTCACCAAGCAAAGATAAAAATACTAATCCAAACACAAAACAAAATAGGTTAATAATTTACACAAATCTGGGAATAAGCTCAAGTGTTTTTTTTTTTAAAACAGTTATAACTAAGTAATAACTCTCATGGAGTACTTCACATGAAATTTTGTACAGTGGTTACACAAAAATTTTTTTTAACAAACTAAAATTATGTTTCCAACTTAAATACAGTAGTAATTCAGATCAAAATTCACATTTTAGAGAAGACAAACTTGGGTAATAAAATAGATATAAGTTTAATGTCCAACAAAGAATACACTAAGTATACTTCTCGATTACAAAATTTGAGAAGTAAATGTCAAAATTTAATAGGCAATACTAGATTATTCAAAAGAAAGATAAACAGATTTATGTCCAACAATTAAGACACTGGGTATAATATTGAAAAAATAATTCGTGAGGTAGTTTCTGAAAAAGAAATGGTTACAATGATAAATTTTTAACCTGAATCTTGGTAGGTAACAGAGAACAACACAGACTAATGTTCTCTGTCTGTTGGGTCAGCACCTAATTGATATGCAGACTAACAATTTCACAGATTAAATTACAAAAGTTTCTTTATATAGATTGAGAGTAAAGTAGGAAAGAGAAGGAAAACTCTGAAATCAAACCCGGGGAGATGGGCCTCGTCAGCATTGGTCTGCAACCATCTAGGAGAAGGTCACTCCGAAATAAAACCAACTCCGAGGGAGCATACCCGAAAAAAAACCCCGATCCAAGGTGTTAGCCGACCCGTGCCGAGGATTCGTGACCAGAGGGCAAGCTGGTGTAACGGAGGGTGTCTGTGTTGGCGGTCACAGGACACACTCGAAATTCCGCCTTACCCCCGTAAAGGGCTCTGCGGGGGTGGACCATATTTTTCCCTATGACTCGTGGGAACGCAATGGTGATTCGAAAAATAATTCATCCACATGGCGGCGACGCGGTACGCCATCCGTCACGTCTCGTTTCCCGTGGGGGCGAAAAGTGGCTCACGGAGAGCCGTTTTGCTACACTGAATGTTGGAGGAGGAATGGAAGATAAAGTGAATGATGTTTGTCAGATGATGGATGAAAGAAGGATTGATGTTCTTTGTGTGAATGAGACGAAGCGGAAAGGATGTGACACCACCAAGCACGGACCCTACACCGCGTACTGGTCGGGAGTACCCAGTACCAACAGAGCTTGCCAGGGAGTTGGTGTCATCCCATCTGCTAGAATGGCTGAGTGTGTGAATGAATTCGAATGTGTGAATGCTAGACTGATGTGGATGAGAATGAAAGTGGGACTCACTCGTATTTTTGTCGTAGGGATTTATGCTCCTGTAGACTCCGGTATGAGTACGTCCCAGAAAGTACAAGAAGAAAGAGAGGAGTTCTGGGAGAGTGTAAGAGAGATACTGAGAGAATGTAAGGAAAATGAAAGAATAATAATGTTAGGTGATTTTAATGGATGGGTGGGACTGAAACGTGATGGATTTGAAAGGGTTCTGGGCAAGTACGGAGATGAAAGAGTGAATGAAAATGGTAAAGGTTTGCTTGAAGTATGTTTGGAATGGAACCTTTGTGTGTCAAACACTATGTTTGAACACAAAAGGATTCATATGTAAACAAGAGAGGCGAAAAATGTCAGGAAAAGTATGATTGATTTTGTAATAGTGGATGAAAGATTGAGAAAAAATATTCTGGACACTAGTGCTTATCGCGGTGGGGGCATCCATACAGACCACTTTTTGGTTATGTGCCGTATAAGTGATCTCTTTAAGGGATGGAGACATAGAATGCGTGAGCCCGTAAATGTTCTAGAAAGAATAAAAGTAGAAAATTTGCAAGAAGATAAAGTGAGAGAGGAGTATGAAAGCAAATTGACTGAAAGGTTTCATGACATTGATAGTATTTGTGAGATTGAGGAGTTATGGAAGATATTTAAAGAGGAGATTGTGAGTGTGGCTTCCCAAGTATGTGGTGTAAGTAAAAGAAGTAAAGTGCAAAAGATGAAGCATGCATGGTGGGATAAAGAAGTGCAAAAGTTGGTATGTGAGAAGAAGAAAGCGTGGCTAGACTGGCTTTCAGTCAGAGCTAATGAGAGAATGCAGAAAGCTACGAATGAGGATGTGGATGAAGCGAAAGATAAATATAGAAGACTGAAAGGGCTAGTGAAAGGAATGATTGCCAGAAAGAAAGATGAACAAAAAGACGTGTTTGATGAAAGGTTATCTGAGGATTTCCAGGCGAACATTAAGCTCTTTTGGAAATCCATCCGTTCAGCCAGAGGAAAAACGCAGAGCTCTGAGCTGAACTCTATCAGAGACCAGAATGGAAGTATTTTAAAAGGTGAAGAATGTGTGTTAAAAAGATGGCAGGAATATTTTGAAAGCTTGTTTGAAAGAGAGGATGGTGTACATGTACTAACCTCGGTGATGGATGACCAGGTTGATAATGATGAAAGTGGTATTAGTATGAATGAAGTTGTGAATGCATTAAGAAGTATGAAAGCTGGAAAAGCAGCGGGATATGATAAGGTGACAGTCGAGATGCTGAAGGCTGGACATGGCCTCGTAGCAAGTCAGTTGTGCCGCCTTTTCAACATGTGTTGGGTTAGCGGTCGAGTACCAAATGATTGGTGTAAGGCCGTTATAGTTCCACTCTACAAAGGAAAAGGCTCGCATCAGGACTGCAAAAACTACAGGGGCATTAGCCTACTCAGCATCGTCGGCAAGCTGTATGCGAAAGTGTTGATTGAGAGAGTTATGAAAGAAACCGATGAGAAAATATGGGATGCACAAGCGGGTTTTAGAAAGGGAATGGGATGTACGGATCAGGTCTTTTCCTTGCGAAGCATAGCCGAGAAATTTTTGGCCAAGAGTCAAAAGATCTATTGCGCATTCGTGGAGTTGGAAAAGGCCTATGACAAAGTGATGAGGAATGAACTTTGGTCGGTACTGTCTATGTATGGGGTGGGCAGCAACCTTATTCGAGCTCTGAAGTCTCTCTATGAGGACTCCAGTGCTTGCGTGAGGATACATGGGTCATACACTGAATGGTTTAGCATCCAAAAGGGTGTAAGACAGGGATGTGTAGCGTCACTATGGCTGTTTAACTTATTCATGGACAGTTGTTTGCAAGATTTGAAAGATAAAGAATGTGGTTTAAGAATGAATGAGTTACTCGTCAAATGTTTCCTTTATGCTGATGATCAGGTTTTACTTGCGTCATCGGCAGATGAGTTGCAGGAGATGGTAACAACTATGCATGGAGCTTTTGAGAGGAGAGGAATGAAAGTGAATGTTAGTAAGACAAAAGTTATGGTTTTTGAAAGAGATGAATGCGTGACAGAGTGTAGGATTTGTATAGATGGAGAAAGAGTGGAACAAGTGAATGAGTTCATATATTTGGGAACATTGTTTACGAGAGATGGAAAGCATGAAGAAGATGTTGTAAGGAGAGTGACAGCTGGAAATAGAGTGAATGGGGCAGTACACAACTTTATGAGCAGCCGGAAAGTGTTCGAAAAGGCACGACTGGCTGTACATGGAGGAGTATTAGTGCCGACTCTTATGTATGGTAGTGAAAGTTGGGTGTGGCAGAAAAATCATCAAAGTAGAGTGAATGCAGTAGAAATGCGTGCGTTGCGAAGTATGTGTGGATTGACTTTGAGAGATAGAGTGAGAAATAGCGTGATAAGAGAGCGATGTGGATTGACAGAAGATGTAGTGACGAGAATTGAGAAAGGTATGTTAAGATGGTTCGGTCATGTTGAGAGAATGAATGAAAGAAGACTAACGAAACAGGTGTATGAGGCGAGTGTGGATGGTACCGTCGGAAGGGGAAGACCTAGGCGCACATACCTGGACCAAATCGGGGAAGTTTTAGAAAAGGGGCAGGTCAGGAGTACCCTAAACCGACGAGCATGCATGAAGAATGTTATGAGAGTGAATGAGGCGAGAGAAGTGTGTCAGGATCGTGGCAAATGGAGATCCGTGATCTCTGCCTACCCCTGTGGGAAACAGGCGTGATTTTATGTATGTATTTATGTATGTATGTAACCCACTCCACCAATGTTACTTACATTTATTTATGGTACTTTAAACACAATTATATAATGACAAAGTGGAAGGTACTTGAAACTCTATGAGTTAAATACACACAAAAATTACTGGGTGAACACAACCCACAGAATATATATATATATATGTATGCACAACTTCACGCTACTAACCACTGAGGGACAAACAGAAGCCACTACACAAAACAAAAAACAAAAAAGGAAGGAAGAAGTGATAGTTTTGCCAAAATGGTTTGCCAGACTCACCGAAAAAATTGCAGTTTTAAATTTCTTTTAGAATTTTGTAATTTTGGGGGTGTATTTTTCTTGCCACAGAGATGATGGTAGTTGGACCTGAAAAATACAGGAAAGGAAATGTATTATTTGTCAAACTGCTGACAACACCTAACAGTACGTCCTGGCTTTGTGATAGACGGAAAGCCCTCCTCAAAGCGAAACCCTCCAGACTCACACACACACAGCACACCGACAGAGACCAGAGTAGTGAGTCTCTAGTTAGCCCCACGTTGGGCGCCAATTTATATTCACTGAACGTGTCAGACGGTCTACAAACTTATAACCGCTGAACCTGTCAGACAGTCTACAAATCTATAACCGCTGAACCTGTCAGACGATCTACTCACCAGCTACCTCAGTCGTAGGTTGCATGAGTTCCTAAATCCCAGGGCGCCTTTTCATCAGAGGTCAGAGAATAGAATAGTGCCGTGGGTGTGCGAGGAACTTTCGGGTGTCACTTCCAAGAAAACTCTCTTACACACAGTTATACATACATATATTTACTCCAGATACACAATACACAAGTTACAAAAAGTTCAGAAATACATAATAAGGTTATACGTTGACTTGAGAATTACTTAAAGGTCTTGCCGGTCTCTCCACTTATGCGTAGGGCCTTCCTAGCCAACCCAAGGTGGTTGGGGAACTCCTCTACGCCCAAGTAAGTACAAGATTAGTGAAATTTAGGGTACACACAAAATATTACAGATAAAATTAAATACGTAACCAGAGCCTTGGTTTTCTGTCAGCACGGGGCCAAGCATCGTCCCGCAAGTCCTCCATTGTCTACCGAGATGTAGACGAGAAGAGCCCTCGGTATAGCGATACTGAAGCTCGGAGCTGCTTCGAGTGTGTACGTGACCAGAGCCTGTTGTCTGCCAGCACGGGGCCAAGCATCGTCCCGCGAGTCCTCCATTGTCTACCGAGATGTAGACGAGAAGAGCCCTCGGTATAGCGATACTGACACTCGGGATTGCATTTCCGCTCAATCACGTTCGCAAGTTGTGATTCCAAGACCCGAATCTGGGACCCTGAGACCAAAATGAGTATAAAGTATTCACTCTAATGCAGAAGAAACTTAGAAGCAAATATAGTGCAGAAACTTACCAACGATGTGGGAATATCACTGAATCTAATTAGTATAGGTTATGAACTTATAGAAATTGACAAAATAGTCTATACACAAAATAACCGTTATAGTTTCTCAACGAAGAATTCTCAAGTGACGGACCACCAGCTGACCTGGCCTTATATACCTTCTAGCTAAGAACTTTCTCGAAAAGACCATATTCCAGCGTTTTTTTCACGAGCAGTCTCGCTGAAAACACAAAGTCACTCCGACAATGCGGCACAATCAGGTGTCAACTTGTCGCTGTGAACACAAGGCAGATTAAGTATCTACTTAATTTATACGTATTTTACTAGACAAACCATAGCTTATGAAGATGAAAACCATAGAGGGACTGAGTTAATAAATTAGGGAAAAGCCTGGAACTTAACGTTTGACTACAAATCATAATTATTCTTCCCAAAGGACAGAATACAGGGACACATTAAATGAAATGAAATTTTATTGCATCCAGTACAGCAACGCCATCTCGTGGTATTACTGTGAACCACAACACCACTATGGGATTCCGATCGAACGCTGCTACGCTCCGGGAGAATAGTAGTCCATAGATGTCGCTACCAGATTCGCCTTTTTTTATATCTATTTCAGAAAATAAAATTGTTACAAAGGCACTCCCGCGCACCCTCAGGCTGTGGAATGATCTCCCTGCTATGGTTTTCCCAAGCGATTACAATATGGGGTTCTTCAAGAAGGGCATTAGAAGGTTTTTACAGGGTCGGCAGCGCGAGTGTGACGCCCCTGGTGTTGCACACGTCCATAGGCCGCGGTTACCGCTTCCCATCAGGTGGACCGTGAGCTTGTCTGCCACCTGAGTGGTATATAAAAAAAAAAAAACTTTGAAGTTACATAAATTATATTAGTTGTGATACAAGTAAATAAAGTGATGGAAATATGCAAGTAATGGAGTAGGTAGTATTCTTTCAAGTCAGAAGTGGGATAATCATCTACGTCCTCCGATGTGGCTGTCTCCTGAACAACAACGATGGTTTAAGGTCAGAATTTAATGCATTACACCCCACCTGAAGATTTAGCTTTGCCGTTATAAAAATTGTGGTATATTGTTATAAATTTAACCGCCAAAAATTTTCATATATTTGCTGTTGTTTTAATGCTACTGAACTAGATATACAAATATGATGCTGTGCAGTGAAATAAAGTGATACTAGCGCGAACTATTAATCTATCTTCAAACGATTTGTAACTGACATGTGTGTGATATGACAATTTGTGAGTTGTTATTACAGGGTGTAATTTACAAACTGTTAACTAAGTATAGTAAAATAAATAATCTGATGTTAATCACTATCATAAATAGATAATAGTTTAAAGGTACAGTTTAGGTTACAGCAATACTTAAGCAATAATTATAGATAATCGTGTTTTACTTGGTGTAATTATTAGTGAACTATATTTAAAATACTTTGCTTAATTTATAGCTGTCGCTATTTATAGCATCTAGATTTTACTGTGAATAAATTATCTGGCGTTAACGAATATTGTAAGTGGGTAATAGCTTGAAGTTATAGGTTATATTACTGTAATAATTACGCAATAATTATTTATGTAAGTTTATTTCATTTGGGATGATTATAAGTGAATTGCTTATGTTTACAATACTTTGATTAACTTTGTTGTTGCCATTATTTATGGTATTTAGATTTTAATGTGAATTGTTTCGTATCGTTTGAACTGTAATAATGGGTAATAATAAAAGAAGGCGACGTGACTCAAGTGAGAGCAGTGAATCTGTAGGCTCTAGTGACAGTGATCGGCCGCGGCATCACAAAACCCGTCGCGATAAAAGGCATCGTAGCCATAAGCATGGCAAGAGAGGTAGGAAACGAAGCCGTTCTACTAAACGTCGCGATAGACAATCATATAGAACAACGAAAAGTCGTTAAACACAAAACTACGATGCCAATAGATGTTAGAGTCGAAAATAAATATAATGGTGGTGTCGCGACAGTTGTCGCGATTGTAAATATTATATATAGCAACACTGATGGCATTTAAATATAACATCCTTTTCCGACGTGTGAATCAATTCTGTATTGTCTATGCTAACAAAAGCGTCACAAATGGCGCGCACAGTTCAAAGGATTCAAGAAAGTTGTGTTCTGTCTTTAAAAGTTTTACAGAAGAGTTTTATCTTGTGTTGTCGAGTCTTATTGAAGTACCTGCGCGACTTACCGTGAGTAGATCACTTATGTGTATAAAATCTTGCCTTTGATACAATGGAAATTGGTGGAGTACCTAATTGTGAGATTCTGCAATGGGGGTCAGAGAATTTGTTCTCTGACCAGGATGGACTTCGTAGTGCTGGTCCCCTGTGGAGTGCCTTCAGACGTTGAGATTCGGTTAGGGAGCCATGCTTGGGACGTCTTGGCACAGAAAATGCGTTTTCCCCCACAGGTAATTGGCGGAATTGATATGTCGAACTAAGGGGAGGAAAGTATGTGGCCAACGTGAGGTTTGTGTGAACGAGGGCCAGTGAGGTGTATGATTTGTAGGGAACTGTTGTCATGGTATGAGCCGAGATTAAAGAGCTCTGAGCGGAAAATGCACTACATGTTGGTACGCTCACTGTCTAACAGTGCTGCTAATCCCCATGAATGAATATGCCCATGCAGACTTCTTAATGCTAATGATAATAACAATGGTTAATATAAATCTGTGGTTGCTATAATAACAATATGAATACCTGTTGTCTAAACATAACTAATTCTTGAGATGGTTGCTATAATTGACATTATGATGGTCAAATAGAAATTCTCACCACTTTCCTTGTAAATGGCAATTGTACTAATATGAGTAAATTATATGCTCCCTTGTACATATCCATGGATATAAATGTATAATGTTAGTAAATTAATAGTTGTAATATGTTGTATTGTAACAATGCACATTGTACTTTTAAGAATGTTAGTGGAATATGTAGTCGATTCCTTAGTTGATATCGATTCATAGTCTACTAATATTATCTGTATTCTTTCATCGACTCTGTCTATGTTAGCTGTGGTCAACCCTATCGGCTGTGGTTCATTATCTATGAACTCCCACCAAGTCGCTGCTTTCAGCCGACGTTATAAATTACGGTGCAGTGGTTTTGCGAGCCCCTAATTTTCTGCATCGCTACCACCAGTGCATAGCTCTGGTACTGAGCCGTTGGTGAGAATTTTACAATTTATACATTACGTGTGCTAATCATTTTTATTACAGAGTGCTCATTAGTGTTGGAGGGTGACGTGGTACCAATGGCTCACCAGGGATATTCCCCGTGGCCTCTTCATCTTCACCAATGGTGCCACGTCAGGTTCCCACTGCTATGCTAAGCTACTCCAGGCATCGCCTCGTTTTTTACGTGAGCGAGGCTTGCCAACATTTATCCATGTAGTGGAATTATATAGAATGTTATCATGCCACACTACACCTCTGTAGTCGTGGCAAAGTTTTCTAATTGGGATGCTGCTTTTTACGTGAGCAGTATCTATTTGTTTTAATTGTGTAGCTTATACGCAAGGCATGCTTTCCCTTTTCACGCTTGTCAAAAGGACAATAACTTGTGCGGGCCACGCGGTCAGTGACCGCATGGTGAACAATCCTTCAGTGTCATCTATGTTTCTGTGCATCTGTTCCTGCTGCTTGCAAAGGCTATGACCTGCCTGCTTTGCAATAATGACCATAAGCATCACGTGCCTGGGGAAGCTTGTCACCTTTCTTACGCCTTCGGTATGCTCGGCCTGCACTAGCAGTATGTATTCACATACTGAAAGCTTTGCCTTCTCTTTTCAGGTCCGCCGAGCGAGTCACGCAGCGGTAGATGCCAGCGCGACACGCCGGGCAGAGCTAAGTGCAGACTCTTAGCTACCGCGGGCCGTCCTTCCGTCTTCACGTCTTAACGTCTTCACATCCTCACATCTTTCTTTAATTCTCCAAATTCAAATTTTAATTGAACTATATGTACTCACCCTTGAGATTTAATATATGAAAGGTAAAATTAGTCTCATGTTTGATTTGCTATAACCTTATAAACCAACTACTCACTTCTAATAACTTGTAACTTATAATCTACCTTTAAATTTAACTATCCCTGTTACAGTATTAATAAATGAGTGACTGCGGCCTGGACTACCAGACTGGTCTACTCAGAGACGCTGTTCGACAGTGTCTCCTTGTGGTTGTATTATAATTACAGAATACTACTGAGAAAACAGCTAACCCTAGATGACCCTAAAGGCGAAGCAGAACTAATAAGTTAAAGATGGGATATAATATAACGAATAAATAAATAATAGCAACATTTAATGAACATACTGGTAAGTGATTCCCTTTATTCACAACACAGTCTATAATACATTTCTTTTGTGGTGAATATCGCCACAGGTGGCTTATTGTTGCAGTACAGTTTACGTATTTTACCGTTTAGTCAATATGCTACTTTATCTGGGGTTTTTGCCTTTAAAGAGGGTTACGGATACGTAATGTTAACTAACTTATCACCTAATGATTTAAAGATTCATATAAGCTAACGCCAGATTTTGTTTACCCTTAAGCATACAATTTATTTTAGACACTTGGTGCATTGGCCAGACCAAACGGCATTCTGTGAAACTCATACAAACCATCAGGCGTGACGAATGCGGTAAGCCTCTTACTAGTCTCGCTCATAGACACTTGATAATACCCTGATGTAAGATCAAGGCTAGTAAAGAACCTATTGCCACCTAGTCTATCCAATTGGTCTTCAATGCGTGGTAACAGATACTTATCCTTCAAAGTTTTTTTTAGTGACCTATATAGTCAACACATAATCGCTTTTCGCCATTTTTCTTACTTACTAAGATAACGGGACTAGAATAATCGGATGTGCTCTCGCGCGCTGTGTTGTGAATAAAGGGAATCACTTACCAGTATGTTCATTAAATGTTGCTATTATTTATTTATTAGTTTTATTATATCCCATCTTTAACTTATTAGTTCTGCTTCGCCTTTAGGGTCATCTAGGGTTAGCTGTTTTCTCAGTAGTATTCTGTAATTATAATACAACCACAAGGAGACACTGTCGAACAGTGTCTCATTTACCACTAAATTTGAAAAAGTGTAACTTCTTTCAGACTCGTATAAACTTTTTGGGCTATGAAATTAGTTCCGATGGTATACGCCCCGGGGCTGCCAAAATCAGCGCCGTGATAGACTTTCCGTTACCGAAAAACGTTCACGAGGTACAGCAATTCGTAGGCCTTACAAGTTATTTCCGGAGATTCGTTCAAAATTATTCTATAATAGCAAAACCACTAACATCTCTGACAAAGAAAAACACTCCCTGGTGTTTTGATGAAGCTCAGATTAATGCGTTTAATGACTTAAAAACTAAATTGACTACGCGGCCGGTATTGGCTCTATACGACTCGGAGGCTGAGTTGGAAATTCACACCGACGCTAGTAAAATTGGTATAGGAGCTATCTTGCCACAACGTGGGCAGTCCGATGACAAACTTCATCCTATCTCGTATTACAGTCGTCAAACAACAGCTGATGAAAGCAAATTACACTCCGATGAGCTTGAAACCTTGGTGGTTGTTTGTGCGTTAAATAGATTTAGAGTTTATGTGTTAGGTAAATCATTTAGAGTAATTACTGATTGCGCAGCTATACGTAGTACAATGACCAAAAAGGATTTGATACTGAGAGTGGCACGTTGGTATATATTGATGCAGGAATATGAACATTCATTGTCGAACATCGAGACGGTGCCAAAATGACTCGTGTAGATGCGCTGTCACGTAACCCCAGTCCCTTTGAAGCTCAAGACGAAACAAAATCGGTAGATATTTTAGTAATAGATGATGACGCATGGCTGCGCACAGTTCAAGAACAAGATTCTGAAATTCAAAGAATGATTAATGTACTAGGTGATCCAACAACAAAAGATGTTGTCGATATTCATGGGAACTACACTGTTAAGAATGGCCGTTTTAACAGAAAAATTAAAGATATAAACGATGACGTAGATTTAAAATGGGTAGTTCCAAAGTCAGTAAGATGGCAGATAGTTCGTATGAATCATGACGATGCCGGACACTTTAGCTTTGATAAGACATATGGTAGGATTAAGCAAACTTATTGGTTTAAGGGAATGAGACGTTTCATTAATAAATATTGTAAGTCCTGTTTAATCTGTGCTCATAATAAGTTACTAGCGGGAGCTAAAGAAGGGGAACTTCATCCCATCCCCAAAATTAACAAACCGTTTGATACCTTACATACCGACCACTGTGGTCCTTTCCCACTCAGTAGAAAGAAGAACTGACATATTTTATTAATAATTGATGCATTTACGAAATTTATTTATATAAAACCGGTTAAAAACGTTAAAAGTAGCACTAGCATTCAGATATTTACAGAATATTGGTATTATTATTTGGTGTGCCAAGACGCCTAATATCTGACCGCGGAACTGGTTTCACTAGTAGGGGATTCTCCTATTTTATTAATAAACGCGGTATAAAACACATCTTAAATGCTGTAGCATCTCCTAGGGCTAATAGCCAGGTGAAGAGGTACAACCGGACCATAGTTGACGCAATAACGACAGCAAACCATGACAAACCGGATAACGAGTGGGACTTGTGTCTACCTCAAATACAGTGGTCATTGAATAACACCATAAACAAATCAACCGGTCATACTCCCTCGAAAATGTTGTTTGGCGTTCAAACAACTGGTGCCTCAGATAGCTATATGAATTTCCTAGTTTCAGAATCCCATTCTTTGCTAGATCGCGATATAATAAGATCCGACGCAGATTCACTCATTCAAATACACCAACAGAAACAAAAAGAGCGTTTTGACAGGTCTCATAAGAAACCTACCCAATATAAAATAGGTGACCTAGTTCGCGTCGAAAAAAATATCCGTACAGCAGTGCTATTCTCTAAGGACCACAGCCTTGCGCGCAGCGCTGCGCTCGTCGACGAGCTCGCGAAATGCTGCTTTGGATTTATATTTTATTTTATTTTAATTTTGATTTTAATTTATGATTTAGAATTAGATTTAGATTTAGATTTAGATTTAGATTTAGATTTAGATTTAGATTTAGATTTAGATTTAGATTTAGAATTAGATTTAGATTTAGATTTAGATTTAGATTTAGATTTAGATTTAGATTTAGATTTAGATTTAGATTTAGATTTAGATTTAGATTTAGATTTAGATTTAGATTTAGATTTAGATTTAGATTTAGATTTAGATTTAGATTTAGATTTAGATTTAGATTTAGATTTAGATTTAGATTTAGATTTAGATTTAGATTTAGATTTAGATTTAGATTTAGATTTAGATTTAGATTTAGATTTAGATTTAGATTTAGATTTAGATTTAGATTTAGATTTAGATTTAGATTTAGATTTAGATTTAGATTTAGATTTAGATTTAGATTTAGTCCAAATCCAAATCCAAATCCAAATCCAAATCCAAATCCAAATCCAAATCCAAATCCAAATCCAAATCCAAATCCAAATCCAAATCCAAATCCAAATCCAAATCCAAATCCAAATCCAAATCCAAATCCAAATCCAAATCCAAATCCAAATCCAAATCCAAATCCAAATCCAAATCCAAATCCAAATCCAAATCCAAATCCAAATCCAAATCCAAATCCAAATCCAAATCCAAATCCAAATCCAAATCCAAATCCAAATCCAAATCCAAATCCAAATCCAAATCCAAATCCAAATCCAAATCCAAATCCAAATCCAAATCCAAATCCAAATCCAAATCCAAATCCAAATCCAAATCCAAATCCAAATCCAAATCTAAATCTAAATCTAAATCATAAATTAAAATCAAAATTAAAATAAAATAAAATATAAATCCAAAGCAGCATTTTGCGAGCTCGTAGACGAGCGCAGCGCTGCGCGCAAGGCTGTGGTCCTTAGAGAATAGCACTGCAGATCCTGGGCAGAGTCGCAAATTGTTACCTAAATGTGTGGGGCCGTATAGAATCTCTAAAATTATTGGTAATGATCGGTATGAGATAGAGGATACCCCAATTACTTGAAAAGCAGGTTCAAAACCTTATAGGTCGATTTATGCCGTCGATAAATTATACCCCTGGCTTGTCTATACTTATGATGCTGTATCGAGTGGCTCAGAGTAAAAGTTTGCAATGTTTCATAGATTACGAAAGCGAAGTACGTTTATGATTATTGTGACTGCATAATATATATATTAAGGGCCGTAACTATGTTTTACTCTGATTAAGTTAAAGCGAAGTCCAGTGTTGTTTTAAACAAATAATACATGCCGCAAAATGCAATCTAAATTATTGTATAGTGTAGAAGAGATATATCTATTTAAGTGAATTAATATTGTAGCTGTATATAACCGATGATATATAAATGATGATATATTATTGAGGCAGTGATAGTGATAAATCACCTAAAATATAATAGTGATGATTAGAGAGCTGCTACAGGCGAGAGTGCCTGTAGTCCATGTTTAGTTTTAAGAGTGAGTCGCTACAGGTGACAGTGCCTGTATTCGATATTTAGCTTTAAGAGTGAGTCGCTATAGGTGAGAGTGCCTGTAGTCGATGTTTAGCTTTAAGAGTGAGTCGCTACAGGTGAGAGTGCCTGTAGTCGATGTTTAGCTTTAAGAGTGAGTCGCTACAGGTGAGAGTGTCTGTAGTCGATGTTTAGCTTTAAGAGTGAGTCGCTACAGGTGAGAGTGCCTGTAGTCGATGTTTAGCTTTAAGAGTGAGTCGCTACAGGTGAGAGTGCCTGTAGTCGATGTTTAGCTTTAAGAGTGAGTCGCTGCAGGTGAGAGTGCCTGTATGCGATGTTTAGTTTTAAGAGTGAGTCGCTACTTCTAAGTGATTGAATAATCAATAGTTATCTAATTATTTGTCAACTAAGTAATTTTGTGATTGTTTTAAAATCCTCTTGTTCGTATTTCTCTTGTTTTAAACGTGATGCCACGTTTGACGTCAGGATTAGCCGAATGTTAGCATATTCAATAATCGGGTTCATAATATTTATTGACACAACACCAATTTAGTACACCTTTTTTCACTTTTGGTCTGGCAACACCGACTTAAACTAGCGAATATTAATTATCAACCATTTTGTACATTATTAAATTTTGTTCACTCTTTTTCGAGCTATCGACGTTCAAGGTTGTCTTAGAAGTTACATCAATTATATTAGTTGTGATACAAGTAAATAAAGTGATGGAAATATGCTAGTAATGGAGTAGTATTCTTTCAGTAAACACGTAGCACTAAAGTTAGTTTATACAATACTAGTGAAATATCATTAATTTGTGGATATTTAAGCACTTTTTTGAATATTATTAAGCATATTGTGTGATCTGTGGTATTAGTAATCTGAGGACTCCCAATGTAACAGATGGCACACCGCTGCAATTTGTTGAGTGCGTCTAATAAGTACTGTGGGGAGCCAACCCAGAGATGAGAACATAGGTACTCCACAGAGGGACGTCAAGACACCGCTGCTCCGGCGCGAACAAGTTGATTAATTGAGATTAAGACTTCGCCTGTTCAGTGTAGTGGACGCCGATTCTATGACACGCGCGCTGAATTTTTATTTAAAATAGCACAAATAATGAAAGCCTGCGTTTATTTATTTAGGTATCTATTGAGAACAGACCAAATACATTGCTCCTGAATGTATTATTAAAATCGTTTTCATTAACTTTACTCCTATCATAATAATGTTAATGTGTTGTATCCTTTGTGGAAAAAAAGTTACCCCACAAAAACTGCAAGAAACTTTAAGTCAATAAGGAAACTTACATGGTAACACAGGGCCACATCGTGAACAAACCCTATCTAAAAAGAATAGTTTAAAAAAACTAAAAAACACGCTTTTTATAGAAAACCGAAGTAAAAAAATAGAAAATAAGTTTGAATTAATTTAAATTAAGAATAGTGTTAAAAATTTCGATAAATATAAATTAATAATAGTGTAAATGAAAAAAAATGTATTTTATTTTTCAAAAAGCGTGGGGTGCTTAAGATATTATCAAAATGATAATCACTCTACTCATGTCTGTCAATAAAATATTTATATCTATTGACCCATGCACCCCACGCTTTTTGAAAAATAAAATACATTTTTTTTCATTTACACTATTATTAATTTATATTTATCGAAATTTTTAACACTATTCTTAATTTAAATTAATTTAAACTTATTTTCTATTTTTTTAGTTCGGTTTTGTTTTTTAGTTTTTTTAAATTATTATTTATTTCCTACTTTTTAGTTTTGTTTATTCATAAATAAATTAACACGCTGCTGTTGCCACCTATTTCAGAGTTTATAATGTGACATTATTCGCTACTACGTGATACAAAGTTGACGGGATAGATGGCGCTGTTATCAAATATTTACAGAGCTGTCAGTAAATATTTCGCGAATTCATTAGTTTAAATTATTTTGCAAATTTAAATATGGAATAATTTTATCAAATTAGTGTATTGTCATCGGTCCTCGTAAATCTACAAAGTTTGAACGAAATCTGGCCGCTTAAAATGGGTCAAAATCGCGCCCAATGGAGTCGGTTACAAACAAATATACAAACATACAGGTGAAGCTAATAAAAAGTGTATAATGAAGAAAAAGAAGAAATATATAGGAGGTGCAGCAGTGCAGCCAGTGGGGGGTGGTGTTGTGGGCCGCCACTAAATAATATTGGATATCTACGATGTGGTATTTTCACATAGCAGATATCCAGTAATATACTAGGAAATCTTCTTCTTCTTCTTCTTGATCGGTACACTCTTGTCAGAGTGGTCGTGGTCGTCACGCAGTTGTAGTAGTGGAGGGGGCAGATTGACCGCGCCTCACGATGCTCCGCCATTTTCCAATAGTACATTCATTGTCATTAATGCATATATCTTTTTCAATTTCAAATATGGTTATGTATTTAGGATACCTATATACCCCTTATTGATCGAATACTAGTTTTGTTGCATACTGTATATCTTAATGGTCGCTTTTGTATTTTTTGGATGACAAGGGCACGTTATCGTTACTGTCTACGGAAATATAAATGCGTCTCCATACAATTCCATTACATCGTTAAGATTTGTAAAAAAGCATTTAGAAATTTGGAATTTTTATTACGAACAGTTAAGGAATTTACAAGCATCAGAGCAATAATCATAATAAATAATACATTAGTTAGAAGTCAGTTACAATGCAATGCGGTCATCTGGAGTCTGTAATAGATTAAATGTCTATGGCAACACTCTAGGGTATGCAGTGTGGAATGTGGGAAATGCAAAGTATATCATCCATCTGGCTTAAATATATTATTACAATAAAAGTGATTACCAACTTAAAGAAGTCCTTTTATTAACAAAATTACATGGCGCAGTCGGTGAGTGACAAATTATATAACGTAACCTACAATAAAATACTAGCGTCACCGTAAAAATGGAAAACCTTCAACAGCCTCCGCCATTGCAATTTAATGGTGAACTAAAGGAAAATTGGAAAAGGTTCAAGCAAAAATTTATGCTTTACTATAAGGCTAGTGGATATGTCAATAGAAAAAACATTACCAACGACCAAAAAGTAGCACTCCTATTGCACACAATCGGTGATGAAGGTTTAGAGGTATACAACACGTTTGAAAAGGAGCCGGAAAAAGAGGAGACGCTGGAATGGGTACTGGAAAAGTTTGAGTCCTACTGTACACCATTTCAAAATGAAACGATGGTAAGACATACATTCTTCAAAAGGGAAAAGAAAGATAATGAAACGTTTGACGAGTTTGTGACATCTCTGAAGTCGCTCTCAATGGATTGCTGTTTTGGGGAACTAAAATAAAGTCTCATAAGAGACCAAATAGTTAGAGGCATTAGAAACGCCAAAGTCGCAGAGAGACTACTCAAAGAACAGAATCTGGACTTAAAGAAATGTATATAAATATGCAAATCCTCAGAAATGGCTAACATACAAGTGAAACAGCTACAAGAGGAAGAAAATACAGTGGGAATAGTGAAATATAATAGAAAAGCAAAGAAGAATACTCAAGAGATACAGCAAGGTACTAAATTAGATTATAGGCAGCAGCCGTCAACGTCCAGAGAAGAAAAATCCTGTTACAGGTGTGGCTACAAGCATGGTTTTAGGTGTCCAGCCTACAAAGCTCAGTGTAAATTCTGCAATGGATATGGGCATTATGCAATAATGTGTAAAAATAAAAAAGTAAAAACAATTAATAAAAATAGTGAAAGTGAGTCTGATGATGATCATGTGTTAGGTAGTATCATGGTAGGTAGTGTCACCAAATGTTTAACTGAAGCCCTTCAGATTAATAACAAGATTATAGACTTTAAAATAGATACAGGAAGTGACTGTGATGTGCTACCATTGAGTTATGTGGAAAAATTGAATTGCAAGGGCATGATTAAAGATACTAGGTATATATAAGATACTAGGTAGATAAGTACTAGGAATAAGTTGTACAACTATGATGGTTCTTTAATAAACTGTGTTGGTACTATTTTCTCTAAATGTAAGTTAATTAATAATAATAATGTGACACTAATGTTCTATGTAGTAAATAATAAACAATCTTGTCCAGTGCTAGGTCATAGTACATCACTAAAATTAGGTATAATAGAGAGAAAATATTTGAGTAAAATTAAAAAGGAGCAATATGATAGTAACTACAGTGAGATGATTAATGAGTATAAAGATTTATTTGATGAAAATAAAATTGGTGCCTTGAGGGGAGTGGAATATTCTATAAAATTAAAAGAAAATAGTATAGGAAGAATTTGTCCACCAAGAAGTATACCAATAGCATTACATAAATCTCTAAAAAAAGAACTATTAAAATTAGAAAAGTTAGGTGTCATAGAAAAAGTCACTGAACCTACAGAATTTGTCAGTAACATTGTAATAGTCAAAAAGCCAAATGGTTAAATCCGTCTATGTTTAGATCCTAGTACTTTAAATAATTGTATTAAACGGGAACACTTTAAATTGCCTACTTTTGATGAGGTGTCTGCTAAGATGACAGGGGCCACAATATTTAGTAAATTAGATACCTCAATAGCATTTTTTCATGTGAAATTAAATGAAGATAGTTCAAGGCTTTGTACTTTCTGTACACCTTTTGGTAGGTATTCCTTTAAGAGACTACCTTATGGCCTGTCATCCGCACCAGAGATTTTTCATAGGCAATATAGCCAGGTATTTGAGTCAATTGAAGGTTGTGAGGTATTTATTGACGATATTGTTGTACATGCAGAAAATAAGAAGTCACACGATAGAATACTTAGACAAGTACTAGAAAAAGCAAAAGAAAATGGTATTCAATTAAACTTAAGTAAATGTCAACTTGGAGTGTCTGAAATTACATATCTTGGTCACATATTGAGTCAGGAAGGAATAAAACCGGATCCAAAGAAAATGGAAAGTATATTAAATTTAGAAAAACCTAAAAATGCTAAAGAACTTCAAAGGATATTAGGGATGCTTCGCTCAACTCCTTTGAAAAGAATGATATCGATTTCCATTTTCCTTGAACTTTTTGTTGAAGGACGGCGCCTACACATTTTAAACTAGCATCCGTCATGATGGCTAGTGGTGTGTCCATTTCCGGGAACGCGAGGGTTGTGACATCTCTTATGTCCTATTTACAGGTTTCAAATGCTTGGTTAGCTTCCGTATTCCACTCGATTGGCGTATTGTCGTTTTTCTTGGAGTTTATCAGGTATTTGTTGAGCGGAGCTTGGTGTCTTGCTGCGTGTGGAATGCTATTTCTGTAGAAGTCCATCATTCCCAAAAATCGACGTAGTTCCTTTACTACCTTTGTTTTAAGGTATTCGCTTATTGCTCGTACTTTCTCAGACGTAGGAGTGATTCCTTGGCTCGTTATATGATAACCTAGGAAGTCTATCTCTGTCTTTTCGAATTCGCACTTGCTTATATTAATTGAAAGTCCGTTTTTGCTTAAACGGGCGAACACTTCTTCTAAATGAACGTAATGTTGTTCGGCATTCTGGCTCGCAATGAGTATGTCGTCCACAAAAACATATATATACTCCAGATCTCGGAACAGGGAGTCCATAAATCTCTGGAACGTTTGCCCACTTCCGGAGAGCCCAAATGGCATGGTCTTCCACTGGAACAGCCCTAGGGGCGTGATTATTGCTGTCTTTTCTGGTTCAGCAACCCTGATTTGGTGGAAAGGCTTTTTTATGTCAATTTTGCTAAAGACTGTTTACTTGCTACGTATGTAAAATCTAATAGTCTTGGTAAGGGGTATCTGTCGGGAACTGTAATTTTATTTAACGCGCGATAATCTCCGCATGGTCTCCATTCCCCATTCTTTTTCTTCACCATGTGTATCGGAGATGTCCATGGACTACTTGACGGTTCCAGTATTCCTAAGTTTATTAGCTCTTGGAATTCCTTTTTTGCTGCTTTATATTTGTCGGGCGGTAGAGGGCGCGCACGTGCGTATACGGGAGGAGCTTTGGTTATGATGTGATGCTGTACTCCATGTTCTGGAGGTTTTTTAAACGAAGTACACTAGTAATTTGTGGTGCTCTAGGAAGTCAGCTCCTAAAATAGGCATTTTGATATCTGCGATTATGAACGTCCAGGTAAAAGGTCTGCGTAACCCCAGGTCCAATGTTAACGTGCGTTCGCCGTATGTTTCTATTATTGACCCATTTGCAGCATACAATTTGTAGTTGGTTGGGTTTTTCTTGCCCTGTGCGTTTTGTACTACCGAAATACTTGCCCCTGTGTCTATTAAAAATCTATAACCACTGTTTGAGTCAGTTATAGTCAGACGGTTGGCGGGGTGTATGGCACAGAGTCCCGTCTCAATCTGCGCTAATGCTCGTTTCCCGAATTTTGATCGGGTTTATTTTTCCATGAGCACGGCTGTTCGCATTTATACGCTTTTGTTTTGAACCTTTTGTGGTAATAACATAGCCGTGTCCGTGACCGTGATCGTGATTGCGACCTTGCTCGGAATTTGCTGCGTTGCAAAGGTCGACGATTACTCATACCACGGAGCTCGTTGATTTCAACTCGCATAGCTACAATTTGCGACGTCAGCACAGTTATCAAGTTTACGTCGGCGGATTCTTGTGACAAGTTATTTGTTTTGGTTTTGTATCGCATATTTTCATAGATTCGATCTGCCATTTCGCATAATTTTATTAGGTCGAGGTTGTCGGAGACTGCCAGTATGGAGGTGATTAAAACCGGAAGCTGTCTAAACCATAATAATCGAATGGTGTCGTCGGGATTTTGCCGCAGCTGGCTTCCTTCATTTTTCTCAACAGCTGTGATGGTGTCGAGTCACCTAGGTCCACCTCCGCCAGTAATTTGAAGCATTTCCTCGTAGCACGCAATTAATCTTTCCTTAATTGTGGCATATTTGTCTGCGTCAGGTGGTTTTGTCAGGATGTCACTAATCTGATGTATGACCTTCTTTGGTAGTTTTGCGATGACACTGTTATACTTGTACTCGTCACCTTGTTTTTGCGGGGCTACGATGGCTTCAAATTGGGCGAACCATAGGCGCGGTGAATCTGTCCAAAATTGTGGTATTTTATCCGCAATGCTAATTGCAGCCACCACCTGGCTGTCGCTGGTTGACTCAGCTGATGTGCCGGGGTTTTTTGACGGTGTCCCGGCTGGAATTATCGGTGCCATGATTGCGTCTAGCCTCTTGAAATTTCAGCTAGTTAGACCCGCTTGTGGGAAGCCAACTGAAATGTGCTTGTTCGCTGGTGGTGGTGGTCGGTAGGCTGGTGGGCTGTTGGGTTAATTTTCCCAAATATGGTTCCCTAGATTTGCTGCTGAAAACCTTTTCAGGGCTGCAGTAGGCCTGCAATTACATCAGCACTAGGGAATATTCGCAGATCACGTCGGGGTCACCAATATTGCGGATTAATTAAAAAATGTTTACACGTTAGGACTCATTGATTTATTTATTATTTACATACGCTTATATACTAGTTGTTTTGCCATTAGTTAGAGAGGGGCTGGTGCTTTTAGCTGCTTTCTGCTGACGCCTTCCTTTATTGCTATGGCAGCGGACGTGATTTCTTATTTGGTGTTTACGTGTGTATTTACTTCCTTGTAGAAATCACGCTGCTTGTTCATGACTGCCATAATAACCTATATTGCCAAGTTTATTCCGTCCATTTCTCAAGTGTGTAACCCATTAAGACAATTAATTAGAAAAGGTTCAGAGTTTAATTGGACTAGGGAACATGATGAGGCATTTTGTGAACTTAAGAAAACATTGACATCTGAGCCAGTGTTACAATTTTATAAACCAGATAAAATCTGTGTAGTCTCTGTGGATGCTTCAAAAGACGCATTAGGAGCAGTGTTGTTACAAAGTAACCTGCCAGTAGCATATGCTTCCAAAGCTATGACCAATACTCAAAAGAACTATGCTCGGACTGAAAAGGAACTGCTGGCTATAGTCTTCGGTTGCACCCGTTTTCATCAATTCATTTATGGTAAAACTGTGCAAGTACAAACCGACCATAGGCCATTAGAGTCCATATTTAATAAACCCCTGTGTGAAATACCATTACGTTTACAAAGGATGAGAATGCAATTACAAAAATATGATTTAATTGTAAAATATAAGCCAGGTAAAGAATTACTCTTGGCAGATACATTGTCTAGAGATGTGAATAATATGTCAGAGGAAAATACTGTAATTGAAGATATGTATGAATGCCAGGTTAGTATGGTGAAAACTAATTTAAGTATATCTAACTATAAATATGATCTATTTAAAAAAGAAGTTGGAAAAGATAAAGATTTACAATTATTAATAGAATATATAAATAATGGGTGACCAAATAGAATACACAAAATACCAGAACCTCTAAAACCATATTTAAATTTTCAGGAACAGCTATTTGTATATGACAATTTAATTTTTTTAAATAATTGTTTAGTGGTACCAATGTCTCTGAGAAATAATATGTTACAAAGAATCCATTACAACCATCTAGGCATAGAAAAGTGTAAATCAAGAGCAAGAGAATTTATTTACTGGCCTAAAATGAGTAGAGATATTGAAAAATGTGTTTTGGAATGTTCTGTATGTGACAGATTTAGAAAAAATAACTGTAAAGAACCTATGATGAGAAGGGAAATGCCAAACAGACCATGGTCTGTAGTAGCAAGTGATGTATTTTATTATAATGGAGATCCCTATATTATAATTGTAGACTATTTTAGTAAATATTTTGGGGCAATTAAACTTTCCAACTTGTCAACAGAGAATACAATTAAAATTATCAAAACCAGTTTTTGCAGATTTGGCATACCAGATATACTATATACAGATAATGGTACTAACTATGTTAGTTATAAATTTAAGGAGTTTGCCAAAGAATGGAATTTTGTTCATAAAACTAGTAGTCCATATCATCACCAATCTAACGGATAAGCAGAACGGTTTGTACAAACAGTTAAAAATATATTTAAAAAAGCTGACTATGAAGGAAAAGATAAATATTTAGCATTGCTGGAATACAGAAATACACCTATTTCTTAAGAATTAAATTATAAGTGTCCTTCTGAATTACTAATGGGGAGAAAAATACAAGGATTGTTGCCTACTGTATACAATAATGATAATGACAACTATGAAAATTGTAAGGTACAGTCAAAATTGTATAAGAATGCCTTGAAACAAAAGGTATACTATGATCAAAGAAACACAAGAAAGTTGAAGCCTTTAGCTAAAGATCAAAAAGTTCTTATATCGGATGAAAAAAGTCAAAAACCATTAGCATATGCTCAAGTTTTACACAGGAATGATCGTCCGAATTCTTATACAGTTTTGACTGAGAAAGGAAAAAAGTTAGGCAGAAATAGAAGACACTTAATAGAGAGTAAGAATACTGATAAATTTATTATAAATAAAGAGGTAGAGATAGATGAAAGTAATAATGATTGTAATATTGATGATAGCATAGATAACGGTAATAATCCAGAAGTTACAGATGTAACATCTGAAAGTAAAATTAATGAAAATACAGATAACAGTTATGGAACTAGATCAGGTAGAAATGTAAGAAAACCTAGTTATTTGTCTAACTATGTATAGTTTACTTGTCTCTAAAGACTTGTGTTTACTTCATTGCATTGCTGGAGATTGTTACTAGTAGAGGATATACAAATTTTTCTTAAATAATCACCAATACGGTTTCCCCGCTAAATCTAGTACATTAACTGCGGCAGTTGATTTAATAACACAAATTAAAACTAATATTGACAAGAAAAACATTGCAGTAGGGATTTTTATTGATATAAAAAAAGCGTTCGATACGGTGAGTCATCAAAAAATACTAGAGAAGTTATATAACATCGGCGTTATAGATACAGCTTACAATATGTTCGCGTCATATTTACATAACAGGTGTCAAGTAGTTAAGATAGGCAACTACATAAGTACCACACAAACACTACCTTTTGGTATAGCTCAAGGGTCAATAATTGGGCCGCTAATGTTCTTAATTTATGTTAATAATATTAACAAAATTGGATTGACAGGTCACCTCACACTTTATGCTGACGACACATGCCTTTTTTACTTCGGTGGTTGTATACAAAACATAATTACCGACGCTCAAAGGGACCTTGATATCTTAAATGAATGGCTCAAATATAATTTATTAACCATTAACGCATCTAAAACTTCTTACATGATTTTTGCAGCTAAAAATAAAAAAATACCTCAGCACCCACCTCTAACAATAAATAATATGCAACTACGCCGTTCGAAACAAGAGAAATATCTAGGGTTATTGATAGATGATAAATTGAGCTGGAAACCAAATATTAACTACGTAAAATCAAAATTAACGTCCCTACTGGAAGCCATACGCAAAATAAAAAATATTATTCCAAAAAAAATAAGCACAATTATATATAACTCTTTAGCAAAGACACATATTGAATAATTATTTAATTGAAATATGGGGTACAGCTGCCGTTACAAATTTAATTTCTTTACAAAGAACTCAAAATAAAATAATAAAAGCACTATTTCACTATCACTATCGGACTCCAACAAAGCAAATATATCACGAAACAAAATTACTAAACATAAAACAACTATACATATACACGACCTGCATTTTAGTTAAAAAAATTACAACAAATTCGATCCAAACTAATATACAGTTATCTAAGAGGGAATCAATTCACTTGCTAAGAAACAGAGACAATATTCAGTTAATTTGTCCACGTACTAACTATGGTAAAAAAAACGATATTATTCGATGGAGCACAGCTTTATAATAAACTACCTAACAACATTAAAAATATTGATAATTTGAATGTGTATAAGGGTAAACTCAAAAACTATGTACAACAAAATGTAATCATTTATAGTAGGCAGAATAGAGGAAAATATTTATTGTAAATTTCTAAATTATTGTAATCTCATTTAAGTGAACTTTATGTTTTTATGAGAAATAAATGTCTTTAAACCTAAACCTAAAATTAAATCTACATTAATTGTGCTTGTTATAAATATATATATATATATGTAATAAATAGTTGAGTTGTATGGCTATAGTATACAATTATAATAATAACTTTCCATCTGAAGAAAAGGGAGATGTAATAGATTAAATGTCTATGGCAACACTCTAGGTTATGCATGTTGGAGCGCGTTCAAAACAAATACTTATGTTAGATACTTATATTTAAAATATTATGGAGTTTACCCTTTTAACCTTTATTGTATCCAACACTATTTATATAGGGTAAGGAGGGAGCTAACATTGGCCATATACTTATCTAAGGTTATGCGTGGAAGGTCCAAAATACGGATATACGGGTATGTGGGTAGGCGCCGGAGGCCGCAGCTGCTGCAGTTGCCGAGCGCACGCACTAACCTGCTGAAGGAAGCGCCGCCGCTGACACGGGCTCTCCGGACGCTGAACGCCGTTTCGCAAAATGTTGACCTGTTTTGTTGCTCTCTGAGTGAGTTTACAGACACAGTATTGTATATTATTTGTTACAGATAGGAATAGATATATAGTATATAGAATACCTACTCTGTTGCATTAGAGTGTACCTGTAAAGATAGATGTACAAGAGATAATAATAAATAAATAAATAAATAAAATTTTGCCCCCCTATTGTACTGTGACGGTAGAACTAGCCGCTGTCATTGATTATATTAAAGCGGCCATTGGCTAATGAACTCCATGTTATATTCAATAAAGTTGAAAAAAATTATAGATCTACGTAAATCTGTCAAAATACCGGCCATTTTAACAGATTTACGTAAATCGATGTGACGCTGACTACAATTAATCATTTGTTTTTAGGGTTCCGTAGCCAAATGGCAAAAAACGGAACCCTTATAGATTCGTCATGTCTGTCTGTCTGTCCGTAGATGTATTCTGTGAACCGCATTAAGATTTTCACACAAAAATAAATATTAACAATAAGTACCTTTTTTTTTTTTTTTTTATTTTTTTTTTACGTGCGGAAATCCCTTCGGATACCGCCCCCGCTGGAGAGCGGGGGGTCTCCAGCGGGGGCGGTTATGTCGGGCTTGCACCGACTAAAACCGCACGCCGTCTCGGGTCTTAAGACGCCGGGGTGTAAGGTTACCCATAGAGCATATCCCTCGCACCCCGACTGACCCTGGGCCATCTCCGGTCTCGAGATGGCCCCCTTACTTGCTCTCCACTGTGCCCTCTGCTAATCAGAGGGACACGTGGAAAGCTTCCGAACAGCCCTCAACAGGGCCGTCCTCGCCTCGGTCGGAGTTGACCGTAGGCGGCAGCGTCTCTCCCACCCTAGGAGAGAGGCGCTGCCGCCTCCGTTGCCCAGGGTGCACCGCGTGGAGGTCCCCAACCAAGCACCCCAGTCCCCAACCAAGCACCCCAACAATAAGTACCTGACACTCAAAATTTTTTTTTCATCAAACCCATAGGTTTTTTTTTTATATTTAGGACACGTCAATTTGACTTCACCTCGCCTGATGGTAAGCTGAAGGTAAAGTCTCAGGAAAGAGAGTCACCATTACATACATGTACCATGTTAACAATGGTGGCACTCAGCTTGACGGCCTCATCAGAACAGGATTGTCGTCGCAGCACCGCGTGACACCCACCGGTCCCACTAGTGCTGCGACCACAATCCACCTATCGGCTATGCACTTGCTGACCCCTGAACGCAATCAAACCGAAATTGGATTACTATGGAGGGTTTTTCGCAATCGTGCACGGTGGTACCTACCCGGCCGAATTTTGTAACAAATTTGTGTCATCAAATTTCTACCACCGGTAAACCAGTATCCAGTATCTATGAATAGGTCTTCAAAAATGATATTGAGGTTTCTAATATCTTTATTTTTTCTAAACTGAATAGTTTGCGCGAGATACACTTCCAAAGTGGTAAAATGTGTGTGCCCCCCCCCCCCCTGTGACTTCTAAAATAAGAGAATGATAAAACCAAAACAAAATATGTGATGTACAATACTATGTAAGCTTCAACTGAAAATTGGTTAGAACGAGATCTAGTTAGTAGTTTTTTTTTAATACGTTATAAATCGTAAACCGTAATTTACCTTTCACATATAAAAATTTTACTTGCTGCTACGGAACTCTTTATGGGCGAGTCCGACTCGCACTTTGCCGGTTTTTGATTTTATTCTTTTTGTACACACAAGAAAATGATTATAACATAAATAAAATTTATAAAAATATGTACGAAGGCGAGCTTAACTCAATATGAGTTCTCTCCCAGCAAACCTTTGAGTAATAGCGGAAGAATAGTTTAAAAAAGGGTATGAAGTGTACATTACAAGATAAAAAGCAAAGACAAACATGCTAGTACTATAATACTCATAATAACAAAAATTTATTTAGACACACACACATACATGTATACATAGATACGCACATAAATATATTCGTAGGTTAGATATATACACACTAAATTAGCGAAACAGGAAAATCTACAATTCTTCTTCTGAAGATGCCCAGACTGTTACTACTGCGAATGATATGAGGAAGTGAGTTCCAAAGACGAACAGCTTGAACTGTGAAGGATCCGTCATAGCAACTAGAACAGTGTGCAAGAGTATGAAGCAGAAGAGAGGAAGAAACACGACAAGGTTTGCCCTTAGGTACAAGATATTCAAAACGTTCCCTCAGATATGACGGAGAATTAGGATTATGAAGTATGGAGTAGACGAGAGATAGGATGTGAGTGTAACAGCGGGAGGAGGGGGCGGGGGGCTGTTACTTCTAAAATAAGAGAATGATGAAACTAAAAAATATATGATGTACATTACCATGTAAACTTCCCCGAAAATTGGTTTGAACGAGATCTCGTGAGTAGTTTTTTTTAATACGTCATATCATAAATCGTAAACTGCAATTTACCTATCATTCAACTGTGCCCTCTGCTAATCAGAGGGACACGTGGGAAGCTTCCGAACAGCCCTCAACAGGGCCGTCCTCGCCTCGGTCGGAGTTGGCCGTAGGCGGCAGCGTCTCTCCCACCCTAGGAGAGAGGCGCTGCCGCCTCCGTTGCCCAGGGTGCACCGCGTGGAGGTCCCCAACCAAGCACCCCAGTCCCCAACCAAGCACCCCAACAATAAGTACCTGACACTCAAAATTTTTTTTTCATCAAACCCATAGGTTTTTTTATTTTTTTATTTAGGACACGTCAATTTGACTTCACCTCGCCTGATGGTAAGCTGAAGGTAAAGTCTCAGGAAAGAGAGTCACCATTACATACATGTACCATGTTAACAATGGTGGCACTCAGCTTGACGGCCTCATCAGAACAGGATTGTCGTCGCAGCACCGCGTGACACCCACCGGTCCCACTAGTGCTGCGACCACAATCCACCTATCGGCTATGCACTTGCTGACCCCTGAACGCAATCAAACCGAAATTGGATTACTATACATATAAAAATTTTACTTGCTGCTACGGAACTCTTTATGGGCGAGTCCGACTCGCACTTTGCCGGGTTTTGATTTTATTCTTTTTGTACACACAAGAAAATGATTACAACATAAATAAAATTGAGTAATAGCGGAAGAATAGTTTAAAAAAGGGTATGAAGTGTACATTACAAGATAAAAAGCAAAGACAAAAAAAAATTTTGAGTGTCAGGTACTTATTGTTGGGGTGCTTGGTACCTTTTTTTTTTTTTTTTTTTTTTATCGTGCGGAAATCCCTTCGGATACCCCCCCGCCGGCCAGCGGGGGCGGTTATGTAGGGCTTGCACCGACTAAAACCGCACGCCGTCTCCCCCTGTGTGCCCCCCCCCCCCTGTGACTTCTAAAACAACTCAACTCAAATATAAAAATTAAAAAAAAAACAATTATGTTACTTGATGCTACGTAACGGAACTCTTCATGGGCGAGTCCGACTCGCACTTGGCTACTTTTTTATTTATTCATTTGTATTCTTTGCTATATTTGTGAAAAAAGTAAAACAGGTAGATTAGATTAATAACCACAAAAATAATTTATTTTACAATTCGATCATAAATTAAATTCATTTGTTATCGATTGATTATATATTTTCGCTATCGAGTTGTAGATACCCAACCCAACCCTAACACGATGGTAGTTAAATTGTTTTTTTATACGCTTTTAATTAGCTTCACCTGTATGTTTGTCTGTATGTTTGTATGTTTGTTTGGAACCGACTCCATTAGGCGCGATTTTGACCCACTTCAAACGGCCAGATTTCGTTCAAACTTTGTAGATTTATCGAGGACCGATGACAATACACTAATTTGATAAAACTATTCCATTTTTCAATATGCAAAATAATTTAAACTGATGATTTCGTGAAATATTTACTGACAGCTCTGTAAATATTTGATAACAGCGCCATCTATCCCGTCAACTTTGTATCACGTAGTAGCGAATAATGTCACATTATAAACTCTGAAATAGGTGACAACAGCAGTGTATTAATTTATTTATGAATAAACAAAACTAAAAAGTAGGAAATAAATAATATTAAAAAAAACACGCTTTTTATAGAAAACCGAACTAAAAAAATAGAAAATAAGTTTTAATAAATTTAAATTAAGAATAGTGTTAAAAATTTCAATAAATATAAACTAATAATAATGTGAATAAAAAAATGTATTTTATTTAAAAAAGCGTTTTAAGCGCCTTTTAAGATTTTATCAAAATGATAATCACTCTACTCATGTCTGTCAATAAAATATTTATATCTATTGACCCGTGCACCCCACGCTTTTATTTAAATAAATTTTTTTTTTTATTTATTTACACTATTACATATTAATTTATTATTTTTGAAATTTTTAACCCTATTCTTAATTTAAATTTATTAAAACTTATTTTATATTTTTTTAGTTCGATTTTCTATAAAAAGCGTGTTTTTTAGTATTTTAAACTATTATGTATTTATTATACAGACTATTATTACCTGTAGCCAATCGGGTGTATGGGCGCCGCTAAAACCTTTCGGGGCAGCCAACCTCACCTGCCGATACACCTACTGACTGACACATGAAGCTCTGGCGCAGGCTTTCCTATGTGGACTAGGAGATCAGACGGCAGTCATTAAAGTCGTATAAGGCCTTCCGCTGCCTCGTGCGAGTGCTCGCATGCATACACCCTGTTTCGTACTAATCGCATGTTCTTTTTTGCACGATATTCGCTCCATATTATCTGCACGACCTAAGCCAAATCAAAAGGAGGAGAGGAAGTAAGCGGACCCTGGGCTCTGAGGTTAAAACCCTGGATGCAGCCGGAAACAAAGCTAAGATGATGATACGAACATAGTGATGTACCATCAACGTTTCACGGCCGTTCATCGTCTTTGCATCACATGCAACTGCAACTGTCATTTTTATTTTATTTTTATAATCAAATATATCAATGCATTTTAATTCTGATGGAAGAGAACGTTAAAACAACAAAAACTGTTCACACGTGAACCGAGCGAGCGCAGTAATTAAAAAAAAAACAATTAACAGCTTTGCTACCAGTCTCCTTTAACCGGAGACAAGGGTGAGGAGTAAGACCACGAGCAGGTAGTATTCAAGTAACTTCGTTCCGAAGCGTGATCTAAAGCCGACAGTGGAAACGCAAATAAAAACTAAAACTTAATATCTAACTAAAATAAAGTGTCTAATGATCCGGATCTACACAAAGGTGCAGTCAACAAACGGTACGAAATCATTAATCAAACAACAATAACAAAATACCGCAATTTTATATAAACCGGTTAACCGAACCTACTAAAACCGCTCGAATCATCAAACACAGGAAGTCGGCAAGAATATAAACCGGTTCAAACTGCAAACTACCGCAATTTTAGAATAACCGGTTAACCGAACAGACCAAAACCTCACGGATACAAACAAATCAAATCATACATTACTTTCAATTTTATAGCAAGCAAACACAAATAAATATTTATTCCGACCTTCCGGCGGGTCCAATCAAAATGAATAAACAACAATTCAAAGTTAAACAGATTTTTAGCACGTACTTTTTTCAATAGTTTATTAAGCCGCAATTGACACCCGATCGAAATCGATCAGGAAATTTTTTAATTACAATAACAATTTTAAGTTTAAAGGTTAAAATAGTCCAACTTCAATTGCCCCAAAGGTAAAACAATACCGATAAATTTACACCCAACATGGCAGATTCTATCCGCGTGTTAAGTTTCAACTTGCACACCAAAATTAAATCAATCCGTTAATTATCGTCAACAATACACAAAATATATTAATAAATGGGTCACTGACCTTCTAAGGACCGGGATTCAGCCGGGAAAGTAGCAAAGATTGTAGTGTGCCTATCTATTTTATCTAACTATGTGACATGAATGTACGTGTAATTTGATATACAATAACTAATTACGCAGTAAAATAAAATGTGAGGTTACTTCCCAATATAAGGTGAGTTCCACCGCCACAATGTTCCAAGCCCAACGAACGCGATGGGCGTATTCACTTTATTCAAAAAAGATTCTTCATAATCCCCATTCTCCTCTATATCTTCGTGAGCGTTTTGACTCTCTCATCCCAACGGGTAAACCCTGTCGTACTTCATCTTCTCTTTTACTTCGAACTCCTTCTCATTGCTCTACTTGCTACGACAATTCGTTTACAGTTTCCGCAGTACGGCTGTGGAATTCTCTGCCTCATTCCATTCATTCCATACATTCCGCGCTAGCCCTTCCTTAATCATAATTAAAAAACGAATAAGAGACTACTTTTCCTTTCAACAATAGCAGACAACATTTATATGTATGTATATCTATATACTAGTGTTTATCTAATATTATAGTATGTATGTATGAAGGTATCTATGTATGTATATATGCATTTATGTATATATGCATGTATGTATGTATGCATGTATGTATGTATGTATTTATGTATGTATGTATGTATCTATATGTATGTTTAGTGCCTGGGGTATACCTTATGTATACCTAAATTCATTAAAATTTATTAGTTCCATGTACACAAGACTTTGCCTCTCTTAGCATTGAATTTCCTCTGGGCACTCCCGGGTTTGCTGGAAGAAAACTCAAATTTGAGTTAAGCTCGCCTTTTGTACATAACATCTATAACTATTATATGAATGTAATTTATGTGTGCAATAAAGAATTAAATAAATAAATAAATAAATATTGTCTCGGCAATCAATTTTCAACAAACAAAATCACAACAATGTCCCCTCAAAGCGCGGGGCAAAATGCCAACCAAAAAAAGCGCGAACACAGGGTCTACCAAACCTACTCTACCCTACTCCAAACGCACGAGCCCAGGGTCCACCAAACGAGCTCCCGAGCCCGGACCCTTCACAAAGCGACGTCGCGCTGTCTTCCGCGCTCAACTCGCGATGTACTGGCGTCAAGTTCGCGTACAATAAAGCGCGGGTACGTAAAGAAAAAATATGATTGGTGTTGGTCCTATCAATACGCGGTACTAACATCAAAACATAAATATTTTACGATTAAAACTAAAGAACAACTTTTGAAATTAGAGAAAGTTTTATTTACGCACTTACGGAAATTAGGTAAGTAATTCAATTCAATTCAATTCTTTATTATGGCTCCTGTGCGTTAAGCAGCAATTCCGCCAATGTCCCGTAGATAGAGCTATTGACGAAGGAGATAAAGTGGCTCAGGATTTGACCGGTTGGCTTGAGTATGGAGTTTCTTCGACCAGAATCTATTAGGTAAGTATATTGCAATTGTAACAAAAATGTGACATTAACAGAATCTGACATTTATAGAATGTGGCATTATAAGAATCTGGCATTATTTGTAGACTCTGGCGTTTTAAACTTTTTTTTTATACCACTAAGGTGTCAGACAAGCACACGGCCCACCTGATGGAAAGCGGTTACCGCGGCCTATGGACGTGTGCAACACCAGTGCCGTCACACTCGGGCTGCCGACCCTGTAAAGGAAAGGGGATGGGAACTGAGTTTGGGAGGGGATGGGAAAGAAGTTTGGGAGGGGATGGGAAAGGAGTTTGGGAGGGGATGGGAAAGGAGTTTGGGCTCCGGCACTCTCACTCACCAAACGGAACGCAACAGTTCAAATACTGTTACTTGGCGTCGATATTCTGTGAGAGGGTGGTGCTTCCCCGGTCGAGTCGGCCCATTCATGCAACGGCCAAAATGACTGTTGCTTGACTCTACCACCAAACTCATCTGACATTTCTAGAATCTGACATTTGTCGACGAATCCTAATTTAATTATAATGGTTTATTACTTGACAACATTATAGTTCGTTTATTTACCTGCCATTATGATGCTCATCTATACAAATATACATATAAAAAAATCCGTTCCCGCAGGGGGAACGCGCAGGTAGATTTCGTGAAGCAATTAATATTATTTTATATAGAGAACCGTACCGCACTATTTTATTTTATTTCCTCGAAAACGGTAAATTTGAGCAAAAAACGTTTCGGACATTTATTTTAGAGCAAAAAATAACCTATCGGTTAGAAATATTTTTTTGCCCCTCTATGACCTACGCCGAGCGCATTTTTAACATGTTTAATTATTTATTCTCGAAAACGGTAACTTTTAGCGAACAACTTTTCAGACATTTATTTTACACTTAAAAATGGCCTATCGATTAAAAATATCTCCAGTAAGAATGTTCACCGGAGATCCGATTCTCAGCACTCCATGGATTCACCGTGCGGTCGCCGGGTCCATAGCGTGGTACAGAGAGGAACACCATGACGGCGACTGGGACTTGCGACCCAGATGTAGGTTTAGGGTGGCCACCTTGTGATGCATCAGCGCTCACCTCAACCGTCAGTAGTGTTCCCCCCCTACCTATCCCAATTTGGTAAGATCCTAACAATGCCGCTTTTGATATACGTTTTAGTAAAGAGCTTACTGAAGCTCTTGGCAATCCGAGGTCTTTAAGTAAGTTGTACAGGGATTTAGCTGGAATTCCCCTTGCTCCTACTTCTACGGCGTAGAGTTTAACCACGTAGCCGTTTTTGGTTATCTCCTTAGTCAAATCAAAGTATTTGTTTGTCTTTATGCGTGGTCTTTAGGTATATTAGTTTCCCACGGTACTGTGAGTTCTACAAGCACTGCACGCTTATGCGATCGTGAAAAAAGGAATATGTCGAGTCTGGATGATGAGGCACAGACATCCTCCGGTATCCTATAGTGCTTCTCATACGTGTCTACGAGTATTGTCCAGTCAACGGCAGCTATCAGAATTGAATATGGCTCTTGAGGTGATTTCTTTGAGCAGCTTTCCTTTACAAACGCAATGTCATTTCTTTGGTTTGTGGTTAACCCTTTTTTCGCTCTAGCTACCGCCAAACTTACAGCCTCACGTATGATTTCTAATACCTTATCATGACGGCGCGAGTAATGACCCCGGTCTAATAGCGTTTTACAACCCACTAGTAGGTGCCTAGCCGTACCAGTTGCTTCACCACATGAGTTACATGTTTTATCTGTGGCTTTTCCCCATCTGACCAGATTGCTTTGGTCGGGGAGGGTCAACTGGAATGCATTTAGGTAGAATTTAAGTAAGGCCGGTGACCAGTCGTATATTATGGTACGCCATTTTAAGGCTATGGGAATACAAAATTCACCTAGGGTCAACCATTCGTTTTGCATTTTTAGGTTCATTGCGTGCACCTTATAGGTGTTGTTTTCGTCTGCTTGAAGAAAAGATTTTGTTATTTCTTTATCTGTTTGTCTCTGAATGTTACCTAGACGTAATGTTGCGTTATTATGAGATTACTTGTACTTATATCATGGTTTGTATACTATGGCTACTTTTACTATATAGATAAATATTGCTTCAAATGTTGCATGGAAGGTAGTTGTGACATTACCTCGACATTTTATGTACACCCAGGCTTTATTTATTATGTTTATTCTTATTTTTACCATATACTTGTAGGAATATCTTGTCTCACATACTTTATGCCACTATTGGAATTTATATATTTTATTTTATATAAATTTTGTACTCAATCTGTTCCAATCAAACTTAAAGTCTCGTTGTTATTATGTAACATTATGTATAGTCTGGACTTTAACTCTCTAGTGCGAACACATGTATTGCGGTCCTCCAAATACAGTACAGTAATCCTATTTTGTTATTTCTGTGTTTCTAATGAATAAAATGGTTGTTTATTATCAGAACTGCCGGGGTATTCGCACCAAACTTAATACTTTATATATGAATATATTAGCCAGCTGTTATGATATAGTGATTCTTACTGAAACATGGTTAACTCCGCAAATCTTTGATAGCGAGTTCATTGATGACCGCTACATAGTCTACAGATGTGACCGTGATCGACTTGCTGCAAATAAAAAAGAAGGCGGAGGAGTCCTTATAGCTGTATTAAAAAAAATACAATCTACTCTTGTAACCCCGGAACAACCAATTACGCCAAACATTGAACACGTACTTGTTAAGCTTCCTGGATTAAATCATGAAAACTGCTTTATAAGTGCAGTGTATATTCCCCCAAAATCTTCTCAAGAAACCTATGCTGCCCACTTTAATCTTCTACATAAGACGATAGAAAATCAAAATGTAAATATTTTCTATTTATTCGGAGATTACAACTTGCCTGACGTCAGTTGGCTCCCATTTAATGCTGATAGTCCGCTGGCACTCTGCTGTACCGGTACCTCCTTAATAAGTGAAGACATGAGCAACTTCATGAACTTGTTTAATTCCTTTCAATATAATCACATGAACAACTATAACGATCGTACCCTGGACTTATTAATTAGTAACACTGAAACTATTACATCCACCCCGACATGTACTCTATTGCCTATTGATAATCACCATCCTGCCTTCTGTGCAGTTTTAACCCACAATTCTTGTACTGAAATCTTATCACAGGCTAAAACAATTAAGTATAATTATTATAAAGCAGACTACGAAAAAATCAACAAGGACTTACTTGATGTTGACTGGATGCCTTAAATGATCTATCTGCTGAAAGCAGCGTTTTTGCATTCTATGACGTTATTTATGGGTCCGTTAAAAGTCACACTCCCGTGTCTCGTCCCAAATCAACTAGATTCCCTGTATGGTTCTCAAATTCACTTATACGCATTTTTAAAAACAAAAAGAGAGCTTGGATTAAATGGAGAACGTATAACAACATATCAGATTATGAACAATTTGCATATCTTAGGCGTCGATTCCAAGTCCAATGCAAAAAAAATTACAAAAATTATATCACTAGCGTAGAAGATAACATTAAAAAGAATGTCAAGAACATAATAGTAATAAGTAGTAATAAGAAAATAATACTGGTATTCCGGCAACTGTTTTCTATAAAAATCTAATATCTAGTGACGCGTTGTCTACTTGTAATCTGTTTTCGACTTTTTTCCAATCGGTTTATGAAATCTCTACATTTAACCACGGACAATGGCTGCCGTCTGAAAATTATGCCAATAACTGCACTATTGTTAATAATGTCACTTTTAGCCCTACACAGATCTTAAAAGCCTTAAAATCTTTAGATACAAGTAAAGGTCCGGGGCCAGATGGACTACCACCGTACTTTCTTCATAAAACAGCTGACAGCATATGTCTTCCATTACACATAATCTACAATAAATGTATGATAGAGGGTACTTTTCCTGAGGTGTGGAAGAGAGCCTACATTACACCGGTACATAAGTCGGTTTCTAAGGATGACGTTCAAAATTACCGGCCTATTTCTATTCTGTCTGCCCTGTCTAAGCTTTTCGAGAGACTTGTACACAATGCTATTTATCCCGCTATTCATAATATTATCCTCACCCAACAACATGGTTTTGTACAAAAAAAGGTCCACTATTACCAACTTGTTCACTTTCACTGATTATGTATTCAACCATATGGATCAGCGGGTGCAAGTGGATGCAGTATATACTGGTTTTCGAAAGGCTTTCGACAGGGTTGATCATGAGTTGCTCCTTCACAAATTAGCGTACAACGGCATTCGTGGAAATTTACTTCGCTGGTTTACGTCGTACGTTACTAATAGAACACAGAGAGTTGTAACTAAGGGCCACCAATCTGATTCTGTGACTGTTACCTCCGGGGTGCCTCAAGGCTCAATACTAGGTCCGCTTTTGTTTATTATTTTTATTAATGACATTCAAAGCTGCTTCATAAATTCCAATTTTTTACTATACGCGGATGACCTTAAAATCTATAAATCTGTTCGTAATCACTCTGATTGTAAAGTTACAATCAGATCAGATGTCTAGATCAGCTTGGAGTAAGTACTCCAAGCTGATCTAGACAGATTTACTGACTATTGTAAAAGAAATAAAATTGAGTTGAGCCTATCAAAATGTACGTCCATCACTTTCAGTAAGAATAAGAATCTTATAACTAACACTTATAACTTAGCTGGGGTAGCCCTTACCAAAGTCACTTCCATGAGAGATTTGGGTGTCATACTTGACAATAAGCTCCATCTCAATTTACATATTGACAAAGTCGTTGCCAATGCTTATCGCATGTACGGATTTGTTAACAGATCTACCACTGATTTTAAAAATACTAGCACCTTTTTACACCTTTACAAAGCATTGATTCGATCACAACTTGAGTACGCTGTGGTGATTTGGAATCCCCTTTACAAGAAGTACACGGATCGTTTGGAAAGAGTACAGCGGAAGTTTGTAAGAACTATTCGTTATCGTTGTCGCCATTATACCTTAAACACTCTTGACAATTCAATAAGAAATTCGAAACTATGGGATTTAAAGTCCAGACGCCTGTTCCTTGAAACAATGTTTCTATATGATCTGTGTCGTAATAGATATGATTGTTCAGATATAACCAACAAACTTTGTTACATTGTTCCCAGAACTGTTATTAGACGTAAGGTGTGCACACGACCGGTTTTCTCTGTCCGTAGTTGTCGAACAAATGCCGGTGTTCGTGCACCTATGCATCGTATCACTAAGAATTACAATACTTACTTCACAAATTTAGACATATTTAACTCATCAGCTCCAAAATTTAGAAATATTTTATTTAGCAAAATAAATGACTTGAATTTAAAAAGCATTGACATTTAGTAGAATCAGCCCAAGTCAAAAACTTGTATAAACTGATACTATTGACAGTGTGTAATTGTTGTATGAGTATGTATGTATGTTTGTATATTTATTTATATGTGTGGTATGTATATTTATATATGTATATGTGTGTATGTGTATGTATATATAGATATGTGTGTCTATGTATATATGTTGTATGTGTATATATGTATATATATTATTTTTGTGTATGTATATACGTATTTATAAAGTAAAAAAGTCGGTTCACTCATTGTATGTATGTTCCTCGTTTTAATTATGTTGTTTAATTTGTGGATAGCGCTGTTAGTTGCACATATACTATATTTCTATATTTAAGACTTGTTTGTAATTTAATTGTGTATCTGTTTGTTGTCCTGAAAATAAATAAATAAATAAAATAAATAGACCTACTCTACCAGTCTGCGAGCCTATCATGAATTTTTTATGGAACTGGAGGCGTGATTCGAGCTCCGATGCATTTTTATCTTTTGGTAGGGCTTTTACTATTTCGTCTTTAGATGCCGATAAGACGTGCATTTTAGTTACTCTTTGGTGTTTATAGAGTTCTGATGGCTTCTTAAGTGTCATTCCAAAATTATTCGCGGATCTGTATAGTGCCGACGGGTCGGCCGACTGAGCTAGCCCTAGCCACGACTTCAGTGTCTTCGTGACACTCGCATCTAGTTTTTTGAGGAGGCTCTGGTTTATATCATATATAAGAAACGGCCAGTTAAGACGCGAGGTTAAATAATTGTCATAGATCCAAGCTTTTTTAACATTACTTATTGGTTGTTGGTCTACCTTTTTTAAATCGATAATGAAACTATCAATTAATTCGTCCAAAGCTGGAGTGCAACCTCTGTAGTCAATCTTTCTTCCGAGGAATTTAAAAGGCACGGTTTCAGATATAGTTGAAACGTTTTCCCCGCCTATACTAAGCCCTGGGTCATATGAAGTATATCTGGTACCCCGCCTACCCAGACATAGACAGTAGCATTTGCTAGGTTTTGCTCTCATTCCATCTGTCCATGTACAGAAATCGTCTACTCTACTACGCAGTAGGTCCTGGCACTACTTTGGGTTACGAGTCAGTATTGCCAAATCGTCCGCGAATGCGAGGATATTTACCGTTTAGCTTAAGCCGATAGCCCCACTTCTTTTCGTGTGTGGTAATGTTGTTTAATAAAATATTTATTACTATATTGAAAACTATAGGTGATAAACAGCAAACTTGGAACAAACCCACATTATAATTTAAAGGTTTCGTGTATCCATCTTTGGTATTAATCACAAACTTTAATTTACCATAATAAGAGGATATAATTTCCCAAATGATGAACGGAAAGTGATACCATGAATTATGCCAAAAATCATACCAGAAGTTATAATTTTTTTCCCAAAAAATTTTGGTTTCCTCCCCCCCCCCCCCCCTCCACTTTAGTTAAAGTTTTAATTTTATAGGTTTATAATTAAAAGTTGTTGGTATTCATGTATACTATGGGATAAAATTAGAACGGTTCGAATATCTTTCATGGAACGTGAAATTTTGAGGAAAAACTGATTTCACAAAAAGTGAGGCCCTACCGTCCCCTTAGGCCGGATTCCACCCGTTCACTAACTTAAACTAAGTTTACACCCAAGCAATTTTTGACCGCAGTTTGAAAGCGATCGGGGCAAAAATGCGACCGTGAGAGTGCCGCAAATTTTGGGAAGTGGAACCATACATACATATATACATACATATATACATACATATATATATATATATATATAAACTTTTTGACCAGTGGTCATTTCGGACTCAGGGCGTCATAACTTTGAACTTTGATTGACAATGGCGTCTCCGTCGTTAATAAATTTTATAAACATTTATTAGTTGCTGGCTGTTGCCTGCGGCTTCGCCTGCGTGGAATTCTGATCACATTCCTGCTACCCATGAGAACCTATTCCCGGGATAAAAAGCCTTTGTTTTATTCCAGACTATAATCCATTCTTGTACACGAATTTCAGCCAGATCCGTTCGGCCGTTAGAGCGTGATTGAGTAACAAACATCCAAACATCTTCACAAACTTTCACATAGGATAGGCTAAGAATTTAGCTGGATTGGCAAAATTACGGTGATTCTTTCGAAACAAGATGAAGTGTCTGTTTGTAATGTCAAAGCAACAGTTTTTTGATAAATGCATCTAATATGAGCACGATACTGATTACAAAAGAATAATTTAAAAATGATAGCTATATGCTAGTAAAAACCCCGTCAAAACCGTAACCTAACAGACAATAAGACATTGCAAACAGACACTGACACACAAATTTTTAACCAGCGCCACAAAAACGACAGGGTGTTATAAGTTTGACATGTCTGTGTGTGTGTCTGTCTGTGGCATCATAGCGCCCGAACGGATGAACCGATTTTGATGCGATTTTTTTCGTTCAAAAGTCGATATGATCGAGATGGTTCATAGCTAGGTATTATTTGTATAGCTGTTTTGATATAGATATGCTCAGCTCGTATATTACGGATATAGATATTTTGGTCCTGTTACCGGTCCGATCCGATCTCCTCCATGAGCGCAGGCCTGGGGGTGATAACATCAGCTGGGGTGCGAGGGAAATGCCTTATGGGGCAACCTTACACCCCGGCGTCTGAAGACCCAAAACTACGTGCAGTTTCAGTCGGTTCAAGTCCGACATAACCTCCCTTGCTGGCCGGCGGAGGGGGTATCCCAAGGAGATTTTAACACGAAAAAAAAAGGAAACTTTCTCCTCAGCATTAAATTCCAAATTACTCTTGAATTCTTTCCTACCGCTTTTTATCTTACTTCTGGCAATGGTAATGAAGCGTGTAATTGACTCATAGTTCCTGAGATAGGTACCTTGGAGAATACGACTTCCGCTATAGTTTACGGTAACCTTGGATAACTCACCTTACAAGGATACTAGCCATAGATAATATAGGTATTGTGACACCCGGGGATTGGGCGTCACGAGTGTTTATGGCGATGAAATTACAAGACTTTTTGCAGAGAAAAGATATTATTTATTTACACCACGCGCACTCCTACTTATATTATCAAGGGATTTACGCGGGGTTGTTTAACTTTAAATAGCGGACTGGGAAGTAAAACGCGGACTCTGCCTAGGGATAGGGCTTAAAGCGGGATTCTCTTCAGGATACTTTCCGAAACTTCTTCTTTTGCATTTACGCATCATTAACAGGAGGGGGGTTGAGCTAGTTATAGTCGTGGCACATTTTCGAACTACATTTGCATGAGATTTACAGAACTTACTTTTTCAAATTAAATCACTAGTACATTGAATATTATAAAATTATTATTAAAATAACAATTATTTTTTATATTCATTTTTTATGTGCTATTGTTGTGTTGATATTTGACGGCCTCTGTGGCGTAGCGGTAGTGCATTCGACTGCTAAGTCAGGGGGCGCGGGTTCGATTCCCGCTCAGTGCAAATATTTGAATGCATGAATATGTCTATTTGCATTGGTCTGGGTGTTTCTATGTATAATATGTATGTATTTAGAAAAAAAAGAAGTATTTAAGTATGTTTATACGCAGTCTGGAACCCATAACTCAAGCTAGTTAAACTATGCTTACTTTGGGTCGAGAATGCGCTGTGTAAAATGTCTTAGATTTTTTTTTATTATTTATGAAATAAAAAAACATAATCCTCTTTTTTACATAGAATGTGGACAACTATATGTAGCTCAATCCTACAAATCAACACATTCTATAGTCCACGATCCGCCAAATCTTCGCTATAGTTTGGCCGGTAGCCGCGCTGTAAGTACCGCTCGTTCGTACGCGCGCGCGTTCCTAGGGAGCGGGGCAACTGCCGTCCCCCCCTTTCTTTCTTCTTCTTCCCCCGGCAAGACGGGGACAACGTGGTTTCCAAACCCAGGGGGCCATCTCGAAACCGAAGATGGCCGGGGATCCTCCGATTTCGGGGTGCAAGGGAACTGCCTTATGGGCAACCTAAACACCCTGGCGCGAAGACCCGAGACGGCGTGCGGTTTTAGTCGGTTCAGCCCCGACATAACCTCCCCCGCTGGCCGGCGGGGGGGGGGGGTATCCGAAGGATATCCGCACGAAAAAAAAAGGTACAGGGGTACCGGTCAAACTATAATACTCGCAAATAACCCGCGGCATCACCATCATGATCTTAGCCTTGTTCTTGGTTGCAACCGCGGTTTTTCTCTCCACTTACTCCATCTTCATGATTGGTTATGGGTTGTTATGAAGTCTTCACCGAGCCTCGCTTCAGCAAACAGTAGCCTCAGCAGGTGAGGTTTGGGCTCTGTGGATATTGGTGGGGCCCGTTAACCCAAGCCGAGCGAAATGTTTTCTTGGAATAATAAAATTAAAGAGGTTAAGAAGATATAGTCCACGATTCACGTCAAGGATAACAAAATAACCCGTGTATTTGAGCTTTACCTACAAGGAAATGTTATTTAAAAAGAATTATTTTTTAGTTAGACACATTATCACAATAGTAACATTGACCTGAAAAAAATACACTCGAGAGTAAAAAAAGCGGCCATGTGCGAGTCCGATAAGGGTTCCGTAGCAGTAAGTAACATAATAATGCTTTTTTTTAAATTTTACATTTGAGTTGACTGAATGAAAGGTAAATTGTGTTTTACGATTTATGACGTATTAAAAAAAACTACTGGCTAGATCTCGTTCAAACCAAATATCGGTGGAAGTTTACATGGTAATGTACATCATATATTTTTTTTAGTTTTATCATTCTCTTATTTTAGAAGTTACAGGGGGGGGACACACATTTTACCACTTTGGAAGTATCTCTCGCCCAAACTACTCAGTTTAGAGAAAACATATAATAGAAACCTCAATATCATTTTTGAAGACCTATCCATAGATGATCCATAGATGAAAAAAAATTTTTGAGGTTTACTTCTAAGTATGGGGAGCCCCCAAAATTTATTGTTTTTTTTCTATTTTTGTGTGAAAATCTTAATGCGGTTCACAGAATACATCTACTTACCAAGTTTCAAGAGCATAGCTCTTATAGTTTCGGAAAAAAGTGACTGTGACATACGGACGGACAGACAGACAGACATGACGAATCTATAAGGGTTCCGTTTTTTGCCATTTGGCAACGGAACCCTAAAAATACATTAAAACCTACATTTCATGTAAGTTTCATAAGTCTTAGCTTTAAAATGATTACAAATTCGTTCAGCTTGTACACGTTTCCGCAAAAAAAATGCTCTAAGCGTACTAAAACTTAAAAATTACAAAACAACAATATTGAATCATTTCATCATAATTTTTCTTGAAATAAGTAAAAAAACGATTCAAAGTTGTTTTTCTTTTCGATTTCCCTTCGTAAAATTACGAGTAGTTTAAATACGAAACAAATTTTTCAGCATTTTTTATATGGAAACGAATACAACCTTTTTTTTTTTTTTTTCTCGTGGGGAAATCCCTTCGGATACCCCCCCGCGTGCCAGCGGGGGCGGTTATGTCGGGCTTGAACCGACTAAAACCGCACGCCGTCTCGGGTCTGCAGACGCCGGGGTGTAAGGTTGCCCATAGAGCATATCCCTCGCACCCCGACTGACCCTGGGCCATCTCCGGTTTCGAGATGGCCCCCTCGGGTTTGGGAACCACGGTGTCCCCGTCTTGCCCCGGTTTGGGGGAGGGGCGCTAGTCGCCCCACCGTCCCGGCCTGCTTCTGCTGGGGTGACAGGTGGCCTCACCCGCCACCCCCAGGCCTGCGCTCATGGAGGACGGAGGTCGTTAAGCGACCTCCGGCGCCTGAGTTGCCTGCGACGCGCGGCGAGCAAGTTGCGGGCTCGGCGGACCGGGAGAGTTCTAAGTCTCTCCCGGGCGCGCTCCGCCACCTCCTTCGCGAGCATTACATGCTCGCAGAAGGAGGCGGCGGCGGCCCACGCGCTCGCGCTCCGCACCATTGCCGCAATCATGCTGCCGAGCGAGAGGACTCCCACCCCGATGGCTGCCACGAGGTCACGCCTCGGCGCCTCCCACGCCGGGCAGTCCGCCAGCGTGTGCAGCCCTGAGTCCTCGCTCGCGTCGCAGTGATGACACTCAGGCGTTGGCTCCTTCCTGATCCGATGCAGGTGGTCCCCGAAGCACCCCTTCCCTGAGATCACCTGCGTCAGTCGGTAGGAGAGGCTTCCGTGTCGCCTCTCCAGCCAATCCTCCATGATGGGCCTTACCGCCGCTATTGCGGCGTGCCCTGCGCTTGGTTGCCCAAGTCGTTCCTTCCACTCCACCACGATGGCCTGGCGGAGCTGGGACTGCACGGCCTCGATTTCTCGAGGCTCGGGGTTCCATCCCTGCTCCCGCGCCTCCGCCACTGGTACAGTTGCGAAAGGGCTCTCGCTTCCAGGTCCCATGGCGGAGTTCCGGCAAGGAGACTCGCCGCCTCGAAGGAGATCGTGCGGTACCCTCGGATGACCCTGATGGCCAGAACTCGCTGCGGAGCACGCAGCATCCGCACAGTTCTGGTCCTCAGGGCCTCCCCCCATATTGGGCACCCATACAGGGCCATGGACCGCACGATCCCCGCGTAGAGTCTCCTGCAGGAGTCATCGGGCCCCCTCATGTTGGGCAACAGCCGAGCCAGAGCAAGAGCTGTGCCCTTCAATTTGGGGGCCAGACTTCGGATGTGCTCTCCGAAGTCCCATCGGCCGTCGAGCACGAGCCCCAAATATTTCATTTGGGGCTTGATGCCGATGCGATTTCCTCCCACGATGAGACTGGATCCCTCGGGTGGCTTGCTCCGAGGCCCATGGAAGAACAGGGTCTCGGTTTTATGCAGGGCCACCTCGAGACCCAGCCGCCGGATCCGCCTAACGACTTGGGCAACCGCGGTCGTGGCCTTTCGGGTCGCTTCGCGGTACGTCGCCCCGCACGCCATCACGAGCGTGTCGTCCGCGTAGCACGTGACGGCGGCACCGCCTACGAGCTCACCGCGAAGCACCCAGTCGTATCCGATGTTCCACAGGAGCGGCCCCAGGACCGATCCCTGTGGAACACCGCACGACATTTCACGCCGACCGAGACCGGTCACGGTTGGGTAGATGACGGCTCTCTCCGTCAAATACGCCCCGACTATGCGGCGGAGGTAGAGAGGCACTTCGTGATACACGAGCGCCTCCCTAATGCAACTCCAGGGCAAGGTGTTGAACGCGTTGGCGATGTCCAGGGACACCGCCAACATCACCTCACCCCGGGCTACTGCATCCTCCGCCAGAGCCCTCACGCGCATGATGGCATCCACGGTGGAGCGCCTCTGGCGGAAGCCATATTGGCCATCCGCCAGGTCCGGCCCCACTCTTGAGAGGTGCTCGACGAGGCGCTTCGCAATTACTCTTTCAAAGAGCTTGCACACCTCGTCGAGCAACACTATGGGCCGGTAGGCGGACGGCGAGTCCGCCGGGCGCCCCTCCTTTCGGATGAGGACCAGTTTCCCCGTCTTCCACAATTTCGGAAACTGGCCCCGCTCCAAATATGCGCTGAGAAGCCCTCTCAGTCGGGGCTCGAGAGCGTCGTCGACTAGAGCTAAGACCCACGCTCGGCCTGGAATGCCGTCGGGTCCCGGGGCGGTGTGTTTGGCTCTTAGCCTTCTCACCGCCAGCTCTAGTTCTACCCAAGTGACCTCGGGCACGTCGTCGTCTTCCACGTCGGGCGCCATGCGCAACCGAGGCGGAGTCATCTGCGGTGGAACATGTTCCACCGCCCGCGCTGGGAACAGGGAGCCAACAACTCCTCCGAGCAGATCCGGCTGGAGACACCGGGTTAACGGCGGGGCCTTGGGGCGCAGCTTGCCCCTCACCATCCGGTAGAGCCGCCCCCAAGGGTCCCGCTCCAGCGTCTCCAGCAGCTCGCGGAAGGCGTCCCGTTTGGAACGCCTTATCTCCGCTCGGAGGGCTCGTCTGGCCTCCCTGTATCCCTCGTACAACTCCGCCTCTCGGGCCTCCGCATCTGCGGGGCGGCGACGCCTCCTACGGAATCGGGCCCACCGGCGGTGCGTGATCACGCAGCCCCGTCTGAGCTGCGCGATCTCCGACGACCACCAGTAGACCTGACCCCTCGGATTATAGGGCGGAGCCCTAGGCATCGCCGCGTCACAGACACGGGTCATGGCCTCCCGGAACCACTCCGCCTCATCGTCTATGCAGACAGGCCTGTCCGGCGCAGGGGCCCAGGCCTGTACGATGGCGGCTTCCAGGAGGAGCTCCCGATCAAGTCGCTTAAGCGCCCAACGTGGCTCGGGTGGAGCCGGTGCAGCCGGCGCGTCGCTCGTAGGGGGGGACACGTCAAACCGAATGTATCGGTGATCCGAACTTGTGTCCTCCCCCAAAACGACGCGCCAGCCCTGAACACGTCGCGCCAACGAGGGGCTCGCGAACGATAGGTCCACGATGGAGCTACCCCTCGAGGTCACGAACGTGTCCACGGCTCCCCGATTTAGGAGGACTAGGCCGAGTCGTGCGGCCCAGTCCACCAGTGCCCTGCCTCTATGCCCCGTCGCGCCCCTTTCGTGTCGGGAACCCCAGGCATACGACCAGGCGTTGAAGTCCCCGAGCACAAGGACTGGACGGGGCTGGCAGGCATTGACGACGACGGCCAGCTGACGGAGCCACTGCTCATATGCAGCTTGGTCTCGGTTCGGCGTGATATAAGCGGCCACGACCGCTATGTCGCCAACCGCTGCCGCCACGCAGCCGGGTCCCCTTGCAACGACGGCAAGAGGGGGGCTGCCGGCGGCAGAGTTGTGCACCAGGGCCGCCGACCCATCCAGCGCGGTTTCCCAGGTAGGCCCGAGGAACCGGTGGGTGTATGGGTCGGCGACAGCGGCGACATTTATGGCCCACTGTGCCATGCTCTGGCGCAGAAGGTCCTGAGCATGGGCACCGTGGCCAACGTTCACCTGCAGGATGCGGAGTTGAGGATCCATTATGGAACCCCCATCTCCGCATCCCGCTGCGAACTAGGGGCGGAAGGCCGGCCTCCCGGCTTCGGCTCCCCTCCGGCGCAGGCCTTGCTGCCAACCCTATGGTCTGAAACTTTTAAAAATTGTATTTTTGTTATTAGTAGCGTGTATACATTCATATGCAATAATTAAAAAGCTGTTATTTTTAATATTACTGTTACAACGATCATCGATATCTCGAAAACTACTGATCGAATCTTCTAGAAATTAAAACGCATTGTTAATGTCGAAGTACTCTATTGAACGCTCTAGTGCCTTATCTCTAGATGATTCCGGAACATTCTACCCTCTTTATTAAGAGCTATAAAAGGGCGCCCAGCGATCGACACGAGTCAGTTTATTTTCGAAAGCGAAAGCGAACACATCTTACCGAAGTGAACCAAGAGAGTTATACCTGCGACTTAAGCAACCACTGTGGACTACTGTGAATTACTGAGCGACTTGAACTGTTGAAGAGTACTGTGTGTGCTAGTATTTAGTTGTCTAGTTTATGGTGAGCGAATAAACCTCTTTGTTGTGTAAACGGCATTTAATTTGTACCCCGCGCACGTAACATTACAAACAGACAATCCAATTTTATTTAATCGTACCTATAGAAGATTACAAAATAGATAGTCGGTTTTGAACTAATTACGTTTATATAGAGTAATACTATTATATTAATAAACGTAATAGATAACAAGATATAATATATACGTAATACTATTTCCATATGTAACGGACTAATAAAGCAATAATAATTGACTGAGACAATTTATGATTTTTTATTAAAGAGTCATCTAGTAGTGGGCAAGGCAAAACTTCATAACTCGATTCTTTGAACGGGGAGAGAGAAAGTGAATTAGTTGAATAAATTAAACATAGATGGTGTTAAATTAAATAAAAAAAATGTTCGTATTGGGTTGAATAACAAATATATTTAGCGGAGAAGTAATCAAAAATAGTGTTTAATATGATAAGTTAAGGTTGAGAAAATATGTATATATATATATATATATATATATATATATATATAAATACTAATCGTTGTGATATATTAATAATTATATCAATTATAGTGAAATTTGATTATCATTATAAATTGTTTTATGGCCACTATTTGAGTTAAGTGAGTCGTTTAAATATTATTTATTTAACAAAAGATTAATACGAATTTCAACCAATAATATCTATGTAAAGAAAATATTTAAATAATATCGCAAATAACCACTTGCAAGCAGCTGTTCTGAAGTTGAATGTATGTAAACGATATATTCTAATAAGTTAAAAGTATTGTTACGAACACAACAATGGCAGAAGGTTAAATTAGGTACTCTGGATGGAATATTTAATATTTAGTTTATATATGAAATTGGGCAGAAATATTTGAGTGAAAATACCTACTATTAGGAATATTTTAAGGGATGAAGACAATATCTTAGTTAATTAGATTGTCATAGAGACTAGTAATAGTTATAATTGGAAGGTTACTTCATTAAGGCGGGTTTAAAATAAGGACGAAAGCACCCCCATGTGGCTGTAGCAATAATTAATTAGGGATTGACGCAAAAAAAAGGATTGGTATAGAATATACATAATACCTTGGGTATATCTTTCGTATTTAATGAAAAACCTTGTTGAAAATATTAAAGAAGTGATTTTAGTACTTAGAATTATGTGGGGTCATTGTATGAGGGAGAAATTCACGTTAAAAGTGGATTTTAGTCAGTGCGGTTGGCACAATGTAGCTGTCTTCTGATTGGCTGAGGACCGGGGAAGGAACGCGGGAAGCAGGGAGGTAATAAGCTACCATCGCGGTAAAAATGAGGATTCTTCTTTTGGGACTCGTCAGGGGAAGTGGAGACTAGAGATTTTGCTGTTGAGATTGTATTTTAAAGCATTTAGTGAATTTTGGGATTTAGTTATTAAATATTGGGGTTCACGCGTTTCTTATTTGTGGGGTTATTCCTTTGTTAAGTATTAATAACTCGCGAAAATAGTGTTTAACATAGAATCACTTGAATTAAGGGGATCGCCATTTTGTGGGCTTGGTTTTTAGTTCAATTTTGTAGTATAAAATTGTTTATTGGGTGAAATAGTTTTGAATACATAGTGATTGGTAAAAGGTAAATTACATTTTCAGGGGTTTGTTAATGGGTTAAAATAGGAAATCGTTGGTAGGGATTCTTTATGTGGGATTAGGTACTTTTAGGCTAGGACGCTGAGGCGTTAGGAAAAGCTAGGATTCCCTTAGGTAAACCTGTGCACGACACAAATAGACAATGGACACATGTGCCAGTGACATGTAGATAAGTAAGCGTGAATGTAATGAACGAATTGTGAAAAATGTTAGGTTTACGTAAATTAAGACGTAATTATGTAATTATTTTAATAATAAGCTAAGATGAATAGCTTATTACTGTTATTAGTTAGTTTTCTGAGTAATTAAGTATGTTAGAGTCAAATTTAATAAAGAAAGTCCATTCCCTGAAAATCATAAGTAGCAAATATAATTACGACTATGCATTACTCAGATTCTAACATAACTTCGTATGAATAGGAAAGACGACATTGTACACTAGTATGTAACCTTAGTTACGCCCCGCGACTGTCTCCCACGACGTGAGAAGCGAATATGCGCTCCCCCGGCTCGTTGCCATTTTATTATATAGTAGCTCGCGGGAGGCAGGGGCAATATATAAGTCTGAGGGGTCATTCCGCCCGTCATTCAGCGGCCCGACCTCGCGCGATACAGGCGTAAATACTGTAGTGTGCGATCTCGTTCGACCCACTACAGTTCATTGACCTGGCCATCATGTGTCAGAGTTTAAAAATAAATACAAAATTGATTTGAATATAGGATAGGGAAGAAAAAACAATTGCTGCAGGCTGCATTCGGCTGTGCGGCTGACAGCGGGCGACTTGACGCGCCGCCCGGGTCCGCCGGCCGAAGAGAAGATATAAGTGTATTAAATTTAGGCTCAGTCCTTGAGCGGAGATCGCGATTCCCTAGTTCGCTTAAATATAAATATATACGCGTAAAAACCTCCCTAAACTCGATATAGGAAGCTTTGTTGAATTAATAAATAAATGAGATATAATTATCTTTCCTTGTGTTTATCTTTCATCAACACGAGGTATTGTGGCGTCCAACCCCCGGACGCTACAATACCTATTGTTGTGCAACTCTTATTGCTGCGGGTATACATATATAGTATATGATTAATATGTATAATGTGAGTTTTATGAATAAATGGAAATGCGGGGGTGAGGTAGTTTGGATCGCGGGCCAGCACTATCAAAGACTATAAAAGCAGGGACGATTTGTTAGGAAATTACTCTCTCTCAGTACGCGGTCAAGAACAAGGAAGCTCAACAAGGAATAGTACATCAAGGGTAGTGCTGGGCCAAGACCATCCAATGCCTCGCTGACGTCATTCAAGCCACCCATCCAAAGTGTTTTCATTCTTCGACTAACATCTAAACATACAGTCCACTGAAGTCAAGTCAAGTAGTGACAGTCTATTCGGAACCGTACTAGGGGTAGGCTGTCACGAACAACTGTCAAGAACAAAACCCAACAAATGTCGTTGGTCTTGAGTTGATACCTAGCGGTGGTAACGACCCTCTTGCCCTCTTTAAGCTAAGATCCGGTATCTTGGAGCGGAACGGCAGTTTGATTATACCTGTGAAAACGGGATCAAACTAAGCTCCCGGAGTGTCCGTGACCAGTAGATACCACTCTGAAGATATATTGGAGCTGGCAGCGTCGCCTTTACTTTACTTATATATACATATAATTATATGTCTTGTTAGGGCTATGATTCACAATTCGGTCGTGATCATGGCGCCAACACCGTGGTAGGAAGGTACGACAAAGTCAAGTTTCACGAACTTGCACCCCATCTCAGCTAGATAGAAACATCACACACCACAAGTTTAAAGTAAAATACAATGGGTTTTTGATGAATAAATACAGGGATTAGTTCTATAGGTAGATAGGAAGGTACACACACTGATTCGCGGAAATCTTAGGCATCACAACGTAGGGAATCTAGATTATTTCAAAATCTGCGTAATAATATTATTAATATCATATTTTATATCAATTTATAGGCCATATAAACCTATCCGATTGTAGGTATGTAGGTAGGCAACGACTGCTGTAGGTCACGGAAGATTGACAATACTGAGTGTAAAATTGTGATAGTGAATCCTTAAGGTGAAATTGTGGTGATTCTTTTAAAAAAAGTGTTGATTGTGTACAAAGCCTGGTTATAAACAATTAAAAATAGCAACACCTAATACTAAAATAATAATTAAACAAGTCCTAGGTAATAGCACCTACGAGATCTGCTAATAACCGGTTGATCAAGAGTATTAATATTCATAATTAAACTCAGTTTTATATCTCATTGCATAATATTCGAATTGGGTCAACGTAAGAGCCATCTCACGGTAGTTGAGAACCTTTTTCCAAGTGGATACTGCTCGAATCTAAAACCCTAGGAATGTAATTCCTGTATACAAACGTCCTTTACCATGGGACAGGTATTCTAGTTCGATTATGTGATCAGTGAGTGTATTATATCTTACAATAAACCTTTTGAAACCACATCATTCTGAAGTGAATTGGTTACTAGCATCAGTTATAATATTAAACAATTTGTGTTAACGACAGCTTTTTGGAGACCCAATTTATCGTTTAACCTTTTAAAATAAGTGAGCTATCACAAAAAAAAAAAAACCTTCAACACCCTACCCTGGAGCTGCGTTAGGGAGGCGCTCGCGTATCACGTAGTGCCTCTTTACCTCCGCCGCATTGTCGAGGCATACCTATCCGAGAGGGCCATAGTTTACCCGAGCTGGCTAGGGCCAGGGCGGCGAGAAGTGTCGTGCGGTGTTCCGCAGGGGTCGGTCCTAGGGCCACTCCTGTGGAACATCGGATACGACTGGGTGCTGCGCGGTACGTTGCTCGAGGGTGTCAGCATAGTGTGCTATGCTGACGACACCCTCGTTATGGCGCGGGGAGCAACGTACCGAAGCGCGACACTGAAGGCCACGGCAGGGGTTGCTCAAGTCGTGGGTCGAATACGGCGGCTGGGACTCGAGGTGGCTCTCCACAAATCCGAAGCTATGTGTTTTCACGGGCCTCGGAGGGGGCCACCTGCGGGAACCAGCATAACCGTAGGGGGCGTAAGCATCGGCATCGAGCCCACGATGAAGTACCTTGGGCTCGTACTCGATAACCAGTGAGAACTTCGGACCTCATCTCCGAAGTCTGGTCCCGAAACTGAGGGGGGCTGCGGCCGCGCTATCGCGGCTGATGCCCAACGTTAAGGGACCCAACGCCCCCACTAGGAGACTGTACCTGGGGATCGTGCGAAGCATGGCCAGTCAGCGGTCCCTGCTCCGCCAGGAACTCATGGAGACATGAAGGGTGCGACTTGAGCACCCAAGGTGGGGGGAATCCACCATTGCGGCGGTGAGACCGATCATGAAGGAGTGGTTGGACAGGGACCATGGGGACCTCTCCTACCGGATGTGCCAGATGGTTACCGGACACGGGTGTTTCGGTAAGTATCTGTGGCGCATCCACCGGGAGACAACGCCGCAGTGCCAGCACTGCGAGGATCCTGGCGAAGACACGGCGCTCCACACGTTGGTGGAGTGCCCTGCGTGGGCGAGTCAACGCCGGGATCTCGTTGCGGTCCTGGGCGTGGACGTTCTCTCGTTGGAGACCATGGTAAGGGCCGTGGTCTCCGACGGGAGCAAGTGGCACGCCGCCGCCTCTTTCTGCGAGCAGGTAATGCGCGCGAAAGAGACGGCAGAGAGGGAGCGGGAGAGAACCCTGCCCCCCGAGTTTCGCAGTCTGCGGCGAGGACGCCGCAGACTCATCTACGCCCGGGACTACCAACCTCCATGATCGGGGCCTGAGGACAGCAGTTGGCCGACTCGCCCGCCTAACAGAAGCAGGCCGTGGCGGAGGCGTGTCGTGTGTGCCCCTGCCAACTCACCGAAGCGGGATAAAACCCGACCAGACCAGGCGAGGCCGCGGTGGCGGCCAAGGTCCGCCGGCAACCCTGGGGTTATCCTTTCGAGGGCTTACCCGGGGTGCCCGGCAACGGACACTTGGGGAAGACACCGTGCGGTTTTAGTCGAGACACGACATAACCACCCCCGCTGGCCAGCGGGGGGTATCCGAAGGAATTTCCGCACGTAAAAAAAAAAAAAAGCTATCACAAAAATCGCCATGTTATTCGTGAACAATGTTTAAAGAAGTTTAGACAAAAGGCGCTGTAGGTTACTACAAAAGCTATTATATTCAAAATACTATGGCAGCAGGATATGTACGCTCCTCTGACAGTTTTAGATTTGCTCTGAATAGAGTATGGGGAATTTTATTTACCGGATGTCTCGGTGTATATTATGACAATTTTCCAATACCTACTCAGATATAGGAAGGACTGCGACTAAATACTAGTGGAAGAGTCCTACTGTGACTGGCGTGTAAGGGGCCAGCACCTCGGGGGGAAAAACTCAAAATAAGTAGGTACTTTTGTATAGGAAAGTAATAGCTTTAATAAAGTTATTGTGACAATCTAGATATAACCAATATGTTCTTATTATTCATAGGACTAGTTTAAAATGAGTAGGCACTATAGGAAGGAGAAAATTAGTAAGTTCTAATTCAATCGATATTATTATAATGCAAACAAAATGTAGGATCTGAGTGTTCTGATAGGATTAAATGGTACTAAGTAGGTATTTTAATAAAGTAATAGCAGTATGAGTTCTATCGTAGTGTGATATTATGCGTTCAAACAAACCTTATCTATACTAATATTATAAAGAGGAGGGAGTTGTATGTTGGTGTGAGGCGAATGAGCTCCGTAACTATTGATTCGATTTTAAAAATTCTTTCACTGTTATGTAATTATATATATATATTTATAATTGGTAGCAAACTTTAGGCAAGTGATTTTGTAATTTAGTTACGTTAGGTTAATACGAAGGGTAATTTAGGTATGTTGGTATAATTGGATTTGAAAGTTTACTAGTAAATCTGGAGATAGAAAGGTTCTAATTTGGATTATTTGAATGGGGCTTTTATTGATTATTTAAGGGAATATTTATGTTCGTTCGCCTAATACAAGATTATGAACTATCAGTGACTATAGGGTTTAAGAAAACTTATTTGGTTATTTCATAGGTATAAGTAGTTATCTAGGGTAGGTAGTATAGATATGGGCTTAGTAAACGAGTTGGTTCCGGAGACCAATAGTAGCGTTGTATTAGGGGTCCGTGTATTAGTAGGGGGGTCAGTACACATATAGGTAAATGATCTGACCAATACACATCATAATTACAGTGCTTTATATTTATACTTGATACCCAGCTTACGTTACAAATAACTTCTAGTTCCATGCATTTTACGCATCCCCGTCGACCGACCAGTCGGACCAACAGGAAAAAATTCGAACCACGCGATTTGGCCGCATCTTCTGAGCCTTTTCCCAACTCAGTTGGGGTCAGCTTTCAGTCTAACTACGGACCAGCCGCATTTAGATATTTTCCGAGGACCAACTATGATCTGACTCCACTACCCACTGGCGAAATCGAAGTTCTGTAGTTAGAACAGTTTACTTCAATCCCCCGTAACGTATGCTACAGATATTCGTACGGCAACCGAAACCCTCGGCTTACGTGCTCTTTGAGGCATGAAGAAGTTTCGATATGTGAATAATAGTCACTCAACCTAAGCCTGACCTAGCCTTAGCTATTGACTTAACCTTGCAATATGCTAACCTACTTGGTTGCCACTTAGCGACGAATTCTTTCTTACCGAATGCCGCTTCTGGGTGCGCATTGAAGTCATCGAAAATAAATACTGACTGCACGCACAGCTTTCAGCATGACAGTAATTTTACTCGGCTAGGTTAACGAAGTCACCAGTACGCAAAAGGCCTCTATAGGTAAGCCGCAAAAGGTCTTGGCTGACAGACCGACGTAAATCGAAGTGATTACGAAGCGGTACTTTTTAAACTTCTGAAGTACCCACTAAAAACAGGTGCAAATAAATCATCATCATCCGCATAGCGATTTTCCAGTTTCGTCCAATGTTTAGCATAAGCATGTTGGCTTTTCCGGGAGCGACTGCCGTTTGACTTTCCAACGCCGAGAGATAAACCTGCACCAGAGCTTTGACCAAGTAGGCTTGGTCCAAATAAATAATATAACATAACGTAATTGGTGCCTTAAGTTATTTCCTAGAGGTTTTTGACTGTGGCTATAAAAAGTAAATATTTGAGGTGTTAGTAGCACTGGCAGAGAATATCATTGTTGTTCTGGTATTCGAAGAACACAAAAGAACCATGCAAAATGGCCACTTTACTCAACGTTCAGTAACGACGGCCTAATAGAGGTCTTTAGAGATAAATAAAACCACATCAATTCTTTATTTGTTTACAGGCAGAGCGTGCACGCGATTGAACAGACTTATTTAAAAGCAGACTCAATGAAAACTCGTTTCATTTGGCATTACAGTACATACCCGTGCGAGTCCTTTCGTTCGGTCGTGAAAAAAACTAGATAGAGGTCTTGCTCATAGAAATTTAAAAAAATATTATTTTAGATTTAAATTCGAGTTCGATTAAATTATTTTTAATTTTGAAACATGTTTGTTATAAAATTAAACCCGATTCGAAATTCTAGTTTTAAATAAAAATAATTTGTGTTTTTATTTCTAATTCTCCTCTAAACAAAACAAAATTGTTATTAAATAAAAATAATTATGCAAAATAGTTTCAATGTCTCAAAATGTAGTATTAATTATTTAATTTAAATATAAAACTACAAAAATAAAAAGTGTATTTACCGTTTCCCGCCCATAAGTGCTAGTTTTTTTTATAAATTAAGAAGGTATTCAAGATGGATGTCAATTGGACTATTTCCCCACATGTGGGATTACGATCCCCAAACCTTACTAACACCACTGTGACCCTTCAAGAGAACTTCGAGATAGACTTGGAAGACACCAACTGGATTCTGACTTCTTCATTCATCATATTCACCATGCAGACTGGTACGTGGTTTAATTATACTGCAGGATTTTTTTAAAATTATTTTTAAAAGGTTAGCGGTAACCTTCTCAGCTAAGCTAAATTGCTTGTGTACGAAGCAATGACTTCTAGCTACGGACGCTTCAATTAATGATATTTTGATGTGTTATCTCAATACTATCGCGATGTCAAAAGTTTATGTATGGTGAATAGGTTCAGTGAATGTTGGGTTATGGTAAAAGCATAAAAGTAAATTGAGTGGTAATGAGAGGTCTGAGGAACTGCTAGACATTGCTGGACCAAGTGAAGAACAGCGCGCTAAGGGAAAATTGTGGTATGGTAGAAGATGTAGTGACCAAGATAGGGAATGAGTTGCTTAGATGGTTCGAGCACGTAGTCAGGATGGACTAAAGGAGATTGACGAAACTGATTTATGAAGCGAGAGTGAATGGAAAACCTGATAAAGGTTGACCTGGGTGTACGTCTGTATGTGATCAGATCGAGAACAATTTTAAAGACAAGCCAGGTCAAGCTTATATATCCTTAACCGGCAAGTATATGTTTGAAAACAATTATGGACGTAGAGGACGCAAATGGTACGCCAGGATCGTAGCAAGCGAAAACGTGTAGTCTCCTGTAGTCCCCATTGGGAAAGAGGCGTCTCTGTATGTATATATTCGTTTAGGAGCTTTTAGTCTAAATATTCACAACTACTTAGTTAGCGTGGCGGTAGCCGCAAATGTGACCGCACCACCGGAGGCTAGTCTCGTCCTCGATTTTATCTGCGATGTCATGGATATGAGCACTGCTTTAACAGTATTCTGAAGATGATTGCTACACGGTTAGATTGCCCTATCCAGGAAAGATGGATGCGTAACTTGGTCGATTAGATGTGTACTGACTGGCCGAGAAGGGAGAGTTTGGTCCGTGTGTATAATAATGTGTGTAAAATAATAATATATGTAAGAAGATGTGTGATTTATTTTATTTTATTTTATGTGTTAATCTATATTTGTGTGAATGTGTTACATTTATAAAATGTTAATTTATTATTTATGACATTGATTCCTATTTTATTTAATTTAATTTATTAATTGTACTTATTACCGGAATTACTAACATAGTTTATAAGTCAACCTACTAACAAATTATGGATTTTTATCTGATAATAAATGATAAATAAAAAAATAAAAATTTACGCGTCACTCCGCAAATGATGCAATGAAAATGCAGCATTTTCATCTCCGTGACACGCAAACCCAGATCCCTTGTGAAGCTGGTTCTGTGGTAGAAGAATATCTGCCCGGATTCACTAGCAAGTCATAAAAATTCATTACATATTGAGTGCAAAAATCTTGATGTACTCTAGATGCTCAGAACGAGTTTTTAGATCTCTTTTTTCGTGCAGAAATCACCTCGGATACCCCCCGGCCTGCGGGGGCGTATATGTCGGGCTTGAACCCACTAAAACCGCACGCCGTCTCGAGTCTTAAGACGCCGGGGTGTAAGGTTACCCATAGAGCATATCCCTCGCACCCCGACTGACCCTGGGCCATCTCCGTTTTCGAGATGGCCCCCTCGGGTTTGGGAACCACGGTGTCCTCGTCTTTCCCCCTATTTGGGGAGATCCTAGATATACCTAATATGCCTAAAACTAATCACTGGCTAAAAGGCTCGCGTCCTTGGTTGATCAGTCCTTTTGTTGGTTTTTTGGTTTGCCAGTTAGTGCACATGTGCGAACTTTTGGCGTTTGTTCAAGATTTTTGCCTCGAAGTATACCCGAAGGCCTAATACTAATAAGCAAAAGTCCAAGAAATACTGTGTTTTTTTGAAAAGCACGTCATTTGGAGTTTTTTGTTGTAGTTCCTTGTAATCATCATCACTATTTTACAAAATACCAAAGTCTGTCACGCTATGCTAATGTGTTAATGAGTCATTACTTTATTTATTTTCACGAAGATACAGCAGACATTGTATCAGTCAATTAGTAATCATGAGCAAAGGAAATAATGATCGTTTAAAGAGCACAACTCTGTTACAAATAAATATATTCATAAGCCAATGAATTCTATATTCATACTAACATATTAATAGACTAGCTGTAGGTACAGAACAAAACAAGTTGAATTCCTGAGACGAGCTCAGCCGAATACAAGGGATTTTCGATTTTGCGATTATAATTTTTTAGCGATTTTTTGTGATTTTTTTTTATCTTGCAATGGTTCACCCCAGCACGAATCTATTACCGAAAACAGCAACTCGATAGCTCATCTCCTTCATACCCAAAACCGTGACAGAAAATTGGCAACGACGACGTCGACGACGACGACAACTCGATAGCAATAGGGCTTTTCTAAAGAAAATGCCTAAAAATTAGTACCGCGAAACGCCATAAACCGACCATCAACCACCTGTACAGTAAACGGTGTTTTGGTTGGCACATCGGGAAGCAGACAGAGTGTCAGGCTAAAATAGGTGTGCTTCGGATTTGTAGAGCGCTCTCTCTGTTGCACATTATTCTGACAGTTAGTTGTGACCGAGAATAAATAGACACGTAAATAAAAAACTGACACATACTATTTTACTACAATAGAAAAGACTAGCTGACCCGACCCATGAAATCGTAGAAAAAACTTAACATTGGCGTCTTCGCCATTAATAATTTTATAAACATTTATTATATTTTACTTGACATTGGCGAAATTGTGGTGATTTTACTGCAGAAGCCATTAACTAAAAGAAGAAGAAGAAAACACTAGTTCAGTAGGTGACAGCTGTTTTTGATGGGTAGTCTTAAATTATTCTCATAATCATAGAGCTATTATTTTATATTTAATTTATTGGCAAGTGGATACGAATCATAGAGCTAGATTTCCCAGTTCGGCCATATAAAAACCAAAGATCCCACATATCCTTTTTAAAATATACAGCTATGAAATTATATCGTGTAAACGCAGTGCGTTTGAATTTAACAGTATAATAAAACACCTTAATGTACATTTACTTATAAATAAGGCGTGGTCAGATTCAGTGTGAATATTAATAATTGATATCATCAAAATTTCGATTTCCATAATGCGATAGATACCTACTTCTTTGTACCTCTAGCCTACTGTAATTATTTTTAGAAACAGCAACACAGCACGCTTTTTTTGTTTGATTTTGACACGGTATTTATTACCCACATTCAAATCTCTCAAATCAAAATTACACGAAGCTATTGACTTTAGAGGATCAGAGAAAACATTGCGAAAAATTCTGAATTATTACCTATGTTTGGGGTTATCCTTTCGAGGGCTTACCCGGGGTGCCCGGCAACGGACACTTGGGGAGGACACCGTGCGGTTTTAGTCGAGACACGACAGAACCACCCCCGCTGGCCGGCGGGGGGGTATCCGAAGGGTTTTCCGCACGTAAAAAAAAATGGGTACAATTCATATAGATTTTGATATTTACATTCATGGCAATAAAAAAAACTATCGCTATTCCTCTCTCGTATACGGTCATAGCCAGTCTAAAGTTCATCTATCATCTAGATCGGTCTACGTTTACTGTCAGTTCAATGTACGACAGAGAGAACGCTCTACAAATCCGAAGTAAGTCGAGCTGTCATACAGATGACGTTACAAAAGGCACGCCATTTTAAGGGCCGGTTTTTCAATCGTCAGATAAAACGTCAGATACCAATCTAGTTGATAATTTTAACTGACATTTTAACAATCGAATAAAATATTCCAATTTTTCAATAAACAGATAGCGGTCAGATAACTAACCTACTGATATTTGTTACTAGTTTTACACTAAATAAGCGAGAGCAGGACGCACTTATGTACATTTACAGATTTTAAAAAGAGACAGCCAACTTTCGTCGTTGTAACAGCGGGTGTCACAATTTGACAGTATTCATAACCATAAATTGTTCTTGCCGTCTTCTTTTCTCATGAGAGGATACTGAGCATAGTGATTCTGTCAAAGTTATCAGACATCATTGATTAGGTAGGAATTTATTCTTACCTATTTGTTATGTTGGCAATTTTACTTCCAATTACATAATGTTAATAATAGTTCTACAGTGTATTTTTTAAGACGAAATCGCCTGTGAAATTTTGTGTCGTTCTATTCAGACATAATTATCGGGCCGTTCTCTTACAACTCTTTCTTTCCTGTCGGGATAAGTAGTTTAGCACTGTTTAGTCTTCTTTGATCATTAAATCGTCGATTGAATCAAAAAAATCCATGCTTAAAATACTTTTAAACGCACAAACGGCGCGCGTAATGATGACAGAAAAGTCAAATAACTCTACAGATAGTCGCTAACTGGGGTTCGAACGGCCAGATAAATTTATCAGTCAGTTAGGGAGTTTATCAATCAGTTAAAGCTTATCTAGTGGTTGAAAAATTGAGAATCATGTTAACTGTAGAATTAATCCTATCTGGTTGTTTATCTGAGCATTGAAAAATCGGCCCTAATACGGATAGGTGTAACAATTAATTTACTTATTAGCATTAGAAGGTTTTTACAGGGTAGGCAGCGCGGGTATGACGCCCCTGGTGTTGCATAGGCCGCGGTAATGGCTTCCAATCAGGTGGGCCGTGTGCTTGTTGTAACTTGTGTAAAAAAATATTTTTTATACCACCCAGGTGGTAACCTAAGTGTTATAAAAAAATGAAACTGATTTATCTAGTTTCAGCGTCCCGTTCCAAGTTGGACATTTCAAATTCATACCCGCCTCAACTAGGAACCGTGACTCAATTTTTGATTCAAACAGCTTCGCTAGAATAGGTATTTTTTATGATATTTGATATACTTATATATATAGATATTTGAATCTATAGGTACTTTTTTTAAAGAGTTGATCAAGTATAAGCTAAATTGCTTGTCTAACACAAGCAATTTAGCTTATACTTGATCTACTCTTAGTGGGTTCACGTCGGTAGTGTAATGGCCAGGATTCGAACCCGGGACCTCTCGATGGTAAGGTTGACTCCTTAACCACTAAGCTACCGACGTCATACATAGAAGTAATTGGTTACAATGCGAGTATTCGCTCAATCAGTGCGTAGCAAGGCAAAAATTAAGCTCGGTATATAAGCCCCAAAAAAGTCATCGTCGCCCGAACCACCCTCACCTACAACCTGTTCCGACACCTCACTGGTACCCCAGCTGATTGACAGATGAAGCTACGGCGCAGACTTTTCTCTCAGGGTTAGGGGGTCAGACGGCAATTTTTATTTCTAGTTTCCATTACAGTATTTATAGAAGTGACACCTCATAACTAAGTAGATATGTACACAATACCTTCGAAATAGGTTGGTATTCAAGTTCAGTCATATTGAAGGACTTTCCAAATTTATGTAATACGCCATTGACCGTATTACATACATTTGGAAAGTCCTAGTATAATGTAGCACTAATAAAATAATAATTCAAATAATAGTATCCTACTAATATTATAAACGCGATACTTTCTGCGGGTATATGAATGTATAATATAGTCCAGAATAACACATAGGATACTCTTTATCCCGGGAATAGGTTCCCATGGGTTTCGGGAACGGCATCAAAATTCTACGTAGGGGGAGCCGCGGAAAATTGAAAATTGTAGATAGATAGATAGATAGATAGACAACTCTTTATTGTACACCAACATTAGATTTGAACATAATGTATTACGGATAACAGTAACTCAGTTAAATGCACAATGGGCGGCCTTATCGCTAAATGCGATCTCTTCCAGGCAACCTTAGGATGGAAAAAAAATATTTCAAGACATGCCTGTTAGACAGTGGTGTAGTTGTCAGGATGAAATCACTAAGTAGACAAATATAAATAAAGAGTAATAAGAAAAGTAATAAGAAGAAAAAAAAAACATACATATAAATTACAATACTCCATACTAAAATAGTAAATAAATTAAAAATCATATATATAAATTTAAATAAGTACAACCTATATCCCAGAGGTGAAAATTTTGTACCTACGTAATTTTCACTCATGAATACTAATGATGGTTGGATAATACCTAAGTAGTGGTTTTTCAACATACTTTTAAATATATAAAGTGATTTTGCCTGTCTAATATTTAAGGGCAGTGCATTCCACAGGCGAATCGCACTAATGGTGAATGATTTCCCAGCATAGTTGGTGGAGTGCACTGGCATCTCTAGTTCCAAATTCTCAGACGACCTCAAAACTCTACTATGTGTATCCTTGTGGTATCTAAAGCGCTCCCTTAGATAAGTGGGGGTCTTAGGATTAAACATAGCATTGTATAATAATGCTAGAATGTGAGAATCCCTGCGAAGTCGAATTGGAAGCCACTTGAGTCTGTTACGAAATTCAGATACGTGATCATATTTGCGTAAACCAAATATGAATCTTATGCAGAAATTTTGAAGACGCTCAAGCTTATCAAGTTGCTCCTCAGTGAGATCAGGATAGCTGACATCGGCGTAATCTAGAACTGGAAGAAGAAGGGATTGTGCGAGCGCAATTTTAGTGGCAGTTGGAAGAAAGTTCTTTAGCCTCCGTAGAGAACCCGCTGACGCAAAGAGTTTACGACTTGTCTCTTGGATTTGGATGCCCCAGGAGAAGGTCTTGTCGAAATAAATACCCAAGTTTTTAACACAGTCCTGTATGGGCAGCACGGCTCCGTCAAACTGAACTTGAGGCAGTTGCGACAAGTTCATCCTCGAGACCATGCTGGGGCTGCCAATAACAATGACTTGCGTTTTGGTGGGATTTATCGTGAGTCCGTACTTCTTACTCCAATCGCAGATCCTCTCCAAATCGGTGTTAATAGTATAGAAAGCCTCAGATAACCTATTCAAGGGGGCTTGTGTATAAATTTGGAGATCGTCCGCGTAAAGGTGGTAGGATGAAACTAGCTTGTCAGAGATGGAATTTATAAAAATTGCGAAGAGTAAAGGAGATAAAACGCCACCCTGTGGTACACCGGCTTCAGTACTGCACCATGAAGAATATGATTCTTCAATGCGTATACGTTGCCGACGACCAAACAGGTAACTACGAAACCAATCAATTGCCGTTGGAGATATGTTAATAGAGCTTAGTATGCCAAGCAAAATGTGGAAATCTACACTGTTGAAGGCACTGCTAAAGTCCAGTAAGGATAAAAGTGTAAGATTTCCGCCATCCATTGCTAGCCTTATATCATCTGTGATGTTCACCAATGCTGTCGAAGTACTATGCCCAGGACGAAATCCGGATTGAAATGAGTTCAACAAGGAATTTTTATTGGGAAAAGTGCTAAGTTGGGAGTGAATAAGGCGCTCTAAGACTTTAGATAGGAATGGGAGGATCGATATGGGACGGTAATCAGATAAAGAGCATGGTTTTGATTTTTTGGGTAAAGGAATTATCTGTGCCTCTTTCCAAGTACCTAGATGGGAATACTCCACTAGATATGGAATGATTAAAAATGTTACATAAAATAGGAAGAATTTCGTCCATATATGATATATAGGAATGATCATATTTCGGCTAATACAATCGTTACCGACAGCATTGGATGAGATTGCCATTATGCTCTTCTTAACATCACAAGCGGTCAATTGTTCGAAGACAAAAGAAGGATACTTGGGAGTTGGAATAGTTGAAAGATATTGCATTGTATTTGATTTAGTTGTCCCGTCTAAATGGGTCGAAGAACAGAAATGTACATTAAGTGAATTGACATCTAAGTTATTAGGAATTGAGTCTTGGCGTGATTTTCCAACTCCCAATGAATTAAGAAATTTCCAAACTTTAGTTGGATCTCCGTTTTCGATAGACTTGTGAATGTATTGGCGTTGTGCGTTCCTACACACCTTGTTACAACGGTTTCTAATGGCCACATACTTCTCCAGATTCTCCTGGGTCGATCGAAACTTGTACCTTGACTTGGCTGCAGCTTTTTTCGTCATCAACTTTTTGATGTCGTCTGTAAGCCAAGGTGATGGCAAATGTTTTACTTTGATTGCACGAATAGGAGCATGTGCATCATACAGCTGTGTTATGTTAGACGTAAGAATTTGCACCTTAGTGTCGATGGAGTTTGAGGTAAAAAGTGGTTCCCAATCTATTCTAGAAGCATCCTCGCGAAGCCTGTCAACGTCTATGCCACTAAAATTGCGCTGCATAATAATTTTTGGTTTTGCTTTTGGAGGCCGAATTTTATAAGATAGATAGATAAGGTCATGGTAGGAAAAGCTATCAGCTGAACATTGACCATACTTAGCGACATGGTTAGAAGAAGAAACTATTATGAGGTCAAGAAGAGAAGGGACACAATCTGGAAAATGATGAGTAGCATTGAGAGGTAGGATAGATAGATTACAGGATTCAGTGATATGACGCAAGGAGGAAGAACGAGAGTCATTTTTAAGTAGGCAAGTGTTGAAGTCTCCCATCAAAATGACATGACTGTAAGAAGGTAAAAAAGTTTCCAGCATTTGTTCTAAGAAAGAAAAATAGTTCACTCTCAGAGATGGTGCATAGAAAACACCAAGTAGAATTTTTGTGTGGTTAAGTTCCAGCTCAATAAACAAGTGCTCACTCGAGTTTGGTGATGTTTGTGTTGACAAGCTAATAATATTGAATGGAATATGTGAACGCAAGTATATAGCCACACCACCACACCCAGCAAACTCACGGTCATTCCTAACCAGCTGGAAACCTGGAAGAGAGTAAGATGAAGTCGGTAGGCAAGGTTTGAGGAAAGTTTCAGAGACAAGAATAGCGTCGATAAGGTTAGAGTTCACCTCTAGGGGGAGAATGTGATTTAAATTTGGAATACTTACCGAAATTTGTACTGAACTACATCTGTGTTTACACCATTGAGTTGTATATAAAGCATTATACATACATTTGACCATTTGCACGCTTCGAATCATATGCGGCGTTCGCAGGCAAACCCGGCAAAGGCTGTTTGCAAATGGAATGCTGCCTTTAAAAAAATTACGCGCGCGATTCATATTTTAATTAATAAACCAACAGTTTAAAAAAAACATTGATTGATTGGTTTTCCAGCGCGAAATTTAAATTAGAAGTTTTAATTCTTTATTTGTGACCTGCCAGTATTTAATGTGATAAAATAGAAAAAGTTTGATAATAAATATTGTTTTCGCAAATGGTTCGAAAAGTAGAGTATTTTCCTCGGTGATAAAGCTGTCTTAGTCTTGGGTGAACTTAAATCCCTCGCTACACTCAGGCCTCGTCTTAAATCCCTCGCTTCGCTCGTGATTTAAGTTTTATAATATAACTAACGCTATACGCTCGGGAGTAAACCTCGAGTCCTTCGTTACGCTCGCGATTTAAATCGTCACCCGCGACAGAAGACACTGCTTTATCCCCTTGGTTAATAATCTACTATTTATACATGGATCAGGTATATTCTCCGTACGAAGCATAGTATATGTATAAGCGGTATGTTTTTTTTGGTATATTTTTTAGTTATATTTTTGAAATGAACTTTTAAAACTCTTCATTTTGATACCCTATTCTATAAGTTGGAGTGTTTTTTTTTTTATATCATGTTTTTGGGTAAAAAAAAACCGCCTTTTTTTTTAAATTTTGGTGTAACCAATAGCACTCTCATAGTAAATACGAATCTAACGACACCTCTCAGGCTTAAATCCATCGTGCCGTTCAGGCTGCAGAGCGTGCCAAAGAATTATACATACATACATACCGAAAAACAACTCTTCTTCTGGCGCAGTCGGGTAAAAAGAAACTTAAGACACGTGTATTTATTTTAAATTATTATAAATAGAACATTCACGTGTTGCCGTTTACATTACTTTAAATATAAGCTAAGTTACAATAATAACAACAAAAGAATAAAACATGTTTCTTGTAATGCGAGTCAATGACTCTACTTTGTAATCATCAATGAACCAAGTTTCATCTTTACGACTAGTCAAACAAAAGATTCGTTTCAATCATAAGTTATATTTTATGGAGGCTTCACTCATATAGTAGGTAGGTTATAACTAGGGGCCCGGTACGTGCTTCGCTACGTCAAAATGATCCGCCATGTATTGAATTCAAGGGCTTACCCGGGGTGCCCGGCAACGGACACTTGGGGAGGATCAATCCCTTCGGATACCCCCCACCGGCCAGCGGGGGTGGTTTTGTCGTGTATCGACTAAAACCGTACGGTTAGCGCACGAAAAAAAAAATTCTGAGAGATTTTCTTAATATTTTTTTCCGTAAGAACCTTGTACAGAGTATTAGAAAACTACAAAAAAAAATCTGCCAAATCGGTCAAGCCGTTTTCATGCTATGTCGTGACAACGGAAAACGGGTTTCATTTTTATATATATAGATGGTATTCGTTATGGGTAGTTGAAGCCCTAAAAGTCCGAATACCTCGTCAAGTTACATAACTTGGATATTGCCAGTGGGTTGTGGAGGCTAGACGGGAGTCACTCCGCGGATAATATCGAAGTTCGGCCGTTTCGTAGTAAGACTGAAAGCCGACTTCAACTGAGTTAGGAGAAGGCTCGGCGGATGATGATCTTTACAGCGTTGTGGGGCATTGTGGCGCGCACACACACACACACTCACACGCGCGCGCGCGCGCGCGCACTTACTCACTTGTACACACACTCCCTTACACACATAAACACACCCTCACCGTACTCACACACACATTAAACTAGGTCTGCAAGGCGAATCGCTGCTTGCAATGTTGAGCTGAGTGAGACATCGTGAATCAGATTTTGAAAATTTTGAACAATGATCATTCCTCCGTGGCAAGTCCGATTTTGAAAATTCTTTTTGAAAGTAACAACTCTGGACATGCTTTCTGAGCGTGTAAAGTTTGGTCACAGTGACTCGAGCGGTTATTATGTAATTCCATCTGGAATTTTTTTAACGGTGATCATTCCTCTGTGGTAGCATTATTTTTTTCAAAATAATATATCCATAACCCCTCCTCTGATTGACCTCTTTAATCATGCCAAATTTGGTTCTGATTGGATTAGTAGTTTTGGAGGAGACCTGTGACAAAGAAAATCCTGAAGTCTGGTATAAGGAGCTTTCGCTCGACTTCGTCTCACTCAGCTCAAATATATATATATATATATATATATATATATATATATATATTATTTTCTAAACCTTATACTTCATAAATAAATGTCCGATCGACAAATCGAGCTACCAATGCGATTTAAGTCTGTCTACTTGTTGTACATACCTTAAAGCACTATTAGGACGAACACCATTTCCTAAGATACAGGCTCTGAGCCTAGTTTAGGCAACAGGGTTTACAATTTCCTGCACTATTTCTCCTACTTAAGCAACATTTTTACATTTGTGTCGAAAAATTAAAATTGCATAACTTTGTTTTTCCCTGCAAATATGTTAATCTATTTAATGTATTAAAATAGTAAATAAATAAATAAAAATAAATCAGATACAAACTACTTATAGCTTGTACTATTTCTTGATATCAAGCTGAGTCTGTAGTTCCATCATCCTCTGAAAGTTTGGATGTACGGATGGAAAGACGGAAGGATGCTTTAAAACACAAAAGTGTAAGCTTCAAAGTCTATTCACACACATCAGGGCCGTGGACAGGCCGTTCCCCGTCACAGGCTCAAAAAAATATAGTCGTGTACATTTTATATGTACTAGTTCACACACGTTTGTGCCCGGGCCGGCGACGGAGCTTCTCTGCCGACCGACGCCGGCCACGGCCCTGACACGTCCCGGGCACGTCCCTGATTTGTGTATATAGACCATTACTCTCCAAGATATACAAAGACAACTTGTGGGTACTGCTAGTGTTGAAATATAGGCCGAAACGTTTTGTAATTTTCACCGTTATGACAGACAACTTTTATGGTTTTGTGAATTATTAGGTACTTATTAGACATTGTAATCGTTTATGTCGTACATCACACCAACTCACGAATTCGCTTTCAATGTAAACAGGTAGGTAAAACAAAATAGCACAGTCAGACGATCTCTTTTTCACTGTGAAAATACGAGAGTAGTCTATTGAATTGTAACAAATATAATACATATAGTTTTTTCTGTACTCAAAGCAAACATTGTTATTGAATAGCAATGCGTCCTCGCTTCGCTTCGGTTTATATGAGTTTTTTTTTAACTCAAGCCAGCATAATTTAACATTATATAGCCAACTAGCTGATGCCCGCGGCACCGCCCCGTTGTTGTTTTTTGATTATATCAAACATACAGCAAATTTTAAGTCTGTCCAAGACCTTTCTAATAGAAAAAACCACGTTGCGTCCACCGTGAACAAACAGACAAAAAGCAGGCGGAAAAATCTTCATTTGTAACAGGATTACCAGGAAAGAGCAAAATTTCTTCATAGGTAACTGATTACCAAACCTCGGTTACCATGGCGGCCGAAAGGAAATTCCCATTTTTTATGTGTTCAGAATCGTTCATATAACATGACCCAAGTTTTTTTAAATATGTCCAATGTCACACAGACTCACCTAATTTACAATTTTATAATAGTATATTGAAGCCCATCAGGGATAATGAACTTTTCAAATGGTAAAAGAATTATACCAATAAGTACAGTTGCCCCACACATATAAACAAACTAACGAAATTCGGCCTCTCTCTTTATAATATTAGTACCAATAGATGTCTTTCGGTAGACAATCATGTGGTATCTACTGTAGGTACTTTTTTTTCATGTGGAAACCCCCGTGAACTTCACCGGAGCTAGTGATGAGGTAGGTAAATCGACTGTATTCTGACGGCCTCCGTGGCGTAGCGGTAGTGCATTCGACTGCTACGTCAGAGGGCGCGGGTTCGATTCCCGCTCAGTGCAAATATTTGTATGCATGAATTTCTATGTATAATATATATGTGTTTAAAAAAAATGTATACAAGTATGTTTATCCGCATTCTGGAACCCATCATACAAGCTATAACTATGCTTACTTTGGATCTAGAAAGAGCTGTGTAGAAATATTTATTATTTCGGACTAGATAAAACCGCACGGTATTTCGTTACATCAGCCTGTGTGGCCGGGGAAATCCGGTGTGCCGTAGAGAATCCTGTCTAGGCCACACCGGGGCTGCTGGCCTTCTGTATCTACCTAGTTTGTAGTCTCTACGTAGATAGAAACGACCCTGACATTATAATATACGTCCATATTTGTGAACAACTTACCATATAATAGCAATTCACTAAGTTTACCTTCAAACGCACTAATGTAATATATTTGAGGAAAGGTCTCCCCTTATTGTTGTTGACTTTCCTACTTAGCTAGTCTCTTTGACCTGAAACTTAGATAAAAACCTGATGGGAGATCAAGGCTTCCTATCCGGAGATTTGTTCCTCGTACATCATACTAAGTTATAACATAACATAACATAACTTCACGCCTGTATCCCCGAAGGGGTAGGCAGAGGTGTATGACACCCACGACATACTAAGTTATGTGCAAAAAAATCTTATATTTTGATTATTTGCGCCTGGTTGTTCCGGTTCTCACGCCTACTACGGCTCTCCCTTGATAATTATAGATTAAATTATATTTGTAACTAACTAATGCCCGCGGCTCCGCGCGGAGGTCGGTTATCGTTTTCTAGTCATATCTCCGGTTCTACTTAAACCAAGTGCAATCAAACATATGACAGATTTTAAGTCTGACCCAGACCTTTCTAATAGAAAAAAAACCGCATCAAAATGCGTTGAATAGTTTTTGCGCCTATCGCGAACAGATTGACAAACAGACAAGAAGAAAGCAGCCAAGTGCGAGTCGGATTCGCGCACGAAGGGTTCCGTACCATCCTACTAATATTATATCGTCGCCGGTAGCTTAGTGGTTAAGGAGGCGGCCGTACGATCGAGAGGTCCCGGGTTCGAATCCTGGTCATTACACTACCGAGGTAAACCCACTCCTAGCACAAGCAATTAAGCTTCGCTGGAGGGGTTAGGGGGAATATTAGTAATTTCGGTTACTAATATTCATTTAAAAAAAAAAAAATAGAAATAACGGGAAAGTTTGCATGTATGTATGTTTGCTACTCTTTAACGCAAAAACGGCCGAACGTATCTGGTTGAAATTTGGTACAGGGGATAGAATAGAATAACACTAACAATAATCCTGGAATAGGTTCCAATGTGGAGCGGCAACGGTAACAGTATTCCACGCGGGCGAAGCCGAACTTTGTGGTATGGGAGCACCCCTTAAATATTTTGTTTTATTCTAATTCATATTATTTATTTTTAAAGTGAATATATATTACTACATATTCTGTGAATATTTCAAGCGTCTACCCTTTGCCGTTATTATAATATCGAGCAAAAAAAATCACATTTGTTGTATGGGAGCTCCCTTAAACATTTATCTTAGTACACTCGTATTTGTTATTATAGCGACAAGGAAATACATCATCTGTGAAAATTTCAACTGTCTAACTATCACGGTTCATGAGATACAGCCTGGTGACAGAAAGACAGACAGATAGCCAGACTAGCTAACGGACAGACAGACGGATATAGGAGAGTCTTAGTAATAGGGTCCCGTTTTGCCCTTTACACTCATTTCCAAAAAAGCTGCAGCCAAGTCCAGATATAGAAATCGCCCCACGGAAGTTAATCGATGCAAGTATGTAGCCATTCGAAATCATTGTAGTAAGGTGTGTAGGAATGCTCAGTGCCAAAATATCCACAGCTCCGTTGAAAACGGGGATCCAGCTCATGTATGGAAGTTTTTAAGGTCATTGGGAGTCGGAAAACCTCGGCAAAACGCTATTACTCAAAATATAGACATTAATTCTCTTAACCAACATTTCTCTGCTCCGTCAACTTTTGACGCTGCAACTAAAGTTAAAACAATAAATTATCTTTCATCCATTGGTACTCCCGACTGCTCTCCATTCCTTTTCTCTCAATTCACTAGTTGTGATGTTAGAAGAAGCATAATGTCGATTACTTCTAATGCGATGGGAACTGACTGTGTAGGCCGTAATATGATTCTACCTATTATTGACGAAATCCTCCCTATAATCTGCCACATTTTCAACTTCTCTACTGCCAATAGCACCTTTCCAACCGCTTGGAAAGATGCCCAAATCACGCCTATTCCTAAAAAGAATAACCCTTCATCTTTCTCCGAATATCGACCTATATCTATACTATCCTTTCTTTTTAAAGTTCTCGAACGTCTGATTCACTCACAGTTAACAGATTTTCTCTCAAAAAATTCACTTCTAAATCCTTTTCAATCTGGATTTCGTCCTGGTCATAGCACTACGACCACCCTGGTTCATATTACGGAAGACATAAGATCAGGTATGGAAAACGGCGAGCTAACTGTTTTGGCTCTATTAGACTTCACCAACGCATTTAATAACGTTGACTTCGACGTTTTGCTCGGCATATTGTGTTCTCTTAGCATATCTCCGGCAGTGATTGACTGGTTTCAAAGTTACCTGTATGGTCGCCGGCAGCGCATCCGCATCGAAGAAACTGTCTCCGCATGGTGCTCAACGTCTGCTGGTGTACCGCAGGGCGGCGTTTTATCTCCTCTACTCTTCGCGGTTTTCATAAACTCAATCACCAAACATCTTACTTCTTCCTACCACCTCTACGCAGATGATCTTCAGATTTATTCTAGGGCTACTCTAGATAGACTGTCAGATGCCATTGGAATAATCAATGGGGACATGGATAAAATATGCAATTGGAGTAAATCACATGGTCTAAAGGTGAACCCAATTAAAACTCAGGCTATTGTGATTGGTAGCCCAAGAGCCATATCAAAAATAGACTGGACACTCCTCCCCCAAATCTCCTGTGATGGTACTAATGTACAGTATAGTGAAGTAGTTAAAAACCTGGGCATATATATTGACAGAAGTCTTTCTTGGGGCCCTCAACTTCAAGATATTAGTCGCAAAACATTTGCCACAGCGGGGTCCTTGCGTAGGCTCCGAAGTTTGCTACCCATTGCTACGAGAACTGCGCTTGCACAATCTCTTTTTCTTCCCACCCTTGATTATGCCGATGCCAGCTATCCAGATCTCACTGAAGACCAACTAAATAAACTTGAGAGACTCCAAAATCTCAGTATACGATTCATATTTGGACTACGCAAATATGATCACATCTCCGAATATCGTAGAAAACTCAAGTGGTTACCTATACGCCTTCGTCGGAATGCTCACATTCTTTCACTACTCTATAACATCCTATTTCATCCTCATACACCAGTCTACTTAAAAGAACGCTTCAATTTCCTCTGCGACACGCATTCTAGGTCCTTAAGATCGTCAGAGAATCTGAGGCTGAAAATGCCAGCACACTCCACAACGTTTATGGATAAATCCTTTACAGTACAAGCTGTCCGATTGTGGAATACCTTACCTGAGGCCATAAGACGTGCGCAATCGCTGCAAATTTTCAAAAAATTTATCACGGCTTACTATTTACAGGAACAATAGTCATCAATTTCTCTCCTTCTCTCTTCACATCTCTCTCTCTTTATTCTACACTGTCTTTTTTATGTATGTATATTGTATATAATATTTACCTAGAAATAGGTACTGTTTTTAGTAAAAATTATATATATAATGATAAGTTTATGTATTTGTAAGTTCATATTTAAATGTCAGAGCTTATATAGAAATAACATAATTATGTACACCAGAAACTGCCCTATATCTTTTATGACTGTTTTTTCTCCATCCAATGGTTGCCTGTAAGAGATTGCCCTGTGCGATAAGGCCGCCAATTGTATATACCTCAAAACTGTTCCAGCTTATGTTCTGCATGCTTATTATTGTGTACATACAATAAAGAGATTTATTATTATTATTATCACTTTATTTACTTTAAAATTACTTATAAATTACATTTTTAAATACATATTAAAAAAAAAGAAAACATCTATTTAAAAATATAAAAAATAGTGCTCCACCGGCAGCGTGGCAGGGCCTAAGCTACCGGCGGTTGGGGTCACAGAGAGAGAAACCTCCGGACAATGCGTGCCGTGTCGAGGATGACCGCCTTCTGCATCTGACCCTTGACCCAACCATCTAGCGAGAGTCTCTTGAGGTGTTGGTCGAGGCTCTTCGCTATCAGCCCGTTCGCCGAAATGACTATCGGGACAATGATCGTTGAATCGACATCCCACATGGCGGTAACCTCGTCAAGTCAAGGTACTTGCTGATTTTGTCCTTCTCAGCCTTCACGAGGTTTTCGTCATGCGGGATGGTGATGTCAAGGATCATTGCCCGGCGCTGGGGCCGGTCGACTACCACGATATCAGGCTTATTGCAAGCAATAGTCCTGTCCGTGATAATAGAGCGGTCCCAGTAGAGCAATGCATGACTATTTTCAAGAACCGACACCGGTGTGTACCGATAGTACGGCACCTCAGACTCAACATGGCCATATCGAAGAGCAAGTAGCTGGTGGATGATCCTGGCCACTAGGTTATGCCTGTGCAAGTACTCGCCGTTGGCCAGATGAGAACAACCCGAAATAATATGCCTGAGTGACTCTCCGGGACGACGGCATGCCCGACAGATGTCGACCGTACCGTCCTTCAGGATATATTTCCGATAGTTGTTCGTCATCATGACCTCGTCAGCAATTGCACAGGCAAACCCTTCAGTTTCCCCAAAGAGGTCCCCGAAGCGTAGCCAGTTCACCGAGGCCAGAAGGTCCACATCGGGCCCTGTTAAGGCTCGATAGAACCTCCCGTGCAGCTCCTTGCCCTCCCATACGGTCTTGCGGTCCGTGACGCTCAATACCGTCGGTCTGCGCCAGTTCTCGTTCGCCAAGGAGAGCGGAGTGAGACCCTTGTCTACTGCCACCACATCACGATGCATCCCGCATTCGTTGCTCTGGAAATAATCCCTAAGTCTGCACACCTCACGGTTGTGGAGGTTCTTGGCATTTAAAAAGCCTCGGCCCCCCACCTCCGTGGGATGTACAGTCTCATACACAGACGAGCGCGGGTGTAGCATGCGATGAGTGGTGAGCAGTTGACGGATCTTTCTATCCAGGGCGTCCAGCTCAGTCTGAGTCCATCTTAGTATGCCAAAGGAGTAGGTCAGTAGAGGCATCACCCAACCGTTGAAGGCTCGCACCTTGTTGCCGCCCGACAAAAGACTGTTGAGTACTTTTGTGAAGCGGCAGAAGAAGCGTTCCTTCACCGATTTCTTGATATCCACTACTGAGATACCCAAAGACTCTGCCATACCGAGATACTTATAGGTTTCGGTTTCAGAGAGAGATCTGAGAGTCATAGTCTCAGAAAGTTGCAAATTCGTAGAATTCACAACTTTCCCCCGCTGCACATGTAAGACCGCACACTTATCTACACCGAATTCCATCCCAATGGCGTTGCTGAAAACCTGCGTGATTTTCAGCAGCTCCACCAGGTCAGGAAGTTTCGGTGTGAAAAGTTTGAGGTCATCCATGTACAGCAGATGACTAATAACCTCACCCTCTCTCTGAAGCCGGTAGCCTAGACCTGAATCTCTCAACAAAGTGCTGAGAGGATTCAGTGCTAGGCAAAACCAAAGCGGGCTCAGACAGTCGCCCTGGAAGATGCCCCGCTCAATCCTTATGAAGTCCTGGGGGTCAGAGGAGATCTCCCCGCCGCCCGGTTGACGAAGGACTGTGGTCCACTGCCCCATACACGCACTGAGGAAGGATCTCAGAGTTGCATCGATTTTATACAACTCTAAGATCCTCCTCAGCCATGAGTGAGGCACCGAATCATAGGCCTTCTTGTAATCAATCCAGGCCGCGGACAGAGCCCCCCGGCTCCGCCGGACTTGCTGGCTAATAGTCATGTCTATGAGGAGGAGCTCCTTAGTACCGCGGGACCCAACCCTACACCCATTCTGAATGGGGGCCAAAATGTTGTTCACAACAATGTGTGTGTTAATTTTGATGGTCAGAATGAATGTAAGGAGCTTGTACATAGTGGGCAAGCACGTGATGGGTCTATAGTTTTTAGGTTCAACGGTACTACCAGTCTTATGGAGCAAGAAGGTGATCCCGGTGGTCATAAACCGCGGAAGGGAGCCAACTTCGAGGGCTTGTTGGAACTGCGTCGCTAAGCGGCCATGGGAGCACCGGATCCACTTTATCCAGAAGTTGTGCAACCCGTCCGGTCCAGGACTTTTCCAGTTCGGGGCCGTACGGATCGCACAAGTCACGTCTTCGGGGTCTATAGTTATAGACGCCATGGGTTCGATGCTCCCACATTCACGCTCAACAACGCACATCCAATCGCCCTCTGTGTGTTCGCTGACCAGATACCACGCCAGAAATTAATCATGGCACTGGCTCCTGGCAGCCCCTCATCGACCACACATTGGGTGGTTCCATCCCACTTCCGGTACACCTTCCTTTGGTCACTCTGGAAAAGGCGATTCTGCCAGTACCGATCCACGCGCTCTCTGTACCGGCGAATACGGGCTGCCCATGCATAGACTTTCTGCTTCAGGTAGTCAATGCGCTCCGTGACGTTAGCCTCAAAATCCGGGCGTCGAATACCGGTCCCGGCGAATGCTTGAGTCACGAAACGCATGACACGGGGGCGGTTATTCCCCCGACTGAAGCAGACCAGCTTCGCAATGAGAGTCCTGAATGTGCTGATACGCCGCTCGATCCGTACCTGCCAAGCGGGTACAACCTCGGCGAGCCGCGGCGCCCGGTCAGTATCTGGAAACTTGACACGAGCGACGCGGCACACCGCGATTGCTCCACAGTACATAATCGAGTGGGTATCTGACAAATCTTTACTAGCCCGCATGTACGGGAATAGTAAATCATTCAGGGCTCCCATCAGTGCCAGATTTCGCCTATGAGTGGGCAGACGTGGTAGACGCGGCCTAGATTCAGGCGCGGACCTATACTGGCGAATAGCGTCCTCCAAAGCCCTCCCCAATTGCTCACTTACCTGGGTGCTAACAGTCGTACTCACACAATCTCCATCATCGCCCGCCCACGGTCTCCACCGAAGTCGCTGGTGTCACTCCTGACAGCGGAGCTGACGACGCGGTGGGTGAGTCCCGTATCAAGGCAGGAGTCGCGCGAGTAGGTTGTGCCTCCAGGCGGAGCCGATCAAGCACAGATTGATCCAACAGGTTACACCGCTGGATAGCTCGCACTTGATCCGACAATCGTTGGGCGGACACTGTGATGGTTGGATCGAGGATCTGAAACAGAGCAAGCATCCTGTCACGATACGCCGTTCGAATGGTTTCTCCCTCTGTACCCCATAGTAGGCGCGCATGTAATTCTCATTCATAATATGAGTCCATCGCATGCGACGCACTACACCACCGGCAGCGGGGGCCCTATTCAAGGCCGGTGGGCCTCGGGACCCCAAGCAGACCGGGGGCCGGCCTCTCCCCTGCCGACGTACAGGTGTTGGCGACGTCGGTGGGGAGAAAAACTTGTCGCTGGAACTTGAGCTCGACGTCGTCGCTGTCACACCCAGAGAAGTTGCTGGTGGCTGCGGGACGGAGCTGAGCGACGAGTGCGGGGTTGTTGGGCGTGCTAGTCGTGCTTTGGCTCTTGTGATCATCTTCGGTACTTATTTTTGTGCATTTTGAATATTTGTGTTTGACAGACAGATACTGTCATGTCAATAATCGTGTATTTCCAGATATATATTTGTGGTTACATATTTGTTGTTTTATAAATAATCTATTGTAACATATTATTTCCTTTAATTGTATATTGCACTATTGTAGTTAATTGTGTAACAGATTTTTATATTTAGCCAATTTTATCTCAAGCACTAAAACTGTTGACCGTTTGATATGAGTGTTATTATTATTATTATTAACCCAAAAAGCGTTTGATGGAAATTCGGCAAAGACTTGTATGGTGTATGGGGCCACATCAAAATGTTTTGGGCCACACCAAAATCTTTTGGGCCCCAGACAACTTCACCTCCTCCTCACCTGATGATTAACGGACGAGGCTTTCCTCTCGGGGTTCGGAGGTCAGATAGCAGTCATCATTCTGCTAGCTATTGCCCTTTTGTGCCCAAAGTTTACACTACAAAGCCCGGAATCCGTTTATAAGTTTTGATTGTTGTCGTTACTTTTAAGAGAGTTACTGGGTAGTGGGACATCTCCCGACCCCGAGAGGTAAGCTTGGTCCAGAGCCTCGTTAGTAGGTGTTAGTCCACGGTACCTCCTTAACTCCACGGATCCTGTTTAGAGGCAATTATACTGATAAATGCTCTTGAATATGAAGAAAAAGCTTAGATATGAACTGTTTGCTCTCTCACTATGCTTGTTGTTGTAAATAGACCAAAAAAAACCTCCCGCTGAGTTTCTTGCCGGAGTCTTCTCGGCCACGTTTCGAACTGGCGGTTCATTTTGCTAAACATTGGTCTAAATTGTAGAATATACTGCTTCCGGGCTGTTTGGCCGTGGTCCATAGGGAACTTGAGTCCGAAACGTTTCTCTGATCACTGCGGTCGACATTTTAACCATGGACCACGGCCAAACAGCCCGGAAGCAGTATATTCTACATGCAACGCCGGCCGTGAAAGCCTTATGATTTATATTAGTCTAAATTATTATTTTGACGTTTTGTGAATAGAATAATTGAATTTTGACTGTGAATGATTGAAACAAAGATTTAACGTAATTTTTTTTGCAGGTTTTGGTATGTTGGAATCTGGCTGCGTATCCATTAAGAATGAAGCTAACATAATGATGAAAAATATGGCAGACATCTCGCTTGGTGGTAAGTACTGTGGTACCCAGGGGGTTGGGTACCACGCGTGTATGAAGTGATGAAATTACAACGATCAAATAAGATAATATATTATTTATTTGTTAACCACTTGCACTTCCTACTTATATTATTAGGGACTTTACGCGGTTGTTTTAACTTTAATTAGCGAACTGGGACGTATATCGCGGACTCGGCCCAAGGATAGGGCTTAAAGCGGGGTTCTTCCCAGGATACTTTTCTCAGCTTCAATCGGAACGGCTCCACTAGGCCCGTTCAGATCCCGAATGTCCAGGCAGCGATTGTTTTTTATCGTTCCTAATTCAATTTATTTAAACGGTACAATAGTTTTATTTAAACTCTGACACATGACGGCCAGGTAAAGAACCGTAGTGTGTGGGACGAGGTCCGAACACTACATCAGCTACGCCCAAGGCCATGTGACAGTTACATCGAACCCTAGATAAACTAAATCTGGGACACAAAAAAAAAAAATTATGCGAATTGTCCCTTACAATGGGAATAACGAAGCAATCTTTGTAATAATTAGTAAACGATAGTAGAATTTCAAATTATAGCAATTAAACTGTAATAAATACTGAAAAACACGAACAAAGAAAAATTGCTTCATTCTTGGCCAGGCAAAAAACCCAGGTTAAAAGAAACCTGGCCACAATCAGCCTCATCAAAGAAAAGTTATTGGTATCACTTGCCGATACATTTTAAGGTTTGCCCTGAAAGGACTTAGTACCACAGTACTTTTAAGACCTACCTAACTAAAAAGAAAGATGACAAACTTATTTATGTCGCCTACACATTACTAAATTATTTTTAAATCAATATCAAAGAGAAAGAACTCTCTATAAAGAAGAGTCTGATTGAAAACTAACTTTCAACCATCGTCGGCGCTCAAGTCCAAAACGATTTGACTCCAGATCACACCTCTTAATATCAGACAAAAAAATAATTGCCTAACTCCTACGCTATAACATCCCGACTATAACAAAACAAATCAGGAAAACTGCTTTCGTTGTAACGCTGATCTGCAGTCGCAGACCCGGTATGCTCCATGCTCATTACATTTCTCTCTCGAGGCCGGAAAAACTGGCGGCTCGAAGTTGGAGTATCTCTTCTGTTAGATCCCGAAGAATTCGGGTTACTGGGGAAAATATTAGTGTTAGCAATGTTCCGAGGTCTTAAGTTGTATCTCGGAGTGCGGAAATTGTCCCCTTCATCCCGTGGACTCGACGATGACGGAGCTTGACGTGCATCGTAAGATGTCGTGTCTCCTCTATTCCCGTAGCGGTTATGGAATCCGACTTGACGGTTATATCCTTGTGGAGGGTTCGTAGGTAAATTCTGTATTCTATCCCCCTGCACGTCGGGTTGTACTTCCGATAATTGCAACAGCGCGTCGCGGAGTTCTTTTTTATCGCTGTACACCCTTGCCGCTAAAATATTTCGAAATCTTGGCGACATTGACTTCAGAAATCTACTTATTATCTTTTTATCATCGGTAACCTTCGCTTTAGTAGCCAAGTTACACAATCTGTACCAATAGGTAACCAAGTTCTCCTCTTTGGCTTGATACGCTGAATAGAACAACTCTAAATCATCGCCATGGGAAGGAAACTCTTCTTCTAACAGTGAGCACACTTGTTCGAAAGTTAACTCTTCGTTAAAAATCGACTTGTAAAAGTGTAACGCTGCGCCCTCGAGGTAGGCAGCTATTATTGTGGCTTTGTCAGCCAACATAAATTTATTTATGGCGAATACGACATTGAAGTCTCTCAAAAAACTTTGGAATGAGACACCGTCAGTGCCACCAAATTTCTTTGATTCGGCCATCTTAATGGTAGTAATACAATATATATAATAAATTCAAATTTGTTATCTGTTTAAGGCGTCGATCCAATATTGCACGACGTCTTCCTTCTCAAGGTACGGGGTCGATCAATCCACTGCCAACTGCAGAACGTTGGCGTTTCCACCTCCTGTGGAAACCGGCGTTCCTCCACCGAATTCTATGGAAACCGGCGCCTCCACCAAAAGCTGTGGTACCCAGGGGGTTGGGTACCACGCGTGTATGAAGTGATGAAATTACAACGATTAAATAAGATAATATATTATTTATTTGTTAACCACTTGCACTTCCTACTTATATTATTAGGGACTTTACGCGGTTGTTTTAACTTTAATTAGCGAACTGGGACGTATATCGCGGACTCGGCCCAAGGATAGGGCTTAAAGCGGGGTTCTTCCCAGGATACTTTTCTCAGCTTCAATCGGAACGGCTCCATTAGGCCCGTTCAGATCCCGAATGTCCAGGCAGCGATTGTTTTTTATCGTTCCTAATTCAATTTATTTAAACGGTTTAATAGTTTTATTTAAACTCTGACACATGACGGCCAGGTAAAGAACCGTAGTGTGTGGGACGAGGTCCGAACACTACAGTACTACAACTTTAAATTGAACATCAATATGAACCCAGCAAGATCTTCGCGGACAAGCCGACCTCGCCTGCAAGCTGGTACACACCGACTGATTGACGGACGAGGCTCTGGCGCAGACTTTCCTATCGGGGGTTTTTTTTTCATACTAACACCTTTGACAGAATCAAAGTCTTCGTACGTAAGTTCGTATTGACTAACTAGTATGCCTAAATTTTAAAGTAACCCACTCAGGGTTCAAATCTCTAGCTTACTAGATTCATTATTTGACAACCTCTGTGGCGGAGCGGTAGTGCATACGACTGCTACGACATTGGGCGCGGGTTCGATTCCCGCCCAGTGCAAATATATGAATATGTCTATTTGCATTGTATGTATTTACAAAAAAAAAAGTATATAAGTATGTTTATCCGCATTCTGGAAACCATAACACAAGCTAGTTAAACTATGCTTAGTTTAGGTCTAGAAAGCGCTGTGTAGAATGTCGTAGAATATTTATTATTATTATTCTCTTTATTACTCTTAAAATACATATAAATTATATTTTTAAATACATTCTATGTAAAAAAAAAACAAAAAAAAAAACAAATATATTTAAAAATATAAAAAATAGTGGCCCACCGGCATCGGGTACAGGGACCAAGCTACCGGTGGTTAGGGCTCCAGGGAGAGGAACCTCCTCACAATACGTGCCGTGTCGAGGAGCACTGCCTTCTGCATCAAGCCCTTGACCCAACTGCCTAACGCGAGCCTCTGGAGATGTTGATCGAGGCTCTTGGCAATCAGTCCGTGAACCGATACGACTATCGGAACAATAATTGCTGAATCCACATCCCACATGTCGACAATCTCGTGAGCCAAGTCCAAATATTTTATTTGTTTGTCTTTTTCGGCTTTCACGAGATTGTCATCATGGGGGATGGTGATGTCAACAATTATTGCGAGACGCTCTGATCGATCAATCACCACTATATCAGGCTTATTGGCTACAATAGTCCTGTCAGTGACGATTGATCGATCCCAGTACAACGTGACACGACCATTATCAAGAACTGGGTCGGGCACATACCTGTAATACGGTACCTCCGAATCTACAAGATCGTATTTCAGAGCAAGTTGTTGATGAACGATTCTGGCCACTTGGTTGTGTCTATGTAAATACTCTCCGTTAGCAAGACGAGAACAACCAGAGATAATATGTCTTAAGGATTCTCCGGGACGGTGACACGCCCGACATATGTCAATCGTGCCGTCCTTAAGAATATACCTCCGATAATTATTCGTCATGACAACTTCATCTGTAATTGCACAGACAAAACCTTCGGTTTCTCCAAAGAGATCACCGAAGCGTAGCCAGAACACTGATGCTTTTATATCTACGTCGGGCCCATTTAAGGCCCGATAAAAACGTCCATGCAGCTCTTTACTCTTCCATATTTCCTTGCGATCAGCGATGCTAAGTATTACCGGTTTGTGCCAGTTCTCTTTAGCCAGAGCTAGAGGGGTCAGTCCGTTGTCTATTGCCACTACATCTCGGTGCACACCCACGTGAACGTTTAGGAAATATTCCCTAAGGTTGCATATCTCACGGTTGTGGAGAGTCTTGGCGTTTAAAAAACCACGACCCCCACACTTCCGTGGGATATACAACCTCATTACTGAAGAGCGTGGGTTGTGCATACGATTTGCAGTTAGCAACGTACGGACTTTCCTATCCAGGGCATCTAATTCGGTCTGAGTCCATCTTAGTATGCCAAAGGAGTATACTAAGACTGGCATGACCCAGCCGTTGTAGGCTCGCACCTTGTTACCGCCCGATAAAAGACTCTGAAGTACTTTTTTCAGGCGCCCAAAGAAACGATCCCGCAACGTCTGTTTCATGGCAGCCTCAGTAATACCTAGCGCTTGTGACATACCAAGATATTTATAGGTTTCAGTTGCCGAGAGAGATTTCAGTTGTGTAGAATCTGAAAGTTCAATTCTTTCAGATTCCACAACCCCACCCTTCTTAACATGCATGACTGCACATTTGTCTACACCAAACTCCATTCTGATAGAATTACTAAAGGTTTCAGTTACCTTAAGTAATTCTACCAGCTGGGAGTCGGTGGGGGCAAATAATTTCAAGTCATCCATGTAAAGAAGATGGGATATAACTTGACCTCCTCTCCGCAACTGATATCCTAGTCCTGAATTCTCCAGTATTGTACTGAGAGGATTCAGTGCTAGGCAAAACCATAACGGACTCCGGCTATCACCCTGGAATATACCCCTCTCGATCTTTATCGGTACACCATCCCCAAGGACCTGACCACACCCTGGAGAAAGAAGAACCGTCCTCCATTGCCCCATACATTCCTTTAAGAAGGTGCATAGAGTTGTATCAATTTTATACAACTCCAGCACCCTCAACAGCCATGTATGTGGCACGGAATCGTAGGCTTTCTTGTAGTCAATCCAGCATGTCGTCAGATTCTTTCGGTTACGGCGGACCTGTTGGCTAATGGCCATGTCAAAAATAAGGAGCTCCTTCGTACCACGTGCCCCACTTCTACATCCATTCTGAGAGATAGACATCATAGAGTTATTCTCTATGTGAGCTGACAATTTAGCTGTCAGAATGGATGTAAGAAGTTTATATATTGTTGGTAAACAGGTTATTGGTCTATAATTTTTGGGGTCCGTGGTACTACCTGATTTGTAGAGTAGGTGGGTTATGCCTGTAGTCATAAAAGCTGGGAGCGATCCTGATTCGAGTGATGACTGGAACTGTGATGCCAAACAGGCATGTGAGCTGTGGAGCCATTTTAGCCAGAAATTGTGCAGTCCGTCCGGTCCCGCTGATTTCCAGTTTGATAACGAACGGACTGCACTGGCGACATCATTTTCACTAATAACTATTGGCTCCATTGCTTGTATTGACTCACATGACTGCCTGACATCCCGTATCCATTCACCCTCTGTATGACTAACAGGCACCGACCAAATGCTACGCCAGAATGAACTAGTGTCTTTAGCATTGGGTCGGCACATATTAGCCACATCTGAATTAGGTTGCTCCCATCTTCTATAAACCCACCTCTCATCTTTTTGGAACGAACGATTCAAGGTGTATCTATCCACTCTCTTCTTGTAACGTCGTATACGGTTTGCCCACGCATAAACTTTCTGCTTCAGGAAGTCAATGCGCTCTGTGACTCGTAGCAAATATTCACGAGGACTAACATTAGTCCCTGAAAATGCTCGAGTCACGAAGCGCATTACTCTCGGGCGTGTATTGCCAGACCTGAAGCAGCACAGCTTGCCAATGAGTGCCCAATTTCGGCGATACGACGCTCAATTCTGCATTGCCAGCCATGCACGGTGGATTTAGCTCGAGTAGCTGTCTCAGTTCCTGAGAATTTCACGCCAGCTACTCGACATACCGTGACCGCCGCACAATACAGAATTGAGTGTGTATCAGTAAGGTCGACACTGGACTCGAAATATTTTGGTAACATCGAGTCTAGGGCACACACTAGCGCTATGTTTTTTCTATGCGTAGGCAAACGCGGTAGCCGCTGTCTGTTACTGCTACAAGTGGATCGAAACTCGTGAATCGCAAGCTCCAAAGCGCTCCTTAATTTATCATTGTACTGAGTACTTACGGTTATAGTCCCGTCATCCGTTACTTCATCATCAGGAGCAGCCTGTGGTGTTTCACTAGTATTAGCATGACCCACAGGTCATGACGAAGAAGTTGTGACGAGGCTACACTGCACGTCTGAGCGAAGTCTCTCAAGTACGGCGTCATCCAACAAGCGACAGCGTTGTATGGCCCGCACCTGATCCGACAGGCGTTGTGCCGAAACGTTGATAGATGGTTCAAGCTCCTGAAACAGAGGCAACATACGAACACGGTACGCAGTGAGGTTAATTCCTCCCTCTGTAGCCACAAAATATGCCCGCATGACATTTTCATTTATGGAGTTAGTCCATCGCATGCGGTGCACATCACCACCGGTAGCGGGGGCCCTATTCGAAGCCGGTGGGCGTCGGGGTCCTAATCCATTCGGTGGCCGGCCTCTCCTCGGCCGACGTTCAGGTGTTGGCGACGTCGGCGGAGAGAAGAACTCGTCGCTTGAACTAGAGCTCGACGCCTCTGCAATACCCGTTGTCGGAGATGCCGCTGCACGGGGATGGGAGGCGGAGCTGGGCGACGAGTCCGGGGGTGTAATTTGTGCTTCTCGTGCCCTGGATCTGGTCAACATAATTTTATCTTGTTTGTCTTGTATCTTTCCATAGTACGGGTTTGACACTAGCTGTCAGAGCTATATTCTTGTTTTTTTGGTATTGTGTGTAATATTATACTTAAACATTTTATTTTCTTGATTAAACGGTAAATGGTATATTTGGGTCTTTTTATTGATGTAGTGTATTTATTAAAAACGTGAAAAAAATGAATTTAGATACGGAGCAAGATAAAAATGGCCTTGTTGACGTAGTGTTATTATTATTATCTATTTACTCTCTTAAATCTAAGGTTCACATTCACGCTTTCATTCCTGTCCTCTATTACCATACCAGTTCTCGCATTTAGCCCTCTTTTACTTTCATTCCATGCCTTTCATACTTGTGGGGGAAGGGATAGGGGACTTTGAACTTCTATGTTTTTTCTTTATTTACTTTTTGAACTCCTTAGGTGTTTTCTCTTTATTTTCTTCCTCTCGGGATTAGGACGGCAACCGGGAACATATCCGAAGGGATTTCAGCAAGTAAAAAAAAAAAAAGTCGGGTGTATTAAGGTGATACCTGGTATATCTTCAAAATTCCGATATCGCCAGTGGGTTGGGGATGTCAGATGGCAGTGACTTCACAGAAAAGATTAAAGTCGGGCCGCTTCGTAGATAAACTGAAAGCCGAGGATGATGAATATTAGGAAAATAATTAATCTCAAGCATCAATATGAATAAGAGCTCTGAAGATTTTTATGTAATATATGGTCACGAAAAAACGGAAGCACTTGATAGTCATCATTATTTGCCAGTTATTATCTGCAATGAAATGGAAAATGTATTATCTTGTTTTAAGGTAAAAAATACATGTTAGTACTTAGGCATTTATAAGTACTTAGGTATTTATATTTTGTTTTTTCTTTAATAATAACGTCAGTAACTAACGATGGTAATTTTTCTCCAACAAACCAGATGACATCATAGTATTCGTGGTGATATCATCCGGATTCATAAGTATAAACCCTTTTAATGGATATCTTTCTTTTCGGTTGTAATTCGGCCGGGCTGGGGTTAAACGTTCGAATGTTTGTTTGGCAAATTATTTTTGAAATGTATGAATATGATAAAAATCCAAATACAACAAGACTTCATGACACTGTGAGCTCATTCAGCGTAAATAGTAACACCAACAATTCAGCATCGGGTACTTTGAGATAACTAACACTTCAAACTACAACACAGCGCACCACCATTTTTGTCTCCTTGTGACGATGGCTGCTGAAAAGCAACCGAAACGTCGGGTTCAATGTACATAATAAAATAACATCAAATAAATCGCGATTGAATCCGTTAAAAATAGTGTTATTTTGATGAATGTCTGTATATGCTTCAATGTAGGTATGTCATATGCTACTATGATACTTACCAAGTTAAGTTAAGTTTTGTACAGATTGGGCCAAAAAGGAGAACGCCCAAATAATTTTGTATGATAGCGAAAATCAGATGATAAATTGGAAGGCGCGCAAATCAACCAATTATCGTCATTGAATGTAGCAGTCGCCGTAATTAACCATTACAACATACTTTTTGATTGCCCCTGACAAAGCGGTTACTGGGCTGTCGCATTGTCGTACAGTATTAAATGGTCACATTAATATTTTGAAGACCTTCATAGGAATAACACCTAAGTTTTGGAGTCACCGGATAATCCAACTTGACTTGCTGATATCTATATTTTTATTTTTTACAAATTTTAAGGTTTGTATCCAATTTTGTTTTTGGCGCAGTAGTCACTGGGCTGTTACTCGCAAGAATTTCTTTTACTTCATATGTTTCAAAGTCTGTTATGAGTTAATGGCATAGGATTTAACTTCGTTCTCCTCCTTGGACGTTTCATAGTATATTGCACATTTTAGGCTGCGTGAATTCTCAGGTAGCAGTTGACAAAATTTAAACAAAAAGCTTAAAAATGTATCTATGAAAAAGTTCGTATTGTGGACTCAAGTTTTAATAATATAAAATCAGAGGGAAGTACCCATCAGCTGTGACTTGTGTGCCATAATGCTGTAAAGATGTTCAACATTATTCGCGATTGACTAATAAAGTTGAAACAATTCTATAGGTGCATTTTGACAGATGGGCAAGACCCCAGAACGTAACTTTCACGATTTGAACGAAACATAAAAACAATTATTGTAATTTAAGTTAAATTAGCTAAAAGCGATGCTTTAGGAGGGCTCGCGAAGTTTTCTACTTAATAATAATTCGGAAGGCAGTTTTTAGGGTTCCGTTGCCAAATGGCAAAAAACGGAACCCTTATAGATTCGTCATGTCTGTCTGTCTGTCCGTCCGTATGTCACAGCCACTTTTTTTCGAAACTATAAGAAATATGATGTTGAAACTTGGTAAGTAGATGTATTCTGTGAACCGCATTAAGATTTACAAAAATATAAAAAAAACAATAAATTTTGGGGGTCCCCATACTTAGAACTGAAACTCAAAATTTTTTTTTCATCTAACCCATATGTGTTTAATATCTATAGGTATGGATAGGTCTTCAAAAATGATATTGAGGTGAAAAATGATATTCTAATATCATTTTTTTTCTAAACTGAATAGTTTGCGCGAGAGACACTCCCAAAGTGGTAAAATGTGTGTCCCCCCCCCCTGTAACTTCTAAAATAAGAGAGTGATAAAACTAATAAAAATGTATGATGTACATTACCATATAAACTTCCACCGATAATTGGTTTGAACCAGATATAGTGAGTAGTTTTTTTTTTAAACGTCTTAAATCATAAACTGCAAGCAAACAACAACTCAAATTTAAAATTTTACTTGCTGCTACGGAACCCTTCATGGGCGAGTCCGATTCGCACTTGGCCGGTTTTTTTATTTTAAAAGAGCATAATCTTTTTAGTAATGCTTGAATTATTTTATGATTAATAACAATGATAACACATGACAGACAGACAGACATGAATAGAAATTATTATGTCAAAGCCCAAACCTGAAAGTGTGATAGTTTCTCAGTAAAGTGTACCATAAAAATGCATAGATTGCGTAATAGTGCTAGGACTCGCTACGCTCGCCCTGATAATGTTTAAAAAAGTCATAAAAAGTAAAAGTATTATAAAATTGTACATAGTTGCGTCTGTGCATTGGAGATATTAAAAAAGCAACTTGGGTTATTATTATAAATGAACTATTCTGAACACTAAAATATATATTTTTTTCATGAATTCTTGTCTGTTTGTTCGCGATGGATGCGTGGATGGATGGGTTTTTTTCTCCATTAGGTAGGTATTGATTGGGGTGTGTGTTGGGTAACCTCCTCGAGTGTCGCTCCGATTCCGATCCCGCTGCAGTCCGGGGGGAACGGAATCGGAGCGGCCGGTACACCCTGGGCGGCGGTCAATGGCTTCCCCTTCACCCCTTCATAGGGTTGGCATTGATCGTCGGCCAATACCCAATGTGGCGGGAACACATCGCTCTCCGTACTCCTCTGCTTTCAGAGGAGACAGGATGAGCGATGCCGTTAGTGGTGAGATGGCCCAGGGTCAGCCGGGGTGCGAGGGATATGCTCTATGGGTAACCTTACACCCCAGCGTCTGAAGACCCGAGACGGCGTGCGGTTTTAGTCGGTGCAAGCCCGACATAACCGCCCCCGCTGGCCGGCGGGGGAGTATCCGCAGGGATTTCCGCACGAAAAAAAAAAAAAAAAAAGGTAGGTATTGATTGAACTTAAAATCTGTTAATATCTTTGGTTGCAATTGGTTAAGTAGAACCGGTGGTATGACCAAAAAACGATAACCGAACTCCGCGCGGGCGAAGCTGCGGTCAACAGCTAGTAGATATATAAAACCACATACATATACCTCTTATTATTTCTGTGTATAAAACTAATTTCGGGCTCGAAAGGTCTCACGTCATTGGTTGATTAGTACCTTTTTTTTTTTTTTTTATCGTGCGGAAATCCCTTCGGATACCCCCCCGCCGGCCAGCGGGGGCGGTTATGTCGGGCTTGCACCGACTAAAACCGCACGCCGTCTCGGGTCTTCAGACGCCGGGGTGTAAGGTTACCCATAGAGCATATCCCTCGCACCCCGGCTGACCCTGGGCCATCTCACCACTAACAGCATCGCTCATCCTGTCTCCTCTGAAAGCAGAGGAGTACGGAGAGCGATGTGTTCCCGCCACGTTGGATATTGGCCGACGATCAATGCCAACCCTATGAAGGGGTGAAGGGGAAGCCATTGACCGCCGCCCAGGGTGTACCGGCCGCTCCGATTCCGTTCCCCCCGGACTGCAGCGGGATCGGAATCGGAGCGACACTCGAGGAGGTTACCCAACACACACCCCTGGTTGATTAGTACCTACTGTTATTGGTATTTTCATTGGTCAGTGCACATGCGCGAACTTTTTGACGTTTGATCAAGATTTTTGCCCCGAGGTCCTACTTAGGATCATCATCTTAGCGATTATTTCATTTGCATTCGAGGGTTTCACCTCGGAGCACAGGTTCCGCGTTCCTACTTACATTTTTTATCTGTGGCTTAATTTGGCTATTGCGGGCGGAAATGCCCTCTTACCCTGAAGCCCTGAGAGGAAATACTGCGCCAGAGCCTTGGCCCTTGAGGCACAGATTAATAAATAGTTACTAACGCTTGAGGTGACTTCGGTCCGATAATCGTTACAGGACCCCATACACTCCGTAGTTATGTACTAACCGTCTCAACAATTATCTGTGTTTGTATGAGTCATATAGGTATTACGTCAACTTATCTACTTAATTTACCTGTTAACCTTCTTCGAAGTGTAATATCTATCTAACATTATTTCAGTATATACATACCTAGATACTAAACAAGTAATACCCGTTATTCAGTTAACGTGGAAAGTCGGTCATCAATTGACTACCTGTTTTATTAAATAGATTCTACCATCAATTTTGATGAAAGAAACATGATAGTTGGTGGTAGAAATTATAATTTATGAAAACCAATATGTAGGTAACTATGTGGTAGTGCGAAACGAATCTGAAAAAACTTTCGGGCACTGTTTTCTAATCGAGAGCATTCTAGAATCGACATGAATCGGTGTTGAGGGCTCTACAACCACACCTGCTAGTTGGGTGCACCTGCAAAACAACAGACGAAGATCTGGCGCAGGCTTTTCAGGGGGGTAGATGTGGAAGGCGTAGGGTATTGTGTGGGTGGAATAACCATGTCCAGGTTGCGCACCGGGAAGCGAGGCTTAGGTTTGATATGTGAGTGATGCATAATCGCCCGAGCTCTGGGCCTGTTTTTGATGAAATGCGGGTGTCTCGTAAGATTTTTAAGAGTCGTTTAAAGTGGTGCCAAAACAATCAGGATCAAATTAAGATGGACAAGATAGCAAACGAAAGAGCTACAAAAAATTTTGCTAAGTTTTGGAAGTCTACGAAAAGACTCGATACTAAGCCTGGCCGGGCCGTAACTGTAGGGGGGAGGAGTGAACCGGCGGTGGTTGCAAATGTGTTCAAAGAATATTTCGGAGTGCGATCCCCTCTCGGTCTCGACCCTTTCCAACCCAGAATTGAACCTGATTGTCAGGGAGGCAAGCCATTAATACTAATATCAGCGAAGCAAGTGGCAACTGTAATTAAAAACATGAGCAGAGGTAAGTCTCCCGGGCATGACGGGCTCAGCATTGAGCATTTGAAATACGCGGGAGTACACATGCCTAGAGTTCTGGCGTTGTTTTATACAATGTGCATTAGCCACTCGTACCTACCGCCACAACTCATGAAAACCCTGGTAGTACCCATCGTTAAAAATCGGACAGGTGATATCTCGGATAAGGCAAACTATCGACCTATAAGTCTGGCAACCATAATGGCAAAGATATTGGATAGTGTGATTGATTAAAATACCTTACATTGCATGACTCACAGTTTGGATTTCAACCTGGACTGTCAACTGAAAGTGCTATCATAAGTCTCAAGCACACTGTCCGATATTACACTGAGCGGAAGACACCGGTGCATGCTTATTTTCTTGATCTCACCAAGGCTTTTGAGCTTGTAAGCTATAATTTGCTTTGGAGAAAGCTGGAGGACAGGGGTACGCCGGTCGAAATCTTAGGCCTATTACAGTATTGGTATGGGAACCAAACCAATAATGTTAAGTGGTCTAATGAGCTCTCAGAAACGTATAGGTTAGAGTGCGGAGTGAGACAGGGGGGGTTAACGTCTCCCAGGCTGTTCAACCTATATATAAATGACTTGATCATTGAACTCAGCCGTATGCGGGCGGGTGGGATGCAGTGTACATGGTGTCAAAGTATAAACACCATCAGCTATACAGATGGTATGGTGCTAATTGCCCCAACTGCTGGGGCTATCAATGAGATGTTGAGAGTCTGCGAGACGTACGCCAGTTCACACGGGCTAATCTATACTGGTAAGAAGTGTGAATACATTGTCTTTAGGGCCGTCGGTGGATGCCTTAATGATAAAACACCAGACATCACCCTTAACGGTCTGAATGTTAAACAAGTTACAAAAGTCAAATATCTAGGGCATTTCCTTACCGACGACCTTAGAGACAATCTGGATATAGAAAGAGAGCGTAGAGCGCTAGCGGTCCTAGGTAATATGCTGGCCCGTAGATTCTCTCGTTGTAGTACACAAGTAAAGTTAACTCTGTTTAAAGCCTATTGCCAGGGCCTTTACACGGGGAGTCTGTGGGTCAGCTACACCAAAAGTGCCTTAGACGAGCTGCGCGTCCAATATAATAAAGTCTTTAGGGTGCTGTTGGGACTACCACGGTTCTGCAGCGCCTCAGAAATGTTCGTACAAAACCGAACTGACGGCTTCCACGCCGTCATACGCAAAAAAACGGCATCACTATTACGCAGGGTACGGGATAGTGACAACAGCATCTTAAAGACAGTGGCGGAGAGTATTAACTCTCCAATTTATAAATTCCTGGTGAGAAAGACGATCAGTTAGGTCTGTTCTCCTGGCTGAAGTCGTTTCTCAAAACCACGAGGAATGAATAAATTACATAGTCAAATTTAATGTGCAAACTAACACTAGATATAAGTTCGTACTTACACAATGGATAATTTTTGTAATCTGAAAATAAATTATTATTATTTCCACTGTGGTCGAAAGGTCCGGCAACTTAGGCAGTCACTCCTGGAAAAGCCGTTATACCTGTAGGGACACAGTGCAGCGTTTACGCTGATGTGGCACATTCCGATCGCGGCACTATGCGATGGAACGCTCGGCCACCTCAGTTACTTCCGACGTTCTTACGGCCCGCTCGCTCGTCCCCGCCTCACCCCTCTCGCGAATAGTTAGTACTAAAACAGTGTAACCTTATTAATTGCCGGAAATACAGTCACCGTATTATCAAATCAAACTTTCATTTATCCTGAAATAAAACTATTTTTAACGGATTCGATCGCGGTTTATTTGATGTTATTTTATATTTTACATAAATATGCGATAGAATTCGTTAAAAATAGTTTTATTTCAATGTGTAACATTCGCGTAAACTTCCGACAATTTCATTTATCTCCCCTTCTGATTCCGTGCGCTACGACGAGAGGTCAGACACACGTGATCTCTAGTGTGGGGCGTAGCGACACACTAGAGATCACGTGTGAACAATAATTAAATGAACTCCAGGCTCCAAACTTCAAACTTTGAACACAACAGGGAAATCGCTATGAGGATGATGACCCTTCGAGAATCGACACTCTTTTCCATTCTAGAACACAAATTTGAGCCGTGGTTCCAAGCTATGCTTAGTTTTGGTATAGATGAGTAGTATGTCCAACACCTACAATATTTAAATTTGTGTTGCCGTTCAATCATCATGTCTTGTCCCTAGGTCTGACTTACTGGATCTTCGGTTACGGCATGTCCTTCGGTGAAGGTACCTACTCGAACCCGTTCATAGGAGTGGGCGATTTCTTGGTGGACCCTCCTGTAGGGGATACTCTGATGGGACCAGTGTTTGCCTCGTTCCTGTTCCAGCTATCCTTTGCGACGACTGCTACCACGATAGTTAGTGGAGCTATGGCTGAAAGGTAGGCCCTCAATCACTTTCTCCTCCAGAAAATCTTTCTCGTCAAGTTTCAAAATGTTCCTAATTTCTGTGGTTACCCTGTTAAAACTTGGAGACCCCTCTGTGCTACAGTAAACATGTAAAGCTGTTGGTCCTGATTGCCATTCGTTACGGTTGTTGGAGCCCTAAAACGTGTATGATATCTATACTTACTCCTGAATATTCTACGATGCTTACATGAAATCTAACCAATCATCGTCTTATTGATTTCACTCTCAGGTGTGACTTCCGAGCGTACTGCGTCTTTTCCTTCTTGAATACCATCGTGTACTGCGTACCGGCTGGATGGGTGTGGGGATCGCATGGGTTCCTCAATAAGCTCGGAGCTGTAGACATAGCGGGTTCGGGACCTGTGCATCTTGTTGGTAAGTGGTTATTAATTATTATCTCATTCAAGCTCCTTACTGCGAGTGTCTACACAAATAAATAAAATTAAAGTGTCTCTATGTCATAGCTTCTTAATAAATGTATACCATACGGTACATATTTTCAAAAAAAAAGGTTTTGAAAGTGTCTGAGGATCTGTCTACGCCTCTTTCCCATTGGGGTAGGCAGAGACAAGTTCCTTTCCAATTGCTACGACTTTCCACTTGCTACAATCCTGGCATACACATTTCGCTTCTATAACTTTCATAAAATTGTTTCCATACATCAAGAGTAGGTACTTGGAAAGGGCGTGCCATTTCCAGGTACCTACTCTTGACCTATGGACCTACCACGACGTGCTATAAGCGATCATGTTTTGGGCTGTGATCCAGAATGAGAGAGATAGCTATACTATACACCGTATATATTTATTTATTTATTTATTTATTGATTAGGACAGCCATTGGTTAATACAACAATACTATGCTATAATTACACAAACGATCGATCTATTTGGTTGTTTAACCTTTTAAGGCAGCCACTGCATGCTCAACGCCCCCACTAGGAGACTGTACCTGGGGATCGTGCGAAGCATGGCCCTGTACGGGGCCCCAGTATAGGCGGAGACTCTGGCGGCCCGCAACGTGGCTGTATTAAACAGCCCGTTAAAAGCGATGGCCGTCAGAGTCATCAGGGGGTATCGCACGATCTCCGTCGAGGCGGCATGTCTCCTAGCCGGGACCCCTCCATGGGACCTGGAAGCGAGAGCCCTTGCGCTGCTGTACCAGTGGCGCAAGGAGGCGCTGGAGCGGGGCCATAGGCCGGAGCCCCGAGAAATCAGGGCTCAGCGGTTCCTGCTCCGCCAGGAACTCATGGAGACATGGAGGGTGCGACTTGAGCACCCAAGGTGGGGGGAATCCACCATTGCGGCGGTGAGACCGATCATGAAGGAGTGTTTGGAAGGGACCATGGGGACCTCTCCTACCGGATGTGCCAGATGGTTACCGGACACGGGTGTTTCGGTAAGTATCTGTGGCGCATCCACCGGGAGACAACGCCGCAGTGCCAGCACTGCGAGGATCCTGGCGAAGACACGGCGCTCCACACGTTGGTGGAGTGCCCTGCGTGGGCGAGTCTGCGGATCTCGTTGCGGTCCTGGGCGTGAACGTTCTCTCGTTGGAGACCATGGTGAGGGCCGTGGTCTCTGACGGCAGCAAGTGGCACGCCGCCGCCTCTTTCTGCGAGCAGGTAATGCGCGCGAAAGAGGCGGCGGAGAGGGAGCGGGAGAGAATCCTGCCCCCCGAGTTTCGCAGTCTGCGGCGAGGACGCCGCAGACTCATCTACGCCCGGGACTACCGACCTCCATGATCGGGGCCTGAGGACGGCAGTTGGCCGACTCGCCGTCCTTACAGAAGCAGGCCGTGGCGGAGGCGTGTCGTGTGTGCCCTACACACGCCTGCCAACTCACCGAAGCGGGATAAAACCCGACCCCACCAGGCGAGGCCGCGGTGGCGGCCGAAGTCCGCCGGCAACCCTGGGGTTATCCTTTCGAGGGCTTACCCGGGGTACCCGGCAACGGACACTTGGGGAGGACACCGTGCGGTTTTAGTCGAGACACGACATAACCACCCCCGCTGGCCAGCGGGGGGGTATCCGAAGGGATTTCCGCACGTAAAAAAAAAAAAAAAAAAAAAGCCACTGCATGCTCAATTTTGATCGAGTTCAAGGCTCAAATCGGGCCGGCACAAAAAAAAACAAACAACATAAAATACACAAACGTCACAAGAAAAGTTTTAAAATAGTAATAAATTAATTTGTCACAATGGTGCATAATGACAAATTTAAATGTAAATTAATGTCAAGTAAGTAATTATAATGCAATCATGTCGATTAAACAGTTATTATGTGTTATATCTAAAAAAGGATAAAAAAAAAAAAAAAAAAGAAGGAATACATATCAAATTCAAACAAATTAATGTCAAACGAATCAAATCAAGTTAAAATCAAAATTACAATAAAAATCAAAATCAAAATTAAAATCATAAATTAAAATCAAAATTAAAATAAAATATAAATCAAAATTAGTTTCAATGACCAATCAGGAATGCCTTGAGAATCGCTTACATTGTTCTAGGTCAACTTTAATTTGATCATTTTTTTTAAGGTGGTGAATGAATCATGGTAGATATCCACTGACGAACTGCAACTATTAAGTAACCGACATAGGCGGGGAATGACTGAATTCCTACCAAACTCTGTTTTCCTGAGAGGGGCTGCAAGAGGTGCGATCGCTTTCCTCGGGTTTCTCGAAGGCACAGTCAGTCTAAATAGCTCCATTCCTTTCCCTCAATCGTGGCTCAAAACGTGATCGCTGACCTTTCCTTAACGTCCTCAATCTGATGCATTATAAGTTACGATTGAATGTCTTGCGAGGATAATAATGTTATTGTTCTATTATTAGGTGGAGCATCAGCCTTCGCCTCTGCTGTTATGCTGGGTCCCCGTCTAGGCAGATACGCGAGAGGCACAGATCCTTTACCAATGGGGAATCCTGTGAACGCTGTGATGGGTACCTTTGTTTTGTGGTGGGGCTGGCTCGCTTTTAATTCTGGAAGTACTTATGGGGTAAGTAACAATTTATTGCCTGACGCACAATCCGATATTATAGATTGTTGTTTGTCCTTTTTTAGCCTTTTCCCAACTCAACTGGGATCGGCTTTCGGTCTAACTACGAAACGGTCGAACTTCGATATTTTCCGTGAGGCGACTGCCATCTGACCTCCACTGGCAATATCGAAGCTCTGTAGTTTGACCAGGTTGTCGGACTTTTTGGGTTCCAACTACCCTTAACGAATGCGGGAATGCCACAGATGTTCGTATGACAACCGGGAACGACGGATAAGATCATATCAGAGTGATTTGGCTATCAGCGTAGATCAGACCATTGGCAAAAGCACAATCGATATGATTCGATTTCGATTATACTTGTTATCAATTGCCATTTGCCAAACACGTGATTCGCATCTCTAGCAAATAGACTGACGGATAAAACAAAGTAGACGAAATAAAACCACTGTAACATTTAGACACTTAATCAGACACGGTGCATGACAAAAGGAAACAATAATGCGTTCCTAGTCTGAGCATAGAACGCTAACAGATCTATGCCCGACGGTAATTTGCTTTAATTTGCTCCATTATTTCTTCTGAACATAATAGAACATGTATATCCATCAATGATGCGACGTCGCACAAGGTCGTATTGTTAACTGAATAAGTCATGCTTACGTCATTTAAAACGTGGATTATTTAATTATAATAAAATTATCTACCTTTCGAAAAACTTCATTCTAGGTATAGTCATTTAGGCGGTGGGCCCGATTCCGTAGGAGGCGTCGCCGCCCCGCAGATGCGGAGGCCCGAGAGGCGGAGTTGTACGAGGGATACAGGGAGGCCAGACGAGCCCTCCGAGCGGAGATAAGGCGTTCCAAACGGGACGCCTTCCGCGAGCTGCTGGAGACGCTGGAGCGGGACCCTTGGGGGCGGCCCTACCGGATGGTGAGGGGCAAGCTGCGCCCCAAGGCCCCGCCGTTAACCCGGTGTCTCCAGCCGGATCTGCTCGGAGGAGTTGTTGGCTCCCTGTTCCCAGCGCGGGCGGTGGAACATGTTCCACCGCAGATGACTCCACCTCGGTTGCGCATGGCGCCCGACGTGGAAGACGACGACGTGCCCGAGGTCACTTGGGTAGAACTAGAGCTGGCGGTGAGAAGGCTAAGAGCCAAACACACCGCCCCGGGACCCGACGGCATTCCAGGCCGAGCGTGGGTCCTAGCTCTAGTCGACGACGCTCTCGAGCCCCGACTGAGAGGGCTTCTCAGCGCATGTTTGGAGCGGGGCCAGTTTCCGAAATTGTGGAAGACGGGGAAACTGGTCCTCATCCGAAAGGAGGGGCGCCCGGCGGACTCGCCGTCCGCCTACCGGCCCATAGTGTTGCTCGACGAGGTGTGCAAGCTCTTTGAAAGAGTAATTGCGAAGCGCCTCGTCGAGCACCTCTCAAGAGTGGGGCCGGACCTGGCGGATGGCCAATATGGCTTCCGCCAGAGGCGCTCCACCGTGGATGCCATCATGCGCGTGAGGGCTCTGGCGGAGGATGCAGTGGCCCGGGGTGAGGTGATGTTGGCGGTGTCCCTGGACATCGCGAGACAAGCGAGAGCCCTTTCGCAACTGTACCAGTGGCGAAAGGAGGCGCGGGAGCAGGGATGGAACCCCGAGCCTCGAGAAATCGAGGCCGTGCAGTCCCAGCTCCGCCAGGCCATCGTGGTGGAGTGGAAGGAACGACTTGGGCAACCAAGCGCAGGGCACGCCGCAATAGCGGCGGTAAGGCCCATCATGGAGGATTGGCTGGAGAGGCGACACGGAAGCCTCTCCTACCGACTGACGCAGGTGATCTCCGGGAAGGGGTGCTTCGGGGACCACCTGCATCGGATCAGGAAGGAGCCAACGCCTGAGTGTCATCACTGCGACACGAGCGAGGACTCAGGGCTGCACACTGGGCTGGCGGACTGTCCGGCGTGGAAGGCGCCGAGGCGTGACCTCGTGGCAGCCATCGGGGTGGGAGTCCTCTCGCTCGGCAGCATGATTGCGGCAATGGTGCGGAGCGCGAGCGCATGGGCCGCCGCCGCCTCCAGAGATGCAGAAGAGATGGCGGAGCGCGCCCGGGAGAGACTTAGAACTCTCCCGGTCCGCCGAGCCCGCAACTTGCTCGCCGCGCGTCGCAGGCAACTCAGGCGCCGGAGGTCGCTTAACGACCTCCGTCCTCCATGAGCGCAGGCCTGGGGGTGGCGGGTGAGGCCACCTGTCACCCCAGCAGAAGCAGGCCGGGACGGTGGGGCGACTAGCGCCCCTCCCCCAAACCGGGGCAAGACGGGGACACCGTGGTTCCCAAATCCGAGGGGGCCATCTCGCAACTGGAGATGGCCCAGGGTCAGTCGGGGTGCGAGGGATATGCTCTATGGGCAACCTTACACCCCGGCGTCTGTAGACCCGAGACGGCATGCGGTTTTAGTCGGTTCAAGCCCGACATAACCGCCCCCGCTGGCCGGTGGGGGGTATCCGAAGGGATTTCCGCACGATAAAAAAAAAAAAAAAAAAAAGGTATAGTCATTTAGGAAACCATAGAAGTTATTCCACAATTTGAGCAGAAAATGATTCCGTTACCACGACCCGTAGGAAGCTATACTACCGGGATAAGAAGACTATATGCTATTCAGGTTTCAGGTTCAGGTTTAATCCAGATAGGTTCAGCAGCAACATACTTTCACATAACATTAGTACGAGTCTGTGGCTGTATGTAGGTAAAACAGATTCAACTTTTATGAACCTAACTCTTCAGGAAAATCTAAATATAATTGGCGCCAATGTAATGTAATATTTTTACCAATGATAGGAACCGAGATCAAGTAAAATGAAACCACATTATTACAACTTTAATTGAGAACCCAGTCTAGCTTAACACATTGTCATTGATGAAACCCAGCATATATGGTTAAAAGCTACTTGTGTCATTTTCTGTACATTGCCATTAGAGTTAAACTGTTGCTTTACAATTGAGATGAGTTTTTACACATTACTTAATTAAAACTAATAGCGCGCTTTTTATTTCAAGGTAACTTCCTTAATATGCCACTTAGTATTTCTTCTTTCTTTTCCTAAGACACCTGGTTCAGTACTAATTAGGTGCGTGTTCCGTAGCCCAGCGCGGATACAGGAGGTAATTGCTCACCTGGCTCATAGCCCAATGTGTTCTATATATACTATTAAGGCCCGACTCTTGCGCGCCTTTCACTCTACACAAAAATCGGTTTCGCTCTTTACTCTATAGTTTTCCCTACACATTTTGAGTGATGCAATATTTTGCTTTCCGCGGCCGGTGGAAATATCTACACATTTCCCCCCACGTGGGTGAAGGGGGTCGGAGTATTCTCATGTCATGTGAATTGATTTTATAGCAAGTGGCAGCGTCGGCTCTGAGATTAGGACTAAAGGCTAATAAAAGGTCTGATCAACCATTGACACTAGTTTTTTGAGGCCATGATTAGTTGTATAAATCTATGATTGGTTGATTAGCGCGCCTCCGTTATCGTCATGCCCCGCGCTTGCCACCACAGAGACCTACAAACTCGTAAATGTGCATCTGGAGTACATTGTCAAGATTTTTGGCCCTATTTGGCTTTTGACAGTAAAAAAAAAAAAAAGTGATTTGGTTCTTTGACACCAAAAGTTTTCGAATCATGTCTATCTAACAGCGGGAGACCGAATGTGTATATCAATAAAATATTATTTGTGTAGACCTTTTTGTGTAGTATGTAGAGTGAAACACGCGCAAGACACGCGCTTTTAGACAAGCAATTTAAAACAAAAATTGTGTCGCGGTGAGGCGGAAATGGGGAAGCAAGGACGCAAAGACTAGATATATGAGTTAATAAAATTTTGAAACCTATCTGTATAAGCATAGTGTGGCAAAAAGTGTAATGTCATCTGTATGATAGCTTTAAAATGTCACACAGTTTTGCTGGGCACCCAGTCTAGTGGCATGTATAAAAGTCATTGGCATTGCATTAGTTTAGAGACACGCTGAGACGGATGGCTGTCGTATGTAACCAAATCTAAATATGTGTTATCCACCTCTAGTAATAAATAGTGCAGGCCTGCATATATTTCAAACAACGTAGATTGATTATGTCGAATTACCCGTAAATGGATGTCAATTTAAAAATTAAGCAAATGACGAGCAATTTGCTGCGCATTTCAGCTGAATTGTTGGGTTCAGGCACAAGTCTACCGCTTTGTATTATTTAAGCATATTCCTAGAAAGTTTTATTCTATTTAACTATTTGTTCGTAGAAAATAAAAACTAGATAGTTAAAGTGAGTTAAAAACAGGAACACATGCCCAAACACAGAGATATAATGAAGGCTTTCACGTTTAATGTTTCCTAAAATAGTAGTTTTTTATTTTTGATATTGAGCGTTACGGGACTCCCGGTAATTAAGAGAAATATAAATTCTACCATCGAAGTTGATAGTAGAATTTATATTTTTATTTTCTATAAATAAAAAATGTATATCAGTATGTACCAGATGTAGCCAGTACGAGCTACCAATTTTCTCCCTTTTCTAAAATTGGTCACTTCTACTTAGAATTTTAAAAAAATGTTAGCCGTCTTGGAACGCTCAGTAGATAGGAAAAATAAAAGTTGATGGTAGAATTTACAATCTTATTAATGTTATTTAATAAAGAAACTTGCGAATATAATATTGTAAGAATATAATCTTATGAGAATAGGATATTTGGCACAGATGGTACGAGAATATGATGAGCCCGTCAAGTGACTATAGTGACTATCATGGTGACCCTGACTTCTGAGACTTTACCTTCAGCTTATGGGCTGGCGAAGTGAAATTATATTGACATGACAGATTATTATAATAAGTCGTGACTGAACCGTCTCATCTATCTATGAGTTGTCCCATATGTCCCATATAGAGAAAGAACCCATAACACTGCGTTACTTCGTAGTGATAGTCAGGGAGTTGACCTGCAGTCTAATTATCATATCCAAACAGGTGAGCGGAGCGAAATGGCAGTATGCAGCACGAGCAGCTGTTATGACCATGATGGGATCATTTGGTGGAGGTCTCTTCGGGTTACTGTAAGTAGTTCAAGAGGCTTTCGACCGTCCGCTGCGTTGAGCGTGCGATAGTCGTGTTCGTGTTTCATGCAAATACATAGAGCAACGCTGCGTTAGGCGTGAATTATATAGAAACGATACGGCATCGGCATGGATAAGGCGCGGACGCTATTGAAATTTTATTGAAATAGTGAGGAGCCGGTACGATAGCTATAATTTTAATCGCATTCGCGTCTTATCCGTGTCTTATAGCTTCTGTATAGTTAATTCACGCCTTAGGCGGGTCGTCCGTCCCGTCACACGATTTTTTTGCGACTGGCGCACGCTCACCGCAGCGGACGGCCTTATTGGTCAAAAACATGTAAAATATTAGTATTAAATTTAAATTTAATATTAAATTTGACTTTCTAAGATGTGGCCAGGGCTACCTGATGAGTGCACCAATTGTGCTAACAATTGGTCAGAGTATTCTCCCTAGCAAGGGACAGGTCGCGGGTTCAAGTCCCGTCCTAGATGTTGACTATGAAGTCCTATATTATGTTAAAATATGAATTAGTATAATCACCTCTTTTTTCAGATTTACGTTATGTAAAAATAAAGGCAAGGCAGATGTGATGGATCTCATCAACAGCGTGCTAGGATCACTTGTATCCATCACAGGTAAGCTACGAGCTTAGACTATGAAATATTTTCTTACATTTACGAGAAGGGATGTTACGGGGGTGCACGAGGCCGTACTAAGACCTTCGGAGTTCAAGTCAACCTCACTTGCGAGCTGGTAGGTACATCTGCTGTATGACGGACATGGCTCTGGCGCTGGTTTACCTCCCGAAATTGGGAGGTTAGCCGGTAGTTGCTCCCGTAAAAGCCGTCTAAACTAAACCAAAAGTAGGAGAAGTAGTAAGCGGACCCCAGGCTCCGAGATGAAAACCTCGGATGCAACCGAATCGAATTTTTTAGGTCTCCAACTATCCGTAGCGACTACCATAGATTTTCATATTCCGGGACCGACGCGGCGTCGGCTTAATGTGCTCTCCGAGGAACGAACGGGTCGCAATCTGTTAAGAATGGTCACTCATTCTAAGACTGACCTGGCTATTGGTTAACTTTACAATATGTTAATCTACTTGGTTACCACTTGGCCACGTTTATATTATGTTACTTACATATTTGTCTGATGGTCAGAACATAATCCTATTAAATTTTCCAGCCGGTTGCTTCCTGTACCGTGCATGGGAATCCCTGCTCATAGGGTTCATTGGAGGGGCTATAGCATCAGGGAGCTCCATGTTATTCGATCGCATGCACGTGGATGATCCTGTAGGGGCTTCGGCCGTGCATGGCGCATGCGGGTTCTGGGGTAAGATTTATAATTATGAATTCTCTTCTTCATCCAAGCGCCAATCAGGCCATTATAGGTGTATGGGGGCTCCACCAGGAATTTCGAAGCTCAAGCAAACCTCACCTGATGGCTGGTACACCTGATTAGCAGGCTCTGGCGCAGGTTTAACTCTTGAGGTTGAGAGGTCAGACGGCAGTCGCTTCCGCAAAGTCAAGATAAGCCAAATTAAGAGAAAGAATAGGGAAGCAGACCCAGAGCTCCAAAGTAGAGGCTTCAGGTGTTACCGGGACTACTAGGACTAAAGCTGTGATGATGATGATGATCTGAACGCCAATTTCAGTTGCATTCAAACTTTCCACAAGTTGGTTTATTTTCCTATAGATTTAACTCGGCAAAAGTCAACATCCAGGACGGAGCTTGAACCCGGGACCAGTCCCTTAGAGAGGGAATACTCTGATGGCTCCAACTGAGCTACTTGCACACGTCCTAGATATTCGAAATTCTTCAATACATTATGGCTCCGGGCAAAGCTGGAGCCATCTACCGTAACTATTAGGAACTACGGAAACAATGAATGATGTTATCATTTTTAAACATTGTTTTCAGATTTCTCCTTAGGTACATACCTAAGTTAAACATTTTTGACCAATTTTTTAAGTATTTTCTTTTCTTTTCTAGGTGTGATAGTAGTTGGTCTGTTCGCTGATAATCCTATACCGATGGACACGACTGGTGGACGGTCTGGCTTATTTAAAGGTACAACCAATAAATAAAAAGTATATATTAGGTAATTTCGCTTCTTTCCAGCGATACAAACTTCTTCCCCAACAAATTCTTTCCAACAATTGCTATAGTTGCCATGCGAATCTGGATGTAAAAAGCTATTACTCTCACCTGTTTGTAAGTGATGACATAGTCGATGGTGGAGCACGCTTGCTAGAAGTTAACCTTGTCACTCTAGGCTTGAAGACTTGTAACTTTATGTCTAAAATTATAGGTCATAGCTTTTTAGAACGACAGACTATAGCAGGGCATGCCACTCTTTAACAGTACGCATAATGAACGTATTGCTAAAACGTTTTGAGTGCGTATGAGTGGAATGCCCATCATATAATGGTGGCGCGTCGCCGTACGTCTAGCTAGACGGGGCTTGAATTGAAATCGTGCTCGAAAATGATGCTATTGTAACATTGTCCAGGTGGTGGCTGGTACCTCCTCGGTGTCCAGACCCTCACGGGGATCTGCCTGATGACCTGGGGGCTACTAGTGACCATGGCGCTGCTGTGGATCATCGACAAGATCTTGCCCATACGCATGGACCCCTACACAGAACTGTTAGGAGCCGACATCACTGAGCATCGCATAAGACATGGACAGGTATGTAATATCAACTTTTCAATCAGCCTTTTTTACTGATGATTTTAGCATTAGATTTTCAAAGATGAAAAAAAAATCACCTTGGCTTTCTTCAGTATGTCAGAGATTAATATTGTAAACGCCCCACGTTTTCCTGATAATAATCTGCCGGTTTAATATGGTGGGATTGACCGTACGAATGGGTAGAAAATGGGGAAACATGGTTTTACTCGAGCGCACCAAATACTCAGAAAACGACCTCCGTCCTCCATGAGCGCAGGCCTGGGGGTGGCAGGTAAGGCCGCCTGTCACACCAGCAGAAGCAGGCCGGGACGGTGGGGCGACTAGAGGGATATGCTCTATGGGCAACCTTACACCCCGACGTCTGCAGACCCGAGACGGCGTGCGGTTTTAGTCGGTTCAAGCCCGACATAACCGCCCCGCTGGCCGGCGGGGGGGTATCCGTGGGGATTTCCGCACGAAAAAAAAAAAAAAAAAAAAGGTACCCGAGGGGCCATCGAAAAGCCGTAGATAACCCAGGGTCAGCGGGAGTGCGAGGGAGTTGCATCATTGGGCTACCTTACACCTCGGCATTAGAGACCTAAGATTGCGTGCGGTTGGCCGGTTCGAGTCCGACATAACCACCTCCGCTGGCCTTCTTCTTATTTTTCTGCAACTCGTCATATCTTCTCGTTGCAGGTGGGTATATCCCGCGCAGTATCGGCTCTACGTCCGTTCCGCAACTCCAAGAGCATCGAGGAGCTGAACACGATAGGTGTCAACAGTGGACACAACCTGATTGTCGACAAGCTGCACGAGGCTAGTACCCATTTATGATATGTAGGTATGCCTACTACACTTAATTCTAATCAGCTAAATGTTTACCAACTATCAAATGGTGTTAGACAGTGTATAAGTACACGTGATTTTTTTAACTGAGCGTGGATGGCCAAAGCCTTTTGAGGAATAGCTAAAAATGCTAACAGGAGTCTCGGCCCCGATTTTGAAGGAAACTAAAACTGCATCATTGGAAACACCAAAAAGAAACAATATTCCTTCCTAGCCAAGTAACGAACTCGCTAATTTTGAAAAAGAAACACCTACTCTCTGTATTATTATATTACTCCATACGATAGTGTCGCTAATAAGATACGATCTGCAAAGTATGTAGATGAATTTCCTGTCTGTGGGAAACGGTGCGATGATAAAATGGGCATCACTACAATTCTTTTGAACATATACCATTATAATAATAAACTTTATTTCAGATCTTGATCCATAAAAAATGTTAGTTCACTTCTTATAAGCTATGTTAGTAATAAAAGTAACACGAAACTCAATATTCATATATCGGTTGCGCTTACCTGACGCCCTGGGTACCTGCATGTGTATGTACCCAATGCGCCATGATGGGCGCGACACAGCTTCTCGCTAATGACCTTCAGAATGCCGTTGACGCTCCCACGAACCCTATGCATCATGGACGCCGTCCTCTTTCGCAGGGTGGTGTTGAAACCATCAGTATGAGCTTCGACAAACATTCCTGATGCACTGCAGGAGTGAGGAAGCCCCAACATCCTGGAGGCATTGTTATACTGAACTCTGAGGGCTTAACTCTGATTATATAGGCACTATATAGGTCGGACGCCTCCACCCCGAGGGAGAAAAGCCTGCCCTAGAGCCTCCTCCGTCAATCAATAGGTGTACCAGTTTGCAGGTGAGGTTGGCTTGGGCCCAAAAATCTTAGTTAGGCCCCATAAACACTCTTTAGTCTTTGACTATTCAAATATGGGAACGAACTAAACTAAATATTTTTCTTACAGGCAAACCAAAAAAAAGGCACCTTCCAAATTTTCACAAACAAAGCCTTCGTCGATGACAAGAACCAACCCAACGCTTCCACATTCAAACCGGGACTTTTAAACCAGCGTACTGGCAACATTGATTACGCACTCCACCAAACGCTAGACCCTATAATTCAAGAACTCAATGTTACCAATACAAAAAAAGAAAAACCTACCATCATAACTGTTCAAGAAATTGCCGAAAGAATAAAAGGTAAAAGATATAGGGATTTGTCGGCAAAAGAAATAGAAGATCTTGGGGAAATAAACGCTAGTCAAGACAGATTTAGACACAGGTTTCATGAAGAAGATTATAAGAATGATATCGATAGAAATATCGTAGATAATATTCGGTGGTTAGATTAGACTACAAAGATCAAGATAGAGTTCCCCGCAACTATCGTCGGGTCTGTGTTGCTGTGTTGTGGAATCAAAACTTGAGCTATATTGACTTATATAAAATCAATAAAAGCAAAGCAAAATCGAGCAAGATTTTTTTTAAGAGTACCACTTACCGAGATTACTGTTCCCTCTAGCCCCTCCAGCTAAGCAAAATAGTATGGAACAAAACTTCTATTTCTAAGGTACATTTAAATAATAACACCTTACCGTATATATATAACGTCTGTTGATTAGATTAATTTGACCAGAAAGCTGGACTTCATCTTGCACAAAGAATTAGCATTGCCATTCACAGTGGCAATGCTGCCAGTCGGTGATGATGCGGAGGAATTCTATGACGCATGTATGTAAATATTTTTCTATCTTTTAGGTTTAGTTCTCTTTACATTTATTTATAATTAGCTTTAAATTGTATTTTTGTTATAAGTACTTAAATTACACATAACTATGAAGATTGTGATTAGATATTTAAATTAGTTTTATTTGACAAACTATATACCTTATTTAAAAAAAAAACATTGCGATAATGAAAAATATTTTTGATAAAATATATGACAGACAGCCCTACATTATTGCGAGAGAGAGAAAAGGATAGGGAAATCCCTTCGGATACCCCCCCGCCGGCCAGCGGGGGCGGTTATGTCGGGCTTGAACCGACTAAAACCGCACGCCGTCTCGGGTCTATAGACGCCGGGGTGTAAGGTTGCCCATAGAGCATATCCCTCGCACCCCGATCTACATATCGCTCGCTGTCGTATAGTATTCTGTAGAAACCATGTAAATAGATATAGATTTATAATAGAAATAGATTATTGTTAATAATAATAATTTACTTTTAAGAAAAATGTATGAAATTAATAAAAACAAGTTCGTGAAATAAATACGACAGAAATGTGTGGCGGTTTTTTGTTTCTGCCTACCCCAAAGACAGAATGGCGTAAGTTTAATACATGTATTTTTTTTAGACATAGAAAATGTAATGATAGTTAGCGTCAAAAGTAGATGATCTTTTTAAGATTTACACAATTAAAAATCTGCATGAAAATTAATAATTATATTCGAATCAAAATAAAAATATATATTTAAAGTGCCCACTAAGTAGTTTAACAGATGTTACAACTTCTTCAGCTCAAAAACGAATTTTCTAAATCTGCAAATAGTCATCTACTTTTGACGCTGAGTATACGAAAAGGCAACACCCAAGACTATAAGAATATGTTACTAGTAATTTGATAGGCAGCCACCTGACTACGTGGGTAATAAATGTCTGGCTCCCACCGGGCCCCGGCAGGAGGTAGACCCAAGAAGAGCAGGTTTGACATCATAAGGGATGATGATATGCGCGCCAACGGTCTCACTACAATAGATGCCCAAGATCGCATGAAGTGAAGAAGGAAAAGCCGGAAAGCGGACCCAGCGGGGGTGGTTATGTCGAATCCGAATCGACTGAAACCGCACGCCGGGCTCCGAGGTGTAGGCCTCAGATACAATCGGGATACAACGCTGAGATGATGATGATGAATTCAACAGGCCTTTGGCAAATAAATTATGAAATAAAAAGCTTAAACTACATTGAATCGTTTTATTTACTCCTAACCTATACAAAACAGATATGTGTAACATCAGCCTCGAAATAAATTACAACACCTTCTACAACAGCAAAAAACAATTACCTACTGGAACTAAGAATAAATAATACCTACTAACGTAGTTTTCGGATTATTTGGAATATAGTCAGCAGCCGACGTTAATGGAGTTAACCGTTAGTCAGCGGCCGACTTTAGTATTAGTAGTAAAAGTAGTATATATCTTTATTGTACACCAAGAATAAAACAAATATGATACAAATGAAATAAATGAATGTTAAATCATAATAAATAAATAAATACATTATGTGGGTAAATACGATTGGAGGTCTTATAGCACTGTGGCAATATTTTACAGACAACCATTGAATAGAGAAGAGTCGGAATGCATATTTGGGCAGCATGGTGTTTGGAATTGTCAATTTAGGTTATATACACTATAAGTTAATAGTGAGCGGCCGACTTTAATATAGTCAGCAGCAGACTTTAATACAGTCAGCAGCCGACTATGAATCAACGGTGGATTTCAATGCAAACAGTAGATTTTAAACAACAGAGTTAATGTTAACAGTGTGTATAATCAGTGGGCAGATAATTATTGCCGAGCACACTGTCGTTGATGTCGTGATGAGATGCCGCTAAACTGTACAAGTTACAGTCCTTCTGCACTCGACTGCACATTTCGACTCCTTCACTCGTATTATGTTGTGTCGCGCTCACTATCAACTCTTATTCTTAAAAATAGTCGGCGGCCTACTTTAATACAAACAGCAGATTAAACCGACCAAACCGTTATCTTTTTCATACAAACGCTCGTACGTGATTATAACATTTGTTGTAACACATCTATGATTTTTTTTCTTTGAAGTAATAGGTATCTTGTGGCACTATATTTAAGTTTCTGTAGCAGCAATATCAAACATTTATTTCACAAGCTTGTAACTTATTCAATTTTATTATGAGAAAGACACATGTTTATATAAACCTTGCACATGTATTGTTTGTGCTTCTAAATAACAAACATTTATTTCAGAAGCTTGTAAGACTTTTTCAAAAACACCTATTAGACCGACAGGGAACAAGGTAAGGCCCTAAATAGCACAGAATTACAGAATCAGTGGGCAGAGAATGATTGCCGTACATATATAATTATCGTTGATATCGTCAAGAGGCGCCGCCAGACTGTCAACAACGCATTGTTTCCTTTACTCGTATAGTTTTTTCACGTTCATTATCTGTTTTAATTCTTGCCCTTGATCGAAGATTTTCAAGCTGCCTTTAATACAATCAGCGACTAAACACAATATAGTTAGCGGCCGAATAATCGGTGGCCCACTTTAATATAGTCAGAAGCTGACTTTAATAGTCAGTGGCCGACTTTCATAAAGTCAGTAGCTGATTTTTATAGTCAGCGGCCGACTTTTATATAGTCAGCAGCTTCATTATAGTACATATTTTAAGCCACAGAATTACTATACCAGTGTGTAAGATCAGTGGGCAGAGAATTATTGCCTAACACACTGTCGTTGATGTCGTCAAGAGGCGCCGCTAAACTGTACAACTTATACTCTTTTTGCACTCGACTGCACGTGTCGTCTCCTTTACTCGTGTTATGTTTTGTCGCACTCACTATCAGCTCTAGTTCTTGCAAATGTTCGAATGCTTTCAAAATAACTGGCCTGGGTACGGATTGGGTTGAAGAATTGGTGGTTGCGAATTTTTGATATCTGAAAAATTATAATAATAAGAAGCTATTAGATGCGTCTACTCACAAAACACAAAAGGCATCACGCGAAGACGCGTAATACTTCACACCCTGTACACCAGTCAATTTGTATGCAGGGAGTCCGTTTAACTCTATGGACGCGATTAGGCAGACAATATTGATACAATATAGATTCGCAAACGAGATTCGTGAATATATTATTGGATCACGATACCGAATCACGATTTTTATTGGTTGTCTAACCGCGCCCTATGTTTATATCTGGCTGGAAAATCATCATCGACTCTGTTAACATGAAACGGACGAGGCTCTGGCGCAGGTTTACCTCTCGGGGGAGAGCCAGTGAGCAGTGGTTCCCGTAAAAGCCAAGATAAACTAATTCATGAGGTGAGGAGGTTTTACTGTTGCATAGGAGCACCAAACATCTTTCGAAAAGCGGTTAATTTAAAAATATTCATCCATACAAACTTGACGACCTCTGTGGCGTAGCGGTAGTGCATTCGACTGTCAAGCCAAAGGTCGCGGGTTCGATTCCCGCTCAGTGCAAGTATGTATATTTGCATTGGTCTGGGTGTTTCTATGTATAATATGTATTTATTTACAAAAAAAAAAGTATTCAAGTATGTTTATCCGCATTCTAGAACCCATATGACAAGCTCTGCTTAGTTTGGGTCTAGATGGCGTTGTGTACTTTGTCGTACAATATTAATTTATTTATTTATTATACAAACATACATAAATGAAAAAAATCATACATGAATTAAATAAAAACACTTACCTATGAAGAACCATTTCAAAATTCATTGGTTGACCATCGAAAATGTCCATGCCATGCTTCATGGCGATCAGCAAAGACAATTCGAGCACAGACAAAGACTGTATCAGCTTCACTCTATGGTTCGGTGCGACGGTCTTATCTATGATTGCTGTGAGATCGGCCGCGTCTATGAATGGCTGGTTCGATGACAGTTTTGATACTAGTTGGAACTGTAATGGTAATATTTACACTGAGAACAGATACATTGACAACAAAAACAAGAATTGACAGGAAAATCACTGCAGTGTAAAGTGTTTCTTGTGTACGTTGTCCAAGTGCGGTGCGGTGTATGTTGTCCTTTAGGGCTTTTTATCTTCGGAGCGCGAGCGCGTGGGCTGCCGCCGACTCCTTCTGGGAGCAAGTAATGCTCGAGGACGCGGCGCAGGAGGTCCGGGACAGACTCAGATCACTCCCGATCCGCAGAGCCCGCGAGGCGCGGGGGGCGACTCAGACGTCGGAGGTGGCACTACTACCTCTGTCCTCCATGAGCGCATGCCTGATCGAGGGGGAGGTGAAGCCTCCTGTCACCCTAGCAGAAGGCCCGGGCAGTGGCACGTTGCGCGCCCCCCTTTTTCTGGGGCAAGACGGAGATACTGTGGTTCCCAAACCAGAGACGGCCATCGCGAAACCCGCGATGGCACTGGGTCAGTCGGGGTGCGAGGGAAATGCCTTATGGGCCACCTTACACCCTGGCGTCTGGAGACCCAGTATGCATACACTCCAGGTACATACACCTTGAGTGTATGCATACCTGCTAGCTTGGCCCTGCAGCCATTTGTCCAGTACCAGGTACTAAAGGCAGACAGAAATAGTACTTATTTTTCATTATCACTGCTGATTTCTACATATTTTTGAAAATATTGTTAAGAAAAATTCTTGACCCACGTCAAACAAATCCTAAAAAAATCATACTCACTAATATATTTCTAAATATCTGCTCGTTGACTGTATAATAGCACAATTTCTCAATACTATTGATCACTTTTGTGTCTTCCATCAAAGATTTTATATGTAAATTCCAGTCTTGTATGAAGTCGAGGTTCAGTTGCTGTAGGTCCACGCTGTGGCTGAGGTGTAGAGGTAGGGCGTTCGAGTCCTGATTAGTGTCAGGTTTATCTTCTGAGGTTACTGTAATGAAAAGATTTGTTAGTTCCCAGTTGCATCCAAGGCTTTTACATCCAAGCTCAGGATCCACTTACTCTTTCTCCTTCTTTTAATTTAGATTATCTTGGCTTTTACGGAAGCTACTGCCGCCTGAACCCCCAACCTGGAGGACAGTCTGCGCCAGGGCCTCGTCCGTTAATGTGTACATGTACCTAGCGCTAGCTAGTGCTAGCAGGTGAGGTTGGCTTGGGACTCGAATATCTAGGTAGAGCCCTATACACCCCATACTTTATCTGTAGTACTTGAGGGGCTCTTGGCTAAGTGGTTAACCTAAAACTCATTGCAAAGTTGAGCAACACTAGCCAAGGCAATCTTAGGATGGGTGACCATTTTTCGTACACATTGAAAGCACGTGCCTCGGAAAGCACGTTAAACTTTCGGACCGGGTTGCCATGCAACATCTATGGCGTGGTAGTATAGGAGCACTAAAAAACTAAACTAACTAAAGAATTTCGATATCGCCATTGGCTTGTGGAGGTCAGATGGCAGTCGCTTCAGGGAAAATCACGGAAACTATCGAAGTTTAGCCGTTTCGTAGTTAGACTGAAAAGCTGATCAGAACTGGGTTGGGAGAAGGCTCGGAAGATGATGATGACTTAATCTGTATTATTCTCATCATCATCTTCCTGGCGAGTTCTTGCTGAAGACGGGGCGCTATGGCGCTCATTAGGGGAGACCTATGTCCAGCAGTGGACTAGAATAGGTTGATGATGATGATCAACATTTGCACTTTGGAGTCAGGGTCTGCATATTGTTTTTTAATGGTATGTCGGGTTTTCCAGGAGAGACTGCTGCTTCCAACCCCAAGAGGAAAGCCTACGCCAGAGGCTCGTCCATTAATGCAGATGTATCACCTAGCGGGTGAGGTTGGCTAGGGCTGCGAATCTGTTAATAGAATCTCATATACCCTGAAGAAATAGATCTAAATACAACTTACCAGTAGATCGCCTAAACCTCTTCTTCTTCGACAGACCCTTATCTGGCATGCTCAGCAACTGTATCATCACATCCAGGTATTGTTCATGGGGCGCCCGCTGGTGGTCCTCGTTAGGAAATATGAAGATATGTCGGTGAGAGAATCTCGATTTAACTCGCTTTTCGAGTAGTTCCATCACATCTAGACGGTTGGTGACACCTGAAATAAACGTAATGAGTTATACAGAAAAGGCAAGAGGTATGAGGCGAGCTAAGGCGAGGCATGGATGCCTGCGCTTCAAAACGTTTTCATACAAAATATACGAACGAGACGCTTCGTAAATTACACAGATAAGGCGTGGTGAGACTGATACGACGTGCAAGAGAGCACGATCTCGACAACGGATCCTGGGCTCCAGAATGCAAGCTTTGGATGCGGCTGAAATTTCTTTCTCTTTAATAAAAAGAAAATTAGTAACCGAAATTACTTAGTACTCTCCCTAACCCCTCCAGCTAAGCTTGTGTCAAGAGTGAGTTCACATCTGTAGAGTAATGGCCAGGATATGAACCTGAAACCTGTCAATTGTAAGGCCAACTCCTTTTTTTTCCCAATGAAGTACTGTATACTAATAATACTACAATCTAGCCTTGTTGACTAATAAGTAAAAAAAATCACGTATTACTATGTAAACATAAATCTAAGAATGCGTCCCTTAACACATCATCATCATCATCATCATCATCAACCTATTGTAGTCCACTGCTGAACATACTCGTAGGTCTCTTCTAATGAGCGCCATAGCGCCCTGTCTTCAGCTTGCCGCATCCAGCATCTGCCCGCAGTCTTTCGCAGATCGTCATCCCAGCTGGCCGGAGGGCGTCCTAGACTATGTTTGCCGAGTCACAGTCTCCACTTAGTTTTTAATATGGCGAAGATACTTTGTTCATTGTGTTCTTTGTACAATGTACTTTTCACTACATTTATTTGTCACTAAAACACTACACTAACTCAAACAGTCTTTTTACTATATTAGTGATGTCAGGAAGCTGGATTGCCTCAACATGGTGATGAAGTCTGTTTCCGTGAGCTTCTGCATATTTTTGTATAACATGATCTTCGTCGTCCATGTTTGAGTCCCGGTTTAGATCGCAGTTGCGAATGTACCAGGGCGCATTGCAGCACTTTGTTTTGAAATCGCTAAAAAGGCCAACTCCTTAACCACTAAGCTACTGACACTTGGATGAGGATGAATTAAGTATATATTTACCTAAAACACACATAGGCGCTTGCTGACTATGTGTGATATCAAACAGGTTATACAAGAGTGTCTGAGTGCGTCCACTGTGACAGAACATGTCAAACTCTTCTAGAATAAACAGCATGCTCTTGCAACGACGGTCTGTCCCACTCTGCAGACAACTGAGGAGGAAGGCTAGGTTCTCTGCAAAAGTACCGAACACCCGGTCACCAACTGCATTTTCTAGTTGCATCTGTAATTATTTTATAATATTATTATCCTACTTCTTAGTATTCTACATATATTATAAATGTAAAAGTTTGTGAAGATGATTGTATGCTTGGATGTTTGTTACTCAATCACACTCTAAGGGCTAAATGGAACTGGCTGAAATTTGGTACAGGGATAGATTATAGTCTGGAATACCACTCAGTCTACTTTATATCTCTGGAATAGGTTCCCATGGGATGCAGGAACAGGATCTTAATTCCATAGAGAGAGCCGCGGGCAACAGATAGTTCAAAAAAATTTACCTGTGCAGTAATACTCTTCAATGCTATTTTGTCATCATGGTGTATCAAACCATTCAGCCTAATGATTATAGCATCATTAGTAAGATCAACCTCCTTACTTACTTGATCTAGTACTGAGTTTATGAGCTAGAAAAAACATAAAATAGTTTTAAAAAGTGAAATATACAGTCAGCTTGGATAACTTTGATGTGTAACTTTGAACATATTAAGATTTTTTCTGGCTAGTCCTCAAATATTAAATTAGATAAAGACTGTGTAAAACAAAACATCTGTATGGATAGATTATCTTGATTGCTAGTGCGCTCAAGATCTCAAGTGGCAATAACTTTGAATTATATACTTACATTCTGGTATCAGCAGATATAGTCAAACATTTTATTTCAATGTCATACATACAATTTGTAAACTTGATGTTTTATTTATAGAAGTATTGATGTTATATATTTATGATATAATGTGAATATATTTACATTACTTACATTCTTAAATCTCATTGGCCAGTAAAGTTGTAAATGATGTTTAAAATGAAATAGTATTGGCTATAATTTGTAACATACATTCTTTCAATTATTTCATTACTTATTTATACCTTTACAATTATTTTAAAAAGGTTAAATTGGTGAAAAAATATTGCTTGGACTTGTTTTGGACCACTATATGCTGAACTATAAATAAATTTATTTCTCTTATTTCTCCTGTAAAATTAAATTTCTGATGTTACCGCTTTATTACCTATAGGCCTTACTAATACTAAAGTCTGTCTGATGAGCTTTCACTCCTAAACTACTAACTGATTTTGGTGAAATTTAGTACAGAGATGGACTATATCTTGTGAAAGGATATAGACTACCTTTTATCGCGAAAAGAAGGCTTGATGGGTGGATATAAGTTTGTATGAAAGTTCGTCTTTTTCGAAGATGAAAGCCGAACACCACGAAAAATTATTCATAGCAAAAATTCCTTATACTCCTTACAGGTTTTTGAAATTTCAACCAGGGATGATGGTTGTAATAGCCGACATCCACTCGAGCGGAGCCTCGGGCAACAGCTAGTGCAAGATAAATAGTATACTTACAGTGGTCTTACCGCTTCCTCTGGGACCTATCATGAGCGCTGAATGAGATTCTCCACTTACGACAGTTCGTGTGCATAACTCATAGACGTGATTTCTTTCTTGAGTATGGCCACGAAAGGTTATATTGTCAGCCATTATTTTCATTTTTAAATATTTTCTTATTAGTGTTATTTGCACGTTCAGGGGATCTTCTGTGACTAGCCCACACATTCTTATTCAAAACTGTAATGGGCGTATTGAGAATGTACAAAACAATGGCACAATTTCAATAATGGAGATGAGATTCGCGCCCTGTCAACTGTCAGCTGGTCAGCTGGTAGCCTGATACCCCGATTGCCCCGATTGGTGGTTGGTAGTGGTGTACCTCAAATCTGCCGTAATACGTAACCGTAAATGATAACGACAACTCAACTGTTTCATTTTCACACCTGTTTTGCAATTATTATTTTTTTACGCTTATTTTTAAATGAATGACACACTAATATTTAATATTTGGCTAGAAAATAAAAGCTTTTGAAAAAGTACCTAATAGTGTCGTACGCTTCATCACGTAATAAACTTTTAGGGCAAGGCATAATACAAAAATGGTTTAGGTAATAACGTCCCGATAAGTCACTGTAAATTCTCTAACTGACAGAAATCACCCGGGCTCGGGTAGGCATCCCGGGTGAGTGCTCATTGCGCATGTGCTAATATTCAATCTGCGCAACTCTAGCTCAAACCAATCGATAAATAGTAACTCACACGAGATGTTGATCTTAAGACATGAATGAGGATACAAATTGCCAAAAACTTTCATGACTTTTCTAAAAGTTTGGATGTGAAAAATGCACTTGGGTGTTTTAGAATGCTAAATAATTCCCAGCAGTATAGTTCCACACTCAACAGCAAGTAATTTCGTAAATCAGTTTTAAACAATAAGGCTCATAATATGTAAAAATACTGAATGAACCTGAAAGATTTCCAGAAGGTTAAAAAATAAAATGCCAAATATTGTTGAGAACATCTATATACACTAAGATCAATAATAAATACCCATATTGTTATGGAAGGCCTCCCGCAAGGTGGACAGACGACCTAGCTGATATGATTGATTGATTGATTCCTACGGCTGATATGATGATGATGATTGTTACGGAATTGGCTTCAATTATTATTATTAATTATTAAGAGATCATTTAAAGCACGTGGGTGTGTAATACACCTCTGCCTACCCCTTCGGGGAAACAGGCGTGAATTTATGTTATGTTTTAAAAGCACATTTGCAAAGATTAAATAAATATAAATTTGATAAGTAATTTGAGGATACGAATCTCATGTATGTTACCTTAATCTTTATTGTACCTCTCTTTCTATCATTTCCTAAAATGAGCTTCCTGTCCTTTTCCTGACCTTAAACTCTGCAGATTTCATAGTGTCCCATATGAGACACGTTTCATGAGACAATCTGAATATGTAATTTTAAACTTCATGAACCAGTTGCAGTTAAATTAGAAGAATGGTTGAACATTCAGTGCTGTGACGATTTTTAGTGAATTAGTGAAACTAGAATTATTGATATCAAATTGCCTTGTAGCGTGTGACACAGTTCTCACGTCACTTAGTGTTCAGTATAGTAGATTGCGAAAAATGTTTGATACTGTAGTGAATAAAACCTATTTTTATGCATTAAAGAAGGGCAAAACTGTGTAATTATGGTGTTTGTAATTAAAAATAAACTGACAATGAGTGCTAAACTGTGCATCAGGTTTTAAATAGTTCAATTATTTATTGCAAATTTCGCACTCAACACGAGCCAAATAATCACAATGTAATTTGTATAATATTTCTTACAATTAGAGAACAGCAGTGTGGCACGCTTTCATTTAAGACTGAAAAGAAATAGGATAGAACGCAAAATTGCTTAATGCTTCTAAATTGTAAGTAATAGTGTAGTTTATGATTTATTTGCCAGAAATCAATAAAATTTGTTTCATTTATGTTGTATTGTAAAATATGTTAGAAATAATATTAAAATTTTCTTGTAGTTATTTTTTTTTATCAATTTTCTAATATATATGCAAATATTAATAATTTCAAGGAGTTCAATATATTTTAACTCTCCAGAGCAAGAGACACTTGCACGCAAAATAAAACATCAATATTTATTTAAATGACAATCATTGCGTTAATGCATTATAATGAATTAACATTTTGAGGTAACCTTTGAAGTTGAACCTTGAAAAATGCATTATAGTGTAAATTAATTCCTATGGGAACGTATTTTATAGTAAATTAACAATAAATTTGTAATGAACATTACCAATTGTTATTGTTTAATAATTGTAATTTTATTACTTGCATGCGTAATTATATGCTACAATGATAACGTTACTTATTCATTATTAAAGAAAAAGTAAATTGATTATAGAATAATTTGATTTTATTTAAATAATTTAATAAAAAATATTGATTTGTGGTGTCAAAAATATGAATAAATTTCATTTTAAATTATTAATAATATAAAATATTCTATTTGTTTTATTTCTTTTTTTTTTTTGTTTATAATAATAATAATAAATTTTTTAATAATAGTTTATTTTATTATAAATGATATAGTGGTTTTTTTAGAGTGGGAGATTATGTCATTTAATTCAAATATAATTGTTATATCAATTTTATTAGATTGAATATCTTTATTATTTATAATATTTGTTTTTTTAATTTCTTCTGTTGTGATTTATTATAGAAAAAGATATATAATGTCAGAATTAAATTTAAGTCGTTTTATTATTTTAGTTTTATTATTTGTTAGTTCAATAATAATGTTAATTATTAGACCTAATATTATTAGAATTTTATTAGGTTGAGATGGATTGGGTTTAGTATCTTATTTATTAGTAATTTATTATCAAAATTTAAAATCATATAATGCTGGAATATTAACTGCTTTATCAAATCGAATTGGTGATGTTTTGATTTTATTAGTTATTTCTTGAATAATAAATTATGGAAGATGAAATTATATTTTTTATTTAGAGTTTATAACTAATGATTTTGAGATAAGAATAATTAGTATGATAATTATTTTAGCTGCTATAACTAAAAGAGCTCAAATTCCTTTTAGATCTTGATTACCGGCTGCTATAGCAGCTCCAACTCCAGTTTCTGCTTTAGTTCATTCTTCTACTTTGGTAACTGCAGGAGTTTATTTATTAATTCGATTTAATTTATTATTAATTGATACTTTTTTTTTAAAAATTTTATTATTATTTTCTGGATTAACAATATTTATAGCAGGAGTGAGAGCAAATTATGAGTATGATTTGAAAAAAATTATTGCTTTATCTACTTTAAGACAATTAGGTTTAATAATAAGAGTTCTAAGAATAGGGTTACCTAATTTAGCTTTTTTTCATTTATTAACTCATGCTATATTTAAAGCTTTATTATTTATATGTGCGGGGGTAATTATTCATATGATAAGAGATATACAAGATATTCGTTTTATGGGTGGAATTAATAAATATTTTCCTTTAACTTCTTTATGTTTAAATATTTCTAATATAGCTTTATGTGGTATCCCCTTTTTAGCAGGATTTTATTCTAAGGATTTAATTTTAGAATTAGTGAGATTTAGAAGTTTAAATTTGTTAGTTTTTTTTTTATTTTATATTTCAACAGGTTTAACAGTATTTTATACAATTCGTTTAATTATATATTTTATGGTTGGGGACTATAATTTAATGGGGGTTTATAATTTATATGATGAGGATTATATTATATTAAAGAGAATATTTATTTTATTATTTATAAGAGTAGTAAGAGGTAGATTTTTAAGATGAATGATTTTTTCTTATCCTTATATAATTTATTTACCTTTTAATTTAAAAATAATAGTAATTTATGTTAGATTAATTGGGGGTTTATTAGGTTATTTAATTAGAAATATAAGAATTTATTCTATTAATAAGTTTTTATTCACTTATAATTTAAGAAATTTTTTATGTTTAATATGATTTATACCTAATTTATCAACTTATGGGGTAAGATATTATTTTCTTAATTTTGGTCAAAAATTAATAAAGGTTATAGATATAGGTTGAAGTGAATTATATTTGGGATTAGGGATAATAAATGTTATTGAAAAATATTCTGTTTTTTATAATTTTTATCATAATAATAATTTAATAATTTTTTTATTTAGATTTATTTTATGAATAATATTATTTATATTATTATTGTTATTATATTTAAATAGCTTATATAGAGTATAATATTGAAGATATTAAGGAAATAAAATTTATTTTTAAATATTTATAAAAAAAAATTTATTTTATTTTTACAATGAAAATGTAAAGTTTTATTTAAACTATATAAATATATATATATATATATATATATATATATATATATATATATATTTATTAAGAAATATTAATGGGTTTAACCACTAATAATTAAGTTAGCAGCTTAATTTTATTATATTTCTTTAATTGGAATTTATAATTCACTAATATCATTAACAGTGATATACCTCTTATTTGGTTTCAATTAATAAATAAGGAGTATTTATTGGACTCTTTCTTTTAAGTCGAAATTAAATGCAATTATTTGCTTCATATTTAATTAAATAAGATAAATTGATTAATTATCAATATTTTTTGAATGCAAATCAAATGTTTTATAAACTATAATCCTATTTATCTAATTTGTTCAATTTAATATATTTTGATTTCATTCATGATATAATCCAATAAGCAGAATAATAATAAAAAAAAATCTAATTTTTGTTCATAATAAAAAATTTACTATTATAAATAGGGGGATGATAGGAAAAATTAATGCAATTTCTACATCAAAAATTAAAAAAATGACTGTAATTAAAAAAAAATGTAAGGAGAATGGAATTCGAGCTGCAGATTTGGGGTCAAATCCACATTCAAAGGGGGAAGATTTTTCTCGATCTGAAAATGACTTTTTTGATAGAATGGTTGATAATAATATTAAAATATTAACAAGAATTATAATTAACATAAAGATATTTATTATAATAATAATTATTTATATTAATAAAAATTAATCCTTTTGATTGGAAGTCAAATATACTAAATATATTATATAAATAATTAATTTCCTCATCAATAAATAGAAATATAAAGGAATAATCAAACTACATCAACAAAGTGTCAATATCATGCTGCTGCTTCAAATCCGAAATGATGATTTTTAGAAAAGTGATTGTTTAAATGACGAATTAAGCAAATTGAAAGAAATAATGTTCCAATAATAACATGTAATCCATGAAATCCTGTTGCTATAAAAAAAGTTGATCCATAAATTCTATCTGCAATGGTAAATGGGGCTTCAAAATATTCATAAGCTTGTAAAATAGTGAAGTAAATACCTAATATAATAGTAATAAATAATCCTTGAGTAGTTTGAGAATTATTATTTTCTATTAAAGCATGGTGAGCTCATGTAACAGATACTCCTGAACTAATTAAAATGATAGTATTAAGTAAAGGGATTTGAAATGGATTAAAGGGGGTAATATTTATAGGAGGTCATATTGATCCGATTTCAATATTAGGAGATAGACTACTATGAAAAAATGCTCAAAAGAAAGATAAAAAAAAAAATACTTCTGAAACAATAAATAAAATTATTCCTCATCGTAGACCTTTTGTTACTAAAATAGTATGTTTACCTTGAAGAGTTCCTTCTCGACATACATCTCGTCATCATTGATATATTGTTAAAATAATAATTAAGTATCCTAAAATTAATAAATTTATGTTTAAGTTATGAAATCATTTAATTATACCTGTTACTAAAGTTATAACTCCAATAGCTCCTGTTAAAGGTCATGGTCTGTAATCTACTAAATGAAATGGGTGATTATAATTTATTTTCATTATTAATTAACTTCACTAGAATAAAGAGTTCTTAAAATTGCAATAACATAAGATTGAATAATAGCAACAGCTGACTCTAAGATTAATAAAAGAATTTGAATTAAAATTAATATTATAATTAAATAAAAATTTATATTAGGATCTGTTCTGCTTAAGAGAGTTATTAATAAATGTCCTGCAATTATATTAGCAGTTAATCGGACTGCTAATGTACCCGGTCGGATAATATTTCTAATTGTTTCAATTAATACTATGAAAGGTATAAGAATTGGAGGAGTTCCTTGAGGGATTATATGAATAAATATATGTTGAGAATTATTAATTCATCCATAGATTATAAATCTTAATCATAAAGGTAGGGAAATAGAAAGAGATAAAGTTAAATGACTTGTTCTTGTAAAAATATAAGGAAATAATCCTAAAAAATTATTAAATAAAATAAAAGAAAATATTGAGATAAAAATGAATGTTGATCCTTGAAAATAATTATTTTTTATTAAGGTTTTAAATTCATTATGAAGTTTATTAAAAATAAAATTTCAAAATAGATAATGTCGGTTAGGAATTAATCAGAATGAGTAAGGAATAAATAAAATTCCTAAAATTGTTCTAATTCAATTTAAGGAAAGATTAAATAAATTAGTAGAGGGGTCAAAAATTGAAAATAAATTACTTATCATTTTCAATATAAATATTTATTTTTATAATTAAATTTTTTATTTATATTATTAAAAGAATTAATATTATAAATATAATAGTTTATAATATTAAAAATTAAAAATATTAATAAAAAAAAAAAAAAAGCTATTAATCAGTTAATAGGTATTATTTGAGGGATAAAAGAATATTACTTAAGTAATAATTTAAATTTGACATATTTATGTTATAAATTAACTAATTCTTTCATTAGAAGTAATTGCTAATTTACTATTATTTGATTTAAGAGACCAATACTTGCTTTCAGTCATCTAATGAGTGATAATTATTAATTCAATTAATAAAATTTTTAATTGAAATTCTTTCAATTACAATAGGTATAAAACTATGATTAGCTCCACAAATTTCTGAGCATTGACCATAGAAAATTCCTGGTCGATTAATAAAAAAATTAGTTTGATTTAATCGACCAGGATTAGCATCTACTTTAACTCCTAATGATGGGATTGTTCATGAATGAATAACATCTGTAGCAGTTACTATAATACGAATTTGATTATTTATAGGTAAAATAATGCGATTATCTACATCTAATAATCGAAAGTTATTAGGTTGAAGTTCATTAGTAGGAATTATATAAGAATCAAATTCAATATCATGAAAATCTGAATATTCATAGCTTCAATATCATTGATGTCCAATTGATTTTAGAGTAATTAAAGGTGAGTTTAATTCATCTAATAAATAAAGTAAACGAAGAGATGGTAATGCGATGAAAATTAAAGTAATTGCTGGTAAAATTGTTCAAATTAATTCAATTATTTGACCTTCCAATAAAAATCGATTAGTAAATTTATTGAAGAATAATCTAATTATTAAATAACCGACTAAAATTGTGATTATAAGAAGAATAACTAAAGTATGATCATGAAAAAAAATAATTTGTTCTATTAATGGAGAAGCTCTATTTTGGAGATTAAAATTTGATCATGTAGCCATTTCTAAAAAAAGGATAAACCTTTATAAATGGGGTTTAAATCCATTACATATAATCTGCCATATTAGAAATTACTTAAAATAGGGAGTTCATTATATGAATGTTCAGCGGGGGGGAGATTTTGATATCATTCAATTGATGAATTTAAGTTTAAAGGGAATAGGGTAATTCGTTGGTTGATTATAGATTCTCAAACAATAAGTAATATAAATATAATTGCTAGGAAAGAAATGTAGGATCCTAAAGAAGAAATAATATTTCAAGAAATATATGAATCTGGATAATCTGAATATCGTCGAGGTATTCCAGCCAAACCTAAAAAATGTTGAGGAAAAAAAGTTAAATTAACTCCAATAAATATAATAAAAAATTGAATTTTTAATATAAAAGGATTTATATTTAATCCTGTAAATAATGGATATCAATGAATAAATCCTCCTATAATTGCAAATACTGCTCCTATTGATAATACATAATGAAAATGTGCTACTACATAATAAGTATCATGTAAAGTAATATCAATTGATGAATTGGAAAGAATTACTCCTGTTAATCCTCCAACAGTAAATAAAAATACAAATCCTAAACTTCATAAAATAGAGGGGGAGTAATTAATTTGAGTTCCATGAAATGTTGCTAATCAACTAAAAATTTTAATTCCAGTTGGAACAGCAATAATTATAGTTGCAGAAGTAAAGTAAGCTCGTGTATCAATATCTATCCCTACAGTAAATATATGATGAGCTCAAACAATAAATCCTAATAATCCAATAGCTAATATAGCGTAAATTATTCCTAAGCAACCAAAGGTTTCTTTTTTACCACTTTCTTGGGAGATAATATGAGAAATTATTCCGAATCCAGGTAAAATTAAAATGTATACTTCTGGATGGCCAAAAAATCAAAATAAATGTTGATATAAGATAGGATCTCCTCCCCCTGCAGGGTCAAAAAAAGAAGTATTAAGATTACGATCTGTTAATAATATAGTAATAGCTCCCGCTAAGACAGGTAATGAAAGAAGTAATAAAAATGCTGTAATTCCTACAGCTCATACAAATAAAGGTATTTGATCGAATATTATTTTGTTTAATCGTATATTAATAATTGTAGTAATAAAATTGATAGCTCCTAGAATTGAAGAAATACCTGCTAAATGTAATGAAAAGATAGCTAAGTCTACAGAGCTTCCTCTATGTGCAATATTTGATGAAAGTGGGGGATAAACTGTTCATCCTGTTCCTGCTCCATTTTCTACAATTCTTCTTGAAATTAAAAGAGTTAAAGAGGGGGGGAGTAGTCAAAAACTTATATTATTTATTCGAGGGAATGCTATATCAGGGGCTCCTAGCATTAAAGGAACTAATCAGTTTCCAAATCCTCCAATTATAATAGGTATTACTATAAAAAAAATTATAATAAAAGCATGGGCAGTTACAATGGTATTATAAATTTGATCATCACCAATTAAAGATCCGGGGGTTCCTAATTCGGCTCGAATTAATAATCTTAAAGATGTTCCTACTATACCAGCTCAAACTCCAAAAATAAAATATAATGTTCCAATATCTTTATGATTTGTTGAATAAAGTCATTTTCGCAGATTAAAATAAAATAAAATAAAATGGCTGAGTAAAGCGATAAATTGTAAATTTATTTACGAGAAATTTCTCTTTTATTAATTAAAAAGCTTTATATTCAATAATGATATAAAATTGCAAATTTTAAGGGGTAAAAATATTACTAAGGCTTAAAGAATAATTTCTTTATATGTAATTTTGAAGATTATTAGTTTATTTAACTTAAAACCTTAAAAAAAAAAAAAAGTTCTAAAAATTATTCCTAATAAAGAAATATAAGAAAAAATATTAATTAAAGAGAATTTTTTATTTTTAATATAAATTTTAAATCATTTAGTTTTAATATAATTAAATAATAAAATTGAGTAAATAATTCGAATATAAAAAAATAATACAATTAATCTTATAGTAATTATAATAAAAGTTAATGTATATATATTATTTATAATTAAAAAATTAATAATAATTCATTTTGGGAAAAATCCAATAAATGGGGGTAACCCTCCTAATGATATAAAATTAATAAATAAATTAATTTTAATTAATAAGTTAATATTATTAATGAATAATTGATTAATATGAAATATATTTATAATATAAAATATAAAAAATATAATACTAATTATAAAAGAATAAATACATAAATAAAATAATCATAAATTTTCTGTGATTATAATAGCGAATAATATCCATCCTAAATTATTAATTGAAGAAAAAGCTATTAATTTACGTAATGAAGTTTGATTTAATCCCCCTAATGCTCCAACAATAACATTAAGAGCAATATTAATTAAAATAAAATTTTTATTAAAATAATAAGATAAAATAATTATTGGAGTAATTTTTTGTCAAGTTATTAAAATAAAATTATTAAATCAGGATAATCCTTCAACAATATTAGGAAATCAAAAATGGAAAGGAGTAGATCCCATTTTTATTAACATTGAAGAGTTAATTATGATTATTAAAAAAAAATTTATTTCAAAATTTTTTAATAAGCTTAATTTTAATAAGATAGAGAATAAAAAATTAATTGAAGCAATAGATTGGGTTAAAAAATATTTTAAGGAAGCTTCTGTTGATAATAGGTTATTTGAATTTGTAATTAGGGGGATAAATCTTAATAAATTGATTTCTAATCCAATTCAACACCCAAATCAAGAATTAGAGGAAATTGAAATTAAAGTACTAAAAATTAAAATAAAAAAAAAAAATATTTTGGAGGAGTTTCTTGTAAAAAAAATTTAAAATAAGTATAAATTATAAGATAGATAAATTATAAATTTATTATTAAAATAATTATATTTTAGTGTAAGAAGCACAATAATTTTTGATATTATTAGATATAGTTTAATTCTATAAAATATAATAAAGGTAAATAATTTACTTAATTTATTCTATCAGAATAATCCTTTAATCAGGCACTTTATTTTTTTAAAAAAAAGAATTTTCTTTATATTTGAGGTATGAGCCCAAAAGCTTATTTTAGCTTATTTTTAATTTTTTTTTATTATTTAAATAATATTTATTAAAAACGGTTAAAAAAAAAAATTAATAAATAATTAATCTTATTTATATATATATATATATTAAATATTTAATAAATTAATATATTTATTATTCATTAAATTATTAATAAAATTAATATTAATTATATTAATTTATTTTTTATTTTAATGAATAATAATTGTTTGATACTATATTTTGTATTTAATATTAATATTATGAAAAAAAAAGGAAAGAAATTATTAAAAGTTTAATAATTTATATTAAACATTTTATATATAAATTAATTATTATATTAAATATTTAAATATAAAAAAAAAAAAAAAAAATTCTATATGAAAAATAATACATATAATATAATAATGTTTATAGTTAAAAAAATTTATTTTATAAATTTATTTTACATATGAATTTTGGTATTTAAATTATTTAAATAATAAATTAAATTAAAATGTAGTAATTAATATTAAATATTTAAGAAATTAAGAATTAGTAATATACAAATTAATAACAAATTTTGTGCCAGCAGTTGCGGTTATACAAAAGTTAAATTAAATTTTATTAGTTAATTAATAATTAAATAAAAATTTTAATTAAAAATTTAAATTATTAAGTGAAATTTTAATTTAATAAAATATTAAATTTATTTTATGATTTAATAAATTTTAAAAAAGACTAGGATTAGATACCCTATTATTAAATTTTAAATTAAGAATACTAAAATAGTAGGTAATTATTTATTGAAACTTAAATAATTTGGCGGTATTTTAGTTCATTTAGAGGAATCTGTTTAATAATTGATAATCCACGAATAAATTTACTTAATTTAAGATTTTGTATATCGTTGTTAAAAAAATATTTTTAAAGAATAATTAATATTTAAAAATTAATATATAAAATTAGATCAGATCAAGATGCAGATTATAATTAAGAATATAATGGATTACAATAGTTTTATTTAAATGAATAAAAATTTGAAAAAATTTTTTGAAAGTGGATTTAAATGTAATTTTATTTAATTTGATAAAATGATTAAAAATTAAAGTATGTACATATTGCCCGTCGCTTTCATATAATTATAAATTGGAATAAGTCGTAACAAAGTAGAGGTACTGGAAAGTGTTTCTAGAAAGATCAAATTAGAGCTTGTTTAAAGTATTTCATTTACATTGAAAAGATATTATTTTTATTAATTAATTTGAGGGGTAAAATTAATTAATAAAAAATAATAAAAAGAATTTTAAGTTTAGAATTAATATATTTTAATTGGGGGGTTAAAGTATAATTAATAGAAAAAATTTAAATTTTTATAGGGGATTAGTATTGTGAAAGAATTTTGAAATATTTGAAAATAAATTTATTTATAAGTAATTTTCATTTAGTGTATCTTGTGTATCAGAGTTTATTAATTGAAATTTTTAGAAAAAGAAAATCTCGAATTTAAGAGAGATAATTAATTATAAAAGTTATTGTTGTATAAATATTTTTAATAATTAATTTGAAATGAAATGTTAATCGTTCTTAAAAATATCTAGTTTTTTCAGAAAAAAATTTAATTTTAAATTTATTAGAATTATAATATTAATTATATTTAATTGAATATACTTAATAAATTTTATATTTTAAGGGATAAGCTTTGAATTAAATAAATATAATAAAGAATTATAATTTGAAATTTATATAATTTATATTGTTAATAAATTATAATTTATTATAAATAATTTCAAGTATAATAAAATTTAATTAAAAATTTTATTTTTTTTTATGAAAAAAAAAATAAAATAAATAAAAATTTAATATAATGATAAAATTAGTATATAAAATAAATATATAAAATAATATTTTTATTTAAAAAAAATTATTTATAAGGAATTCGGCAAATATAAAATTATTAAAAAAAAAAATAAAAATACTCACTTGTTTATCAAAAACATGTCTTTTTGTAAATAATATAAAGTCTAATCTGCCCACTGATGAATAAATTAAAGGGCTGCAGTATTTTGACTGTACAAAGGTAGCATAATCATTAGTCATTTAATTGGTGACTTGTATGAAGGATTGGATGAAGTATTGACTGTCTTATAAGTAAATTATAAAATTTAATTTTTAAATTAAAAAGTTTAAATTTATTAAAAAGACGAGAAGACCCTATAGAGTTTTATAATTTTTGTAATTAAAATTATAAATTAATTTAATATTTTTAATTATGTGGATTATTTTGTTGGGGTGACAGAAAAATAAAAATAACTTTTTTTATTAAATTTCATGAATAAATGAATAAATGATCCAATATTATTGATTAAAAGAAAAAATTACCTTAGGGATAACAGCGTTATTTATTTTTTTAGTTCATATAAAAATTTAAGTTTGCGACCTCGATGTTGGATTAAGATAAAAATTGAAAGTAGAAGTTCAAATTTTTGATCTGTTCGATCATTAAAATCTTACATGATCTGAGTTCAGACCGGTGTAAGCCAGGTTGGTTTCTATCTTTTGGGAAATAAAATATTTTAGTACGAAAGGATTGAATATTTAAATTAAATTTATTATTTTTTTTTGAATTTTATTAAAAATTATATATATATATATATATTAATTACTATTTTGACAGAAAAATGTAGTGATTTTAGAAGTCATTAATATATAATTTAATTATATAGATAGTATATGTTATTAAATGATATTTATATAGTTTATATTGGTTTATTTATTTTAATTATTGGGGTAATAGTTGGTGTTGCTTTTTTAACTTTATTTGAACGAAAAGTTTTAGGTTATATTCAAATTCGAAAAGGTCCTAATAAATTAGGATTTATAGGGATTTTACAACCTTTTTCTGATGCTGTTAAATTATTTACTAAAGAACAAATTTATCCTAAATTTTCTAATTATGTTATATATTATTTTTCTCCTGTTTTAGGTTTTATTTTATCTTTATTAATTTGAATAGTTATTCCTTATTATTTTAATTTAGTTAGATTTAATTTAGGTGTTTTATTTATTTTATGTTGTTTAAGATTGGGAGTTTATACTATTATAGTTGCTGGTTGATCTTCTAATTCTAATTATTCCTTATTAGGTGGTTTACGGGCTGTTGCTCAGACTATTTCTTATGAAGTAAGATTAGCTATAATTTTTTTATCTAGTTTAATAATAATCATGGATTTTAATTTATTATTTTTTAGTTTTTATCAAAAATTAATTTGATTTATTTTTATTATATTTCCTTTAGGTTTATGTTGATTAAGCTCTATATTAGCTGAAACTAATCGAACTCCTTTTGATTTTGCTGAAGGTGAAAGAGAGTTAGTTTCTGGGTTTAATGTAGAATATAGAAGTGGGGGATTTGCTTTAATTTTTTTAGCTGAATATTCTAGTATTTTATTTATAAGACTATTATTTGTTTTAGTTTATATGGGAGGTTTTATTTTAAATATTATTTTTTATTTAAAAGTAAGTTTAATTTCCTTTTTATTTCTTTGAGTTCGGGGAACTTTACCTCGTTATCGTTATGATAAATTAATATATTTAGCTTGAAAAAGTTATCTACCAATTTCTTTAAATTTTTTATTATTTTTTTTAGGAATTAAAATTTTTTTATTATAAAATTAATTGTTTTTAGTATAAATTAATAGAATAATAATTCTTTCTTAAGTTTTCAAAACAAATGCTTAAATTACAAGCTCATTAATTTTATTAAATTAATTAAAAATTAAATTATCTCAATATTTATTTATAAATGGGGTAATAATATAATATAAAAAGTAAAAAATAGTTAATAATTGACCAGTTAAAACATAAGGATTTTCTACTGGACGAGCTCCAATTCAAGTTAGAAGTATAATTATTATTACTAAAAATCAAAATAAAATTTGATTGATAGGATAAAATTGAATTCCTTGAATTTTTTTATTAAATGTAAAAGGTAGGATAATTAAAATTAAAATAGATGTGATTAAAGCAATTACACCCCCTAATTTATTAGGAATAGATCGTAAGATGGCATAAGCAAATAAAAAATATCATTCAGGTTGAATGTGAACTGGTGTATTTAAAGGATTGGCGGGAATAAAATTATCTGGATCTCCAAGAAGATATGGGTTAGTAAGAGTTAATATAATTAAAAATATTAATAATATAATAGCTCCAATTAAGTCCTTATATGTAAAGAATGGATGAAATGGAATTTTATCAAAATTACTATTTAATCCTAATGGGTTATTTGATCCTGTTTGATGAAGAAATAATAAATGAATTATAACTATTATTAAAATAATAAAAGGTAATAAAAAATGAAAGGTATAGAATCGTGTTAATGTTGCATTATCTACAGCGAATCCTCCTCAAATTCAATTTACTATTATAGATCCAAGATAAGGGATAGCGGATAAAAGATTTGTAATAACTGTAGCCCCTCAAAAAGATATTTGTCCTCAAGGCAATACATAACCTATAAAAGCTGTTGCTATTAATAAAAATAAAATAATGACTCCAATTATTCAAGTATATTTTAAATTAAAAGATTCATAATAAATTCCTCGTCCAATGTGTAAGTAAATACAAATAAAAAAAAATGATGCTCCGTTAGCATGTAAAGTTCGAATTAATCATCCATAATTAACATTTCGACAGATATAATTAACTCTGTAGAATGCTAATTCAATATTGGCAGTATAATATATAGTTAAGAATAAACCTGTTAAAATTTGAATAATTAAACAGAAAGCTAATAGTGATCCAAAATTTCATCAATATGAGATATTAGAAGGGGAAGGTAGATCAATTAAAGATCCATTTAAAATTTTTAAAATAGGGTGAGTTTTACGAATTAATATAAATTTTTTATTATTTGTCATTTTTAAATTTTGGATCGTAGAGGACCATAAAAAATATTAGTAATTTTTACCACTGCAATTAATGTAATGAATAAATAAATTAATAATAATAATATAATTATAAAGGTATGGCTATTATATAATTTATTTAAATTAATTTTATTTTCATTATTAATAAATAAATTTATTAAATAAAAATTATCTATATCTGAATTAAATGATAAATTTAATCAAAATAAATTATTTTTGTATAATAATTGAAACAAAAATATTAATATTAATGAAATTATTAAAATAATTTTTAAATTAAAAGATGGTTTAAATAATTCATTAGAAGCGATGCTTGAAACATAAATGAATAAAACTAATAATCCTCCTATGAAAGTTAAAAATAAAATATAGGAAAATCAATAAGTTTTAATTAATATTCCTGAAATTAAGCAAATTATTAATGTTTGAATTAAAATTATTAATCCTATAGATAACGGATTATTTAAAAATAATATATAAATTGAAATAATAATAATAATAAATGATAAGGTGATTTTTGTTATTTCAAATCAAAGAATAGTTTAATTAAAATAATAATTTTGGAGATTATTGATAAAGAAATTCTTTTTCTTTGAAGTTTTTAAAATAATTATTTAATTTTGGTTTACAAGACCAATGTTTTTTTTAAACTATAAAAACTATAAATGATAATATTTGTATGATTTATTTTTATTTTTATATTTATTATTGGTAATTTAATTTTTGTTTTAAAACATAAACATTTATTAATTATTTTGTTAAGATTAGAGTTTATTGTTTTAAGAACTTTTTCTTTTTTTTTAGTTTATTTAAGATATATTGATTATGATATATATATATTAATAATATTTTTAGTTTTTTCAGTTTGTGAGGGGGCTTTGGGTTTATCTATTTTAGTTTCAATAATTCGAACTCATGGGAATGATTATTTTCAAAGATTTAATATTTTATAAGTTTAAATGATAAAGTTTTTAATAATAATAATATTTTTAATTCCGTTTTGTTTTATAAAAAATATATTTTGAATGGTTCAAATAATATTATTTTTTATAATATTTTTATTTATAAATTTAATAATAGATTATAATTTATTTTGTAATTTAAGTTATATAATGTCTTGTGATATTCTATCTTATGGTTTAATTATATTAAGAATTTGAATTTCTATTTTGATAGTTATGGCTAGAGAAAATTTATTTAAATTAAATTTTTATATTAATTTTTTTTTATTTAATATTATTTTTTTGTTAATTATATTATATATGACTTTTAGAGTTATAAATATATTCTTATTTTATTTATTTTTTGAGGGAAGATTAATTCCTACTTTAATGTTAATTATTGGTTGAGGATATCAGCCTGAACGTATTAAAGCAGGTATATATTTATTATTTTATACATTATTTGTTTCTTTACCTCTTTTAATGGGTATTTTTTATATTTTTAATGAGTTGAATAGAATATTAATTTATTTTTTAAAATTTATTAATATAAATATTTATTTATTATATTTTTCTATAATTTTAGCTTTTTTGGTAAAGATACCTATATATTTTGTTCATTTATGATTACCTAAGGCTCATGTAGAAGCTCCTGTTTCTGGTTCTATAATTTTAGCAGGTATTATATTGAAATTAGGGGGATATGGATTATTACGTTTAATAATTTTTTTACAGGAAATTAATTTAAAATTAAATTATTTAAGAATTGTAGTTAGATTAATTGGGGGATTTTATATTAGTTTAAAATGTTTTTGTCAAGTTGATATTAAATCTTTAATTGCTTATTCTTCAGTTGCTCATATAAGAATAGTTATTAGAGGTATTATAATTATAAATTATTGGGGATTTATAGGTTCTTATATTATAATAATTGGACATGGGTTATGTTCATCAGGAATATTTTGTTTAATTAATATTAGTTATGAACGATTACATAGTCGAAGATTATATATCAATAAGGGAATAATAAATTTTATACCTTCAATGAGATTGTGATGATTTTTATTAATATCCTCTAATATAGCAGCTCCTCCTAGTTTAAATTTAATGGGAGAAATTAGATTAATTAATAGATTAATAAGTTGATCTTGGATCTCAATAATTATTTTAATATTGATTTCTTTTTTCAGAGCTGGATATAGTTTATATTTATATTCTTATGTTCAACATGGTAAATATTATTCAGGTATTTATAGATATTATACTGGGGTATCTCGTGAATATTTATTATTATTTTTACATTGATTTCCTTTAAATTTTATAGTTATTGCTTACATGGAAGTCACACAAGCGCATTAAGCTGAAAAACACAACATTAAGTTCCAATTGAATGAGCAAATTGTTCTTTCACAAAACACATCACTAGTAGCTAATGACTGGTTATTTTAATTCATTCATTACAATCATCACCAATAGAATTCATTCATTTCTGAAATACAATATAATTCTACTACAATTAAATTTTATCAGTGTCCAAACCATTTTACATTTATCAGAAATTACGTGTAGGATTTTGTAATAGTTAGAAAAGGATAGAATAACCTTTTTATTGCATTTATGCCTATCCAAATCTATTAAGCTATTTAAATAAATAAAATAAACCATATAGTTTTTCAGTGTTCTGTTCCGGGCTGAAAGTGTTTATATTTCTTGTATTGAATATTTAACCATATTTAATTTTAATTTGAAATGGTAAAGTCGCTAAACATATGTGTAAAAGTGATTGGCAAAATTTACAAATACTGATTGCTAAAACGTGAGTTAAACGCTTATTTTAGCTTTGTAATATACAATATGATATTTCTGCTACGAGAAGTTATACTGTTATCGGCATTTATTTCAATAGAGCGTGTTATCTTGTATAGTTTAGTTTATCTTGAAGTTATCTGAGGTGACAACTACTCACACACAGCATTGTTTATTATAGATAATTTATTGTTCTTCCTGTTATAAATTGGCATTGTCTCAGTGTCCATTCATACAGCAGTCCGTTTCACAGGCACGTTCAATCGTATACGTTTTTTATTCAGCGATTGCGGATGAAGTTGTATGTGCGAGTTCCACACATGACAGTATTTCAGATCCCGTAAATAAATTTTAATGGATCCTTTTAACAATTCCGTTTTATTGGTAATACTGGTAATACATCCAGTAGCGACGGTTCTGTTAAAAACGATCCTGTAAATACGGAATTTCTGTGCGAACGAACCTGTGTTTAACTATTTGTTTAATCTTTCTACTTTTCAGGTTTATTTTGAAATAGCATTGACCACCTGTATATTGCAGAACCTTTAGGGTCAATCCACACACGTCAGGGCTATGCCCGGGCCGTGACTCAAAAAAATATAGTTGTGTACACTTTATAATATGCACTCGTTAACACACGTCGGTGTCCAAGCGCGCGACGGAGCTTCAGTGCCTGGGCCGATGCCAGCCACAGCCCTGACACGTCCCGGGTATGGCCCTGATGTGTGTGGATAGACCTTGAAATGCTTTGCATGTTATATGGTTTCTGTATTTTGCATATTCTTCTGAGGTATAATGTAATTAATACTACATGCCAAGACAGCACAGAGAGACATATCCACTATATGCATATTTAGACAGTGGTAGGCAGCAAGCGAGTTTGAGTGTGTCTGGCTGAGTGGGCCATGTTATGAGTGATTGAGGTGACATATTATACCTTACTAACTGGTCCCTGCAGCTTCTCCCATGAAAAACATGCCCGTAATTTATTAGTTTTACAATCATGTATGGAGATTTACTTTACATTAATTTGTTGACATTTAGATTATTGCTCCACTCCCTTGGGTAGTAGCATGATATAACATTCCTCAATAAATAGGCTATTCAACATAAAAATAATTATTCAATTTCGTACCTGTCATTCATGAGATTAGCGCGTTCAATCAAACAAACAAGCAAACCCTTCATCTTTATAATATTAAGTATAGATATGGTTAATTAGACAGTGGTAGGCAGTAAGGGAATGTGAGAGTCTGACTGAGAGTGATATTTATTTAATGAGTGATGAGCAGAGATTGGAATAAGTAGACTATATTTACCTAAAATTCGAGGAAAGAAGTAACATAGAGTTGATAATCCAGGTTTTAATTATCATATTTATGATTCCAGGATATTAGACGAGGTTATTCCAATCTCTGATGAGTGATTGAGGGAACATAATATATCTTATTTCTAGCTTAAAGCTTGCACTTTTCACCCTGAGGTCTACTTCTACTCCTGTTATCTTGGACCCACTACCATCTGATCTCCAACATCGAGATAAAAGCCTCCACCAGAGCCTCGTCCATTAGTCAGCAGTTGTAACCAGTCGCAGGTGAGGTTAAGCTGTAACAGCTGGCAGGTGATGGGCTTAGGCCCCAAAGATCTTGATGGTGCCTCATATACCTAGTCTATCTGAAATTCTTCTTTTTCTATAAAAAATCTCTTTTGACATCATCATCACATGAACTATACAATCCATAGGCCTTGTCTTTGAGATGCATGGCATTGGAGATCTTCCACAAATGCCACAACCAAACTTGAAGTTTTTTTTTAAGGAATATTAGTAGGTACTTAACCAAAATTACTAGTATTTCTATTTCTCCTAACCCTTCCAGCTAAGCTTAATTCCTTGTGTTAGGAGTAGGTTCACGTTGATAGTGTAATTACCAGGATTCGTAACCGGGACCTCTCTATCGTAAAGCCGGCTCCTTAACCACTAAGCTACCAATGTCCTTTATGTTCGTAACCCCACATGTCAGTAACCTCGTTGGGCAGAACCAGATTGTTTTTTTTATCTGTTTTGGCGCGAACGCGATTTCCGTCATAGGGGATACTGATGTCCATAAGAAAAAGCGACTATGCCCGATCTTTCAGTGCAACATCTTAGGCTATGTAACATTACGCTAGACCCTTTAAGAGCGGAGCAAAAATTAAAAAGTTTAGGAAGACGCGGGCGGGTGATTTAATGAACGCAGTAGGCGGCGGCGAAAATAGTACCGAGCATGGGGGCAGCCAGGGGGGTTTTGGGGTTTTCTCATGAATATCCTACTTCTTACTAATATAATAAATGTGAAAGTTTGTGAAGATGTTATTATTTATAATTACTATCTCTGAAATAGGTTCCCAAGGGAAGCGGGAACGGGATCACAATTCCACACCGGCGAAGCCACAGGCAACAGCTAGTTAATATCTATTAATAGCCCATGGTATAGATACCGGCAAACATCTTGAAGAAAAGTCGACGTAGTGGGAGAAAGTTCGCGCATTTGCACTGCCGGCCACTATACCGAGTACGACGGATTAACGCCGCCGTAGGGTACAGCTAGTATCGCTGAAAGCCATGCGCTGCAATAACTTTGTCCTTATTATTTTATGTTAGGTGTATAACAAATACCAATGTAGCGACGCATTAACGGTATAGGAATGCTTAGAGGACAATTAAAATATATTTTATATTAACTATGCCCGCGACTTCATCCGCGTGGACTTACATCTGGGTTTTAATTATTTGGCGCCGAACCCCAATGCTTTTTCCAAAATAAAAGTAGCATATGTTACGCCTTATAACATTATCTGTCTGCTAGTGAAAGTCAAGTGCCACAAAAGTTAAAAAAAAAAGTTTTTGTTTAAGTGCCGTGTACACATAATTTTGCAGTTTAATGAAAAGCTGTTATATGAATGTTACAAGCAGACACTTCAATTTGATTTATTTGTATAGTATAGATTATAGAAAGGTACCTACTAGCTCCAGGGTGCGAGGGAATTACCTTGTTGTGCTACCTTACACCCCGATATTAGAGACCCAAGACATGCGGTTTTAGTTTGTTCGAGTCCTACATAACCACCCAGCCAGCGGCTCTTTGGACGATCAGTGGGGATTTCTGCACGAATAAAAAGGTACCTTTTTTTTTTTTTTTTTATCGTGCGGAAATCCCTTCGGATCCCCCCCGCGTGCCAGCGGGGGTGGTTATGTCGGGCTTGAACTGACTAAAACCGCACGCCGTCTCGGGTCTACAGACGCCGGGGTGTAAGGTTGCCCATAGAGCATATCCCTCGCACCCCGACTGACCCTGGGCCATCTCCGGTTTCGAGATGGCCCTCTCGGGTTTGGGAACCACGGTGTCCCCGTCTTGCCCCGGTTTGGGGCAGGGGCGCTAGTCGCCCCACCGTCCCGGCCTGCTTCTGCTGGGGTGACAGGTGGCCTCACCCGCCACCCCCAGGCCTGCGCTCATGGAGGACGGAGGTCGTTAAGCGACCTCCGGCGCAATAAAAAGGTACCTACTAGCTGCCCTAGCTTCCATAGCTAGGGCAGCTAGTAAGTACCTTTTTTTACCTAGACCTAGGGTTTATGGGGTCCCACCAAAATCATCGAGCCTTTACCAAATTCACCTGTAAGCCGGTACACCTGCTGATTGACGGACGCGGCGATGACCCGGGCGTTTCTACCGCTTTTGGGAGTTCGCTCCATTTCGGATAAAATTGGGAACAAAACTAAGATGATAATTATGAGAATGTTTTTTTTATTGACGTTTTGCAAGGTCCGTTTTAATGGTTTTTCCTACGTCCTACCAATATTAGAAATGTGAAAGTTATAAATGTTTTTATATTTGAATGTTTGTTACGCATCACGCTCTAATGGCTGAACGGATTTGGCTCAAAATTTGGTACAGGGAGATTACGGTTTGGAATAACACAGGCTAATTGTTCCCTGCTGCTGCTGGTATAGGTTCCTTTAGGTGGCGGGCACGGGATCTGCATTTAACGCGGGCGAAGCGGCGGGCAACAGGTAGTACAGTATAAAGTCTAAGTTATATAAGTTGTAACAATATAATTGCAGATGCCTCTCGCTCCCGCTGAAGACATAGTGCGCCTCGCACAGAATGGCGGAGGAGCACGCGTGCCTGGTGCGCGCCCGCTCCGACTCTGAGGGCTCCAGCAAGCTCGGCAGCTTCGGCTCCCTCGCGCGCACCATGGCCTACACCGAGGACAGGCTTAGTATGTCACACCACGTTAAGCTAAACATACATTTTTCGAAGAGTGCCCAATTTTTTAAGAAATATGTTATGTAATATGCGGTTATATGTTTATAATCATTCGTAATTACCAGAGATCGGAATAGGTAGAGTATATTTACCTAAAGTTCGAGGAAGGAAATAAGAAAGAAAAGAAAGAAAGAAACGTTTATTTGATGCATGTAAGGCACATTAAACATTCCACTTAACCTAGTACATGGTTTATTAATTTATTATGTGCCTCGCGTATGCATCAAAGGGGTGTCCAGTTCAGCATATGCCAGGCGGTCCTTGGCGCTGGTTTTCAACTGGAATGTATGTATTTGTGTGTTGTTATGTTTGTAAATGTGAGAGTATTGTGTGATAAGTGATGTGTAAAAATCAATATATATATATTTGTAAAGCAAAGTTATTGAAATTAAATCATTTTTATTTAGACAATTACAATTATAATCATACATTCAATTTATAAATCACATTTAGGATGACCTTTTTAAATTTAAAATTGACTGTAAAACAGTTTCCAGTCTGCAAAACAAAAGACAGAATGCAGCATGTCAACACCAAATGAGCGACACATTACAATTTACGCCATCCAGCCTCCGCTGCGCTTCCAAGAGATATTCGCGTAATTTCTTCTTGAATGTTGTTATTGTTTTTATGGAGCGCAAAGGCGGGGGAAGATTGTTCCATATTTTGGAGGCTGAATAGCGGAAACTACCCCTAAACGATGCGGTTCTGTGCAGTGGTATCGATAGTTGCTGCGAGCATTGTCTTCTAGGGCATGCACTTCTGTTAGTTACCCAGCGGAGTTTGTTATATAAGTACTGCGGCTCTGCAAATCTGATAACACCGAAAAGAAGGCATTGCCAAATGCATCTTACGTCTAATTTTCATTTTAAGCAGCGAATGTTTACTGAGAAACGATGTGACATGCCCCCTAGGCGGTATCGAGAAACAGAACTGCGCACATGCATTTTGTACCCGCTGAATAAGCCGGTCCGTTCTCGCTAGCAGACGCGGACCGTAAACCACTTCCGCATAGTTGATCCTACACAGCACTAGAGCCTCCATCAGTCGCACCCTTAGTTCCTCCGAAAGATACGGTCTCATTTTATATACAACTTTGAGTCGGTAGAAACAGCTCCGGATCGCTTCCGCTATATGACGTTCAAACCTCAGGTTAGAGTCAACATACAACCCCAGGTTTCGAGCTTCAGCAACTCGGTCTATTGACTCCCCCATGAGTGCAATACTCAGAGAGGTGGGAACGACATCGACCTGACTCTTGGTTCCAAACAACATGTATTTTGTTTTGAGTGGATTCAAAACTAAACAGTTCCTATCCGACCACTCTGCTATTCGGTGGAGATCCTCATTGAGTTTCTCCACCGCCGATTGATATTCGCTCGGCTTAAAAGATAAGTACACTTGCACCTGGGGAACGCCCCTTTTAACAGAAGTGAGGGGCAAGGTAAAAGAAGTCCCATCACTCAATCTCAGCTCCACCATCTGTTTGCGGTTATCTGTGGAACCATAAGAGTGATTTCTCATCGATACCGTAATAGCTTAGTTTAGACAAAAGCAGACCCGTATGGATACTATCAAATGCGCGAGAAAAGTCCAACAACATACTAAAAGTGTGCACATACCCTTATCTTGTGCAGCCAATATATTGTCAGTCACATCTAATAAAGCAGTAGCTGTGCCGCGCTTCTTTCTGAAACTGGACTGTAACTCTGGTAAGATATTATTTTTTTCCAGATAATCGGTGAGCTGCTTACATACCAATTTTTCTATTACCTTCGAAAGGCAGGGTAGGATACTAATAGGGCGGAGATCCTTGACGGCTGTTGGATTCGGAATTTTAGGGATAGGTCGAATAGTAGCAATTTTAGGGATAGGTCGAATAGTAGCAATTTTAGGGATAGGTCGAATAGTAGCAATTTTCCATAAGTCTGGAAAGGTGGATGTTTCTATAGATCGGTTTATTATGGCCGCAATGTGAGGCAGAGCATAGGGCAGGGTTAAGAGAAGCATATCCAGTGAGATGTTATCATAACCTTCAGCCTTTGATTTCAACTCCATCAAGATCCGTGAGACTGCATCCTGCGATGCAGGCATGATTGTGAAAGTTGCATCAGCATACTTGTGAGATTCAAAATGAGTTATATCAGATATGCTGACAGTGGTGTTACCGGGTACCTCCAAGAAGTGGTTATTTATCTGAGTAGGGTTGGAAAAGTGAGATGGTAGATCCTTATGTTGTTTCAAATGACAGATAGTGCTTTTTAGGTTTCGCCATAATAATTTAGGATTTCCAATGTTGTTATTTATGTGATGTTTAAAATATGCTTTTTTTTTCATTGTGTAGCGAAGTTACTACAAGTGATTTTAATTGTTTATAATATTCTTTTTTTGAATCTAGCTTCGTTTTACGATATTTAGACAGTGCCTCATCGCGCAACCTCATCATGAGTTTGATATTATCTGTGATCCATGGGTACGAAGGTTGCTGTTGTTACTTTATTAAGACTGGTCTTAAGTGAAGCATGTGCATTGATGACAGTCAACACATTTCGGTTGAAAGTTTCAACCATTGTATTAATGCCCCTTAGCGCCTAGTTTTACCCAGCTTAAGCTGGCTAAATCATTGATAAAACTATCCTGACACACCTTCCCCAAAGGTCTAAATTTAACATAAAAAGGTTTGCATTTCTAACACAGAGTTTATAATACCTCCCCTAAAATCCCGGAATCATCAAGTTGAAGATTAAATCCCGAGATTTAAGATACTGCAAATTGCTTATTGCGCTTTGAAAACATTTGAACTAAATTATTATATTGAAGAACCCTAAAAATTGGAATAAAATTCTTCAAACCAACAATTTGTAACTATACTCGAAAGTCAACCTCATGTTTTTATAATCCCGGGTTTTAATTGTCGTATTTATGATTCCGGGATTTTAGAGGAGGTATTGTCAACTCTATATTATTTACTTCTTGGAACTTTAGGCTACTATACTCCACCTATTCCGATCTCTGGTAATTACTTAATTATTTTCATTTGAAAGTATTTAAAAAGTACGTGATTGTGAGTACGTGGGTGATTTATAACGTTTTCATACTGCGCGCGGGACGTCATTCATAACAAACTTATCTCTGGGGACAACGGTCATAATAAACAAATACGCACAGCGGGGGGCAAGGGAGGGGGGAAGGGTTGCACGGCGCTAGCGCTGGTAAAATTTGTAATTACGAATAACGAAGTCAACAAATTCTGAGGAGTTTTAGGGAATTAAACGGCTAAATTAAAAAAAAAGAACCCGTGACCATAGCTGCTGAAAAGCAACCGAAACGTCGGGATCAATGTAAAATATAAAATAAGATCAAATAAATCGCGATAGAATCCGTTAAAATAGTTTGATTACAAAAAAATAGAAAATAATTATTAATCGATTTTTTTTTCATTGATCGATTATACTAACGAGACTGAACCTTCTGTGTAAATTTGTTCACCCCTTGAATAAACTCTCTGTATATGTGTACTTAGCAAGGTGGCCAGTGCATCTGGCGCCCGCCTAGAATATGAAAATATAAATGATAAACACTCTGGGCTCCATCACTGATCACCAAACGATATCCTGACCTTAAACCAAAGATCTTTACCAAAATCACTCGCTTGTGACACAAACGTAACTAGCTCAAATTTAAATGTATGATATCTCCAGGTACAGAAAGCGGTGCCGGCGAGCCGGGAAACACCACGCACACGGCCACCAGCCCGCCCGACAATGCCGCCGACGCCAACGAGAACGGTGAACTCCTCGACTATAATGACTCCAGCGTTCTGGAGCAGTTCCATGAAGACGCACTCAGACAGGTACTTTCATCATCATCTTAGCATTGTGGCGTGATGACTTCTGGGGAGTAGTGATAGGGCGCGTATAGACAGTCAATACATATCGCGATCCTGTCAACAATATCGATGACTAGCTGTTGCCTGCGGCTCCGCCGGCGTGAATTCTGATCTTGTTCCCGCAACCCATGTGAACCTATTCCTTAGCCTTGCGTGAAAGAATAATAAACATCCATACTTACAAACTTTTTAGTATTAGTAGGAAAGTAAAATATTGATGTACACTGAATCACGATATTAAATCGCAATTATTGACTGTCTCCACGCGCCCATAGGTTCGATTCCCACTCATTGTAAATATGTATATTTGCAGTGGTCTGGGTATTATGTAACACCCGAATCACTGCAAATATGTATGACAAATATTCTATAATATAAGTTATACAAATATAAGTGTCTCAATTCCTAGGCGAGGCGGGAATGAATTTTGAATTTGGAAAAGGATGCAGAAACTACATAAATGAGCTAATGAATTTTGTGACCTATCTGTATAGGTATAGCGGAGCTTTTTGTAATATCACAACTACAAAAACTAAGTAATCTAAAATCAATGCCAAAAATTTTTGCTCCCCACAACCACTCTGGTAGAAGTTAGAATTATAATATAATAATAATTTATTTCTCTTTCCTAAATTTCTTCTATTTGACTTCACCTCGCCTGATGGTAAGCTGAAGGTAAAGTCTCAGGAAAGAGGGTCACCATTACATACACGTACCATGTTATCAATGGTGGCACTCAGCTTGACAGCCTCATCAGAAGAGGATTGTCGCAGCACCGCGTGACACCCACCGGTCCCACTAGTGCTGCGACCACAATCCCCCTGCCCGGCGATGCACTTGCTGACCCCTGAACGCAATCATACCGAAATTGGATTACTATGGAGGGTTTTTCGCAAACGTGCACGGTGGTACCTACCCAGTCGAATTTTGTGACAAATTTGTGTCATCAAATTTCTACCATCTTCTTTCTTCTCTCTTTTATTTCTTCTTTATAATAATATTTCAGACAGATTAACATCATTTCCCTCTCACTTGCAGGCTGGCTGCGGATTATCACAAGCACGGGTGCTGCTTACAGTAGCCCTGGCTATCACAGGAGCTTCCTTGGAACTAGCCGCCATACCGTTCATACTCCACTCTGCTGAGATCGAGATGTGCATCCTCCCACACGAGAAGAACTGGCTTGGTAACACATTTTTGTACAATTTAGGTACAAGGTGAATTATTCAAGTGGGCGTTGATGGCCAAATCCGAAATTATGAGAATAGAGAAAAGTACTCGAAGGACTACTGAGTGATTTAATTGTTTTTGTTATAAGCTAATACGGAAGTACTGGCCCATTGTTGATGAAAACTAAGACTAGATTAGATTTTCAATAAATATATTCCTAGTAGTCATACAGGCCAGCAAAACGTACTTTATAGAATATATAATATAATATAATATAATATTTATTTATTTCTCCTCACAAAAGAGATCACAAAAAACAAACAGTACAGATATACACAAAAACAAAAAAAAAAAAAAAAACTATAGTATTAAAAGCCAAATACATTCTCCTGCTTTATATTACTCTTTTCTTTTGTGAGGAGCTGGTGTCTGATATAAGTTTAAAAGAAAACCTGTGCTACAGATCACCAGGTCCAGAATAAAGCTAAAGTTAAATAAAGCTAAGCTAAATTGCTCGTGTTAGGAGTGGGTTCACGTCGGAAGCCGGTAATGGCGAGGATTCGAAACCGGAACCTCTCCCGGAATATTATTTGTCGTTTTTTTTTAATAAGTGATTTTAAGGTATACTTGTATAAGGTATAATGGGATTTACATGTCTGTCTAGTTTTTTTTTTTACGGGTTTTTCCGTAAAAAAAAAAACTATTAGTCTCATAATTTGATAGTGTCGCTAATAAGAAGCAAATTCTGGTAACTCATTATGATACTACATCATGTCGACTTCCGCAGTGATGATCAGCCTGGTGGGAGGGTCCCTGGGTGCCGTAGGCTGGGGCGTCCTGGCCGAGAGGCTGGGCAGGAGACGCACTCTGGTCTCGTGCCTGGCGGTCAACGCGATCTTCGCTGCGATAGCTGCCTTCATGCCTACATATGGCACTTTTATGATGGCCAGGTACAAATCTTTTATGTATCCTACTAATAGTACAAATGTGAAAGTTTGTGAAGATGTTTGTTACTCAATCAGGCTCAACCGCTGAATCTCGCTGATATTTGGTTAGATTATAGTCTGGCTCTGGAATAACAGGCTATTATTTATCTCTGGCATAGGTTTAATGACAGTGAAGTATGTGTAAGTACAAGGACAGAAGCAGATGGCGGGCTGTTGTCTCTGCCTACCCCGGAGGGAAAAAGGCGTGGGTATATGTATGTATGTAACATATATGTATGGAACATAATTACGCGCGGACGGGGTATCGGACAACAGCTAGTAGGTCATAATTTTCAACAGAAAACAAACCTTTTGCGTCCGTCGCGAACAAACAGACAAGAATTCAAAAAAAAAACATATTTTTGTGTTCAGAATCGTTCATGTAACATCTACAAAGTACAATTAAAATAAAATAAACTAAGGGACTGTAACCCCCCGTTAAGGGACCCCGTTAAGTCCAGTCCTATATGTTCTCTTTTTCCGATCTAAATCTATAAAATAAACTTATTTACCAAATAATAATATATTATAATCATCGATGACACAAATAGATCGTACAAGATATACAAAAAGTTGATTTGAATGCTCGATAGATGGCGTTCTCTCGAAAAGCTCAATCAAGTTATGGTTTCGTTACTGCGATGGCTATATAAAGCCCTACTGAGCCCCGCAAGCTTCGAGAAACCGATCATATCAGTGTAACTGTATGTAATAGATTTTTTGTGAATCCAAACCTCATGGTGCGGGTTTCATATGAACAAAACAACACGAACAGACAGACAAAAATTTTAGAAATTATTTTTTTGTTATAGTGTCGTACGTACATTCATATGTAATAAACATTACAAACAGGCAATTTTTTTATTTTATTTTGGTCTAAGGGCAGGAGAATGATGATGGAGAACTAGGTGTACCTTCGAGTTCGTCGGCGTCTCTATTTTTGGACTTCACCTCAGCTTACCATCAGGCGGGATGCAGTCAAATTGACAGACTAAACAAAAATAAATGAAACTATAACATACAGCACTTTTTAAGTCTGATCAAGACCTTTCTTTACAAAAAAAATACTGCATTAAAATCTGTTCAGTAGTTTTAGCGTCCATCGCGAACAACAGATAGAGAACAATTGAAAAAAAAAAAATTGGGTTTCAGAATCGTTACCCAAGTTTTTTTTAGTGTCTACAACATACAAGACACAATAAATGTAATTTTATAATGGGTACAATATGTTTCCGCTTGCCAGGTTCTGCTCAGCCATCGGTTCCGGCGGCATCCTGCCTACCTCGTACACGTACGTGGGTGAGATGTGGGGCCGGGGAGTCCGGCGCGGAGCCCTGCTGGCGTGCCCCGCGGCCGACGCGGCGGGGACTCTGCTGGCGGCCGCGCTGGCAGCTCTCGTACTGCCGCAGAATGGAGCCTCCACGTTGTACGAGAATAAAGAGCACTTTAGTGCTTGGCATAGGTGCGTACTCATGTACTTATGTTCCTTAGGCACGTCACGCACGCACCTCATGTATAGCGTTAATGGGGCTCCTACAAGAGCTTCAGGCCCAGGCCAACTTCACCTGCAGTTTGACGTAAGAGGCGCAAACGCACCTCTAGAGCTTAGGAGGTCAAAAGAATATTAGCAACCGAAATTACTAATATTCCCCCTAACCCCTCCAGCTAAGCTAAATTGCTTGTGTTAGGAGTGGGTTCACGCCGGTAGTGTAATGGCCAGGATTCGAACCCGGGACCTCTCGATCGTAAGGTCGACTCCTTAACCACTAAGCTACCGACGTTTCCAAAGTTAGATCCTTAGAAGTCAAATCGGTAGATGAATATATAAGCTACTAGCTCTTGCCCGTGGCTTCGCCCGCGTGGAATTCTGTTCCCGTCACCGTTCCTGCGTCCCATGGGAACCCATTCCAGAAATAAAAAGTAGCCTATGCGCTATTCCAATATTTTTTGTTTTTTAACTACATTTTACACAGCGCTATCTAGACCCAAAGTAAGTATAGTTTAACTAGCTTGTGGTAGCGGATAAACATACTTATATTCATTTTTTTTTTGTAAATACATACATATTATACACAGAAGCCACCAGACCAATGCAAATAGACATATTCATGCATACAAATATTTGCACTGAGCAGGAATCGAACTCGCGCCCCCTGTCGTAGCCGTCGAATGCACTACCGCTACGCCACGAGGCCGTCAAAACAATGACACCTAATCTTTCCCTGGACCTAATTTCAGCCAGATGCGTTCAGCCGTTAGAGCGTGATTGAGTAACAAACATCTTAAGAAACTTTCACATTTATAATATTAGAAGGATAGGATATTCCATGCTAATAATATCATTATTACTGTTCCGTTCAGCCTTTCAAACCTTTCAAACCTTGAGATAAATCCTAATAATATTATAAATGTTAAAGTCTGTGAAGATGTTTGGATGTTTATTACTCAATCACGGCATTCAAATGGCTGAACGGATCTGGTCGAAATTTTGTACAGGGATAGATAATAGTCTATTTATTTATTTATTTTATGTTATGTTATTTATTTAAATAGGCATATCAACAGTGTATACACAAGCATTGTTTTATAGGTTACATTGGTAAAATATTATTAGGTATGTGCTACACCAATTATATGCACAGCATTGGCTGATTGTCATTCAAAAATTTTTTTTTTTTTAAACCGAATTTACTAATATTCCTCCTAACCCCTAGCTAAGCTTAATTGCTTGTGTTAGGAGTGGGTTCACGTCGGTAGTGTAATGGCCAGGCTTCGATCCCGGGACCTCTCGATCGTAGGGTCGACTCCTTAACAACTAAGCTACCGACGCTTATTTGAGAGTACATAACAAAAATAATCATAAAAAATTTCAAAATAGTGCTAGTCTAGAATAATACAGGCACTTTTTACCCCTGGAATAGGATCCCATGCGAAGCGGGAACAGGATCAGAATTCCACGCAGGCGTAGCCTCGGGCAACAGCTAGTAATAATATTAAAAACAATTTTAACTTTTTAGGTACCTGCTACTGTGCACTCTGCCTATCCTCGCGTCGCTAGTCAGCTTGATATGGACGCAAGAGTCGCCGCGGTATTTACTAGACGTCGGACGAGAGGTGGACGCGATGATGCTGTATCAGGTATTTATCCTAATAAATATTCTATGACATTCTATAACAGAACTGGCGAATCGTGGGTGTGTAATACACCTCTGCCTATCCCTTCGGGGATACAGGCGTGAAGTTATGTTTATTCTACACAGCGCTTTCTAGAGCCAAAGTAAGCATAGTTTAACTAGCTTGTGTTATGGGTTCCAGAATGCGGATATACATACTTGTATACCTTTTTTTGTAAATACATACATGTTATACACAGAAACCACCAGACCAATGCAAATAGACATATTTATACATACAAATAAATATTTGCACTGAGCGGGAATAGAACCCGCGCCCCCTGTCGTAGCAGTCGAATGCACTACCGCTACGCCACAGAGGCCGTACGAATATTATATAATATGTGAAAAGGAGAATGCCCATTCTTGGTTGCGCTTTTAGACGTTCGCGTCAATATTTCAAATTTAAAAAATAATATTGATTATAGTATAACTTTTCAACCCTTCGCTTCATAGAACTTGGGGTTTGAATTTAAATTATAAAGATATAAAACTTGAATGAATAATCGTTTCCATTTTAATTTAATTGTTACTATTATATGAAATAAACCATTGGTGGTACAATGCAAATATACCAATCTTTTTAAAATAAAATTGTTAAATAATAATATGTGATAAAAATTCGCAATGTGATATTGTGATAATGAAATATATTGCAGTTATGTAATCTTAATATTTCGTGTATGTATTCGTAGTTTATTAATGATAATCAGTTAAAGTTGTAAAAGAATGTATGCTTCAGTGGTAGTTTTCTCTTAATTTATACATGATATCCCTGTCTTAAAACATTCTAAAAGAATACTCAAACGTCAGTGTCACAATATTTTCTTGTTGTTGTTGTTTTTCTCGTTGTAATTATTTAATTTCTCAATAACCCCAAGTTCTGTTACAATATGCGTTTATATTGTAGATAATACTTAATGCAGGCTTTTTAATGCAGTTTATACTTATGTGTAATGTGCCCGTTAGATGTCAATAGGCTCGCCCCCTATTACATTGGGACCTAAACATAACTGGCGAATCGTGGGTGTGTAATACACCTCTGCCTACGCCTTCGGGGATACAGGCGTGAAGTTATGTTATGTTATGTTTATACTTATGTGACATAGCAAAAAAAAGTGTGCAACCGATTCCCATACTGACATTCTCCTTTGTGTGGTTGTTTTTTACTCTTTTACGCCGAAACGGCTGATTGGATACGAATGAAATTTGGTACGACTTAGTCTGGAATAGCGTAGTCTGGCTTTTTATCTCCGGAAAAGATTCAATTAAATTTTTAAGCATTTTGTATGCTTAGTTACTCTGGGTAGTGTCTAGATAGCTCAGCTGGTCAGAGCATTCCCCCTGTAAGGGACTGGTCGCGGGTTCAAGGCCCGTTCTAGATGTTCTCTTTTTCCGATCTAAATCTTCGGGAATAGATTTCTGTGAGTTGCCGGAACGGAATTTGTATTTCACGCCGACGGAGTCGCGTGCCATAGCTAGTTATTTACATTATTTATAGTTTAATAATATAATTTAAAAAAAAACAATAAAAACCGGATAAATACAAGTCTCACATAAACTTTTATGAATGTCACAAAAATGATGTGCATGTGATCTTTTGAGAATAAAGGGGAATGGGGGCTCTACCAACATCTTCAGGTGCGAGCCAACTCACCTGCAAGCCGGTATTCCTGCTGATTGACGGACGAGGAATTATACATAATAACCATAACATTAACTATATACGTACTAGTACCGAAGTGTCCATATGACACTATACTAACCGGCTTCCCTTTCCAGATTAAAAAAAAATGTTTTTTTTTATACCACTAAGGTGGCAGACAACCACACGGCCCACCTGATGGGAAGCGGTTACCGCGGCCTATGGACGTGTGCAACACAGGGGCGTCACACTCGCACTGCCGACCCTGTAAAGGAAAGGGGATGGGAAAGGAGTTTAGGAGGGGATGGAAAAGGAGTTTGGGCTCCGGCACTCTCACTCACCAAACGGAACGCAACAGTTCAAATACTGTCACTTGGCGTCGATATTGTGTGAGAGGGTGGTGCTTCCCCGGTCGAGTCGGCCCATTCATGCAACGGCCAAAATGACTGTTGCTTGACTCTACCACCGTACTATATATTGTTGCCAGAGTATCCACAGCAGCAACCAGCTGCGCGTGTGCGGGCGGGCGGGGGCGGGGGCGGGGGCGGGCGCGCCCGGGGCCGCCCCCGCCTACCGCCTGGGCGAGCTGGCGCTGCCCGGCAAGCGCCGCCCGCCCGCGCTGCACCACGTGCGCCACAGCGTGAAGATGGTAAGGCCTTCAGCTCTTCATTTTCAATTGCCGTGCAGCCCAAGCAGCAAAACATCTGTCACGTAACTAATTTGTCTACTATTTCATTACTTCAACATCTTCCCTGAGGCTGCAGACATCTGACCGAACTGCTTACCCTGCACCCGGCCCCCCTTGTAGTTATCTCATATAGTCGTCATACCTTATTATAGGTTTAGTTCGCAAAAAGTGAACATCCAGAACGTGACTTAAATCCGCGACTAGTCCCTTACTGGAGTGTACTGGACGTATTCCCCCCTGCAAGAGCCGGTCGCGGGTTCCAGTCCCGTCCTGAACGTTCACTTTTTGCGAACTTAATCTATTGGAAAAGATAACATACTGTAGTGGGTAACTAATTTTAATCAAACAATATTTTTATAACGGTTATATAGATTTCATTTATTTCAAATATTTGCTTCTGTATAAAATCAGACAGGTGAAACCGAGTGCGCAGCTTTGTCGACAGAGGCGATACTTGTGTTCGCTTGCGTACGCGCTGAATTGCGACCGGTTTAGTCTAGCGCGCCCGATGCATGATCCTCGCGGCCGCGGAGCTTAGTGTGAAAACCTAACATAAAATTCTAGCTCAAGTCTATCTTAATATCTTCCAATTCTATTCTCTTATACTTCCAATCTCTTGTGCTTCTTTCTCACCTTCTCATTCTGCCTCTGTATACTGTGCTTGTGCTTATAAGCATTATAAACTCAGTGTGTGCAAAAGTAGTTTAATTTAAGATCATCCCGAATACCTTTTTTTTTTTTTTTTCGTGTAGAAATCCCTTCGGATACCCCCCGCCGGTCAGCGGGGGCTGTTATGGCGGGCTGGAACCGACTAAAACCGCACATCGTCTTGGGTCTACAGACGCCGGGGTGTAAGGTTGCCCATAGAGCATATCCCTCGCACCCCGACTGACCCTGGGCCATCTCCAGTTGCGAGATGGCCCCCTCGGATTTGGGAACCACGGTGTCCCCGTCTTGCCCCGGTTTGGGGGAGGGGCGCTAGTCGCCCCACCGTCCCAGCCTGCTTCTGCTGGTGTGACAGGCGGCCTCACCTGCCACCCCCAGGCCTGCGCTCATGGAGGACGGAAACTGAGTCGCCAGCGACGCGCGGCGAGCATGTTGCGGGCTCGGCGGGCCGGGAGAGTTCTCATCCCGAATACCTATAATACTAATTGCTTCAACATTTCATGAAATACCTTATTCCACTTCCCATTAGGAAGTCTAAAAAAAAAAAGAACCGCGATTGGCCTTGGGCCTGTTGTTCAAAATGGGTCTATGTATTCATGAAGCCTCCCTGACTCTAATTGGTATTACGTTTATCCTCAGTTCTGGCAGTCGTTCTTTCAGCTGTTCTCCACCGCGTACAGACGGACAACCCTCTCACTCGGTGGTACACTTCTGTTCATGATGGCGATACAGGTAATTCTTGCAAATATATATATAGCTATTATGGCAAAGCTTCGTACGTATTTCTGCGATCGAGTGGTACCAAGGTCTTCGGGGCCCAAACCAACTTCAGCTACAAGCAGGTTGTCTGAGAGAAATCGTAAACTGCGATAAGACCTCCCATTGTAGATTACTTCGATGTAATATGCATGATTATATCGTTTTTAGGGTTCCGTTGCCAAATGACAAAAAACGGAAGCCTTATAGATTCGTCATGTCTGTCTGTCTGTCCGTCCGTATGTCACAGCCATTTTTTTCCGAAACTATAAGAACTATGCTGTTGAAACTTGGTAAGTAGATGTATTCTGTGAACCGCATTAAGATTTTCCCACAAAAATAGAAAAAAAAACAATAAATTTTGGGGGCTCCCCCATACTTAGAACTTAAACTCAATTATTTTTTCCATCTAACCCAAAAATGATACTGAGGTTTCTAATATAATTTTTCTCTAAACTGAATAGTTTGCGCGAGAGATACTTCCAAAGTGGTAAAATGTGTGTCCTCTCCCCCCTGTAACTTCAAAATAAGAGAATGATAAAACTAAAAAAAATATATGATGAACATTACCATGTAAACTTCCACCGAAAATTGGTTTGAACAAGATCTAGTAACTAGTTTTTTTAATACGTCATAAATCGTAAAACGCAATTTACCTTTCATTCAATTAACTCAATATAAAATTTAAAAAAATGCATTATGTTACTTACTGCTACGGAACTCATCATGGGCGAGTCCAACTCGCACTTGGCCGCTTTTTTGGTGTGCAAAATCATGTGAAATGTGAAGTATTAGAACCTTTTCCTTAATTTATGTAGTTTTATCTTTACAGTACTACTTAGCATCCTACATCCCAGCAACGGTCGTAAACATGGACTCTCTAGAATTTGAATCGTCCAAAAAATTCATCTCTAATGAAACGTTCACGGAAGAGATATACAACAATACGCTAGAAAATATCGAGTACTACAATGTGACGTTCAACAAGTGCACGTTCAGTAGCATACTGATGTCGCACGTCACGTTCAGGAACTGCTCGTTCTACAACGTGGCGCTGTCCAACATCAAGAGCTCCTTCACCTTCTTTAAGAACGCTGTGTTTATTAATAGCACGTGAGTACACTATTTATACAACACTCAAAAATAAATGAAACCGACTTAGGCTTGGAAAATCTCAAATGTTCTTGATCTTACATCAATCTTAAAAGCCTTGGACAACTAACAGAGGACAAAATTGGTCTTGTTGCAAAATATAGTCCAAATTTAACAAAAATTACGCCATAATTAATATTAACTCACTCAGCGGAATAGCTTATGTAACTTTTCTGTCATTGTTGCAGAATAATCGACACAGACATGGAAGTGGGACGTGAATTCGACGAGTTCTGCTTATTCAACAACACCCTTATCCGCGGCATGCGCGGGGGGTGTGCTCGGCATGCGGACCTCACCTCGCGGCTGGGCGGACAGCTCGCCGAGCAGAGCTACGTGTCGCACGCCGGCCTGCTCGCCTGCGTGCTCGCGCTGTTGCCCAGCAACTTGCGGCCCACCGGTGAGTCACCTCACGTCGCGCTGGGGGCAGCTCGCCGAGCAGAGCTACGTGTCGCACGCCGGCCTGCTCGCCTGCGTGCTCGCGCTGTTGCCCAGCAACTTGCGGCCCACCGGTGAGTCACCTCACGTCGCGCTGGGGGCAGCTCGCCGAGCAGAGCTACGTGTCGCACGCCGGCCTGCTCGCTTGCGTGCTCGCGCTGTTGCCCAGCAACTTGCGGCCCACCGGTGAGTCACCTCACGTCGCGCTGCGGGCAGCTCGCCGAGCCGAGCTACGTGTCGCACGCCGGCCTGCTCGCCTGCGTGCTCGCGCTGTTGCCCAGCAAGTTGCGGCCCACCGGTGAGTCACCTCACGTCGCGCTGGGGGCAGCTCGCCGAGCAGAGCTACGTGTCGCACGCCGGCCTGCTCGCCTGCGTGCTCGCGCTGTTGCCCAGCAAGTTGCGGCCCACCGGTGAGTCACCTCACGTCGCGCTGGGGGCAGCTCGCCGAGCAGAGCTACGTGTCGCACGCCGGCCTGCTCGCCTGCGTGCCCGCGCTGTTGCCCAGCAACTTGCGGCCCACCGGTGAGTCACCTCACGTCGCGCTGCGGGCAGCTCGCCGAGCCGAGCTACGTGTCGCACGCCGGCCTGCTCGCCTGCGTGCTCGCGCTGTTGCCCAGCAAGTTGCGGCCCACCGGTGAGTCGCATCATGTCGCGCTGAGTGGTAGCTCACCGAGCAGAGCTACGTGAATTAGTAGTTTAGTACAAAGTTGCCTGAAAAAAAGGGTTATTTTTTCTATATTTACTGTTGAAAAATAACTCCGAATGTGCACTTCAATTTTCATGCATGTATTGTTTTTCCACAGTGGCGGTGTGCGGGGCCTGTTTCCTCATATCGCCTTTAATCTACGTGGCGCAGAGCGAGACAACGCTATACGTCGTAGAGGCGGTGTACCGACTCTTCATAACGCTAGTGATGTACACCGTCGGCGTCAACGTTGTGGAGTCTTATCCGGCTAATTTGAGGTTAGTTGGAGTCGTTATCGTTACTTTACGTTACGGTGTACTGCCCCCTTATTCGGCTTGAACAAATTGTACGTACTTATGCACATTCGTATTAGCCGATACATTTACTGTACATTCGTTTAGTTTTACGCCAGTTTTTTCTTCCATTTTAACCAATTGAAATCCACTAACTACTTTACGACTGTGATTAAAGTTCTTTATCGAACTGAATAATTCCTCTGAAATGAAAAGAATACAATAACAATAAATCATGCTACAGACAGATACATCTGTTAAATCCTGAGGGCCTTGCCTGGACGGTCCATCGGTAAGAATATTTTTTTAAACATATTTTGAGAAATACGTGTTTTTGAATGAATCTTACAAGTTTGTGAAATAAATATTTTTATTTAGAATCTCCGTTAAATGTGCAAGGCTAATATAGGGATTTTTTGTTATTTTTATGATAATGAATACATTAAGAACTGTCAAGTTAATGTTAATGTATAAATCAGTGTAAATAAGCAGATTTTTGAGGTTTATACTGATTCTTAATATAACAGTTTTACATCAAAATAAAACCGATATTATGTGCCGAGAAGGAAAGCATACAGTATCGATTGAAGAAGCTGTCTATACTTAGCCATAAATGCGGTCTCTATGGTTACGTTTCACCTGACGTTTGATAGATGTCAGCACTGTCAAACCAACAAGGCGGTAATCGCTGTCGGTTAGATTGTCATAAGCTTCACCAGGAAGATCTTCCTGCGATACTGTATGCTTTCCTTCTCGGCACATTATATCGGTTTTATTTTTATGTAAAACCGTCATATTGATGTGCCTCTGGACAGCATACAGTATCGATTGAAGACGTGTTTGTTATCTGCTGGTGACATATAGAAAACACAACGCTATGATGATTATTATGGATTGAACCGTAATCGGAAAAGGAAATTAGTATTTATAGTTATCATTACTGCAACTGTTACTGTCTTTATTATAGACTATCTATAAAACTTTCAGTATTTCGTGGTCGTTATTTATTATACATAATCATTCTATCTATTAGTTAGTTACTATCTATTTCCTTGTGCATATTTTAATTAATAAGTTAAGAATCAGAAATATTGACTATCATTTTGAGTACCTAACTGTCTATAACAATTCAATTTTTTTTAAAGAATTAGGAAAGGAATTATGATTTTCCTTTGCAAGCTCTATTTCACGACAATATTGATTAGAGAATATATTAGAAGACTCAAGTAACCTCGAGATAATATCATCATCGTAATGAGTCACCTGCCACTAGCAGGAGATGCCGAAATTCCACCATCACGAAGGACAATTTGAAACCAGTTTTTAATTGAAGTACGTGAGGTAGGTTATATTTTATTGTCAACTGCGATGAAGGGACTATTCAAACCCCTAACTGCAGTTCTCTTAGAACTATATTTCTCGATTAAAAGTCAAACTAAAGTAACCGGCATATGTCATAATCATGGTGTCTAGTTTTGGTCCGACTGCGGGTAGTTGTATTTGTAGAAACTTTGTATTTTATCAGTTATCATAGAAGTTATCACTTTGAATGTAAAGCAAAGTAAGGCCGTGAATAATAAATTCTGATGCTAATAATGCACTTGTATTATATCTATATTGCCTTTCAGCACGCTATGACAAAGAGCGTCTTTAAGAGAGCTAGATGTAACCCCTCCAATTCCTTGTAAATCGGGGATTCCATGTTAATGATGATTGTACTACTTCTGGCTTAGCGACTCTTATTACTTTAATGTTATAATTTAATTTTGCTGTTTTACGTGATACAGTTAGAAATTGCCCACATTCCAAGTTACCCGAGCACCTAAGCTCTAAAACCTGACACGAATCAATAAACAAAATTTGAGAAATGTGAAATCGGTCCTCTGAAGATTACAAAAACATTCATACGTTACTAATTTATGTAATATGATCGTTTGTAAATTCCTCAGTGCTCAGCAACTTCCGAGGGTGACTATACAAGAATTGTCCTGTAAGAATGGTTTTCTTGTAAAAATAGATACATTAAGAATGATACTATGTCCGCAGGTTAAGGAAAGTAATGGCTTTCCAGCTAGTGAATAAGCAATTAAGTAGAGTATCATTAATTATTTTTGCCCCCCCCCCCCCCCCCCGTAGGTTAGTACCTGGGGGCGAGGCACCGACGTTACTACGTCTCATAAGGTCCCCGACGGGATTCAGATTTAAAGCTAGCTTGAGCTTTTTTGCTCGAGTTCCAGAGCTTCACGTGTTCTGGTTTTCGAGTCTTTAGACTCGAAAGCCCGGACGCACTCTGTAGCTACCTCTAGCGAAGAAGAAGCTACCTCCAAGCACTGTTCAGATATGCTGAAATTCTGGGCAATAGGGAGAGTGGCGGGGTGGGACCCTTTTACTAGATAGTCCCATTGTTTACGAAAGGCAGCCTTGGATCAGCGGTTTATATAGACAGATGTGTTCAGTGCTGAAACGTAATTTTATCTTTGTTCGGTTAAAGCTAACTTCCCCAAAGACTGCCGCAGTCGCTTGAGTCAGGAGATGCCATTCCATCAGCGATCATCCTCATTACAGCCTGTCGGCTATTATGTTGTATCTGCTTGGCACATGATGTGATGGAAAAGTTATCTGAAACTTGCCTATGAACTGTAATAGTTGGGGTTAGTATCAGTAAGGCCGCCTTCACATTACGTCGCAAGCAGTGCGGCAGCAGCGCGGCAGCCGCGCGACAGCAGCGGATGCCTTCTCATTACAAATACAGCCGCGCGACTCAGGGTGGCCAGTTCATTTCTACAATGGACTCCAAAGATGAAACGTCACTGTTGCTCCTGCTTTTGTTGGTTCTCCTTCGGCGCCATCGACGTCGCATTCATAAAAAAAAAGAATTTGCTGGATTGATCCTTTGTTTCGAAATCGACATGTAAATAGTGATTATGTAACAGTATTCAAAGTGTTGAAATATGGTAATAATAATAAAATATTTAATTACGTCCGAATGTCAAAAAAGTCTTTTGGTGAATTATTATGTCTTCTTAAGAGTAGTATTCAGCGCCGTGATACTCCATTTCGCAACAGCATTTCCGCAGAAGAAAGACTTGTTATAACACTTAGGTAAGTCTGTTTTTAAAGGTAAAATATTGAAACAAGCTTTTAACAATAACATACAGCTTTATTGTACAATGGAGACCGTACATAAATCAACTTCTTACAAAAAATTAGCACTCATAATTACTTATTATGCAAAATTGTAAAGTCAGATTTATTGGTATTTATTGGTATGTACGATTGCAACACTGGCTCGAAGCCGACTGACCGCACGCGGCTGCCGCGCTGCCCTCCACTATGGACAATCAAGTGTCGCGCGGCTGTCGCGCTGCTCTTTTTAGTATGGAATTAGCCGCCGGTGAACAGCGCGTCTGTCGCGCTGCTGCCGCACTACTTGCGACGTAATGTGAAGGAGGCCTAAGGCAGGAGATTTCATCTCTCCCCCTACTGGACATAAATACAAGTTAACTCAGCACAGGCGGCTTCTGCAATGTTGAAATCGATGGCAGGCTTCTTGTGAATAGGTACTGTGTATGTGACTCCATACCACCAGCTCATCTCTAGGCATCTAACTTTGTGGGACCAGCTGTATTGTCGTGGTTAACAGAAATATCTAGGTAGTAAAATTTGCATTCGAAGACACTCCTGGCTAGTATTATCAGTCTTTCAATGTGCTAATCTGTTTGGTTGCCTCGCAGTCACGAAGTTTGTGTCCGGTGGATCTCCACAGCCCAATATGTGTGAAGCCAGGCCGATTGCTCCGCGTATATAGGGATTCCAAGCACCTCATGGCTTCCGCAGCCTCAAGGCATAACTTGGCTTGGTCTTGACTGACCAATAGTATTAGCATGCTAAAGGCCTATATCCCTTTGCAAGCATTGTCTCCGCGACCCAACATGCTACAGAAGAAAGAAGGTGTAATGCTGAAGTCAGACCGAATGGCTAGCATGTATACGGTCCAAGTGCCGCACGGCTTCCGCAGCCTGAAGACATAACTTGGGTTGGTCTTGGCTGACCAATAGGCAATTATGTAAATACATTAGAGCCTAACATCCCTCTGCACGCTGTGTCTTCGCGACCCATGGTGTCTGGAGCCAGACCGATTGGTAGCCATAAATAGGGATCGGTAAAGAGAACATCTAGGACGGGACCTGAACCCGCGACCAGGAGAAGTAAGCATACAAATTGCTTAAAAATTTTAATCGAATAAATAGGGATTCTAAGTGCCTCCCGGCTTCCGCAGCCTGAAGGCATAACTTGGCTTGGTCTTATATGACCAATAGGCAAGCCCTATATCCCTTTGCGTAGGGTCCATATAGGGGTTCCATGAAACAGCTTGTTGTAGGCATAAACAACTTGCAGGCATAAATAGGGATTCCAAGTGCCTCACGGCTTCCGCAGTCTGAATAGGGGTGCCATGAAACAGCTTGTTGTAGGCATAAACAACTTGTAGACATAAATAGGGATTCCAAGTGCCTCACGGCTTCCGCAGCCTGAAGGCATAACTTGGCTTGGTCTTGTATGACCAATAGGCAAGCCCTATATTCCTTTGCGTAGGGTCCATATAGGGGTGCCATGAAACAACTTGTTGTAGGCATAAACAACTTGCAGGCATAAATAGGGATTCCAAGTGCCTCACGGCTTCCGCAGCCTGAAGGCATAACTTGGCTTGGTCTTGTATGACCAATAGGCAAGCCCTATATCCCTTTGCGTAGGGTCCATATAGGGGTGCTATGAAACAGCTTGTTGTAGGCATAAACAACTTGTAGGCATAAATAGGGATTCAAAGTGCCTCACGGCTTCCGCAGCCTGAAGGCATAACTGAATCAACTTGTTATACATTTTGATTATATAGTCTCCCTGTTGGAGAAAATCTGGTATAAAAGAATGAGTATTCAGACGAATATGTTTTACTTTTACAAATTAGTTCAGTTCTCAAAGATTGAGAGCCTAGTTCCATCACTTTTCTTCCAAAGTAATAGTTAACGACGACGAAACGAAACTTATTAAACGAATCTTAATGAGGACTGGTTGTACTGTTTGTGAAAGAACAGGATGACATTTTATTAGCATTGATAGTTTTCTTGTATAAAGCTTAATAAAAAATAAGACCCACCATGAGGTGGAATAAACGGCGCTAGTTTTGTTTTATCAAATAAAAATAAGTACAAATTTCCTCCTTGAAGGCATATCACTATTTATTGTCTGAAATTTCGTTGAAGTTTCAATACATTACAGAAATATTGTTAAAGAGGGTAGATTTTAACTCTGAGGGATTATTAAGAACCTAGTCCATAATGGCTTAGTAAATGGGCTTGCCCTTTGCGCCATAGTGTCTTCTATTGACGCCGAAAATAAAATATATACCTTCTTTTAAAGCATTTGTTTCATCGTTAATTTTCAAATTGCAAAAGCACGGAAATGCCGGAATATAATTATATACTGCCACGTGGCAGTGTTAACCTGTTGCAGTTTTATCAGCTAGAGCAATCGTTTCTCATCAGGTTGAGAATTTTTTCCACGATATAAGCAGTTTAATAAGACCACTAAGTCTAACGATTTAAATCGACGAATTTGCAAACATTACGTTATAAGTCGACTCAATTACGTGGTCCTGTTTGTATTCGCGTTAGGTGTACATTGTTTGTGCAATATTAAATTTGTAATAAAACTGACCTTGTCGTATAACGCATCGATCCAAGGATCGATCGTTACCTGTGCAACACGTTGTTTCCTCCTGGCTGGTCCATCTGGGTCCGAGTACTCTGACCCGCTGTCCGATGAACTGCTACTTGACGGCGACTCTTGTTGTAAAGAGGCCAGTAAGGACGTCGGGGATTCCGATAAAATCGATCACAAGGCATTGGGTGCCCTGTTGACGTCGTAGCTATTCGCTATATTAAGAAATATCACTAATATTTTCGACTTCGCGATTGAAAATATATGAGGAAATAAACGCAATAGCAAATTATGTAACACTTTGGAACACAATACTTTTCAATATATACAAGTAGTAGTAAGTAAGTATACAAAGTATACAACTCTATGACAATCTAAGCGACAGCTATTACAGCTTTGCTGGTTTGACAGTGCTGACATCTATCAAACGTCACGTGAAACGTAACCATAGAGACCGCATTTATGGCTAAGTATAGACAGCTTCTTCAATCGATACTGTATGCTTTCCAGAGGCACATCAATAGAAACTTACGAATGAAGAAAGAAATTTAAAGATAGATGTGTTACAACACCATAATCACGAACGAGCGTTTGCATGAAAGTGATAACGAGTTGGCCGCCCATTAAAACTGTTTCTTTTTTCAGGTGCACAGCTCACGGCCTGATCCTCTCCGTGACTTACATGGGAGGAGCGGTGGTCCGTGGGGCAGGGGAGGGGGGCCCGGTAGTATCCGCCCTGATCTGTGCTGTCCTCGCGATATCCGCCGCGCCTCTTACAACCAATATACGCTAGACAGGTAATACTCATTGTCAGACACCTTTTCGGTGGAGGGGGGCCCTACACTGAAAAGGTCTTAGATCACCTAGAACTTCGGGGCCTCAGCCAACCTCACCTGCAAGTCGATAAACGTGCTGATTGACTGACGAAACTCTGGCGCAGGCTTTCCTTGCGGGGTTCTGACGGCAGTCGCACTCGTAAAATTTAAGATGAATCAATTCATGAGAAAAAAAGAATGGAGCTATTTCATTAGGTATTTTTAATCACAGAAAGTTACATTTACTGTGTCCATTGTAATTTTGCATTTGAATTTACTCCCTAAAATTGTGTTCGACAAGTCTTTTACCACACAGTATATTCGCTTGTGAAATGCCATTACCAGTACAAATTAGACGTTCTCAGACATTGCAAGCGTTTAAGGCTGCACTCAAAAATTATTATTGAAGCATGTAATATATGTAGGGGTCCCTCACATTTTTTACGCTACACACTATTTTATTATAAGTATCTAGATATTATGATATTTTTACTATAAATTATATTGAAATAAATATATAATTTATTTCAATATAATTGAAATATAATTTATTTCAATATAATTGGAATAAATTATATATTTATTTAATATAATTATTCCCAGTCGCTTCAACTACACCACTAGTTATTGACTCTAGCTCAACCAGATCCATACAAAGGACTGGAAGAGATCGCTTTAAGCAACAAGACCGCCCGATAAGTTAAGTACTTGTGATGTATAAAGTATGTTTTATTTTATTCATTGTAATAACATAAATCATGAATCAAGTATATACACATTGTACGACAAAAATGTTTGGTGATGATGCTGTTTTCCTACATAGACTACTTGGGTAGTCTGTATTTAGGAAAATAACAGATCAACTTCCGTATTAGTTTACACATTGTAACATATTCTTAATAATAAGAATAAAATATTTTGCTAAGGAGTTACATAGGGTATAGCTCCATCCCTCTTTCTCACCAAAAAGTCTAACGCTCATAGCACGTCATATCATAACATAACTTCACGCCTGTATCCCCGAAGGGGTAGGCAGAGGTGTATACACACCCACGATTCGCCAGTTATCTTAAGGTCCCAATGTAATAGGGGGCGAGCCTATTGCAATCTACCGGGCACATTATTAAGCGAGCGATAATTAACGTTTATTAATGCACACATAACTACGAAAAGTCAGAGGTGTGTAAGTCATAGTACTGGGAAGTGGACCTCGAACTTCAAAGTACAAGCTACAAATGCAACCGGGATCACCGCTGGGATGATGGTGGAATGAAGATAGATGAGTAACAATTCTGTTACCCCTCTTTGTATGTTAGCCATAGTAAGTGAAAATTTGAACATATTCGCGCAGGTACACTAACTGGCCAATCAAAAAGACCAATTAAACGCCAAAATCGCTCAAAGGGCTCGCGTCATTGGTTACTCGGACCAATGACGCGAGTCTTTCGAACGATTTTGGTGTTTAAATAATCTATAATTGATTGATACGCGCGCCCCACTAAAGAATCCTAAAAATACGGACTAATTGAGATTATAGATTATTGAATTGAACTATATCTGGCTAAATATGATTATTCAATATTCTATTTTTACAGGCAATACAGAAAATTAATCAAGAAAGAAAAAAGTAAACGCAATCTTTAGTTGGTAGCTGCACAGCTATTAAATTATTTGACTAACACATAACTGGGAGTTATGTAACATACATTATATATATCTTAAAAGAATGACTGATGTTAAAAATATATTTTATTATAAACATCATGCAATGAGAGGCCAGACTACATATCGACGGTTGCAAGCGACATCGGCTTTTCATAGAAAAAAGGACTTACCACGTAAAACACACTGTACAGAGCAGTGATTTTCATATCAACTGGTGTTATCGCTTACGCCCTTTGGCCTTTCAAAAGTCGATATAACCATTAATAAATTGTGCAAGAATGAAATATTCCTTTGTGGAATACATTCCACAAACGATGAGTAAGTTTTACTATGTAAAAGTTACGTCACAGGTCAATGTTAATATACATTATTTACTGTAATAGAGTATCATAGAAGTAGGTGATTCTTAATAGTTAATCTATCTATCTATGTGAAAAAATATAGTGGAAGATTTATAGTCATAAATTTATTATGATGGTGGGCTTAGTCAAGATTTAGTTTCGGGGGAGGTGTGGGGTAAGAAAACAAAACAAAAATGGGCATGGAATGACATTATTATTGATGTGAAAACAACAGAAGGTAGATCTGTAAATAATATTTTGAATTTCGAAATTTTTGATAAGGTTCGTATAAGTTCAAGAATAAACGCTATTTATATAGAAAAAAATATCACATAACTTCACGCAAGGCAGGGTTCGTCTCAAAAGCGATTATCGTGCGAATTAGCGATCATGAAAATAACATTTTAGACACACAACGTCTATCAGGACACCTATTCGACATCAGTATATTTTATTACGAATGTGTACGAGTATCGTGCGGAATTGTGATCCTTATAACTTATATCAGACGCCTTAGGTTTTTGCCAATATTACTGTGCTTGTTTGACGACGAACTATTTGCAAAAGACATTTGTGAAAGTTTGCGAATGTTAACACAGTTTATACAATTTATGCTGAAAAAATCGCAATTCTTGTTTATTTCGTTGTAAAATAGAAAAGTTACAGAAATATTATGATTATGATTATTTAGTCCGTGGTACGCGATTTACCAAAGTGTTAGTTAACTGATTAATAAATTAATTATTTAAAAAGGTTCATGTATTTGGCGGTTGAAATAAATTTAATAAAGAAGAAATAAATAAAAAAGTAGATTCTTGTACGAAGTAATAAGCAGTAAGTATAATATTGCTGATAATACTGCTATTGGGTGCAGCTAGAATTTTTAATTATTATTATTTATTTGTATTTTATATTTACATTTTAAATATCGAACACATTCGAATACCGTTAGCAATACGAGTGTTGTCATAAAATAAAAATCTCACATAATGGTAAAAAAAATCAACCTATTGTAATATTATTGGTAGCTTTAAATAAGTGTTTTTGAATTGTTAGTTTTTTTTTAAATTAAAAAGGAATAAAATGCGTCTGTAGTGTAAGTAAGTAAACATATCGAAGAAGCTAAAGGTTGTATATTTACCTATCTGAAAGAAAATGGATGCTTACACAATGTATTTAAAAATTATGTATTTTGACGTGATTATCTTTAAATTTACTGGCAATGCACTGGATAGCAGTGGTTAAAGAATTGGGCTTGCGATCGAGAGGTCCCGGATTTGAATCCTGGCCATTACATTACCGACGTGATCCCACTCCAAACACGAGCAATTTAGCTAAGCTGATGGGGTTAGGGGGATTATTAGTAATTTCGGATACTAGTACTTTCAATTAAAAAATAAAATTATAATATTGAAATATTTTGTGTAAGCATTAAAATTCTACTTTTATTTCACATGTTTGTGTAAGGAAATTATATTTGATCACATTTGACAGTGGGATAACTTACTATTTTATTAAATAAAAATTACTGGTGAACCATCTTTAGGGTGAGAATAACTAGCACTTATTTATTTATGATGATCATGAGAACTCTTAATTGATCAAAAATGTGCAAACAATTTTCACCAATATGTAGAACATTGAATTTTCTTGAGCGTATGCCCTGACCTCTATGCCCATGCATTATCTGTATACGTTCCTTTTTTAAAGTTCAAATGTTGACATACTGATGGTTTCTTTTGTTATCTGTGCAAAGTCAAAAATCGTTTATTCCGTAGAGACCATAAAATGTCACTTACGAAACGACAAAAAGTAAAAAGAATTTATTAAACTGACCACCAGGTTCACAAGACGGTCCCCGTCCTTAGAAAACTCCGGCAAGAAACTAACTGGCCTTTTTATTTGGTCTATTTTCAAGTATGTTTACTTTATCTAATTACAATGTTTTGTTTGATGTAGGTAGGTGCGTTTGATGATGACAATACCCAAAATTCCATATCTTAAATGTTAAGATTTTGGATTATTATCTGAATATTATTTCTGCATAATAAAGTAAATGAACTACGTTATGTAATTAAAATATTTATTTACTTTTTATCTTAAAATTTCATAGCGAATAATTTACGTTTAAGATTTTTTTTATCAAATCTCGACTAATCTAAATGTTCTAAGCACTAATTGACTATACAATCACCTTGCCAATTGAATCAACAATTAGTGTTGCCATATCTTTATTTAAGTGATATTATCATAGACTGCTTATCTTTTTTTAAAAGACATTTTTTTCATATACCCCACGAATTAGTTTCAATTATATTATTAATAATATTTTATCGAGAGTGACTGAAGTGTTTCCTTTAAATATTAAATTATTATAAGTATAGTAAATTGCGATAAAACTGTAGGTAAGAGTCTAATTTCCTTTGATGTCTATATGAATTTGTGTATCTACCCACCAAGGATAATGTGATTTATCCATGGTATATTTTACAAGATTCATGCAATTTGTGGTTAGCACCCCACAGCCCACTCAGCCCATAGGCTCAGTGGACCACTGCCAGTTTTTTTTTGTGGTTGGTTCGGCCCATTAATTCCAATGAACTCAAAATTTTCAAAAGGAATAAAACTGTTTTCCTATATTTCATCCTCAACGCATAAATCTGCAGAGCACGTTTGACACTAGCAGAATTGTCGTTACCGATATTGCTTGCCATATCCAAAAAATACCATAAGGTGTAACCACCGAACATACAAACAAGAACAACATTAAAAGAATATTAGCAGGATTATACATCCTGCTAATATTCTTTTAACAACATATGCGGGTACACAAAATGATATATATTTTTTTAATATGGACAATACAAAAAAGGAAATGGATTTCTTCTGTAACAGTTGTAATTAAGTAGGTTTTTTTTAATAAGTTGGCAATATTCGGTATGTTTTAGTAGAAGTATCTTTGAGTAAGATTAACGCTATAATTAAGTTGTGATGAATATAGTTATAGATTTCAAAGACATTTCGGACTTGGTCAATGTGTTTTAATTTTATGAAGGCAAAGACTAAATATTAAAAAGTAATTGATACAGGAGCAAGAAAAGACAAGCCTAGGCATACTCTGCACTTTAGGGAATGTTGCCACTCACAAAGTATCTCATAAATGCCTGCGCTCACTAACTACACGACATGGCAAACTATTTCTGTAAAAATCATGATTTTGAAAAATACTCTTATTTCGTTTGTATCAGTACAATATGTAATATGTCTCAATTTATTTGTTAGCATGCCGCGGGATGCTTTGGCATTCCAAAGGATTCGAGTGTATTGTAAGAAATTTGCCGTCCCATGCCGCTAGTGGGCGCTGGCTCTCGAATTTTAAGACTCATATTTGTTTTTATAATTTTTCTAATCACTATTATATCACAATTAAAAATTAAACATTCCTATAGATTGCGACTGAACATATTATAATTATAAGCTGTTCCTTCACTAGTCAATAACATCTTTCTTTACTTAACAAGTACGGTCATATGGGAAATACGCGTTCTTATATATTACTTAGGTAATGAACAAGAACGCTTGCCGAAATTGAGGCCATCCATAACTTACGTTGAACGTTAACAGTGGGTCGAGGAAGTGTGAAATGTTCAAAGTTTCGTGACATCACATTTCATAATTTTATACCAATTTTTTGTTTTATTAAAACCAACAAGTACCGACTATTATACCTACTATTATAATGTTCTAAAAACTCGTATAATATTTAAGATCTTAACATATTTTCTATGTGACCCCATTCTCTCGAATTATACCTGTTATATCGACTAATCACAACAATAATTTATTTGAAACTCTGTATACTTACCCAATCTATAGATACAAAACGCTAATAACTATATTATGTTATAGTAATTAAACATTACAATGTATGCAATATCATTTAGTTAATAATGAACGATTTTAGTTTAAATTTTCTTTAGATTAAGTAAGGTTGGTTAATGTTGTAATGTAAAGGTTTAACAAGGTAAATAATAATATTTTGATATACCTATAATGTATGTATCTGAGTGCGATTAGTATTAATTCCGCCTCCCTAAAGACATTCGCATAAGCCGTGTTATACGAGACTACTCAGAGTACTCAGATCTATCAGAATTTTTAAGAATATGGGACATTCCGGCTGCGCGAGGTCAGCCTAAGAGCTTGTCCAGAGAGCCATTATAAAGTTGAGCTACATCTGGCAACACCGAATCGCACTTGTCTATGCTTCTATCCTTTTCTATCACTCAAAACCGTCATTTACTAAAGCGAGAGAGCGGGAGCCGAGCGCCTCGTCAATTGTGCAGTGTGCGGTAGCACTACCGCTCTCTTTAGCTTGTCAATTCATCGACCATAACAGAATACAAATAGATAACTAAAGCTGTTGCCTGCGGCTCCGCCCGCGTGGCAATCTGATCCCGTTCCCATGGGAACCTATTCCAGGGATAAAAAGTAGCTTATGTGTTATTCCAGACTAGTTTTTTTTTTCCGTGCGGAAATCCCTTCAGAGACTCCCCGCTAGCCAGCGGGGGCGGTTATGTCGGGCTTGAGCCGACTAAAACCGCACGCCGTCTCAGGTCTACAGACGGGTGTAAGGTTGCCCATAGAGCATATCCCTCGCACCCCGACTGACCCTGGGCCATATCCGGTTTCGAGATGGCCCCCTCGGGTTTGGGAACCACGGTGTCCCCGTCTTACCCCGGTTTGGGGGAGGGGCGCTAATCGCTCCACCATCCCGGCCTGCTTCTGCTGGGGTGACAGGCGGCCTCACCTGCCACCTCCAGGCCTGCGCTCATGGAGGACGGAGGTCGTTAAGCGACCTCCGGCCTTCATGTTGGAGTGGAAGGAACGACTTGGGCGACCAAGCGCAGGGCACGCCGCTTAGCGGCGGTAAGGCCCATCATGGAGGATTGGCTAGAGAGGCGACACGGAAGCCTCTCGTACCGACTGACGCAGGTGATCTCCGGGAAGGGGTGCTTCGGGGACCACCTGCATCGGATCAGGAAGGAGCCAACGCCTGAGTGTCATCACTGCGACGCGAGCGAGGACTCAGGGCTGCACACGCTGGCGGACTGCCCGGCGTGGGAGGCGCCGAGGCGTGACCTCGTGGCAGCCATCGGGGTGGGAGTCCTCTCGCTCGGCAGCATGATTGCGGCAATGGTGCGGAGCGCGAGCGCGTGGGCTGCCGCCACCTCCTTGTACCTAATTTCAGCCAGATTCGTTCAGCTGTTTTGAGTGAAAGAGTAACAAACATCCATACGTACATCCATACTTACAAACTTTGCGTTTATAATATTAGTAGAATTAGAAAATGTCAGTGTGCGAATTTTGTGACTTGGTATGTATGCGGAATGTAATCTCCAGAACCACGGCATCTGTTTGAAAAAGTCTATCATTTGACAGGAACGTTATTCCGTATGGATATAGGCTATTATATCATATATGAGGTATAG